>JAPVLO010000146.1:4398384-5666768 GCA_027257055.1 Cephalopachus bancanus
CTTTAAATGTATCAGTTAAACGAAACCATTGTTTCTGGTTATGAATGGCTAAATTTATTATTTTCTTTCATAGTCTAAGATTCCACTGTAATGCTTCACTATTTTATTTCTAAACATAAGATGGTAGGGACTCAGTGAAGATTATCTTATGTTTGGGAGAAAAGTATAGGCTAGGATAGAACTACCTTCAAAGAAGCTAATGTGACAAACAAAACATAATCTGGACATTTTATACTTTTATAAATTCAACATGAGATAATGTGATGGCACTAGAGAAATATTGCTATAGTCTTAATGTGCAATAATGTAAGTATATGGTGTGACCCCTCTGTGCTCACTTTTGGGGGAAGTGGAGGATGAGTAAATATTCACACTGTTTATGGAAAATATATGTTAAATAAATAGGAGACATTTAACCTGAGGTAGTCTATATAATTTGATTTCCTATATAACAAACATCAGACTAACTTAGGACTACCTGACAAAGAGTCAAATTGCATCCAATTATGTGCTGACTGCTCATCACACCATGACCAGATAAGACAAATATCTCATCACACAATGGGCAAATAAGGGTATGCCTACCTGTAGACAATCAGGTGCTATCTTCATTGTGTGTCCAGCCTATAAAACCTCACTACTCACTTTGCAGGGTAGAACTTTCTGACCCTCTTCTGGTTCTGAGTCCTACCTGATTCAGGAATAATTTTTTACTCAAATAAACTTTGCTAAATTAATTTGCCTAAAGTTGCTTTTTAATAATTTGACTGGTTGGTGGCAGCAGTTGGAAGGTTCTCCCAGCTTTGCAGTGGGGACTTTGGCAGTGACAGCAGTGGTGCCTCAGGCACCTTGGCCCTGACACAATGAGGCAAGTGGAACGATAGAGCAAGTTTCAGCATGTATTTGGACAAGTGCTGAAAAATGACCAGGGCTATGACAATATCCGAGTTTCTTGTGTGACCTAAGATAGTTCCTTTTTCACTGTCAATCCCAGATTTGTTGCCATAATCAGAAGCGAGGGGGAAGTAGTAGCCCTTGTGCTCCCTCTGCACAAGGACAAGGCAGAGACCTGCACTGCCCTGCCCAGCTCTGCCCAGTTCCACCCAACCTCCAACTTGGGACCTAAGGACCAGGCAGAGATCTGCATTGCCCCACCCAGCTCCACCCAACTCCACCCAGCCTCCAACTTGGGACCTAAGGTAATCTCATCAAACTGGGAGAGACAGAAGTCCCTCCCCCATGCTGGATTGGACACAGACAGGTAAGATCTGAGTGGCAGACTTGACAGGCAGCAAGCCAGGAGAGTCCAGATCTGATCCACCCTCCTTCCAAAGTAGACCTGGGGCATCTGACCCAAGCTTTGAGCAACACTATCCGCCTGCACTGAGAGCGGGAGGGTGGGGCTAGAGATCAGAACTGAAAGGACATTGGACTTACAAAGACAACCTCAGAGTGAGTTTGGTTCCTTGTTTTTATTTTTTCATTTTTGCCTATTTGTTTTGCTCGTTTTTGTTTGTTTTAGTTTTTTTCTCTTCCTTCCTGTTTTTGATAATGTTTTCATACTTGCTTTGTTTCTGTTATTTTACTGATTTTTTTCCTTATTCTTTAGACTTCCTATTTCTGTATGGGAAGAATACATCAATAGGCAGGTTTTTGTTGGACTGTGGGCTTGTATGATTATCTGTATGTTTTAGTTTTTTTTTTTACTCTTTTCTGTCATTGTTTCTCTTTTCATTTGTTAGTTGGTATGTCGTCTGTTTTCCCTCTTACTTTTCTCTCTCTCAACCTTCTTCTTGCCCCCCTTCCTTTCTTTTTCCAGTATTTTCCTTTTTCTTACCTCATTTTGCTTCCAGAGAGCAAGCCCATAACCCCACTGCATGGACAGATTGTACTGCAGTGGGTAGTGGGTTCCAGGGTACCCACACACCTGTTAGTGGATACCAGGATCTGCAGATAAACTTTGAATCAAAGCTCCCTCCTCAGTTAAACCTCAAAACTGCAAAAAGTACAGTCCCCAACCCACAGTCCAGCTTCAGAATTGAACAAAGCCAGAGGATCAACATAAGGAAGAATAGGAGACTGAGCAAACAGAAGTAAAAGCAGTCCCGCCATCCCTGAACAACAGAATTAGAGGACGGGGTGGGGGGGGATGGGAGTGAGGAAAATCTACACAAATGAGGAAAAACCAAAAGAATCATATAGGTCTCCCACAGACCTCTGGGAGACCAGACACTGAGAAAACATACTTTGGAATGCAAACAATGAAGACCCCCCCAGAATGACTGGTCTCAAACTACAAACCCAGTTATCAAGACTTTAATAGAGAGGATAAAAAGAATTGAGGAGAGACAAGAGGAAAACAGGAAGGAGTTGATAACTGAGATAACAGCAGTAAAGAATACTGTGAATGAAATAAATAGTAAACTGATAAGCATTGAAAGCAGAATTAACAAAGCAGAAGAAGGACTCTTAGAGCTTGATGACCAAAATATAGAATTAACCCAAACTGTCAAAAACATAGAAAAGAAACTTTAAAAGACAGAACAAAACCTTAAAAAGATGAGTGACTATTTCAAGAGGCTGACCCTGAGTACTTGGACTTCCTGAGGCAGAAAGAGAGACAGATACCACTCTGGAACAAACATTCCATGAAATTATTCAAGACAACTTCCCTCATCTCATCAGTGATGTGACCGTTCAAACACAAGAGATTCAGAGAACCCCAGCAAGACAACAAATGAGAAGACCAACTCCTAAACACAATAATTTGCCTAAACAAAGTAGGTATAAAAGAAAAAATCCTAAAGGCAGCAAGAGAAAAAGATCAGACTACCTACCAGGGAAGACCAATTGGAATAGCAGCAGATTTATCTACAGAAACACTTCAGACTAGGAAATCTTGGAGCCCAATCTTCAAAGTTCTCAAAGAAACAATTTCACCCAAGAATAATCTACCCAGCTAAGCTAGGCTTCATCAGTGAGGGAGAATTAAATCTTTCCCAGATATTCAATCCCTAAGAATTTATGCTGCTTCTAGACCAACTCTACAAGAAACACTTAAGAAAGTAATAAACACAGAAGAAAGGGAAAAAAGAATGGCAACATTCTTCATAAGAGTGGAAAAAGATTGAAAACACACATGAATCAACCCCCAAATCAAAAGAAAAACAACAAACAAACAGGAACAACAACAACTCTATAAGAACCTCATGACAGGGATAAACTCTTACATTTCAATAATTAGCCTGAATGTGAATGGACTAAATGCACCACTGAAAAGATATAGAATGACAAAATGGATAAAATATCATGAGGCAACAATATATTGTCTCCAAGAGACTCATCTCACCAGAAAGTACACTCACAAACTCAAAGTAAGAGGATGGGAAACAAAATTTCAGGTGAACAGAACACAAAAGAAAGTAGGAGTTGCGATCTTAACATCATACAAAATACCCTTTAAGCTATTAAAAATTTAAAAAGATACAGAAGGTCATTATATAATGATAAAAGGTTCAATTCATCAATAAGAAATATCTACCCTAATATTATATGCACCCAACATAGGAGCACAAACTTTCATAAAGCAGCTTCTAGGCAAACTTAAAAAAATATTGAATTTAACATTATCATAGCTGGGGACTTTATCACCCCACTCACAGATCATGGAGACAAAAATTCAACAAGGAGATCTGGAACCTCAATGTGACTCCTGATTAAATGGACTTAATAGATACCTACAGAACACTCCACCTAATGACCACAGAATATACATTCTACTCATCACCACATAGAACATACTCTAAGATCAACTACATCCTTGGCCATAAATCAAGCATAAACAAATTTCATAAGATTGAAATTCTGCCATGCACCTTCTTAGACCACAGTGGAATAAAAATAAATATCAACACCAACAAAATTCCCCCCAAACCCACAAAGACATGGACACTAAACAGCATGATGCTAAGCAACTCCTGGGTCAACATGGAAATCAAAACAGAAATTAAAAGATACCTGGAAACAAATGAAAATGAAGAAACGTCTTACCAAAACCTCTGGGATGCCATGAAACCAGTAGTAAGAGGGGAGTTCATATGAAGAAAATGGAGAGATCACAAGTTAACAGCCTAACAAGTCACCGAAGGAAGCTGGAAAAGCAAAACCATGAAAACCCTAACTTCAGCAGAAGAATCCAGATCACCAAGATAAAAGCCCAAATCCAGGATATAGAAGACAAAAAGATAATACAAAAAATAAATGAAACAAAAATCTGGTTCTTTAAAAGGACAAACAAGATTGATGGTCCACTAGCTAGACTGACCAACAAAAAGCGAGAAAAAATCCAAATAAACTCAATCAGAAACACAAAAGATGAAGTCACAACTGACCCTGAAAAAGTACAAAAGATTAGCAGAGACTACTATGTACACTTGCATGGAAATAAACTTGAAAGCCTAAAGGAAATGGAGGACTTTCTGACATCACATAAACTCCCAAGGTTGAAACAAGAAATTGAGACCCTAAATAGACCAATATCAACCCAGGAAATTGACTATGTCATAAGAAAACTACCTACAAAAAAAAAAAGCCCTGTACCAGATGACTTTCCAGCATAATTCTACAAAACATACAAGGAGGAACTGATACCAATTCTGTTTAAAGTATTCCAGGTAATTGTGAAAGATGAAACTGTCCCCAAATCATTTTATGAAGCTAATATCACATTGATAACCAAGCAGGTAAAGATTCAACAAAGAAAGAGAACTACAGGCCAATATCCTTGATGAATATAGATGCTAAAACTCTCAACAAGATCCTAGCAAACCAGATTCAGCAACACATATGAAAAATCATCCACCATGATCAAGCAGGCTTCATCCCTGGCATACAAGCCTGGTTCAACATTCGTAAGACCATAAACGTAATTAAATGCATCAAAAGAAGTAAAAAAAAAAACAAACCCACATGATTATATCGTTAGATGCAGAAAAAGCTTTTGATAAAATCCAGCACCCCGTCTTGATAAAAACCCTTGAACATCTAGGCATAGATGGAACAAATAGTAAGAGCCATCTACGAGAAACCCACAGACTGCTGAACAGACAGAAATGGGAATCTGAAAACAGAAATGAGAACCTGAAAACCAGAACAAGACAAGGATACCCACTCACACCCTTCCGTTTCAACATAATTTTGGAAGTTCTAGCTAGAGCAATCAGAGAACAGAAGGCAATCAGGGGTATCCAAATAGGAAAAGAGGTAATCAAGTTATCCCTCTTTGCAGATGACATGATTCCATACCTCGAAAACCCAAGAGAATCTGTCAAAAACCTCCTTGCATTGATAAAGGACATTGGCAAAGTCTCAGAATTTAAAATAAATGTGCAAAACACGATGGCATTTCTATACACCAATAATAAGCAAACAGAAACCCAAATAAAAAGCACAATTCCATTCACAACAGCCACAAAAACAAAACAAAACAAAGAAACCTTGGCATCTTCCTAACCAGAGACATGAAAGACCTTTACAAAGAAAACTACCAAACACTGCTCAAAGAAATCAAAGATGACTCAAACAAGTGGAAAAAATATTCCATGCTCATGAATTGGAAGAATCAACATTGTTAAAATGTCCAACCTATCTAAAGCAATCTATAGATTTAACCCAATACCCATTAAATTACCAGCAACATTCTTCTCAGACCTAGGAATAACAATACAGGAATTCATATGGAAACATAAATGACCACGAATAACCAAAACAATTCTCAGCAAAAGAAAACAAAGCAGAAGCTATCACACTCCAAGACCTTAAACTTTATTATGAAGCTACAATAATCAAAACAGTCTGGTATTGGTACAAGAACAGGCATATCAACCATGGAATCGAATTGAGATTTCAGAAGCAAATTCTCAATTTCTCAACCAACTTATCTTCAATAAAGCCTCCACCACCAACCACTGGGGAGACGAGAACCTATTCAGTAAATGGTGCTGGGAAAACTAGCTGACCACATGCAGAACATTGAAACAGGACCCCTACCTATCCCCATACACAAAAATCAGCTCTAAATGGATTTGTGACCTAAACGTAAAACCTCAAACTATAAGAACATTAGAGAATGCAGGAGAAACTTTTATGGAAATTGGAACTGGCAACCAATTCCTGATCAAAGTCCCAAGTGCTCATGCCATAAGAGATAAGATAGACAAGTGGAACCTTATCAAACTGACAAACTTCTGCAAAGCCAAAGAAACCATCAAGAGAGCAGGGAGACAGCCCATAGACTGGGAAAAAGGATTTGCCAACTCCATGTCCAACAAAGGCTTAACATCTTGGATCTACAAGGAACTCAAACATGCTGAAAAGAAAAAAACAAACAACCCCATTATAAAGAGGGCAAAAGATATGAACAGACACTTCTCAAAGGAAGACATCCAAGCAGCCATCAGACACATGAGGAAATGTTCAACCTCACTAATCATCAAGGAGATGCAAATCAAAACCACACTGAGATACCACCTAACTCCAGTTAGAATGGCCATAATCAATAACTCCAAAAATAACAGATGCTGGAGAGGATGTGGCGAAAAGGGAACACTTTTACACTGTTGGTGAGAGTGTAAACTAGTACAGCCTCTGTGGAAATCAGTGTGGCAATTCCTAAAAGTTCTAAAAATCGACCTTTCCTATGACCCTGCAATCCCCCTACTGGGAATATACCCGGGAGAACTCAAATCACTCTATAAAAAAATACCTGCACGCGTTTTTTTATTGCAGCTTGTTCACAATAGCAAGAATATGGAACCAACTGTGCTGCCCATCAAAAGAGGATTGGATAAAAAAAAAATGTGGTGCATATACACAATGGAATATTATGCAGCCATAAAAAAGAACAAAATCATGAACTTTGCAGCAACCTGAATGGAATTAGAGTCTATAATATTGAGTGATCTTTCACAGAAACAAATAACTGAGTATCACATGTTCTCTCACATAAGTGGAGCTTGAACATCTATCATAACACTTTATAAGAAAAGAATTGACAGTAGTGGGAAACTGCGGGGGCATGGAGGGTGAGATGGGATTGACAGTAGTGGGAAACTGCCTTGAGAATGGGGGGTACACCTCATCAACAAGGGCACCTGCACAATGAATATTTGTATACCTAACTCTGAATTGTACCCCACAATTTTAAAATAATAATAAAAAAAAAAAAACAGTTTGGCATCAGAAGTTATTTCTGAAGAAGACTTTTAGTGACCCAGGGAAGGTTTCCACTGGGTCCATTGTTCTTTCAAAGTAACTGGAGGTCATGAGTGAGTTTCCTCTTAAAACTCTGATCTGTCTGTGTCCCATCTAGCGTCCATAAAGAAGAACAAAATCATGAACTTCGCAGCAACCTGAATGGAATTAGAGTCTATAATACTGAGTGATCTTTCACAGAAACGAAGGACTGAGTATCACTTGTTCTCACTCATAAGTAGACCTTGAACAACTATCGTGATACTATAATAAAAGGATTGACAGTAGCGGGAAACTGTGGTGTGGGGGGGTGAGGGTGAGGAGGTGGGATTGACAGTAGTGAAAACCTGCCTGGGGAAGTGGGGGGAGGCACACCTCATCCACAAGGGAACCTGCACAATGAATATTTGTATACCTTACCCTGGATTGTACCCCACAATTTTAAAATAAAAAAATTAAAAGTTAAAAAATTAAAAATAGAAAAAATAAAATACAACTCTGCAAATTTCCATTTTGTGTTCTCTAACTTTGAACAATTCTTTGGACTGGGTTCAGGATGGGGTCTAATTTCAAAAGAAGACGAGAAATCATGAGTTCATCTGGACCTAAGGACTCTATAACTCCTCCATCTGGAACTCCGCCAATTTCATGCAAAAGAACTATGAACTCAGAACATGTACTTTTCTAGTGAGATGGTTAAACTTTATAAAAAAAAACAATACTTAGAGTTACAGTAGGTAAACACCTCAAAAGACAGACAGTAACACATCTTTGTAACTACAATAGCTATAAAGTCCAAGAGGACCTCTTCATATGTATTTTAAACCCAAACCAAAAGATCCCTAAGTATAGACCTTGAACACTGAGATGCCTGCTTTTATTGTAAATAATCAAACCACCAGAGTAGAAGCTAGTTCTTTTAGACCAGCCTTCTGATGGATCAGATGTGGTCTGGGATATTTTCCCACTAAAGGAAGCTCCCAAAGGTTTGACTCCTAGGACAATAATCAACTAATCCCTCTGAGGAAAAAAAAGAATTCTGTGATTGGCGTTTCAAGTCATGTCCAAAATGTCTTAATGTCTGAACCTATCCAATTGAAACTTGGACCATTTTCAGAAAACCATTTGAAAGAATGAGTCCTCTGGTTTTCTCTGTTCTATTTTATCCTCCCATAGGAACCTCTCAGTCTAATAGAACCCCTTTTCTCAACTTCCCCACTTACTATGTGCTCTGCCAACTCAGCCCACCTCTTGTCATAATTCTTTCTATGCCCCAAACTATTTCTTGGGAAACAAAACCAAACCATAAACTCAGTGATCTGTCATTCAATCTTGAAAACAAAGACGAACCTGTCTCTGACTGTAAGACAAGATTAGAAGTATCCATGAAGGCATAAAAAATACTTGCTGAATGAAGGCATAAAAAATACTTGTCCTATTCTTTAGTGGACTCCACCCTGAACTCAATTTTCTAGTTAAAAAATTCAAGCTGGGTTAGGAAACCTCTGATTTAGCTGAATTAGTTTCCGAAATAAGCCTTTCTGGCATCAGAACTATTTTTAGCTGGTCATTTTCAAACTCTTTTGTAAGATAAATTTTTATCTGTAAAGGAAATCTCCATTTGTAAGGTTGTATTGTGTCCCTCTTTGCACTGAGAAGAAAGAGAGGATTAGAAACTAGAAACTCTTAAATTTGCAACAAGCCTTACCTTGATTTAAGATGCTTTTCCTGGTCATCTTGTACTAACTGGTCCTTAACTTATACTCTTGTTTCATGGTTTAGGTAAATGATGGTATGTAAGCTTGAAGGCTAAGCTCGGTGCCTTTGAGATACAAATTTTCTACACCAGTTTTTCAATCACCTGATATCTATCCTTTTAAAATGCAAGTCTAGGAGAGATGGTTCATCAGAAGGAGGAAAAAAAAATAGATATTTGGATTGGGAATTTTAAAATCCTTTCCACAAGTGTTAGTAATAAACTTTAGCCATCTAGGTAGAAAATCTACTTTGATTACCAGAAATACAAGTTGACCAGATATTCTCTTTTTTTTTTTTTTTTTTTTTGAGTTGGAGTCTCACTCTGTCACCCACACTGGAGTGCAGTGGCCACTCCTGGCCACCGCAGCCTCGACATGCTGGGCTCCGGCGATCCTTCCACCTCAGCCTTTCAAGTAGCTGGAACTACAGGCTCGCGCTACCACGCCCGGCTAATTTTTTTATTTATTGTAGAAATGAGGTCTGGCCAAGTTGCCCAGGCAGATCTCAAACCAGCAGGCTCAGGCAATCCACTCGCCTCAGCCTCCCAAAGCGCGGGATTACAGGCTGAGACACCAAGCCCGGCTGACAAGATATTCTTTATAAATCAGTGGCATTTGCGTTATTGTATCTGGCACATGGCTACATTTTAAAACAAAAGCTATAAGAATAGTTTCTCTCTGTTTATGTCTGGAGGTGTGGTATGTATAGGTGATATTTGTCGACCTCTAGATGGTACCTCAAAATGAAATTTTGAAAGAGCTCTATTTGATTGGTTTAAAGAAAAACAAGTATTTTATATAAATTATGTATTCCTTAAATGCTTAGAAAGATAAAAACTAACCCAACATATTTTTGAAACTCACGTGTCTTGGATTATTCTAACACATACAGAAAGATTTTATTCAACTGCCACCCTGATTGTGGCAATTATAATAGTCTATAGGTCATCTGGTTGGATAGAAGTGTTCTTATACAGGAAGGTCAACATAATAACAGTAGCTAAAATTATTTGAAAATGTGTTTTCTTTATGAGGCATTCCTGGAAAAATCTCTAGCAATAAAGGTATTTATTTTGCTGAACAAGTTATAAAACAGTTAAGGTATTATAAACACAATGACATTATCATTGTCCCTATCATCCTCACTCTACTGGGAGAGTTGGAAGGACAAATGGCATTTAAAAAACGGAAACTGACACAGCTAATTAAATCAAATGGATTGCCTTGACCAAAGGTATTGCCATTAACTTTTTGGCAATCAGATCCACACCTTCTGTAAACCACAATGAAAACCTTATGAAATAGCTACTGGAAGACTTATGCAACTAGTAATAGAACCTCACATAACTCCTGTGTGTACAGACTTTGGTATGAGTAAATGCATCAAGGGTTTAATGGATTATTCTAAAGTATATTTTTACCAGGTCAAAGATATAATTAACTGAAAACAACCAGAACTTTCATGACCTAGAACCTGGCGATGGAATATTTTGGAAATGACACCAAAGACTGCCCTTGAACTCTGCAGGAAGGAACCATGCCAAGTACTTTTCATCACCCACACTGTAGCAAAACGTTAGGACCTCAAGTCTTGGGTCCACATTTCTCAACTCAAGAGGGCACCTCCAGAATCTTGGAACTGTGTACTTGTTGGGGATCTCAAGGTAAAGCCGACCAAAGGAGATTTCTCCTCAGAAACAAATGATATCCACGATGCAGACAACTTTCCCAAGATCATCAATCAAGACTTCTTTCATCTGTTTTCTTCATGAATTCCTTATTTTTTTCCTTCTTTATTATGTTTTTCTTCCCTGTTTATGCATGGCATGTTAAATAAGAATTCACAATTGATAGCTTCCACAGAGAACTTAACTGAAAGGAGGCTATGCCATGTTACACTTGAATCACCACATCTTAGAGATCTTCTAGTTCACTGGAAGTGTGACTATTTGTTCAAATTGCATATGTGATTCTTTCTATAGAGTTAGGTTTTTAGATTTATATATTCAGATTCCTTGCTTAAATCTGACAATAAGCAAGACCTATAGTGGGGATTTTTCAGTTAAATTATAACAGAAAATAAATAAGAAGCTGGGCTTGGTGACTCAGCCTGTAATCCCATGCTTTGGGAGGCTGAGGTGAGTGGATTGCCTGAGCCCGCGGGTTCGAGACCCGCCTGGGCAACTTGGCGAGACCTCATCTCTACAATAAATCAAAATGAGCTGGGTGTGGTAGCGTGTGCCTATAGTTCCAGCTACTCGGAAGGCTGAGGCAGAAGGATCGCCGGAGCCCAGCAGGTCGAGGCTGCGGTGGCCAGGAGCGGCCACTGCACTCCAGTCTGGGTGACAGAGTGAGACTCCAACTCAAAAAAAAAAAAAAAAAAAAAAGAAAAGAAAAGAAAAGGAAAGATAATTTGACAGTTTGCAGATAAATTTATAACCCCAATCCCTTAATTACGGTAAACTTTAATAATACAATGATTCAAATAATGGAGCCTTGGATAAATATTACTAGTGCTTTTTACTAGTGACCCTATCCCACAGGGAAGTTGTCTCTTATGCGCCTACAAGATGTAGTTTTATTTTTGCAGGATTTAGCAATCAACCATATGCATGGCAACTCAGTGTCTCGGTAAGTAAAAGATAGGGGTCTAATATAGATTAGGGATTCTAACAATGCCACTTTTACTCCATAACCAATTTGAAACTGAACATTGGTTTGCACCTCATAATTTACACTGTAGAATATAAGGAACATTTCCCAGGAGGCATAATTCCTTCCATATGGGCATCTCTGGGTACAAAGCTCCTGTCCTGGGTTTGCATAAATATAAATAGGATCACAATTAGATATCTGTGTCAAATATTAGACACTATAGTTGACTCTGCCGCAAAGATATAGTTGCCCAGCAAACTTATTTAATTTTCTTGTTCGAGTTGTTTTAAATAACATGCTTTGAACTACCTTTTGGCTGAACAGAGGGGAGTTTTGACATGACATGTCTTGCTGCACTTGGATAAGTATGTCTGATAGAGAAGAAACTCAGTTGCAAGAAATTAAGCAATTCCTCTTCTGTCTCATTTTTTGATTTATGTGATTTTAATTGGTTGGTTCATGGGGACTCTTGTTAAGGAGTATTATTATCCTTAGCATTATCCTCTGGTAGCCCTTATAGAAGTCCGCCTGGTGCACAGCATCCTCTCAATGTGTGTATTCAGCCATCCACTGTGCATCAAATGGTTTTACCCCAGTTAAAGCAACAAAAATATGAAGAGAACATAAAGACTTTTTCAACTGATTTGATATTATGACTTTGTGAATTCCATACTGAAATCAAATAAATCCATTATGAGAGAGTGGTGTTAATACCCAAGGTTTGGGTCAATCTTTTAAGACTGAGAGACTGACAAGGTTGAGAATTGTTACATTAAACGAGATTATTATCCTGAGGCTGTTTCCATACCTTGAGTTTCTATGCAACAAGCCAAAACCTAACTTAGAAGTATAATAGCCAGGTTTCAGCAGCCAACTCATCATACACTGTTCAAATGAGGCAGATGCCCAGAAGTAGCCAATCAGTTGGTTTTCCTACTTTGCTTCTGTAACGCTTGCTGCTCACACTACTAGGCAGAGCTCTCTGAATCTCTTCTGGTACTAAGTGCTGCCAAATTCCTGAATATTTCTTTGCTCAAATAAATTCTGCTGAGTTAATTTGTCTCAAGTTTGTTTATTTAAACAAAGAGAACATTTTACCATTTTAAACAAAAGAAACATTTTTTAACCAAGGGAAATTTGAACATTCTAGCTCTCTTCAAATATTCAGGAGACTCCCTCATGTAAAAATTGAATGGGCTTAGTGTAGTTGCAGAGTGTACTCAATGTCAATAAGTAGAACTTATCAGGGGAAACATTTCAGTCTGTCATTTGCTAATAAATAGAACAATCTAAAAATGAAACAGGCCACGTTGGTAGAAAATGCACTATTGAGAAAAAGCTTATGTAAAGCTCAGATGGTCTTTCAAAAATGTAGATTAACTGAGTAGTTTCCATTTTATCCAATGACATGATTTCATGGTCTCACAGAACTTGAAACTAGTTAAAATTAATATAGTACCTGCTTTCTTCTAGGCACTGTGCTAAGGACATGCACTTATTCATTCATTTAGAAGTACTTTAAACATATTAGGTGCCACACATTATTTCATGTTAAATTCTTGTCTTCATTGAGTGGTGTTCTAAATAGCATAATAAATAACTTATATAGTAAGCAAGAAAATTATACATGTTTAAGGGAAAAATATAATCATAAAATGGGATGGGGAGTCCAAAAGAAGGATTTGCAATTTTAAATAGGGAAGGCTTTGTTGAGATAATTCTTTGTGAGTGAAGATGTGAAAGAGGTCAGAGAGCAAACCATATGAAAATTTATGGAAGGCACAGTGTATGTAGTAGGAACAGAGAGTCCAAAGGCCCTACAGCAACAATTGATTTTTGTCTTAGATGAATTGCAAAAGAATTGTGTGACTAGAAAAGTGTCACAGGGGCAATTAGTGGGAATTAAGCTCAGGGAGGGAATGAGGTACCAGATTTTGTAGGGCCTTCTAAACCTTGGTTGATAATTTGCTTTTTGCTTTTTCCTCTAAGAAACATAGGCAGCCATTGAAGGGTTTTGGCAGAGAAATGATGTTAAATGGCTTACATCACTATTTGAAGAGAAAAGATAGGAAGCCAGAAAGTTAGGAGGCTGTTGCAATAATTCAGGAGGGAAATTATATCAGCTTGTACTCAATTGCTGGCAATGGAGATGGTGAGCAGTTACCAGAACCCACATTTATTTTTAAGGCAGAATTTGCTGACAGATTGGATATGGAGTATTAAAGAAAAAGAGAGATTAGAATGACTTCAAGCATCTAGGCTTAAGCAACAAAGGACTGAATTGGCGTTAAGTGAGATGGGAAGACTCTGTGACTCCGGAGTAGGATGGAAGGAATTATCACTTTTTCTACAAGAATGACCTATTTAAACGTCTAACAACCCATTGAGGTTATAATCTACATTTTACAGATGAAAAAACTGAGCTAGAGAGATATTAAGATACTTAGATCTTGCTGAAGGCAAGATCTAAACATGGTTTCCTGACTCAAAACTTGTCCTTTTAACAACTGTGCTATCTATAGTGTCTAATAACAAACTTGGCTACAACATAGTCTCAAATATTACTTAACAGGGAGATGACACAGTCTTCAATAACACAAACATTAAGTTGTACAAATCTATAGGAAAAAACCCAAGGTAAAGAAAAAAAAACCCTGAAACCAAATTCTGAGTATAGACAATGATTTCTGTCTTTTGTTGTTCATTATTGGGAGAATAAAACTATTTTAAATAAAGATATTTTTCTCTGACTAGTTACTTATTGAATTTTAAATGCCATTTTTCCTAATTCGGAATTAATTTTGTCTCACTTATTTAAGTGAAGCATAGAGGCACTCTTTCGCCTATTTAAATGATTTTGCTTTTGTTTTGAATGATTCTGGCTATCAACCTTTATCACGATAAAGGGCATTATAGTTTTATGTTATATCCTCAGCCATCTTTCCTTTTTATAAATGCTTAATATAATTAGAAAAGAATAGCAAAATATAAAAATATAATCAAGAGGGGATATCAATAAGGTGGCAGGATAGGAATTTTCAGTTACAGTCCCACACAGAAATGTAAATTTGAACTGTTCATACACAAAAATACTTAATAAGAGTTAAGGCAACCAGATGAGCAATTACAGCACCTGAGGATAGCACAAAAATAAGACAATGTGCATTGAAGAGGGTAGGAAGAGCAGTTTTACATAATTCATGTCACCCCTCTCCCAATCACAGACAACAGGATGGAGAGAGATACCCTCTACATGTGGAAGGAATGAAAAATGAATACAGGAGTTTGCCTCAGAGCCCAATATTGGGCCTGCCCCAGTAAAAACAGCACCAGAGAATAAACTCATGGTCTCAGACTCAAACCTCTTTGGTACCAGGCCAGATTGCACAGTCCTAGATTCCAGCTGCCTGATAGCTAGGCCAGCACCAGTGGTTCTAGACTCTGGACAGACCAAAGCACTGAGCCAGGCCCAAGGGGTCTTGAGTTTTTGGCCCACTTTGGCACCAGTCCTACCTTTATAGACTCAGGATCCAAGCCTACTCAGTGCCAAGCCATCTTTTGTGGCTCCAGGTTCCTAGCAAATCCCAGTTTCCAGGATAACCCAGAATCATGTTTGTTCCAGTTTCAGGGCAGCACCTGCAAACACAGGCCCCAGGTCTGCCCACTCCCTGCAGCCCTGGGTACTCCTACATCCATTGGTGTCTGCAGTTACACACTTGAATAGACCTAGAGTTCAGGCCCATCCAAGTAGGCTCAGCACTAGGAGGGCCCTTCATAGACCCCTGCTCCAGAGCCACCCCTGTGGATCCATGTTCCAGGGCAGCCCTCTTGGACCTAGCCTCCAGGCTGGCCTCCTTGGCCCTAGGCTCCAAGCCAGCCCCTGTGGCTACAAGTACCAGGCCAGCATCCACGATCCTGATCTTGAGACTGGCACCTGTGGACTCAGTCTTCACACCTGATCCAGCACCAGGCCTACCCCAGGATCTAGGGTGGTTCCTGTGGCCTCTAGTCTTCAGTAGATTAAAGGTTCATGCCTACCTCAGTGGAGCCTGGTTCCAGATTGAGAGAAAAAGGCTCTGGGGCCACTCCTGCAGACCCAGATTCCAGGTCAGTTCCTAAGGACCCCGAACACAGGCCCATAACCAGGCATTCAGGATTCGTGTCTGCTCTAGCACCAGACTGGCAGTCATGAACTCAGCCTCCAGGTTTTCCCTAATGGATCCAGAACCAATCCCATCCCAGTGCCTAGCATGTCCCTGCAGACTAAGCTTTAAAGCCTATCTCAGTGCCAAGTCAGCACATGTAAACCTAGGCCTCAGGCTGGCCTCACATCAATACAGGCTTCGGCCCTACTTCTATGGAACTAATAAATAGGTACATTTATTAGTTAGGTACTGGCTCCAGGCTCAAACTCCATAAGACCCAGATGCCAGGCTATCTAACTGCAGACCAAGGCACAAATCTACCTGTCTTAGGACTTGGGCAGCAAATCTGCATGTGGACAGTACCAGACAGCCTTTTACAAAATCTCTGAACAGGTATAACTGGTGAAGGGCTTTCACAGATGAAGCCAGTTTGCAAAGACTGGAATAAGTCTACTCCAAATGCATAATAAACACTAACACATGGCTGCAATGTTCAAGAATAATCCAGAAAACAAGTTATCACTAAATAACTAAATTAAAACAACAGTGATTAATGCTAGAGAAATGGAGATATCTTAATTGCTTTTTAGTTCAAAATAACTATTTTAAGAAAGCTATGCAAATTTTAAGAAAACACAGAGAAACAATTCATATATATATATATAAAATATATATATATTTGAGATTTATGGAATAGCATCAAAAGAACAAATGTTTTAGTTGTAGGAGTTTAACAAGAAGAGACAGAAAGGAATAATCGAAAGTCAAAAAAAGAGTACCCTAAAAGCAGCAAAAGAAAGCATACAGATCAAATTTGAAGGAGTTTCAATAAGGTTATAAGTGGATTTCTCAGCAGTAACCTGACAGGTCAGGAGAGAGTGAGATAATTAATATGTTCATGTGCTAAAGAAAAAACACTGGTGTCCAAGAATAATGTACTTGTCAAAGCAGTAGTACATAAATGGAAAGTTAAAAACTTTCCCAAACTAAAGCTGAGTAATTTCATTACCATCAGATCTGTCTTATAAGAAATGCTAAAGGGAAATCTTCAAGCTGAAAGAAAATGATGCTAATTAGTAACATAAAAATATATGAAAATATAAAACTCACTGGTAAAAGTAAGTACTCAGTCAAAATCATTCAGAATGATTTTATAGAATACTATATGAAGATGTAATTGTGCTTTGTAAATCACTTGACTTTTTAGCATGAATTTTTAAAGATAAGACTATTAAAAATAATAGCTACAATAATTCATTAAGAGATAAACAACATAAAATAAAATGGACATAAAAACTTAAATGTGAAGTAGAGTAATGCATTTATTCCATGCAATAAAAGTTATCAATTTGAAATAGCATGTTATAAATATGTTTATGTAAGCCTCATGGTAACCAAAAAAAGTAAAGTAGACACAAAATATAAAAAGTAAAGAAAACATACCAGTAAAGGAAATCATCTAATTACAAAGGAAGGCAAAGAAAGGAGGAAAGGATCTATAAAACAACCAAAAAACATTAAACAAAATGACAGTAGTAAGTATTTACCTATTAATAACTACCATGAATGTATGTGAATAAATTCTCTAATCAAAAGACAGAGTGGCTGAATGGGTAAAAAACAAGATCCAAATAAACAAATGCTTGCTTACCAGAGACTCACTTCACTTGTAAGGACACATGTAGATTGAAAGTGAAAGAAGAAAGAAAGCCATTCCATACAAATGGAAAACAAAAGACAGTTGGAATAGCTATATATATATATATCAGATAAAGTAGACTATGAAGAAAACCTTTAAAATGAAACAAAAAGTCAATATAAAATGATAAAAGGGTAAGTTCATCATGAAGATATAAAAATTGTAAATATATTTGCATCCAATATAACAACATCAAAATATATACAGCAAATGTTAATAGATTCAAAAAAGGGAGAGATAAACTGCAATATAATAGTAGGAGAAAATTTGGATAATCCACTTTGAAAAGCGGACAAATCTTTCAGAAATTAATAAGAAAACATGGAGTTTGAACTACACTTTAGACTAAACAGACCTAACAGACATATAGAGAACATCCATTCGACAGCAGCAGAATGCACAATTTTTCATGGCGCATTCTCTAGGATAAATCATACATTAGGCCATAGTATAAGTAAGACTAAACAAATTTAAGAAGATTAAAGTCATATCGAGTATCTTTTTGGACCACTATCATATGACACTAGAAATAAATAATAGAAGGAAATTAAGAAAATTAACATATAAAGAAATGAAGCTTGTTTCTAAACAACTAATGAATCAAAGATAAAATGAAAATGGAAATTTAAAAAAATCTTCATAGAAACAAAAATGGACACACAATATAGCAAACCTTATGGGGTATAGCAAAAGCAAATCTCAGAGAGATGTTTACAGTAACAAATGCCTACATCAGAAAAGAACAAAGATTTCCAATAAACAGCATAATGTTCACTCCAAGAAACTACAAAAAGAATGAAAAACTAAGGCCAATGTTAGCAGGGGGAAGGAAATAAACATCAGAGCAGAAATAAATGAAATATATATGAAAAAAACATTAGAAAAGATAAACAAAATTAAGAGTTTCTAAAAAAGTTAAACAAAATTGCAAATCTTTAACTACAATATGAAAAAAACTAAACAAAACCAAATAGTAACGTGTTGTCTATATTTCAACTGATGCCACAGAAATACAATAAATTATGAGACTATTATAAATAATTATACATCAACAAATTGGATAACCTAGAATAAATGAATAAATTTCTAGAAGCATAAAGCCTACCAAGATTGAATCATAAAAAAATAGAGAATCTGAACAAATTAATAATAAAGTTATGGATCTATAATAAAATGTCTTTCATTAAAAAAATGTCCAGGGCCTGATGGTTTCACTGTTAAATTTTATCAAATATTTTAAAAAATGCAACTATCAAGCACAATCCCATTCACAATAACCACAAAAAAATTAAATACCTTGGCATCTTCCTAACCAGAGAAGTGAAAGACCTTTGCAACAAAAACTACAAAACACTGCTCAGAGAAATCAAAGATGACACAAACAAGTGGAAAAACATTTCATTCTCATGGATTGAAACAATCAACATTGTTAGGATGTCCATCCTACCAAAGGCAATCTACAGTTTTAATGCAATACCATCAAATTGCCAACATAATTCTTCTAAGATCAGAAAACAACAGTACAGAAATTGATATGGAAGCCAAAAAGAGCACGAATAGCCAAAACAATCCTCAGCAAAAGAAGCAAAGCAGGAGGCATCACAATTCCAGACCTTAAACTTCACTGTAAGTCTACAATAATCAAAATACCCTGGTACAGTTACAAGAACAGGCATATAGACTCATAGAACAGGATAGAGATTCTAGAAGCAAAAACTCTCAACCAACTCATCTTCGAGAAAGCCATCAGTAACAACCACTAGGAATAAAACTTCTTATTCAGCAAATGGTGCTGGAAAAACTGACTGATCACATGCAGAAGAATGAATCAGGAACCCTACCTATCACCAAACACAAAAATCAACTCTAAATGTATCAAAGACCTAAATATAAAACTTCAAACTATAAGAATCTTAGAAAATGCAGGAGACACCCTTATGCACATTGAAATAGGTAACCAATTCTTGATCATAACCCTAAAAGTAATGACATAAAAGATAAGATAGATAGACAGGACCTCATCAAACTGAAAAGCTTTTGCAAAGTTAAAGAAACCATAAACAGAGCCAGAAGACAACCCACAGAATGGAAAAAAAAAATTACTTACTGTGTATCTGACAAAGACCTAACATTCAGTATCTACAAGGAACTCAGATAAGCCAAAAGGGAGGGGGGGGGACAAACAGCTCTATTAAAAAGTAGGTAAAATACATTAATACACACTTCTCAAAAGAAGACATATGAACAGCCAACAGATACATGAAAAAACGCTCAGACTAATCACTAGAGAAATGCAAATCAAAATCACAATGAGATACCATCTAACTCTGGTAAGAATGGCCATCATTAGTAAAACAAAAAACAACAGATGCTGGCCAGGATGCCGAGAAAAAGGAACACTTCTACACTGTTGGTGGGAGTGCAAACTAGTCCAATCTCTTGGAAAACAGTGTGGTGTTTTTTTTTAAACTTAGAAATTGACCTTCCACATGACCCAGAATCCCTGTTTTGGGAATATTTCTGAAGACTTCAAATCATTCTACAAAAAAGATACTTGCATACGCATGTTTATTGCAGTACTATTCATAAAAGCAAAAACGTGGAACCAACCCTGCTGCCCATTGAGGGTGGATTGAATAAAGAAAATACAGTACATATGCATGATGGAGTACTACGCAGCCCTAAAGGACAAAATTAAGGACTTCACAGCAACTTTGGATGGATTTAGGTTTCATCATAGTCAGTGATCTATCACAGGACCAAAGAACTGAATACCACATGTTCTGACTTATAAGTGGTCTTGAACTTCTATCACAATACTACAAGAGAGGGATTGGCAGTAGTGAGACACTGTCAGGGTGGTGGTAGTGGGGGCACATGGCATCACTGAGTACCTGATACCTGATCCTAAACCAAGGGAAGCGAGGACCAGTTGGGAGCCCAAACTTCACCTGCACATAGACTACTTATGTACCTAATCTGACTTGTATCTCACATCTTTACAATAAAAAAAATAAATATCAATTCTTCTAAAAATGCTTCCAAAAAATTGCAGAGAAAGGAATACTTCCCAACTCATTTTACAAGGCCATCATTTCCATGATACCTATGTTAGACAAATGCAAGAAGTCAGACAAAAGTGAGACCAAAAACAAGGCAAAGAAGCCGATTATCACCACTTCTAATCACCATAGTTCTGGAAATCCTAGCCAGAGCAAGTAGGCAAGAAAAAGAAATAAAGGCATCAAAATTTAAAAAAAGAAGAAATTAAAATGACCCTGTTTACAGATGACATAATTCTGCATGTAGAAGACCCTAAAGATGATACAACATATCTATTCAAATGAATGAACAAATTCAGTGAAGTTTAGGATACAAAATTAACATACAAAAATCAGTAGCATTTCTATACACCAACAATGAACTATTCAAATACATCAGGAAATAAATTGTATTTACAATAACTACAAAAAAAGAGAGAAGTACTTAGAAATAAGTTTAACCAAGGAGGTAAAAGACCAATACACTGAAAACTATAAAACATTGATGAAATAAGTTGGAGGAGACACAAATAAGTGGAAATATATCTTATGATTATGGATTGAAAGAATTCATATTGTTAAAATGTTCATACCACCCAATGTGATCTACAGATTCAATGCAATTACTATAAATAGTCTAACAACATTTTTCCACAGAAACAGAAATAAAAAAAATTCGAACCACCAAAAAACCCTGAATAAGGAATCAAAAAGGCCCTGAATAGCTAAAGCAATCTTGAGCAGAAATAATAAAATCAGAAGCATCACACTACTTAATTTCAAAATCTACTGCAAAACGGTAGCAATCAAAACAGTGTAATACTGGCATAAAAACAGTCACATAGACCAAAGGAACAGAATAAAGGGCCCAGAAATAAATTTATGAATTTGTTGTTAATTTATTTTCAGTAAAAATGCCAAAACACACAATGGAAAAAGAACTGTCTCTGCACTAAATTGTGCTGGGGAAACTAGATAACCACATACAAAATAATGAAGTGTACCCTCATCTCACACTATACACACAAAAAAAAACACAAAATGGATTAAATACCTAAATGTAAAATCTGAAATTACAAAACTGTAGCATTATTCACAGTAGTCAATATATGAAATCAAGCCAAGTGTTCATCAACAGATGAATAATTTCTCATTAAAAAATGGTATACACATATATACAATGAAATACTATTCAGCCATAAAAGGATGATATTCTGTCATTTGTGGTAATATGAATAAACCTGGAGAAGATTATTATAAGTGAAAAAAGCCAGGGACAGAAAGTCAAATACCACATGAGCTTATTTATATGTGAATCACAGAAACGTTGAACTCATAGAAACATAGAAATAGAGAGAAAAATGGTATTTAACAGAAGATGGAGTATGGATGAATTGGACAGACTTTGATCAAAGGACACAAATATCAGATAGAAGAAATCATTTCAACAGATCTATTGAACATCATGCAACTACAGTTTATACAATATATTATAGCTTTGAAAATTGCTCAGAGAATAGATTTATGTGTCCTCAACCCTAAAAGTGATAAGTATATAAGGTAATGCATACCGTAAATAACTTGATTTAGCCATTCTACAGGATATATATGCATTTATCACACACTGTTAATATATACAATTTTCACTTATTAATTAAAATAAATGTTTCTAAAAGTATGGTCAAAGGAATAAAATAAAGGTCACACTCAAAGATAACGTGATTGATTTTTAAATACATTTTCTTTCTTTTAATAATTTATTATTACTATTCTTAGTTATAGATGCCATATTTGGTGGATATTACCTTGTACAAACAGCTTTGTATTATTCTTTTATTGACATGAAATTGTGACATTTACCCCATATTATTAAGAGCTTTGTGAATATCCATTCAAAATACTTTTAATCATCTCATTGCTGTTGAATTGTCTTATAACTTTGCAAGTCTTTTTATAAAAACTTTTCTGGCCCATTTCAAATACAACTGTCTGCTTGGCTTGGAATGAAAATATATTATGGAGACTGTAATGTGCCAGTATCTCTGTGTCTATTTGAAATGGTCATTGGTGAGAGATAGCGTGCCACATTATTTGTTTCAAGCTCTCTAACTGAGAATTTGGTATCAGCAATGCTCTTTTCCATGTCAGCAAACTTTGTCACAGACATCTCTATTTATTTATTTATCTATCTATTTATCTATTCTAGAGTAGGTAAAGCTCTTTATATAAATTTAGTGCTATGGGTTGAAAATGTCAGAAATACAGATTTTATTTATTTATTTTTTTGTTTTTGAATTTTTTATTTTAAAGATATAGGGTACAATTCAGTGTTAATTATACAACTATTCATTATGCAGGTATCCTTGTTGATGAGCTGCGCTCCCCCTTCCCTAGCAGTTTCCCTTAACCGCCAATCCCACTCCCCCTCCCCTGGCAGTTTCCCACTACTGTCAGTCCTTTTTTTATAGTATTACGATAATTGTTCAAGGTTCACTTATTAGTGAGAATATATGGTACTCGGTTCTTTGTTTCTGTGATAGATCACTGAGTATGATAGGCTCTAAATCCATCCAAGTTCTTGTGAAGTCCATATGTTTGTCCTTATTTATGACTGCATAATACTCCAATGTGTATATATACCACATTTTTTTTAATCCACTCCAGTTTCGATAGGCAGCATGGTTGATTCCATGTTTTTGCTATTGATTATAGTGCTGCAATAGACATGCAGGTACAGTATTTTTTTGATAGAATGATTTGTGTTTTATGTTCCTCCGGGTATATTTTCAGTAGGGGGATTGCTGGGTCATATGGAAGGTCAATTTCTAGTTCTTTGAAATTGCCACACTGTTTTCCAAAGAGGTTGCACTAGTTTCCATTCCCACCAGTAGTGCAGAAACGAAACTTTTCCTCTTCATCCTCGGCAGCATCTGTTGCTGTTTCTTTTATTAATTATAGCCATTCTTACTGGGGTTAGGTGGTATCTCACTGTGGTTTTGATTTGCATTTCTCTGATGATGAGTGAGGCTGAGCACTTTTTTTTTTTTTTTGAGTTGGATTCTCACTCTGTCGTCCAGACTGGAGTGCAGTGGCCGCTCCCAGCCACCACAGCCTCGACCTGCTGGGCTCCGGTGATCCTTCCGCCTTAGCCTTCTGAGTAGCCGGAATTACAGGCATGCACTACCATGCCTGGCTGGTTTTTTGATTTATTGTACAGATGAGGTCTCGCTGCCCAGGCGGGTCTCGAATCTGCGGGCTCAGGGAGGCTGAGCACTTTTTCATGTGTCTGTTGTCTGCCTGTATATGTTCTTTTGAGAAGTGTCTATTCTTGTCTTTTGCCCACTTTTGAATGGGGCTGTTTTAGTTTTTCTTTTGGCATGTTTGAGTTCCTTGTAGATCCTAGACATTAGACCTTTGTCAGATATTCAATTGGCAAATATTTTTTTCCCATTCTGTGGGCTGTCTCCTCACTGTCTTGATGGTTTCTTTAGCTTTGCAGAAGCTAGAAATACAAATTTTAAAAGTTTACCTCTAGTATGGCAAGTGCAATACTAACAAAGGTAACATTTTATTTATGTAGCATTTTACACTTTTCAAAACACTTTTCAGACTCATTATTTTATTGGATCTTAACAACTCTGAGTGAGTTGTGCAGTTTAGGAAATAAGTAAAAGGTTTAAAAATCTCTTTAAAAGCAAGTATAGAAGTGACATGTCTCATGCCAATATCTCTATTTTTGTTACTGTCTTCTTGGAACTTTTTTAGGAAGTCACTAAATCCAAGACTTTCCAAATAACAATGTGAGCTTAAATTATTTTTTAGGAGAGCGACCTGAAGATGGCGACGGCATAGGTGGATCCATGAGTTTCTCCGAATGTGAGTTCCCAAAAAGACTATTACTTCTCTTCCTGCACCCCCCTGCCCACCTCCAGCCACACTGGTACGAGGCTTGGGGACTTTTGGTCCCACGCAAGGCCAGACATTGTGGCCGGACCATGGCTGCTCCACTATATGTGATTCCGGCCGGCTGGGGAATCCCAAATCCCAGATCCCAGCTCCATCCCTGGATACAACATCACGATCAGCACCCAGCGCCAAGCTGCCGGTCACGCAGGGAGGCTCTGAGCACCCGCCCTTCAGAGATACCATTCCCATTTCTGGCTAAAGTGCCCTGGGAGGGACCCAGAGCCACCACCTGCCCTCTGGAGCTTTGGAGATCTGAAGCCCCAGGCCCACCCTGGCTGAGGCACTCAGTGTGCATGACCACAAGCCTGTGTAAGAGGGCAGAAACCCAAGCCGGCATAAGGTGCCAATCACAGGCTTCCAGCTCCAGAGGAGGGAACACCTGATCCTCTCCTCCACCCTAGCTTGCTGGTGGCACCCCAGATCCAGCGCCCAGCTGTGCAGTTGGTACCGCATAGAGACCCACAGGAACATCCCTAAAAGTGAAAGTAAAGCCACCACCTCTGCCATTTTCAAGGCACATTTACATCGCATCGCCCCACTCACCTATCAGAGTCTCCACCTCGGTTCCCACGGCGATGTCATTAAACAGGAGACAAAGCCCCTCCCCTACACTGAATAGAGATCAGTGTCACAGATCTCCCAGACAACAAGCTAACTGCCTGCAACAGAAACAGAGGGGAGAGGCTGGAGATTAGAACTCAGGAACTTTATCCACTAAGGGACGAGAGAGAAAAATCTACACAAATGAAGAAAAACCAAAAGAAGGATATGGATCTCTCCCAGACTCATGGGAGGGCAGACACTGAGAAAACTGACTTTGGAATGCAAACAACAAAGAGCCCCCAGAATGACTGGTCTCAAAATACAAACCTAGACTTTAATGGAGAGATTAAAAAGAATTGAGGAGACTCAAGAAGAAACTAGAAAGTAGCTGATATCTGAGATAACAGTAATAAAGAATACTGTGAATGAAATAAACAATAAACTGATAATCATGGAAAGCAGAATTACCCAAGCAGAAGAAAGAATCTCAGAGCTTGAGGACCAAAATATAGAAATAACCCAAACTCTCAAAAGCACAGAAAACAAGCTCAAAAAGACAGAAAAAAACCTTCAAGAGATGAGCGATTACCTCAAGAGGCCTAATCTAAGAGTAATTGGTCTGCTTGAGGCAGAAAGAGAGACAGAGACCACACTGGAACAAACCTTCCATGAGATCATTCAATAAAACTTCCCTTATCTAATCAATGATGCAAAAAGTCAAACACAAGAGATCCAGAGAACCCCTACAAGACAACAAATGAGAAAACCAATTCCTAGACACATAATAATTTGCCTAAACAAAGTAGGCATGAAAGAAAAAATCCTAAAGGCAGCAAGAGAAAAAGGCCAGATCACCTACCATGGAAAACCAATTAGAATTACAGCAGATTTATCTACAGAAACCCTGCAGGCTAGGAGAGCTTGGAGCCCTATCTTCAAAGTCATAAAAGGCAAACAATTTCAACCAAGAATAACCTACCCTGCCAGATTAAGCTTCATCAGCGAGGGAGAATTAAAATCTTTCCCAGATATCCAATCCCTAAGAAACTACTCTGCCACCAAACCACCTCTACATGAAATACATAAGAAAGTACTAAACACAGAAGAAAAAGGGGAAAAAAGAGCAATGTTCTTCACAAGAGTACAGGAAAAAGAATAAAATACACATGAACCAATCCCCAAAACAAAAGAAAGACAATAAACCAAGTGGAAGAACAATTCTATAAGAACTCTATGATAGGGATGAACTCTCACATTTCAATAATTAGCCTGAATGTGAATGAACTAAATGCACCACTGAAAAGACATAGAATGGCAAAATGGATAAAATATCACCAGGCAACAATATACTGCCTTCAAGAGACCCATCTCACTAGAAAGGACATGCACAGACTCAAAGTAAGAAGATGGGAAACAAATTTCCAGGCAAATGGAACACAAAAGAAAAGAGTAGTCACGATCCTAATTTCAGACAAAATACCATTTAAGCTATCAAAAATTAAAAAAGACACAGAGGGCCACTACATAATGATAAAACGTTCACTCCATCAACAAGAAATATCTCTCCTAAACATATATGCACCTAACATAGGTGCACCAACTTTCATAAAGCAACTCCTAGGAAAACTAAAGAAAGATATTGACTCTAACACCATCATAACTGGGAACTTTAATACCCCACTCACAACCCTCGACAGATCATTGGGACAAAAAATCAGCAACGAGATCCGGAACCTCAATGTGACTCTGGACCAAATGGACTTAATTGATACCTACAGAACACTCCATCCAAAGACCAGAGAATACACATTCTACTCATCACCACACGGGACGTATTCCAAGATTGGCCACATTATGGGCCATAAATCAAGCATAAGCAAATTTAAAAGGACCGAAATTCTACCATGCACCTTCTCGGACCACAGTGGAATAAAAATAAACATTAGTACCAACAAGGTCCCCCCAAAACCCACAAAGACATGGTCACTAAACAGCATGATGCTAAACAACTCCTGGACCAATGATGAAATCAAAACAGAGATCAAAAGATACCTGGAAACAAATGAAAATGAAGAAACATCTTACCAACATCTCTGGGACGCCTTAAAAGCTGTAGTAAGAGGGGAATTTATATCCCTACAAACACACATGAAGAAAATGGAAGGAGCACAAATTAGTAGCCTTACAAGCCACCTAAGGAAGCTGGAAAAGCAAGATCACAAAAACCCTAATTTCAGCAGAAGAATCCAGATCACCAAAATAAAAGCCCAAATCCAGGACATAGAAGACAAAAAGACAATACAAGAAAATCAATGAAACAAAAAGCTGGTTCTTCAAAAGGATAAACAAGATCAATGGTCCCCTAGCTAGACTGACCAAGAAAAAGAATGAAAAAACCCAAATAAGCACAATCAGAAACACAAAAGATGAAGTAACATCTGACCCTGAAGAAATACAAAAGATCATCAGAGACTACTATGTACACTTGTATGGAAACAAACTTGAAAACCTCAAGGAAATGGAGGACTTTCTGTCATCACACAACCTGCCTAGGTTGAAACAAGAAGAAATTGAGACCCTAAATAGACCAATAACATTCAAGGAAATTGACTATGTAATAAGAAAACTACCTACAAAAAAAAAAGCCCCGGACCTGATGGCTGTCCAGCAGAATTCTATAAGACATTTAAGGAGGAAATGATTCCAATCCTACTGAAGCTATTTCAGGCGATTGAGAAAGATGGAACCCTCCCCAAATCATTTTATGAAGCTAACATCACATTGATACCCAAGCCAGGTAAATATCCAACAAAAAAAGAGAACTACAGGTCAATATCTTTGATGAACATAGATGCTAAAATTCTCAACAAGATCCTAACAAACTGGATTCAACAACACATCTCAAAAATTATCCACTATGAACATGTAGGCTTCATCCCTGGGACGCAAGTCTGGTTCAACATTCGTAAAACAATAAATGTAATTAAATACATCAACAGATGTCAAAACAAAAGCCACATGATTATATCATTAGATGCAGAAAAAGCTTTGATAAAATCCAGCACCCCTTCTTGATAAAAACCCTCGAACATCTAGGCATACAGGGAACATACCTCAAAGTAGTAAAAGCCATCTACGAGAAACCCACAGCAAGCATACTCCTAAATGGACAAAAATTGGAACCGTTTCCCCTGAAAACTGGAACAAGACAAGGATGCCCACTCTCTCCCCTCCTGTTCAATATAGTATTGGAAATCCTGGCTAGAGCAATCAGAGAAGAGAAGGCAATCAGGAGTATCCAAATAGGAAAAGAAGAAGTCAAATTATCTCTCTTTGCAGATGACATGATCGTATACCTTGAAAACCCAAGAGAATCTGTCAAAAACCTCCTTACACTGATAAAGGCCTTAGGCAAAGTCTCAGGATATAAAATAAATGTGCAAAAGACAATCACATTTCTTTACACCAATAATAAACAAACAGAAACCCAAATAAGAAGCACAATTCCATTCACAATAGCCACAAAAAAAATTGAAATACTTTGGCATCTTCCTAACCAGAGATGTGAAAGACCTTTACAATGAAAACTACAAAACTCTGCTCAAAGAAATCAAAGATGACACAAACAAGTGGAAAAATATCCATGCTCATGGATTGGAAGAATTAACATTGTGAAGATGTCTATCTTACCTAAGGCAATCTACAGATTCAATGCAATACCTTTCAAATTACCAACAACATTCTTCTCAGACCTAGAAAAAACAACACAGGAATTCATATGGAAACACAAACGACTAAGAATAGTCAGAACAATCCTCAGCAAAAAAAACAAAGCAGGCGGTATCACATTACCAGACTTCAAACTTTACTATAAAGCTACAATAATCAAAACAGCTTGGTATTGGTATAGGAACAGGCATATAGACCAATGGAATAGAATTGAGATTCCAGAGGCAAGACCTTAATTTCTCAACCAACTCATCTTTGACAAAGCCTCTTCCACCTACAACTGGGGAGAGGAGAACCTATTCAGTAAATGGTGCTGGGAAAACTGGCTGACTACATGCAGAAGATTGAAACAGGACCCCTATCTATCCCTATACACAAAAATTAACTCCAAATGGATCAGGGACCTAAATGTAAAACCTCAAACCATAAGAACTTTAGAAAATGAAGGACATACCCTCATGGAAATCGGAACTGGCATCCAATTCCTGAACAAAACTCGAAACCCACAGGCCATAAGGGACAAGATAGACAAGTGGGACTTCATTAAACTGACAAGCTTCTGTAAAGCCAAAGAAACCATCAAGAGAGCAGGGAGACAGCCTACAGACTGGGAAAAAGTATTTGCCAACTCCAGGTCTGACAAAGGCTTAACATCTTGGATCTATAAGGAACTCAAACATGCTGAAAAGCAAAAAACAAACAACCCCATTATGAAGTGGGCAAAAGATATGAACAGACACTTCACAAAGGAAGACATCCGAGCAGCCAACAGACACATGGAGAAATGCTCAACCTCATTAATCGTCAGGGAGATATAAATCAAAACCACACTGAGATACCACCTAACTCCAGTTAGAATGGCAATTATCAACAACTCAAAAAATAACAGCTGCTGGAGAGGGCGTGGCGAAAAGGGAACACTTCTACACTGTTGGTGGGAGTGTAAACTAGTGCAACCTCTGTGGAAAGCAGTGTGGCAATTCCTAAAAGCTCTAAACATCAACCTCCCATATGACCCTGCAATCCCCCTACTGGGAATATATCCCAAAGAACTCAAATCACTCTATAAAAAAGATATCTGCACGTGAATGTTTATTGCAGCATTGTTCACAATAGCAAGAACCTGGAACCAACCACGCTGTCCATCAAAAAAGGACTGGATTAAAAAAATGTGGTACATATACACAATGGAATACTATGCAGCCATAAAAAAGAACAAAATCATGACTTTTGCAGCAACCTAGATGGAGCTAGAGTCTATAATACTAAGTGACCTCTCACAGAAACAAAGATCTGAGTATCACATATTCTCACTCATATAGTGGACTTTGATCATCCAATGCACTACTATAAGAAAATGACTGACAGTGTTGGGAAACTATAGGAGGGGATGGGACTAATGGTAGTAAACATTTGTCTGGAGACAGGGAGACACCTGTTATCAACAAGGGGGCCTGAATGAAGCATATTTGTATACCTAACCCTTAACTGTACCCCACAATATCAAAATAAAAAATATTGATTAAAAAAAAAAAGAAAAAGTGACATGAGGTGATGACCAACTATGTCCAGTAACTCAGTTCTCATAAGTAATCTAAAAAACTTAAAACTTAATTATAAATAGATAAACATCTACAATTAAAATTTATATATATATATTAAAGACAATGGTAAATAAAATAATATTTTTTAAAAAATTCTTTTTTAATGTTTTTCTTCCCTACTGAGTGATATTTATGTGTTTAATGTCTTTTAGGGATTAAAAGCCAAACTATTGTCATGGTCTATGATGAGCACATTGGAATATATTTGTAAATCTCAGGTTTTAGAAATATAATGTGTTAGTGCTCTAGTGATATTCTTTTTTGTTTTCTTTTTATTCCCATAATTTTAAGATGCCATCATTTGTAATAAAATTGGTCAATTTAATTACTATGGGTCAGAAAAAAAACTCATTACTTTATCAATATTATATTACTGTTTTTAGAAATATTAAATATATATCTTAAATTCAAAGATGCAATTATATGTACTTTTGGGGTACATGTTGGCTTTTATACATTTAGCCTCTGTTTAGGCAAATTTAAAAGAAGATCATTTATTAACTTACTTCAGTAGGCGTGTTCCCTGTTATGAGGTCATTTCTGTAAGTCTGTCAATGACCTAGGATAGTAATGGCAATTTCATGTGGATCCTTTTCATTCACGTGTGTTTCCTTAACAATGTCTGAACAAGTTTTTTTACTTGCTATGTTATAAAAACAAAATAATTATTTAAAATTTAATATCCACTCTTTAAAATATTAAATTTACAGTTAACAGAGGCCTAAAGACATAATTACTTGCAAGTTGTTTTTAGTATTTTTTTCTAAACTAGGGTTAGCAAATCCACAGCACAAGTGTCACTCCTTATGGCTCTTCCACCTATGGAAAACCATTGAACTCAAATGTGGAGCTTCTATGGAAATGAAATCTAGTGAGATTTCCTAACACAGCACTGTTACAGCATATAACACAGGAACTGTTACTCAGTGATCTGAATAGTTTCTGGAGTTGGAAACCGTTTACCATCCCTTTTCTTGCTACTGGTAGAGTCCCTAGTTGGGTATGGTTAGACTTATATATCTGTCTGAGTCTTGGTCTGTTTTACAACTTTTTTTTTTTTTTTAGTTCTGTTTCTGCCTCTGATTCAAATGGTTTGCTTCTGCATTCTATATCTGGGGATCATTGTTGAGAGCAGCAGATGCTTGCCTGCAATTGTTCAAATGTCAGCCTGAAAAGGACAGATGCTTTCTGTCTAAACTTCATGGATTCTATCAATTGTAATTCTACTACAGTTTCTATCTACTATTGCTCACTTGTGCAAAAGGAGATTTGCAAGATGTATAGTTCTCTCATGCTACTCCCTCCAGATGCTCTCAAAAAGAATGAGTGAAATTCTTTTTAGAAAAAGCTTTGGCAGGAAATATACTATTGTCTGAAATACAACAAGCTGTTGGAAGATATCTCTTCAAGATGGAAATTCTTTTAAAATTCTATTTCCTTCATAGTTGTAGCTGTGTTTCACTAACAACCAATACAAACAAAAATAAACTCACACACACACACAACTGTTGACTTGATTAGAATTTTACTTTCAATAAAATGTGAATTGCATTGGGTACTCAATACCACTCTTTCTTTAAAAGTTGCTGTTTGCAACTCATGTGAGAAGAGATTGGTTGTAAGAACAAGTTACTTCCAAAACACTGAAAGATGGAAGAAAAAGTTATTATAATGGTATCAGATGCTTCATGGTATTTCTCAAACTATGAATTTGTGAAACACTGCTGATTCCTGAGCCAAATAAATTCCAATAGAAAACCAACAAAATATATCAGCAACCTTTATCAGATTCTAGAAAAAAATAAAAAGAATCTATAGACATAATTTTCTCAGTTTTGAGCTACTTCAGTTTGTATATTTATTTTAAAAATAGGTTGGTATCTGTTACTATTATAGAGAACAGTATAGCAAATGAAAGACACAATAAATAAGGAAATTACAAATGAATAGGAATGTAAACGTGATGTGGGATAAACTTGATCATGCTTATTGTGTTCATTTGGTTTACTTATAAATGGTATATCCTGTGCCCATGTCTAATCGTATTTTATACCTTTATAGAGAAAGACAGAGAGAGAAAGAGTTGGGAAAGAAAAGGGAGAGGGAGAAGGGGAGAAGAGTGAGATAGCTTACTCATAAATATGCTAACTTATACAACTATGTTTAAAATAGGATATATATATATATAATGTATCAACTTTTATGGTATTAACTTTGTCTTCTGAATCCTTTTATTTCTGCTTCTGAAAAACATATTTAAAAAAATAAAAACCCTGCAATTAAAAATTCCTAAATGCTCTACGTTTGCCTTGAAGTTCAAAATGCAAAAGCTAAGTATTCCTTTATTTCTTTCACTTTGCATTTCTTCAATAACATCTCTGCCGTGAGAGTAGCAAGTCCAGGATGACTCAGCTGCTAGGTCAAGGGAAAAAATCCAGTGAAGTTCTGAGAAAGAAAACATACCTGCTGATGTAACATATTGTCATCTCAACAACAGTTCATCTAGGAAAAAAGTTATTTGAAAGAGAACACCTTTACATATCAATGCTGAGGGGGAAATTCACTTGGAAGAAATTTGCTACAAAAACTTGTAGGAGACAGAGTGGTGTTGTAAAGGAAACTGGGTGAACATTACTGAAGAGTTTATCTCAAGCTTCTTTAAATGTCAAAGCATAGAAGTCATGAACTTCTTTACAGAATGATGTGACTTTTTGATTTATGGAATTCAGCTATTAAAAATATCCTATTTTGGCCGGGCTCGGTGGCTCAGCCTATAATTCCGTGTTTGGGAGGCCGAGGTGAGTGAATTGCCTGAGCCCGCGGGTTCGAGACTCACCTGGGCAACTTGGCGAGACCTCATCTCTACAATAAATAAAAAAAATTAGCCCGGCGTGGTAGCACGTGCCTATAGTTCCAGCTACTTGGAAGGCTAAGCGGAAGGATCGCCGGATTCCAGCAGGTTGAAGTTGCGGTGGCCGGGAGCGTGCCACTGCACTCCAGTCTGGGCGATAGAGTGAGACTCCAATATTGAAAAAGATCCTTCAAGTTGGACTTAGGGCAGTAATAAAAAAATAAAACAGAGTGAATCTTGGGTATAAGTCTCTAGGATATGATGAGCTATGAATAAGTTATGCTATGTTCTCTCTCTCTTACTATTTTCTTTCTTTTTTTTTTTTAGTTGGAGTCTCACTCTGTCACCCAGACTGGCAACCTTGACCTGCTGGGCTCTGGCGATCCTTCCGCCTCAGCCTTCCAAGTAGCTGGAACTACAGGCCCGCGCTACCACACCCAGATAATGTTTTTTTTTTTTTTTTTTGATGTATTGTAGATATGAGGCCTCGCCAAGTTGCCCAGGCGGGTCTCGAACCCGCCGATTCAGGCAATCCACTCACTTCAGCCTCCCAAAGCACAGAATTACAGGCTGAGCCACTAAGCCCAGCCTCTCTCACTATTTTCAATTGGAGGCAGATGAGAGAATAGCTTACCCTCTCTCATTTAACAGCAAATGGGGACCTACACTTACTTCTAATAAAGTCAACCAAGTTTCAGATTTCTTTCTGTACCACATTAGCTCAGTGCAGTAGCAGTGGAGTAGAAATGATGGTATGACATAAGTAGGCAGGCAAGACTTGAGACAGCCATGTAAGACATTTTCTTATGGCCCCAGAAGGATTCAGGAAAACTATCCTGTAACCCCAAGAGTGGAAAAAAGTGGATGAATGAGGGATAACAGCAGAAATAATCACTCTGTTTGAGACAAACTCAAACTGATTTTGTGGAACAATGATCATGACAAGTGGGTCTTGAATGCCAGCCTAAGAAGATGAAATCACCAAAACCAGGGAAAGTGAAAATGTCAGCAAGTGATCTAATGATGACCTATGACAACCCTCCTCCTTCCCTTACACACTCCCTAATTCCCTTGGTTAGCTGAAATTTGAAATGATTAACATTAGTCAGAATCAAATAAAATCAGGTAGGTTTGTGGTTTGAGTTGATTCACAGGAAATTATGGCAGCACATTAATTTTGCCCATCTGAATTTATGACCTAAAAATTTACACTTACATTTCTCATATTGATTTTGTTGAATCTTTTTTTTTTTTTTTTTTTGAGTTGGAGTCTCACTCTGTCGCCCAGACTGGAGTGCAGGGGCCGCTCCCGGCCACCGCAGCCTCGGCCTGCTGGGCTCCGGCGATCCTTCCGCCTCAGCCTTCCGAGTAGCCGGAATTACAGGCATGCGCCACCACGCCCAGCTGATTTTTTTGATTTATTGTAGAGATGAGGTCTCGCTGCCCAGGCGGGTCTCAAACCCGCGGGCTCAGGCAATTCACTCACCTCAGCCTCCCAAAGGCGCAGGATTACAGGCTGAGCCACCGAGCCCGGCGATTTTGTTGAATCTTAATTAGAAGTGATTCTATCTTGGAGTGTAACAGAATAATTTCTTAATTAGGGATTAATTTCTCAATCCAGGTGTAAATCAAAACAGTTTACAATAAAAATTGCTCACAAAATCCCTTAGGCCAAGCATATACAAGCATATTCTCATTTTGTAAGTCTCACATAGGCAGTTTTTTCTCCAGGCTGGAGGATAGCTGTTTTTTCAGGTGACACCAGATTAAGTTATGTGCTTTGTATTTCAAGACATTGGAAGCAATATACTTCCATATAAGAGGTTCATAGGATTGAACACCAAGTGAGAGGACAACAGATTCACTCCTTCCACCTGTCACTCGTAGGCATTTTTATCCAGGGGAAGGAGAACGGCTTTCCCAATATTGTCCTTCCTCTCCCCTTTTACTCTTGTACATTTTATTTTATTTTATTTTATTTTATTTTATTTTATTTTATTTTATTTATTTTTTGAGTTGGAGTCTCACTCTGTCACCCAGACTGGAGTGCAGTGGCCTCTCCCCGGCCACCGCAGCCTCGACCTGCTGGGCTCTGGCAATCCTTCCGCCTCAGCCTTCCAAGTAGCTGGAACTACAGGCGCGCGCTACCACGCCCGGCTAATTTTTTTTTTATTTTATTTTTTATTGTAGAGATGAGGCCTCGCCAAGTTGCCCAGGCGGGTCTCGAACCCGCGGGCTCAGGCAATCCACTCACCTCAGCCTCCCAAAGCGCGGGATTACAGGCTGAGCCACCAAGCCCGGCTACTCTTGTACATTTTAATAAGTTACACATTGGTAATTGAAATCTTCTGTTTCCTCTCAAAGTTTTGATTTGGAAGGTATAGCTCTGGATAGACATGACTTCTGTAAACATCCAACCTAGCCTGACAATTTTGGGTTGGATCCAACGCCATTTAAACTCAGTCTCCTTGCTCCTAATACTAAGTGTCTGTTTTCCATCTCTAGAGGTTAACATAACATGGGTTTCTATCTTCTTCAAATACGTTGAGGATTTGACAGTATGCTAAGGTTTTTCAAAACCACACCTGACAATTCAATAAAACTGTCTACTTGAAAACAACAAACTGGAAAGAACATCTGGCTTCTAACTTTGCATTGGCATTGAGTCACCATATTCAAACTATAAATCTATTGTTGACAATAACTATTTTAAAAACAAAACTGTTTTATGTACTTAATTGTGAGCTCAGTTTTACATAATTATTTTCTTAAAAGTAAATGTTTGCAATTATTTTGAGCTAGGAAACACAGCCAAATTATACAGAATTTTAGTGTTATCACTAAAGTGATAATAATATTAGCCCAATTATGAATAGGTAGAGGTTTTATGAAACTTAAAGCTTAAATTAGGAGATTCTCCTTAAGAAAAGGAAGTTAAAATTAAATTTATTCACAATAAGATGATAAAACAAAATTTAAAATATTAAAGTCGATGTAAACCACAAAAATAGTACCTTGCTAAGGCTTCCCCTAGAAATTTAGAAGGGGTCTCAAGCAAATGAGATGACCAGAAGCACTAGTTTTATCACCTGAATAGTAAATCCCACTCTGGGCATAATTTATTAAGCATTTGCTATGTGACAAAAACTGAATTAGGCACTTTATATGTTACCTCATATATATATTTTATATCTTAATTCTACTTAGAAGTTAGGAATGTGAAGCTCAGAAAAGTATAAAATTTGCTTAAGATCATATAGCTAATAATTGACAGGGCAAAAGTTCTAATAGACTCCAGTCTGACTCATTCCAAAAATATTTTTCATGCTAATTTAAAAATTGATTAAAAAATCATTGAAGATGGTATTTGACATCATGTCATTTGGACTTAAACATGAAGGGGCAGAAATAGAAATTCCTCTCCTCATTCATCCTTTTAACTTATTTTACATATAAATTAAATGTTGACTCTTTATGCTCATAGCCAATTCTTTGATGAACACTAGAGTTGTGCCTAGATTATGGGGACAATTGTATGTTTTGTAGTAGGTCCTGAGTAAATTAGGCTGGGCACAGTATTTTTAAACCTCTAGCAGTGCTGTTAATAATTAGGTGAGTGACTCATTCCACTTAATGATTTGCTGAAAATTGAATGCACTTAACATTTCTTTAGATTCATCCTGAAATTTTATGAAATCTGTGGAAATATTGGCTTCAGACTTGGATTTGTCATTCAATTGATCTTCTCCTTGAGTCCTGTAGAAATGTAAGAGCACCACAATTTTCTCTATGCTTTGATTAGTATCTGATCAGGTTATTGATTTTTTTGTTTCTTTGCCATCTTAGAGTTCAGTTTATTGTGCCTGACCATATGATGCAGAAATCTTAAGGTTCCAAACGTTTGGCAGTTTTGTACTTAGTGAATTTAATTTTTTCTGAGTATGTTAAACTCAGATGAAAAGAAAAAGAAAAAATGTATTTCACAAAATACATGTGTATGTATATATAGAGTATTTGTACTTCCATAAATTTTGTAAAATTTGTGTTCTTATATGGTTGTTTTTGACAGGATGTACCCAAGGTCTTCACCAGTAGAGATATTAGTCTGCTTCAAGAAACTATCTTGGTTTATTTACTGCTTCAGTTCTCTTGGCTGTGTAATTTTTCTTTTCTTTTCTGTTTTACTTTGGCTTCATGTAGGTCTTTCAAACTGTGCCATAACTTGGTTCACATCATTTTGACCTAACTTTATATGTCACAGATCAAATAACTAATTATACACTTTTATGCTTTGTATGAGCTTGCATGGCTGGTCCTCTGTCAACACTAGTTTTAAAATTAAATTTCTTTGGCATCTGTACCTCTGAAATTTATAGATTTTTGCCCCAAAGTTTGGCCATGGGTTTTTCAACATCTGGGTTTTAATCAAGATTTTAATTTTTATTTGTTTTCCTAGTGAATTCCAGTGATAAAATTTACTACTTTCTCAGGGCAGCACTTTGAAAAAGGAGATATGAAGAAATTTTATACTCCTTGTTAATTATCACTGTAATATATATGTAATATTATACATATTATATTATCAGTGTAATATATATGAGCGATATAGTTATTTTGCTCCTTAGAAAGAATAAATTAGTGATGACACTTTACATGTGCCTGGGAGAATCACACCTTTACAGTAAAAGGGAGTATTTTCTTTCCTTTATTCGAGTCTAGTAATAAATTTTCCTCAGTCAGGCCATGAAGAAAACATTGTTGAAAGAGAATTAGAGTCCTCTTATATTGCTACAATAGGTCAGCTTTTTATTTAGTTATACCATTCTAGGAGAATGATGTTACTGGTTGATTGGGACCCAAGGAGAGACTTAAAGCACATATATTCTATAAAATCATACTTTCAAATTCTTTTCCAGAAAATTGCTTGCATCCTGCTGCTAAGAATGCTCAACCCCATTCAAACCTGATCATTGCTGATATTGTGTGATGTCTAGTTAAGTATAAAATAAAATGTGAGAAAACTCAAGTTTAGTTTAGTTCAGTCAATTATCCTTCAGTGCTTATCAAGTGGCGGACAATGTTGCAGAGAATATTGAAATGATCAAGAGAGTAACGTCATTCACATGGCAGTGCAGTTAATACCAACCTTCATCCCCTGACCAATATACCACACACACACACACACACACACACACACACACACACTCTCTCTCTCTCTCTCTCTCTCTCTCTCTCTCTCTCTCTCTAACTTATTCACAAAGTATCCTGGAGAAGGCACCAAAGTCTATAAAAGAATCTACAGCAACACAGTGGAAGTAGGGGAGGGGGGATATTTGCATAGAAAAAATTGCTGGTGAGATTGGCACTTTTAAGACTCCAGTAGATGGCTATAAGCTAAGATCAAAGGTGAAGGCCACTGGTATCAGTCAATTATTAGTGGCAACCACTGTGATCTCCAGTGGTCTGCCATGTAGAAGATACCAGCATCTTTTGCCACAGAGGTAGCCAATAGTCATTTCTACCAGGGAATCCCAGAAAGCATCACACTCCTCCTCCACTTGATAATTGTTCATTCTCTTAAGCTGATCTGGAAAAGGAGCTGCCACTTCTGCCAACATTTTCTGTGCTCCAGTCCCTAAGCCACAGCTTCTCCATGAGTGTTCACACTCCAGATGCAAGTTACATGGCTGCACGGGGCCAACTGCCAGTCCACAACTCAGACAAGGGAGTCATTGTCATAGTGAGTTGGTTTATAATATAAGCCTGGATCCAAGCCCTTGCAGCATGTGCTCATGCTCTAGACACCAGCTCAGCCACTATAGAAAGCCAAACCCTGTTCCAATAGTGAACTTTCCCTAATGCATGTCCTGGCATTTTTAGCTATTTCAAAATCTTCTTCCCTATACATTCTATTACCAACATGGCAGTAGGGGTACTGAAACTTGGGTATCAGTGCCATTACCATCCTAGATCTCAGAACTGGAGTCACTTCACAGATGCCCATTCTTCAGACCTCAGCTCTTCAGTTGACTCAATAGGTGCCACTGATCAGACATCAATGCCACTCTCACTGTAAACAAATACACAAGCTCCAGTGCCAAGAGATATCCCCTCAGCCACAGCCTCTTCTATGGTAGGAAAAAATATGGGTCATATCCTAGCAGCCATTACCACTGAAGACACTGACAATGCTTGGTGATACTTCATATATCCATAGCCCCAGCTACTGAAAACCTCTGAACTTTTCATCAACACTGACCTCAGCTGAAAGAGATGCAAAGAGACTACACAAAAAGAACTTGCACAAGTGCCAAAACCACTGCATCTTACACAGTTAATATTGTCATGCACTGTCATAAGGGAAGGGTTTTCCACAGAAAAATTAGCAAAGTCTGTTAGAGGTAACAGTTCCAAAAAGTGTGCAGATATCAAAGTAAGACATAAACAAGGAAACATAACACCATTAAAAGTCACAATAATCTTTCAGTGATGGAACCCAATGAAATAGAGATATACAACTTACCTGATAAAAAAGAAATATTATATTCAAATTGTCAAAAATCAAAGACATTCTGAAAGTAGCAAGAAACAAGTTATATAACATACAAAGGTGTTCTAATAAAGTGAGAGAACACATATAAACATTCTAATTAACAACAACAGAACACACATTCCTCTCAAGCACACACAAAACATTCACCAGGATAGATTATATGTTAAGTCACAATATAAGCCTTAACAAATTTACAAAAATTGAAATCATATCAAGTATGTTTTTTAACTATTATAATGTAAAACTAGAAATTCGTTTTACACAATTTACATAGAAGGAATATTGAAAAATTCATAAATACCTAAAAATTAAACAACATGCTTCTAAACAACCAGTGGATCAAAGAAGAAATTAAAGAGAAAATGTAAAAAATATCTTCAGAGAAATAAAAATGAATAAGCAGCATATCAACATTAATGAAATGCAGAAAAAACAACTCTAAGAGGAAAGTAAATAGCAATAAATTCCTACTTCAAACAAGAAGAAAGATTTCAAATAAATTACCTAATATTACATCTTAGGGAACTAGACAAAGAAAACAAAATAAGCCTAAAGTTGATAGAAAGAAGGAAATTAAGATCAGAAATATTAAGAACAGAGCAGAAATAAAATAAAGACAAGTAAAACAATACAAAGTGCAAGCAAAACTAAAAGGGTTTTTTTTTTTTTTGGAAAGGAAACAAAATTTACACACCTTAACCTAAACTAAGGAAAGAAAGAGAGAAGTCTCAATAAAAGAGAAGACATTACCATAAGAATGCAAATATTCATAAAAGACTAATACGAACAATCAAACACAACAAATCAGATAATGTAGAAGAAATAGATACATTCCTAGACAGATTAAATTCCTGTACCTACTAAGACTGAATCAGGAAGAAACAGCAAATCTTAACAGACTAACAATGAGTAAGGAGATTGAATCAGTAAATAAAAGTCTCTCATCAAAGAAAAGCCCAGGAACTAATGACTTAATTGCCATATTCTACCAAACATTTGCAGAAGACCTAACATCAAACTTTCTCAAATTCTTTCCAAAAAATTAAAAAGAAGGAAAAACTTTCAATTTTTTTTTTAATGAGACTACTAGTACCCTGATACCAAAGACAGACAAGGACACCACAAGAAAAGAAACATGAAGGCCATATCCCTGATGTACACAGAAGTAAAAATCTTCAGCACAGCATTAGCAAATCAAGTCACTATCATATTAAAAGAATCCTTCACCATGATCAAGTGGGATTTATCCCTGGGATGTAAGGATGGTTTACCATATGCAAATCAATAAGTATTAGCTGAATGAAAGACAAAAGCCATATGTTTATTATAATAAATGCATAAAGACATTTGAAAAGATCTGACATCCTTTTATAATAAAATTATCAACTAACATCCAGAATCTACAAGGAAAAAAGAAACAAAAAACAATCCTATCAAAAAATGAGCAAAGGACATGAATAGACACTTCTCAAAAGAAGATATACAACCAGCCAACAGATACGTGAAAAAATGCTCAACATTACTAATCATCAGAGAAGTGCAAATCAAAACTAGAGTGAGATATCACCTAACTCCAGTAAGGATGGCCAGAATCAATAAATCAAAAAACAGTAGATACTGGCAAGGATGTGTTGAAAATGGAATGCTTGTACACTGTTGGTGGGAGTGTAAGGTATTTCAAGCTCTAAGGAAAGCAGTGTGGCTATTCCTAAAAGAACTAAAAATTGACCTTCCATACCATCCAGCAACATCTCTTCTGGGAATATACCTGAAGGAACATAAATTGTTGTACAAAAAAGAAACCTGCACACACATGTTTATGGCTGCATTATTCACAATAGCAAAAATATGTAATCAAACCCACAGCCCATTAAAAGTCGACTGAATAAAGAAAATGTTGTACATATATGCCTGATGGGGTATTATGTAGCCACGAAGAAGAAAAAAATCATGGAATTCACAGCAAATTGGATGGAGGTGGAGAACATCACACTTAATGATCTTTCACAGAAACAAAGATCTGGATAGTGAGTTTCCTCATTCATAAGTGGAACCTGAATATTAATCACAATGGCACAAGAGAGGGATGAACAGTCAATGGACACTGCCAGGGGAGGTAGGGAGGGAGGGAAGAAGCATGTAATATCACAAAAGGTCCTAAACCAAGTGAAGTGAGGGTCAGATGAAGGTCCAAACTTCACCATCGCAAAACCTGCTTGTGTAACTAATCCTGACTTATACTCCAAATATCTACATAAATAAATAAATAAATAAAAAATAAATAAATAAATAAATAAATAATGTGCAAAGCAATCTACAGTCAATGTAATACATATAAAAATTCTAAAGACTTTTTTATACAAATAAAAAATTCTAACATTTTTATTAAATAACAGAAGAGTCCAATGCCAAATCAATCTTGACCAAAAGCAAAAACAAAAACACAAAGCCAGAAGCATACTACTACTTCATCTCAAATCTACTACAAAGCTCTAATAATCAACATGGCATGCTACTAGCATAAAAACAAACAAGTAGATTAATGGAACAGATTAGAAAGACCAGAATATAGCCACGCGTTTACAGTCAATGATTTTTGACAAAGGTGCCAAGAGTACACAATTGAGAAAGGACATTCTCTTCAAATGATAATGGGAATTTTAGATATTTATGTCTATTAAAAAAAGAACCCTCTTATCACACTATATATAGAAAAAAATTACCTCAAAATGAAGTAAAGACTTAAATATAAAACCCAAAATTGTAAAACTGCTAAAAGAAAATAGGCGAAAAGCTCTATGACTGTAGTTTGGGCAGTATTTTCATAAACACCTCAAAGTATAGGCAACAAAAACAAAAGTAAACAAATGGAATTATATCAAACTAAAGAGCTTCTGCATTGCAAATGATACAATTAACAGAGTTAAAAAGACAAACTTCATTTCAGTAGGAGGATATATTTGCAAACTGTATAATGTATTAATGTCCAAAATATATCAGGAAATCATATGACTCAATAGTAGGATAACAATCCAATTTAAAAAGTGGCAAGATTCTGAATAGACATTTCTCAAAAGAAGATATGCAAATGGCCAACGGGTCTACGGAAAAAATGCCAAACATCACTTCTTAGGGAAATGAAAATTAAAACCAAAATGAGATATCATCTCACACTTATTAGACTTGCATTTACCAAATAGACAAAAGATAAAACGTGTTTCTAAGGATGCAGAAAAAAGGTAACTCATACATTATGAGTGGGAATGCAAATTCGTAGAACTATTCTGAGAAACAGTATGAAGTTTCCTCAAAAAATAAAAAATAAGCCAGGCTCGGTGACTCAGCCTGTAATCCCGCGCCTTTGGGAGGCTGGGGTGAGTGGATTGCCTGAGCCCGCAGGTTCGAGACCCGCCTGGGCAGGGAGACCTCATCTCTACAATAAGTCAAAAAATCAGCCGGGCGTGGTAGCACGCGCCTGTAATTCCGCCTACTGGGAAGGCTGAGGCGGAAGGATCGCCGGGGCCCAGCAGGCGAGGCTGCGGTGCCCAGGAGCGGCCACTGCACTCCAGTCTGGGCGACCGAGTGAGAGTCCAACTCAAAATAAATAAATAAATAAAATAAAATAAAATAAAAATAGAACTACCTATGATTTAGTAATCTCATTACTTAGTATATATCCAAAGGACTTGAAGTCAGTATATCAAACAAATATCTGCACTCCCATGTTCATTGCAATATTATTCACAATAGCCAAGGTATGAAATCAACCCAAGTTTCCTTCAGTAGATGAATGTTTAAAGAAAATATATTATATGTACACAATATACATAACCTTAAAAAGATAGAACATTCTACCATTTAATACCACATGGATGACCCTGAAGGACATCATGTTAAGTGAAGTAAGCCAGGCACAGAAATACAAATACTATATGATGTCATTTATTTGTGGATTGTGAGCAACTCAAACTAATAGAGACAGAGAGTAAAATGGTGGATACCAGAGGCTAGGGATTAAGGAGATTGGTAAAAAACACATTTTAGTTAGGCAGGAGAAATAAATTTAAGAGATCTATTGCATATCATGAGGACTGCAGTTAATAATAAAGTATTGTGTTTTTGAAATTTCTAAGAAAGTATACTTTAAGTGTTCTTACCTCAAAAAATAGCTTGACTATTTTTTGACTGAGCCATTCCACAATGTATATGAATCAAAATGTCATATTGAATACCATATATGTGAGGGGAGACCCTCACCAAATTGGAATTATCTTTTGGAGGGTGGGCCCCTTATAGTACAGGCTTCCTCTGTTAGGTAAGTGTTCTAGAAACCCATTGCATCCATATATCTGTGTTCAACTTCAGTGAGTTCACTTTTTTTTCAGAGAATCTTTCAACGAGTTTGCTCATTTTGTGATGGCTGATTTACAAGTCCACCTAACCACACCGTGTTGAGGGTTCAGCAGTTTTTGACCAAAAAATGGCATGATTTCCATTCCCTACCTACCTATTCACCTATTCTCCTTTGTAGTGTTTTCCCAATGGAAAAAATCCTCAGAAGAAAGCAATTTGCCAATGTGGAAGAGATGAAAGAAAAAACTGCAGAAGCACTAAAAGGCATCAAAATTGACAAGTTCAAAAACTTGTTTTAAGCAGTGGAAAAAGCATCTCAATAGGTTTATTGCATCAAATGGAGAGTACTTTGAAGGTAACCAAAATTTGAACATGTAAGAATAAAAACATTTTTTAAATAAATAAGTTCTTGTTTTGGGTGATTCCTCTCATATATAATTTTGAAATCGAATATAATCAATGCATGCTTCTTCCCTGATCCCAATGTCTACTAATGATGAAGCAGAGCATTTGTAAAATGGAGATAGATTATTTGTTTTAAGAAAGATATAGTTAAAAATATCACATCTCTGAAAAACTAAAGAATGTATTAATTTGCTAATTATTTTTGCTGAATTACATTGTGCCACAGGCACCAGAATAATGCATCTTTTATCTTAACAAAATATAAAATTTATTATCTCAAAGAAAATGTTGGGGGGGTAGAATGTCATTTTTTGGAGTCATGCAAACCTCTGTGTGACTCAACTTTATTTACTGTTGTGTGACTGCCTTTATATCTGTAAGGTGGGGATAATAATACCTGTCTGACAGATTATACTATAATAAAATGAGATTGCAGTATAATAGTTTAATAAATGAAGCCTCCAAAATGTTCTTTCATCACTAATAATAACTAATGTTTTAGAGACCTGCAATCTCTAATTAAAGTAGTCCAGAAAATTATCATGACATAGGGCAGACCTCTTTAAAAATCTATAAGAAATGGAAAATGTAAGTGAACTTCTTGGATACATTTTCAAAACGTTCAGGGAGCAGAATAATTGTTTAGAATAGTAGTTCCTAAAGTGTGGTCCCTAGAATAATCTCATCAACATAATTTGAGAGCTTGATTGAAATGCAAATTCTAGGATTCCAGATGAGACACTTTCTTAAAATAAAAAAAATTGGGGGAGTGGGGTGTCACCATTCTATGCTGTTAGAAGTTATTTAGGTGTTTTTCATGCACACTAACATTTGAGAATCACCATCATAGAAACTGTTGGCATCAGTACCTTATATCTCATTAGATATGTCATTTTTGATCAGTTTTTTAAAAAACAAACTCTTCTTTAATACACAGTCTGTATTTAGAAGTATTTCCCGATTTAAATTGATGCGGAAACCTTCAAATCCATTTGTTTTCACAAAATTTTATTTTTCATTTATGAAAAACCAATTACTTCAGTCATCAAGAAATGGGGAAGAAAAATTAGAAAAAGGTTGAAATAGAAAAGTTTTGTGTAGACTAGGGCATAAAACAGTAATGAAATGTTCTGGGAACTCTTCTGTCTGTCTTGAAGGTAAGAATACTTTTTTGATTCCTTCTGCCCACAATATTCTTCTTGTTATTACTTTTTCCATAAGCTGACTTAAAAAATATTTTTAATCAACATTTTTGAGAAGTAATATGTTTTCTGTTCAAATACTTGTTTTCATTTGGCATGGAAAATAAAAAAGGTGTATAAATCCATTAGAATGGAGGCTGCTTGAGGATTTGAACCTATTCCACTCAACATCCATAGTATCTACCAATGTTCCTGGTCCTATAACTACAGTACTACAAAGCCAAAGTGATCCATGCTATAAATGAAATAAAGATAAAAGTAATCTAGGATTCCTTAAGGGAGAAAGAATATGTTCAGCAGGAAGACTAAAAAGAGAAGTTGGTAGGTGCGGGGAATTCCAGGCAGAATAAATAACATTTTCTAATACACAGAGACAGGAAGTGCAGGATAAGTATTAGAGTATCAAATTGTTTCATGTTGCAGAACAAAGGACATTTTAAAAAAATACCATGATGGAAAATTTTTGACACCTGATCATCAAAAATTAATGGTCTTGGAGTTTGAAACTTATTCTATGTGTAGTAACGAGCCAGTTTAGGTATTTGGAAAAGGAAGTGAATGTTTAGAGCTGTACTTGAAAAAGATGAATCTGCCAAGTGCAAACTAGACTGGAGAGGAAGCTGTTGAATGTGAGAGAGAGAAGGCAACTTGGGTATGAGAGAATTAGGAAAACCCAATTAATAAACCTTAGTGTATTTGATGAGGCATGAGAACAAAAGAATGATAGAAAATGTCACATAGATATTAAGCCTGAGTCATTAGGAGATTTGTGATTTAAGGAGAAGTTTCAGAAAACAAAAGCAAGGAGGTTTATATTTTACACGTTAGAACTTAATATTCTTACAGATCATATGAGGGGGTATCTCCCCCCCAAAAAACCCGAATTATGTTTTGGAGGGTGTGCCCCTTGTAGTACAGGCTTCTCTTACTAGGTAAGTGTTTTAGGAACCCATTGGCATCAGTGTACCAGCTAGTGTTGTTGTGAGAGGCTGCATTTGGTTTTGATTAAATTTTTTTTTTATTTTTGGAGATTCCTTCAACTCATTATGGGTGATTTATGCAAACAACCTGTCCACATTGTGCTGAGTGTTCAGCAGTTTTTGACCAAAAATCATATGACTCAACTACCCTACCCTCCCTATTCACCTGATCTCACCCAAGTGACTTTTTTTTTTTTTCCTGTATGAAAAAAGTCCTCAAAGGGAAACGTTTTGCTGATGTGTGAGAAGTGAAACAAAAATGACAGAAGCACTAAAAGAGATCAAAATCGACAAGTTCAAAAACTGTCTCGACAGGTGTGTTGAATCAAATGGAGAATATTTTAAAGGTAACTGATGTCTAAACATGTAAGCATAAATACACAAGAAATCCTGGATTTTTTTGGGTTCCTCATACAAATGAAGACATGTTAAGTAAATGGATATTCAGTACTGGAGTTCAGTAAGAAAGTCAGATTACATATATATATTTGAAAGATATATGTTTTAGAATGACTATTTTCATAATGATTGATATGACTTTCCAGAAGAAAGTGTAGAGAAAGATCTCATAAAAGTCAAAGACATAGATTTGGAGAATATCTAGATAGTATAAAAGTAGAAGAAACAAGGAATAGAAATATCTAGAAGTGTCAAGCAGATATAAAAGAGGATGAGGAATGAGGAGTCTACAGCTTGATGAACATGAAGTCGTTGGTGACTATTAAGGAAGCAGTTTGATAAAAATAAGATTGGAAACAAAAATATATGATATTGAACAGAGAATGAAAAGTGAAGGAATAACAGCAGGCATGAGAATTTGTCATTCAAGACTTTTGATGCATGGGGATGAAAGTGAAAAGAATGCAGCTTAGGAGTACCAACCATATATTTTTAGAATATTTGTAGATTCAGTATAAAGATACAGTGGAGAGAATGAAACTAAAGGTGGAAGAGAGAGAGGGGCGTGACTTAAAAAGCAAGACCACGGAGCCTCTGAGTGTAGATATGATCAAGGCCGTAAAAGTAAGGCCTAGATTTGGATAGGAAAAGAGTATGTATTTCTGTGTGAAGACAGAAGAATTTGAAGTTAAGAAAAAAATCAAAAAAACTTACTCATGAGCTTTTCTTGAAAAAATACTTTTGGCTAGTTGGGGGAAAAAGTTATATAAATCCAAGTTTGTTTTCCATCTATTTGAACTGGATTCTTGCCAGATCTGGCTTAATTCTAAAGGTTTGGTTCAAACTTGACCTGGAATTTGAATTCTCTACAATTTTTAGGAGGAAAAGAATATCTTGTCAAAAGACTAAAGTACTAAAAAATGAACTGATATACACAGAGATTTACATAGAATTTTCTAATGAAATTCTATTTCTGGTTGTTTGCTAGAAAATGTATCATTATGATTAATCTTAATAGGATTATATAACATGTTGTTATTTGGTAAGTTTTCTTAAATGGGATTTTTTTTTTCTTATGAGACATGGACATATGTCTTTTGTTAAATCTCCCTTTATTTAGGAGTTTGATATTGAGTATAATTGTCTTTAAAAAAAAAACAACCCAACAGTGACATATTTGTCAATGTAACCGCCAACTTATTTTAATAATACTCTTTCATTGGTTTGAAAAATACTATTTTTAAAACTCTTTTATATAATTTTGACATAAGAATCCCAGCTAGACAACAGTATTGAGGCTCTGCGGAATAGACTAGAAAATATATGATGAATCAAAGATTCTGGTTGCTCTCACAGTCATCCTACTGAAAGTTGCAGGATTCCTTTGATAATTAATTATTATTTAATACTCAAACCAAAAAATTATGAGATACTGTCAATCATTCACTCGTTATCAAGAGAGTCTGGAAACATTTTGGTTTCTTTGCTGTTATTCTCTAATGAGAGAGTTATTTTTATATCTGCCTTATGTCTTCAAGTTGATCACTAAATCCTTGCTCTTCCTGACTCAGTAAAATGTAGTTGTAGATGTACTAACAGGATAGTATTCTGTATTGAGTTTTTAGGAGTAAATGAGGAATATTTCTCAAAATTTTGCTTACTGTCTTTGGTTAGGATATATCTCTATAAGCTTTTTGAAACTCTTAACAATACCTATTATACATTTTAATCTTTGAGTATTAAGATAATGAAAGTATAATTTAGTTTGCTTAAAATGGAAAGTAGATAGTAAAAGTATGAGTATAATAGCTTGCTACAGATGACTAGTGTATAAAGAAACCTTATAATTTATTCAGCTGAATCTCCTTTTCCAGATGATTACATGAGTTAGATAATTTAAATGATTTATATAAGGCATCTGTGTCATGTTCATTTTGAATATTCCTTTAGGGTTGTACAATGCACAATCTATAAAACTGTATTCAATAATTTTACCATTAGACATTCAAGAGACTTTTGCAATTTTGTATCCACATTTTTTTTTTTTTTTTTGAGTTGGAGTCTCACACTGTCGCCCAAGACTGGAGTGCAGTGGCCGCTCCCGGCCACCGCAGCCTCGACCTGCTGGGCTCCGGCGATCCTTCCGCCTCAGCCTTCCGAGTAGCCGGAATTACAGGCATGCGCTACCACGCCCAGCTGATTTTTTGATTTATTGTAGAGATGAGGTCTCGCTGCCCAGGCGGGTCTCGAACCTGCGGGCTCAGGCAATCCACTCACCTCAGCCTCCCAAAGGTGTGGGATTACAGGCTGAGCCACCGAGCCCGGCTGTATCCACATTTTTATATTGAGTTTCTTACTTAGTTTAGTTTGGAAAAAATAAAACGTAAGAAACATTGGCATATAGATGAAGTTCAAGCCAGGGGATCAGGATAATTTTGTATGGGAGACAATGTACATAGTGAAGAGGCATTGCTGAGGACAGCGTTTTGGTGCTTCAACAATTAAAGGGCTGGTAGAGGAGAAGGACATTAAAAAGTAATGAGAAGTAGCCAAGCAGTCAAGCATGTGGCTGTAGAGTCTCTACAGTAAAAGCATTTCCAGAAAGAAGAGGTAGCATTGTCAAATGCTGCTTAGAGGTCAAGATAAAAGAGTTTGTTGAAACCTGACTTTTATAAAAGTTGGTCACTGGCAACTTAAGCAGTTTGACAGGAGTCATGGGCATGATAATATGTCAGGCTATCTTTCTTTATAATTAAACCAAATTAACATAATTTGCTCCAAGTCTTAGCCACCACATGGAAATACAATAGCCAAGGAAATAAAATAATAGTTTACTTGATTAATGGAGTACCTATTATAATTCATTTAGGGTAGGAGCTACATCTTACACCTCTTAAAAACCTTTTGGCCTAGAAGAGAGCTTTACAAATGGGGGGAGATGCAAAAAAATAAAAACAAAGACAAAAACACCAGAATTTATGTATAAAAATGTGTATTTATTCTTACATGTTTAAGTTTCAGTCACCTTTAAAGTACTATTCGTTTGATGCAATTTACCTATTGAAATGATTTTTCCACTGCTCAGAGCAGTTTTTGAACTCATCAATTTTGATGCCTTTTAGTGCTTCTGCCATTTTTTTGTTTCAACTCTTCCACATCAGCAAAACATTTCCCTTTGAGAACATTTTTTATCCAGGGAAACAAACAAACAAAAAAGACACAGTTGAGATCTGGTAAATGGGGAAGTAGGGCACGGTGGTCATGCCATTTTTGGTCAAAAATTGCTGAACACTCAGCACAGTGTGGACAGGTTGTTTGTGTAAATCAGTAATAATGAAATGGACAAATATGTCAAAAGGATCTCTAAATAAATATATTTTCAGAAGCCAAATGCAGCCTCTCACAACAACACTAGCTGGTACACTTATGCTGATGGATTCTGGAACGTTTACCTAGCAGGAGAAGTCTGTATTTCATACCCTCAAAACATAATTCTGGGCTTTCTTGGGTCTCCCCCTGTATGGTAGGACTAAGCAATTTATTTATTGATATTTAAGGGCCTTAAATTCCTCAACCTTTAAAAATATGAAAGTGGGGACAGGCTGAATTCTAAGTTCTATTCCAAGTCTAACATTTTAAAAACCTATGTTAAGGTACTTTAAAAATATTTGTACCATGTCAAAAGGCCAAAATAAACATGGAAGAGTGGTAAAAATAAGAACAATGTAATCATTATTAATTTTACAAAGAGCAAACAGGCTAAGGAGAAAGGTTGACATAATTTTTCTGAAAGTTGTCTTCCTTTTGTGCTTTTAAAAAGTATGTGTTTGTAAATGCATTTTTATAATTTAAGATTTTCCAAAGTACTTCAACTTATTTTTTAGGTGAATCAAATATGAGACATATACCACCTCAGTGCTTCAAACCACATGCATGTTCAGGATTGAACTGAGCAAGCATTAGTGAAGAATTATGTATATATCAGATTTACCTTTTGCATTTCTATATTTTATTTCAGTTATGGGACTTGAGTCAAGAGGAAGTGTCCCAATTAATAATAACTGTATGGAAATGTTTTTGTTTGGAATTCTTTCTCTGATTTTGTGTTGTATTGTCTTTTTTTTTCTATAAATATGCATTTGTCAGTCTCTTAGTAAATTTGCAATTTTTCTTTTCTCTCTAAATAATAACTTAACACCTATTGAGTGCTTGCAATATCCCAATATCTTAAATATTCACATATGGCAATTACTTTAATTCTTACATCTTTCCCATGAGGCATTATAATTTTTCCCATTACCACTATGCCATCTAACAAGATTTTTCTAAATGTCCTATATATTTTTGTGTGTGCATGCATGTCATGTATATGTGTGTGCATATATATATATTATATATACACACACACATACATACTTATACACATTTTCATATATATATAGTCTTATGTTACCCCTCTTGATATTTTTTATTTTTAAATTACTTCCTTCTCACCTTTTGAATTTCTGCCTTTCCTACTCTCTTTTCTTTCCAGTTAGTTCCTTTTCTATCTTTTCTTAACTATGTTATTCTGTCTGGTCATTTTTCTATTTTAATGCATGCCCTCCCATCTTTCGCAGTTTTCCACTACAGCCAATATCTTTCTTATAGTATTATGATAATTTTTCATGGTCTGCTTATGAGTAAGAACATGTGATACTCAGTTCTTTGGTTCTGTGATAGATCGCTGAGTATTATAGACTCTAAATTCATCCAAGTTGCTGCAGAGTTCATAATTTTGTCCTTTATGGCCATGTAATATTCCATCATGCATATGTACCATATATTTTTTAAATCTAGTCCACTTTCTGGCAAGCATAGAAAGCAGAATTAGCCAAGCAGAAGGAGGAAACTTAGAGATTGAGTACCAAAATATGGAACTAACTCAAACTGTTAAAAAATAGAAAAGAAGCTTAAAAAAACAGGATAAAGTATCCAAGAGATGTGTGATTACTTCATGAGGCCAAACCTACAATGTACTGGCATTCCTGAGGCAGATAGAAAAACAGAGAACACTCTGGAACAAACATTCCATGAAATTATCAAGAAAACTTCCCTCATCAGAGGTGTGACCATTCAAACCCAAAAGATTCAGAGAACTCCTGCAAGACATCAAATGAGAAGACCAACTCCTAGACACATAGGAATTTGCCTACACAAAGTATGTATAAAAGAAAAAAATCCTAAGGGCAGCAAGAAAGAAAGATTAGACTACTTACTGGGGAAGACCAATGAGAATAGCAGCAGACTTATCTACAGAAACACTACAGAGAATGGAGAATGGAGTCCAATCTTCATAGTTTTCAAAGATAAACAATTCCAACCAAGAATTTCCTACCCAGCTAAGCTAAGCTTCATCATACATTTTTCTATTTTTCTTCCTATCTCTATTCCTAACTCATCATTAATCAGTAATGAAACTAAGTTTAGAGAATAATGAAACAATCTGAAAGCAATCAACCCACATATCCTTATAAAACAAATAATAAAAGAATAAGAAAACAAGTGACACAGACTGAATTACACATGACCCATCTCCTCAGTATTTCAAGAGAGAGAATTCTCTAAGTTTTAATTTTCTTTGGCTAAAGTTATACTACTTTCCAAAACAGGTCTTTCTGATGATGTAATTCTGTCAGAGTTGAGGAAAGACAGTTATCCACTACTGGGTCAAAGTTAAAAGAATGCAAAAGATATAGATGAAATACAGATAAAATAACCTTCAGAAAGGTGCCAAAATATCAAATCCAGGACTGGAACTGGGTAATTTTCAGTACCGGCTATAGGAACAGGACTTGAAAGTGAGTAGGACCAAAGTGGCATCTCAGAGAAGTTCTCTTCTGAAAGAGAATTAGATAAATAGAGAGCAGTGGTTCTCTATTAGAATTAGATAAAAAAAAGAACAGTGGTATTCCTAGAAAAGTGACAGTTGAGAGAAAGAGGAAAGTAAAAGGGTAAAATGGGTTACCTGTAGAAACAAAAAAATCAACAAGACATGCTAACCCTTTCTGATTCCCTACAACCACCACCACTAACATCCATTATAGAAACTGTACCTTTTATACTGGCTAAAGAGGGTACTCATAAAAACCTTCTCTAGAAAGTGTCTAGAAATATAAAGTAATTGGAAAAGTAGAAAAAGTCATAGAAATTTATGGCAAAAGAAACAGAAAAGGCAAATCATAACAGTTTAAGTATTAATTATAAAAATCTCCTTTTCCCCAAAAGTATGAAGCAGAAAAAAGCGTAGCACAATATTGTAAATGCAGCTTATTATGCTTAAAAAGTCAACTAGAATCAGAAATTTAATAAGAAAAAGAAATACAAATTAACAAAAAAGTAGAGAAAATGCTATTATAGATGATCAACTTTAGAAAAAAATAAAAATCCAAAACATCTCAGAAGTAGAGAATAAATTATAAGATGCACAAGAGAAAAATGACTTGAATGAAAATGTAATAAAGAGTAAATAAATATTACTGAAGAAAGACAAGATAATATCTGAAAAAATAAGAATGAGATAAAAGAAGAAATAAAAAAAGGAACAAATGATCAAAGAGAAAGAGGTTCACAGGAAGTCAAACCAAGAAGGTTCAACATACATGTAATTGGAGGCTAAACAAAAGAAAAACAAATCTATGTAGCAAGACAAATAAGTGTATAATCCCAGAAAACTTTCTGGAAATAAGAGAAAACAAATTTACAAATAAAAAAAGTCCTTTTTACCTATTAAAACTATTATACTTGAAAGATAAAAAATATCTTTAGGGCTTTCATGTAAAATGATTTAATTATTAATAAGATTAAGAAAATAAGGCTGATATCAGACTTTTTTTGCACCCTTTAATACAAGGTATTGGCACACCAGTATTTTTATGAACCTCAAGAAAACCAATGTGCAAACCAAGAATGTTTGATTTATCCATGCTTTACTTCAATTATCAGAGCTAGAGAAAAAACAGTTTTAAACATGAAAATAATCAGGTAAAAATTCAGCAAAAGTGCTGATAGTGGGCATAAAACATACTTATATATGTTGAGCATACAATATATATAATTACAAAGCCAAAACAAAAAAGCAAAAGCGGGAAGGTGGGAGGAATAATATAGGCAAATGTTATGTGTTCTTATAGAATAGGAAGATTGCAACAAAAAAGAAGGCAAAGGGGAAGTGGAATGTGGATCCACTTCTTCTAATTGTTGAATGGGTAACAGGCAGAAGTTGTCAAAATATACTGTTTTAAAAATCAGACCACAAAAAAAGTATATAAGAAAAAGAAGGGTTAAGACTCTATGAAAACTATAAATGCAAAGATAACATAAAACTAAAGAAAGATTTTAAAATGTAAAGACATATACAGTAGAGAAAGAAACATTAAAAAGTATAGTAATTATATAAGAAATTATGATATCGTTAAGTTCAAATATATATCAATGAAATCAATTAATGCAAAATTTTCCATTAAAATATTTTCAAATAAATATACATGTACATAAGTAGGAAATGATGGAGATGGAAAAAAATGACCATTTAAAAAATGTGGTAACGACTGTCTTGTAAGTACAAGAGCAGGTACATTGACCAATGGAACAGACTAGAGAATCCAGAAATAAACCCAAATACCTATAACCAACTGATCTTTGACAAAGTAGACAAAAACATACACTGGGAGAAGGACACCCTCTTCAGCGAATGGTGCAAGGAAAATTGGAGAGCTACATGCAGAAAAATGAAACCTGATCCCTGTCTCTCCCCATATATAAAAATTAACTCAAGATGGATTAAAGACTTAAATGTCATACTCAAAACAGTAAAAATCCTAGAAGAAAACCCAGGAAAAACTCTTAATGGACATCAGCTTAGACAAAGAATTTATGGCTAAAATCCCTGAAGCAAATGCAAGTAAAACAAAAATAAATAAGCAGGACTTAAACTAAAAAGCTTCTGCACAGGTAAAGAAATAATCAACAGAGCAAAGAGACAACCTACAGATATTCACAAACTATGCATCTGACAAAGTTTTAATAATATCCAGAATCTACAAAGAACTCAAACAAGTCAGCAAGAAAAAAGCAAATAACTATTAAAAAGTGGCCAAACAACATGAACAGACATCTCTTAAAAGAAGATATACTTTTACGTATAATGATCAACAAGCATATAAAAAATGCTCAATATCATTCATCATCAGTGAAATGCAAATTAAAACTACAATAAGATATCCTGAACAGCATCCAGAATGACCAATATTTTTAAAAATTAAATAAAAGAAAAACAGATGCTGGCATGGATGCAGAGAAAAGGGAATAGTTACATACTTTTCGTGGGAATGTAAATTAGCTCAACCTCTATGGAAAGCAGTATGGAGATTACTCAAAGAACTAAAAGTAGATTTACCATTTGATCTAACAATCCTACTACTAGGTATCTACCCTAAGGAACAGAGGTCATTATATAACAAAGACATCTGCACCTGCATGCTCATTGCAGCACAATTCATAATTGCAAAAATGTGGACTCAACCTAAATGACCATCAACTGATCAGTGTATAATGAAAATGTGATATACATACACAATGGACTACAATACAGCCATAAAAAATAATGAAATCCTGTCCTTTGCAGCAACATGGATAGAGCTGGAGATCATCATCCTAAATAAACTGACTCAGAAATAGGAAACCAAACACCTCATGTCCTCACTCGTATATGGGGGCTAAATGGTCACAAGGAGGGAAATAATAGACACTGGGGACACTAATAAAGGGGGATGGGGTTAAGGTTCCGACACTACCTACAGGGCACAACATTTACTATCTGAGGAATAGGCCACCTAAGACCCATCCCCATGACTACACAATATGGCCTTGTAACAAATATGCATGTGTATCCCCAAATCTAAAAAGTAAAGTTTAAAAGCAAAAATAAAATTAATAAAAATGTGATAGCAGCATTTGGTTCAGGCATAAATTATCAATAGATAACAAATCTTTGGGGAGAAGTTAGATTTCTGATGAGAGACAGAACATTGACATGGTCCTTAAAATGTCTCCCCACATTCCCTTGCTATAGCATGACAAAGAGAAATATCATCTCAAGCTTCATACTAAGAATGAAGAATTATTAGACACCATGTGCCTCTGGCTGCATGAAAAAAAGAAGGCATAATTCACAATTGACAAGATATGGAATCAACTGAAAACAAAACAAAAAAGCAGACAGAACTTATTTGAAATATTCAGGCTGGAGAGGCATAGTCTGAATATAATCATAAGAAACTGTCAGATCAATTCAAATTGAGTATCATTTTTTAAAAATAACTGATCTGTACTATTAAAAAATGGTGTCGTGGAAGATAAAAGTAGAGAATTTTGGGGGGATAACAGGAGACAGAGATAGGACAACTAAGTGCGATAAGTGAATTCTAGACTGAACCTGTACTGGAGAGAGAATGAAAAAAATTATACGACTCTTTACAAAACTTGAATGTGGACTATAGATAATAGTGCTGTACCAATATTAACATCTCTGACTTTGATTACTGTGATTACATAAGAGAATATCATTGTACCCAGACTGATGAACCACAGGATATTGTATGAAGAATAATGTGTGGCATGACCTTGACCAGAGAATTCAAATAGATCCAGTCATAAGAAGTCAAATGAAGTAAGAAAAAAAAAAAAGCTAATATCAGAGATGAAGAATTCTCAACAACTTCCAGGTTATATCTTGGGTTGTGTTCATACTGCCCAATTACTCATATTTTATATTTATATGGATATAAATATTTATAGAGTTTTATAATTTATAAAGTATATTTATATGTTATACTATTTTAATTTGAACCAGTCTTTCAAATTAAGTAGGTCAGAAATCATTATCCCATTTTACAGTTTAGAAAACCAGTGCATAAATTGTAATGTGTTTTCCTCAATAATGGCTATTAAGTTACAGGAGTAGATAGCAATTGGACCCAATTCATTCTAAGTTTACTGCCCCCTTAAACTGGTGGAGGCCCCTTAAGGTCTTTGTCTATATGTATAAAAACAGAAAAGAGAAAAAAATACAATTCAGAATGCTTATCAACAACTCAGTTCTAAAGCAACCAGACTCTCACTAATTCTGCTAGCAAACATATGATAATACCAATTATGCAGAGTACTTAGAATATTCTGATAGAATACAATTCTACTTCATATAGATGGAAGGACATGAGAACCCTTTTCACATCCTTGTGATATCTAATATTGTTCTAGTAAGTGTATCTATTTAGAGTTGAGGAATTAAAACACAGGTGAAACTAATTCAAAATACAGATACAAGCCAGGCATCTTTGTGTGATCAGTATGTTAAAAATCTTTTCTGACTAAAAATTGTGATTGAACCAATCATCTTCATTTGGCCTTTTGGGAAGTATATTTGGAATGATGGATACTTGGACCATTCAACTGATTGTACTGTTGGATAAAAGATTATGAATTTCCTGTGGGTTTTGGAGCTTAAATAGCTATTTTTTCTCTGACCCTTAAAATATGGACTCCTGCCTTGCTCCAGTAACATATATTTAGCTTGTGAAAGCATAATGCACACTCCAAGCAATTTTAGATTCTTCCCTTTTTGGGCATCCCTTTTTGGGAAGATAATGAACTATAAAGTAAGCAGATTCATCTTTATATGAGATGAATTATACTTAATGTACTTAAATTTCAGTTGAACTGATGGTAAAGATTATTAATTCATAGATGTCAGTTCCAAGTTGAGCCTGATGTTCTGCTAAATCCAGTAAAGTGTACTAGTTGTAAGTACCAGGTTTGGAGCTACATTTCTGAACTTGAATCTTGGTTTTCATGTTTATTAGCTGGGTCCTGAAACAAGTTAATTAACCTCTGAAATTTAGTTTTATCATTTGTAAATAGGGAATAATGATAGGACCAATGCCATAGAGCTGCTCTGAAGATTGCATGGGTCAATATATGTATCAATATATGTAAAGAGACCAATAAATAGAAAAGTGTTCAGCTTATGATAAACAATAAAAAATATTATCCCCTTGGAAGTACCAATGTAGAGATTCAAATCACTGCTGCTTATATTATAAACGGCCAACACTCGAAACTGGCACAACCATTTCTGGGGCATACACCATCCTGCTATCTAAATGTATGGAACCTCAACTACCACAATAGAAACAGAGCATGAATAGAGTCCAAAGGAGAGCATGCTAATCCTGAGTTAACAGGGGATGAGAAAGGCTTTACAGAGGGCAGCTGGCCGGGAAGGTGATGCTACCCTGTGATCTATTTGGAAGACTGATTTACTTATTTCATTTGTTAGATGGGATACTTGAGGTCAGTAATTATTCTTCTTCTTTTGCTATTAAAAAAATCCCTATGCTTGGGATATTTACAGATGCTTAATAATTAGGTTGAGTATATAACCCAGTTTTCTAGGGAAAGGCTTAATTTTATATCTATTGTCTCAGCATAATTATTAACAGTCAATTTCACTCTCTAGTGTGTCTCAGCTTGGGAAATCAATTACACATTGTTCCTATCAACAAAGGTAGTTAAATGAACAAAATTTCCCTATTTATATATCTCAGTCTCTGTCTTCTACATCTAATTTATCCATCTTTCCAGCATTTTTCCCACAAATAATAAATGAAAGAGGTATATTCAATCAGAAATAGGCCTTTAATATATTTTAGCTTGTTTATTTTTCCTATTTATAGAACAGATAAAATAGTGGGAAGTGTACCAATATGTTATTTAATAGAAAACAGCATAACTTTAAATCTATTTAAACTTCATGAAAGTTAACATGAAAAGAAAAAGTCATTTTAGAAAAGTTGTATGGAGAGGCAATTTTTTACAATGTAAATAGAAGCAGTTATAAAAATGTTTACCAATTTTGAGCAAAAAGACACAGTTTACTTGATGACATCTCCACATATTTGAACTATCTGTGGGCAGCAATGTTGTTTTAAAATGATTTTATCAATGCAGTAACATTTTGAAACATGTACTGTTATAAGTACCAACTTGATTCCATTATAATAGATTTCTAAGATTTGTTTTTAAAGGCAACTCAATAATTAAATTAATTTTCAATTGAAAATTTTTGTAATTTCATGAGAACAACTCAAAAACACTATAAGAATTATTTTTTTTAGCATATTCATACACTGCTACAATCAATCATGTTTCTGTTCCCTTACTCATTTTTTTTCAGATATGATTTGATCCAGTTAATTCTTCAGGCATTTTATTTTAATTTACATAACTCATCACAGTTGAAGTTCAACCAACCCAGGATGACCTTCTTTTGCTGCAATGACACACATAATTACTAATTGTGAAGACTTTGTTCGGATTTATTTCATCTTATAATTTATGCTCATTAACCACAGTAGAAAGAAAAGTGATATCACATTCTGGGGCTTATTTTCTCTTTAAATACAGCAAAAACAAAATCATCAAAATAGCCAAAGTGGTAGAGGTACAACCTCTCCTTTTTCACCAGCTCTTTTTTTATCCTATAGCTTTGTTCATTTTATCTAGTACTTTACCACATTTGGATTATTTAATTTTAAGCAATAATTACATTAATTTGAGTTGAATTAAAACAACAAATATTAGTCTAAATATTTATTTTTTATTTCTTTATTCTTTTCTCTTGATGGAGCTCTGTGAACACACTGCCTCAAAATACAGCACTTTGATATACTGAGTAATATAAGTTGAAGGAAATTGAGAAAATTGCAGAAGCAGAAAGGTCTCTGAGCCTCTTCTATGTTCCTTCCCTGAAGTAGGCCATAAAACTTGAATTTTCTGTCCCTCTCCTATTCTTATGTAAGTGGTACCCAACCTTTAATAAGAGGAAGAGAATACCCTTGTCTCTCAAGACACGGGAACACAGAGAAGAGTGAGCAAACAGACCTTGATAAGTTCTCCTGTTTATTACTATTAGTTCATACCATCTAAGTCCAACCATATTTCTTCACAACTATTCCCATTTTCATCAAACTTAACATAAAAGTACAAAAGTTTCTGTTTCGTTGCATCTATATTTTTCAAGTCTCCTGTGTTATGCAACACATATTAAATAAATTTGTTTGAATACTTTGTTTTCTCAATAACTCTTTATTTCAGGGAATTTAAAAGATAATCTGTCATACCATTGACTTGATAAAATATTATTGATTTCTATTTAGGATGCATTTTTTAATATACTCTACTGGAAGCTAGAAACTTTGGTGATTAAGTTCGTCAAATAATAGAGTAATATGATTTAGAGCAACTGATTTGTTAGTAACTTATTTTCTCCATGTTGTAATGCCCTCCTTCCTTAAGTTTAGATCATTTCTGAAGACAAAAAGCATACAATAACTGCTTTAAAGGCCCAACCATGAATTCACAAAAGAAACAGTTTCTCTACTATACTTAGTATGATCATGCAAATTAGCCTGGAACCAGTAGATTTAGTTGGCAGGAGGGGTGTTTTAATGCTAAAATACTATAGTAATCATTTGAATATCTGTTGTCAATGAGGTATTTTCCAGACTGAGAGTTATTTCTAGATGAATGATCTGTTTGCTACTCACACAAGAGGTATAATCTGTGATCAGCTAAGCTTTATTGACAAAAAAATTATAGCTCAAAGCAAAAGTTATTACCTGAGTCCCAGTCCACTGACCCAACATTGTAAGAAATTTGTGTGGCTATTCATGTAAACATCTGAACTTTTATACAACTCTCAAACTAGTTCTAGACCCCAAAATGCATGAGAACTGATATAACACTTTATCTCCAGGGTACTTGTTCGAATGCCTGTGAACTTCCACTATCTGTCCAAGGGTTAGTTGATAACTTTATTCACTCTATATTTATTAAGAATCTACAATGTGCCAGGCTATAGTGGAAAATAATGAATAGGTATGAGGAAGATAAAACAGTAATTCTAATAAAAATCTGACCAAAGCTATGATAGAGGCGACTTCAAAGCATTAAGAAACCATTGTACTCAGTTCGCATATTCTAGTTATAGCAAGAAACCTGCTAAGTTGGTTTCAGGAGAATCCCCTATCTTTGATATCTGATCAAATTCCTCATTCACCCACCATCCCCCAGATGATGATTGATTACCTTAGTCTGCTTTCAGCAAGAATCCTGTTAGGTCAGTTTAGCAAGAATTGCCCTTACCCTTTATGTCTCTTCTTCCACCCTCTGACCTCTCCACTACCTCCCAAAAACAAACAAAAAACTGAAAATACCTTGCTCTTTGGCTATAAATTCCTATTTGTTCTTGCTGAATTCAGATTTGAGCCCAATTTTACACTGAAGTCTCTTTTCATCGATTTCAGCAGCTTACTACTTTAACCACTCTGATTTTCTTTAACAAAGTGTTGTAGATCACTAGGCCAGAGGCAAGAAAGAGCACCCAGTGTAAAGGTACTTACTTGTCAGGTTAAGTAGTTTCACATTTATTTCTTAAGATCATGATTCTCAGTTTGTGGGTTCATATATCTCTTCCAGTGGTATGGAAGGAGTCTAACTATTGATGTCAATATTTTTAAAAGTCTGTTAAGGTAGCTATTTACCCAGAATTAAAAAGAAAGTAGCCTTTTGCTGAGAGTTTGTGTATAATTCATTGATTATTAATTAGTACATTTAGGAATCAATATGTTTCAAGACATGGGGTTCTTGGGCAAAAATATTTAGAGGCAAGTTTTTCAAGGTTTGCCAAATTGTTATCAATGGGCAGATAGTTATTCTATTAACTTAGGTTGAGAAGAAAAGAAACATTCAATAGACAATTTCAATAGCCAACTCTTGGAGAAGTTTAAACATGAATTATGCATTAGATAATAAAAATATGCAGTGTTAAATTTCCCAAGTATAAAAATTGTTCTTAGTAGAGCCATGCTGAAATATTTAGGGTAAGATAGCAAGATGTTTGCATTCAACTTTCAAATGATTCTGAAAAGACTATCATAAAAATTAGGCAAATGTGGCAGATTATGAACAATTGATGAATCTAGGTGAAGGTATTTGAGTATTTATTATACTATTCTATCAACTTTTCTGAAGATTTTAAATTTCAAAATAAAATTTAAAGAGATAGAACAGGTAAAAGAGATCAAATTAGGAGTGATAAGCAGAAAGACATGAGCCATATTTAAATATTTATAATGAAGACAGTGATTTGTGCCTGAAAAGAAAAGAAACCATTTAAGGGAAAAGGATCATTTATTTAAACAAAAACAAGCAAAACACTATTTGAAGACTGATGTGGTAAATTTAGAGTGAAGGAAGGAAGAATTGGAAAGATGACCAGCTATTGAATTGCTACAATAGCCCAGGAGAAGACTCAACTAGTGCTTGAAACCTGATGGGTTTGTTGAAGAGGGACTATCCCAAAACCAACTCTGCAAGCTGTTTTGGTTTTTAAGGAGTTAATCAAAGGCAAAACATCTTTTGCTATTTTTTTCTATGCACTTGTTATTTCTGTTATTTGACACAATCTCAGTGTTTATTAGTTAATATTTGGTAGGACTCCTTCAGAAGAAGCCATTTCTTTCAGAAAAGTTATTTTGATCTTTTTAGTAATACAATAATAATAGTTGGCACCTATTTTGTATTTGCTATCTTCTAAGTATTGGACAATGAGCTTTGGCTACATGGCAGGCTTAATTCTTGCAAAAATCTTGTATGAGGATATGGCAGAGAGGAAGTAAAAACAGTTAAAATTATTCCTTTTTAAAAACCAACCTGCAAGCTCCAAACTTGCTAGACACAGGACATGAGAAAACTAAATAGCCACAAGTGGCTTTCCTGGAAATGCAAGATAGTAATCGATTCACAACCTTATCCCTGCATTCTTTCTTTGTGACATTATCAGTTTACAACCCCTTCTTGTCATATATACCCTGGAGACAATTTGTTCCTTGAAAATCTGTTTTTGCTAAACACCACCTTGCAAATTCCAAAGAAAAATGTATAGCTATACAACCCAACTCCCTTTCCTTACCTAAACTAATACATAAAACCCTTCTCCTCTTTCTCTGGGTTGCTCAACCTTGGAACATTAGTCTGCTGAGTCATGCTGGCATTAATAAAATGCTATTTCCTAAGATAGCCTCAGTGTTATGGTCTCTGTTTTCCTGCAACATTACTTGGTGCATTGGCCGGGAAAGGGAGAGTTCGGAGACAGTGTGTTCCACCTCCTATGTCATTAGGGTATGACCTCTGGGACAATGGGAGAGGCAATATTGCCTCATGTGCAACAGACCTTTTGATCAGTAGGATGGAGACCCCTCCTGGTGCACTGGGGCTCGGATCTCAAAAACACAGTAGAGACCCAGAGAGGCATGAAAACTGGTGTGAGGAACAATGCCTGATGGAAAGGGTAAGAACAAGGACCTTTGCATAGACCTGCCAGTAGATGGCAGAAGGGGAGCTCGATCACCTCTTGGAGATTGCTAGTAGTGTCCAGTATGAAGGAAATGACTGAAAGGCAGTGGAAGGAAACACTGTTTTGAGACAAACCTGTCGACTCCTAGGATTAGGGTGGAGGGTTGGAGAATCTGCTGTGTGACTGCATGTGAATGAGATGGACAGTGGAAGGGTTCTGACCTGACCAAAGGGCCGAAACGAGTGTTGAATTCTGATCTAAGCCGATGATGACCTCATACAGCTGAAAGCAGCTCCAGCTCTGTCATAGGGTTGGTCTGGGTTGGGGGTTAATACCAACTTGCCAATTACTAAGAGGTGTCTAAAACATCTCCACGAGGAGTACAGCCGGAGGATGAAGCAACACTTTCCCATACCCCTCATTCCCTTATTTGTGTGTGTCTGCCATCTGCTATGGGGCAGAAATGGGTGGAAACCAAAGTAAGACTACTTCCCTTGATTATATGCTTAAGAACTTTGACAAATATTTCTGTGGAGATTGTTATGGTGTCAAACTGTCTTGGAGAAAGCTCCGTATGTTCTATGAAATAGATTGGCCCTCTTTCAGGGTTGGATGTCTGCCAGAGGCATCCTTAGATAGAAAAACTATTAGGAGAGTATATAGAACTATTATAGGAGAGCCAGGTCACCCAGACCAATTCCCTTACATCGACTGTTGGCACGATGCGGCCCTTGCATGGCCCTCTTGGCTAAAACCTTGCTGGGAAGACAATTGCAAAACAGCCCAGTCCAAATGCTCATCAGAGTCTGATGAGCTGGCTGACAAGTTGGTGTTGGCTGATGAACCAGAAATCCCACCATCTGTTCTGACTCCCTACATGCCAGAAAACAGCTGCTAGAATGCCAGACTGTACATCAGGGGAATGTCGTGGTGCCTTCTATATGCCACTGAGGGAGACTAGGGGACCTATTTATTATGATCAAGAAGACCAGATCCAAGATGGACAATGCGTATTTGTGTACCAGCCTTTTACCACCACAGACCTCCTGAATTGGAAAAATCATTCGCCATCCTTCATGGAAAAGCCTCAGGCTTTGATCAATTTAATACAATTCATTATCCAGACTGAGAGGTCACCTGGGCAGACTGCCACCAACACCTCCTGATGCTATTCAATACTGAGGAGCATTGGAGATTTACACATGGGGGCTATAAAATGGCTAGAGGAACACACCCTGGCTGGAGCAATCAACACTCAGGCATATGTCCAAAATCAGTTCCCAGAGGAGCGCCCCCAATGGAACCCCAACAGTAACCTGGGGCTGCAAATGCTTGAACAGTACCAGGAGGCCCTCCTAGGAGGTATGAGAGAAGGAGGCGAAAAGGCTATAAATGTGAGCAAGGTCGTTGAGGTGTTCAAGGGAGCTGACAAGAGTTCAAGTCAATTCTATGAGAGATTCTGTGAAGCCTTTTGGCTATACACACCCTTTGATCCAGAGGCAACCAAAAATCACCATATGGTAAACACAACTTTAGTTGCACAGTCCCAGGGGGATATCTGACATAAACTACAAAAACTATAGGGCTTTGCTGGAATGAATGTTAGCCAGCTACTAGAAGTTGCCACTAAAGTGTTCATTAACCAAGATAAGGAGGCCCAACTAGAGGCAGACCAAAAGCAGAGAAAGAAAATGGCCATACTTGCTGCTGCCATTGTGGGGTACCAGATAACACGCCCACCAGAAGGAAACAGAGGCAGAGGTCAGAGAATAAGACAGCCAGGTTGGCAGTTTCTCAGAGCGAGGCCTGGACCACCTCAGTCTGCCCAGGGACTCCATCTATCAGCCTACACAAGGGACATCACAACTGCCTATGATGTTAAGGAGAAACCAGTGTACCTATTGTTACCAAGAATTTTACTGGAAAGGGGAATGCCCCCAACAAATAGCTGATGAGAAAGCCCAACAGAAAAATGGCCCACAAGGCTCCACTTATCAACAGAACCCACCAGCTCCTAACAGCTTTATAGGCCTGGCCTCTATGGAAGGACTGCAACAAAAATAGGCCTGACCGGGCTCCCTACTATATTTCGGTCCCCAGGAGTCTATGGTCAGCATGACAGTAGGGGACCAAAGTATGAACTTCATGGTCGACACAGGAGCTGAACACTCTGTGATCACCCAGCCTGTAGGTTCCTTCTCCCAAAAAATGGGCTAATGTTATGGGAGTCACTGGGCATGAAACCAGACATCCCTTCACAGTGCCGTGACACTGCACAGTCGGCGGCCATGAGGTTATATAAGAGTTCCTGTATCTCCCAGATTGCCCCATAGCCTTAATGGGCTGAGTTCTCCTGAAAAAGCTTCGAGTTCAGATAACCTTTGACTCTCCTAATCACGTAACTCTGAGATTAAGAGGCCCAGATGCTAAAATCATGACCCTCACTGTCCCTAGGGAAGAGAAATGGCAGCCCTAACCCCTAATGAAGGTCTCACAAAAATTTCCAGAGCTGCCATTTCAAGTACCAGGAGTGTGGGCAGAGGACAATCCTCCAGGACTGGCAAGAAATATACCCCCTGTGATTGTGGAACTAAAGGCAGGGGGCAAGCCGGTACATCAGAGGTAGTACTTCATCCCACACAAAGCACAAATAGGAATCCACAAGTACCTGGAGAGGCTCCTGCATTATGGAATCTTCCAGATTTGTCAGTCTGCTTGGAATATGCCTCTGTGCCAGTGCAGAAGCCAGGCATGGACAACTACCAGCTGCTTCAAGACTTGTGAGCCGTAAGCCAGGACATAGTCACTCTACACTCCATCGTCCCAAACCTGTCTATGCTGCTGGGTCTCATCCCTGTTGAGGCTGCTTTCTTCACCTGCTTGGACCTTAAGGACACTTTCTTCTGCCTCCACTTGGCTCCAAGAAGCCAGCTGATCTTCGCTTTCCAATGGGAAGACCCAACAAATGGCGCCAAGGGACAGTTAACTTGGAGCTGGCTGCCACAGGATTCAAGAATTCTCTAACCATCTTTTGTAGGGTACTAGCCTCAGATTTAAAAACCTTCTCAGCACAGCAGTGTGGCTGTACCTTGCTCCAGTCTGTAGATGACTTACTGTTGGCAGCACCAACCTGGGAAAATTGTATGTAAGGGACACAACAACTGCTCACCCTCCTGTGGAAGGCGGGTTATAAGTTCTCAAAGAAAAAAGCCCAAATATGTCCGGAAAAAGTTAAGTATCTAGGTTTTCATTTGTCTCAAGGCCAGCATCAACTTGGCCCTGAAAGGAAATAGGCAGTGTGTTCAATACCAGACTCAACTACCTGGTGTCAAATCCAGCAGTGTTTGAGGGCTGCAGGTTCTGTAGAATTTGGATACCTAACTTCTCCATCGTGGTAAAATCCCTCTATGAAGCCACAAAGGGGGGGGGGTGTTAACAGGAGCCTCTGCTATGGGAAAACGTTCAGAAACAGGCCTTTAAACAAATTAAGCAGGCCAAGAAACTCGTTTAGGTTGGGTACAGATTCTGCCAATAGTCCTTCTAAGGGTAAGGTCTAGCCCCACAAAACAAACATGTTTCTCACCATTTGAAATTCTTTATGGGCAGCCACCTCCTCTTGTTAAGGGTATACAAGAAGACTTAAAGGAGTTAGAAAATCTTACCCTAAAACAACAAATGCAAACTTAGGTTCAGCTTTAAATGTCTTCCATTATCAAGTCAGAAAATGACTACTGATTAGTTTAACTACTGATGCCCATTCTTTTAAACCAGGTGATATGATATGGGTAAAAGAATGGAAGCTTCTAAAACCCCTCTGGAGGGACACATTTACTGTCCTTTTGTCTACCCTAACTTCAGTCAAAGTAGCTGAAATAATTTCCTGGATCCATTACAGCAGAGTTAAGCCTGCCTTCCAAGACTGGGAGTGCACCACATATCTGTCGGCTCCCATTAAGCTGACTCTCTGGAAAGTCACTGAGGCCAATGGAAAACCCGAAATGTATTCCCCAAGTCCTGCTCTAGCCACTCCAGGGCTGGCTAGTCTATGCATAGCTGAAGTTTGAGAATCTATTGGCCTTGTTTCAGTCACACACTGGATGCTGGCTGATCTATGCATTACAGAAGTTTGAGGACTCAACGGAATCAACACCTTACTAATAAGCCATTGTTTCACTTTGTCAGCCTTTGTATTTGCCAATTGCTATACCATTTGTCATTTTATTTGCTATAGGACTGACTTTATTTGCTATAGGACTGACAGAGTCCACCCCTACAAATTGGACATGTTGGGAAAAGGTCTTAGTAGCATTTCTGTTGTTTCTTATATTAGAAAGCTTGCTCATGTCCCAATAAAAAAATGACATGGCATAAAAATTGGCAATTGGTTTGAAAACATGTTCTTGGGTCTGGGAGGATTTAAGTACATTACTGAATCTGTAATCCTATTGTTGGGATCCTGTCTTATCCTCCCTTGCATAGCCCTAGTAATTATGAACTCCATCTCTAAGTTTGTGGAAACATTTGTTAAATGAAAAACTACAGCTCACATAATGTTAATGCACCAAATTGAAGATGATGCTCTTTAACCCATGAAGCATTGAGCATCAAAGGGGAGAATGTGACAGAGAGGGGCTAAAAACAATTAAAATTATTCCTTTTTAAAAATCAACCTGCAAGCTCCAAACCTGCTAGACATGGGACGTGAGAAAACTAAATAACCACAAGTGGTTTTCCTGGAAATGCAAGATAGTAATCGATTCACAACCTTATCCCCACATCCTCTTTTTGCAATGTTTTCAGTTTACAACCCCTGCTTGTCATATATACCCTGGAGACAACTTGTTCTTTGAAAATCTGGTTTGGTAAATACCACCTTGCAAATTCCAAAGACAAATGTATAGCTACACAACCCGACCCCCTCCCTTACCTAAACAAACACATAAAACCCTTCTCCTCTTTTTCTGGGTTACTCAGCCTTGGAGCATTAACCCGCTGAGTCGTGTCAGCACTAATAAAACGATACTTCCTAAGATAGCCTCAGTGTCATGGTCTCTCTATTTCCCTAAAACAAGGATATTAATCTTATTGATATTACCAATTCTACCGGTTAGAGAACTAGATGAAGAGAGTTCACTAAATGGCTAAGATCAACTAGTTTAGGGACTGCAGAATTGGGACTCCAACCAAAGCTATATTACTCTAAAGGTTGCGTAATGAAACATAGATGTTTATTTCATTTGAGAAATATTAAAAGCTTACAAAGCATTGCCAACTCCTAATTAATTGAAAAATCATAATTTCAATGGCTTATTCCTTTCATTTTTAGAATTACTATAAGCCTAATCTCAGTGCAATAGGTTTACAGGCCATCCTTGTGCTCTTTTATTTTTTTCTAATTTGAAGCATTTTGAAATTATATTTTCTTGCTCTGGTTTTTTTTTTCCCCTAAAAAAACCTAACTCTGATTATAGAAAAGCCTAATTGAAACATGAGTAAAAAAACAATCTTTATGGGATCATAGATACATATTTTTGAAATGGGAAACAGATAATCTTGATTAGCTTTCTAATAGCATGATACTTTCCATGAATTCAGCAGAAAGTTTTCAAGAGGTTAAAAATGATTACTGGTGAAAAACCAGGGCCAAACATTGTCTGCCAGTTGAGTAAATTCCCATGTTTTCACCAAGGTTTTTCAATTTCTTACATCAAACAACAGGTCACCTGCTCAATAAATTAGAACTTAAGCCAGACTTCTAGAAATGTTCAAACTAAATGGTAAGTAATGAGTGAAATGATATATCAGCCATAGGTAACAGATGGACCAGAGGAAATAGGATAGACAATTAAGGAGAGTGAGGATGTTTTAGAAGCTATTCCTAGAGAGACCCAGGAGGTGATCAGTTTTATTGATTTGACAATGAATAATTGAACAAGGTAATCAATATTTTGGTTAAACTTTACTTTACACAAGATAAATAAAATTTATCAATTAAACAAATCCATCATTTAAATAACTAATTTTAAAGAGTGCAGCCATCTTGGAAAACAGTCTGACAGTTTCTCAAAAGGTTAAACACAGAATTACTATATCACCTAACAGTTGTACTCTTTGGTATATACCCCAAAAGAAATAAAAATATATACCCACACAAAGGGTACATGGTCCACTATCAGGGGAATGATGGCCTGTTAGAAGCAAAGAATTCACCAGCATTCAGCCTACTTATGTAGTTAATCCTCACTTGTACCCCACAAATATAATTAGAGTTGTGGGGTACAAGTGAGGATTAACTACATAAGTATATATAAATAAAATATCCACACAAAAACTTATACATAATTGTTCACATCAGCATTAGTCAAAATAGCCAAGGAATACAAACAACCTAAATGTCTATCATCTGATGATTGAATTAAAAATAGTACATTATATAACAAAATAAAAAGGAATAAACTATGAGTGCATGCTACAACATGGATGAAACTTGAAAACATTGTGCTAACTGAAAGAAGTCAGGCACATAAGACATATTTCATGACTATTTATATGAACTGTCTGGAAGAGGAAAATCTATAGAGGATTACTATTGGATGCCTAAGGTTGTGGAGAGGAGGGCTTAGGGGATAAAACTAAAAGTACTGGGTTTGTGTGTGTATGGGTGTGGGTGTGGGTGATGAAATTGTTCTAAAATTGATCATGTCTGCACAACTCTGAATTCTGCAATTGTGATATGTAAATATATATATATATATGTATGTATGTTTTGTTTTGTTTTTGAGACAAGGTTTTACTCTGTTACCCAGTCTGGAACGTAGTGGCAAGATCACACAGTGGCAAGTTCACTGCAACCTCAAACTCCTGGGCTCAAGGCATTCTCTGCCTCAGCCTTCTGAGTATCTGGGTCTACAAACATGCACCACCACGCCTGGCTAATTTTTCTTTTTTTTTTTTTTTTTTGTAGAAATGGGGTCTCACTTTGTTATACAGGCTGATCTTGAACTCCTGGCCTCAAGCAATCCTCCTGCCTCAGACTTCCAAAGCACTGGGATTACAGGTATGAGCCACAAAACCCAGTTTTGATATTTAAATTACATCTCAATAAAATTGTTACAAAAATACTAATTTAGCTAAATAGAGGCAAATGCTTTTGTTTTGTTTTTAAATAAGAATCATGCCTCTTATTTTCTACTCTTATTACTGGTAGTTCTTTTCAAGGATGCAAGGATGAAGGCTTCACATTCATTATTTTTGAACCAAGATCACTCACAGTAGAAGGTAGTGTAAAACAAAGTTTTGTATCCACAGCATAAGTCATCTATTATTGGTATAATACAGAAAAAATGACTTGCCATTAAAAAAACTGGAGTTGAGACTTGACCCTGCCATTAACTACCTGGTTGACTCTGAGGAACTAAACTAACTTTTGTGAACTTGTTTACTGACTTGTACAATTTGATTGAATAACAACCAGCACTATACATAACTAAAGATCAAAAAAGACAATAGGTTCATTCATCTATTCAAAGCTAAGCTAGGGCCTATACTGACCTGTAGACCCCTGGAGATGCTGACAGAAGTCAGCACAAGATGCTTTGAGAGCAGATGGGAAAGTGACCCAATCCAGACTAGGAAGTGAAGGAAATAACGTTTTAGGAGAGGTGATGCCTCAGATATTTCTTGGACAGGGAGTATTTAGCTAGGCGAGAAAGCATGGTTATTATGTTGGTGCTTGTGGAAGCGGAAGCTAGATGAAGGTTCAGAGGTACATCTGAGGAGGGTGTTCAAGGCATTTCATTTTATTAAGCAGGATTAGAGCAGCAGCTCTCAAACTGTGGCGCTCATATTATTATCATTAGCATCACATGGATACTTCTTAGGGTTGCAATCTGTAAGTCCCTACCACAGACCTAATGAATCAGAGATTCTGAAGAGGAGGCTCAGCTATGTTCTAACAAGCTCCCCAGGTGATTGTGATGTACTGTCAACCTTAAAAATGGACTCTCCAAACGAGGTGGCTCATGCTTATAATCCCAGCACTTTGGGAGACAGAGGTGAGAGGATTGTCTAAGACCAGGGATTTGAGACCAGCCTGGGCAACTTGACAGGACCTCATTTCTACAATAAATCAAAACATTAGCCAGGCATGGTTCTAGCTACTTGGGAGGCTGAGGTGAAAGGATCGCCTGAGCCCAGCAGGTCAAGGATGTGGCGGCCATGAGAGTGCCACTTCACTCCAGCCTGGATGACTGAGTGAAACTCTGACTCAAAAAAAAGGAAAGAGAAAAGAAGAATCACTGGACTAGAGCATTGGGTACTAGAAGCAAAAGATGTGCCTACACTAGTTGAATACTTACAGATTACAAATTCAGTTTTATATGTAGATTTATAAGCTGTATAAATGATTTACCACTTTAGGCTATTTATTTGAAAATAGGAAAAATGTTAAAGAACAAAGTTACTCTTATTATCTAGATATAGTGTTAATATTTTGGTGAACTATATAAATATATCTCTTTTTCTAACATTAGGTCATATTATACATTCTTTTGTATTTCATTTTTGCTAACTTATTATTTTATGAGCATTTTTCAAGGATTTTGAATTTTATCAATCAGTCCTTAAAACTCATGGAAAATATGTTTAATATCTGCAAAATATTTCATTATGTGGCTAGGCCATAATTTAATTTACCATTTTTATTGCTGGATTTTTTCATTGTTTCCGTAACTTTTATAAATACCACAATGATGAAAAACATTTATGTAAGCATTTTTTTCCTGCATCCCTGTTTTCCTAAAAGTAAAGTCATTATGTTGAGTACCTATTCTGCTTATCTGTGTATCTGTGTCTTTCCGTATTCTTGTAACAAACCTGTCCTCTATGGTTACAGGACTGGCCTGCGTCCTCTACTAGGTCAATTATGACACCCAATCTTCTGACCACATAGACTTGTTCAGAAACAGTTATGTGGCCTAGACTGAGCCAATTGGCTTATTGATTGCATATTGCAGAGAGGTCGTGCTCTTCCCACTCCTCCAGTAAGTATGAAGAAAACAGTCTGTGGTAGGAAGTAATGAAATGAATTTAAAGAGAGAAGCAGCATTGAGAGGCAGAAAACATTCAAATTTTCCATGTTTTCTGGTTTCACTCACCCTTCCAAAACAAAATCACTTAAAAAATCTATTTCAATCTGGATTTAATATTCCTAATCAATATATTAAGACTTGAAGAATATGAAGGCTATTGTATTAAATCTATATATAAATTTGAGAATGCTGAACACCCATATAGTATTTGGCCTTCCTATTTGGAAACATACTCTGTTTCTCCAATAATTTGGATTTTATTTTATATCCTGCAGGAACATATAATTTTCTCTGTATCTAAACAACATATTCTTAACAATGTATATTCCTAGCCATGCCATTTTTGTTATTTCTGTAATGAGTTTTCTCCCCATATTAGATTTCTATTGCTGCTACAACAAATTACCATAAACTTAGTGGCTTAAAACAACACAAATTTATTATCTTGCAGTTCTGGAGACTAGAAGTCCAAAAGGTATCTTGCTGGGCTAAAATGACTGCAGAACTGTGCTCCTTCTGAGGGCTCTAGGGGAAGATATATTTCCTTTCCCTTTTCAGTTCCCAGAGGCAGACCCCTTCAATCTCCAAAGGCAGCAGCGACCAGTTGAGTTGTTCTCACTATATCATCTCTCTGGTTCTGATTTTTCTGCCTCCTTCTTCTCCGTTTAAAAATCCATGTGTATTTGTGCCCACCTTGGGAATTATTTTAAGGGCCACCGATTAGTAATCTTATTCCATCTGCAACTTTAATTCCCCCTTGCCATGTAACTTAGTCACAAATTCCAGGAATTAAGATGTGGACTTTTGGAGAAGCATTATTCTGCCTATTACACCTGTCATTATACATGCAAATTGACTACTGATATGTACCAATATAAAAACTTTTTCTAGTTTCACAGGAAAACTTCTGAAACAAGTGCTCTGTTGATGTCCCTTGTATGTATTGCAATCATGTTTTCATGCTCACCATTCCACAGAAACTTAGTTCAAGGTTACCAATTACCCAGCTCTGCCAAACCTCAGGATTAACTGACAGTTCTCATCAGGTTAGGCTTACTGACATTTATGAAGTATGAATATCTTAGCAGAATGAAAGTGTATTTCTTGTTCATGCCACCATCACATGAAGACTGGGTTAAGGAGAGGATTGTTCCACAGCATTATTTTATGACCCAATTACTTTTCCAATAATGGTTCCATCATTCCCTAGAGCCCTAAATCCATCCCCTGAATTCTTTGCATACAGCTGGAAGATGAGAGAAGAGAATAGAGAGAAGAAATGGTGCAAGGTTTACTATTTAAAGAGGACCCAACACTAAAAATGATGCGCAGCACACCTGTCACTATTGGGCATAATTCAGTCTCACTGCCTGTACCTAACTGCTAAACAGGGTGGAAATTGGATCTAACTATGTGGGAGGGCAGTTTAAGGGAGCACATAGCACTATTGCTGCCTCATTAATTAGTCATGTGCATTGAATGCAGTTGGTCACTTCCTTCCTGAACCTTCACTATCTCTCTGAGACCAGCCCAGATAGTGCCTGGAAAAACTTAGCCAGTTCCAGAACCAAAATAATTTACAGTAAATTTAAGACATTGTGATTATTTATTTCTGTAGACATCTCTTATTTTAACTCAAGTGTCTCCTTCATCTTATTTTCCATTCTTTATTAGTGCTGTGTTCTTCCTTTTTCCTGAAAATTAGTTTATTTCTTCCCTGACTATGGCAACATTTTGCTATTTTCTACACATTTTTGATGTAGTTATTTTATTGTAACAATATCTTTTCTCACGAATTCGTTCAAATAATTTTCTTTCTATTTTAATTTAAAATTTTAAATGTGAACATTTCTCTGTCATACTTCTCTAATATTTTCTTAGTCCACATCAAAAGACCAGAAAGGAAAGTTGAGGTTTTTCTTAGATATAATTCTACTTGTTTTTTTCAAACACACATCCTTAGTATTTTTGGTCTAAGCTTTAGCTCTATAAAACTTAATACTGCCAGAACTATTAATAATATGAATGATGATAGATAGCATTTGTTGATCTCTTTGCCAGCATTAAAATAAATATGCATTTATGCTCATTTAATCTACAAAACAACACATTTTCTCCCTAATTCCAGATAAAAGTTATCTCTGCCATTAACCTGTCCAATTTCATTTTGTTTGACCTCATAATAATTATCTGAAATATTTTCTGATTAATTTCTTGTGACTTTTTTACATTTGAGTCTATCAAAAGTTATTTTCATAATAATAATAGCTAACATGCATCATTTGCCAATTATGGGCCAAAATGTTAAGTGCCTTATAAGAGTGGACATATTTCATATTCCAAGACATTGGCATTTTTTAAACCTCATTCTTCAGAGGAGATTATAGAGGCATAGAAATATTTAAGAACTTGCCTAAGGTCACAAAGGAAGACTAGAACACTAGATGTAGATCTAGTGTCCTAGAGAAAGATGAAAATATACCCTGTGTTTTTAGATTAGAAAAATTAATATTGTTAAAATGTCCACACTACTAAAGTGATATACATATTCGACAACATCCTTATCAAAGTTCTGACATTTTTCACAGAAATAGGAAAATAATTCTAAAATTTATATGAAACCTCATATGACACCAAATAGGCAAAACAATCTTGAGAAAGAAAAATAAAGACATCACACTTCCTGATTGGAAATTATATTGCAAAGCTATAGCACTCAAAACACTATGGCACTAGCATAAAAAAAGACACATAGACCAATTAAAGAGAATTAAGAACCCATACACAAATACATTCAAGCATATACAATCAACTAATTTTCAACAAGGCACCAGGAAGACACAATGAGGAAAGGATAGTCTCTTCAATAAATGGTGTCAGGGAAACTGGATATCTATATGTAAAAGAGTGAAACTGGATGCTTTTTTATGTCATAAGCAAATATCAGCTCCAAGTGGATTAAAAAACTAAATGTAAGACCTGAAACTGTGAAATTTCTGGATGAAAAAATAGGGAAAAATGTTTTGATTTGGTCTTGGCAAGGATTTCTTTAACTATGACACCAAAAGCTCAGGCAACAAACACAAAAACAAACAATCAGGACTATATCAAACTAAAAAAACTCCTTCACAGCAAAGAACACACTCGGCAAAATGAAAAGAACTGGGAAAAATATTTGCAAGCCATATATCTGATAACCGGTTAATATTCAGAATATATAAGAAACTCAAAGAACTCAATAACAACAAAACCCAAAAAACACATAATACAATAAAAAATGGGCAAAATACCTGAAAACATGTTTTCTAAAGATATAAAAATGGCCAACAGATATATGAAAAGGTGTTCATTATCACCAATCTTCAGGGAAATGTATATCAAAGCCACAACAGATACTACCTCACCCCCATTAGGATAGCTATTATCAAATAGCAAAAAAGTAAGCATTGGTGAGGGTGAGGAGCAAAGAGAATCCTTGTACACTGTCAGTAGGAATGGAAATTGGTACAACCATTATGGAACACAGTATGGAATTTCCTCATACAGGTCCTGAAATTAAAAATAGAACTACCATATAACTTGCAATCCCTCTTCTGGATATATATGTAGGCATGGAAGCACCTCACAGAGATATTTTCACTTCCATGTTCATTGCAGCTTATATTCACAATAGCTGAGACATGGAAACCATTTACCTGTCCATTGACTGATAAATTTTTAAAATATGATTTAAACATATATGCATATATATATATATATATATATTTACATGAATACATGTGCATTTATATACATGTATATGTGTGCATATAAATACTTGTATATATGTGTATATATGTACAACACACACATATATTTATATATGTACATCCACATTCACATATTTACACACACATACACACAATGAAATATTTAGTCTTTTAAAGGAAGACTGTCATTTGCAACAGCATAAATGAATCTGGAGGACATTATGCTAACTGAAGTAAGCCAGACACAGGAAGAAAAATATTGCATGATCTTACTTATATGTGAAATCTAATAAAAGTCGATACATAGAAACAGAGAATACACAAAAAACAGAGTGGAATGATACTTACTAGAGGAGGGGAGGGAGAGAAATTAGATGTTTATAAAAGGGTACAAATTTCCAGAGAAGAAGGAAAAACAGCGAGAAATCCAACATACATCATGAATACTACAACTAACTGTATTGTATAGTGTACTGAAAATTTGCTACAAATTTACTTAGAGTAGATTTTTAGGTGCCTTTTACACACACACACACAAACCATGGAAGGTGATGGATAAGATAAATTTATTAACAGTGATAATCATTTTGGTATGTACATGTATAGAAAAACATCATGTTGTACAACTTAAATATTTACAATAAAAACATAAAAAATAAAGACACATATGAGAAAAAAAGTGTCCACATGTATATTTTCTTTTTGCTTCTGAATTCTCAGTTTTTCTAAGGTAAAATTAGAATTAAAGTTTTATTTTCAAGGAGTCATCTATCAGTTATCTTTAAAAGTTTGTACTTTCACTCACTTAGTAAACAGTATAGCACTTAAGAATCAAATACAAATTCAGCTTACTTCATTTCTATAGATGTTACTCTATGGTAGGAAGTAAGGATAGTAAATTTTGAGAAATATTTTAAGTGCAAAGTTCAATAACACAATAAGTGAATAAACATGATAATATAAGGCATTATAAATAAAAAGAGAATTTTAAAAATCTTCATGTGTATACTCATATCTGGATGAGTTTACTAATCCATGAATTTATAGCATGTTCCCCAGTAGGCAATAAGAACAAATATTGTCTCATATCCTCCTTGATTAATCAAACTTTTGTGATATACTATGTAGTCATTAGATCATATGCAGGTCATTGTAAATCAAGTGAAGTAAAACAAGCTGTAAGGTAACTTGATCCAGAAAATCTCCTGGCTTGTCTCCGAATCATGTTTAATACATTCTGGTAATTCTAATTTAGATAATTCATGTTCTTTGATGAAAACTAATAAATAAATTCTTTCCAGTATCATTGATATAAAAAAATTCCCATGTTTATTAACAGTAGAAGAAAATTCAGCAGGGTTCAGTGGCTCAGCTTGTAATCCCAGCACTGTGGGAGGTTGAGGCAAGTGGATTGCTTCAGCCAGCAGGTTTGAGACCAGCCTGGGTAACTTGGTGAGACCTCGTCTCTACAATAAATAAAAAATTAGCCAGGTGTGGTAGTGTGTGCCTGTAGTTTCGGCTACTTGGAAGGCTGAGGTGGAAAGATTGCTGGAGCCCAGCAGGTCGACGCTGAGGTGGCCACGAGTGTGCCACTGCATTCCAGCCTGGGTGATGGAGTGAGACTCCAACTCAAAACAAAACAAAACAAAACAAAACAAAACAAAAAAACAAACAAAAACAGTTGAAGAAAATCCAAAAGATTGAGGCTATATTGGTGTTTTCATTAATAACATTCTAAAAATGTTTATTAGGCTTTAGCTTTAAAAAATGTAGATATGTTCATTTGAACATCAATATCGACCTCAACCTAATGACATTTGTCAACTTCGAGAGTGAAGAGTGCAAAACCGCCCAGATTTCCATAGCGTTTTAATTTTGTTGACCCTTTACATCAGATCTTTTTTTTTTTTTTTTGAGTATTTGTAGTTCAAAGGAATATCCACAGTTTAGCCCATTGCAAAGTAGAATATGTTCAAACTCATGTGAACTGTACCAAAAATTAACCTAGTTTCAGTGGATTTAGTTTGCATCCTGAAGAAACTGCAGATACTTAGCTAATGTTTCCTACTTTTTTTTCCCTTTATTTTAAAGATGTGGGGTACAATTCAGGGTTAGGTATACAAATGTTCACTATGCAGGCACCCTTGTTGATGAGGTGTGCCCCTCCCTTCCTTGGCAGTTTCCCACTACTGCCAATCCCTTTCTTATAGTATTATGATAATTGTTCAAGGTCTGCTTATGAGTGAGAACATACGGTACTCTGTTCTTTGTTTCTGTGATGGATCACTGAGTATGATAGACTCTAAATCCATTCAAGTTGCTGCGAAGTTCATATGTTTGTAGTTTTTTATGGCTGCGTAATATTCCATTGTGTATATGTACCCCATTTTTTTATTCTACTTAAATTTTTTTTTTTTTTTTTTTTGTTTTAAGGAGTGCATATGCAGTTTTGTTACATGGGTATAATGTATGGTGGTGAGGTTTGAACTTCTATTAAACCCAACCTCCAAATATTGTGCATGGTACCCAATGGATGGTTTTTACAACCCTTGCCCCTCTCCCTCCCTTCCCTCTTTCCTAAGTTTTCACTTTATTTTTCTTCTACTAGTTTTCCTGATGTACAATCTATATTTCCATATGTTAAATTTATTTTTTTCAGCTGGGCTCGGTGGCTCAGCTGAGGTGAGTGGATTGCCTGAGCCGCAGGTTCGAGACCTGCCTGGGCAACTTGGCGAGATCTCATCTCTGCAATAAATCAAAAATCAGCCGGGCGTGGTAGTGCGCGCCTGTAATTCCGGCTACTCGGAAGGCTGAGGCAGAAGGATCGCCGGAGCCCAGAAGGCTGGGAGCGGCCACTGCACTCCAGTCTGGGCAACGGAGGGAGACTCCAACTCAAAAAAAAAAAAAATTATTTTTTTCAGCAAGGCTATAAAAATACATGCAAAATTAACGGTAGAATAAAGTCAGTTATCGAAATAATGCAAATAAAAATAATTTTACCTTTAGTCTACCACTTGTTAATAAATAACAAAAGTTTAATTTTCCTTTTTCCTTTCTGAGAATTTTTTAATCAAGTCGAAGTGTTGGTCACCAGTTGTGTTATTGTAATAATATCACAAGCAACATACAAAATGCTTTCAATTATTTTTTTACCCTACTTGTTTCACCTTTAGATGTTTATGTTTTCTTAACTTTAGATTAGGTCACATAATATTTGCATAGATTTTTAAAAAATGTCTAAATTTAATTCATCAGTAGTTGAAAATGTACTATGCAATCTTAAGCTTTATAGTCTTAATTGCAGCATGTAAAGTTGTTCTACAAACTATAACAGCAGTCATGTAATGAAGATATTTTCTAGCATCAGTCATGATGGTATGGAATTAGAAGGGAGGTGGCTCATTTGGGCAACATACCTCCCTTGGGTCTGATGCTGGTTAATTTAAGGCTTATAGTTAATAGGTCTTATCACCTTCTATGACATAGAATTGGCCACAGGCCCAGACCAAGAGCATTTAATTGGATGAATGATTATTAATACTAAAGACAATATAAATCAAAGGATTTAAAAAATGGGGCTGTTATGTTCATCACATTGGCATCTTTGGCAAATTTAATAGCTCCCATGCTCCCAGCACTGATAGACTGACTCATGTTAATCTTGTGTAGGATTTCAATATAAAAATATTCAGGCCAACATGATCATCAACCTCTGTGGCTCAGACTCCAGACAAGGTCGATGTAACATAATCTGGGAACCACCAGATGTCGTACATACATTGTTCATTATTTTATTTCTCAAGTACATGTAGTAAGCATTGGAAAGAAAAAGAAAGAGTTGTGGCAGCTGTTAAGAGGTTAAAAGGATTCTGTCCAGAGTAGTGTCGAGTGTACTGATAAAATTTGCTTCCTCTAACATCGTACATGAAGTTTATAAAAATATTACTACATCATTTATGGAAAGCATTTTAACATCAAACAAATTAATTCTAACGATTTGCATGATAGTTCAACTTTTTTCTGAACACATTATTTTAATTTCTTCCCCAAGCCAACTTTGTTTTTTATTCACTCAATGAATGAATCCTTCTATTTAATCACCACTTGCTAGGTGCTTGGAATACTGAGCTAGATAAGATTGTTATTGTCCTCCAGTATCCTACACTTCCTTCAGTCGGAGAGTTGTACAGAAAAATAAGCTAACTAGTATAGTAAAGTCAGCTATGGTGTGGTCCAGGTTAGATTATCTGAAAACAGATGAAGTTTAGGGTGAAAGGTGTTTATCAGGCATAAACACCTCTGAAAAAGAAGGGGTAGAAATAGAATTGGGCAGTGGGAAAAGTCAAAATGTGGTTTAGATGTGCCAAAGTGTTGGCCAATGCAGTGGGACTTCTGGAGCAGTTGTCCATCAAAGCTGCCCCATATCATCCCAGCTTATTAAATCTCCATCTTATTCAGTGACTGGATATGGGTTACGCTAGGAGGGTAAGACCTTGGGTGAGGTCGAGGTTGCTATTTGTTGCTGAGGCAAACCCTGAAGCTGACCCTGAAGCTAATGACTATCTGATGACCACACACTCTGTAAGCTGGAGAAGCAAGTTTTTCCTGAAAATGGATCTGGGTGGTATATCTCTGTATTGGCCATATACACACAGGATGCTATGAAATCCTAGAAGAAGGTTACAACTCAACCTTTGAGAGCAGATTATGGATAGTGAGTTCATGTTGAATCTTAAAAGCATTAATGATAATAATAGCTAAGATTCATGGAATCATTTATATGCCAGGAATAATATTAAATCCTTTTACATGGATTTTAATTTTTGCCACAAACCTAGAGATAACTATGTAACTACCATTCTCAGGCTACAAATGAGGGAACAGCAATTGAAAGATTGAGCAATTTAGGATGCATGGTTGGATTCAGTTCTAGGCTATATGATTTCAAGAACTATTGGGTGTATTGCCCTTCAGGAGTGTGAGTTGGACTGTTACTTTGGAGAAGCATTATAAAGATGTGAACTGTCTAGTAAAGTTCCTGACATAGAGTGTGATTTTAATAAATATCTGATAAAAGAAGATGAATTGAAGGGAGGGAAGAAGTAAAGGTGAGGGGGTTGAGGGGACAAGAAAGGAAGAGAGAAGATATATAAGATTCAAACACAATTCTTGATTCCAAATGAAATTGAAGTTACAGAATATTTTTGCATGGATATTTTGCATGTGCTAGTAATTGAATGTATAGCTATTTTAGTATTTAAAGTCATTTTAATTTGATCTAATTAACTAAATTAACTTTTGGTATTAGGGTCATTTACAGTATAACATATAGGTTAAGAGAAACTCTAAATCCAGACTGCCTGGCATTTTGTTATAGTTTTCACTCCTTACTTTGAACAGATTTCTTACTCTTTTTGTGGCTGTTTTCTCATTGTTAAAACTGTATCTACCTCACTGTTACTATTATGAAAATTACATGAATTCATACATATAAAACACTTAGAATGGTCCCTGACTTATGCTATGTTATATTAATATATAATTGATATATATTAATTGATATATAGAGTTTTTGTGATTTATTGTAGAAAAGAGGTCTCACCAAATTGCCCAGGCTGGTCTTGAGCCCCTGGACTCAGGCAATCCTCTTGCTTCAGCCTCCCAAAGTGCTGAGCCACCGCACTGGCCAATATTTTTATTACTTTGTCACTGATATTGTTTTTTGTGTTTTCCATTTGCAAACAGATTACAAAATTCCTCGGGTCAGAGGCTTTATTTATATATTTTTATCTTGACTGATGGCAATAATGCTTTACATGTTGCAAGTGATCAGGAAAGTAATTAACTACCCAACTATGAAGTAAGCACCTAGTCTGATACAAAAGCATCCTTAGAGGTTGAAATCATAATGATAAAACAGTGCTCTTGAAACCCCTGCAGTCTAATCACCCCAAGTTAAGTAAAACAAGCAAAATATAAAGTGATTAATTTTATGGAGCTATATAATAAAATAACTGTAATAGAGGTATGCCAAAAATAAAAAAATAAGACTTTTTGAGAGAACAGATACTTAGGTTGAGTTTTCTTTCTTTGGTAACAGTACCCAGAATTTAATTTGAATTAAAAGTATATTTGACAAAGGCCTAACATCCAGAATCTACAGGGAACTCAAATATGCTGAAAGGAAAACAAACAAACAAACAAACAATCCTTTTTAAAAGTGGGCAAAAGATATGAATAGACACTTCTCAGAAGAAGACATACGAAGACCCAAGAGATACACGAAAAAAAACTCAGCTTTACTAATCACCAAAGAAATGCAAATTAAACCCACAGTGAGATATCAGCTAATTCCAGTCAGTATGGTCATTATTAATAACTTAAAAAACAACAGATGCTGGCAAAAATGTGGAGAAAAAGAAACACTTGTACAGTGTTGGTGGGAGTGTAAACTAGTACCTCTGTGGAACACAGTGTGGCGATTCCTAAAAATTTTAAAAAATCAACTTTCCATAGGACCCAGCAATCCCCTTTCTGGAATATACTCAGAGGAACTCAAATCATTCTACAGAAAAGATAACTGCACACACATGTTTATCATAGCATTATTCACAATAGCAAAAGCATGGAATCAACCACGCTGTTCATCAAAAGTGGACTAGATAAAGAAAATGTGGCACATCTACACAATGGAATATTATGCAACCATAAATAAAAACAAAATTATGGACTTTGCAGCAACTTGGATGGATCTAGAATCTATAATACTCAATGATCTATCACAGAAACAAAGATCTGAGTACCACGTGTACTCACTTATTAGTAGACCCTGAACATTTATCATAATACTATAAGAAAGACATTGCAGTAGCGGGACACTGCCAGGGGAGAGGGTACGCACACAGCATCAATAAGAGTACCTGATCTCAAACCAGGAAAAGTGGGGACCAAAGACAGGCCCAAACTTTACCTGTACAATGACTGCATATATACATAACCCTGAATTGTACCCCACATCTTTAAAAAAAATAAAAAAGTGAAATAAAATAAGGGTGCATTATTAGAGTCTGCCTGTTCTAAAAGTGTGACAAAGACAGTTTGCTCAAAGGACTAAATGCATGTAAAGGCACGGAGGCAAAAAGGACCTTTAGAAACAGCAAGTAGGCCTTTGGATACTGAAAAAGGGAGAAGATACAGAAGATATTACTTGGGCAAGATGTAAGAGTAAGTAGAAACCTGAACATAAAAACTCAAGTATACCAATATAAGATTTAGGATTTAATCCTGTAGGAATTGAATAACTCTGAGGGTTTCCGTGAGTAAATATTTGTGGATACTTATGATGTCTATTCTTGGTTGAGCAACTCTGGCAAGCTCCCTTTGGGGCTTTTGCATCTTTATATATATATTTTTTAAAATGAAAAACTTAAAATGAAGAACCTTGCTCATTAGTGGCTCCAAGTGTCTTTGAAGGCCACTCCAAATCACTTAGAGTGTGAATTCTGAACTATTCACATTTCCAGATTGAATTTTGAAATCCTCTTTTTCTGTAGAGAAACTAGATTTTCCTTTTCATATGGTATGATATCAGGAACATAATCGTGGGAAGTTTTCACTCGGACAAAAACCACATAGTTCATAGCATACTGTAAATTTGCAGGAGGAACAACAAGTGCTGAACTTGGCCTTAACGTATTCTTTCTTTAAATTTAGGAGGATGAGAATGATCAAAGTATATAAGGTGGCCTGTGAGATTTTGATGATGTAGCTGAATTTTGGTCTTTCTTTTTGTACCTTTTAAAATTTATCTTTAGCACCGATTTGTATCTTGACTGTTTCATTAGGTATTTCATGCCCTTAGTTTTCTTTTTATGTTCAGTCCATAGTAAAAATTCAGTAATAATTATTATGTAAATCAATAACAGTCTTACTTTCATGCCAACATATTAATACAAAATCCATGACAAATAATATGTTTGTTAATTACATATAGAAATGAAAAAATTCCTACCAAATTCTCATGCCTTTAATTTTATGATCATAGAGGAAAAGGAAATCTTGCATCTTGAGATCACCACTGAAGATCATTCCCATCCTTATTGCTGCTTTCAATGCTAATGGCCTCCCAGCCCTAGATCCTAGGAATAGATCACTTTCCCAAAGTTGACTTCTAAGTAATATATAATTTTTCTTAGAGGAAAGGAATAAAGAAAATGAACAAAATAAAAATCCTCTACTTTTCTCTGGGCACCAACATTTTTCACATGTTACTTTATGTTGAAATGCATATTTTTCATTTTCAGAATTATATCTGGGTTGAGAATTGAGCTCTGATTTTTGGGTGACCAAGTTTGTGACCCTGAAAAATTCACTTTCTCATCTATAAAATGGGAAAAATAACATTTACTTCACAGGGCTGTTTAGAAGACTAAAGAGAAAACAAGCATAGTTGTAGTTTGCATAGTGAGCATGGTCTGTTTCAAATAGTAGGCATCCCATAGACCCTGTGTATCCATCCCTCTGCCTTATCCACCTTCTGACTTCTGAAAGCTTATCCCTTTCTAAAAATCTGAATCATAAAACTTGCCTAGAAATAAGTATTGTAATTAATAGTCAACAGAATAATTTATGTCTGATAACATTGAGTGTTATATTAATAAAAGACCTTTCCAATACAATAAGCATGCTTACTACCTGTGGTCCTGTGACTGAGATAACCCTATTCACTCTACTCATCTATTTCAAGGGTGATCATAAACTCTGCACCAGAATGTTCCTTCCTTTAGCTAAATGAATTGGATATGAGATACACATGTGGCATCAGTCAGGACAGTTCTTTCTTAGATTCTCACTATAAATGTTAGTGAAACTATCTCTTGTCATTGAATGTTAGTGAAACTATCTCCTGTCATTGAACTTTGTAAGTTGGCAGGATATAGGTCAGGGGTGTCACGAGCTATCTTGCCTACCATATAAAAGAGAACTGCCTGGAGACGGAGAGAGAGAGAGAGAGAACGTTATCAGGTGAATCCCTGAATACTGATATTCCACTAGTCACCTTCATTCCTTTACTTTGTCATTTTATCCTTCATCTGTTTTGAGATGAATTTCTTTTATTTGCAAAGAAAATAATTCTGAAAATACACATTTTGGCATCTATAGGAATTCACTTGATTAAAGAGACAAAAACTATCAATTATTCCTTTTACACATTTATAATTTTCTAAAGATAGCTGTATGTTGGAAAGGATATACAAGAATATTTAAAATTTTTTAACATTTTAGGTCCCTACTATTGACAGCTACACTGAAGTTTATAAATTTGGATCAGAATTGCTTGCATAAGGGAAACATATTAATATTGGAGCTGGGTGCTATTTCTTATGTTCAAATGTACCTCTGGAGCAGAGAAGGCAACTCTGCTTAAGAATTCCAAGAAAAGTCAACACCAGCAACAAACACAGAAACATAAATTCTGAGAATATTTAAAGGTGTTAATCTGGGCAAGTGCTTGACTAAGCTGCTGGATTACAAGTCCCTGACTGCTCTTCTAGAATCTCTGAAGTATCTGCAGTGTGGTACTCTATTCCTCACCACTTTCTGGTGACAAGGGATTAAAGTGAAGATACTAAAGAAAGTAAAATTTTTAAAAATCAAGAAAAATGACCAGTTATAATGATATATAAGATGAAACGTGTATTCCCCCAAAGCAACAAAACTCAGGAATACAGTCTTCCTAGAGACTCACTATCACCTACAAGCATGTAAGTAAATCATCTGGTGCCCATTTATATAACAGATGTTTCCTGAGTTCCCACGAAGTCTCAATTGCTATAATAAATGTCAGGATACAGCATTGTACACAAAATAAAAAAGTGTCCTTGCCCTTATTGGGATTCCATTTCAGGTGAGGGAGACAATTTAATATAAAAATAAGTAAATATCTAGTTTACTGGATGCTGCTAAGTGCTATGAAGGACTCACACTGCATGGAAGAGAAAAGAAGAAATCTTTGGGTGGGGTGGAGTTGTACTTTTAAAATGGGAAAGGATTCATAAACAAGAAGCAAGAGTGAAAAGCACTGAGATACTGTATCTGGAGGAAGAGTATTCAAGGAGGTGAAAAAAGTAAATGTGAAAGTACCAAGGCAGGTGGAGGACTGGTAAGCTGAAAACCAGCAAGGAAATCAAAGTCAACATGGCTGGTGAGGAGTGAATAGAGAAAAGATCATAGGAGATATGGTGAAAAAACTATCAGGGGTCAGATCTTGTAGAACTTCAGGGCCAATCTTAGGAATAGGCTTTAATTCTTCACAGAAGGAAAACCACTTAGCAATTTTGAGCATAAAGGTGACATGACCTTGAATTAATTTTTTGACATTAAATTCTTATTAAGAATAAGATTTTTTATTGATATGCAATGATTGTACATATTTTGGGGGTCCATGTAATATTTTGTATATAGTGTGTGATGATTAAGTCAGGGCATGGTATATTATATTCTCAAACAATTATCTTTTCTTTGCATGGGAAACATTCCAATTTTTCCCTTCTAGCTATTTTGAAATATACAATAACTTATTGTTAACTCCAATTTCCCTACTGTACTATTAAATACTCGACTTATTTCTCCTACCTAAACATATTTTTGTATCCATTAGCCAACTTCCTTTTATCCTGCCCTGTCCCCTACCTTTTGAGTCACTGGTAGCCACCAATTCACTCCCCACCTCTATGAGATCCACATTTTTAGTTCCCACATATGAATGAGAACAAGTGACATTTGTCTTTAAGTGCCTGACTTAATTTCATTTATCGCAATGAACTCCAGTTTTATTTATGTTGTGAAAATGACATGGTTTTATTCTTTTTGTGGCTGAATAGTATTTCATTATGTACATGTATCACATATTTTAATTCATTCATCCATCGATGGACATTTAGTTTGTTTCCATATCTTGGCTATTATAAATAGTGCTGCAATGAACATGAAAATGTAGATATCTCTTTGATATACTGATTTCATTTCTTTTGGACATATACTCAGCAGTGGATTTCTAGATCATATGATAGTTCCATTTTTGGTGTTTCAAGGAACCTCCACTCTGTTTACCATAATGGTTGTATTACTTGACATTCTCACCAATAGTGTATGAGTGTTCATTCTCTGCATCTTCTCCAGCATTTGTTATTTTTTGTCTTTTTAATAATAGTCATTTTAATGGAGTAAGGTGATATCACATTGTGGTTTTGATTTGCATTTCCCTAATAATTAGTGATGTTGAGCTTTTTTGTGTGTACTTGTTGGCCATTTGTATGTCTTCTTTTGAAAAAATGATTATTTAGATCATTTGCGCACTTTTTAAATGAGAGTGTTTGGTTTTTGTTATTGAGTTAAGTTCTTTATACATTCTCACTATCTATTTCATATCACATGTATTGCTCACAAATATTTTCTTCTATGGAGAAAATATCCGACGAGAATGAATAATGATACCTACAAACTGTTGATTATATTCTTCACTCTGTAGAAGCTTTTAGCTTGATCTAATCCCATATGTCTATTTTTGCTTGTATTGCCTACGCTTTTGAGGTTTTACTACAAAAAATATTTATCCAGATCAATTTCCTGTAGCATTTCCCCAATGCTTTCTTTTAATTCTTTTATAGTGCTTTATTTAAGTCTTTAATCCATTTTGAGTCAACTTTTATATATTATGAAAAGTAGGGATCTAGTTTCATTTTTCTGTATATAAATATCCAGTTTACTTAGCACCATTTATTAAAGAGATTGTCTGTTGCACAATGTGTATTATTGACACTTTTGTTGACAATTAGTTGGCTGTATATTCATGGAATTATTTCTGAGTTCTCTGTTCTGTTCCATTCCTCTATGTTTCTGTTTTTATGCCAGTACAATGCTGTAGTTTTGTAGTATAATTTAAAGTCAGGTAGTATGAGGTTTCCAGCTTTGTTCTTTTTGTTCAGAATTGCTTTAGTTATTCAAGGTTTTTTGCTGTTCCATGTGAATTTTGGGGTTATTTATTCTATTTTTATGAAGAATATAACTGTTATCTTAATAGGATTGCATTGAATCTGTAAATTGAATTTTGAAAGAACCCCGCTGGCTGCTGTGTTAAAAAGGTATGTATTGGGGGAGGAGCAGAATCAGGTAAACCAATTAAGACACCACTGTGATAATCCAGGTGAGAGATCATGGCAATCTGGTCTTAATATAAGTAGAAACTGGAAGAAAAAAATCTCTAATGATGATACTATTGTCAAGGGAATATACATATATTAATAAAGGTTAAAATATATTTCCTACCTAAGAGTTTACATTTTTATCAATATCATCAGACAAGCGAAAGACCTTTATGGTGAGAATTACAAAATGTTGCTCAAAGAAATCAAGGATGGTACAAATGGAAAAACATTTCATGCTCATGGATTAGAAGAATCAATATTGTCAAGATGTCCATCCTATCCAAGGCAATCTATGGATTCAGTGCAATACCCATCAAATTACCAAAATCATTTTTCACAGATGTGGAAACAACAATACAGAAGTTTATATGGAAACAAAGAAGAGAATGATAGCCCAAACAATCCTCAGCAAAAGGAACAAAGAAGGTAGTGTCACACTTCCAGAATTTAAGCTGGAACCAAGATGGAATGGTATTGGTACAGGAATGGGCACATAGACCAATGAGACAGGACAGAGATTCTGGAAGTAAGAACATAGTCTCTCATCTTTAACAAAGCCACCAGTAACAATAATTGAGGAAAGGAGACCATATTAAGCAAATGGTGCTGAGGAAACTGTGTGACCACTTGTAGAAGAATGAAACTGGATTTCTACCTATTGCCATATACACAAATCAAATCAAAATGCATTAATGACCTATGTGTTAAACCTCAAACTATAAGAATCCTAGAAAAAAATGTAGAAAACACCCTTCTGGACATAAGGGTAGAAAAATGAATTCCTGACTAAGTTCTCAAAAGTAAATGCTACAAAAGCTAAGATAGACAGGTGAGACCTTATCAAGCTGAAAAAGCTTTGCATAGGAAAGGAAACCATTAAAGAGTAATGAGATAATCCACAGAATGAGAAAAATTATAAATTTTGCATCTGACAAAGGCCTAACATCCAGTATCTATAAAGAACTCAGATGAAATGAATAGAAAAACAAACCAACATACAACCCCATTAAAAAGTGAACAAAGGACATGAACAGATGCTTCTCAAAGGATGACGTACAAGCAACCAATAGACACATGAAGAAAGAAAATGCTCAGTCTCACTAATCATCAGAGCAATGCAAATCAAAACCACAATGAGATACCGCCTAACTCTGGTAAGGATAGCTATCATTAATAAGTCAAAAAACAACAGATGCCAGCATGGCTGCAGATAAAAGGAAACACTTCTATACAATTCAGCAATCCTTCTCCTGGGAATATGCCTGGAGGAACATAAATCGCTCACCAAAATGCCACCTGCACACCCTTATTATTGCACTCCTCACAATAGCAAAAACAGGGAACCAACCCTGTTGCCTATTGAAAGTGAACTGGATAAAGAAAAAGTGGTACAAATACAAGATGGAATATTATATAGCCATAAAGAAGAACAAATCATGACCTTCACAGCAACTTGGATGCAGTTGGAGAACATTATGCTAAGTGAACTATCTCAGAAACAAATAACTGAATACTGCATGTTCTCACTAATAAGCAGGCCCTGAACATTAGTCACATTAGCACAAGGGCTGGATTGGCAGTTGGTGGGCACTGTTAGGGGAGGGAGAGAAAGCAGAGGGAGGGGGGTACATGGCAACCCAATGGGTAGTTGGTCCACTACCAGGGGGAGTGGGGGCAGCTAGAGGGCCAAACTTTACCTGCATGCAGCCTACTTATGTAGCAAATCCTCACTTGTACCCCACAACTCTAAAATGAAATAAAATAATATATACATTTATACCCTGCCTATGAGTTTACATTTTTATCAATATCAAATATGTTACATCCAAAGAGTGTTTTAGCATATGAAATAACTTCAGCAGGCATAGCTTAAAGAAAACCAATCCAAGTTGAAGTCATCTGAGAACCTGAGAGGTAATCCTTCATCTCTTGCTTTGCCTTTGGGTATGTATCCAGTGATTTTTAAACCTCTCCCTTCATCTCTCTCATTTCTTCCTTCCTTCACTCTCTTTCTTCCTCTGCCTTCTATATCCAAGGTCAGCTACATAATTTTGAGGTTCAGTGGAAAATTAAATATATATGTTTCCCTGTTCAAAAATCAGGAAAAAAAGCTTTTAAAAATAGCAAAGTATAAATATTTTCTCTTCTCTGTAGTCTCTCTCTCCTATTTTTATGTATTGTTATTCTAAATAAAGAAAATTAAAATTTTAAATTATTAGAATGAATTTTACTGTTCATCTTTATATTACAAAATGCCAGTTTTAAATGCAAATACAACAATATTTAATTCATGTGTAGAGTGAATGTAATTACACAATTTGCATTGTGAACTAATATATGTATATATATATATATATGTAATTATTACAAGAACCATGGAAATACTGCGCAAAACTAACAACAAGTTTTTTCATTTCTTGATGTGTGCACATTCTACCAAAACTCTCTATCTTTGATTTACTAATGAGTAAAAAGGAACTGAAAGGAAAATAAACTATGTATTGCCTTATCTTTTTCTTTTCTTCAATGTCTACACTTTTGGCATAAGGATCAGACAATACAGAGAAGAAATGAAAGTAAGAAAAAGTGGTTAGAATTTCTTGGTCATTTGTGTTTTTTGGAATGTCATTGCCATCTTTCTGCATCTGAAGCAAGTTCTGGTTTGACTGGACAGTGTGGTTTCTAGGGGCTGTCAATGGCCCCATTTACACAATGGTAGACATAGCATGCTTACTTTGTTTACTTTGAGTCTTGCTAAACTCCTACACATGGCAAATCTGTGGCATTTCTATGTTTCTGGGACACTGAAATTACTATATGCAGATGGCTCAACAGAAATGGCAGATATGCATATTGCATGTGTTTCCTCTGCTTTTGCCCCGTGTTTCATTGTCCCATTGGAATTCACCTACAAAATAAACCTTTGAAGATTATTAAGAATTTTTTTTTTTTTGAGTTGGAGTCTCATTCTGTCGCCCAGACTGGAGTGCAGTGGCCACTCCCGGCCACCGCAGCCTCGACCTGCTGGGCTCCGGCCATCCTTCCGCCTCAGCCTTCCCAGTTGCCGGAATTACAGGTATGCGCTACCACGCCCTGCTGATTTTTTGACTTATTGTAGAGATGAAGTCTCGTTGCCCAGGCGGGTCTTGAACCCGCGGGCTCAGGCAATCCACTCACCTCAGCCTCCCAAAGGCGTGAGATTACAGGCTGAGCCACTGAGCCCGGTGATTATTAAGAATTTTAAGATGACCCTAGGAGAGCATTAAATGAAATGTGGAGTGATCATACATGTTGCACGCCCATAAACCCCCAGTCCTATCTATATCTCACATTTCATTATACTCCCCCTCCATCCCTTTGTATTAAAATTCAAGACAAAAATGCCTGGCTTCTGTGTATTATTATTTTAATTTTAAGTTTTCTCACAATTTATTAAGGTATTACAGTTGATAATTTAAAAATTACATATGTTTTAAAAGATCTAATGTACACTAAGGTGACTATTTAGCAATATTTGTTGTATATTTGAATTTTCTCAGAGGGCAGATAGTAACTCTTCTTGGTACAACAAAAAGGCAATTATGGGAGGTGATGAATATGTTGATTAGATTGAATGTGAAGAAGAATTCGCAATATTCATATTTCCAAATCAATTTTTCTCTACTTTTCTGTCTTCTAGCCTTATTTCATTTTTATTTTCTTTACCCACTAGTTTGTCCTGGAATCTCCAAAATCTTTTCAGTCTCCCTTAAATTGTGGAGCACTAATCCCATTCCTACAGACCTCACCCCAAACTTTGCCCAGCCTAAACCCATGCACTGGAGGAGAATATACTTTTCTAACCACGTCACTTATCAAATATATATGCAATATGATATTTTCCTTTTAACAGAATTACCTACCTAAGAAAAATGTGGCTGCTATTTGGAAGTTAGTTTTCTTCACTTCATTATCTCTATAATTCTGTACAAATAAATTTTGTTCACATTTAAATATTTATTAAAACTTGATGCAATTTAAAATCAATGTGCACAATTTAATCTAATAGTGTTTCTGGTATGTTAAAATTCAAGATGGGAATGTGCAATACAACTTAAGATCTATTTGGTAATATTCTGTGGTCTTTTAAAAAATCAATTAAAAAGAAACACATGGCATCTACTTCCTGCTTCTGAGTAGTAGTCCATACATATCTTTATGACAGTACTCATCCCTCAGAATTACAAGCATTTTCTTGATCTGTCTCTTCTGTTATACAACACTATGAGTGTCCTAAGGGCACTGACTATGTCAGAGCTGTATCCCACCAACGCCACCTGCAGAGCAATTTTAGACTCCTAATAGGAGGTATTCAGCACTTGTGTCCTGAAAGAATGAAAGCTGTTTCTTATTTCTAGGGTTATACTTTTAGTTGAGCTTTCAAAAATGCATTTTATATTTATCAAGCACTCTTTATAAACTTCTCTAATATTTTCAGTTGATTTATGTGGGAAACCATATCTAGAAATCTGTAAGTATTAAGAATACACATGCACAGTGTCTTTTTTTTTATTTTTGAGTTGGAGTCTCACTCGGTCGCCCAGACTGGAGTGCTGTGGCCGCTCCCAGCCACCGCAGCCTCGACCTGCTATGCTCTGGCGTTCCTTCCGCCTCAGCCTTCCCAGTAGCCAGAATTACAGGCATGCACTACCACAACCGGCTGATTTTTTTATTTATTGTAGAAATAAGGTCTCACTGCCCAGGTGGGTCTCGAACCTGCGGGCTCAGGCAATCCACTCACCTCAGCCTCCCAAAGGCGCAGGATTACAGACTGAGCCACCGAGCCCAGCTCACAGTGTCTTGAACATTTTATGTTTTGTTTTTACGTACATCCTTAGTCCCTCAAATCTCCAAGGATAATTTTTGCCAACACTAACATTAAATAAAACATTGATGGCTTGTACAGGAAAATTGTTCTTACTATGTTACTCAATTCCTTCTTTCTGGGTCTTGCTCAGTGGAAGTGTATCACCATATATTTGCAGATATTATTTTCTCCTAATATCCAAGGTCACTCCCAGGACAAAAGACTAAGTGGAGGCAAAAGATTATTCTACTACCACCCATCACCCATATGTATTTTATAGACTCTTAGAACCTTTGAGTTGGAAGTAAACTTGAAAATCAGCTAGTCTGACATCTTTCTTAATGCAGAGATCTCCTGTTTATTTGTTTTGACAAATTTACAAAAATCCATCTCTGGGTTCTAGGCTGTGAAACAATATTTGAAAATGTACGATCTGGAGTAGGAAATAATTTTTTTATATATACTCAGATGCCCTCTTTAAGGGTGGCATTCCTTAGTCATCACCATAAACTATATTACTTTAGATTTCATAAGACCTCAGCTTTCAGAATATATTACTTTTTAAGTCATATTTTTCTTTTAGGATTTTGGGAAACTTTCTTTTTAGGAACTTATTTGAATCTATATGGCAAACATTATAATCCAAACAGAGCTATGAATTGATTTTATTTATAAATATGCATCTATACCTAAGGGGTGGGAATGTGAAATGAAAATATCCATTTACTTATTATTTAATAAGACTGTAAGGGCCTCTTAGGAACCAGGCATTTTTGCTAGCCCTTGGAAATGAAGTGACGGTCTCAGAGACATGGTTCCTACCTTCGGAGAGCTTATAGTTTTGGGAGTGGAAAGGTAATTAAACAAGTAATCCTTAAGGATTGTGAGTAGTTTTCTGATGTAGGGTGAACTGTAGGAGTAACAACTTATTTAGGATATCCAGAGACTCCTTGGATAATGACTGGTTGAGACTTGAATAAGTAAAATTTATCAAGATGAAGAGAGTGAGTGTGTGTGGGGAGGCATAAAAAAACCCCAAATAACTACGGCTGGTGTGTGATTAAGAGGGATAGCAAATTAGATTAAATAAGTGGGTGTTGGCCAAATTGTAGAGAATCATGTAAATACAGAGAAGGATTTGGCACTTAGTGCTAAGGGAAGTGAGCACTATGGAAGGTTATGAGGCAAGGAGATTACAGATAACAGGCTGCATTGTGTAATGCATTGAAGCGGTGCTGTGCTAAGTTGACAAAGAAGCGCCAACTGCCAAAATATTCAGACATTTTGCAAACTGTTTGTTAAATTGTTTGTAGCTTGAAATTGACCATGGTAGGACTATTTATATACTGAAAATTGGAAAATACAACAAATAAGTGTTTTTGTTGTTATTGGTTTTGTTGTTGTTGTTGAAAGGCTGGCTTACTAGCACAGCAGTAGATGGATGTAAGCAAGACTGAAAACAAGGAGAAAAATGATGGCCTGGACAAGGATGGTTGCAATAGGAATGAAAAGATATGGTTACATTTGAGAAGTATTTAAGTATGGTCTGTTTTTGTGAAAAGGAACATGGAGATAGAAGACAGTTATAGGATGCACCAGGCTCTTTTCCAACCCATCAGTAGACTTCGACTCAACACTCTTCAAGTAACTCCAACTTGAAGGTCAAACTCTTCCGTCATTCCTCTGTGCATTTGGTCACACTATTTGTTTCTTGGGAAAATTTGTATTAAAAAATCTTACCATAGGTTCTTATGAACAAATTAATAATACTATACTTCAATTTTCACGATACTATCAGTAACATAAAGCAAAAGTCTTTTTATGTCCAGAGACTATGTATTCCTCCTCTGGTATTCATTGCAGATGTTCTCCAAGCTCTCCCAAAGACAACGTGGATGCCAAATACAAAAGGCAAGCTGGATATTAAGCTATATGTCCTCATGTGGTTCTGCAGAGATGGCTTTTTTCCAGGGTAATGCTGAAGCAGATGTTATGATTCTGTGAAAGTTTTATTTGTAATTTTATGAGATTAGCAAAAAAAAAATCATATGGTATGTTCTTTTTGGTTTTCAACAAGAACTGTGTATACTATGGAGAGGTAAGAAGAAGAAGAGAAAATATTATTTACTTTGGCCAATTCAGTTGCTAAGCAGACACATTATTTGTGTCCTGGCTCCAAAGTAGTACATTTTGAGTGTGGGTCAGAATATTTATTCATTTTTCTTGTTGTGTCAGATTACAGGGATTAAATCACTTCACCAATAGTTACCCTTTCTGTGACTGAAAAGCCATATCCTGTCATTTTCACGCTCCAAAGATGATTCTGTTTAGATAGGGGAAAGTGTCAGGCATGCAGCTTTCTGACAGCAGGGTGAAACTCTCTCACATTTAAGGAATTCTCACCAGAGGTGTTTGTAATCTCCTTCCCATTTTCCCTTCCTCCTAAAACCTGTTTGAAGATAAAGCAGAGTGTAACCTGTGCCCTGTCAGCTTCCTGTCGAGTGTTAACTCAAAAACCTCCATCAGTCACAGAGTACATCATTTAACAAGTTCCCGGTGATCCGTAACAAGTTCCAGATCACTTTCCATACCAACGGATTGTCTATTGCCCCAAGCCACTGTAGCTATTTATTAAATCTTCAGAAGGCAATACCTAACTTCATGATTAGGGAATCTTGAAACAAAGTTCAGTGTGATTCCTTGTCAGTAAATTCATCTCAACTCTCTAAAACTAGGAAGGTGAGAAATGACTTATGAGAATTGTGTAGCTTTAAAAAATTAGGGAGAGTATGAGAATACCCTTGATATCTAGGGTTTATTGCTGTTGCTGTGATGGTCATTATTTTTACATTTTAAGATGTAAGGATAAGTCAAATTTATTAAATCGTGTTTGTTTCTATTTTTTTTAGCTCGCATTTTTAAAAAGTCCCCCTCAACAGACATTATACCCAGAAGTTGGGCCGATGGTGGTGAATACAACAGACAAATTTTTTGCTCTAATAGAGTTTGCATTCTAGGAATAAATCACTGAATAAATGATGTGTTAAACACCCGAAGAAAGGGTGTTAAACAATTTTTAAGAAATAATTTAAGTCTTAAAAAGAGTTACAAAGATGGTATAGAGAGTTCTCTTATTCCTCTAATGTTAACATCTTACATTTTGCACGGTAAAATGGTGAACACTGTTATTATTTTTATTATTATATTGACGGTATTATTTACCAAACTAAATGCTTTATTCACTTTCTCCCAGTTATCCCTATTGTCATTTTGCTGTTCCAGTGTCCAATCCTGAATATCACATTGCAGTCAGTTGTCATATCTCCTCCTCTAATTACTGACAGTTCCTGCATCTTTTCTTGTCTTTCATGACCTTGATGCTTTCAGAGAATATTGGTCATGCATTTTGTAGAATGCGCCTCAATTTCGTTTGCCTGATGTTTGCTTATGATTAGACTAAGGTTATAGATTTTGGAGGAAGAATACACAGAGGTGATGCATTCTTCTCATCATACTAAGGGGTTCATGATATTACTATCTTATTACAAATAATATTAACTTGGATCATTTGATGGTAGCTGCAAGTTTTGCTATTTGAAGTCACTATTTTTCTCTTTCTGCATTCTATCCTTTGGAAAGAAATCATTAAGTCGGGTCACACTCAAAGAAAGAGGATTTAGCTTCAACTCTTAGAGAAGAGCATCAAATAATTTTGTGTTACAAAATATGTTAATATATTAAAATCACCACAGTAGTTAATACATAGGTTGAGGAAGGTACTGTGAGGCTATGTTGATTCTCTGCTTTTCTTTAATTAGCATTTTCAGTGAGCCTTGTTTGCACTGTTATCACTGCAGTGTTTCAATAGTGATTTTGTATTTCCCTCATTTATTAACATATATTAATTAGAATTCATCTACAAGAAAGAGATGTCCCTCCTCCCCAGTTAGTCAGTTTTTAAAAAATCATTTATTGGTATTTGTTCAAATTGCTCCAGTTTTAGCCAACTCATTTTTGGTTAAACACTTTGCATTTTGCAGTTGCAGATGTAGTCAAGTTATTGGTTGGTGCTGCTATTTGTTCTTTGTATGACACTGTATAATTCCCACTATGAGAGGCAACTTTAGGTGATGGTCCATGTGCTTTGAGAGCTTTAGAAACAAAATTGAATACAAGACAATTTCCTCATTTACCTTGAGGAATTAGTCACACACACACACACACACACACACACACACACACACACACACACACAGACATGAAGCAATCAAGTACATTTTGGTGAGTAGAATAATAGCTACTGCAGAAAAGAATAATGAAAGCACAAATTTTCTTGGATTTATTTGTGCATTATTAGTAATAATCATGCATTTCTTTTAGTGAGATACTAAACCTTCATTACAGGGGTCAATCTTTGAAAGCATTGTTTGAGCCTGGCACAATGTCATATTGGCAAGCCTGATTAGTCATTATCTATCTGGTTTCATCTGTATACCTACACGGTTCATTCTGGCAGGAGGAAAAAAGAAATAGACATTTTTATGGAATGAATAAAAGATATAATTCCTACACTGAAGAATTGTAATGTTTGCTGGTGTACTAAGATAAAAAATATAAAGCAGTTAACTCAGAGACAATATTGTATGTAGGTAAATTTATATTTTATGGACCAGATGATAAAGGATACTGTTAATTAGAGGTCTTACTATTTAATTTTCCTTGTTGTAACTAAGCTTTAGGCGATTTATTATGTTTTATATTGAAAATTGAAATTTTTTCCTATCATTTGGCATCCAACTTAACACTGTTGTTAATTAAATTTATAGCTCTTATAAATTTTAAGCTAATATATTGCATTTAAGGGATTTTAGAATGATCTCTTAATTTAACAATTTTATTAGTAACATTAAATCAAGATCAAGGTGTTTCAACGGAGGACTGTTAAGATTCTCCAATGTAAACCTGCTTTCTGGTCTTGTGATATATAGCTGGCTAAGCTTGTCCAGTAATAAAATAATGATAATGATATTCCAAGACCAAACAAGCTTTTTTGTATGTTGTGATGACAAAATGTAAAATTAACTTAAAAAAAAAATCTCATAGGGACCTTCTATAGTATCTGGGACAAATTTCAAGGTGCAATCACAAAGCCTCATGGAAACATGTGGACTTATAGATGCTATGCTTTCTCACCCAGTTATTCTTTTATAGCAAACTCATAGTCCTCATAATAGGTTCAGGGTCATCAGAGTTACAAATGACCATGTATCTGTGTGGTCACTCAGGACTACTCAGAAAGGCAAATTTATACTTTAAAAATGTGTAGTGTTATTTCAAAGTAATATTTACAGAAATATTTTCCATTATCAAATATAATTTGTTATCAGATCACTAGGCTTTTGTTGTCTTTATATTTTAGTATCTTGAGATATTGCTGTCAGGGTTCTATATTTGCAGTTGCATTTGACCTTCAGTGAAGAATCATGCTTCTTCCTTGGTCTGATTATTAGGTTTCTGTTGAGAGGCAGAACTTGTGTAGAATCGACTCTCAGAAACAAAGATTCAGGCAGTCTGTTTGTATGTACATCCATGTGTATATTTGTTAGAATTAAGCTTGTGAAGAAGGAATAGTGCATGAAATTTTCCCTACCAGGGAATTTAAGAATGTACCTCCTCCACATCTCACAATATTTTAGAGTGTAACATAATATAGCATAATAAATTTAATCTTATCTACTGTAATGGCCAGACCAGTGATGATTGTATTTTAGAAAAAAGCATCATAAAGATATGTTTCTAAATTGCAAAATTGTAGTTAAGATTAGTAAAATTGATATCATGAGAAAACTGTGTCCTGGAATCATTGTTGGAAAGGAAGACTAGAAATCTGTTACATTAAAAAATTATGTATATATTTTTTTCCTGGAAGGTAAGTGGTTTTCTCTTGACTTTATACATAGGTTTAATCTCCCTCACACTCCCTAATCAAAATGTAACCTTCCAAGTATTGTTATTAATGGGTTATTTCACCATTCCCTATCTCCTCACCTCCCATAGCCCTTGCAATAATTACCTTTTTATTTCTAGTAGCCCCAACATACAAAAAAGCTTGTTTGGTTTTGGAATATCATCATTATCATTATTTTATTACTGGACAAGCTTATCCAGAATAGCAATAGTTAAGAAAAACCATGAACTGATATTTCCTTTTCAACTTCCAGACTTGAATACTTGGACTATATGGGGGACCAAATAATGTTTTTATTTCTCACCTTTTTACAATTTTTTATCTTGATTTCATTATTAGAAATAATTTCTGGCCCTGCTGGTTCTAAAAGAAACCCTCCAAAACAGAAAAACCAAAACAAGCATAAACAAAAAATTCTGTCACAACCAATAGTGAGGAAATTGCTAATAGCCATGTTTTTGTTATTACAAATACTCAAGTTTGGAAGGTCTGGCTTCTAAGAAGTCTGCTTATCTAATGAAGTAGCTCTCCATAAATTGAGACTTAACATTACCCAGAAATTTGGCTAAGTTTCATAACTGACACACATCTTACTACTCTTAGATGAGATTTCAAAAAAGCAGACATTTGCCTGTTTCTGATCATGTAGCCTCAACTTCATATAGTCACATTTAGATTAGAGAAGATTAAATCATGAAGTTTATTTAAAATGTGAGTGCCACAGATGATAAGAAGCTCATAAATAAGAGCATAAAAAACAGTTAAGAATAGATAATGAGTTTTACACAATAGATTCAAGAATATTTCTTCATAGAGCAAATTATATATGAGGGGGTTATCTTGATAATGAGAAATACAAATGCATTCAAAATTAATATTTCTCGTTTGGTAATAAGATGAATGTTATCCCACAACTTAAGATTGTGGGTCAAATAATCCATTTATTATTCATCCACAGATCTTGATTAGCATTATTTAGTGGACATTTTAGTAGTCTTAAAATAGGATATTTTTGAAAATTAATTGTCTGTGATAGTAAAAAAACTAAGAATAATGAGTGCTTTAAGTTTCTTTTAAATATATTTATTTATTTTATTTTATTTTTAATCAATATTTTTTATTATGATATTGTGGGGTACAGTTAAGGGTTAGGTATACAAATATGCTTCGTTCAGGCACCCTTGTTGATAAGAGGTGTCTCCCAGTCCCCAGACAGATATTTACTACCATTAATCCCGTCTCCCTTCCTCTCCCCCCCCATAGTTTCCCACCACTATCAGTCATTTTCTTATAGTTTTACGCTGGATGTTCAATATTCACTATATGAGTGAGAACATGTGATACTCAGATCTTTGTTTCTGTGAGAGGTCACTCAGTATTATAGACTCTAGTTCCATTCAGGTTGCTGCGAAATTCATGATTTTGTTCTTTTTTATGGTTGCATAGTATTCCATCATGTATATATACCATGTTTTTTAAATAAAGTCCTCTTTTGATGGGCAGCATGGTTGCTTCCAGGTTCTTGCTATTGTGAACAATGCTGCGATAAACATACGTGTGCAGGTATCTTTTCTATAGAGTGATTTGAGTTCTTTAGGGTATATTCCCAGTAAGGGGATTGTGGGGTCATTTGGGAGGTCAATATTTAGTGCTTTTAGTAATCGCCATACTGTTTTCCACAGAGGATGCAATAGTTTGCACTTCCACCAACAGTGTAGAAGTGTTCCCTTTTTGCCACACCCTCTCTAGCAACTGTTATTTTTTGAGTTATTGATAATTACCATTCTGACTGGAGTTAGGTGGTATCACAGTGTGGTTTTGATCTACACCTCCCTGATGATTAGTGAGGTTGAACATTTCTTCATGTGTCTGTTGGCTGCTCGGATGTCTTCCTTTGAGAAGAGTCTGGTCATATCTTTTGCCCATTTTATAATGGGGTTGTTTGTTTACTTCTTTTCAGTACATTTCAGTTCCTTGTAGATCCAGGATGCTAAGCCTTTGTCAGACCTAGAGTTGGCAAATACTTTTTCCCAGTCTGTAGGCTGTCTCCCTGCTCTCTTGATGGTTTCTTTGGCTTTGCAGAAGCTCGTCAGTTTAATGAAGTCCCACTTGTCTATCTTATCTCTTATGGCCTGTGGCTTTCAGGTTTTGTTCAGGAATTGGATGCCAGTTCCAATTTCCATGAGGGTATGTCCTTCATTTTCTAAGGTTCTTATGGTTTGAGGTTTTACATTTAGGTCTCTGATCCATTTAGAGTTAATTTTTGTGTATGGGGATAGATAGGGTCCTGTTTCAATCTTCTACATGTGGTCAGCCAGTTTTCCCAGCACAATTTACTGAATAGGTTCTCCTCTCTCCAGTGGTAGGTGGTGGAGGCTTTGTCGAAGATGAGTCGGTTGAGAAATTGAGGTTTTGCTTCGGGAATCTCAATTCTATTCCATTGGTCTATATGCCTGTTCCCGTACCAATACCAAGCTGTTTTGATTATTGTAGCTTTATAGCAAAGCTTGAAGGCTGGTAATGTGATACCATTTGCTCTGTTTTTTTTGCTGAGAATTGTTCTGGCTATTCATGGTCATTTGTGTTTCCATATGAATTCCTGTGTTGTTTTTTCTTGGTCTGAGAAGACCAAGTAATTTGATGGGTATTGCATTGAATTAGTAGATTGCCTTAGGTAAGATGGACATCTTCACAATGTTGATTCTTCCAATTCATGAGCATGGGATATTTTTCTACTTGTTTGTGTCATTTTTGATTCCTTTGAGCAGTGCTTTGTAGTTTTCATTGTAAAGCTCTTTCACGGTTTTGGTTAGGAAGATGCCAAGGTATTTCATTTTTTTTGTGGCTATTGTGAATGAAATTTTGGTTTTTATTTGGGTTTCTGTTTGTTTATTATTGGCGTAAAGAATTGCGATTTTTCTTTTGCACATTTATTTTACATCCTGAGACTTTGCCAAAGTCCTTTATCAGTGTAAGGAGGTTTTTGACAGATTCTCTTGAGTTTCAAGGTACACAATCATGTCATCTGCAAAGAGAGATAGCTTGACTTCCTCTTTTCCTATTTGGGTTCCCCTGATTGCCTTCTCTTCTCTGATTGCCCTAGCCAGGACTTCCAATACTATATTGAACAGGGGGGGTGAAAGTGGGCATCCTTGTCTTGTTCCAGTTTTCAGAGGAAATGGTTCCAATTTTTGTCGGTTAAGGAGTATGCTGACGGTGGGTTTCTCATAGATGGCTTTTACTATTTTGAGGTGTGTTCCCTGTATGCCTAAATGTTCAAGGATTTTATTAGGAAGGGGTGCTGGATTTTATCAAAAACTTTTTCTGTATCTAATGATATAATCATGTGGTTTTTGTTTTGACATCTGTTGATGTATTTAATTATATTTATGGTTTTACGAATGTTGAACCAGCCTTGCATCCCAGGGATGAAGCCTACTTGGTTATGATGGATGATTTTTGAGATGTGTTGTTGAATCTGGTTCTCTAGGATCTTGTTGAGAATTTTAGCATCTATGTTCATCAAAGATATCGACCTGTAGTTCTCTTTCTTTGTTGGGTCTTTACCTGACTTGTGTATCAATGTGATGTTAGCTTCGTAAAATGATTTGGGGAGAGTTCCATCTTTCCCCATCACCAGGAATACCTTCAATAGGATTGGTATAAGCTCCTCCTTAAATGTCTTGTAGAATTATGCTGGAAAGACATCAGGTCCAGGGCTTTTTTTGGTAGGTATTTTTCTTATAACATAGTCAATTTCCTTGATTGTTATTGGTCTATTTAGGGTCTCAATTTCTTCTTGTTTCAACCTAGGCAGGTTGTGTGATGACAGAGAGTCCTCCATTTCCTTGAGGTTTTCAAGTTTGTTTCCATACAAGTGTACGTAGTAGTCTCTAATGATATTTTGTATTTCTTCAGGATCAGATGTGACTTAATCTTTTGTGTTTCTGATTGTGCTAATTTGGGCTTTTTCTCTCTTTTTCTTGGTGAGTCTAGCTAGGGGACCACTGATCTTGTTTATCCTTTTAAAGAATCAGCTTTTTGTTTCATTGATTTTTTGCATTATCTTTTTGTCTTCTATGTCCTGGATTTGGGCTTTTATTTTAGTGATCTGGATTCTTTTGTTAAAATTAGGGTTTTTGTGGTCTTGCCTTTCCAGCTTCCTTAGGTGGCTTATTAGGCTGTTATTTTGTGATCCTTCCATTTTCTTCATGTGCGTTTGTAGGGATATAAATTCTCCTCTTACTACAGCTTTCATGGCATCCCAGAGATTTTGGTAAGATATTTCTTCATTTTCATTTGTTTCCAGGTATCTTTTAATCTCTGTTTTGATTTCACCATTGACACAAGAGTTGTTTAGCATCATGCTGTTTAGTGTGCATGTCTTTGTGGGTTTTGGGGGGGACCTTGTTGGTGTTAATGTTTATTTTTATTCCACTGTGGTCTGAGAAGGTACATGGTAAAATTTCAGTCCTTTTAAATTTGCTTATGCTTGATTTATGGCCAAGTATGTGGTCGATCTCAGAGTACGTTCCATGTGGTGATGAGTAGAATGTGTATTCTGTGGTCTTTGGATGGAGGGTTCTGTAGGTATCAATTACATTGATTTGATCAAGAGTCACATTGAGGTTTTGAATCTCGTTGCTGATTTTTTGTCTGATGATCCGTCTAGGGTTGTGAGTGGGGTATTAAAGTCCCCAGGTATGATGGCATTGGAGTCAATGTCTTTTTTTAGTTTACCTTGGAGCTGCTTTATGAAAGTCAGTGCACCTATGGTTGGTGCATATATGTTTAGGATGGATATTTCTTTTTGATGGATTGAATCTTTTATCATAATATAGTGGCCTTCTGTATCATTTTAAATTTTTGGTAGCTTAAAGGGTATTTTGTTTGAGATTAAGATCATGACTCCTCCTTTCTTTTGTGTTCCATTCACCTGAAAATTTGTTTCCCATCCTCTTACTTTGAGTCTATGAGTGTTCTTTCAAGTGAGGTGAGTCTCTTGAAGGCAATAGTTTGTTGCCAGGTGATATTTTATCCATTTTGCCATTCTATGTCTTTTCTGTGGTGCATTTAGTCCGTTCACATTCAGACTCATTATTGAAATGTGAGAGTTGATCCCTATCATAATGTTCTTCCAGAGTTGTTGTTCTTCCTGTCTGTGTGTTGTCTTTCTTTTGGTTTTAGAGTTGGATCATGTGTGTTTTTAATCTTTTGCCTGTACTCTTGTGAAGAACATTGTTGTTCTTTTTTCCTTTTCTTCTGTGTTCAATACTTTCTTAAGTGTGTCTTGTAGAGGTGGTCTGGTGGCAGCGTAGGTTCTTAGGGATTGGATATCTGGGAACGATTTCAATTCTTCCACCGATGAATCTTAGCTTGGCTGGGTAGGTTATTCTCGGTTGGAATTGTTTATCTTTTAGAACTTTGAAGACAGGGCTCCAAGCTCTCCTAGCCTGGAGGGTTTCTGTAGATAAATCTGCTGCTATTCTAATTGGTCTTCCCTGATAGGTAGCCTAACCTTTTTCTCTTGGAGCCTTTAGGATTTTTTCTTTTATACCTACTTTGTTTAGGTGAATTATTATGTGTCTGAGAGTTGGTCTTCTCATTTGTTGTCTTACAGGGATTCTCTGACTCTCTTGTGTTTGAATTTTTTCATCATTGATGAGATAAGGGAAGTGTTCTTGAATGATTTCGTGAAATGTTTGTTCCAGTGTGGCCTCTGTTTCTCTCTCTGCCTCAAGAAGGCCAATTACTCTTAGGTTTGGTCTCTTGAAGTGATCATTCATCTCTTGAAGGTTTTGTTCTGTCTTTTTGAGCTTCTTTTCTATGCTTTTGACAGTTTGGGTTAGTTCTGTGTGTTGGTCTTCGAGCTCTGAGATTCTTTCTTCTGCTTGGCTAATTCTGCTTTCAATGCTTATTAGTTTCTTATTTATTTCTATCACAGTATTCTTTACTGCTGTTATTTCTAGCATCAGCTCTTTCCTATTTTCCTCTTGCATCTCCTCAATTTTTTAAAATCTGTCTATTAATGTCTTGATGTCTGGGTTTGTTGCATGTGACCAGTCATTCTGGGGGCTCTTCATTGTTTGTGTTCCAGAGTCTGTTTTCTCAGTGTCTAATCTCCCAAGGGTCTGTGTGAGACTATATTCTTCTTTTGGTTTTTCTTCATTTGTGTGGTTTTTTCCCTTCCTACTTTTTCCTTCCCTCCATGTCACCATCTTCTTTAATTCTGTCATTCAGGGGTAGAGGGATTGCTTTTACTTCTGTTTGTTCAATCTCCTATTCTTCTTATGTATACCCTCTTACTTTGTTCAATTCTGGAGTTGCACTGTAGGTTGAACTGTAGGTTGTTTTGCAGTTTTGATATTTACTTGAGGGGGAGCTGTGATTCAAAATTTATCTGCAGGTCCTGGTATCCGTCAACAGGTGTATGGATAATCTGAGACCCACTTCCCACTGCCTTGGAATCTGTTCATGCATTGGGGCTGTAGGTTTACTCCCTGAAATAAAATGAGGTTAGCAGAGGGAAGAGAATGGAGCAGATGGGGAGGGGGAGAGTTTGGGTGGAGAGAGAGAGGAGTAAGGGGGGAAACAGATGAGTATGTCAACAAATGGAGAGGAGACCTAAACTGAAACAGATTAAAACAATAGACCATGGCTACAGACTAACCAACTCACATACAAAAAAAATTAAAACATACTATGATGCTAACATACAAGCTAACCAACCACCTTATTGGTGTGGTGTTCTTCTATACAAAGATATGGTTTACAGAGAGGAGAAAAGAGAAGAAAAGGAAGAGGAAAAAAAAGGAACAAAACAATAGGAATAGAATCAAATCATTAAACTAACAGAACCAATCGAGCACACTCTGAGAATTTTCGTTTAAGTCCATTGTCCTTTCAGCTCTGATATCTAGCTGTCTTCTCAAGCTGGTAAATTAGTTCACAGTTGGGGTCAGTTGCCCCTGGCCTGTTGTAAAGGGCAGTTCATATCCTCAGTTCACCACTCAAATCTGGCCTGTGTCTGTTTTTCAAGCTTGTTTTCCCGTTTCGGTGTTGTTACCTTGAATCGCCAGCAGGTGGTGCTATCTCAGCTACTCGCCCCAGAGGGGGTGGACCCAGAGAGAGCCGGGCAGAGGCTGGAGATGGAAGCCTGCCTCAGGGCACACGGGAGGAGACCAATGGCTGGCAGGATTTCAAGGTGGCAGCAGAGGTGGCAGTGATCCCAGCGGATCTCGCCTGCAGGGACTTCAAGGACTAAAGTCATGGATCAACTCAGGCATGGGTGGTGTGATGTAGTATGGCTGCCATGGAGGCCATGGCAGCGCAGGTGTTTGCTGTGTCTGTGGCTGCAGTGACTGTCCAGACTGCTGCAATGCCCCAGCGGTGGCGACGGCCAAGCTCCGTGTGAAGAGCAGGCTGCCGACGTTGGGATCCGCAGCCCCCGGGGAGAGAGCCAGAGACCCTCTGCATTCTCCTTTGCAGAGGGTCTCATAGACCAGGCTGCCCCATCGCCATCTTGCCAGAAGTCCCAAGTTTTTTTTTTTTAAGGTCTGATAATATGTACATTTTCTGCCATATGTATGTATGTATGTATGTATGTATGTATGTATTTATTTATTTGAGTTGGAGTCTCAGTCTGTCACCCAGACTGGAGTGCAGTGGCCACTCCCGGCCACTGCAGCCTCAACCTGCTGGGCTCCGGCGATCTTTCCGCCTCAACCTTCCAAGTAGCTGGAACAACAGGCACACACTACCACGCCCAGCTAATTTTTGATTTATTGTAGAGATGAGGTCTTGCCAAGTTGCCTGTGCAGGTCTTGAACCCACGGGCTCAGGCAGTCCACTCACCTCAGCTTCCCAAAGCACTGGGATTACAGGCTGAGCCACCGAGCCCGGCCTTCTGCCACATTTAAGATTGATATATGACATTTAATTCTAATTCCCTCCCACCAAAAATTAGTAGGAAAATTGTCCTTTTCAAGGATGGCTTGAGATTTTGTAAAAAATTAAATTTTAATAAAGACTTAAAATAGGTTTCAGTCTATAATTATGTTTTAATTAGCATAAAGGTTTATGCTTTTGTGTGTTATGATATATTTACTTAATTTATGTGCCATTCAGTTAAAAAACACAATTGAATAAAAATGCTTATGTTAACTTCACACCTTTCAGAAGGGATCATGTATTGTTATCCCAGTAAAGATGCCTGCCTCAACATTTGATGTGTTCCCCAAGACTTTTTTCACTGCCTTCTACATAGTATTACCCAACTTCTTAACTTTAACCTCTAGCTGCTAGTTTTCTTTCTCTTACTTTATATCTTACTCACCTACTCTATACTGATTTCAATCTTGTTCTCATAATGTCATTTTTCATACTCATCCATTCCATCTTCAATAGCTCTTTTTTTCCCTATAAGATAGTGCTTGAACTACTATTAGATCTTAAAAGATTTACATAGCCAACCATAAAATGACCTTTAAAATCGGATCTGCCACTGTTCTTTTTTCCACATTTTTTTCTTGGTGGTATAGGCTATTCACTGACTCTTGCAGGATACCTACTTATTTTTGCTTCTATAACATCTCTCTTGATTATTCTTTTATTATAACTATTGTCTCTTTTCTCAATTTGTGTTATTTTTTATTCAAGTTATCTTTATTTCTAGCTCTTGTTCAACTCCACTCTCCTTTTTGATAATTTTAAACCACACTAATCTCTCCTCCCAAGCACTCAGCATATTATGTCAATCTCTTGAACTTAATCGAGTGATGCTTTTTGACGTATCCCTACTTTTTATGTGACATATTTTAATTATTGGGCTGTCATTTAATTGCATATATTTTCAGAATTCTTTAGGAAAGATACTGTATATTGTAGCTTTTGGAATACTGTACATAAAACAATGTATTGATTTTAGAATAGACAATCCTAAAATTTGAACCTGGATTCCACTATTACTAGCTGAACAGGGTCATCATTTGACCTTTCTCAGCCTCAGTTTGCTCATCTCTAAGAACGAGACAAACTAATTCACAGGAATATAAATATAGTGGTACTAATATAAAACACTTGGTACTTAATAAATGTTAGTTTTCCCCCAACTTCCGTGTACTTTGCACAATATAGGTGCTCAGTAATTATTGAACAGATATGTTGAAGAAGAATGCACATGTTTTTGGCTAACTCTTCATTTAAATAGTAATTTAAGAATGTATCACAGTCTAAGCCCAAAAGATTTGAGAGCTATATGGCTCTTTGTACATAATTCTTTGTAACTAGTAGCTGTCTAAAGAGTTTTACCAGAATCAAATATATTCTGAGCTCAATTTCACATAAATAGAGCAAGGTTACCAAAACCAAAATCCCAAACTAGCCAGTCATCAGAAGCCTGCCAAATCTTCCCCAAAACTAGCTCTGCTGAGGTGGTCATGTTTAGAAGACATATGATGGCAAGATACCACGTAACAGCTGATATATTTTGATGTGATGTTTGTTGGGCATAAAAATGTAAGAAATGTTCTATTAACAATTAGAAAAAGCTGGGCTTGGTGACTCAGCCTGTAATCCCACGCCTTTGGGAGGCTGAGGTAAGTGGATTGCCGGAGCCCATGGGTTCGAGACCCACCTGGGCAGGTGAGACCTCATCTCTACACTAAAATAAAAAAATTAGCCGGGCGTGGTAGCCCACGCCTGTAATTCTGGCTACTCGGAAGGCTGAGGTGGAAGGATTGCCGGAGCCCAGTGGGTCGAGGCTGCGGTGGCCGGGAGTGGCCACTACACTCTAGTCTGGGCGACAGAGTGAGACTCCAACTCAAAAAAAAAAAAAAAAATATCAGAAAAAAGACTACCAACAGAGCACTATAGGTGAGTTATTTGGAAAAGAAAACAATTAAGATGGAAGAAATTGCCTTTAGTTCTTTGGGCCTGTCCAGTCCATGAAGCAAAGGAAAAGAACTCAAACTACATTAGGTTAACAATAACAACAAGATATGTTAGAACATAATATGTGTATAATTTTATTAATATACATTTTACAAATACATATAGTTTTATGTGTAGGACTTGCATTGACCTATAAATTTACACTCGTGTGTGTGAAAATACTATAATGAACATATTTATGAATATATATGTATAAAGACGTGTGACTTACAGGTCATTGAAGTCATTAACTAGTAATACTCTCGTGTAAATAAATGTGCCTGGTACTTAATTTGTCAAGGAAATGATTTTTTAAATGTGAGAATTCAGTATGACTATATATATTAATAAAATTCCAAAATCTTTTTTGGCTAAATAAATTTTATTTCAGGAAATATAACCCACCACTTAAAACAAAACAAAACAAAAAAGTAAAAGAATGTGAATTTGTAGGGTGCTTATGTCAAAGTGTCATTTCTCTTTCCTTTAAAAATACTGAATTATTCCCATAATGTCTTCAAAATATTTATATATGAGGAATGACTACTTTTCAGAATGCTTGAGAAATATGTCTGAAGGTGTAAATCACTATTGTTGATAGATGTCATTACGATAGGTAAATAATCCACTAAATATATTTAAAGTTTCAATTTTTTTAAAGGATTAAGAAAAAAAGAATGCTTTCTTTCTTCTAAACATTGTGATGAAGTAAAATGCGTACTGTTCAGCATCTGGGTAAATTTCTGTCATTTAAAAATTTTTTTCATCTTACTTTGCTTTTCTGGTAGTACCTAAGAATAATCATCAGTGCACATGTGATCAGCCAGCTAGTCTTTCACAAACAAATTGCATGGACATGTATGTGTTTCTCTTTTCCAAAACTTTAAATAAAGGTTTTTAGAGTTCACTTTAGATTGGGAAGCCCATGTTAAACCAGCTAAATAGTTTGTCAAGCTCACTGAGCAGTTATCAACCACATCAGTTTTTTTTTCCAATTTTTATTTTATTTTATTTTATTTTTTTGAGTTGGAGTCTCACTCTGTCGCCCAGACTGAAGCGCAGTGGCCGCTCCAGGTCACCGCAGCCTCAACCGGCTGGGCTCCGGCGATCCTTCCGCCTCAGCCTTCCAAGTAGCCGGAATTACAGGCATGTGCTACCATGCCTGGCTGGTTTTTTTTTTTTATTTATTGTAGAGATGAGGTCTCGCTGCCCAGGCGGGTCTCGAACCTACGGGCTCAGGCAATCCGCTCACCTCAGCCTCCCAAAGGCGCAGGAGCCACCGAGCCCGGCTTGCCCACATCAGTTTTATGTGTCAGTTTTTGGTGCTGATCACAGCTGGTTGGTATCTGAGCGATTTTCCTTTTCAACTATCTAGACGTCATTCAAGATGCAGGAATAAAGATATAAACGGAGCTCTCACCTTGAATTTTTAAAAAAATATTTTGGCTTTTTGATAGCAGTTTTAGGTTCACAGAAAAGTTGTGAAGAAGGTATGACGATTTCCCATATCCCCTCTGCCCTCCACATGCATAACCTCCTGCACTATCACAATCCCCACCAGAGTGGTACATTTGTTAGAATTGATGGACCTACACTGACACATCATAAATACCCCAAATGTACAGTTTACCTTAGGGTTCATTCTTGCACATTTCATGGGTTTGGACAAATGTATAATAACATGTATCTATCAGTAGAGTATCATACAGAGTATTTTCATTGACACCCTAGAAATCTTTCATTCTCCTCCTACTCATCCCTACCCCATCCTCAACCCTGGCACCCACCGGTCTTTTCACTGTCTCTATAGTTTTGCCTTTTCCAGAATGCCATATAGTTGGAATCATACAATATATAGCCTTTTCAGATTGATTTCTTTCACTTGATACTTATGCATTTAAGTTCCCCTTCTTATGGCTTAATAGCTCACTTCTTTCTAGTACTGAATAATTTTCCATTGTCTGGATATACCACAGTTCATGTGTCCATTCACCTACTGAAGGACATCTTGGTTTTTACCAACTTTCGGCAGTTAGAAATAAAACTAAAAACAACAGAGTACCATATGTTCTCACTCATAAGCGGACCCTGAACAAATATTACTATAAGAAAGTGAATGGCAGTAGTGGGAAACTGTCAGGGAAAGGGGGTGGGACTGGCAGTTGAGGGAAACTGCCAGGGGAGAGAGGGGCATACCTCATCAACAAAGGTACCTGCATAATCAACGTTTGCATACCTAACCCTGAATTTTACCCCACATATTTAAAATTAAAAAAATCTGTGTTGAGGTTTTGTGTAGACATAAGTTTTCAACTCTTTATGTTGGTAAATACCAACACGCTCAATTGCTAGATCATAAGTTAAAGGTATATTTAGTTTTGTAAGATACTGCCAAACTGTCTTTTGAAGTGGTTATACTGTTTTGCATTCTACATACAATGAATGAGAGTTCCTGTTGCTCCATATCTTCCCAGCACTTGGTGTTCTCAGTGTTCTAGATTTTGTCTATTCTAATAGTTGCATTGTGGTAGCTCATTGTTATTTTACCTTGGATTTTTATCATTTGCTACTGATGTGGTGTGGTAAGAAAGTGGCTATGGCTCATAAGACAGAGATGATGATGTTTGGATATTACATATATTTGTATGTTTTAATCTGGTCCTACCTACTCTTATCATTGGATTGGGATAGGTAAAAATCTCACAAGTTCTCTTCAAAAAGAACTCATCAGTGATTTTTTATTTTGATTTGCTTTATTTGTAAAAGAAACTTAGAGGATCTAATTCATATTGTCAAGCCAATTATCTTAAATTCTTCATAGTGAATGAAAAGTGGACAGGAAGAAGAAGAAAAGTTCAAACCTTCTGTTTAGTCAAGTCTTTGCCCAAAATAAGTTTGTTGGATGGAAGGTATATTTAAATTGACAGATGGTTAACTGAGGATCGTTCTAGACTGAGGTCTATTGCTGTCAATGTGCTGCTTTTTTAAAATTTGTGGTTTCTGCTTTTTCTTAAAAAAAAATACTCTGTAGTGCCTTATGAGGCATTTAATTACATGTATGAATGAACAAATACCAAAATAAAGAAATTTCTTTAACTGAGGGAGTTTATAAGCCAGGATATCAATTAAAGAGATGGCAAGTCTTCCCGGGACCTAAGCCATATATGAGAAAGTGATGATTTTGTAAATTTTATTTTTCTGAAAATATGTTTTAATCCTAAAAATAGACATAAGTATATTCATATATACACATGTAAATGTGTATATATTTATCCATACAAGTATCACACACTCTATTAGTGAACATGCAAGTCAGTTTCTGTTTGTACTTTGAAGGCATTCAGATCCTTGTATCCACCATTTCAACTCCTCAAAGTAAATACCATGTAGCACAATTGCTAGATCTTAAGTTGAGTATGTTTAGTTTAGAAAAAAATCTGCCAAACTGTCTTCCAGAGTGACTGTACCATTTTCATTCCATGAACAATGAGTAAGAGTTCCTTTTTCTTCATATCCACCATTTCATTAAATTAATACTTTAGTCATTCAACCCTCTTATTCATTGATCTTTAACCCTTTCAGAATCAAGATTGAACAAGCCAAATGTTACAGTGAAGACTGAGAGAAATTCTCAGGAGCTGAGTTAAAGATGTAAGATTCAATAAGAGTTTAGTTTACAGACAAGAAGAAAGGATTAGCCTGTAGTCAAAGTTAAAGCTCACTGGTGCTGAGTCAAAGATGTTTGGAAAGAGCATTCAAAAAGCAAAAGAAAGCATCTGTTTCCATCATGTGTGCTGGACAACAACAGCAGTGGTAGATAGCAAATGGTCTGAGGAAGATTAGTAAAAATCATGTGTGTTGAGAAAAGCAGAGAAAAGTAACATCAGTGAACAGATCTTCAGGCAAATCCCTTAACTTCTCTGTATGCCAGTTTCCTCATAAGTAATATTCAAATAATATTAGCATTTACCTCATAGTATTATTATGTTATTAAAAAAGACATTCATAAAACAAGTGAAAAGTGAATCTGGATGTTATTGATTAAGTTCTCACTGTTAACTCTGTAACATGCAGTTTTTGAAAGTCACCATCTCTCCTGATATTCCATGCCTACGTGCCTGTCTCTCTGTCTTATGTTGAGCAGATTACTTGTTGGTGCATTGGATTATGTGTTCTAATCTCCCTGTGTGGTCTGCCATTTTTTTTCCAGCTCATATCCAATGCTGTGATGGTGTATAGTGTTACAAATGAATTAGTGACCATGGAAGCTAGGATTTCAATAACAGTCTACCCTCAGTGGAGAAATGTAATCCAGTTGAATGTAACACAGAAATCAACCCAATCATGCTAGATGCTAGCTCAGTTTGAAGAGACACTGGTTTTTAGACAATTAAAATAGATATACCAAAAATATGTATAGATACACAGTGTTAAAGGAGCATTAGTCCTGCCTACATTATTCCAATCTCAATGAATCTGTTGTGGGGAAGTTTCAGGGAGTGGGGGGTTTGGGGGCATAAAGGGGAAAATCCCTTTCCTCCTTGTCATAAAATATTTCAGCTGACACTTCTACAATAAAAGACCGATTAACAAGACAAAAGCATGGCAATCATACAAAAAAAAAAAAACCTCAAAGAAGACCAGATAGTTGATGCTTAAATACACTCTTCACTGGGGAGAAGAAAGTGTGGGAAGGTTGTCAAAAACAAGGACCAAGAGGCCAGACAATTATTTGTTAATTATTCTCTTTGGGAGCTGAATGGGGGCTGAGAACAGACAATAGTTTATCTGGTGTCGAGGTATGGTGTTTAATTTTCAGTCCCTTCTTCTGTGATAGAAATTGTAATCTCTGGTTAATGAAATTGGGGAAGGGATCAAAGGCAATTGTGTTCCTTTTGGGGGTCTGGTTTCTGGGTGGATAAGGGAACTTCAGAGAAGAGCTTCATCCTCTGTTTTGGGAGATACAGAGGATTGAGAGGCAGGAGATTGGAGAGGTCAGGTAGAAATTGAGGCTGCTTCTTTAGTTTAGCATGTCAAAGCACCATATTTGGGGATGTTAGTTTCTGAGCTCCAACAGGGGTTTCTGTGAAATGGAGGAGCTTCTGCTTTCCATTGAATATTATGAATTTCAAAGCAGAAATCTGCCTAGTAGCCGGACTTGGTGGCTCAGCCTGTAATCCCGTGACTTTGGGAGGCTGAGGTGAGTGGATTGCCTGAGCCCGCAGGTTTGAGACCCGCCTGGCAACTTGGTGAACCCTCATCTCTACAATAAATCAAAAATTAGCCAGGCGTGGTAGCATGCACCTGTAGTTCCAGCTGCTTGGAAGGCTGAGGCGGAAGGATTGCTGGAGCCCAGCAGGTCAAGGCTGTGGTGGCCGGGAACGGCCACTGCACTCCAGTCTGAGTGACTGAGTGAGACGCCAACTAAAAAAAAAATTAAATAAATAAAGCAATCTGCCTAGTGATTGTGGACCCCTGGTAGAGAAAAAGGAAGAAAGATGGAAAGGAAGGAAAGAAAGAAGGAAAGAAGGAAGGATGGGAAGGAAGGAGAGAGGGCGGGGAAAAGGGCATGCTGCAGGAAGAAAGGGAAAGAAAAACAAAAACAAAATCAAACCAACCAAACAAGCAAGCAAACAAAACTTCACCTAATTTCTGTTTGTTGATTAATCTTTTAGATAGCTCAAAATTGAAGTCCCTTGTGTTCAAGGTTTCATTAAAACAGTCAAAATAAGTACAATAAAATAATTAATATTTGGACAAAGCTTCCTTTTTAATATGGATATCATTAAGTTAACAAAGGTAGGAAAAAAATGAATGCTTACAAGGAAACAAAACAATAGTCTAACTTTTGAAATGCTGTAAATATATATTTAAATAATAAACTGGATAAAACTTAAATTGGTTTTAAAAATCTTGAAAAGCCTGTCTAAAAATGACAAAAAAATTCAGACATCCAAGAATATGTAGAGACACACAGGAAAAAATTCAATTTTAGATTTAGTTGTTAGATATACAAGGTCTGACAATTAAGTTAACGAACTTGCCACCATGCGGTTACATTGGCAGCACTGTACAAACAACTCAGTAAGGTTTCAGAACCTTGGTATATCAGTGTCTCACAGCTGTGTTTGTGTCAAAGTGTGGCAGTGTCTTGATGAGTGGCGTTCATTATTGTTGTGCGTGTTTTTGTGTGCCATTGCAAGGACGTTGGAGCTTGAATTAGAGCAATGAACAAATATTAAATTTCATGTTAAACTTGGCAAGAGTAGAAGTGAAATCAGCAAAATGTTATTCCAAGTTTATGGGGAAAATGCCGTGAAGAAAATGGCAGTGTACAAATAGATTAAATGTTGTTCTGAAGGAAGAGAAAGCATCATTGATGAAGAGAGGTAAGGATGGCCAGTAACGAGAAGAACTGACAAAACATTGCAAAAACTCATCGAATTGTAAGTCAAAATTGTTGGTTGACTGAGAAACATAGCAGACCAAATAAACATTGTTAGAGAAACGGTTAGAAAAATCTTAACTGAAAATATTGGCATGAGAAAAATGTGTGCAAAAATGATCCTGAAGGAGCTCTTGCATCATGACAATGCACCAGTTTACACAGCACTGTCTGTGAGGGAGTTTTTAGCCAGTAAAAAATAACTTTATTGAAACATTCTCCCTATTCACCTGATCTAAACTCTATGACTTTTTTCTTTACCTGAAGATAAAGAAAATATTGAAAGGAAGACATTTTGATGCCATTCAGGACATTATGGGTAATATGATGAAAGTTCTGATGGTCATTCTAGAAAAAGAATTCCAAAATTGCTTTGACTGGTGAACTAGGCTCTGGTGTCAGTGCATAGCTTCCCAAGGGGAGTACTTCGAAAGTGACCATAATGATATTCATTAATGAGGTACGTGGCACTATTTCTTTGATGAATTCATGAACTTAATTGTCAGACCTCATAGTTCTCATTAAACTGTTTCTATGTGAAATGACTTCAGTCAACCCAGATTAAAGTAAATTAACCAAGGTATGCTTGATCCAAAATGACTGACACCTCATACCATATGAGGTTTTGGGATTTGTCAGACTTTCTCCAAATTAAAATGACTGAATGCTTGAATTATAAATGTGGACTAGATAATCCTTCAGGAAAATGCATTAACATACATGGGACCAACTTTTTGTAAAAGTAGTTGGTACATGGGTCTTCTTAAAATAAATTGCCCCCTATTGTTTCTTCTGGGGGTCTCTTTTGAAGCAGTTCATCAGTGGGACAGAAAGGGTGGAGAAACAGAACTTGGAACATATGGAGTTATGACAAAAACCTCAAAACTTTGAATTTTCTTAGCCTAGGGAATCTGATGCTCCAAGAGGATAGATACAAAAAAAATGAAACAAATTAAACCCAGGAACCCCACTGCTTGGATGTAAACAATACATTACCCGTGGTTAACTTAAAAATGGTGATGGTCAGGCTCGGTGGCTCAGCCTGTAATCCCGCGCCTTTGGGAGGCTGAGGTGAGCGGATTGCTCGAGCCCGCGGGTTCGAGACCCGCCTGGGCAGCGAGACCTCATCTCTACAATAAATTTAAAAAAAAAAAAAAATCAGCCGGGCGTGGTAGCGCCTGCCTGTAATTCCGGCTACTCGGAAGGCTGAGATGGAAGGATCGCCGGAGCCCAGCAGGCAAGGCTGCGGTGGCTGGGAGCGGCCACTGCACTCAAGTGACAGGAATTTGGGAGTTCTGTGCTCCTGCCATGAATTTGCAAGTCTCTCTGAGACTTGGGACCTCAGTCTCTCATGGGAAACTGCCTGATCCACAGTCATGCTCAGCAGTCAAGTAGTGCAGGTAAAAAAGCCTTGAGCAGCACCAGCCACCATTATTCCAGGAACTCAACTCCTGCAGAGTGGAGCTGCTGCTTTCCAGTTAGACTTGGAAGGGAGTGGACCCCAAGGGTAAACTCAGCAGCTGCAGACAATTCCTGGGCAGGTTGACTGGGAACACCTGAGGCCCTGAGGCTAGCTGCACCTTGAGGTTCAGATTGCAGATTACTGAAGGCCAAGGAGAGAGTTGTGCCGGATGCCTTCCATAGCGACCTCTCACACTCCTTGGGAACCCTTCTGGACCTACTCTGCACAACAGCTTTACTCCATTGGCTTTGGATTCCCTTCCAATCCCCAATGGGGCAGCTAAGAATACCCACTTGTGGGGTGCTTTAGCTCCTTTCCCCTGCACTACCCTCAAAGGCGAACAGACAGTAATTTGGGAAATCCCCAGAGCTCTGCCCTTGGCAAACGCGGCTGGGCATTTCCCTGGAGCAACTTTCGCCAAGGAGAACTCATACAGCCACCATCATAGCCAGCTTGCTCCCACATGCGCCACCTCCTGGCCAGAGGTCAACAGTACAGTCAACCACATTGGATACGATACCTCAGTTTTGGGGAAGGCTTTATCCTAAACAGTAGCTAAAAACGCTTTCCCAAGTTACTCCAGTCACTCTGAGAGCTGTGAGCCAGCACAGGGCTGCCCCATCTGGCTACTGAGAAACTCACCACCCCAAGGTTATTTAAACCAAGAGAACCCTACAGAGTCTATGCCAGCCCCTGACAACCTCAAATAAGAGGAAATCATCTACCTAAATGAGATGAAACCAGAAAAATAATTCTGACAACATGAAAAAAAAAAAAAAAAAGAATTCCCCAACACCCTGAAAAGACTATGCCAACTCTGCAGGAATAAACCAAACCAAAATGAAATTTTAGAAATTCTAGACATAGAATTCAAAAAGTTGATGATAAAATTGGTCAATGAGTTTCAGGAAAACAATAAAAAACCAACATAAAGAAAGAAAAAAAAAATTCTTAAGGACATAGGTGAAAAATTCTCCAAAGAGATAGGTAAAAAACAAAAACAAAGCGAAACAAGCAAACAAATAAACAAAAACCCCAAAATTCCAGAAATGAAAGAAGCATCTAGGGAAGTACAAAATGCAGTGGAAAGTTTTAACAGTAGACCAAAACAAGCAGACAGAAATATCTCAGAACTTGAATTAAGACTTTTGAATTAATCCAATCAAACAACAATAAAGATAAAAGAATAAAGAGATTGGAACAACATCTCCAGGAAATGTGGGATTATGTGAAATATCCAAACCTAAGAATGATAGGTGTTTCTGAGGTAGAAGAGAAAGCAACAGGCTTGAAAAACCCATTTGAGGAAATAATGGAGAAAAATGTCTCTGGCCTTGCCAAAGATCTAAACATCCAGATATAAGAAGTCCCAAAACTCCCAGAAGATTAATTGCAAAAGGACACCCTCAAGGTAGTTAATCATCCAGCTATGCAAAGTTAATGTGAAGGAAAGAATTTTAAGAGAAATGAGACAAATAACTCACAAAAGTAAATCTATCAGACTAACAGCAGACTTCTCAAAAGAAACCTCACAAGCCAAAAGAGATCAGGGCCCCATCTACAATTTCCTCAAACTGAAAAACTGTCAGCCAAGGATTTTGTATCCTGCAAAACTACGTTACATGATAAAAGATAAATGAAGTCCTTTATAGACAAGCTGACACTGAGGGAATTTATCAACCCCAGATAAACTCTATAAGAGATATTTAAAGGAATTCTAAATACTGAAGCAAAGGTCAAAATACACAAATAGAAAAATTATGGAAATCATAAAGTTCACAGGCTTTATGAAACATCAATACTACAGAGAAAACAAGTAAACAACCAGATAACAACCAGTATGATGACTAGAATAGTACCTTATATATCATTATTAACTCTAAACAAAAATGGTCTCAATACCTGACTAAAAACATATAGACTGGAGAATGTATAAAAATAAATACAATGCATATGTCTACTGCCTTCAAGAAATCCACTTAACTCACAAAGACTTTTATAGACTCAAGGCAAAGGGGTGGGGAAAAATATTCCACACAAATGGAAACCAAGAACGAGCAGGAGTAGCCATTCTCATATCAGATAAAACAGACTTTATATTAACAACAGTAAAAAAAAAAAAAAAAGACAGAGATGGCTATTATATAATGATAAAGAGATCAATCCAATGAGAAGACACAACAATTTAAAATATATATACACCTAACACCAGAGCACCTGACTTTATAAAACAAATTCTACTAGTCCTGGAAAAGAAGAGACAGACAGCAATACAATGATAGTGGGAGACTTCAACACTCCACTGACAGCAATAGACAGGAAAATTTGCATTAAATAGGACTCTAGAGGAAATGGAACTAACAGATATCTACAGAATATTCTGTTTCAAAAGTACAGAATATACACTTTTTTCATCAACATATGGTACATTCTCCAAGGTAGACCATACAATATGCCACAAATCAAGTCTCAATAAATTCAAAAAATTGAAATTGTATCAAGCACCATCTCAGACCACAGTGGAATGAAACTAAAAATTAATGCCAAGAAGAAGTTGTGAAACCAACAAAGACATGGAAGTTAAATGATTTTCTCCCTAATGATCATTAGGTCAACAATGAAATCAAGTTGGAACTTTTAAAAATTCTTAAAATGAATCATAACAAAGAAACAAATTATGAAATCCTCTGGGACACAGTCACAGGTTATAGTTGTGCTGAGGAAAACTTATAGTGCTTATGGCCTACATTAGTAAGAATAAAAGATCACACATCAACAACCTAACATCATGCCTCAAGGAATTAGAAAAGCACAAGCAAACCAAACCCAAAGCTAAGCTGAATAAAAGAAATGACAAAGATTAGAGCAGAACTAAATGAAATTGAAATTAAAAAACACAAAGAATCAATGAAACAAAAGTTGGCTATTTGAAGAGATAAACAAAATTAATACATCACTAGTTAGATTAATTTAGAAATGAAGGGAGAAAACTCAAAATAGTTCAATCAGAAATGAAAAAGGAGACAATACAACTAATATGACAGAAATTCAAAGGATCATCTGAGACCATTAGAGACACCTCTATACAAACAAATTAGACAATCTAGAAGAAATGGACAAATTCTTGGAAACATACAACCCTTGAATCAGGAAAAAATAGAAACACTGAGCAGACAAATGATGAGTAGTAAGTTTGAAATAGTAATTTGAAGTCTCCCAACAAAAAAAGTCCAGGACATGGTAGACTCACAGTTGAATTCTTTAAGGAAAAACTGGTACCAATTTCACTGACTCTACTCCATAAGATTAAATAGAAGGGAATTCTCTGTAACTCATTCTTTGAGTTAGTACCACTCTGATCCCAAAGCCAGAAAAAGACACAACAACAACAAAAAAAAACCTGCAGACCAATATTCCTTATGAATATCGATGCAAAGATCCTAAACAAAATATTAGCAAACTGAATTAAATAGCACATAAAAAAATAATACACTAAAACTAAGTGAGTTTTATCCCAGGGACACAAAAATGGTTCAACATAAGCAAGTCAATAAACATGATCCACTACATAAACATAACTAAAAACAAAAATCATATGATCATTTCAATAGATTTGATATCATCCAGCATCCCTTCATGATAAAATCTCTCAACAAAATAGGCATAAAAGAAACATTCCCCAAAAGAATAAAAGCTATATATGACAAACACACAGTCAATGTCATACTGAATGAAGAAAAGTTGAACAGATCCCCCCTCAGAAATGGAACAAGGCAAGGATGCTCACTTTCCCCACTACTATTCAACATAGTACTAGAAATACTAGCCAGAGCAATCAGGTATGAAAAGAAATGGGACCAGAAAAGAGCCAGAATAGCTAAAGCAATCCCAAGCAAAAAGAACAAAGCTGGAGATATCACATACCTGATTTAAATTTATACTATAAAGCTGTAGCAAACAAAACAGTATGGTATGGGTACAAGAGCAGACACATGGATCAGTGGCAAAAAATAGAGAATCCAGAAATAAATCCAAATACCTACAACCAACTGATCTTTGACAAAGCAGACAAAAACATACACTGGGAAAAGAATGCCCTATTCAATAAATGGTGCTGGGAAAATTGGATAGCTACATACAGAAAAACGAAATTAGATTCCTCTCTCTCCCCATATAAAAAAAATTAACGCATGATGGATTAAAGACTTAAGTGTCTGATCTGAAACCATAAAATTCCTAGAAGAAAACCTAGGAAAACTCTTATGGACATCAGCCTAGGGGGAAAAAAAATTATGACTAAAACACTGAAAGTAAATGTAACTAAAACAAACAAAAAGTGTGACTTAAACTAAAAATCTGCACAAAAAAAGAGACATTCAATAGAGTAAACAGACAACCTACAGAATGGGAGAAGATATTTGCAAACTATACATCTGACAAAGGACTAATATCGAGAATCTACAAAGAATTCAAACAAATCAGCAGGAAAAAGGCAAATAACCCCATTAAAATGTGGGCAAACGATGTGAACGAACATCTCTCAAAAGAAGATATACAAATGGCCAACAAACATAAGAAAAAATGTTCAACATCACTCATCCTCAGTTAGAATATCCATTATTAAAAAAATCAAAAAACAATAGATGCTGGTGCAGATGTGGAGAAAAGTGAATACTTACACTCTGTTGGTGAGAGTGTAAATTAGTACAACCTCTATGGAAAGCAGTGTGGAGATTACTCAAATAACTGAAAGTAGATCTACCATTTGATATGGCAATCCTATTACTAGGTATCTACCCTAAGAAGCAGAGGTTGTTATATAAAAAAGACACCTGTACCCACATGTTCATGGCAGCACAATTCACAATTGCAAAGATGTGGATTCAATGTAAACGTCTATCAACCAATCATTGGATAATGATAATGTGGTATATATATATACTATGGAATATTACGCAGACATAAAAATGAATGAAATCATGTTCTTTGCAGCAACATGGATGGAGCTGGAGATCATCATCCTAAGTATATTAACTCAGAACAGAAAACCAAACACCACATATTCTCACTCATGTGTAGGAGCTAAATTGTCACAAAGATAGAAGTAATAGACACTGGGGACACCAAGGGGGAGATGAAGGGGGACTAGGGTTCAGAAACTACCTACATGGCACAATGTTCACTATCTGGGGAATGGGACATCTGAGACCCAATCCTCGCCACTATTCAATATGTCCATGTAATGAATATATACATGTATTCCCTGAATCAAAAATAAAATAAAATAATAAAAGAAAAGAAAAAGAAAACATGGGAAAACATGGTGATGACTGAGCTCTCTGTAGACTGAGGATCTCTTCAAGTAAGTCAGAATAACATATTAGAATATCATCTAAATATATTACCAAGCACATCTAATATTTCCCTGGGCAGGAATTCAAGGAGCATACCATTCATTAACTAATGGGACACAACGTTTTATATGGTTATGGCATCATCAAGTCTGAATTGGTCTTTATGCATAGCAGGGAAGTTTGTAGGTATCTCAGAGGGCCAGCTTTTATAGACACAAGATTCTCTAATACAGGCAAACCAACTAGTATTGTTAACTACAATGAATCCAAGGATAAACTAATGGGCCAGGGGCTCCAGTGCTTTTATTTAAGATACTAGGTCAGTGGCAAAATAATAGTATGGTATGAGGCCCAATATTTAGCATCCTCACTCAAAAAATCTCCTTGGTGTTTCATATATTTCAGCAACATCTAAACATCTAGAGTAAGGGCTAGAATGGACCTGTGATCCCAATTTGCCACAAATAATTGCTTCAGAAGTATCTGTTCTAAAGCATAGTAAGTATACAGTCTTCACTTTCCATGGCATTGTGTTAAATAACAATTGTGCATAACCAAAATAGTTTCATTGTTTTGTATGACTTCACACTACAAAGCAAAGAAACAGTTTTGAAATGCATGAGTTTCTACTGACAATACCACACAAAGCAAAAACTACCTGTAGTTACTGCAGGACACAGTGGATCAGAGGTATGTGGTGATACAATTTATTCTTCACACTGGGTTGGGTTTGAGAGTGAAAGTGGGCTCTGTTAATTATTACATCAGTACAACAGGTACTGTCCCAGGTAAACATATGGTCACCAGGATCTCAGGTTTCTCCACCAGATGAGATGAAAGTCAAATGGGAAAGAGGTGATAGGCAACACAAGTGGTGCCTAGAAGTGTCTGTACTAAAGCATATTTAGTGCATGCAGGTCATCCTCACTTTGCAAGGCATTGTGCTCTGCCACTTGTGCACACCAAAATCATTTCATCATTTTGTGTGTTTTCACTGCACAAAGCAAGGAAACAATTGTGTTCTGTTGAGTAAACAGAGCTCTGTCTAGACACACAGTCTTGAGATCATGTCTTAGCCAGGATGTTAGCCAATAAAATTGCCAGTTCTTTGACATCCATCATAATGTGACTTCAAAGACAAGTATTGTTCTGCCTTGTTTTGTACTGGCATTCCAATACTTTCAGAATTAGTAAGATTTTAGGGTTAGTGGTAGTCAAGCTTGACTCAGTACTGGTAGGATGTGGCATTTACCAGGTGATGGATATGAGGCAAAACAGATTTGCCTTTCTGGTAGCACAGTCTAATAATTCAGTCTGCTTGGTACACAGTACACAGTCAATAAACACACCACAAATGAAATTAAAAATGCTGTTTTATTGCTTATTTTTAAAAAATAGTCATCTAGACACGGCTAAAACTCCATAGAATGTCTGTGACTAGAAGCACACAACTTAATAGGAATAGATATCATTGTAAGCCAACTATAGTTGTTCAATGTCCTTTCTTAGATTAAGTTGATCTGAAGCCTGTCTTTCTGTTCTTTCAACCCTTTTCTGCCTTCTGAATTAAGAGCAAGTTTTCTTTCCCTGCTTGGTATTCTTCTGTTACCTCCTGTATACTTATTGTACTTCCAGCAAAAAATTCCCATTGCTTCAACAGTTCATTACATGACTTGTTCTTAGTTACTTAGAAGGAAAGCATTTTAGAAATATCTTGGAAAGATGCATGAAATTCTCTTGCTTTGTGTCAAAATTAATTGTAAGTCACACTATTTGTTTTCTATATGATATAGAGCATTAACGTCTTGATTCATGAGCTGTGCTTATTACCGTTGATAAATTTCAGTGTCCTGTTCTGTTAGCTATTATCTTTGCCTTTTCTCATTTATCACTTTTTAATCTGCTCTGTGAATAATCATATCTGTCACCAAAATTTCAAGAAACTATTAAATAAAACTGTTTTCTAAGAAAATATACCATCTCTCTTATTGTAGAGCCAATTCCAGTTTTTAAAAGACATATTATAACCCTGCACCATACTGTCTGCTCCTAATTCACCATCAGTTATGCTGTTAATCTAAACTTCAGTGGATATACTGGGTCTTTTAATCAGTCATTATTTCCATGAACATTTTTAAAGCATACCCTATATATATGCACACTTGGCATATACGTTGTCACACTTCAGCAGGGAAATAAAGGTGTAATTTCTAAGTCTGGGCGACTCTTTAAACATGTTTTGTGAGCAAGACATGAAGTTCTCACATGGTGAAAAGAAAGCTAAGAATTAATCTAGGCTAGCTAGGCAATAGTAGAGGGGTTTGCACATTTACAAAGTGCCTCACAAGTTAAAAAAAAAATTTGTTTATTCCATCGTAAGTAGTCCTTACAGATGTGGAGATTTTTAAAAAATGGAAATCAGAGCCCCTTGTACTGTGAAGATGCTTTCCAAAACACTGTATCCCTAAATTTTTAAATGCAAAGAGCTGTGACAAAGTAAAAGAATAAAACCACCCCAACAGCCTGCACAGACTTAGGAGGACTCTGTTCAAAACACACATAGCAAGATCACTTTTGCCAATACCCATTCTTTTAAATTACCTGCCTTTATAATTTCTAATTTTCACAGTGTATTCCTTTCTTTTGGTTTTGAATCAACAAATTTTCTAAAAGCATTTGAGAGGTATTCACAGCAATGCTTTTAGCTGGTATTTCAGAAGCAGGGTGAAAAGGAGCAATTGTTAATAAATTTAGGTTGTTTGAGTGTTGCATGCTTATAAGTTGAGGACTTTAAAAGAATCAAGTCATAGGAAAACTTATTGTTACAGAAGTTAGGTTTTTCTTAGTATTTTTCCTTGAACACTTTAGCTATAAACCTATCTACTTTTAAATTACTCTGGTTTTTAAGGTACACATATTTAACTCTAAAACAATAAAGAACTTGAATTTGCCCCTAGGTCAGCACTTGGCTCTAATTACTGACATTAGGTGAATACCAACAAGGTAAATCACAGTGGCTCCAGAACGATTTAAGTAGCCCTGTCTGCACAATATATGGCCTCATGTGCAAAGTAAAAGATTGCTTATACAAACAGAAGTGTGCACGTGCAAATTCTTTTTTTGTGTTAGAGCTGCTTATTTTGTACAGATAATCACCAGGCCAAACTCCTACTAAATATATTGTGCTGCCTTAAATTGTTGGCTTAATTATAAAAATTGATCCTTTGAAGAGTTGAAACTCTTTGAAGGTTTCTTTCCTGACTGTAAAGTTTTATGGGTTTTGTCTATAAATTGAGTTGTACAGGATGACTGGCCTGATGGACTCCATAGCTTGAGGTCCAGTAACCCTCAGTAGTGTCACATCACCCATTTTTTAATTAAAATGCTGTATCTGCACAAGGACCCATGGACCATGAATGGATGACCTTAATTCTTCCCTAAGTCAGATCTCTGCTTTTGGACATTTTCCCAATTTGGATAGTCTCTCATTATCAACAAGGAAAACAGAGAAGGAATTGAAAGAGATATTTCTGTCCATCAGGAAAAATCATGTTATGAGGAAGTCCTAATTGTACTATGGAAATTCAGGCAGTATTACTTAGCAATAGCCTATCACTGTATTTACCACCAATGTAAAATGCTTTGAGCACCGGAAAGAAATGGCTCTGAAAAGTCCAAGGTTTCTCCTTTTTTAAATGTCATTTCTGAGGGGAAAATGGTCGACAAGAAAAATATTAGGTGTTTCCACAGTGTGGGATTAAAATTTGTTTGACATGTACAAACGGAGATCACCTACAAAGACAGGAATAATTTGCAAAGTTGCCTTATAGAATCATAGTTCAGATTCTATTTGGAAGGTTTTTATGTATATTTTTATTTATTTCTTTTTCTTCTCTACTTATGTTGTCCTGTAAGATTCAAGCATAATCCTGAACAGATAGTTCTAACCTGGTTGGGAAAATTAAAAAAAATATGATCGGCATGTAAGGTAAAAATGAATACTTGTTTGTGGTTTGAACCTAAACCAAGGCCGTTGCTATTAGTTACTCTGTAACTTTGCCTCAAATATTTCCAGGAAGAGAAATTTCCTTATTTCCACAAAGCAAGCCATTCTATCTGCTGCGGTATGGTCTAGAAGCCCACATCTGTGTCATGCAGTGAAGGTGGGTCATACTGTGGTTTTAAAATATTGTCTTTAATATATTTGCGTGTGAATCAATGCAACCCTTTGGGAAGGAAAGCACCAGTAACAGTGAAAACACTTACCATCCATGACTCAGCAATTTGACTTTCTGGAATTTTGGGGCCAAAAAAAAAAAATTCAGTGAGGTGTGTTAAGATGTATGCATACCTTTGTTCTTCAAAATGTTATGTATAATTTAAAATGTGAAAAATAGTGCAATGAAACATTATTCATATAGTCTTCATAGAATAGAATGGGATAGGCCATTACAAGATGTATGATAGAGGAATATGGCTATCAGAGAAGGTTTATAATTGCTAGAGAATAAAAAAAGTAGTTTTGGAAAGCATATTCAGTGTGACATTATTTTTTTAAAAATAGAAGTACATATATGGTTGCGAGTATTAACCTATTATATATTCTGTATGCATGTGTAATGTTATGTGCTTTATGAAGAAATCTTAGGCACAGACAAGTGATGAGTGGGCCTTCCATTAAAATAATCCTTTATCACTACAAAAGCAGTCAAGCTAATATGTCTTCTTCTCCTTATATATGTGTTCTTCCTTCCATTGTAAAATAAAATTTGCTGTTATTTGATTCTGAAACAATTGTACTGTTTCTTTCCAAACATTACTGAACTGCAGTGCTACAATTACTGCAACCTTTCCCCACTGCATAACTTGAAAGAAACAATGTCTTTGTATGCATAGTAAACTTAATACTGCAACCAGTGGAAGGACATGTTTTTATGAAGTTACTTCTGTCACTCTATAAGTTGAGGAAGAATGGAAGAAATATTAAAGAGGCAGAAAACAGATCAACATGGAGTGAGATTAGGATGAGGCAAATTCAACTTTCACCTTTATGGTTTGGCCAGCTGGTGAATTTTGGTGCCATTATCCAAAATAAAGGGAATGAAAGAAGAGCAGGGATGGAGAAGGAATAATGTAATTTTGATTTTAAACACTTGCAGTATGAACAAAATAGCAACGACACTGGGAAATAACTTCCTCAGGGTTGTAACTTGTGACTACTACAGTTCAGACACTGGAGTAGTAAATTTTTTTCTGTAAGGGCACTGCAAAAACCAAAAGGGGTCCTTGATCGCAACTTCCTACCACTACCCTTGGAGTGCAGATGCCTTTGCACATTGCACTCCAAGTATTGCTGAGATGCAACACCACATTCTACTTGCTGGTTAACATTTAGGGTCCAGGAATATAGAAATGGAAGGCATGCTCTCCACTGGAAGCTTTCAATGTGGAAGGTGAGATGGAGAAACAAACAATTATAATTCAGTGTGGTTAGTGTCATAATTGACATATATTCTGTATACTGCCAGCTCAGAAGAAGGAATACTTACTCCATGGACCTTGAAGCTCTATTTAGGCTTAAAAAACGAGTGGTGCTTGATTTGGATCTTGAAAATTGAGTGGGCATAGAAATTATGAGTTCTTACAGATTACAAGTACTTACAAATTATGAGTGGTGACATGTGGCAATGCAGTCCAATCATTTAGGCTTTCTTAGGCCAATATAAAGGTCAGTTTTGGTTCAGTCAAACGAGCAATTTGAAAATGTCATTTTGAATTTCACATATATAGCATTGCCCCAACATGTCATGTAAGAAACGCCAACAATTACATGGCCGTGAGAAATGACACAAGTCTTCAGCATGAAAGCAGTAAGATTCACACAGGCACTGGATTCTGTTTGTGAAAAGTAAATTACAGAATAAGGACTGATAAATTTGAAAAAATGACCTTTCAATAATTTCACTAATTTATCACTTTCTCAGTTTAGATTATTATTTTTCAACTTTATTGTATTATCATTTTCCTGGTAATGAGCATTTTTAGACTTTTTTCTAATTGCCTCACTCTCTCCCTGTGAGATTTCAATACCATATACAAACTGTGTATCTATTTGTAAGCAACTATAAACCACTGTAATATATCTAAGATTTTTTCCCCCTTTAAAAACCCATTTTGGCCCCACTGGTGCTGATATTACCCTCATTGACTATGTGTGATTGAGACAAAATGGGTCAGTGGTAGATTTTAACACAAATGTTTTATCTCCTCGGTTGCTTGAAACTCAGCATCATTTTATTCAGGGGTCTATATTTTGTTTTGTTATTAAGTATGTTAATCCCAGGAAATACATACATTGACTAGAATCAAGTTTTTTAAGGTGGCTCCAAATAGTCACTCAAAGTAGAAGTTTTGCTCAGATTATGGGTGCCATACTCAGTTTCTGAAGTGTAGTTCTCCAATGAAGAACCAGACCACCTTTCATTTCTCAAATTTTTAAGTAGTATCTCATCTTTTTTACCCACAATATCTTGAAAAAAAGTACACAGGCAACAAAAATTCTTCAGACAGTCTTTTTGTGGTATGAATTTCCTCTGGCTTACCTCAGCTATACAAAAATCACAACAAACAAGTATCTAGAGCAATTTCAAAGAACACACATGCACATACACACATAAACTAGAAAAAAGAATCATAATTTTATTTGGCAAACTCAAGATGGGCCCCAGATTTTTATGCAGATGTAGTTGCTTCAGAAAACAATGTGTCTACAACTATGCACCACTGGAGGGTCCTTATGAAAGAGAATATAGATGGGCTGGGGAGAAAAGCCTCCACAGGAAGATGACAACTTTTAAGTTTAGGAAGGTAAAAGATGTCTGGAAAGGAGATGAGTTGAGGACATCAAGTGAATAAAAAAAGTCTCCTGGGCTAGGTGTGGTGGTTCATGCCAGCAAACATAGAGGTCTAGGAGGCTGAGGTGGGAGGAACACTTGAACCCAGGAGTTTGAGACTAATCTGGGCAACATAGTGAGCCCCATCTTTATAAACAATTAAATTAAAAAAAAAATTAGCTGAGTATAATGGTGCGTGCCTGTAGTTGCAGCTACTTGACAAGCTGAGGCAAGAGGATCGCCTGAGCCCAGAAGTTTGAGGCTGCAGGGAGCTATGATCGCACCACTGCACTTCAGTCTGGGCAACAGAGTGACACTCTTGTCTCTCGAAACACCAGCAACAACAACAGCAACAACAAAAGTTCACCTGTCTCTAGATAAGCTAAAGATGTGAGGAGCAAAGAGTTTTCAGGTCCTGTGCTAGCATACTCAAAAGGGCATCAGTCAAATGCAAAAGGAGCCCATGAACTTTAAAAAATGAACATCTGGTACTAAAGTATGAGCATCAGAAACAAGTGCAGGACGATGGAGGAAGACTTCTCTAGATTCTGCCATGGTAGTCTGAAGCACATGCATGAGGATTTTGCAACTTCAGGCAAATATCTTGCCAGTTCCACACATAACCCACTGAAATGACACATTATTAAAAGTAACAATTAAAAATAACTGTCAGTTAAATATTTTATAATTTTCTCCCGGGGTAACAGAAATTGGGATAGAGGACTGAGAAGGAATAAATTGCTACCATCTTGTCATCTTGTCATCCATGGGAATGCTCACATGAAAAACGTTCAGGTATGGATGGCCTGATGCCTAACAGGCATCCACAAGCCCAGTGTGCCCCAGTGCTATTACCTCCCTTTGCTTCACCCTTCATGGGTAGATTTCTCTATTCCACCCTTGGGTCCCCCTTTCAGTCCTACAGGCACCTGCCCTCTTTGTTCCTGTGTGAGAGGAGGGTTACCAACTCAGACACATTGATGTTACTGACTTACACATTTATTGTTCTAGAGCTTAAAGTTCAAAAAGTGTTGCATGATAAAGATAATAGATGTGCAAAAATAAAATGTTCCATGTATGTTGGAAAATCTAGAGTGAATAAAATAAAGCTGCTTAATCAACCAGATTACAGGCACTATGACTCTTCTAGTGACAGATTATGTAGTTTTCTAGCATACATCAATAAACAGTGAAAGAATATTTTAGAAGTAACATTCTATTTTACTTTCACACTGACTAAAATAAACTGGTATTTGTTAATGTAAGTTTTCTTTTTATGTTGGGAGCAGAAATAATTTTTGATGAACAAAGTAACTCTTTGCAGTTACTTGGGATCTGAATTAATATTTAATGTATTGAATTTGACAAATTAAAAAAACTTACCTTTTTTTCTTTCAATTTAACGTATAGTTCTTAGTATTTATTTTATCAATACATCTACTATTCATGATATAAAAAACAAAATCACTTTTACATGCATCAAAATAGCAGTCAATTAACTCAGTTGGAGCAGACTAAAACATCTTAAGTAACCAATGGCATTTAAAATTTCATTAATTACATTTTTTAAAAATCTACTTCATGATGACGTGGAGCAGACCACCAACCAATCACCTTAATAATCTTCCCCCATGGAAAGAAAGGATTAAAAGGATTCAACCAAGAGTGGCCATTCGCCATTGCCTTACTAGACTCCTGTGTAGCCATGTGCTCTTAGAGCTATGGCTGCCACCATGTTTCCTAAACTCTGGTTCCTTCTCCTACCTTGGAGAGATGAATCCTCTTTCTCTGTCTCTTTCTCTCTCTCACTTACTTTCTAAAGAAATATTTTCTATATTTTTAATCTAGAAAAAAATTATCTGTACTTGTAAATTTAATAATTTGATTTTCTTAAGTGATTCAGATCTAACAGGGTAGACCTACACCTTTAAGTTGCAAAACGTTTCTAAACTTTTAGTGCTTACCAGATACTGTTGTAAGCTTTTTGGATATACTGACTTATGTAATTCTCATAACCATCCCATGAAGTTGCTACTATTCTGATTTCTTCTTTACAGATGATCAGACAGTGATGTGTTGAGTATCTTTCTCAAAGTCACACAGCTAGTATCAGAACTCTTGTTAATTTAATACATTAAACTTATTAATATGATATTATAAATCAAGATCTCCCGTACTCTTGACTAGCTTAAATTATTTAATAACTTTCACCTAAAATTATAAAACTAATATGTCAGTTTCTCTGAAATATTATGAACACCATAAATAACAAACACACAGATTAGCCAGGCTCGGTGGCTCAGCCTGTAATCCCACGCTTTTGGGAGGCTGAGGTGAGTGGATTGCCTGAGCCCGCGGGTTCGAGATCCGCCTGGCAGGCAAGACCTAATCTCTACAATAAATAAAAAAATCAGCCGGGCGTGGTAGCGCGCGCCTGTAATTCCGGCTACTCGGAAGGCTGAGGCGGAAGGATCGCCGGAGCCCAGCAGGTCGAGGCTGCCGTGGCCGGGAGCGGCCACTGCACTCCGGTCTGGGCGACAGAGTGAGACTCCAACTCAAACAAAACAAAACAAAACCACACAGATTATTTTGAATTTAACATAATGTCAAGTTTTTTTTTTTTTTGAGTCGGAGTCTCACTTGGTCACCCAGGCTGGAGTGGAGTGGCATGCACGCTCAAGTCCACCGCAGCCTCAACTTGCTGGGCTCCGGCGATCCTTACACCTTAGCCTTCCAAGTGGCTGGGATTACAGGTATGTGCTACTGTGCCCAGCTAATTTTTTGATTTATTGTAGAGACGAGGTCTCGCCAAGTCCCCCGGGCTGGTCTCGAATCGTCGGGTTCAGGCAATCCACTCGCCTCGGCCTCCCAAAGTGCTGGGATTACAAGTTGAGCCACCAAGTTCGGTCTAAATGTTTTAATACTAAGGATTATATGAATATGGTTTTTGTAATTAGTAGTTCAGGGAAAGGGAGAAGAGCTACCAACTCAAGACATGCTGAGGTTGCCAATCCATAAACTTCAGACCATAGTACAGCTATTTCTCAGAGACCAGAGCCTAAAACCTGAGGCCTGAGAGCAAAAAGCTTCCACATGATTCTTCTAGAACCACAGTTAGAATGTAGGAACAATTATTTTAATGCTGCCCATGGGGCTATTAAATTGAAATTTTAATCTATTTCTGAAATTGTGATCTACTTTTGGTGTGCGAGTGTGTGTGTTTTCAAGGAATGCACTCCTGGATTCATACATTTTCTTTATTGTCTAATTGAATTTCATGTTCTTTCTATTTTTTTCCCAGCATCAACTCTCCAATAGTGGATAATAAATAGTGAAGCTGAGATGATGCAAACCCAGGTCTTCTGAGTCTCAATCCAGTATTTGTTGCTTAATAATTGGTATCTAATCTACCTGCAGGGGTGGTTCAAGTTGAACTCCCTACCTGTCAGACACAAGCTCTATATATCATATTCAATCTATATTTTCTCAATTTTTTTCTCAGTTTGTTTGTGCCTTCGAGAATAGAAACAGTTACTATTAAGTCATACATTTATTAATCAGTTAGTTACACATATTTACCGCATGCCTCTCGTTTCCTGAACACTACTCTTGGTCTTTGGGGTGTTGTAAGAACAAAATATTAATTTATACTAACTAAAGTGTTCAATTTTTGTTTAAACAGACCACCTACTCCTGTATTTGTCAGTTCTTCCCCAAGTAACAGAAACTCAACGTAAATTCATTTAAATTTAGAGCAAATGGATTAATTTGTGTCACTGAAAACGCCGTGGGTAGGAAGTCATGCCCTCAAACAAGGCTGGATCAGGGGTCAGAGGATATGGTAAAGTCTCTTGCTCTTAACATTGTCCACTCACTAGACCCATGTCTCCATTTGCTATATTTTGAGTTTTGGCCTGATTATTTTCTGTAGCTGATGACTTATTCCATGTGACAAATGGAAATGACCACAAATCTCTTGATTTGCATTTTCCTTTCATCTTGCGATTTCAGAGGAGAAAAGACCATCTTGTTTAAAAGTTCTAAGAAAAGAAAACAGAGAAAGAACATTAATTGTCCCAGTTTTAGCCACATGCCTGTCCCTGAATAAATCATGGTGACCATGGTATGGATAGGATTGGGCCACATGCCCAACTGTGAAATCAGTCCCAATGAAACGACTTGGAATGATAAGGAGTAGTTTTTAAAGGAGGGTAGTGGGCAAAGGGTCATGGGCCACAAATGTATTTTCTTTCTCTTTCTCTGTCTGTCTCCATTGCACACCCCCAACTGTCTTCTAGCACATAAAGAAAGGTCAGGAATAAAATTAACATAACCTTGCTTTTGTGCAAATTACTTATTCTGGCAACAAATACAGGCCTCACATAACTAGTCAATTATTTATTTATTATCAATTATTCATTATTTCAATTGTAATAAATGACAAGAAATAGAAGTACAGGATGCTAATGGAGTCAGAGTGAGAGGGTCAGGGAAAGATTTCTTGAAGAAGATATGATTGAGAAATGTATTGAGAGATAAATTAGAAATAACAATGAAGTGGAAAAATAAAGAAATGAAGTAGAGACAGAAGAGTGTCTGCTGAGGTGAGAAGGAATGTGGTATGTTAGAGGACCAGAGAGACTAGAGTGGTGTGACTATACTAGGATGGAAGAGAGAAACGAGATAGAGCTGGGGGTTGAAAAGAGACAGATGCTCGATCAGGCAAGGTACTGAAATGTATGACAAGTGGTGTTATAGAGACAGTGCCCTACCTTTATTGAAGTTGTATAATCTAAAGGTATCAGATTAATAGTAGAAATTTCTGGCCGTCAGAAATGTAGAATGGGAAGTTAAAATGTGTCATGATATTTGAGTGCATCAGGTCTTACAAAGTTTCACATGTCACTCCATGTAGCCAGCAGCTGACCTGGCCTAGGGGTATAGTTAGACCAGAGACAGAGCCAATGCTTGGAAGTTCTGCAATCCGTATTTCTCAGCCCAGAGTACAGATTATTCAATTCAGTTTGCAAGGATGAGTGACGAGTGAATATATTTTAAAAGCTCTCCTGAAATATAAAGTTTGTCTTGCTTTTGAATTTTGAAAAATGTTTAAATGCTTGGAACTGTTTTCATACATCCTTTTATCTTCAACCACTGGCCAAACTAACTTTGATTTATCCTTGACTGTAAGATAAACCATCACTTCCTTTGGAAGCCTTCACTGATATCCAGCTCAGATCAAAGATCCACTTGCTATTCATTCTTTGCTGTAGTTTTCTTAGCACTTGTAGTTACTAATTATACATGTGTGTGATGATAACAATAACTCAGTCCACTGGATTATAAGGTCCATGTGGGTAATGACTACATTCTCCACTATGCAGTCCAGTGCTAAGCATGTAGGAGGTAATAAAAACCTATGAAAGAATAGATCAATAAATTCAATTTTCTGATTTATGTTTAATTTTTCAGATTTTTATTTAAATTTGGTGATAGTTTAAGACTGTGGTTTGTCTCCAGTTGAAGTCTTGCTCTCAGTAGTATTTGCTAAAAGAAATTAAATCAAGAAACATAAATCAAGATTGTTTTTAGAATGCCTGAAACTATATAAGTTTTAAAATATAATTTGATTAAGAGATCAAAAGAACAGAAGAACTATCTGAGCTATCTTTTCTAAATTCCTCTCTGTGTAGAGTCACACATTCATGACCTTTGTCCCTGTCTCTGAGGCTTTCAGTCAGAAATATGCTTGCTTGCGGCAATCCTGTGGGGGGACAAGATATAAGGAAGGGAAGGGACAGAGTCTCTGGCTCAAATAATAACATCATATGAGCTGATAAATACTATAATATTCTATGACTCAGTTCTTGTTTTTAAAGATTTTCTTAAACATTCTTACTTATTAACTGTTCAGTGATTAATGCTTTTCAATGGCGGAAAATCTCTCTCTCTCTCTCTCTCTCTCTCTCTCTCTCTCACACACACACACACACACACACACACACATGCACACCCTTTATTTGCTAAAAATGTCTCTCGTGTTTTGTTCTAACCTGCATCTAACCCTAATACTTACAGGTTCATATTGTCCTTTAACCTTCTGTTAGTTCTTGAATAAATATGTCCAGCCTACAGCAATAGCTGGTTAGAATGGCTCTGTGGTCACTAGGAGATGAGATCTCAGTGATACTAAAATATTGATGGCATTTGGACTTATAACTGTTGTACTATTTTAGAAGGGGAATCTTGAGGATGAGTTGACATAGCTCCATCAGCAAACATCCCACCGGATGTTTTCTTAAGCATTCTGAACAAAGTTCAACTGCCCTTTGGGAGACAACACACATTTCTTCCTAATTTATAAATGTTGGAATGATATCAACCAAAAAATTCTGAAGAGTTCATTAGAGGAAAAAAATGTCCAACTATAACAACAGTTTACTTGTTCTTTATTCCACAGAACCATGGAGTCCCTTTTAAACATCTCAGCAATCAATCACCACCATTTCTTGAGGAAGGCAGGAAATACTAGTCTTATTTTATAGTTGCCGTAGAAAAAGAAGAAAGGTTTTCCTTTTCTGAACTTAAGAGCTTCCTGGAAGAAATTTAGCTTCCCGGATTATGTTTTAATAATTTCAGAACATGCTTAAGGAGCAATGTAATACATTGCTAATTATAGCTCTGTACAGGAATATCAGAATTCAGAGTGGCCTACATAGACTTATTTTTTCAAATACAGGTTATCCTATGGAGTTTGCTTTAAAAGATGAAGGATTTGGTGATTTAGAAAACCTGGAATAATTATATAACTTAATGTGGAAAATAATTTGTTCCTGATTTTATTACATTTGCACATTTGTCTTACATTTCTTGAGGCCATTGCAGTCTGCTTTGTATCGCAGACGAGAAATAAAATAATAATTTCTGAATATAGTCTCTTTCCAGGAATATTACTAAAGTCTGAAGGGCCTAAAACGTATTTCTTCTCGTTTATTCAGTGTTTGGTTTTTCTCATGTTTTCAGGATTGACGAAGATAAACCTTTTGTCAATTTTGTACTAATCATCTATATACTCTTGTTTGTTCAATGATTGGATTTCTCATTCCTGAAGGACCCTCATTCCTGAAGTATTACCATTTTTAAATTTATAGATGTCTTTCTTGTTTCTGGTCTAATGCTTGCTCCAACAAACACCCTGATGATGTCTGGCTACTCTACTTCAACATTGCCAAGCTGAAAACAGAGTGAAATCTCAACCCATTTTTTTTATTCATGAAATATACCATACTTTAAATGCACAGACTTCAATTAAAAAATAAAATATATCATGCATACAGAAGTGAATATGATGTACCTGAATACATACACGACAATAATAAAATGAATATTTATGGATGCGATAGCCAGCCTAAGAAATAGAACCCTAAGAAATAGAACATCTCTGAATCCCTCTCTGTTCCCCATTCCCTCCTGTCAACCAGAGGTAATAGTTGCTTTTGTATAATCATTCCCATGCCTTTCATATTGTTTTCCCATATACATATATATCTCAGAAGAGTTTGATGTTTAGATTTGCCTGTGTTTCAACTTTACATACATAAATTGCAGTATATTTGTTCTTCTGTGATTTGCTTGATTTGCTCATAATGTTTTGAGGTTTACTCACATTGGTGTGTATAGACTAGTTATATTCATTTTTACTCTTGTATAATATTTTATTTTATGAATTTCTGCTTGAAAATCATTTCTCCTCTAGATAGACTTTTGGTTGTCAGTAGTATTTTAATACATATGAACAATGCTGTTGTGAACATTTATTTTCTGTGTAATTATGTGTAAATGTGGGCAAATGTCTGGAGTATACGGGTTAGGAGTAAAACAGCAGTTTCAACAGCGTTGAAATAAAATTAATACAATTTTATTTCAACAATTCTAGGTAAGGCCAAATTGCTTTTCAAAGAAGTTGACCCTGTTTATACACACACCAATAGTAAAAAAGAATACCCTTTTGATAATAATCTCATTAACATTTGGTCTAACATTTAACATTTTGCAAGTCATGTCAGTATGAAATGTTATTTTATTATTAGAAAAGTTTAGTAATTTTTCAAATTTTTACTGATCACCCACATTTTCTTTCTAGTGAAATATCTGTTTATGTCTTTGCTTATTTTCTTCTGAGTCTTTTTTGTAGGTTCGTAGAAATATATTCTAGTTTGCATATTTACAGTCTTAAGAAATTCTTCTCTAACTGCAAGCTTAAAAATTATTCTCCCGAGCCGGGCTCGGTGGCTCAGCCTGTAATCCCGCGCCTTTGGGAGGCTGAGGTGAGTGGATTGCCTGAGCCCGCGGGTTCGAGACCCGCCTGGGCAGCGAGACCTCATCTCTACAATAAAAAAAAAAAAAAAAAAAAAATCAGCCGGGCATGGTAGCGCATGCCTGTAATTCCGGCTACTGGGAAGGCTGAGGTGGAAGGATCGCCGGAGCCCAGCAGGTCGAGGCTGCGGTGGCCGGGAGCGGCCATTGCACTCCAGTCTGGGCGACAGAGTGAGACTCCAACTCAAAAAAAAAAAAAAAAAAAAAAAAAAATTATTCTCCCACATATTTTTCTGAAACTTTTAAGGTTATGTCTTTCAGGTTTAAGTCCTTGATCCATTTGGAATTGTTTTTGTTTATATTGTAAGGTAGATATCCATTTCTATTTTTCCCCACACAGACACTCTAACGTCAGTACCATTTAGTGAAGAGTGGTCCTTCAATTCCCCATTTTTTTGTTTTTTTGGAACGCATCTCTGCTTTGCATTTTTCCACTAATTTTGGTTTATTTTTGAACTCTGTTTGGTTTAATTAGAAAATGTGTTTGATGTTCTTCCACGAACACACTGCCTTCTTATTTTAGCTTTAAAAAAGTTTAATATTCATTAAATCATTTCCCCTAACTAACTGTTCAGTAATATTTTAGATCTTCGTAGCTCTTTAATTCTTTAAACAAATTTTATATTTATAAAAAATATCCCATTGGAACCTTAATTGGATTTTATGTGAATTTACAGATTAAGTAGAATTGAGATTGGTATCTTTAAGCCATGTGTCCTGTTCTATGATCATGCTGTCTTTCTATTTATTTAGGACTTCCTTAAATTCTGTTTAAAAATTTTGATAGATTTTTTTTTTCCAGAATACTCTTACACATTATTTATTGGATTTATTCAGAGATGCTTTGTTTTTCATTGCCAAAATGGTTTTAAAAAATATTTATTGTCTAGCAGTTTCTCTCTAATAGAAAAAAAATACAATGGACAGTTGTCTTTTTTATTGTGTATATTTGTATTTGTGATTGTGTATTTGTTATACACAATCTTGTCAAAATTTTCAATGAATTCCAATAATAGTTCATCCATTAGAATTTGAAGTTTTCTATGTAGATAATCACAGAATCTAAAAATAAGAGCAATGTCATTTATTCCTTTTTAATCTTTCTAAAGTTAATTTATTTTATATTCTTGCTATATAGTACAGGAGATCATGTTTCTCTGTTTATAAAAATACATACTTTTTTGTTGGCAATAATATGAATCAAATATCAAGACTAAAGAGACAGTGTTTGGAAGAAACATTTAAATCACTGGTATTTAAGTTGTCATAGAATTACTCAGCATTCTATTTTTATTACAATATCGGTATTTTTTTAAATCTAGGAATTTGTTTATTTCAGCTAAAATGTTGACATGTTACCTAAAAGTTTTTTTTTATGTCTTTGCCACATCTCTAATTATATCATTTTATATCAATGAATGATAACCATTTTTGAGTACTTTAAAATTTTTTTCAATATTATTTATTTTTTGACACATAAATGTAAATATTTTTAAAAGTTTATCTCATTGCTTTTGATTCTTAAAACTGGTTTTTGAATTGACAAATATGTCTGTACATAGGTATTGAAAATTTGTTGTGAGATGCTATATGGGCTTGTGTGTCATGAATTTTTTTTATATATATTTATTTATGCTGGCAAAAATATATATTTATTTTGCAATGGTTCGATGCAGTGTTCTGCACATATCCTTCCAATTAATCTTGTTAATTTTGTTATTCAAATTTTCTGTAGTTTTAACAATATTGTTTTTCTGCTTGATGTATCAACACCAAGAGAGAAGTATTAAATTTCCAAAATTCATAGATAATTTTTCAGTTCTTATGTAGTATTCCAATATTTACTCCTTACATTTGAGCTTTCATCACCAGTACATCCAAGTGTAGAATTGTTACATATTTTTTCAATATGTGACAACACTAAAGATAAAAAACACTAATGCTGCTTTTTTCTTTAAAAATTATTTTCTATGTTATTAATATAGCTAAACTAGCCTTGTTTTGATTTGTATCTACATAGCATATGTAAATATGCTTCTTTAAAATTCTTAACCTTTGTCTCTTATAAGCAGTACATACAGATTATTATTTATCGAGTCAAACAATAATTTATTTCAAGAAAAAAATAATTTCATTTAAATATATTGTGATTATTTATATGTTTAATCTAATTGCAACTATCTTATATTCTAGTTCCTATTTTCTCACTTTTACTCTAATATTTTTCTTTCTTGTCTGTCTTAGGATTATTTGGTATTTTCTTCTCTTGCCATTTCATATTTGTTTGATAGTTTGAAAGATATAAACTATTTTTCGGTACTTTCATTTGTTATACCTGACACTTAATATACTCAATTAACCTAATAAATTTTAAGGCTAATGAACACCTTTCTTCTTCTCCTAAATAATATGAACTCCTTAGAGTAGTTTAACTCCATTCATTCACTTCAAGTGATGATATATACTTCAGTTCTTTCAATCTTAAATTTTTAATCCTATGAATACTTTATTATTTTTAACCTTACAAAAACATTTATTAAATTATATTTTCCATATGTTTAAAAAAAATTTTGCTTTCAATTCATCTTAAATCACAGATCCTTGTCGTTAAGTATATTTTTTAAGAAGTTACTTTATTCAGAATGTTTGTGTAATAAAACCTCTGTTTTTGTTTGTCTAAAGTTGTCTTTACTTTGATCTCATTTCTAAAAGATGGTTTTACTGTATAGAATTATAAATGACAATGTTTTTTTTCTTCACAGTTAAATGCTTTACTGCGTTGTTCTTTAGATTTCACTATTGATGTTGAAAACTCTGCTGTCAATATCACCAACGTTTTTCTTTGTTGGTAATATGCATTTTCTTCTTTATTGCTTTTATAATTTCTGAGTTTATGGTATACTGCATTTGATTCTGATATGCTTAGGTATAATTATTTAAAAATTATTATTCTTGGTATTCATTGGTCTTCTTATATCTGAGAATTAGTTTCTTATCTGTCCTGGAAAATACTAAGGCAATATACCTTCAAACTATTGCTTATTCTCCATTCTGTCAGTTTGCTCCCTCTATAATTTATTTTATCTAACTATTAGACCCTTCATGTCACTAATTTTTTCCATTTTTCTTCATTAAATTTTTCCTCTTTTTGACTCTCTTCATTGAATTCTAGATAATTTATTCTGCTCTGTCTTCCAGTTCTCTCTATAGTTTTTCTCCAGGTTGCTTTTTCCTAAACTGCTTGTTAATGTATTCATAGAATTTCTTATTTTGATTGTTGTGTTTTTAATGAAAATTCTAACTGGTTCCTTTGTCAAATATGCTCAATTTATTGTATATTTTTATGTATCCTGCTTTTTTATTTTTAAGTTGATGATTCCACTGTTTCTGCAAGTCTGAATCCACAGTGGTATATATGCTCACTATAATTGCAGCTTGTTTTTTCATATACTTGGTCATTTTAATTTTGGGCTTATATATTCTTTACAACTTTATTTGTAGAATTTAAAAAAACTGACTTTAACGTACACTTCTACAGACAGTATAAGTATTTGATTTTGTGAAATTTCCCTGTCATGACATAATTAGTGTGAATTTCCATACCAAAACCATGTGACCACATGACTGTGGCTAGAGTTTCTCAAGGAGACTTTATTTTTATGTTCATTTTTTAAAGTTTACCTAGAACTGAAGTCAAGCAGACATGTTTCTCTACCATCTTTTTATGTGTGTTTCCTTCTTTTAAAAATTCATTCATTGAGGATATGGCCATTTGGGATGATTCCCTTTATTTATTTATTTAGACTACAACTCTTAACCTTGATGGAAGGGTCCCTTTACGTCAGCATTTTCAGTATGTGGTACCAGTTGTGGTGTCTGTAACTTTCAAGTCTGAAATATTACTATAAATATGTTTAACCTAGATCATTTATTTTTACCTTCCCATATTAGGTTCAATACTAAGTCAAACAAACCTTGTGTTTTCAGGACTCTTCTGGTAAGTTCTCTCATTAATTTACCATTTCTCCACTGTTATATCCTTTCTCCTAATAATTAACAGGCCAGGAGCATAGGTCAGGGAATATAGGAGTCTAACATCCTTTTGTCAAATTCTCGTACCTCCCAACTAATAACTCTAGACCATTTTGTTATACCACTCCTAGAGTTTAATACCTTATGGTATTGCTGCCCACCGAAAGAGAACTACATAAAAAAAAGTGATACATATACACCATGGAATAATACACAGTCTTAAAGAAGGACAAAATTATGAACTTCGTAGCAACTTGGATGGACTCACAGTATATAATACTGAGTGATCTATCACAGAAACAAAGAACTGAGTACCACATATTCTTACTCATAAGCAGACCTTGAACAATTATCATACTATAAGAAAGGGATTGGGAGTAGTGGGAAACTGCCAAGAAAGGGGGGGGGCACGCCTCATCAATAAGGGTACCTCCATAATGACCATTTGTATACCTGACCCTGAATTGTACCCCACATTTTAAAAAATACCTTACAGTCTTCCTTTTTTTTTTTTTTTTGAGTTGAAATCTCACTCTGTCTCCAGGTTGGAGTGCAGTGGCACACTCACAGCCACCCCAGCATCCACCTGCAGGGCTCCAGTCATCCTACCACTTCAGCCTTCCAAGTAGCCGGAACTACAGGCATTCGCACCACGACCAGCTAATTTTTGATTTATTGAAGAGACAAGGTCTCACCAAGTTGCCCAGGCTGGTCTCAAACCCGCGTGCTCAGGCAATCCACTCACGTAGGCCTCCCAAAGTGCTGGGATTACAGGCTAAGCCACAGAGCCTGGCCTTGGTATTTAACTTATATAACCACTTGCTCTTCCACAGACCCTGTGGTAGTTAAAAGCATGTCTAGATTTCTCCTTTTTATTGAGATAACAATCTATTAGTTCCACATTTGCAGTTTATCTTGAGTTCTTATTACAAGGGAAAAAAAACCTTCCAAATTAGGTATTTTCCTAGTACTTACCATGACTGATTTGGCTGCTGCGAACAACTTTGATCTCATCTCTAGCTTTGCTCCCTTTTGTTCTTTCTGCACCAGCCATATTGAATATCTTGCTCATTTCGAACATGCCCAGCTTGTTCCGGACTCAGAACCTTTGCAATTATTGTTGTCTCTTCCTGGAATAACCTTACTTTATACCTTCTCAAGGCTCATTGTCTCCCTTCATTGTGTGCCTTTCTCACCCTCACTTCCTCAAAGATGCTTTTCTGACCCTCAAATGTATTTAAATTAGGAAACTGTCATCTCTTCACATATTACCCTGAGTTATTTTATATGATAGTTTTATGCATTTTATTACTGACCAGCTTCCTACTAAGATAGAAAAGGCAAGAGGAAAAAAATTTAGTTTGTTTTGATTTTTCACTGTTTATAGCTCTGTAACAAAGCCTGACACAAAGTGAGCACTCCGTAAATATTAGTTGATGGAATGAATGGTGATAACCTCAAGAACCTGATAAAACTTCTCAATTTCTACCTGAGTGGCTTAGTAGTTAATATAGCAGATTTGTATAAATTGCATGGCTTTTCATATGGGTAACAAGTTAAAAGAATGTATACTTTCATAGTGGTGTTTAATCTATAATGATATATTATTAAGTAACACTTTGTAAAGTCATTATGGTATATGCACTTTGAGCCCAGGCTCTGTGCTTAACAATCTACCAAACATATAGGGATACCAATTTAGAGTTTTTAAACTAGTAAAAGGTGAAAAGATAATGTGTGCTCAGAAAGATTCCAGTGGAACACTGGTCCTTAATCATTACCCACCACAGTTCTGTTCCAGTTTCACCCCTTCACTTTCTCCTTTGGCTAGGGATGTCTGTCATGTAGTTCCAATAATTTTTCCTTTCCCCTAGATGAAACTAGAGAGACTTCAAATCCAAGGAGGGTTGGGAAAATTTGAAAGGAGACAATTTTAAAAAGTCTTATGGGCCTGATCTCAGTGTCAATTCTCTACAGGCAAAACAAGATTTCAGTACAGCAAAGTTTGCTTCTTGTGGGACAATTGAGTATTATTTCACTAGAGAAAGCCTCTGTCTTGCTCTCAGATGCAGTTAAAAGGTCCTCTCTTTTGTTGTCCAGATTTTTAAAGTAGTTTCAGAAGGTTAAGGGGCATGTTTTATGATCCAAAGTAGGGTAAGGAGAGAAAAACATTTAAATGTCCACAGCTGTTAACAATAAATTTGGATACATTAGCAGATGATGTTGGGCAGATCATAAGTGTGAAAACATAATATTCCTTGGTAAGTTTCAGTTTGAAGTCCATTGGTTTAAAATGAAGTTGAGAAAGATCTAGATGAGTAAAAGGCTTAGCTGATGATATTTTCCCACCTCTTCCTTGAGCAAGTTATTCCTGCATGTGGTTAGTGAGGAGTCTGTGGCTTTTGAAAGAATCCTGTGTTTGGGGAGACTTCCATTTGGTGGAAGTGAAGTAGTGGTTCACTCTACACCTGCTCAGCATAATGAACACTTCCAATGCTTTCTGCACTCTGTTGGGCTTGCATTTAGGACGCTGGGCTTGAAGATTCAGTTGTTGATGTATACAGTCATTTGAAATATTCCTGTACTCGTCTCATCTGTCTTTTGGCAGAGCTCAGTTAGAAAGTTAAGCTCAAATTATTGGAGGGAAAGTAATGCAAGTACCAGCTTTATGTCTTCATGGAGATATTTAACAAAGTACACTTATACAGAATTACCCATATTGGCAAACATACATTTCAAATGTAGATGAGAAAATGATTAAAATCATCACCAAAGTATATAATCCCATAACAATGAACTTAATTATGATTAATTTAAGGGGTGCCTAAAAAATAAAAGCCAGAACTATATTCTTCAATAAACAATTATTAAGTAATTTTGTAATCTACAGGAGTATGCACTATTCTTTAGGGTATAAAATTGTACGGCTCTCCATACTGATGATCTTTAATACACATATGTTAAACCATCTCCTTGAAAAACAGAATAAGAGAAGTAACATATGCATGCTATATTATGTTCCCTAAAATGACTGAGGTGAATGTTCTTATATCTTGTTACCTTGTCTCCTTTGATCCTCTGCTTAGACTCACCCAATGCTAATAAAGATACAAAATCAGGCTTTTAGACTTGAGTTCTCAAATGACAAATGACTTAACGTAAAACAGTATTTCTCAAAATGTGAGCTATAGAACAATAGTACCTAGGAATATTAATATATGTCAAACACTCACAAAAACTTCAGGATTTTATTTATTTATTTATTTATTTATGTAATTTTATTTTTTGAGTTGAAGTCTCACTCCTGTCACCCAGGCTGGAGTGCAGTGGCATGCTCATGATCACCGCAGCTTCGACCTGCTGAGCTTAGGCGTCCTTCCGCCTTAGCCTTCCAAGTAGCTGGAGCTACAGATGCATGCCTCCACACTTAGTTATTGTGTGATTTGTTGTAGAGACCAGGTCTCACCAAGTTGCCTATTCTGGTCTCAAACCCCAGATTCAGGCAATCCTCTTACCTCGGCTTCCCAAAATACTGTGATTATAGCCTGAGCCACTGTGTCTAGCCAGGGTTTTTTAAATTGAGAAATTCTGGGTTAACCCAATTTAAACAAGATTCTTTATTAAAACACTGTAATATGCTAGGTGTTTCAGAGCTATAGATAGTTTTCAAGCAATAAATATTTAGTTCCTATGGTGTGTCAGGAATGGCAGTATGCTTTGCTTAAAGACATTTCAACAAAATCAGACCTGGTTTCTGTCCTTACAAGGTTTTGAAAGTAGGGGGAAGATGGAGATTAAGCAAATAAAGATGTAAATACATAGATAACGGTAAATTGTAAGGTACTATGAAGAGAAAGAATAAGATGCCATGAGAATGAGTAAGAGGCATTAATTTAATTAGAGGATGGATTTAGGAAAATCCTCCCATAAAAAGTGAGATCTAAGCTGAAACAAGAATGAGGAATTAGTCAGAGAAAGAGGGACATTCCAGACAGGGTGAGCACCAAATTCAGAGCCTCAAGGCAGAAGACAGGAGGAGACAAAAGGCCAATGTGGTTTGGGTGTAGTAAACAGGAGGCCCAAGATGAAGTAGGAGAAATAACCAAGAATAAGTTGATACAGAATCTAATAGACCATATAAATGATGATGCTTTTTCTTCTAAATGCAAAACATTTTAGGGAAGGATCTAGTGCTTACAATGCTATTTTTTAAAGAAAAATATGGTATTGTAATTAGTACAATGTATTTAGTACAAATATATTTGACCATGAAAACTTACTATTTTATTTTTTTAGAGGGCAGGGTCTTGCTCTGTCACCCAGGCTGAAGTTCAGTGGCATGATCATAGATCACTGTAGCCTTGAACTACAGGACTCCAGCGATCCTCTTGCCTCAGCCTTCTGAGTAGCTGGGACTACAGGTGTGTTCCATCATATTTGGTATATGTATATGCTGGGTGTGATATTTTATATCTATCTATCTATCTATCTACTTATCTGTCTATCCCGGTCTCAAACTGCTTGTTTCAAGTGATCCTCCTGCCTTGGTCTCCCAAAGTGCTAAGTTTACAAGTGTGAGCCACTGTGCCTGGCAATGAAAATTTATTTTAATGAGAAACTTCCTCGGAGTAATATCTCAGAAATCACTTTGGCCAATACTTTAAGAAATCTGACTCTAGCTGAAGATTGTCTATCAATTAACTCCTCAGATTGGAAATAAAAAACAGTAAAAGAGACTTTACCAGTTCAAATACACTTAGGAGTATCAGAAATATTCAGAAGTAGCTCCACCAGCATAGATAGATTTTTGGCTCAAATATTTTCAGGACTGCTTCTCTTCATCAGCCCCTTCTGTTCCTATTTTGGCTTTGTTCTGCGGCTCCACAATATAACCCCAGAATTCCTGGATTTTCCACTGTGATGACCAGGTGACTGAATCATCTCCTCTCATGCTCCCAGATTGAATGCCAGTGGAAAAGAGTGTCCCCTCTTGCAGCATTTCAGAAAAACTCCCTTGCCTCTTGCTACCTCTCATTAAAGTGCTCATCAGGGAACCAATCACTTCTACCAAGGTAACGGGATATATTGATCAGTTTAGGCTAAGTAAGCTGCAATCTTGGCTATTTGGATTCCCAACTATAAATCTACAGTATATATTACAAGAAAGAAACAACATTAAAGAAGCAGTGAACAAAACTCCTACCCATACATTTTAAAATGTCATTGTTTCAAATTATGTAGACATGTTTTGACTACTCATGTTGCATTTCCTCTTGATGTATAAAAGGAAAATGCAACAAAGTCTTAAAATAGCACAATTCAAAGGTCTAAGTAGGGCATAAAACAAAGTGCTTTTTGTTACTTCTGAGTGGTTACAGAAAGAAAAATTATGGAACAATAAATAGGATATGTCTGTCATTACCACTGCTAATAATTCATTTCCATCTATAAACACTATGTGGAAGTTATTCAACTTAGACTATTGAATTAGTAAATAAATGAAGTTATGCACATCATTTAAATTATTGGTTGCAGCCCTTCCTTTGTGCACTTCCAAATTCACATATGTTTCACTTTGTCAGACTTAGGCTAACTTTACTTAGACTTCTGCTCAAGCATTTCTGAAAGACACTAGAAAGGGATATGCCTTTATAAAAAATACAAGACTTGAGGATTAGATGAGGTGATTTTATGGTTAGATGCTTCTATCAAAATGTTCTCCAGAATTTTTAAGATAGTAATGAATATTGGAATTTATAAGAGACAGTCAACCTCCTGAGTCTGTAAGATACATTTTAGAAATATAAAAGGGAAAAAGAATGCTTTTCTAGGAGATGATAATATGGTCTGAGTGGTCAAAGTAGACTTTTAAACTGTGGAGCCTAAATAAAAACTGCAGGTCAAGGAAAAGCAATGACCCTTATAAAAGCAACTACCAACATATTTTTAGTCTTACAGATGGTACTTAACACTTCTGGTCATTTGCACTTTGTTCCTCATTTTATGACTATTGTATAAAAATAGTGGGGTCATCTCAGGGCAGGAATTGTCAGAGAGGACTTTGTGGGTGAAATGAGACTGGGGAATTTTTAGAAAATGGCTATAGGAAGTGCATGGCAGAGAAGCCTAACATTCCAGTCACATCCTCAGTTTCCAATTCTAACTCTAGTTCTCCTGCTATTTCCACCACGTTTGTAGTTATTTTCTCCACTTGTCTTGAACTCTTCAAAGTCATCCGTGAGGGTTGAAACCAACTTATTCCAAACTCTTGTTAATTTTTGATATTTTTACCTTCTCACATGCATCATGAATGTTTTTAGTGGTGTCTAGAATACTGAATTCTTTGCAGAATGTTCCCCATTTACTTTGTCTGGATTCATCAGAAGAATCATTATCTATGGCAGCTACAGTTGTACAAAATGTATTTCTTAAATAATAAGACTTGAAAGTTAGAGTTACTTCTTGACCCATGGGCTACAGAATGAACGTTGTGTTAGACCTGAAAACAACATTAGTATCCTTGCACTTCTCCATCAGAGCTCTTGGGTGACCAGTTGTGTGGTCAATGAGAAATTATATTTTGAAAGAAATCTCTTTTTCTGAGAAGTAGATCACAACAGTGAGCTAAAAGTATACAGCAAATCATGCTGTAAACAGTTATGTGATCACCCAGACTTTGTTGTTCCATTTATAAGGCACAGATAGAGTAAGCACAATTCTTAATAGTCTTGGAGTTTTTGAAATGGTAAATCAACATTATCTTCAACTTAAAGTCACCATCTGCTTCAATCTCTAATAAAAGAGTGAGTCTGTCCTTCAAAGCTTTAAAGTTAGGCATTGACTTAACTTCTCTAGCTATAAAAGTCCTAGATGACATCTTTTCCTAATAGAAAGCTGTTTCAGTTACATTGATAATCTGTTGTTTAGTGTAGCCACCTTCATCTGTTAACTTAGCTAAATCGAAATAACTTGCTATAACTTCCCCAGCAGCATCTGATGTTTCACCTTGCACTTTTATGTAATGACAACAGATTCTTTCCTTAAACCTTGTGAATCAACTTCTACTAACTTCAAACCTTCTTATTTAACTTCTTCATCATTCTCAGCCTTCACGGAATTGAAGAGAGCTGGGAACTTGCTTTGCATTAGACTCCAGCTTAAGGGAATGTTGTAACTGGTTTGATCTTCTATCCAAACCACTAAAACTTTCTTCATATAAGCAATAAGGCTATTTCACTTAGTTGTGAGTTCACTGGAGTAGCACTTTTAACTTCCTTCATGAACTTTTCCTGTATATTCACAACTTGGCTAACTAATTGGGGCAAGAGGATTAGTTTTTGGCCTATCTCAACCTTTTTTTTTTTTTTTTTTTGAGTTGGAGTCTCTGTCACCCAGACTGGAGTGCAGTGGCCACTCCTGGCCACTGTAGCCTCGACCTGCTGGGCTCCGGCGATCCTTTCGTCTCAGCCTTCTGAGTAGCTGGAATTACAGGCATGCGCTACCATGCCCGGCTGATTTTTTTTAAATTTACTGTAGAGATGAAGTCTCGCCAAATTGCCTAGGCAGGTCGTGAACTATCTCAACTTTTAACATGCCTTCCTCACCCAACTTGATCATTTCTAGCTTTCTTCTCTTTTTTTGAGTATATGTGATATTTAATATATTCATATAATTTGCAAAGCTCAAATCAGTGTATTTGGAATATCCATGACCTTAAATATTTGTTTTTTTCTTTATGGTAGAAATATCTGAGTTATTCTCTTTCACCTGTATTCAAATGTATAATAGATTATTATAATCTTTAGTTACTCTACTTATTTATTTAACATTAAGTCTTATTTCTTCTATCAAACCATATATTTGAAATCATTAATCAACTTTAACTGGAAGCGAAAGACATGTACCTCTTCCTTTCACTTGAAAATTTAAAGGCCATAATATTGTTAGTAATTGGACTAATTTTAGTATTGTTGCAGGTCAGAGAATAGGAAAGTCCAAAGAGAGAGAAAGAAATGGGATTGGCCTGGTGCCAACATCTTATATGGGTATGGTTCATGGTATACCTTCCCCATTACAACAGTAACATCAAAGATCAGCATCACACATCACCATAATGGCTATTATGACAATATAGTAATAATGAAAATATTTTAAATATTATGAGAATTTCCAAAATGTGACACATAGACATAATGTGAGCACATGCTATTGGAAAAATGATGGCAATAGACTTGGTCAATGAGGCGTTGCCACATGTCTTCAATTTGCTTTCAACATAAAGCAAAATAATGGAACCAACCCAAGTTCCATTAACAATGGACTGGATAGAATAAATGTGGTACATATACACCATGGAATACTGCAAAGCCATAAAAGTGAACAAATCATGTCCTTTGCAGAAACATGTATGGAGCTGGAGACCATTATCCTCAGCAAACTAACTCAGAAACAGGAAACCAAACACCTCATCTTCCTAGTTATATGCATGAGCTAAATGGTCATCAAGGTGGAAATCAATGACAATGAAGATACTATAAAAGGGCTTAAGGTTCAGATGTTATCTATTTGGTTCACTATCTAGGGGAACGGGGTCATTTGAATCCCAGTCTACACCAGTATGCAATATGCATATGTAACAAACACGCACTTGTATCCTTGAATCTAAAAAAATAAAATAAAAATAAATTTAAAAATCACACAATATCTGCAAAGTATAAAAAAGCAAAGTGCAATAAAACAAGGAATGCCTGTACTCTTGCAAAAATCTAAATTTATATTTATCTTAAATAACTGTCTCTTTAGTTTTTGTAAGGAAAAGGACTAGTAAATAATAGTTATCACATGTCTCTATGAAGTAAAGAATCTTTGGAAATACTATTAAAATTATTGTGTTAATATAATTTCTACAATTATTTCCTCAATTATACATAATCTCATGCATAATATTCAGGTGATAAAATGAAATGCTTTTAAATATTTATCAAGATGCATTAATCTCTGTCATATAAAATGACATATAAATGAATAGTGATCTATTTATGAATAATTATTAAAAATTTAAATATTATGGCATGTCTATTTTTTGTTCAAATGATAGATTCTTACACTCTCTCTATATGAAGTGAGTTTATTAACATTTCTATATGTTTAATTATTTAAATCATGCTAAGTTGCTTATTTAGTATAAAAATATTTTTAACAGAACCAGCATGATTAAAGCCTTAAAGCCATATACTATAAATTATCAGATATTATTAAACTTTTAAACATCGTTAACCACTTCTGCTAAATTTCTTGAAGAATATTTCCCCATCATATACATTACCACAAATCTAGTAGTTTAGAAACATGGTATTGTCTAAGAAGACAGTGACTATAATGTTTTGTTTTTTGTCACATTTTGCATTGAGTACATATGCGAGTATTTAAATGTGCCACATTATTTGTTATTTTTAAAATTTATTTTATTTTAAAGATTGGGATACAATTCAGGATTAGGTATACAAGTGGCCATAATACAGGTAAAATTTGGGACTACCTTTTTTCTGGCTTGGGATCAGGTATCTTTAATAATGTTATGTGCCCCCCCTCAGCAGTTTCCGGCTACTGCCAATCCTTTTCTTATGCTATTATGACAAATGTTCCTGGTCTGCTTATGAGTGAAAACATATGGTAATCAGTTATTTGTTTCTGAGTATTATAGACTCTAAATCCATCCAAGTTTCTGCAAAGTCCATATTTTTTCTTCTTTGTGGCTGCATAATAGTCTGTCATACATACGTAGCACATTTTTTTACCCAGTCCAGTTTTGGTGGTAGCACAGTTGGTTCCATGTTTTTGCTATTGTAAATAGTGCTGCAATAAACATGCATGTGCAGGTATCTTTTTTTGGAGAGTGACTTAATTTCCTCCAGGTATATTCCCAGAAGGGGGATTGCTGGATTGTATGGAAGGTCAATTTCTAATTCTTTGAGGAATTGCTACATTGTTTTCCACAGAGGTTGAACTAGTTTGCATTCCCACCAACAGTGTAGAAGTGTTTTCCCTTTTCTCCACATCCTCACTGGCATCAGTTCTTTTTTTGTTTTATTAATGATGGCTATCCTTATTGGAGTTAAGTGGTATCTCAATGTGGTTTTGATTTGCATTTCTCTGATGATTAGTGAGACTGAGCATTTTTTTCATGTGTCTGTTGGCTGCTTGTATGTCTTCTTTTGAGAAGTTTCTGTGTCTTTTGCTTACTTTTTAATGGGGCTGTTTGTTTTTTTCCTTTCAGCACATTTGAGTTCCTTGTAGATACTGGATGTTAGGCCTATGTCAGATATGCAGTTGCCAAATATTTTTTTTTTTTCCATTTTGTGGGCTGTCTCCCTGCTCTCTTGATGGCTTATTTTGCATTGCAGAAGCTTTTCAGTTTGATGAGGCCACACTTGTCTATTTTCTCTCTTATGGCATGGAATCTGCCACATTATTTTTAAAACAAAGTAATAGACAAATTAAGAGACGATTATGAAAATAGTTGACTGATATAATGACTAAATTCACCTTAATGTAGAATTTAAGAACTCCAATGTTCTTTCTCTTAATTTATGTTATAATGTAGGTGGCCTCTTAAATACACAGGTCACAGGGGAGAAAAATTACTTTTAACTTACCTCCACTCCCTTCTAGATTCTCTGTGGCGGGTTCTATACAGCCCTCTTACGGTTTCTGTGAGTTCCTGTCATTGTAGCCTAAACCTGTGCTCTGGTCTCTATAGATCAACATGTAACCATGTAACTAATTCTTTCTAAGCTCATTCAACAACCTTCTCTATGCACAATACTTACTTTCTTTTTTTTTTTTTGAGTTGGAGCCTCACTCTGTCACCCAGACTGGAGTGCAGTGGCCGCTCCCGGCCACCGCAGCCTCGACCTGCTGGACTCCAGCGATCCTTCCGCCTCAGCCTTCAGAGTAGCCGGAACTACAGGCATGCGCTACCACGCCTGGCTGATTTTGATTTATTGTAGAGATGAAGTCTCACTGCCCAGGTGGGTCTCGAACCTGCGGGCTCAGGCAATCCACTCACCTCAGCCTCCCAAAGGCGCGGGATTACAGGCTGAGCCACTGAGCCCGGCCGCACAATACTTTCAACTGAACTTACCTACCAACACTCCAGGCCTTGGGTCTCAAACTAGGTGTCTTGGTGCCAAATCAAAGGAAACTCAGTAGAGATAAAACAGTGAAATGTTCCTTTTATGAACCCCCACCTCTCCTCAGTTGCAAAATTCACTGCATCATGCTACCTATCACCAAAAGCACAAAACCTGGGGGGTAAATATCACTATTATTACTAAGTGCTGAATTTTTTTCTCTCCCATATTTACATGGTGCACTTCTTCCTCTCCATCTTCTTATTTAAACAGTTATTATCTCCCATGTTGATTCTATAGTCTACTTTTAAAAAATTCAAGTTCTGGTATCAAGCCATTATTATTCATTATCAAACTTTTCCCTTCATTTTAAAAAACATATCATCCTGTGTGCTAGGCTCTTTCAGTGTTTTCAATTACACTTTTCAATGAGTTCCACCTTTCTAATAGTAGGGTAGTTACAGCAAAGAGTACTTATTGAGATGTAATTTTATGAAAGAAGTTTTTACATCAATTGGTCAGGATTTCTTTCAATTTGTCAAGAACTGTAAGTCACAGATCAAAATAATTAAAACTGCCTTAATTAAAACAACAAAAACAACAGCTTTCCACATGGCTAGATCCAAGTACTCAGCTATCACCTGAACTCTATCTTATTCTATTCATCTTTCAGTTTGACTTTTGTCTGAGTTGGCTCAAGTCTAAGAAAGACCTTCTCCTGGTGTTTGCCAACAACTTTAACTTACAATTATCTTTTCAGCATTCTACCCATTAATTATACCCATGATTTCAACAAATGTCATTGTCTTCTATTGAGACATATTTTTATTCCAGAGCATCGCCAGGGTATTTTGGGACTCTAATTGGTCATATCTTGGTGGCATACCATTTCTTAGATCTAAGGGTAAAGCCAATTCTCTAAAATAACATGAAAAAAGATGATTTTAAAAAATAGAATGCTATTCTGATAATTCAAAACCAACATATTTGAACTATATATGAGATGAGGAAAAATATATAGATATTATGTAAATAGGGAGTATACCTATCATATAAACAAATAAGCATGGATCTCAGTACATCACGACATAATCTTGAGAATATTTTGCATTAGACAGCAATAATTCAATATTCCTTCTGTTTTCAAATGAATAATATTTAGCATTATTTGAAAAATCACCAAAAACTAGATGAAAGAATTTTGTAGTAGACCCTTTGTATAAGAAATTTTCTTTTCCAGAAACCAATGATTCCTTTCTCTTTATAAATGAGAAAAAAAATCCAGGTTACCTCAAAAGTATAAGCACATTCATAATATGTCTCAGGATGTAGTCCAAACTCTTCACTGTTATTCATTCCTTGCTGTCTACACCTATAAATAGTTTTCGAAATAGTCACTAATGGGATACTTAGCTGCTTAATATGAGTACTAATAACAAGAAGCTTATCAAAGAAAAATGAATAACAAAGACAACTATTACAATCTATAATTTAAATATTTTTCAGGTGTACTTTGTTGCCTCTAAGGCACAAGCAAGTAAAGTTCACAAGTGTGTGCAGCAGCTGTTTCTGCTGAAGTTGAATATAATCTGCAGAGTTATTATTAGCGTGGGGTGAGGAAGGCAGTTACTCTTACTGGAGAACCGTGCTTCAGATACAGAAACAATCTGCATCTTGTGGAGAAAGAATTGGATTAGGAGTGGTGACTGGCAACAAAGAAGCAGTTAGCTTGATTTAGGAAGAAGAAAAGTCCACAAGCCCAGAGACTTGGCTTCTGGTCCTGACTGATTAATGAGTTGTGTGATATAAGCTAAGTATTTCACCTATCTGGGTTTCAATTTTCTCATTTTTAAAATGTACCTATGCATTGTGTGTAATTTTGTTTTTCTCAATTGACTTCAAAGTGCTAAGATTTTATAAGCCATCTGGAGGAGAAGATAAAATGGACAAAGATTAGGTAAGCCCTTTTGAGAACTTGGGCCAGTTGCATCCAGGCAGTAGCTGTGCTCATAAGGTAAACATGGCAGAAGAATCGCAGGCTTGGGAGTAGAATAGCATCTGCACTGCAATAACCAGAATCTTCAAGAAACTGTTCAGCGAGAAGGAAACTCTCCCTCCCAGTTGCATATGTCCCAGCATAAGAGGAAAACTGGACCGAGGAGGCTAGTTTTATTTATTTATTTTTTTTTTTGTGGCCACCCAAGAAACTCCTTTTCAAGAAACTGATTTGTTCCTTACTACCTCTAACCCTCTCCATGGACATGTTTGTAGCAAAGGGCTCCCTGGCCTCAGTCACTGGACCAGCAGTGGGCTCTTGAGCCAGAATGGACTAGTGATCAGAATGGACTAGTGAAGCTGTTGATGAGGGATTTAGATTTGGTATGTAAATGGAGAAGTGATTTTCCTTCTTGAAAGGCTGAACATATAACCCCTGGGAGATGTTAATGGTCATGAGTCCTACCATATGTTCAAGAGATGGGGGAGAATACAGAGGGGAAGAAAGCAGGGCCAAGTACATATTCAGAAATGTGAACAGATGAGAAACAGAGTCCTGCTGGTTTTGAAGTTCCTCTTCCAGTTCTTCCTGAAACCAGTGGCATTCCTGTCCTTGAGTTCTATAAAACACGTTAGCATTATTTTGAATTACTGTTCATGAAATTCATTCCTTAAGTTAATGTGAATTAATCCTAACTAATACAACATGGTGGGAACTGGAACCAAGTATTTGACTGTAAGTTAAACTTTTAATATTTTCTGTAACTATTGGGGTGTTTTGTTGATAAACTATTAGATATTAGGTATTAAGCATAGGTCGTTTTCCTTAATGCCGTTCCCCCGATTCTATGAAAAGAACCATATAATCTCTTTTGTGCAGAAGATTAAACCAAGGTTTAAGAAAGTTATCTAACTCATCCTGGGTCAGAGAGTTATTAAGTGGTGAGATTACTTTCTAATAGGCTTACCTTAAATGAGTTTTAGCCTGGATCAGTTCAATCTTAGGCCCATGCTTTAAACAACTATTTCATTAGGTTAAGTAAGATGTTAGTTTCTAGTGGCAAATTTGAGGCAGAGAACATGCACACAAAATGTTCCAAGTTTCCAGAAAAGGAAATCAATGTTGTTCTGAGTCAGGAATAGATATGAGGATAAAGTGGTTGATTTTTGGAGGGAGACTGGTATCAAAAGATATCTTATGTCAAATTCTATAATTTTAAGTATTGCTGCCTCATGAAGTTGTTAATGAAGAGAAATTAAATAGGGGTTAGCTCATTTAGAAGTGAAGCCTGTGCATCATTCGGCTGCTATTTACAGTGCCAAAAGTCAAAAGCTACCACTTCAAGAGTTAGTGGATTCTCCCTCAATGAATTTCCCCCAATCTGCAGGACCTTATAACTCTTTCAAGTTTAACTGTGTTGTCTTCACAAGAATGTTAAATCACAAACATTCAGTTGGCCACAGAAACATTCTTGTACAATTCTTTCATTGGTGTCTTAAGAGTGAATTGAACTGTTAACTTACTTTTAAATAAAACTGAATAGTTGAAATGTTTGACTGCTTCCTATCAGTATAAAAAATATAAACTTGTATAACAGCTGCAACTCGTTTCAGTAAGGATTAAGTTTTGCCCAAAGAAGAATGAAAAAATGTTGGCTATAACAAGGGAAGAATAATGTTCTAAATGGAAAGAAATAAATATACCCACAGCTTTGTAATGTTGGTTAACACAAAAATGGCTTTGAAGAATAAATGAGGAACACCCTCTGTATTATAATTCATCTTATTTCCAGATGATGAGTAGTGTCAGATCATAAATATTGTAAAATTATTAAAGAAAATGGGAGATCAGATTTGAAGTGCATTACAAAAATTCAACAGCCATAACTATAAAATGGTTGGTCAAAATTATAAAATGTCACGGTTGCTTTATAAAGAAATGGGAAAATATGCCTTTGAGGTTCTTCATTGAGTGCCCTTGTAATCTCTCCCCATGAATGAACTAATTGGTACCTTTTCAACTAAGGTTATGTAATGATATTAAATCGATGTGAAATATTTTATAAGCACTCATAAACCACCACTGCATCCGAACAGCCTCCCAAACCAGCACAATACTGTAGTAGTAAGTGCAACAGGAGCTCCTGCATCCGCAGGCTGGATCTCTTAGGGCTTATATCTGGGTCAAGTCATGGTCAATCCTTGCTCTTTAAATTCAGAACTAAGCATTCTCAGCCCACTTTGAGAGACTCAGTCTCCTAGTAGTCAACTTGTTCATTAAATCACTCAGTCAGTCATTCAGGAAGCAAGGCACAGAGGATAAGAGGAATGATTTTAGAGTCAACTGCTTGGTGTGAATCTTAGCTCTCCCACTTGGACAAAAGGCTTTAACTATTTTGGCTCAGATTGATGAACATTCAAATGGAGATAATATTAATTCCAACTTCCTAGGTTTGTTATAAGAATTAAAGTATTAATAATTAGAAAAACTTTTGCACTGTAGTAAGGACTATGTAAAACTTTCTGCACTATGTAGTATGCACTGTGTTAAATATAAAAATACGTATTAATTTGTTCCAGAAGTATTTATTATGTGCCTACCAAAGGTTGGTTGCTATGGTTTGTTCAAGATAGATAAGGTATCCACACTCATGGCACTTCTAGTCTGTTTGGAGAAAGGAGACAATTTAAAAGTTAATAATTAAGTTATAAGTAGATATTCTTATTTCAGATACTGATAATTTTCATGAGTAAAATAATCTGAGCGATGAAATAGAGAAGATTGGAGGTTGAGGGGTAGGGAGTGGTATTGATCTGAGAGATTCTCTTTAATATTTGAAAGGCCCTGAAGGATGAGAAGGAAACATCCGTGTGAATCAAAGATAGGATAACTGGATGAATGAAGCAGGACAATCTAGGTGTCTGGAGAGTTGTTAGGGAGGAAGGATGTAATATGAGGCTAGAGAGCTGGGAGAGGAACTGATGGTATGGAACCTGATAGGACATGCTAAGGAGTTTATCTTTTATTTTTAATTTCAATAAGAATTTATTTCTGTGATGGCTCTTTTGGATACAAGCAAACAAATTTTACTTAAAAGAAGACAAAAAATCATTGTTGCGTATAACCAAAAAATAATCAAGGGAAAAATCTGATCCAGGAAGAGCTAGATCCAGACCTTCAATTTTCAGGACAGTTTTTGTTTCTTCATCTCTTTATTTTCTCTACTCTGGTTCTATCTCAGACAAGCTTTTACCTTTACATGGTAAAGATGGATACTAGCATGTCTATATTAACTCCTGTTTTTATGTAGTGAAAATTCCTTAGGACAATTCTTATTGTTCTGGACTATCATGACTCATTTTGGAATGAAGTACTTTGTGATCTGCTCTACCTGGATGAATAGACAGCCCTTCAGCTCACAGGAGTTTACCAAGAGAGAACTTAGATGGTGGCTTTCCCAAAGGAAAGTCAAAGAGTTCTCAAGGGAACAGGAGGTGATGGATTTTGGGCAGACAATCACAAAAGATTTCTATAAGATAGTTGAAGGGTTTTAACAAAGTAAGTGATAAATTCTTTGTTATATTTATTAGGTACAATTTTTTATATGTAATTTATCCATTCAAAATATAACTTTTCTCTTTAATATTAATTATAAATATTCTCTCTTGGACTGCCACTCTTCCTAATTGCAGAAACTGCAATCTTGCGAATACCAAGTAAACTCAAATGAGGAATTTTCCCCTCCATGTCAATCCTCTTTTTAGCTGAAATTATCTGCATTCCAGTGGGCTTATGTAACGTCATGGCTTTTTGAGGTTGGGTTTGGGGGATTGAGGATAATGGTCCAAGCTATTCATGTGTCTATGCTGGCTCTCACTAACATTTATGTCATCTCTACTCTTCTTTATGTTTTGGCATCTGCCTCCACTGGCATCTGTGGAGAAAGCAAGTTCTCATTTGAAGTGTAGACATATGTCCACACATACTGCATCCGTAGAGAAATCCACACTTTTTGGAACATGTTGGCAGCCTTCTAAGAGCCTGTGAAACTTTATGCTTCTCTACAATATCATCAGAACTTGGGGGGCCATATCCAGCCCTTTTGCCTAGACACCGAGGTACTATGTCTACTCTTCCACTGCCAACCGCCCCTGGGTGTGAGGATAGTTGAAAGGCTTTCTACCTCTGCAGGTTCACTCAGAGGTTAGGCACACGTAATTCACTCTCTCGTCCTACTAAACCCCTTTTGGAGCGAGGACAATCCGGAGAAGGTGGCATGAAGCCTCCCTTCAGAGAACTACCTGGGCTCTATCCAAACTGCTCTTTCCTTAAGCTCTTCTCTCTCCTAGCCCATTTTTATTTTTAAATTATTTTCAGTATAGAAAAACTAACTCAAGTACATTCTTCTCAACTCTGTTTCTATACAAAAACAGTATATTGTGGTCAACAAAAGCTAGACCTCAAGAACATAAAAATCATACTCTATATCTTTTGCTTAGCACTTTTAACCTATTATTATTATCATTATTATTTTGAGGATTTACTCTTGCTTATTCTGTGTGACTTCCCTTTATCAGAGCAGTGAGCCCACTCCACACTAACTGATGTCGGAGTGTCTCTCTATTGATAAAACTGCCATGTGTTCCAGATCTATTATCAGTCCTTCTGGGAGAGTGGTGGGTCATTGACAGGGTCAGTTTACCTTGAACCCCGTTTTGCAGGTGACCACTCTCATCTTGCTTATATATTTTCATAAAATGTAATTGCCAAGAATTCTTCCAATCAATAATTATAAAATATTGTTCTTGATTGTAAGAATCAGAAATCCACTCTGGTTATTTTGAGCAAAAGGAGTTAACTTAGATCACATTCACTGGATCCCAGAATAATGACATACAGCCAGAATTTAGGTAGCATGTCACCACTGCAGAGGTAAAGGATAACCTCTGGTCATGATTCACATCCTGTATCTTTTAGGGCCAGAGAGAAAGCACCTTTTGGCCTGACCTAGATACAGTCTACTTATTGTGTGTATGGGATCATGGAGAGGGAGAACCTGACCCATGACTCTGTAATAGAAAGCAGGTACTACCTTCCATCAAGACCGCATACAATGGGAAAATAATGACTTATTTGACAGAAATAAAGGTGGATTTAAGAAGGAGGATACCTCTTGGATAGATGAAAAATGACTTAGGGCCACTGTAACAATTTTATGTTTCTATATTTTACATATAATATTGCCCAGGGCTAGAAATATCACTAAGATGGTATTGAGAAATATTTCTGTAGCCTCTTTCTGAAGACTAAAAACAGAAAAATAATCTCTATACTATTCCTTCCACCAAAAGCAAATTTCTCAGACAATTAACTGAATTCCTCTTCCTATGCAAAACTTTATTCTTGTTATATATATAAGGGAAGGGAACACACAATTGTTACTCAGCTTATCTGAACAGATCATTCTTTTCTATTGACAAGTAGAAAGCAAATGAAATGTCAGTGCCAACCTAAGTAATTTGACTTGGAGAAGAGTCAAGAGATATAGAAAAATGTAAGGTTACAGAAGGGGAGTGAGAGAAAATATGAAGAATGAGAAGTAAAAGAAAAGAATTTCATTTATAATACTGCAACAACTTTAAATGGAAGATACCAAATTAGTCACTATGACAAATTGTAGATTTTGTGTTTTCTCTCTCTCTCTCTCTCTCTCTCTTCTTTATTATTTCCCTTTTATTTCGACACCAATACCTGACTCCTGGTATTGGCTACTGGCAAGGTTTGTAGGATAATATCACCAATTTTGACTGTATACCCCACCCAAAGTGATTACTTCAAAAGACCAAAAAGATCAATTCAACAAAAATGAAAATAGTACACAGAGGTTTATGTATTTTTTTTTATTTGCTTCCCTGAAATCTGTAAGCACTTTTAATTTCTTCTTTTTTGTCAATTTGTAAGCATTTCCCACATAATGCTGACTTACAGTTTTGGCTTTTCATCATAACAATGTGGTAAATATTCATAATGTGCTTTGAAAATGTATAGTTTTGTGTAAATCTAAACTATAGTTCTATGTAAGCTTGCCCACAAATGTGTTTTCACTAAATCTGGACTGCTTACACCCAGTGGTGAGAAACACATAGAATTCTGTTTCCCTGGCTTTAATGATTTCTTTAACAGGAGGGCCCTTTCTTTAGATCTTAGTTGGATGTAGACCAACAAATTCATTCGCTTAGCTCAGTAACTATCAGATAGTGTGTTGTTTGATTGGCTGCATGTTTTTGATAGGATAACTTCTTGTGAGTCAAGATGTATGACTTTTAATAAAAATAATCACTATGATCATCCTCAATATTTGTTGAATAATGATTATCCACTAACTAACTTTGTGCAGAACTTCAACAGTAGTTTCATTCAATCCTGGTAACTACCACATGAGATTATATATTATGTTATGTATAGAGAGATGTATTTTCATTGTTGTAAGTCTCATGAATAACTAGTAAATGGTAGACCTATGTTTGGCCATTAAGCATTAAATAATCCTGAAACTGATGGACTGAAGTGTGCATTTCAACAAAATGCTCCACCAAATTTAACTTTGTAATCAGTACTTAAACTCATCAGACTGATATTAGTACTGCAATATATGATGAGTCAATTTGTCAGAAGCAGGACTTTGCTAAGCTTACCGAGACACTCTTAGTAGATCACTACATTTTAGTTTCTTCACAAAACTTTCCCTTCTGAACGTAAGTTGAAGAGAGCAAGGACTTAGCCAGTCTTTTTACTGCTGTTTTCCCAACATCTTAAAGACTGCCGGACCCATAACAAATGCTCAATAGATATTTATTGAATAGTGTAGTTGCATATTGCATCTCAACCATAAACATAAGCACTGTAAAAGATATCCAGATGAAAAGAAAATCAGACAATTATCCCATGGATAATGCCATCTGTTTTTCTAGTTCTTCCTCTTTGCATTCATTTGTGTGTGCATGGGCATTGTGTGTATGTATGTTTGGGTACTAATGTGGGTTTAATATACTTCCATGTTTGTGAGGAACACTCAGAATATTTTCTGCAGCCATTGTATCATGGAGTACATGGAACATAAAAATGTGCCACAGAAAAATGCTTACTGGAACAATGGTCTTTGAAAATTGTTAAAGAGGACAGTATACAAAGGTGATTAAAATATGAGCTAATAGTCTGACAGCCTACATTAAAAACCATATAAATTCTAATTATTTATCTACAGTCTCTTATGATTTCTATAGAAATATAAGAATTTGATTTCATTTCATATCTTATTCTTCTGGTTATATCTTGTAGTTAAATGTAGAATAGAAACATTAATAGTTAGAATGTGTGTTCTACTCTTGATTTTTAAAGGACAATATTTTAAAATATTGTAAAATCACAACACTTGCTGTATATTCCTGTTAGATATCCATTACTAGCTGCAACTGGTCACCAAATGATTGCCTCTCCAACCTAAATATACTCTCCCTTGCTTACTGTGTGAAAAATGGAGATGGGTCCTTAAAATGTTTTTTCTTTGACAGCCAGCATGATGTTACACTTTACCAGTTGAGAGTAGCAGAGAGATTCTAGAAAGATTGGATTTTGCTTCCTGATTTTGGTGTGCTCACCAGACATGCTACTGCTCACATGGATTCTCCAGTTCCCAGATCTACAGCACAGGTGGCTTCCCCAATGTCCCACTTCTGCAGCACTAGCAGCTTCTCCAATGTCCAGCTCCTACAGCAACAAGCAGCTTCTTCAGTACCAGGCTCCCACAGTGTATGCAGGGCAGAAGCCAGTGGTGGTCATCAGCTTCTACCGGCATCCCTTTTGTGTTGCTTCATAGCATAGTTTCTTCAATAAGACACTACCATGTGTAAAGTTTTCCCCAACACCCTAGAATAGGTTTCTGGCAATTTGCTGAGATTATCATGAAATTCCATTGGCATGATGCCATAGTAACTTCTCTGTCATTTCCCTCTCTACAAGGAGGTCTTGAACTGGAGAGAAGAGAGGGCCTTCCTTGGGCACTCTCTCTCAACCCTAGGGATAGTATTGCACTTTATATTTGCTGTAGCCTATTCCTCACTCATTATAATATCTTGTTATAGTTTAAAAATCTTTATAGTAACCTTTTCATTTTCATATTGCTGTGTTGTTTTCCTCTCTTGATTGTAGCCTCACTGATATACTAGGTTAAGTAAGATTTCTTCTCTTTTTAATTTGCTAATTTTTTTTATTACAAACATTGTCATGTATAGGCACTGGATTTAATCAAGGACCTTTTTTTTTGCTAAACTGAGATAATGATGTGTTTTTAAAACGATGATAATGTGGTGAAATACATGAATATTTTAAATACAAAAGACCATCATTTCATTGCTAGAATAAATCCAATGTGGTCATGATTTTTTATGTACTGTTATCTTTGGTTTCCTAATATTTTCTTAGGACTTTTCTCTCTGTATACACACAAGTGGAGATGTAAGTTTCTTTTTTTGTTTGTGCTTTTATGGTGTTGGTTTCAAGCTTATACAAACATCATGAAATTTCTTAGAGGCGGATCATGCTCTATCCTCCTAATTCCTTTCCTCTCTGAGCTTCTTTTCTCTTTCCTTGAGCAACTGCTATGCATTCTCTTTCTTCCTCTCTGCTTTTGCCTTAAGTCTTCATTATCTTTAATTTGGACAATAACAAAGTCTTCCTTTCTTACCCATATAGTTATCCAAGTTATGTTTCTAAAACATCAACTTCAAATAGTCCCATTTTCTTACATAATAACATTCCTGAAAACTTACCAAGGGAAAAGCTGTGTAAACCACCAATGAAATTATGTAATATAAGGAAAACTATTGCCGGGGGACTAAAAATTGATCTAAAATTACTCATTACAGTTCACCTTTTAGACATAAGTGTAAAAAATTATAATTAACATTTCACACATGTTCTTTAACTTTGTTCTTTTCCTTCCTAATTACTCATGCAGTCAACAGGCTTAGGTTCAATGAGTGTCCAATTGAGACTTAATAGTCTGTATGTTTAGCCTAATGATTCCCATTTTCATCTCAAGTTTATTTAGTTCATGAGGTCTTTGCTTGTCACTCATGTCAGCACTTAAAATTTTTTTTCTGCTTGTAAAATAAAATGAATACAATGCAAAAACATATACTTTTAAATACATTTCTGTGCTAAAATGCTGATACACTTGCAAATTATTCATCAACACTACCAACACAAACAAATATAAATTTAGAACATAAAAGACAAGTTTGGGGTTTTCAAGTATCATGTCTGAAAGTGAAAATTCTTTGAAAAACACCAAAATGGTTGAGGGTTCTATTTACAAATAATTTGGTGTTTGTTCATTGCTTGAAAAATAAATCTAAACTTCTGAGCATGCCATTCAATACCATTCCCAATCCCAGCTTACTTTTCAAACTGGTGTACCCATTAGTCTCCCATTTCCCTTACTCTGTACACTACTCACCATTTTTAAGTATGCCTGGTTTCCAATCTGTCTCTACAGTCACAACATATTATCAACCTCGCTTTACCCTCTTGTCTTCCCTTTTTTCCCAAATCAGTCAATTTTTCAGGTCTTTTGAAAGCACCAAGTCCAATATGAATCTACTCCTTTCCTCCTTATGCATCTTCAGAACTAATTAATTTTCCTTTATATTATCAGAATACTTAATTTTAATTTTATTTTTTGAGTCAGAGTCTCATTCTGTTGCCCAGGCTGGAGTGCAGTGGCATGCTATTGGCTACTGCCTCAACCTGCTGGGCTCAGGCAATCCTTCCACCTCAACCTTCCAAGTAGCTGGAACTACAGGTGTGTGCCACCACACCCAGCTAATTTTTTGATTTATTGTAGAGATGAGGTCTTGCCATGTGGGCCAGGCTGATCTCAAACCCATGAACTCAGGCAATCCTCTCACCTCTACCCCGCAAAGTGCTGGGATTATAGGCATGAGCCACTGTGCCTGGTCAGAATACTTTATTTTTTAGTTGTATCTTCTGATTGGAGATAACTGTACCCGTTTGAGGTACAGTGTTAATTACCTCTCCTTTTTGTATTTCCATTAAATGGTTTGAATCATCATATAGTCTTTTCCAACAATTTACTATTGTTCCCAGGGTCTACATTTGAGATAATTTTTAAGAATGGTAAAGGTTGTCACATTTACACAGTACTTACAACATGCATTTTGTATACACTGATAAACTTGATCATGACAACATTATGCTGATCATATTATAATACCTGTTTTATACAACAGGAAAATAAGATACTTGCTTGAGACCCAGGTCACACAGTGGGTCTCTATGGCCTGGGCGCATTGCCCTGGGCCTTATGGAGAAAGAAGCTACAGGTAAAATGTGAAGAAAATGATTTTGTGAGTGACTCTGAAAACCATGGTGGCACAAACAGGTCTGAGACTCAGGTGACATAGTATGACACAGAATAAGATTCAAAGAGGCTCTCTTCTAACATTTGAGTGTACCTCATCACAACTTCAGTACAGTAAGGATGCAAGAGAGGGCAATGACTCAAACACCATGAGAGTGTTTCACTGGGGCAATGCTGGAAGCCAACCTTCTTAGCACCTCTGTTACCCACTCCTGAGTTGCATCAGAAGAATTGGCACAGGAAAAGGTTCAGCTCAGAGAACATTGCTGAGGAAAGCATCGGGGTGTTAAATAGTGTTGGGGGTGATTTATCTAGGTTGTCAAGAAATAACTAGGTTTGACTTGGATAAACTGTAAATCCTTCATTATGAGAGATAGGGCAAGAGATACTGGAATCTTCACTATTACCTTTAGCGAGACCCTGACAGTGCCTATTGTTTTGTGAAGTCCAGAACTTTTTGAGATAGCTAGATGATCTCATATTCCTTCACAATTAACTTTCAAGATATGTATTATTTCTGACTTAGATACTTAAGAAACTGGAACTCAGTCAGGATTCTTGTAGGTAGCAGAGCTGGGATTCAAACCCAGCTATTGCTAATGATAAAGTTCACATTCTTTCTACTGTACAATGCTGCTTTCCTGTCATCATGTAGTTAAAAAATACTGTATGTCTTCTGTTTGACACATACAGACAAAGCATTCTTTTTCTCAGTACACGGAATCCTCATGATCTAGACATTAGAATTATTTGATATTTTTGTAAAATAAATTCCCCAGTGAAGAGTTTGGGCTTCACCTATGTTAGATAAGTTTCAGTATGCTGTTACAATGTGGTGCTTTGGTGTGGTTTTCCTTAGAAAATGTGGGTTAGATGTAGTCATTACTTCCAATGTGTGCATCAATGCGTGTGTATACTGCAGCTGTTCAACTATTAGTTCATATGGCACACAGATGAAAGAAGGCCTGCCATTTCCCACAATACACAGTCTACCTCATAGAAATTTTTTATGTTTACGGCAATATGTGTTTCCCAAGACATGATATTCTTCATAAATCTGGACAATAGTCTACTTAAGACATTCTCTGAAGCTCTTTATTTAAAAAATGAAATTTTATCTTGAAAGGAGACAAAGTACTATAATATCATTAACTGAGATATGCCCAACCCAGGGATTCCTCACTGAACTGATGCCAGTGTATCTCAGTTCTGATCGAAATTACATATTTTATTTTTTATAGGAAGTGTGATTTTGCATTATGTTTAATTTTGAAGAATTTATGACTCAGAGGAAACTTTAATTCAATTCATTCCAAAGAAGGAGGAAATGCCATTGCTATGGTCAAAGTTAACAGTTTCACTGGGAACCTGAGTTCAATTGTTTGCTGTAATATGTAAGTCAGGGAAGCACACTGATTTATTTGGACACTTCAGCTAAGGATGGGAACATTCCCCAGGGTGAGCTGACTTAATTTGCAGCTGCTCCTGTTCTCCTCTCAGCCAGTGTGAATTTATGGGTCAAGCTGGTGCAGTGATGGCATCCTCCCTCCTTAGTACCTAATTCTGACCTACTAAAAACCAGTGAAGTTTCAGAAGGTAAAGACCCCTTGGTGGAGGTGAGACTTATATCTCATACTACACAATTGGAGTTTATATTGAAATGCACAAATGTAGCAGATATATATTTATAAAAGTGCATATTGTTAAAAACTATGTTTATAAACTGGTCAGGGGTAGGAGAGGAGAAAAAGCTATGTCTGGGAGTCCCAGAAGTCATTCCCTTGTGGTTATGTGAAATTTTCCAAATTAACTGCCTGAAAGAAAATGAAGAACTTATTTTGCCAAGAATGTTTCCCTTAGTATTTTAGTCTCAATACATTCTATGTGTACCAGAAAATAAATCCATTCTTTTCTAACATCTTTAAATTATTGATGTTCGCGATTTTCTACATTTTTGAATCAAAGCGTGAAATACAGCATTAGTTCCAAAAATATGTACTTTGAGTTTTGTGATCAGAATCTAAGACAGGTTGTTTTGATTATTTGAGGTTTTCTTCCTCTTTTAATAATCACAAATAAACTACTGTCCTTGCACAATGTGGATGATTAAATGATAGAACTTGGAAGTAAATTCTGTAATGGAATAGCAGCGACGACTCATAAGACTTGGACTCAACGAGAGGCTGTCGTCTTTCATTCAAATGGTTGTTGCTTCTTAAACGACATGTCACAGTTTTTGGGACTCGTATGCGGGATGCCAAGTGACTGCTGAAAGTTTAACAAATATTGAACTGCCTTAAGAAGGAAATTTGTGGAAACATATGTTCATGATGGCATTGGAATAGGAGAACCTTGCAAAAGAAATGCCTGTCATATTCCCTTACCTAACAATATGTTATCCCAGGCCTTTCTCACCATTCCGTGCTACCCTTATCTCCAGATGATGAAACTCTTTCTGTATTTTTAAACGCAGTTCAAAGGTCACCTTCTCTACAAACTCCTACCATATCCTCCTGTCTCCTTTGGAGTCAGTTCTCTGCTTGAAATGCACATTTTACCTGTATCCCTCTTGAAGTAGATTTCCTCCTCGTGATGATGATCATTTGAATCCATGTCTTATATCTTTACTTGATTCTGAAAGCACTTAAGGGTAGGCTCATTATCTGATTCATCCTTGAATTTTTTACAAGTGCTTAGTTAGTGTTATACACAAGCCAGGAATAATAATACAGAGAGCTAACATTTATTGGATGTTTATTATGTCCCAATCAGTCTGAAATGTAATCGGTGCCATTTAATCCTTCTAAAACCATACAATGTAGGTACTATTATTATTTATATTTTACAAGTATGAGACCCAAGAATTCAAGAGAGTGAATAATAAATATTCAGACACAGGCAGAATGAACTCAGAGCTGGTGCTCTTAAAAAAGTGCAAAATCAAGAAAAATTTAGTTTAATAATTAATGAACAAAAATACAAAAGAGATGCAAAGATTATGTGCTTCAATCTTCTATTAAAGGAACATCCAAATAATCCAAATCCAACTTTCATACTCTAACCTTCTCTAAACAACTACAAAAACAGCAATCCATAGCTTCTCTCTTTCTACAGTTTATTTTTTTCTAGTCAATTGTATCCTAACATAGCAGAGCCTGATTTTAAATCCAGGGATATTAAAAATCAGAACACTAGCCGTGCTAGGTGCCTCAGCCTGTAATCCTGCGTCTTTGGGAGGCAGAGGTGAGTGGATTGCCTGAGCCCGCGGGTTCGAGGCCCGCCTGGGCAGCGAGACCTCATCTCTACAGTAAATCAAAAAATCAGCCGGGCGTGGTAGCGCATGCCTGTAATTCCGGCTACTTGGAAGGCTGAGGCGGAAGGGTTGCCGGAGCCCAGCAGGTCAAGGCTGCGGTGGCCGAGAGCGGCCAGTGCACTCCAGTCTGGGCGACGGAGTGAGACTCCAACTCAATAAATAAATAAATAAATAAATAAATAAATAAATAAATATCAGAACCCTGCATTATCAACCACTGTACTAGGTCTCTAATTCATTTAAAGGTTATTCTAAGCGGGCCTCAGTGGCTCAGCATGTAGTCCCGCGCTTTGGGAGGCTGAGGTGAGTGGGTTGCCTGAGCTTGCGGGTTCGAAACCCGTCTGGGCAACTTGGCAAGACCTCATCTCTACAATAAATCAAAAAATCAGCCGGGCGTGGTAGCGCATGCCTGTAATTCCGGCTACTTGGAAGGCTGAGGCGGAAGGATCGCCGGAGCCCAGAAGGTCAAGGCTGTGGTGGCCGGGAGCGGCCACTGCACTCCAGTCTGGGTGACAGAGTGAGACTCCAACTAAAAAAAAAAAAAAAAAAAAAGGTTATTCTAAACTTCTAATGGCCATTAAAACTCATTTCTATCATGCTGCTTTGTTGCCCAGTTGACCAAGTGCTAGTGTCTCCCCCTTTAAATCTTGTCTTACATATCCTTAAGCTTCTATTTTTCTCCCCCATCCTCTTGTCTCCAAGGTCAAGCCGGTCATCTTTTTAATTTTTTTCTCATAGTCAAATTTTTATATCATTCTTTTGGTGCTCTTCTCTGTGCCTTCTTCAAGTTATTAACATATGATATTGATATTGACTGCTTTGAATTATACAATTGTTGATTTAATTATGGTCATGTCCCTTTTTTCTGAAAACAATACTTACAAGATTGCACAGGCTGAGTCGGTAACTCCACTGTAATGTGCATGGATATAAAATAAACATAAGGGTGCAGATGAGAGTAGGGGAAAGTCGCTGCCAGCTGGAACTTTAGAAAATAATGGTGTTCTGTTACCTCAGGAGCCATTGAGCACAATTGAACCTTGTCTATTTTTGGCAATATATTTAGGATACATGTGATGTGGTGACTTCCCTTCCTGCTCTCCATATTTTAGAGATATATGGAAGTAATCTAATGCACAATGGTAAGCAGCCTAGTTATCATTGTTGCATGATATTTTGGGGTTAGAGTGCAAATTCAAACTATTTTTGGCATTTTCCTCCTATCAGGATTCATATTGATATAACAATTCTGGACACATATTATTTCTATATTCCAATATTTCTGTGATTGCTCTGTAAAAATGGTCCAATATTATTTTTTTGTATACTGGGCATAAAGATTTTATCAGATTCTTATGTAGAGTTTTAATATTGATCTTAGGATTTTTAAAAATTATCCTGTGCCAAAATACTTGGAAAAAACTAAGAATTTTAGCATTTTCACGCACATACTATACAATACAATAAATATCTGCTTTCCCCTCACTTTTAAGGGTTTTTTCTTTTTATTTTAAAGATGTGGGATATAATTCAGGATTGTGTATACAAATGGTCATTGTATAGGTAAAGTTTGGGTTTCACTTTGGTTCCCACTTTACCTGGTTTAAGATCAGGTACCCTTACTGGTGAAGTGTGCGCCCCCCCCGGCAGTTTTCCATTACTGCCAATACCTTCCTTATAGTATTATGATAATTGTTCAGGGTTTGCTTATGAATGAGAACATGTGATACTCAGTTCTTTGTTTCTGTGATAGATCACTGAGTATTAAAGGTTCTAAAGTCCATCCAAGTTACTGCGAAGTTTATATTTTTGTCCTTCTTTATGGCTGTGTAACATTCCATTGTGTATATACACCACTTTTTTTATCCAGTCCACTTTTGATAGGCAGCACAGTTGGTTCCATGTTTTTGCTATTGTGAATAATGCTGTGATAAACATACAAAGACTATGTGTCATCAGAAACAATTTATGAAGCAACAGGAGATTGTATGTCGCAATATATTAAACACGTCTCAAACACATTTAAAAAATCAGCAAAAAAAAAAAAATCAGCAAGTTGCTTACATTAATACCTTCAAGGTTCCAGCCACATTAGCCCTCTTTAGTTATTAAACTTACTAAGCTTCTTCTCATCTCAGATCTTTCAGACATACTGTTCTTTTACCTAGAATGCTCTCTTTCCTTCTTTATTTAATACTGTTCACCCATCATATCTCAGATTAATGTCCCTTCCTCAAAAACCCTTATTTGCTCTTCCAGACTAAGTCAGGATATCCTGTTACAAGATCTCTTGTGCCATTTATTTCCTTTTAGGGGCACTTTTTATAGACTTGATTATATAATTAAGTATGAAAATTAATCTGCTTTTTCTGATAACCAGTTGCATGAAGGCATGAATCTTATCTTTCTCTTTTTTATTTTTATAGTGCCAAGCATGGTGTCTGGTGCAAAGTAAGAAATGACTGGTTTTTAAAAATGGAAAGGAAATAGTCTAGTCTGTCTGGATCACTCAGTTAAAAAACAGAAGTAATTTACCAATTAAGAACTAGGCTACACAAAAACACATATCATTAAAATATCTAGTTTCTTAAGTGTATTCATAAGGTGTTTCAGTATCTTCTAGTGCTTCATGCCATTTATATGGTATCCATTTTCCTCTGAAGTTTATGAGATGACTAATAGAAAACAAGTTATTTACATATGAATAAACCCTAGCTGTTTATGTATTTGAGAAGTGTTTAATATATTGCCACATGCAACCTCCTATTGCTTCATAAATTGCTCCTGATGACACATAGCCTTTGTATATGGTGAATAATTTTATTTGTTTAAGAACCCCTTGTCAAAAAGGAAGATGAATCTGTGGGAGCTGCATCCCAGGAAACCTTTGTAATTATGCTACTTGGGTATTCTCGAATGGATGGCCTCATCCTTTCTCTAGTTGACAAATTTCGGTCTACTCATTTGTGAGAATATATGCTGACTCCATTTCTTGAAGTTTTGCCATCGCCTTGGGGAGTAAAGAAAGGGAAGGAAATGCCTGCATATTTCTAGATATTTTGGATCACACTTACCCTGGACTAGGAGGTCTCTACGTTAGAAAACATTATTTTAGAAATATTTTTCAAGGTCTGGAAAGTCATCCTCAACTTTCTGAGATGAATGGAGAAGAAAAAATAATTTTGGAAAATTCATACATCCCATCTTCTGTGTAGTAAATGAAAGTAGCTCAAATTGGTGACCTGAAGTGATTCTATATGTGGCCTATTTAATATATTGTCTGACCCGAGAAGATCACAGGCAATGACCTCAACCCTCCCCAGGAAGACACATTCTGTATCTCCAAAATGGTGATTCAGTCTTATTGTAAGCCCTGTGTGAAGTGGGAAGCTTTATTCTCCTCAGGTTCACAGTGGGCTTTAGGCCAGCAGCAGCTGTCAGCTCAGTAGGGTTTCAGCTTGCTGCTCAATAAAGATTGACTTCGAGTCCTTGGCAGGGACAAATGAAAGCCCTGTGCTTATGGGAAAATGCTGAAGTTGTCTATTCCCTCTTTGTTGCTGTTGTTTTACAGTCCAAGTTCCACTTTGTAGACATCAGGAAAAATCTGCTCAGTAGCAGTGGAAACATTCGTTCTCACCGTTACGTTGCTTCAGTACAGCTGAACTGAAGGTCATTGAACTCCTGAACCAACAAGGTGATTGGTTCTGTCATTGAGGAGATCAGACTACAGATCACCACTGAGTTATTCTCAACTGCATTCTTGTTCTGATTCTCAATCTTACTCATCGTCTCACACGTAGGTCTCTAATCTTATGCTGTTTCCAAAGATGTCAAACTATGGATATAATAAGCATTTTTAAACTGTCTTTTTCTTTCTTCTAACAAATCTTGTTATAATTTTTATCTTCCTTTTGATTAACCATTTGAACAAACACATTTAAGATTGTTAAACTTTAATATTATAGTAATGCTGAATTTACCCATTTACAGACAGGGTAAATGGCGAGGTAAAGCAACAAGTCTGTGAGCATATCAAAAGACTTAATTAGCTCCTGTAGAGTAGCTGAAGACTTAGTTCTGCGGTATTTTGACTATTTCCCTTTTATTTTACTTTCCTTCTTCAAGTCTAATCCCATAGTTTTGTCCCTGAAGGGTTCAGGGGATATGCTAAAGCACACTTTATCTTGTCCACATAGGTTTTGGGAGAAATAAAGTTTTTAGAAATAGTCACAGAAAACAACCTCTCACCCTAATCCTATTTCTCTCCTCTCCTCCACTGTCCACATGTATGTTTCTCTTCCTTCCATCATTTTGAAATTGACACACAATATCTGTAGATATGTATGGGATACACAAATATGTGATATTTTGTTACATGAATGAAATGTGTCATGATCAAGTCATAGTATTTAAGATATCTATCACCACAGGCATTTATCATTTCTATGTGTTGAGAACATTTTAAGCCCTCTCTTCTAATTATCTTGAATTGTATAATACATTGTAGTTAGCTACAGTCACCTACTTTATTAGCAAACATTAGAACCCATTTATTCTATCTAGCATGGTTTTACCCATTAATCAACCTCTCTTTATTCCTCTCATCCTTCTCATACTTTCCTGGTAACTATTATTCTATCTTTTACCTCCCTGAGATTCACTTATTTAGCTACCACATATGAGCGAGCACCTGTGGTATTTGTCTCTCTGTGTCTAACTTATTTCACTTAGCATAATGAACTCCAGTTCTATTCATGTTGCTGTAATTGACATTATTTTCTTCTTTTTATGACTGAATACTATTCCATTGTGTAAATATACCACATCTTCTCTATCCATTCATCTGTTGATGACACTTAGGTTTATTACAACTCTGAGCTATTGTGACTGGTGCTGTAATAAACATGAAGGTTCAGATATCCCTTGATACACTGATTTACTTTCCTCTGGGCAAATACTCAGTAGTGGGATTGCTGACATATCATACTTCTATTTATACTTTTTTTTTGAGAAACTTCCATACTATATTCCATAGTGACTGTACTAATTTGCATTCTCACCAAATTTGTATGAGAGTTCCCTTTTCTCCATATCCTTGCTAGCATCTGCTATATTTTTGTCTGTTTGATAATAGTTGTTGACCTGAAACTATAAAATTACTGGAAGAAAACATAAGGGAAACATACCAGGACACTGATTTAGGCAAAGATTTAATGGCTAAAAGCACAGGCAACATAAACAAAAAATAGACAAATGGGTCTATATAAAACTAAAAAAAATCTATATGGCAGAGGAAACAATTATCAGAATGAAGAGACAACCTGTTAAATGGAAGAAAATATTTGCAAACTATTCGTCCAATAAGCAACAAATATCCAGGAACTCAAACAACTCAACAACAAAACAAACAAATAATTTTTCCATATTAAGAAGTGGGCAAAAGAACTAAAACATTTTTTAAAGAAGATATACAAATGGTCACCAGGTATATAACAAAATGCTCAACATCACTAAATATCAGGAAAATAAAAATAAAAAACACAGTGAGTTGTCATCTTACTTCAGTAAGAATGACTATTATACCCTTCCCATCTTTCCATTTCACTACAAAACATTTTCGTTTTTCTCTTTATTTACTTGTTTAATAACATTATTATAAGGTCCATAATAGTTTCAGAAGCTGTACTAGGCAATAGGGATGCAGTAATAAACAAGACAGAATTTTTCCTTGCCCAGCTACTTTTCAGTAAGGTAAACCAACAGTAAAAAACAAATAAACAGAAAATAATCAGGAAAGTAATGGGATGCCTTATTCTTTAGCATATATGCTAAAGAAGACCATTTCCTTTCTACCTAAAATAGAACACTTTATTCAGCTTTCAGGAAAACTTTCTTTGAAAAGTTGTATTTAAGATGTGATCTGAAGAACAACACTAGCTCGAACATGCAAAGAACCTGGGAGGGGGCATTTCAGGCAAAGGGAAAGTCAAGGAGCAGTAAAGAATTGTTGTATTTTGAAAACTGATAGAAATCCAGTGTAGTTGTAGGATAGCAGGGAGTGTCCCAGATTGAGCTTGGTGAGTGAGGCTGGGGCCAGATCACAAGAGAGCTCTGTAAGTCATAGCAAACTCTGGAAGAATAATACCAGATTCTTTGTTTTGTCTTGTTTTTTTTTCTCTTTTTTTTCCATTTTTATTTTAAATTCAAAAGGACATTTTCATGTTTGTTAAATGGACATAGTTGTGTAGTGCTGGGAATTGGGTCTCAGATGGCCCATTCCCCAGATAGTGAACATTGTACTCAAAAGGTAATTTATTAAAAAAAAAAAATTACTAGGCTCTTTGTGAGGAGTGATGTTGTGAAAGCTTTGGTGATTGACTAGTAAACCAACACTACAATTCTAAGGAAGTCACCTAGTTGGTAGATTATGTATAGACATACTTAGCCTCAATGCAGGGTAAAGGTCAGACAAAAATTCAGAAAGCTCATTCTTACGACTATTGTCCACACAGAAGTATCCAGAAGAACCAGCTTTTGCATTCTCAAGAGTACATTGTGTAATGTAATCTATACAATATGTATGTCCCAGCACTGGGAATGATTCCCCCTATGTTATTTCTAGTCCATACTTCCACCCACTGGCCTGACCACTTATCTATACAGTCAAGACCTATTTATCAGTCATTCATGTTAGACTGGCAGATGTAAATTTCCAGGCAAATTTATCTGAGCCCTGCTTACTTGAATACAGACTAAAACAACCTCAGGAAACTCCTTTAAGCTTTTCGTTTCCAAGGTTCTTTACATGGATGTCTATTGGGTTTGGATTTTGTACAATATTCCACATCTGTTAGTATTTTACTTTTTTCTTCATTCTTAATATGCTTTCATCACCTCCCTTGTTACTTTTTAAAATGTGATCATTTGATTCCTAAATCCTCCCTTCCACTTGGTTTCTGTTTGAGGATTACCATCAAGCTGTAAACTCCTAATACTTTGGTAATAATTTTAGAAATCTGAAATACAAATGCACTTTCTTCATTATTTTCCAACTAAGCATTTTTTAAAACCTACTTCAAATGCACAGTTTAATTGGCTTCTTTAGGCTCTTTGAATAATAGGTTGAGCCAGAGGTTAAATAATATAATATTATTATTTGTATTTTTGTATTTCAGAAAATGTGACCAACTGTGGTGGAGAGCTAGGAAGAGTTATAGACATTGGACTCAGGTGGTGGAATGCCACATGTTCCGTGTCTTAGCATGAGTAAAGGATCAAGCAAGTAAACTATTCCCAGACATTTATTACATAGCTTAGGTCTGGAATGATTATTGTGCTTCTGGCAAGACACAAAGGTGGAAAATAGACATTTAAGTAGAGTTAACATTAAAGGAATTATTGCATTCTGTTCTGAACATAATCACCTGTAACTGAAAAAGTAATGGTTTCACATGTGATGTCCTTTATTTGTTAGATATTGGTACTTGTTTGACCACAGTGTAGATGTAGGAGGTTGCTAATGTATATATTCCTGAGAGCTTAATAAAACTATGTTCAATTTGCTAGTGATTGTTGATAAGAACAGAGCAGTATGTTTAGAGTACATAGAAGCTAGTATTTAAAAATAATAAGTAGCATGCTTTGGTTAAAATATATTTTACAAGCATTCCCTATAACAGATATGTAATTTTAAATAAATTAACATCTATATTGTCCTCTCAGTGCAAATTGTGGGAACAATTTTGTCTAATAACTTAGTATATATTTGAAAATATCTTCCTCATAGCATTTCTTAACCCAGGTCCCCATTTATGAGCTACTATTTTAATATCTCATTAATGTTACTCTTCACTAACAAACACTTTGTTTCTCTTCTTGAGACTTCTTAGATTATTTGAATACCTTTTTTATGGCCCAGAAAAAATTATACAGAATGAGAGCTTTTTGGCTAATAAAGCTATTAGTCTTTTTTAAAATCAGAAATTAGTGACTGTACTAAGGCTGGCTCTAGTAAATACTTTATTTCAGCTGAATACAACCAAAATGCACCAAGTAATGCATCCTATTTCCTTTAGCATAAAAACATAATTATCTACAAGAGACAGCTACTCCGAATTACAAAGAGGAAATTACAAATAAGAAACTCTGTGCAAAAATTATATTTCTCTTGGCTTTAATAATACAATGTATGATAATAGGAAAGAAATAAATATGGATCCTACATTTCCTGTATGAATTTTATCTTCAAGTATTTAAATTGCTCGTGAAAAATTTTATTTATTAAATAATTCAACCTAATATATTCAAGAAATACATTTAGAAAATTACCTACAATATTCTTGCAGAAAGAAATATGTAACTCAGGCACTATTGAGGTATTAGATTGAGTTTAGTAATAATAATAATAATATCGTGTGCGACATAATTTCAAGCACTATTCTAAAGTTTCCTTTAATGAAAAATGGAAATTCAGGCCCAGAGACATAAAGGGACTTGGCCAATGTCATGCAGGAAGCAAGTGGCTTTATCTATACTATAGTCTCAGGCTAAGTTTCTTGAATGCTGGTCACGTGTCCTTCTAAAGATATCAGGCTACTTGTTATTCTTGTGTTCTTTCTATGATACCCAAAGGAGAATGTCTCTGAGGATTCTAATGGGAAACCAGGGCAATGAGTCATAAAATGACTGTGTACTTATTTCATTCTGATGAGAGAAGGAGCTTGAAAATAAAATAGTAAAGACTTTGAGCCTCTCTCCCTAGACTCTTTTTGGAGTGAGATTTACAGTCTATGCTTGCAGTATATCCAGTGGTCAGAATCATGTCAAAATCATGACTTTTGTCAGTTTAAGCAAAAACGTTAATTCTTTATAATTAGTGAGTCCGTGGGAAGAGGCCATCTCTAATACATTCTTGCCGGGCTTTTCCATAACTTTCCATGGCTTGCTGCTCAGAAAGGAGGAAAACAAACACAGACAGACCTTCTTTGTGCATTGGTTGTTGGCCTGCCAAATCAGCTGGCTGGACACAGCAGCAATTTCCTTAGTGTTTGCAGCCTTATACTGAATTCTTCATGGGGAAGTTGGGAAATATTTATTGTTGAATGGGGCCTTAGGAGATTATTCTTGGAGGAACAGCCTTTGTGAACCCTGGTGTGTTGATTGAAAAGTATCTTATAGCCAGGGATTCACAATGTAGATACAATTGCCTCCTCTGAACACAAGGAGAAAAAGAAAAAAGAAGTTTTGGATCCAGTTGTATAGATGTGGTTTCTTCTTACTCAAGGTAACTATGTCTCTGGAATACTGAGTTAGGTAAGTGTGAAAATAAGGGGACAGGCTTTAAGATACTGTGTGTTACTCTCTAGGATTGTGTGAGCCATTATAATTTCAAAATAGTAATATCTATTTACTCATTACTCATTTAACTGAGTTTTCTGAGCTTTCTCTGTGTGTAGAGCCATTGGTCAAGTACTGGAAGAGATGCAAAAAAATTTTTTTAAAGCACAGTCCTTCACACTTAGGAGTTCACATAATTCACCATATTCTAATTTTCAAAATCAAACATTAATGATAATGAAAATTTAGTATAAATTTTGCTTTGATTTAAACAGTTTAAGTGTTCAGTCTTGAAACAATATATTTAGTCATTTAAATACCATCTCTTGTCACTCTTTCATTCCTTAAGGTAGTGTTTTAAGTTAGTCATTGTAAGTTAGTGCTCTAAGTTAGTTGTCCTAATCTAGTATCCTAAGTTAGTGTTCTAAGTTAGTTCTCCTAAGTTAATTTTCTAAAAATTAGTGTTCTAAGTTAATTTACCAAGTTATCTGTTCTAAGCCAGTGTTCTAAATTAGTGCTCTAAGTTAGTGTTTTAAGTTAGTGCTCTAAGTTAGTTGTCCTAAGTTAATGTTCTAAGTTAGTGTCCAAAGTTAGTTGTCTTAAGTTAATGCCCTAAGTTAGTCTGAGCATATGGAGAATGGGGTATGGCACGCTCAGCTCTAAGTTAATGGGAACCATCAGGGTCCTCTGGCTCAAGGCTACCTGTCTTGACCTGCTCTAGGATAATGAGCTTCCTCCAGTTGGTGCTGCTAGTTGTCATGCCATTTGCTACTAAGGTCTTTAGCCAGCAAGATTTCTGAGTGAGTCTTTCTCAGCATGGTCAGAGCTGAGCAGTCCTCCTTGGCAAATGAACGTCGTATTGGTTTCTGTTGTGTACAAACTCTACAGGGGTCTCACTCAGTCAAACTTCAGCCTTGCCATCTGCTCCACAGCCCTTGATACAAAATCATCTTGTACAAGCATGACAAACTTCCCATCCAGATTCTCAGTTGCTTTAAAACCAGGGTGGCTCCAGAAAGTTCAGCTTTGAGGCCTTACTCTGTCTGACCGTCGAATGGTGCTGAAGTGCATGGCCACATCCCTGCTTACTGACTGGAGGATGTTTCAGAAGGGGCCTCTTTTTAGGGGCCTTAGTGTGGAGGAGGCATCTCTGCTTTCAGTGTTTCTCTCATCTTACTGGAATGTTATCTCCTCTCCACCCCAGAGAGAATATCAGAAGATACCTAGTCATTTCACACTCTCATTTTTCTCTTTTCTCCTTTCCATAAATTTCTTAGATCTTATTATCGAACATTTCTTTTATTTTTTTTCCCATACCACATCTTCTCTACACATTCAATTGACCCAGGTGGAATATTTCCTCCACACTACAGTGAATCCCTGAGCTTAGTTTTTATAACCTAAAAGGGGAGTAAAAGTTCTATGGAAACTGAAAATTCTACTGTTGTAGCAATAGTCTATTTTGATCTTATAGGTTGAGTATTGCCTTGCCCTTCTTGTCACAATATTCAAATGTCCACCAGGATTAATAAGTGCATTGGGTTAATGGGATGAAGATTTTGTATTCAGAGAGGCAAAAAGAAAAGCTCATAATAATGTTTAAGGCATCAGTGTGTTTACATTTATTATGTTTATTTTTTATTTTATTTTATTTTATTTTTTGATTTGGAGTCTCACTCTGTCACCCAGACTGGAGTGCAGTGGCTGCTCCTGGCCACCACAGCCTCAATCTGCTGGGCTCCGGCGATCCTTCCACCTCAGCCTTCCAAGTAGCCAGAATTACAGGCATGCGCTACCACACCCGGCTGATTTTTTGATTTATTGTAGAGATGAGGTCTCACCGCCCAGGTGGGTCTCGAACCTGCGGGCTCAGGCAATCCACTCACCTCAGCCTCCCAAAGGCGCGGGATTATAGGCTGAGCCACCGAGCCCGGTGTATTATGTTTATTATTTGGACTTTTCTTTCCCCCAGAGGCTCAAAGGACTCAAGACTAAATCCTCATATGGAGCTCTAAAGAAATGAGTGAATGAAATCTAGTTTAGTTTTCAGGGTAACCTCTGTTAAATAGTGAGACTAGAAACTTTTGGCAACTTCTGACAATGATGAGAAATAGTGCCAGAAGCTTCTAGAAGAGACAGAAACTACTCTTAGATGCAGTCAGTAGAGCCCAAACTTTACCTGTGCAATGGCCATTTGCATAGGTAACCCTGAATTGTACCCTACATATTTAAAATAAAAATAAAATGAATAAATAAATAAATAAATAAATAAAAATTTTAAAAAGAAATTAAGCACCTCAAGATAGATATTGCAGACTGGCTATGCCTTCTTTTGGTGTCCATCAGCCTTTGGCCCGCCCCAGCAGGGGTGAAGGCAAGGACACAGGAGAACTGCTTCTTTAGGTTTATTAACCCAGGAATCCATGACAAAGGGAAAATGGAAGAAGCTGAGCGGCTTTGTGCATGGAGCCCATGGGGGTTAGTCTACAAGGGATTCTTGGCACTCCTCTGGACGAATGCAAGAGGATCTAAGTCTGTTAAACATGAGTTTGAGGTTGGAAAACTGGGGGGAAGACAATTTGGAACATGACTGGGATTTCTAACCTTTTATCTCCCCTTTCCCTCTGTTGGGACATGGGAAAAACCGTATGCAGCACGTTAGATCACGATGGAAAGGACTACAGCATGTAATTACTATTTAAATTTCTTATTTTATATTGCTCATTCTGTTTCACTTGTTAAGGATTTAAGTGTTGTTGGATTTTGTTTTGCTTTGTTTTAAGTTTGTAGGCATCAAATCATTCATAGATCATTTGGCTCTGAAGCCCATCTTGTTTCTGAATAACAGAGATATTGGCAACTGTTTATGAGTTATCACAACAAGTGATGCTAAAATAGAACTTTTACAGTTCTCTCTCTCTGGAGAACCTTTCCCCCTTGCTTTTTACATGCTTAACTATTACATATTCTACGTTTCCAATTCTCAACTCTGACCCACATACTTAAATCAGACCCAATGATCCTTTCTTGTCTCACCCTCTATTTTTCTTGTGTAGAACATATCTTGATTTGTAACTATACATTTATTTGTGTTATTTGTGATATTTTTTATGTTTGAAAACATAGTTCACTCTTCAGAGAGCCAAAGAGGAGAAAGATAAAGAGACCCTTGTCATAGATGGCAGCTGGTGCTCAGGAGCCTGAGACGAACTCAAAGTTTGTGTTGAACACAAACACCTCTAGCCATGCCCAGAATACTTGCTTCTTGGGGTTTACTTCAGATGACTCCAAGTCCTCTTCAGCCTTCCTCCCTGACTTTCCAAGAGCCCATATTCATGATCCTTACTTTCCTGCTCAACTCCTAATTTATTTTTCTTCAATTTTTATTGCTCCCCCACTATAGCTTCCCTGTTCGAACACCACCTCTTGAGAATTAGACTTAGGGAGCATTTTCTTCCATTTTCCAGTTGGATTGGAAGGGGCAGGTTATGGAGGGGTAGTGAGAAGGATGTTACACGTCACTGAAGAGTTAAAGCATAGTGAATAAGCTGTATACTTTTCCGTAAACACATAGTAATGATGATCTAACGTTGTAGTAGGAAAATAAGAGTAAGTGTAAAAACATGCCTGCGTTATGTGGCAGACTGGGAATTGAACCTTAGCGATCCTGACTCCAAGGTGTGTGAGCTCCCTGTCACATTCAGCTGCTTGGCGCTCACAGCTCAGCATTAAGATGGATCTAAACTCAATTCTACTTCTGACATTGCATTCAAGGACTACACTGGGCTCCTTAGTTGGTTCTTTGTTGACCAAGTCTCTATTTCAGTGATGTTCAGCAGTCCCCCCTCCCCCCTTTTTTTTTGCCCCAACACAGTTGTGCAACAAGATTCTTTTCTATTGATAAGGATGCTTAATATGGTAGAGTAAAGGCTGAATGGGGATAGAACTGTGTAATTTGAAAGTGGACTTCATTTAATCTTAAGCAGTTTCTGGTATGTATTGCCTGGAGAGAATTGCCTCCATCCCATTTGTGAGAATCTTTCTGACTCTGTTATTTTCAGGAGAATCACTTGGGCTTGAATCTTTGGTTTGTGATCCTCCCCATTGTCCCAGTTTTTCTAGAGGTGGGGCCCTTCGAGGTGTCAGAGATTCATTCTTGAACCTCCCCTGGTACATACTACGGCTGAATCGCCCAGGTCTTACTGCTTATTGTTCTTAACTTCTGTGTGTTTCTGGCTGTTCATTCCTTTCCACCACCATTCCTGTGCCCTGCCCTGCTCTGCCAGCACACCCAGCACCATACTTTTCTAACTAACTGGAATGTCTGCCAGCTGTTTACCCTGAATTTTTGGCACATCTTTGTGGAGTTCCTTCTCTTTATTTCTACGGAGATAAGCCCCAGAGGACATCCTGTAGTCTGTCTGGTTTCTGCGCCTCCATCATTCTAACTGCACCACCATTTGTCTGGGTCTTCCCATCACATCTATTCACACGATTATCCCTTGCTCTTTACTGTTCACTTGAACCTATTTTTACTAGTTTCATAATGGAAGAATGAACTTTCAAAAAGGGAAATGTGTCTTCCTTACATGCATTTTTATATGAATTCTTGTTTTATAGTCCCTGAATGGGTTGATTTGTTCAGGGAAATACAATAGAGTGCAGATGTGTGGGCCAAGTGTTCTTGTTAAATATTATTCTGTATACAATGCTTTTAACCATGAGTATTCACTATAAAAATGGACATGTTTCCCTTTTGGGGGGTTTCAGTTTTGTTGGTCAGGTTTTTAAATAGTTAAAATTATAAACTATACTTGTGACATATTTAATAAAACAATCACTAGCAAAACATGAGTGTATACTTAAGCTTAGGAAACCTCTTTAATAAAAATATTAGACTTTTAAAAGTTGATATCAAACTTTCTTCACTAGATTAGGACCTGTTTCTTTATATTCTTGTTCAGAGGAATCTATTTTTTTTTTCCTCTGAGCCATTGAGAATTATACTCTGGTAAGAATGTGTTGGCATAGCATAGTGTGTTGTGCTGCTCTGGGTGGGACCCCTGTTAAATACTCATTTTGTAGAATTCACTAAAGAAAACAACAACCACACTGTATTGTGAATTTTTGTTTTTCCTGGTAACTATGGCCATAGCGATTATCTGAAACAAAATTGGTCATTGACTTCCTTCTGTATATCCAAAGTTGATCTAGGCTAAAAATATACTTTGGACATTTTGACTTTAGTTATTATGCTTTATATTTTTTGATCTTCCAATGTTTTTACATATGATAAAAACAGCCACACAGAAACTGATAATAGCAGGCACAGCATTTTCATTAGTCACAACATTCATTCACACTTTCATGTGAAGAGATTTTGGATATCTGAAGTTTTGGGGTATCATTTCCTTGCTAATATCTCATGCTTGCACGTGTGTGTGTGAACATGTATATACACACATACATACAACTATATATATTATAAATTTTAATATATATATATATATATATATATATTTCACATTCCAGTAAAATGATAGGGTCACACAAATGTGTTCAGTTGACTATGCTATTTCAAAGAAGTTCAGAATAAGGTCACATCTGAAAAGCGAGACTAAGCAGCATTCTGGAGAAAATGCCAGTTTGGAATTTCAATTTTATAGACGCCGCTCCCCCCAATAAAATATAGGTTATATGATTCCTGAGTTTTCAGTTAGAAAGTTTTGCTTTCAGGGAAGAAGGGGGAAAAACAAACAAACAAAAAATAATAATGATAAGAACCCTTCAAATTACTATAGTGCATGGTATATATTTAGTGATAATGGGGGTAAGATATAATTTCAACCAATTTCTGGGCTAAATTAATATGATTACATATTATTTCAAACCCTAAGAGCAAAATTATTCTATTTTGGAAGTTGATTTATTTCTCTAATTAAACGGACTGTTATTTATTTTTTTCTGTATTTTCTGTTAAAAGTACTACCAGCTAGATATTTTAAGAAAAGAATAAAATCACATTTGTCGTTAACCCTATCTCAAATTAATAGCATGAAATTGGTGACTTTCATAGTGTGTACCACATTTTCACCTCCCCATTAGTTTGAAGTTTAGCTTGGGGGGTTGGGAGTCATCAACTGTCTATAAAGGTGACCGACTTTTGTGATATTGTTAGATTAGCTAGAGTTGGCATCTAGATTTGCATATCATGCTTTCAACTCTCAGGTTCCTTGAAATTAGACTTGATTTATTTTTTTCTTGCCTGAGAAGTCACACCTACCATAATTGCCTGTAGCCTAGAAGCAAACAAATCTAGCATATTTAATTAAATATAGCTGTATTTTTGAGTGAAAGAAACAGAGACAAGTTCAGAAGGCACTTTTGAATAGGTAGAGAAAGAATTAAGAAATAAGATTCTTAATTTGTGGTGAATAATATGCATTTTAGAGGTCATATGTATGTGCCTTGCTACTAAGAGGAATTGTCATGAGACTAGTCACCATACAAGATTAATTATCTTAGTCAAGATGAATTGATATCTTCTCATTCAACCACACAAAAGAAAGAACTAGAATTGAAAAATGTGATTTCCTTTACATTATTTGGTTACCTTCTTCCAGCTAACACCATTGAGTAGATTAAAAGATGTGCTTCCAACATGAAGAAAAATGGAAGCCTATAGTATAGAGAACCATAGCCCCCAAAGTGTTTGGGGAAATAAATAAATAAATAAAGTTAATCTGCACACTGGAATTGGAATCTCAAGTAGCTCCTTGGAAGGGAGTTTTCAGGACAGAGTGAACTGATGAGATGCCCATAAGAGCACTACACTATCACCCTAGGAGAGGCATGCATTTCAGTGGAGATAATCATTGCAACACTGTGGGAGCAAACCACTCCCCAGGAAGTGCCTCATCAATCAAAAGTTACTCTCAGTTTTCAGAACTGTGACATCTCAGATGAGCTTCTATTTTTTATCGCAAAAAGCAAATAAATTCTATCCTTAGTAAATTTGATTACCTACTAATTGTTTAGATAATAAAAAATATGCTTTGATATCTTCCCAGGTGAAGCAGGCACCAGCATTTCTCATCCTTCTCAGGTCCTGTGTTGTAAAGGCTATATTCTAGGTGAGTAAAGACAAGAGTTTGCAGGAAGGCTTCTTCTTCCCAGTCCTCTCTCATGGTGGCTGCTATACTCCAGGAGAAACAGGCCAAGAACTCTGGAGCATCAGTCTGTCTTGTTCACTTGTAGGGAAAGGGTTCCATTCTGGGAGAAGTAAATTAAGAAGACCAGATAACACTGCCCCAGTTGAGTGGCTTGCTCATAAAGCAGTGCTATAAGGTTCATAAAGCTTTGGAGTAACAGTTCATACATTTTGCCCAGAGGGGAGAGAGAGCCCATAATAACAAAAAGCCCTAAAACTCTCCCCAGGGAATTGATTTTATTTAGAACAGACAGGGAGGAAGTTCTAGCCTAATGGTACTCTTGAAAACCATGAAGATTTTGGTGGCAAGAAATAAAGAGGAGGCTGGTAGTTTCCTTACGGCCATAAACTGAATACTAGGCAGCTAGTTTATTAGAGAAGACCAGAAAAGACAGCTGAAAAGAGTACTCTTAAGGTTCAGAAAAACTCAAAGTCTGGCCTCAAAAAGTAGCCCTTCAAAGACATCTGAATTTTATTGGATTAGACTGTGAAGCAATTTATGTACCAGGGAATTGTTGAAAACAATAATCAGATATCAATTAGCAGAAGCAAACAGGTGTGATACCAAAAGAGGCAGATCAGGAAAAAGACAAAGAGAGACCTTGCTAAATTTACTCTCTAGGGCAACTGTGCGCATATCCAAGACTATGCTCTCCAAGGAGCAGTATCAGAGACTCCACGCAACAAAAAACATAATTGTCATTAAATAGTCCAGTGAGGTTACTAAACAAACAAACAAACAAACAAAAACAAGAATAATCTGGGATGGAGGCATGGGGAAGATCAGTATCTAGAGCTATTAAAATGTATTATCTAAAATATCCATTTTTGACCAAAAAAAAATGAGACATTCAAAGAAACAGGGAAGTATGACTCATACTAAATTGGAGTGGGAAAGAAAGAGGCAATACAAATTGCCATGAGAAGGCTTATATGCCAGACTTAACAGACAGTGACTTCAAAGCAGCTTTTATAAACATGTTTAAATAAAGGAAAACCATGACTAAGAAGTAAAGATAACTATGATGACAATGTTTCATTAAGTAGAGGATATCAATAAAGAGATAAATTATAAAAAAATTACCAATGGAAACTTTGGAGTTGAAAAGCACAACTGAAATTTTAAAAAATTCTCTCCTGGGATTCAACAGTAGATTTGAACTGGCAGAAAAAATAATCAACGAGCTTGAAGAACAATCAAGATGTAGAGATGATGTAATCTGAAGAACATATTACAAAAAATGAAGAAAAATGAACATAGCCTCAGAGCAATGTGGAATATCCCTAGGCTTGCCAACATTTGTTGGCAGAGTACCAAGAGGAGAGGGAAGAGGAAAGTGTAGAGAAAATAATCAAAGAAACTACCCAAATTTGCCAAAAAACATTAATCTGACTTTCAAGAAACTCATGGAGTTCTCAGTAAGATAAATGGAAGGAGATCCACACCCAGATACAACAGAGAGAAAATGATGAAAGCCAAATATAAAGAGAATATCTTGAAAGCTATAAGAAAAAAATTACATACACATGAATAATGATATTAACAGCTGACTTCTCTTAGAAACAAGGTACGTAGAGACATTAGGATAGCATATTAAACTTGATGAAAGGGGGAAAAAAAAACTGTCACCAAGATTCTTATATCCAGCAAAACTATCTTTAAAAAATGAAAGCAAAATACATTCCAAAACAGACAAAATTTAAAAGAAATTATTGCTAGAGCCCACCTTGCAAGAAATACTAAAGCAAGTTCTCCAAGTGAAAAGCAAAAAAAAAAAAACTGTCACCAAGAATCTTATATCCAGCAAAACTATCTTTAAAAAATGAAAGCAAAATACATTCCAAAATAGACAAAATTTAAAAGAAATTGTTGCTAGAGCCCACCTTGCAAGAAATACTAAAACAAGTTCTCCAAGTGAAAAGCAAGTGACACTACACAGTAACTTAACCCATATGATAAAAGAAAGAGCTCCAGTAAAAACAATTATGTATGTAGGTAACTATTAAGCATAGCATTACTTTTTTTCTTTCTTCTTTTAACTGATATAAAAAGTAATCATATAAAACATATATATATTTGTTATTATCTTATAATATGTAGTAATGTAATATATTTGACAATAATGGCACAAAGAAGGTAGATGGAAACAAATATTTTTAGTGTGAAGAAACAACACCAGATGGTAATTTGAACCAATAGGGAATACTGATGAGATCAACCGATAGGGAATACTGATGAGAGAATAAATTAAAAATTACTATAATTATAAATTTTATAAAAATAAATTGATTCTCTTTTCTTCTCATAAAATAACACACAGTAATAAATAGAAAAATGTATTCTTGTCTCTGTAACATGTATAGCAGTAATAGTAGAAAATATTAAAATAACAAAAATAATATATATGGCAATAATCACAGAAAAAAGGAAGAATAAAAGATATATGGAAATCACAATTCTATGTGAAATTTAGTAAAGATAGTATAAATCTGAAGGAGATTCTGATAAGATGTATATTGTAAACCCCAAAGCAAACACTGAAAAATAAAAATAGTGAATATATTATTAAGAAAATTCAATATGAGTAAATATTTGTGACTCGTGTTAGGTAAAGCCTTCTTAGATATGACAGTAAAAATACAGGCAACAAAAGGAATAATAGATAAATTAGATTTTATCAAAATTAAAGCATTTAGTTTTTCAAAGGATATCACCAATTATGTGAAGAGACAATCCACATCATGGAAGAAAATACTGTATTGACAAGTGACTTGCAATTTACAATATATATAGAACATTTACAACTAAACAATAAAAGACACATAATGAAAAAAATGGGAAAGTAATTTAGACAATTCTCCAAAGAAGATATGAACATTGCCATGAGTCACATAAAAAAGATGTTCACATCATAATCCATCATGAAAATACTGAATGCATTCAAAATCACAATGAAATGCCACTTTACACCCACTAGGATAGGTTTAATTTTAAAAAGTTAGATAATAATAAACGAGGATGTGGAAAAATTAGAATACTCATCCATTGTGGTTAGAATTATAAAATAATGCAACAGTTTGGGAGTTTCCCAAAATATTTGACATAAACTTACTATGTCATCCACTCTGGAATACACCAAAGAGAAGTGGAAATACATGTCCTCACAAAACTTCAATACAAATATCCAAAGCAGTATAATTCCAAACAGCATCAAAGCAGAAACAACCTAAAAATCTATCAACTAATGAACAGATTAAAAAAGTGTACATACATACACACATATATACATACATATATACCTTCTATATATAATTCCATTTATATGAAATGTCAAGAATAGACAAATTAATTGACACAGAAAGATCAATGGTTGCCTTGGAATGGGAAGACTGGGGCAAAATGGGAGTGACTGCTAATGGATATGAGATTTCTTTTAGGAGGCATAGAAATACTTCAAATATTATTGTGCTGATGATTGCATAACTTTGTGAATATGCTAAACACTATCAAACTGTGCATTTTAAATTGGTAAATTGCATAATATGTGAATTACACATTAACACAGTTGTTATATTTAATAAACTAATTAAATGTATTGAATAAGCACGTACAGCCCTTATAAGAAAATGTGCACACATGGATAAACATACAACATGCCTTTCTCTATAGAAATAGACTATTTCATAAATCTCCTCTAACACTAAATACCATGATTTTTAAGTATATTAAATAAACGGAGGAAAAAGTTAAGATTTTTATAATGACAAATTGAATGCAATTAAGCAGCAAAGTGTGAAGACACTTTAAGAATGTGAAGGGAGTGGCAAGATACAGATTTTGGCAAGTTTTGGGGAATGTTCTAGAGAAGAAAAAACTTGGTGGAATCCTTACTGAACAGGGATCACTGGTTTGGTAACAAGTCCCTCATGGCTAAACAGGTTTTGTTTAAAAGCATTCTTTCCTCTTAAGTAGCTGCTGCTTTCTAAGGCACTTTTTCTCACACAAAAATTTTTACAAATGAGAATAATGTATTACTGCTTTTCAAAAAGGGTAACATTGCCAATTTTTCCACAACTAGTCTGTGGTGGGGTCAAGACTAAAATTCAGAGATACTACATCTCTCTATGTTGATAACAGTAATTTAAAAACCTGTGTGAGTCACACATTTATTAAAACATATTTCGCATATCATTTGAGTCAAAATGAAGAAGCAGAGAACTGAAATTTTTCTTCAAAGACATTCACTAATTAGTAAGTCCCAAAGTTCCAAGCAAAGTTCCTGGGACTCTAAATATTAAACCTTAAAAAAATAACATCTCAGACCACTTTAGCAACTTTTCCAAGTGAAAGTAATTATTTTTTACTTCCTGAAAAGGTATCAGTGAAGATTTTTATTTCTTATTTAATTATTTTAAAAATTGATTGCATTCAGCTGGTAAGAGAAATCATGATTACATTTATGAAAACTCCTCAGAGATTTTAGGCTGGAACATGTAACATACAAAATTTGTTTTCAACTCAATATATTGTAGCAATGTAAATAATATGTCTTAAAATAAACAACATACAATATACTCAAATGTTACATACATTTTCATGCTTGAGATTAGGTATTAAAGGGAGAGAAACATCAGGCTTATAAGAATTTTAAAAATTATTTAACTGTTTGCAGTTATTTTTGTACAGAAAAATTTTCCCAGTGAAGTAAACCAGCAATATAACTTTGACAATTTGTGTTATTCCAATTATAATTTAGATCACAAAGAGTGATAAATGTATTGGCCATAACCTTCTGCTTGTATGAGCTCCTCAGAATTCTTTCCTGTGGAATGGAATCATGGATGAGGTCATGCCTTTGCAGACATCATCTCACCAGCACCTGGTATGAGGATATACCTTGGATTTGATTCAGCCAGGTTAAACTATGCTGATTAGAAAGGAAAGGGTGTCCCCAATTAGAGTAACCAAAGCTTAAATAGATTAGAAATTTACTTTCAGAGTTTGATTTATTTAATGGTTTACAAATTTATAGACTTGGCTTCATTCATCTAGTAAAATCCAAACTATCCCCAGACAGGCAAAATTCCCAACATGTCTATGAGAACAGACATGCACATCACATGATAGCTGTCTAGGTCTTTTGATTTAAAGAGGAGATCTTTTGGTTTTAAAATTTGCAATGACGCATTCTCTTTGGCCAGCAGAGCAGCGATATTGTGGACTAAGATGGAAGGTAGAAAGAATAAAAGGTACATCATAGGAAGCAACCATAGAGTGATAAAACAGCAGAAAATGCTTATTTAGATATATGAGGCAAATCAAAGGCTAACACGTCTTTCATAGTGACTGCCATCTAGCAAAGGATTTTAACCTCTAAAATAGGCTGAGGTAAAAGCACATGTGGCTTTTAAAAATGCACAGACACACAAGCACAATCCCAAGCCTCTTATATTTTAAAACTGTTATTTAAGAAAGATGACATTAATTAAAATCCTTTCCCACGTACACACCAAATGAATGCTTATAGAAAAACTGAAAACTGGAGAAAGACAGCTTTGAGTTTCAGTTTCCTTATCTAAAAGAATCACAATAAAAATACTTGCCAGTTTGAACTTGTGACCTCTGAAATTCTTTCCAAATTAGTTTTTCTGATTCTAGGTAAGATATACTTATTATAAGTTCAAGGTGTCACATCTACCAGGAGTGTATGAATTTTAATAAGTAATGAAGAGCGTTCAAAACTCAATGGGATGAATCTCTAAGGATGAAATGTCATGCAGCCTGGCAGGTTTGTGGTGGACATATATGTGCGGGGGATGGGAAGTAGAGAGAGAAGTTTTCTCACAACCCTTAAATCATCCTGCCATTTTCCAAAGCAAACCCTAATAAAGAGTTCTCAAGCTCAGCTGCACACTAGAATCTGGGGAGCTTTAAATAATCCTGATGCCCAGGCCACACTGCAGACCAATTAAATCAGGATCTCCGGGGATGGAGTCTGCACATCAATATTTTTTACAGCTCCCTGGAGATTCTATTGTGCAAGCAGTGATGAGCAACACTGCCTCATGCCTTTAGTTCACAGAGGAGAATACTGGGGCTCTATTTTACTAAATGACTGAGTTTTGATCAAGCAGTCAGTGTTGAAGACGGGACAAGAATACAGATCTCTCAACTCTTAATCCTATTCTTTCCACCACACTCTTGTTTTCCCCCCTCTTTTTATTTCATATGGCTACCTCTAAATTGGTGAGCATAATTTCAGATCTTCCATTCAGCATCTCTGCTTACTGCACTGCAAAGACATGAGCAGCCTCTCCCAGTGCAATTTTTACATATTACTTTCCTTTCTACAGGTATTGTACTGCAATTTATAGCCAACCACAATTATTCCATCTTATTGATAAGAAAATAGAGGACTAGGGAAGTGACTAGCCTAGAATCATTTAACCCAGAAAATTGCAAGTCAGAATTAATATTGTTTAACATCTTATTTAACTCCTTCCACTCTTCTAAGCCTCCAATTTTGATGACAGGAGGATCTTACAGGAGACACTGGCACCCTTCATCAAGGAGCTAACACACATTTGTCCCAGGAATAGAGAAGCTAAAAGATGATCTAGCAGGGGTGGCCATTGAAGCAGCTATCTTACTTTTTTCATTTTTCATTTTTATTATTTAAAAAAATTTTTTTTTGAAGATGTGGGGTACAATTCAGGGTTAGGTATACAAATGTTGATTATACAGATACCCTTGTCGATGAGGTGTGTCCCTCCCTCCCCTGGCAGTTTCCCACTACTACCAATCCCTTTCTTATAGTATTATGATCATTGTTCAAGGTCTGCTTATGGGCGAGAACATATGGTACTCTGTTCTTTGTTTCTGTGATAGATCACTGAGTATGATAGACTCTAAATTCATCCAAGTTGCTGTGAAGTCCGTATGTTGGTCTTTCTTTATGGCTGCATAATATTCCATTGTGTATATGTACCACATTTTTCATCCAGTCTAGCTTTGATGGGTAGCATGGTTGGTTCCATTTTTTTTTTTTTTTTTTTGGAGTCTCACTCTGTCACCCAGACTGGAGTGCAGTGGCCACTCCCGGCCACCACAACCTCGACCTGCTGGGCTCCGGCGAGCCTTCCACCTCAGCCTTCCAAGCAGCTGGAACTACAGGCGCGCGCTACCACACCGGCTAATTTTTGATTTATTGTAGAGATGAGGTCTCGCCAAGTTGCCCAGGCGGGTCTCGAACCCGCGGGCTCAGGCAATTCACTCACCTCAGCCTCCCAAAGCACAGGATTACAGGCTGAGCCACCGAGCCCGGCTGGTTCCAAGTTTTTGCAACTGTGAATAGAGTTGCAACAAACATGCTTGTGCAGGTAACTTTTTTGTAGAATGATTTGAGTTCCTCCAGGTATATTCCCAATAGGGGAGTTGCTGGGTCACATGGAAGGTCAATTTCTAGTTCTTTCAGAAATTGCCACACTGTCTTCCAGAGAGGTTGCACTTGTCTGCATTCCCACCAGCGGTGTAGAAGCGTTCCTTTTTCTCTGCATCCTCATCAGCGTCTGTTGTTGTTTGCTTACTTTTTATATGTGGAGGTCAGAGAAGAGCCCAAAGCACTCCTGCAAGGCACATGTTTACTTATATGCAGGCTCAGTTGGTTAGTGGGTAGCAACCCAGTCCACAACTTCTCCTGCAGAACACACCATCATTGAGGTTGGAAACTTGGGAGCAGAGAGAGGTCACTGCAGGCTCTAGTTCTTCCTTGTGGGTTACAGTTCACCCTCACAGGTCCCAGATTTTCCTTGCTTTTCTCTCATGCCCACTCTTTCTTCCTGACTTCCTGCCTTTTAAACTTCTGGTTCCAGCACCAGACACAGAAACAATAAACAATAGCCTCAAATAGACCATGTTACCAGCTATGGCAGTTACCTAAGGTCAAACTCCCTGCAATAAGTGTTTCACTTACATCTCCTAGGGATTCTGCTTTTTTGCTTGGAACTCTGAATGATACAGGGAGTGTGAGGCAGGCCTCCATACATAGAATCAGTTGACATCACGATCTTAGCTATGACTGCCTTTTGTCTTTAAGGAGATGGAATTGGAAAAACCCAAGATAGGCCAACCCCAGGTCTTCATGACCTTTGACAATCTTCTGGGAAAGAGCTGTGACTGCCTCTTTGCATTTTGCCGTTGTCTTCATTCTTGTCTGTTGCATCTTATAGTGGCCTGTTTTATGCATTTTCCTATCTGTCCAGCCTTGAGAGTGTTGTAGTTTGTGTCCATCAGCCCACTCACATCCAATCAACAAACACTCAGCTTTTCCCATAACCATTTTCTGATACTCACTTTGACCGTTTCTCTAATTATTTTTGTTCATGTTTCAGATTTCCATGACTTTTTCACATGCACAAGCATGCTTGTAGTTTTACTAGTTTTTGTGCTTTTAAGATTTTAATTCTTGAATTTAGAATCAAATAATTCTTAAACCTCTTCTTGGAACAATTAAGACAGAGTTAGGAATGTAGTAGAAGCATAACAAATAGCTGTTAAAATTAATGGATCTTTATTGAAGATCCACTGTTTAAATGCTACCATGCTTGTTGGGTTGGAAGGGAGTTGACTTGCCTCCATGCCTGTGCTTTAAACAGAGCAATAGCATTAACCTAGAACAACTATTGTCCGTCTGCCTTTTGTACAGCTTCATTACAGTCAGAGACCTGGATGATAATTTTGTTAGTTAGTTGTAAAAAGAACGCTACCACATAGACACTCTGCAAAGTTATATAGCCTAGGGATTTGGGGAAGAAAAAAAAATACTGTATCCGTAATGACTAAATATTAGAGAATAGCTTTCTTTGAATATTTTACTTTTCTGTTTTTAGAGCAATATCAGTAATCGTCTTTAAAAAAAAATGTGGTAGTACATTATACAAAATACTTCATTTAGCCCTGCTCTTAAAGTGTAAGATGATGGACGTTTTTTAAAATTTGCAATCTTTGAATTATTGGCTCTTTATAATCTATGTCTACAAATGCTCATAGAATTGTTCTGTATATTTTTAAATAGAAAAATTGTGCATTGCTATTCTGATCTATTGTAAAAAAGAGGTATGCAAAATCTAAAAACTTGACATTTGAGAAACAGAAAATAATTTCCTCATCTACCGATACAAAGTTTTGCATTTTAGTGTAAATATATGTATGACTATATATGTTCATTCCATATATAGATTTATAGCATGTCTAATTTTTACTTATAAGCATAACAATTTTACATTAAAATGTGATTTTAATGCCTACCTAGTATTTTATTCCATGAATATAACCAGCTCACTTGATCAACCTATTGTAGCACACTTGATTCACAAGTAATGGTTAAGCAAACCTCCTTGCTCTTTTCTTTTCCCATCTTTTAATAGTAACCTTAGGATAATAATTTAAAAGAAAGTTGTTTAAAATATATGTGCATTTAAAAACGTGTAATACATATTTTCTGTTTATCTTAGAAAGAGTATACCAATGATACTTTCACCAATAACTTATCCTTATTTTTACATTTTTGCTAAGTTAACAAGTCCAGATTACATATAATTATTTTTAAAATTTGTATTTTTCAAGGATAATATATATGTTATACCTTGAGATAACCTATAATTTGATGTGTTAAAAGATGCATGTTTTGGCTAAAATTTATTTTATCAATTTTCTCATATATGCAATGATATTAGTAGAAAATATTGTTTTCAAAAAGGGGAAAAATATAATTTTAAAATGAGAGAAACAAAGTCTTAGGAAGCAGGAAAATTGCAGATTAATCATTCTTTCCCATTCAAAATTAGAAGTGGACAGGGAGGAGAGAGATTTGCCCAAAGTGAGGATTAAGTGTCTCTGGGTATCAAATGGAGAGTAAAACTGTGCCAACATCTTTGACTGGAACTCTGAAAATATTAGACATTTTCATTGACAAGACATCAAGCCAAGCATTATACATCCAAGACTGATAAATACAGTTAGAGTAGAAACATCACTGGATAGTTTCACAACTTTGTTTAGCTCAAAATGTGATCCTTCAAGATAAAGACGATGACTAGCATAACCCCATTATGAGACAAAGGGGGGCAAACTGGCACATTACTCAGAAATTATGCATAAGTCTATTTCAATTTCATTTGAGAGAGGAATTTTATAAGGTTTTTGAGCAATCTAGTAGAGTTACATTAGGCTTAATGGAGATTAATTCCATGTTCTCAATCCTAGGCTCATCAGGCTTATTTGAGAATATCATTCCTGTGAAGGTGATAAGCTATTTTCAGAAGAGAAGAGGAAGCATGGAGTGGGTGTTGTTAACTTTTGAATTGAACTCATCTTAATTCTGTGGGTTTGGACCTGCTACTGCCTACTGAGAGGAGATTTAATTTGTAATCATATATGCTGTGTGAACGTCTTGGATCATTTTGAAGTGGTTGTGTAGAGAATTTTTTTAACTCTTCAAAATTTGGGTAAGAAAAACTGTCCTCCGATCATCGGGATTGCTTATCTATGAAGACTTGAGAACATGGCAGTTCTAAAGCATGGACTCATATGGCATGTCTGTGAGGAAGCTCTCAGACAATCTTCTCCAGCTTCTCCAATATCTCTGGGGACCTTCGAGGGGCAGAATAGTCTGAAGTCTTGTTAGGGCCCAAAGTTCAAAGACGGGGGAAAGAAATTACAAGAGAGGAGAGAGTTTAAAAGGCAGAAGACAGACAATGTATAACCAATAACTCTCTCAGGAAGGCTTCTAAGGACAATGTTCTTATATCACTCCACCACTCTTAGTCTGAGTCTTTCTTATATCTAATGTCCTTTGGGTCAATAAAATTGGGCAGAAGTTTTGTGAGCCAATGAGTTTACTGATATTTCTTTTCTGACATGCAAGGGAATAGCCAGAGAACAACTTATAATTTCCTGCTTTAGGTCTAACTGAAAAAAAAAAGAAGAAGAAAAAGAAGAGGCACTGCATAGCACATGTAATTCACTCTCAAGTATGCATTTCAACAGAGAGAAGACTTAATATGTACATAAAAGGAAATGTAAAACATGTGCTCAACAAAGTGAGTATATACCCCCCCCCTTTTATTTTCTGTTCCATGGTGCCATGCTTGGCCAGTCTAGCAATTCTCTAGTAAAAAACCAAACCAAACAAGAAAAGAAAAGCATACAAAACCTTCCTCAAAGATTTAAGTCACTATCCTAGTTCAAAAATCTATCTGGGTTGCTTCTATTGTAGATTTTCTGTCCTAGTTTAGATATAACTTTCTGTAATCCAAGCATAATGGTTGTGAAATTGAATAACCACAGAACATTTACAAGTTTTTTGAATAGCCCATTCAGCCTGGGAAACAGTTTCCTGACTGGCCTCATCTGAAGCATACATCAGGGCATCCTTAGGGCAGATGCTGTCCTGAGCTTGATGGGCACAGTGTGAATGGGACCCTTGGTTATACCTCCATGCCAAGACAGAGCCAAAATTTGAATTTATTTCCAGAAACCAGGGACAACATGATTCCATTTTACTAAGCCACAATCCTAGTTACTGGGAGATCATCGAGATTTAATGTATTGGCCCTAGGACAAGCTTTGGCAAGTCTCTGGGAAGAGCATGTCTTTTCTGTTCTAGTTGAGTCTGTTTTCAGCATATTTCCTTAGTTCAAATGTGGTCATTCAATTATAACTTCTCATGATAGTTTCTTTTAATAACCAAATTTTACCTTTTATCTGGATATACCCAGCTTTGTCTGAATTTCTGGGGAAGCTGAAACATTTTGTAGTGGATAGAAGACAATATAGTCACAATGGTAAACCAGGCCTTATGATATCAACCACCCTTTGTAAGAGGATCGTGTATGTTAAGAGGTTACATAGTAGGTAAGAAATGGGAGGAGAGAGTTTCTCAGGATAGCTTGTGTTTCCCATTAAATTAATAATGAAATACTTTAGGTTAATTTTTAAAACAGAAAAACAAAATTAAGTCAGTGGGAATGTTTCTACAATGAGGCAAAGCAAGCAACTGTGCATGTTTAATTACCATAAATTTTCTTGACCACCACAACATGGAGAATTGGTTTTCCAGTCTTCATACTCTTATATAATATCTCTTTCTATGCTATGCCTTAACCAATTCTTTTCTCATTCGATTTCTATATGTTTCTTGTGACATGCACAAGAATTATAAGCTCTTTGAGGGCAAAGTACAAGCTCTCATAGAACCTACAACAGTGCTCTACAAATGGTAAATTTTCATTAGCTATTTTTTGATACCTCATTATTTTATGGGTGTCAGATAGTTCATCATACTCCAGAAAACATAGAAATAGTTTCTATCCTAAACACCAGTCTTACCACTTGATTTCCCAACATAAGCCTTCATTTATTTAGGCTTGGAAGTTATTCAATCTTTAACCATGGCTGGTTAAAAATATAAATACCTCTGGGCTGAGTAAGTCCAAGGTCTCTGCTTATGGCAACATGTGCCTACTCACCCAAGACATTTATCTTTTGCAGGTTCATGCTTTTTAATATCTTCTTTGTTATTTGGAGAAAGGACACAGAATATAAATATTTTAATTTCCTTCAAAATAGTTGCCAGTTTGTATTAGTATGCTAAGTCAAAAATTTGTTCTAACCGTTCATGACATTTTTGACTTGTAACTTTGATGTAGTGAACAATGACTTAAAAACCAAATTTGACTAGTCTTTTTGTAAGTCCAGAGTAATTTCACCTAGGCCCAGAATTGCTCCTTTGCATAGTTAGTTTAAATAGTGAGTAACACAACCTTTTGCTAAAAGAATCCACCACTTGATCTACCATGGTGTTCCTTTTGGTATTTAAGGGAGGGACAGCATTGATTGTTTATAAAATACAAGAAGACAAAAGATTAATCAAATCAGTTATGGTCTATATTCCACTACTGTGTACAAATATTCAGTGTTGGAAAGAAAATAGAAAATTTCACAATTGTCAAAAATGTATGCTCCAATTGCTTCAATCCACAAGGGAGATGTCAGGATTGCAATAGAGGAGGAGGCCTGTTTCTAATTGAAAAAGGCCTGTCCTGCTCACTAGCCTAGCTGTTTGTGACTCTGAAGCCTTTTAACATTTAGGGAAATTCATTCCCTTGCTCCTCACTTAATTGTGAAGTCTTTGAATGTTCTCCACTCCTCTCTGGCTCTTTCAAGAATAATTAGTACACTCATCAATTTCCCTGCCCTTACATGTTTGACAAATATGTGCCATATGAGTGAAATGTTTGCATTGTGGGCTGAGCAGAATTTGGGGGCAGTTTCTAATTCTGTAAGTTTCACAGCAGTGATATTCTCAGGAGAGTCATAAGTGAATTTGTGGCAATGCAAGCAGTTTGGATGGCCAGTGGTGTTGTGTTACATCTTTGAATTGGCCTTTCATTTCAGTGATTAACAGGTGTGGTACAGGAAGCCTTTGGTTTCAGCTTCATTAAATTCAACAGCCTGATTTTACCTTGTTTCCAGGCCTAAGAAACAGTCATACCAGCCTTCAGAAGAGTAAGTGTTCTTTACACATTTAGATTATTTTAGAAATAACTTAGCTGGAAAAAAAATGAATGCAAGACTTAAGAAGTAAGCATTGTTTCCTAACTTTTAAAATAATCCTATAAATACAATAATTTATTTCAGTGATATGTATCCCTAAATCTCCCTTTTATATCAGAATTACATTATAAGTTATGATTGTTAATCAATAACACCCATCCTGAATAATTATCCCGAGAATGAGCTACTTTTCTGATTTTTTCCTCTTCTCTCCAAGTGTCTTCCAGATAGTTCCTATTGCAAATGATGATCAGAAAGGGGGGGAGTATGTAATAATAATAATTCATGTTATGACATGCTTTCATGGAAAGTTAATGAAGAGGAAGGGTATATGTGTAGAAAAGACAAATCTATTGAGAAGTTTTCCCAAATTGCATGACTGTCCCTTCATCCTTCAAGCATGAGTGAAACACCTACTGCATACTGAGCAACACAGATGGCTCTGTGTGAATATCCAAGAAAAACTACATTGTTTCTTCTTTCTGGGAATGAGAGACAGGCCAGTGACACATGAAGTATAGAGCAATACAAACAGCTAAAAGGGCTAGCGAATTAAAAAATAAAAGAAATGGTACGCTGGAGTGGAGGCTGTCAGATGAGGTTTTTTGACTTTTAAGAAAGAAAGAAAAAGCATTGAAGACAAGAGGCACAGAGCAAGGAGAAGCATGTATATCCACCAAAAGAGCAAGGCTGAGGAGGAGGAGATCATTTAAATGGCTGTGCAAATAGTTATTCACACATTAGGAATAATGGAACTCATAGTGACAGAGAAATTCTGCCTTCTTAATCAGATAATTGATGTGGAGAAATCTTTGCAACTTTCCTTGATTAGACTTGAAGTTCAATATGAATTAAAGTTCACATATGAAGGAACAATTTGGGGAAAATAATCAAGCATTAATAATAATATAAAAAATTAAGAGAGTGCTCAAAATTATCTTACTTTGGTTGGTTATTCTGAGATTGATATTACTTGACATTAATCAAAATTAATATATTTGCTTAAGTGTTTTCCAAATGACTTCAAATATTGTTTAAGAGTTACCTTAGCCATACATGTTTCCAAATGATCTCCCTTATATAATTATGAAGCCAAATTATTACCTGAGATGTGATCAAATCCAGACATCTAAGACAGGAAACCTACAAGTTATTGACATATTCTATTCCTTATCATGACACTTTAAAGCCCTGGAAAAATAAGGGCTTCTTATTCACAAGTTTATGGGATTCATTGGAACCAAGGATGACCTTGTAATCCCTGAAGTCAGTCTTCAGAGAGCTCTTGCCAACAATATAACTGTCTGAAAGCTGAGTTGTCATTATAAAATCTGGATTTTAAAGTCAGGATTTATGATTGGTACAATGTTTGCAATATGCATTGCAGTATGAATTAGACTATGATGGAGCTTGACATTCACTGGAGATATTTTAAAGGCAAAAAAAAAAACCTTGGCTTTAGTTGTAGTCAAGGGTTTCTTCTTTATCAAAAACAGAAAAAAACATTTATCAATGCATCAATCAAAGTCTCAGAGACAATTATTAAGGAGACTCAAGGGAACCATTGCAAATTGTCTACCTAAAGTGACTTCAATATTATGTTAATTTTTAATGTGAATTCTAAAGTTATTTGATTATAGCAACTTTGCTTTACACTTACTCAAGAACAGATTGATGGCTGGGCTCGGTGGCTCAGCCTGTAATCCCGCACTTTGGGAGGCCGAGGTGAGTGGATTGCCTGAGCCTGCGGGTTCGAGACCCACCTGGGCAACTTGGCGAGACCTCATCTCTACAATAAATCAAAAAATTAGCCGGGCGTGGTAGCGCGTGCTTGTAGTTCTAGCTACCTGGAAGGCTGAGGCGGAAGGACTGCCGGAGCCCAGCAGGTCGAGGCTGTGGTGGCCGGGAGCGGCCACTGCACTCCAGTCTGAGCGACAGAGTGAGACTCCAACTCAAAAAAAGAACAGATTGATGACCCTGCTTTTAAGCTGAGTTTAAAGCTTACAAAGATTCCAAAGAATAAGTAAAACACTGTAATCAATACCACCCTTTTGAAAAGACTTGAGGAAATAAATTAAAATATTTATTTTTAAAAAATGAAACATAAATTAAAAAGATTTCAAAATAGTAGTTTTAGTTATGTATTTTAGCTGCATCCTCAGTGATGTTTTCAAAACACAGAAGTTAAAACTACAGCATATTGAACTGAGAACACTGCCAACTTTGGAACTAGTAGGCACACTTCCATATGACACAACTTTCTCTGCATTTTTTGATGGCAATTTTATTCATTCTATACGTATTTATTTATCCTTGTTATGACAGACAACAGGACATTTAAATAAGTGGGAGGAAAACTATATTCACCACTATTCATTCTACCATTAACTCAAGGTATTGCTCCCTAGTTTTTAGACTGTATGGCCTGAGACTCTTTTATTTTCTCCATAGAATCTATATGAAGGTTCGATCAGAATCTAAAGAAAGATTTAACTTAATACATGATTGGGCTAGCCTAGGCTGGTTATGAATGAAAACTTAGAAATAATCAATATGCCTCTCGATCCTCCTAAGATTGGTGTTTCAAGTAGGCTACTTTAGTGAATCTTTGATCTTTGAAGGACCCGGGGTCCTAAAATAGCTCCTAACTCAGGAAAAAGACTGCCAGATTTGAAAATATCATAAAAGAACAGAGGTAAAGAGAGTGAAAGAGAAGGTAAGTCAATGCCCAGCTTGATTTCAGGAATCAGAAGGAATACTACAAAGAATGTAAATAAGAACACATGTGGGCAATTTTAAAGCCACTCATCTTTTAAGAGTTTATAAAATCTGTCGAGAAATGGTGTGTGTGTGTGAGTGTGTGTGTGTTTGTAATTCTGATCACGTTAGAGTCTTTGACAACAACATTTATTATGGTCAGAAAGACCAATTCAAATTAAATGTACAAAAGAAAAAGGAGGCCAGTGTTACCATAATTCTCCATGTGATTAACAAGGCATGGGTTTTTCCTTTTGTAGTAAATGTGGATTTCCTGCAAATATTTTGAATAAAATGGAGAACAAAAATAAACCAAGATAAAGAGTTAAGACGATCCCCAAATTGGTTGCCTGTGAGAACTGCTAAGGCATGATGCTCCTGTACCAATTCAGACAGGCTAGATAGTAGCATGGCACTGGGGACAAATAGCAAGTTTTATGTTGGTCTACATGATGATAAGTTTGCAGACTGTGAAACGCTTGGGCAAAAACATCTGAAAGCTTAAAATGCAGGTCTAGATGGGAAGTACTAAAGTAGGCTTAGAAAGGTAGTCTGGGAATGATCTGCATGACAAAGCTTTTGTAGTTGGGACAGCGTAGTTGTCTGTTAGGAACAGGGAGCTCTGGGCACCACTTAGTACTGGAGCCAAGTCAACTTGGAACCAGTCCTGGACATAGGGGCAGGAGGTGGGAGTGCAAAGGGCATTCTTCTGGAGTCTGGAGTTTTGAGATCTTGTATCTATACCATTCCTGCCTCTCCCTATGGTTTGTAATTCAGAAGCTTAAAACTAGTAAAAGAAAAAGAATACTTAAAAGCAATGAGAGAAAGACAATGTCTGCAAGAATGGGGATGGGATGGGTGCATAGAATGTTCATCAGATATGTTTAGGCTACTTTACATTTTTTACTTGAGGTAATTTGCTACAATATCTTAATATTCCCCTTGAAATATATGTTTGATTCAGGTTTTAATTAAATTTCCTTTCACTGGCATTATGGATTGGCATTGTGAGTCAACATTTGAGAATCCAATTTTCTATTCTGGGCAGAGCACCTTGATAATTTCCAAAGTAGTGTAAAAGGTGACTTCCAAGGAGCTGACAATCTGGCTGAGAAGATAAGCTTGACAAAGAAACATTGAGCAGAGGTCACAAATATGCATAGTTAAGTACTAAATTGTGAGTTATAAGTCAATTGTGGTTAGAGAATTTCACAATTCACGGGATCACTGCAAGCTAGGAAAATTTATAAAGGGTAGGAGGAAGAGGAATATGAGCTGGACTTTGAGGAATGAGTAGGAGACGGAAGGAGAAAGGCATTGCTGGTGTGGGAAATGGCACAACAATAAACTTTTTGAGGTCTGGTGAGATAAACAGTATTAATATTCTTCAGAATAAATGTCACACATTTAAAACTGGTGGGGATCTAGCATTATCTAGATGAAGGAAGACTTAGAAGTTCAGGATGAGGTGTTTAACTTTCAAGCTATGTCTAGGTGATACCTCTTTTCACCTTTGAACAATGAGGTCCAATTGCAGCTGCCAACATACTGAATTTGGAGAACACAATGGAGCCTAGGAGAGGAGAGGGGATTCGGTGATTCTTCCCACACCACAGCTAATTAAGAGCTAGCTGTGTTGAAATTTCATTCACCTCGGTGGGAATGTTCCATATGGATCAGTCAATGACTGACCCGCCCTTGAGCTGCAGCTCTACCATGCCAGGACTGACACCATCCTGCAGCTCTTTTCTCCAGTAGCCTGTCAGCTGTAATCCTAACACTCAGCTAAACCAAGCCTTATGTGTAGGATTCGACAATTATCTAGGATGTTAAGTAAAAGCTACAAATCTAGCTCTTAGCACAGAATGCTGCACGTGGTGAATGGCAATAAATGGACTGTGTATCCTCCCATTTTCCCACACATAGCATATCCTAAATTCTTCATCCCACCTTGAATTTCCTTTTGATTATTCGAATACTATCATGTTCTTAATATAAAAATAGTGCTCTGGCTTCTGTTTACCAACAGTGATTTGCAAGGAGTGATCCCCTGACTAGCAGCATCAGCAGCACCCGGGAACTTGTTAAAGATGCACTCTACCCCAGACCTGCTTAATCAGAAACTGCAGGTGGGGCTCAGCAATGTGTGTTTTGAAGAGTCATCCCGGTGATTCTCAGGAGGGCTGAAGTAGAGAACTATATGCTGTGATGACTCCTTAGAATATCATAGGTGACTCTTTCTGGTCTCCCTAACTCACTCCTCCAGTCTCCTTCAACCTCTGTCTCAACCTGCAACCCACTCCCTCACTGAACACATATGTAACATAGACACATGCACTATTTTCCAAGTCTCTGTACCACACCAGGTTCTTTAGTACATCTTCGCTTTTGCATTACCATTTCTACTATCTCGTCTAGAGTGCATTTCTCTCACTTAGGAAAATTACTTTTATTTCCAAGTCCACTCTCAAAATTACCTCCTCCATGAAGTATTCCATTATTTTGGCCAAAAGTTACTCTCTCCTGGCTCTCTGAACCCTTTTTTAATATCCTGCTCATATAATAATTATCTTGATGAATTGAAAACTCCGTTTATGCATCTGTCTAGGCTTTTAGCAGGATTCTTGTTGTATTAAATACTCAGGAGCTAGTAAAGTGAGACAATTCTGAGACTCAATCATGCTTGTTTAATAAAACAAATTGAAGAAATTATTTAATAAATCAATAATTGTATACTCAACTAACCAAATTAGTTTCAAATTAAAATGGCATAGCCTCTCCAGCCTAAGTTTCTCATGAACTAGATGATACAATTCTTGAAAAGTAGTAAACATCAAGCGGCGAAAATATGAGAATTATGAGTGTATTCTTTTTCTTATCAGCAATGGCTGACTCAGTGGCAAGATAGGCCACCCACAGCACATAGAAGGAGCAGTTTGCTACCAGCAATGATTTGGTTAACCTTTGATTAAACATAGGAATTTAAAGCATGAAAAGGTCTGGAACCCGACACAACCCTTTGACACCATGCTGTCTGTCATTAATGATAATCCACCATTAGATGTTCAGCTTTGAAAATGGAATTAGACGACTTCAGTTTTCAACCCTAACCCTGCTGTACTGTAAAGTGAACCCTGCTGTGTTTGGAGACTTCCTGATTTACTGCTTTGCCTTTTAACTGTTTTCAGGCAACTGGGGGTTGGGGAGGGTAAAGGAGTCCAGGGATCAAGTGAGTACAAACAAGGCGTCTTAACCACCATCAAGGGAAGCAACTTTCTACTTAGATAAGTCACTAGGTCAAAAGAGCTTTATTCCCACAGTTGATTTCATCTTCCTTTTTCTTTCTTTTTTTTTTTTCAAACTAGGTGTAAGAATCTCCTTGCTGGGACATCATGCAAGAAATACTTGGTATCCTTTTACACTTCCTTTTAAAAACAACAGCAATGATGTTAGAGTTCCCTGGGGTCCCTGTCTCAAAAGTTGTTGTTTTTTTTTCTCCCCTTCTTAGTCATAATTTATTGGTGTGGCTAAAGGCCCCACATCTCATTTCATATGTAGTGCAGTGTTTCACAGGATATAATATATGCCTAAATGCTTAATAAATGAATAAATGACCAAGTCTGCCTTCTAGTTCTATAGTTGTATTTTAAACATAAGAACAAATTTCATACAGCAATAAAATTACAAAATTGACCCAGACATTTTCCTGTTAACAATCAACTTGTTATTCTTTTTTTTTTTTTTTTTGAGTTGGAGTCTCACTCTGTCGCCCAGACTGGAGTGCAGTTGCCACTCCCGGCCACCGCAGCCTCGACCTGCTGGGCTCCAGCGATCCTTCCGCCTCAGCCTTCCGAGTAGCCGGAATTACAGGCATGCGCTACCACACCCCGCTGATTTTTTGATTTATTGTAGAGATGAGGTCTCGCTGCCCAGTTCTTACGTTCACATTTTTGGCCCTTGAATCCCTGGCTGCACCTCTTTATCCCCACCTCCTAGAATTTTATTGATAATTGGAGTTGAGACTCTCTCTCAGCTCTTCGCTTAGTTGACTTCTAGGATTTTAGTGTCCCTAAAAACTTTGGTGAGAGACTTCTCCCTCAGCCTCCGCTCTGCAGAACCCTAGTGGAAGAGCACAGTCCAACTTCCTGATCCTCTGAGAGATTTGGACATCATTTCTCACCTATCTAGATGAGAAAGATTGGTGAGAACTGTGAGAACTGTATTTTCTTTTCATCCTTTCAGGTGATCTGATGGATTATTTTTGTTGTCTTCACTGAGCGTGATTACATCACATCACTGTTATACAAGGACTTTTCAAACTCTAGCAACCCAGTGAAATTTTGGTTTCAATAATAGGCACTTGATATTGCCATTATCCCCATTGCACCTACATCAACATTACAGTACTTTGAGAATCTGAAGGCTATTCCAGATTAAACCAACTGACTACTGTGCTGGGGAGTGTTTATCTAACAGACATACATAGCCTTTACCATGAACCAGACATTGTTTTATGAGCTTCATACATATTATTTTACCTAATTTGTAAAATAATGTAAGAGTTAAGTACTACTAAAGTTAGCTCCATCTTTAAAGGAGGAAGGTGAGACAGGGTTGAGTAGTTTACCCAGGATCACACAGGTAATGAATGACAGAGTTGGGATTCAAATTTTGCTAGGCATTCCAGCTTCAACCTGTGCTCATATGCACTTTATTTTAATTCCCTACCTGACTCCAAGTATTAGTTATGATCCTTCAAGAAACAAAATATATATTAGACATTGTATATATTATATAAGAGGGGAGATTTATTACAGGAATTGGCTCACATGATTATCAAGGTCAAGGAATCCAACCATCTGCCATCTGCAAGCTGGAGAACTTGGAGAGGTATGGTGTAATTTAGTATGAGTCTGAATTCTTGAGAACCAAGGGCAGAAGATGGATATCTAAGCTGAAGAAGATAGGGAGGGCTTTTACTTTTCATCTCTCTTTTTAGTCTATATGTGCCCCCAGTGGATTGGATGATACCCAGCCACGTTGATGAGGGCAGATCTTATTTACTACTACTGCTTTAAATGTTTATCTCTTCTCAAAACACCCTCATAGATACACACAGAAATCATAGTTTACCAGCTATCTGGACATCTCTTAACTCAGTCAAGTTGTTACATACAAATAACCATCACAATTCATCTGGTATTTCTCATAGCAACTTAAATAATTCATTTATGGTTATGTAATGAGATCATTAAATATCATTATAATAAGATAAGGATAAATGGTCTCACTAATAACATCAAAAAATAAGAAATATCTTATTATTTGAGCATATGGTTCATGTTCATGTTATATATATATATATATATATATATATATATAAAACACTGGACTGATATTGAGTTCTAAATGAGATTACTGTTATTTTTTTACTATGATACATTAGCTTCTTAATATTATTTTTCCTTTTTATTATGCAAAACATAAAAACATAACATTTGTCATTTTAATGATTTTAAGTATACAATTCAGTGGCATTAACTACATTCACAATATGTACAACCATCATCGCTAAATATCCCTAAAATTTATCATTAACCCAAGCATAAACTCTGTAATAATTAAGCAATAATTCTTTATTGCCTTCTTTTGTAATCACTAATTTGGCTTCAATCTCTATGAATATGCCTATTCTATATATTTCATATAAGTGGAATCATACAATATTTGTCTTTATGAGTCTGTCTTATTTCACTTAGCATGTTTTCAAAGTTTATCCATGTTGTAGCATGCATGTATTAGAGCTTCTTTTCTTGTTATGGATGAATAATATTTCATTGTATGTTTACAGTACATTTTGTTTATTTGTTCATCTGTTAGTGGATATTTTGGTTGTTCCAACTTTTGACACGTGAGAGGGGAACATGGCAACACACTGGTTACTTGGTCCACTATCAGGGGAGAAAGGGCCAACTAGAAGTCGAAACCCTCTTTATACAACTTACTTATGGAGAAATTCTTCATTGTACCCCACAACTCTAACACAAGTTTTCCAATCCATGAACATGGACTCTTTTTAAATGTATTTATGTCTTTAATTTCTTTCAACAATGTCTTATAGTTTTCATGTGCTTCATTTGTTAAATTTATTCTTAGGTATTTTGAGCTATTATAAATGAAACTCTTTCCTTAATTTCATTTTTGGATATGCTGTTGCAGGTATAGAAATACAACTATTTTCAAATTCTAAGTCCTGTAGCCTTGCTGTACTTGTTTACTAATTCTAATATATTTGTGTGTCTGTGTGTGTAAATTTTCTAAGATTTTCTACATATAGGAGTATGTCTTCTGCAAGTAAAGTTTGACTTCTTTCTTTGCAATCTGGCCACTTTTTAGTCCTTTTTCTTGCCTAACTGCCTGAACTAAAATCTCAAGTAAAATGTTGAATAGAAGTGTAAAGAGAAGAATCTTTGTTTTCTTCCTAGTCTTAGAGGGAAGATTTAGTATTTCATCATTAAGTATAACCTAAAAAAAAAAGTATAACACGACCTGTGAGTTTTTCATAGATGCACTTTGTCTAGTTGAGGCAATTGCCTCCTATTCCAGTATTATTTTTTTCCTAAGAATCTATTTCTTTGGTCAGAGAATATTCAATAATAACCGATTGAAAAATTAACTGGAATCATCATCATTAATGATGGTATGTCATATAGTCTGCCTCAGTTATTTATGCCTACTTTGGCAAAGAATAAGAGATTTTTCTTGGAAAGAAACCAAAACCCTTAAGATAAGCATCACTGACTAGAAATTAAAACATTACTTTTTCAGCAAGTCTTTGGAATTTAGTTGAGTAGTAATCATTTCATGTATATCAGACACACACACACACACACACACACACACACACACAAACACACATACAAATTAACAGAAATACCCATGACCAGCTAGAGTTATAATAAACTGTTCATAACAGAAATTATTTAAATAAAAATATGACAAAATGAAAACAAAATTATGTAATTATACCTAGACTCATTGTAGAATAGCTTATCTCTTACCATAAAAACAAACAAACAAACAAACAAACAAACAAAAACACTTGGAAAACAACATCCTGATTCTGTGACAGAGGCAAACTAGGTCAGTTTTACATTGAAAACACACAACCACTTGGCTTACAAATTCTAGCTGTGATATTTGACAATAATCTCCTGGATCATATAACCGTCAGTCCTGTATTGAGTAATAATCCCAATAGACTAGTAGTGAACATTATTTGAGCTGTGCACATATCTTGGCAATCCAAGATTCTTGAGTGCCTCTTCTGTGTCTCCACTGGAAGAGGACTCCAAAAGTTGATATCTGCTTTCTTCTGAACTTTGCCCTGTGAACATTATCTTTTTGATAATTGTGCTTTGTTGTCTTTTGTGTAATGAACCATACCCCTAAGTAAGACTATATGCTGAATTCTCCGAGTCATCTTAGTGAACTGTGGAACTGGAAATGTTCTTGAGAACTCCATATATAACATTCGCATTAGCTTCTACTAATTGCTCATTGATAGTTCTGTTGTTATTGACAATGCCCCATAGAGTAGAGCTTCTGTTTCACTGAGCAAAAGGAGGAGATAGGGAGATAGGAGTAGTTTGTGACTAAGATGTCATACACTCTCAGTTATTACTGAGATGTAGTTGATTTCCTTGAATACATATTTCTTTGCTTAATATTTTTGAAGAAATTAAGTGATATATTATTAGTTAATTAATTAATTTTATCATTTTCATAAGTTAAGTGGTTATTGTATTAGGGAGTAGTCACCTAAGCGCCTCACATTAAAATTCTTGATGTCCTGCCCCTGATCATATCATTGTTATATACATAATTGTCAAAACTCTCTATTTCTTACCAAAATAACATGTATATCCCTTAGCTCAATTTTCAACGCCCTGTATAATTTGATTCCATATAATATGACCAGAACCTTAACAGAACAAACCTAGTATTCTTTGAATAGACCTCATGCTATTCCCTCTGTCTAAACTGTTCTTCTTTCATATTATGAAATATATTAAGATCCTTCATTATTTCAACATTCCCTCTTTTTAATCTTCTTTGCTAATTTTTCAATTCACTGTTCCCTATCCTATAAAATATACCGGGATTTATAGATACCAATTACTTTATTCTTAAAGTTTTATTTTGCTTTTTACTGACATAATACATGTACATATTTATGCATTATACCCCTTAGTAGCTACAGGTGCGTGCCACCATATCCAGCTAGTTTTTATTTTTTGTAGTAATGGGATCTCACTATGTTGCCCAGGCTAATGTCAAACTCCTGGCCTCAAGAGATCCTCCCACCAAAGCTTCTGAAGTTGCTGGGATTTCAGAATGAGCCACAACACCTAGCCTTACTTTTAATTTTGACTGAACCTCCATAGTTTTGTCCATAATGACTGTACTAATCTACGTTTTCACCAACGATGTATGCGTTCCCCTTTCTCCACTTCCTTGCCAGCATTTATTATATATATTTTTTCTTTTGAATGAGAACCATTCTAATGGTGAGGAGGTGATATCTTATTGTGGTTTTGATTTACATTTACATTCATGTTTAGTGACACTGAGTAGTTTTTAACATACCTGTTAATTATTTGAATATTTTATTTTGAGAAATGTCTATTCAAATCTTTAACCTGCCTTTTAATTGAACTTTTTTTATTGAATTGTTTGAGTTTCTTATATATTCTGGATATTAGCCCCTTATCAGATTTTCTCTCATTTTCTCTCATTTTGTAGGTTATTCACTATGCTGATTGTTTCCTTTTCTGTGCAGGAGCATTTTTGTTTGATGTAAACTCATTTTGTCTATTTTTGTTTCTATTGCCTTTACTTTGAGGTCTTATTAGAAAAAAAAAAACTTGCTCAGGCCAATAACATGAAGCATTTATCCTTTGTTTTCTTCTGGTAGTTTTATAGTTTGGGGTCTTATATTTACGTCTTTAATTCATTTTGAGTTAACAAGTATTGACAGATAGTGTCTTTTACTGTTATGAGCACAACACCTGATACAGAGTAGGCATTCTAGAAATATTTCTTATTCCAAGGACCAATGGCTGAATAAGAGCAAGTCTTAGTGGGAGAGTGTTGATAGTAAATTCTTTGCCATTTTGGAAGCACTTTCTCACACATGCATTTCATTTACTAGTTCCAGCAAAAATGTTAGTCAAGGTAGTCAATATTACTTCTGTAAGGAAATTGGAGTTTTTCAGTTTAAAATTCTTACCCAAGATCATACAGATACTGGGTAACTATTGCATATCTACTGAGTTCAAAGCATGCATTCATTTTAGAACCAAACTCTTTCTGTATAGAAGGAGGATCAGAAAAGAGCTTTCTACAACAGACCTGCTTATTTTTCAATTAAAGAGGGATAAGGGCAATTAAAAAATGAAGATAAAATAGATAAAGGAAACAATTTCTGAAATTTTTGCTTAGATGTCTAGAATTTAAACTTAAGGCTTTGGTAAAGAATGTTGGTTATATAATAGATAGAAACAAAGTAGTTCTATTCTTTACAAAAACGCTCTGTGCTAACCTAACCCCATGGCCATCTTATTACAGTAACTATGTTGTTTTGAAAAATAACTCATTCTGCTAGAGATGAAAGATAAGTAACTGCCAGTATGTGGAGCAGAAAGGGGAACTTTTGTTGTAAGTAGGAACAAGGCTAAAGTAGGGTAAGAGTGGCTTGCATAAAGGGATTTGGGAGGAATTAACTTGTGGGTGATAGTGTGTGCTATTTAGAAATGATATTAAGTTCTATTCTGTTAGTCACTGAATCATCTTTGTTAGTCATTCATTGAGGTCTACTTTACCCCAGAAAGTTCTGCTGATTGGTGCTCAGTAGATTTGGTTTACAACCACCGCAGTCTACCTGATTCCTCCACACAGACAGGGTAATCAACAAAGGGAAATTTTTTGTAGGTGTTGACTAAGAGGTTGAAAAACATCTCTTTATCAGTACATTGGAAACATAGAACACATATCACAACACTGTACACATCTGTACCCTAAGCCCTGTACCTTAATCATCACTTTGTCCACTATAATGGGGTGGGGGGGATTGGCAGTTGAGGGAAACTACTAGGGGAGGGAGGAGCATACCTCATCAACAAGGGTACCTGCATAATCAACGTTTGTACACCTAACCCTGAATTGTACCCCACATCTTTATAATTAAAAAAAAGTTGAATGTAAAATAAAATGAAAAGGGTGAAAATACAAATAAATAAATAAATAAAATGGGTATATTATGTGCTACTCTGAATGTTTTGAAAACTTTCTAGCAAAATTCCTAGCATGTGATGTGTGCTAAAATATGGGCTACTTTCATGCCTTTCCTTCTTTTTTTTATTTAAAAAAAATTTTTAATTTACAGATGTGGGAAACAATTCAGGGTTAGGTATACAAATGCTCATTATACAGGTATCTTTGTTGATGAGATGTGCCACCATCTCCCATCCCCCCCAACCCCCCCCACCCCCGGCAGTTTCTGTTTTCCACTACTGTCACTATATGCCTTTCTTTCTTATCACTACTGCACTCTATCGGTGGCCCAAGTTCCTCTGATTGGTTTTACCAAGGCGGATAAAAAATATAAAAAAGAATGTTAATAGTGTGAGTAATGGAATACATTAAGAGGACTTGAATTCCACCTCCTCCATTTAATCGTACCATTTTAGTGGTTATGGGAAGTGGGTGTATAGTAAAGGAAGCTGTGAAAATTTTGTATTTACAGGAAACTATAAAAATAATAGATGATTTACCTTATATGCTTTCTAGTTAACAAAATGTTTTCATGTATATAACTTCACTTGATTGTCCCAACAGCATCATGAAGCTGATGCCTTTATTTTCATTTTACAAATGAGGAGACTGAAGGTTAGAGAGTATTGGCGATATACCAAAAGTATTAGAATGAAAGCACTCATGTGAGTGACCAAGTTTCTTTGGACAGAAAAGAAGTTGTCAATTAATATACTTTGTAAAAAGAAAGACTGCAATAATTAAGTGATTGAAGATTAAAATGGAGTATTATAGGCATATTTATTCTTGGGAGTGAAAAGCAGAATTTATTTTGAGATGACACTTGCAATTACATAACTTCTCACTTCCAATATCTCATACACTTTGGAAGTAATTTTCATCATTCTTTTCTTATTGTTACTATGGAATTTCTGATAAATGCACATCACATTCCATAGTGAAACTACATATATTCACTTATCATTGATTCCTTCATACAGAAAGCACTTATTGACTAACAGCAGTAAATTTGAAATGGTATAAAAGACCTGTATTTTACTGATAATTTTCTCATTTTTAGTTCATTTAATTAATTAACTTATTATTACTTTTAAAATTGATTAGAGAGTCCAGCAGATATGTGGAAGTGCTATATTTTTATCATTATTTTAATTGTTTTTAAGTAAAATGCTTACATGTCCCATGATGTTTCTTTTCATTCACATACAGCATCGCAATTCAGACATTATTATTAATTTTTAAATATATTTTAATTTACTTTTTTGTACTTTAAATCCCTATTAATATTTAGGTCTTCTGAAGCATTGTTTTATAATCCAGTTCTTAAAATTTCCTAAGACTTTATTTATTATTACTATGAATTATTTGATTATAATTGCTATTTATGTGTTTTCCCAATGAAAACAAGTCATATAATAGCAATTATTTATAAAATATTCAATTCATTTTCACCTATATGGAATAATTTCAATAATAAAATACTAAAGAACCAAGATACATCATTAAAAACAAACAAAAAAACATGGAAGTAACTTGTCCAAACCTAAATTTGGGGAAAATAAATTGAATTAATATAATTTTTTGGTATACAGCTTTTAAATAGAATAATATTATTTGAAAAAGCATTTTCTTCATTGTATGTATTATCCAATTAACATAAATCGTAAGTTTAGAATGTATGGCTATGAACAAAGAAAAGTTTAGCATAACTTAATAGGGAGTTTTCTTTCTTCTCAAAAAGATTAAATTATATTCTAGGTTCACTCACTTTAGACAAAATTAAAATTTTTATTTTTTAGTCTGATTTTTGTATAAGATTAAAACCTCCATTCTAAAAATTGTTATCTCTGAAAACATTGCCTAGACACTTTCTAAAGATAAACACAATGGAATCAACATAGTCATATGATATTTCCTGATGGAATTCCAAGCTTACCCATTGTGGGACACAAATCCCATAATCAACTGGTAGGGTTGTGAAGTTCTTTCTTACATGCTAGATTGATCCAATAATCCATGTTTTGTTTTGACATATTTTGTGTACTACAACTTATACTATTTTGCTTCTATGGTAAATGATGGCTTTATAAACTGGCTTTTGCAGCACTAGGGAAAGAAACACATTGGTAGAATGCTTAGGTTTTCATTTTTCCACAAGATAGAAGAAGCATGATTCTCAATAACTAGTTGTGGTAATGTGACAAGAGATTATTTAATTGTTTTTATATTCTTCTACGTAACCAGAAGTAACGTCCTATTTGTAATTCTTTACTTTTATTTCAAGACTCTTTTATATATTTGAAAAAACTCCCCCAAGCTTTATCAATTTGCTTATTCAGACATCTACTCTGAAAAGTGTCTGCAAAAATGTGGGATTGTACCAGTTAATCATAAGCATAGCGTTCATCTGTTTCCTTGTTCCTGTTACTTGTTCTCTATGGCCAGAATGCTCTGGTGTGTGTGTGTGTGTGTGTGTGTGTGTGTGTGTGTGTGTGTGTGTGTGTGTGTGTGTGTCTTCTCTTTGCTGGATGTGCTCTGTCAACACAGGTGATGGTCATATTCTCCTCCCTTAGAGGGGAAGATTTTCTCACTACTTTATCAGGGTTAGTGTTAAAATTAGATTGCCCATTGCATTGCAGCTTGCATAGATTTTACATAACACTATTACAGTCAGTTCGGAGGCACTTCACACTCAGTATCATTTGGGATTTGAGTTTTGAGATCTTTGTTATCTGGACCTCACTTCTGTGGCTATTGAGGGCATTAGAAACAATGGGACAAACCAATATACCATACATCTATGAGCATCATAATATTGGTTGTGCTGTAGATGTCATATTCTATAATATGCATTATTTCTATAGCTGTGTCCTAGAGAGTTTTAAAACTTTGAGATAATTTTTCAATAAGAATAATTTTGATATTGGGAAATGCTACATAACTGTCTCATGGAAAATTACAATTATACTGCCATAGTAAAAGCAAGTAAGTATGTAGTTAATTAACCATTTAACTTTATTTCACTCAGTATTTCTGAAATTTATTTGAATATACATTTTGTTGTTCTCTATCCCTATTTTGTTTGAAAGATGATACTAACTGGAAAGCAAAGTACATAGCCACATTATCAGTTATGCTTATTTAAAGAAAGAAAATGGACATTCATTTGAACCCAAAATGTAAGCACAGAAAGAGTCAATGAGGCAATGTAATATAGATTTATATCTGCTGCTGATTATTACGGGTAAAAAAGAAGAGCTGTTGAAAGTCTTTGCAGGTCTCAAAATTCCCCTGACTGGTTGAATAGAAAGGATATGATCAAATAACTCTTTTAGTGCTGTATTCAAACTGTGTTCCGAGCAATCCCTCAGGCCCCTTTGATGAATGGACACTACTGGGTGTCATCTATAACTGGTATGCTGGCAAGCAAGTGGGAGACTGCATTTCAGTCCTCTCATAATTGACTGAACTGTGTGTCTGTTTTTGGCCAATGAAATGTGAATAGAAGAAACACATTTTATTTCCTGGTTTAGGCAACTAACAACACTATGCAATTATTCAGCCTCACTCTTTCCCTGATTCAGAACCAAGATGTCCATGAGCTTCTAAAAGCAAAGCAATGAGACAGAGAAATCTCCTTTAATTTGGATCCCTGCGTGACTGCTGAATCTACCACCTCCTCCTTTCCATATCCTATCACTCCCACTTACTTATCTTAGATGTATAGCATGAACAAAAGAACTCTTGTTGATTAAAGAATTTGAATAGTTTGCTGATTCAGTATAACTATGCCTCTTCTGAGTGTGTATATATTGTGGGGAGATGGTAACTCAGTCCCCTCTTTATCTGTGCCCTTTTATCTCTCTTGCATTATAATCAGAAAAGCTATATATTAGTCTGTTTGCCAGACTGGAACCCTAAGAGTTTCTTAAAACAAAGAATTCCACTGCTAAAAATATTGAAAGTCATGGTTAAATATCATCTGCATTTTATATTTAAGAATATTTTTAAAAATTCAAGTGAACAATGTAGTAAATTTACTTCTGACAGTGCTGGAAGCAGACATAGAACTCAGATTCTTATTATGCTTTAATTTGTTTTAAGTCAATTTTTATTTTATCACACTACAAAGTTTAAATATTGTTAAATAAAAGTTCAATAATGATAAAATAATTTTAAAATGATATAGAACAATGGAGAAATAAAAACAGTATTCATAGGACCTACTCAAAGACAAAACTGTATTTTCTTGTGTATTTTTTCTTATCTTTTAATTTAGTAGTAGTAGTAATATTCATCTATTTAATTGGGCCTTCCCAGATGCTAGGCACCCTGTGAAAAGCAATGCCTAAAACCCATGCTTTCTGAAGACCTCCTGGTAGACTTCAACCCTCTTTACATCAGATTCCAGAAAAAAGAACTGAATACTACATGTTCTTACTCATAAGTGGGCCCTGAGCAATAATCACATGAACACAAGGGAGTGATTGGCAGTCGCTGGGCACTGCTAGGGGAGGAAGGGAGGAATGGAGTAGATTGGGGGAGCATGTGACAACACAAATTGTATCAGGTGCATTACCAAGGAAATGAGGGTCATTGAAAGCCAAAATTTAACCTGCATGCAGCCTACCTATGTAGTTAATCCTCACTTCTCTGTTATAAAGTAAAACAACATTTTACTATGGTTTTGTGAAGATTAAATAAATTCAAAATATGTGTAAAATACTAATACTTAGAAGAGTGCCTGTATTATTATAATCACTCAATAAATATTAGAAATTTTACTTTCCATTTTTTCACAGTTAATGCTCATTTCAAGTCTATGCAATAGGTATTGCTGTCTCTCTTTTGATCAATAATGTAAGGAAGGATTATAGAGGCTAGTACTTTCCCACCATAACACAACCAACAGACAACTCATTCCAGAACCAATTGTCTGAATTACTACATATAGGAATGTGCCATTTTTATGCATCATTAATTAGTTCACTAATGATGGATAATTTAAGCTGTTTCTGATTTCTTCACTATTATAAATACTACTTTGAATACAATGAATATTACTGTGAATTCAACATATTTTTAATCATTTTTGTGTTTTAAAAATTGTTCCTTAGGACAGATGATCAGAAAAGATGCTAATTTGTAAAATAATGTTGTTTTCTAAAATTCTTGACTCATACTTTTAAGTTGCTATCTAAAATTGCTCTACGAGTTCACTAATTGTAAATAAGAATGTGTTATCATAAAAAGTATTTGGATGTTCATATTTAAAAGGTAAGTAGCAGTGACTAATCGCCTAAGTGAAAAATTGGCTGTAATTTTAATTTGCAGTGTTTAAATGTGCATTTTTCTGTGATATTTTATTTGCTGTGATATTGTATACAATCACGTGTTCTAACTGACTTATTATATGGTCCTTAGTTGTTCTTTGAATGAACCAGAATTTTAAAGCCATGTTTCCTAATGACTTTTTCTATCCTATGCCACCTCTCTCCTCTCTCTGCACACTCACTCCAGATTGTCATCCTTTCCCAAGAGTTGTCTATCATTGATAGCCGAATGATGTCCAAATCGCTGTATATCCAAGTCTCCAACCCAGATGTTTCTTCTGAAGAGCATTCCAACTACATGTCCTGAAAAATACCATCTAGTTTCTTCTTGTGTATCTGTAACTCAAAATGTCCTGTGCCTAACTCATCTTCTTTGCCTCCAGACCTGTCCCTCCTAATTTTCTTCTGCATGTGCTTAGTGATTGGTACAATCATCTATCAGACTGCTAACCTGAAAGAAGGATTTTCTTCCTTGACTTTTTCCCTTTCCCTCGCTTTCCCAGGCACTTTGGTTCTGGGCTTCAAAATATCTTTCAAATCCATTCCTACTCTGCACCTCTACTGTGACCTGTGATTCCTTGACTGGAATCAATAAACTCTGTTCTTGGTAACTGGTTTCCCTGCCTCCCATCTTGTTATTGCTAATTTATCTTTAATAATGCTTCAAAAATGGCAGAATATGTCCATTTTACCACACCATATCCCACTGCTACCTTTGCATCTTTCTCCCTCCCTCCACAAACACTATCCTAGCTCACTAGTTTTTAAATCTGAATGCATATTAGAGTCACACTAGGAGCATTTAGCAGACCAAAGCCAGGACCCTGCTTCCAGAGTCCATGGTTTAATTAGATTGAAATGAGACCTGGGCATTGGCATTTTTAAAAGTCCATGAATAAATTCTAACATGCTGCCATATTAAACTATTGTCATCTCCAAAATTTATATTTCCATTTTTCCTCACTGCCGGTGATGTCCTTGTTCACCATTTCCATCTTGCAAATGTCTATTCACCTTTAAACAGTTGAAATTACTTTTGGCATTGATAAAGAGGAGACAAAGACTTGGAACAACTTTAACACTCCCTCGTAATACAGCTCAGCTCCCCTTCACATCATCTCTCTTGTGAACAACTGACATTTTATCTATCAATCTTATGTAAAATACTTTGTGGACACAATTTCAAGCCAGACCCTGGTGACCAAATTGCTGCCTTAGATTCTCCTAGACAGTTATTCTGGAGCCGCTGATTCAAGAACTAAACCCCAGTGAAGTCTTTTGTGGCTCTCAGGTAGACTACCATGTCCCTTCTTGTAGGTGTACATAACACCTTGCATTTTGGAAGCTCTTTGGTAGCTCTTGTCACCATGTGCAATAGCTCCCTATTTGCATATTTCTAGGACCACTAGACTCTACAGGTGACAGAGCAGAAGTGTCTTAGTCATGTGTCTGACTATATAATACGTACTCAATAATGTCTATCCAAAGAATGTCTTTGATAACCACCCCAGCTGCTGCCAGTTGACTACTACAGGCTCTGCAGATCCCTAAGGGACTTAGGTAGATGAGGAATCAAGTCATAAGGAAAAAACCTCTTGAATGTTGGCTTACCTACCAAGTTCACCTCAGGGTCAAGTTGCGTTTCTATTATCAATCTTTATTTTCAAATTTTTGCAGTTTATATGGAAGAAATTCCTTCCATGTGTTAGAGTTTAAGTGAAACAGCTTCAACCTTTAAAACATTGGTTTCTGCTTCTGGAGAATGAAGTATATGCTTACTCCATTCCTTCTGCAGTTTAGGAGTTTGGGATATATAATAAGTTCAGGATGTACATCTCTCCAGTTTCTTTACATCTAAATAAATCAAATTAATGAAAAGTCATTATTTATTGTGTTTTTAATAAGGCTTATAGTCTTTAAACTGAGTTAGGCAGGAAAACCCAATTTATTTCTGCTCTTCTTAAGGAAAAATATGGTCCTTAATCTTAATTAGCTTGTAGGAGTGTGTTTCTTTATTCTATAATTTCAACTTAACTGAAAATGTCTGAGTTTGTTGGTTGATCATCTTTGTGCTTGACCCTGTGCACTCTGATATGGCTCTATTAAGCAGTTGTCCTTCCCTTAGGTTAAGGGTTAATTAAAATAGTAGAAATAATAATAATGCTAATTATAATATACTGATTGCTACTATGGACCAGGCAATGAGTTAGGCGCATATATGCACTTACCTTATTTAATACTTAGTACTAAAGTTAAAAGAGGTAAAATTATTTCTCAGTACCTGCATTTCATGAATGATCTGAAAACAAAGCTGAGTTCCCTGAAAGGTTGCTGTACACATGTCTGGTAGGTAGGTCACTTAAACCTGTTGGTATAAGCTGCAGAGTGCACCCAGAAGGTGGCTAAGGGGAGTTCACATGCTCCCTCTGTAATCTTCAGTCACATGATGCATTCCTGGCACAAATATTTTGAACCAAAATATTTTCTTGTGCTTTTGTTTGGTTATTTTCAAAGTACATATTAAAAATGAATACAAAGATGTTGTTTCAAAACATGATATTGATCTTTATACTGGGTAAACTTGACCTCTCTATCGTTTACACTGTGTGAAGAGTTATCTTTCAACTAAGAAACACAGATAGAGGGTTTATTATTACCAGCTAAGGGCTGTGGTCTTTGAAAGTTCACCCTTAAAAGCAGAATACCTAGTTTTGAAAAATTTAAAAGGAAATTTTAGATTCAGAGTTGGTTGCCCAATGAACAGTTACACTTCTATTTCTGTGTATAATAGTTAAATTTATTGGCTAATTAGTTAATATGGGCATAATGTGTATTATCTTGATTTCACATAGATGACTGTCCAGCTTAACCTCTATTTCAGAGTGTTGAGGAAAAATCATTGCTGACTAATTTTTAAAAATCTTTCTGAGTGTTAGTAATTCTATAAAATAAGCAATCTTTCTTTGGCTATCAATATTTAATGGTGTTTACTTGCTTTAGCATATAAAACTTCATATACCCTGTTAGCACCAGGAGAATTTTATATACATATATTTCTAATGACTAGGGAAATACACACTGTGTGTGATCTCATACTGTGGGCTCTATTCAAGTTAAAAGCAAACTTATTCTCCCCATGGAAATCATTTTATAGCACTCTATGTACAAGGAGATGAACTTGCCTTTCATTTATCAAAACATATTCCTCAAAGGCAACATGAGCTTTATAACTAATTTAATAATTATTCTTATGTTTAAATTTCACACTCTCAAAGAAATCTGACCACATTTCCCAAGGATGACTAATTGTTTAATAAAGACATTGGTGAAGAATTTCTCTTTCTCTTTCTCTCTCTCCACTCCCCCATTCTCCTTGTCTCCTTTCCTCTGTCTTTTTTGGGGGAGAGTTTAGTTTCTCAAGTTATCATTGATTGTATACAGTGTTCTTTTACAAATGTATGTGAGCTCACTGTATACCTACACTCAGGCTTACTGTTTTACAATCCAAGCTCACAGTTTGAAAGAAGTTTTTAATTCAGTTCATACCAACAACAGTAAGAGCAACAATATCAATAAGAAGTAATTGTATTCTGACAATACAATATCAGCATATCCTTTATCTGTATTATTAAACCACTTGAAATCATTCCATGCCTGTGGTGCTCTGTCCCTCTAAAATTAAATACATGTGAAAGACACCTGGTTTTGAATTTTGCAATGAAACGCAAACCAGATTTATTCTGCTGAAAAGATGATGCTTGACTCTGATACTGAAATGAGAAGTTGATTTTTTAAAAATGAAATCTACAAATACAAACTTAAAACACAGCTTTCGTGGGTCACAAAGTCAGATATTAGGAATCATGGGGTCTTGGCCTATCCCAAGAAATTGTCCTGTAGCATATTTGGTCTCTTGTATTTGAAGATAAGAACATATAACTTCTGCTAAAACACAGTATTTCAAAGTACAAAAGGTATTTTCTTTCCAAATTTTAAGACAAAATTATTGCTTTAACATAATGATTCTACACATAAGGTGACATAAAAATATAGGGAAATTTTAAATTTTAACTTTTTTTCAAATTAAAATATTTAACATTTTGTAAATTATATCAACTTAATTTTTTTTTGAGTGTTTACCTTGTGCCAATCCCTAGGCCTATCATGGCAAAATAACCAGATTTGGTTTTGCAGCTTCATGCTGCTTAGTACTATGGAAATAATTTTGTTAATTGTTAAAAAACAAACAAACATATAAAAAACAGAATAAATTAGTTTAAAGGAATAAAACTAGCATATATCAAAACTAACCCATATGAAGACTGAGCTAGGTGTTTGAATCATTATTTAAGTTCTCCAATGGTTCTGCATTAACTTCGTTTTACAGCTGAAAAAAACTTTGCTGAAGATTACACAGTTAGTAACTTAGTAAATGGCAAACTAATCACTTGAATCCAAAAGTAAGAAGTGTCTTCCAAGATAAACTCATGTGAACCTAGAGTTTATGTGTAGAAACATAGTGATTACATTTCAGTAAGGACCAGATTGCCTTTTCCTTTGCCTCCCTCAATAATTCATCTTTATCAAGATAAACAATACATGGTAGAATACAAAATACCAAACTGAGAATATGGAAATCTGCATTCTCAATATTGCCATTGGCCATTAGAGCTTTGATTTTTTTTCTTTGATTATTCTCATACGGCTGAAGAAATTATTAGTAAATATATTGAGAAGATTTTAAAACTAAAAATTCATATAAATAGGAGGCAACTTTTTTAAGAAATTAAGTTTACAAAAGAAGCCAACATTTAACTATTACATTTGCATTATTTTGCTCATTTGATAGTGGAAACAAGCTGAGGTCTTTGCTGGCTAAGACGGGACTTTGTAAAAGTTGATTTTCACTCACTTCTTTTATTTCCTCTAGAGAGATACCCTCCATGCAAGCTCAAATCCTTCCAGGCCAACTAACATAAAACTTAAAACTTACTTTTTTCATATACTTTCTCAATTATCTCCGTGTTCTACTTGTCAAATGTCTTCCTGCCTTCTTTTGAATATCTCCAGTGATGCAACACTCACTACATTTTGAAAGAGCTCATTCTATCTTTAATTATTTCTAGTAATTTTCTTTCAATTCATGATAGTGTACATACAGTTCCCAGGTATAAAAATGTTTAACTTCTATTCTGTATGTCAGTCATGCAAATGTATCCCATATAAGACAAGTCTAATTGGTTTTCTGTGTGGCAATTATTCAAATTTCATACTATTTAATAATAGCTGTTACGATCTCGATTACTTCTGTTAAACATCTCCAATTTCTTAAACTGCTTCTTCAAGAACAGTACTTTGAATACCTTCACCTGAAACAAAGATGGTGCATGGAGCCAACTCCCACAGAAGCAACTTTTGTTAACTGCTGAAAAATTCCTAGAAATGTCCAAATTCAGGCTCAAAAATTTAATAAAATAATTACAGATCTGAATAAAATATTTGGAGAATAATACAACACAGATATAAAATAGAGGTTATAAGACATGAAGAATGCAATAAAATAATCTACAACTAAGCCTATCATTTCGTGACTTGAAAAACATCACAGGTTAAAAAAAAATCATAGAAATTTGGGTTGAGAGTTAACTCAGTTTCAGCCAAAAGTAAGAAGTGACTTCCAAGATAAACTAATGTGAACCTAGAGCTTATGTATAGAAACATAGTGATTACATTTCAGTAAGGAAAAGGGGAGGGTTTAGAATTAACAAGCTATTTGCTTCTGTGGGAGTTGGCTCCATGTATCATGTTTGCTTCAGGTGAAGGTATGCAAAGTACTGTTCTTGAAGAAGCAGTTTAAGAAATTGGGGATGTTTAACAGAAGTAATTGAGATCATAACAGCTATTATTAAGAAAATGTATACAAAATAGCTATATATGTGTCTAATGTATATACTATACTAATAATCACATAGAAAATGTCTAAAAGGTAGGCAAGAAACATCGAAGAGGAATTATATTTGAGGAGTCTGGGAAGGACTAAAGGATTGAAAAGGATCTTATAATTTTCACTTTATAGCCCTCTTTCCTGTTTGATTTTTTTCAAAAAATATTTTTTACAATGCCTATGCAATATACTTCTATATTTAAAATATGATTTTAAACATTCTATTAGATTCATTTCCCATTCCATTTATCTTTTGCTTGTGTGTGGGAAGAGAGAGATTCTGACAGTCAATAGGTTAGATAGCCTCCTCTACTTCGTGTCATCTGAAAATTGGTTAAACATGAATTCTAAAATATTATCAGTCATTGGTTAGTAAAAATTTAGAATACTTTTAAGAAACCTCCTTTCAGGGAGGTCTTATTAACTGGTAATACTGAAACAAAGGACAATGACCTAATCTCTCTCTCTCTCCCTCCCTTCTTCTCCCTCTCCCTCCCTTCCTCTTCCTCCCTCCTCCTCCCCCCTCCTCTGCCTCTCCTCCTCCTCCTCCTCTTCCTCCTCCTCCTCCTCTCTCTCTCTCCCCACTAACAGTTTTTAAAAATTATTTTTTTTTCCAGAGGTAGAGGATCTTGCTATGTTACCCAGGCTGGTCTCAAACTTCTGTCCTTAAGTGATCCTTCTGCCTCCGCTATCCAGAGTGTTGGGGTTACATACATGAGTCATGTCAACTGACCCTTTCCTTCCTTCCTTCCTTCCGTCCTTTACTTTCTGTTCTCCTTCTTTCCTTCCTTCTTTCCTCCCTTCCTTCCTTTCTTTCTCTATTTCTTTCATATCTATATAACATGCCATGCACTTTGCCAAGCATATTTATTATATAAAAGAAATTTAAAATATTACGTGTATGTTCTCTATGTTTTAGAAAATTTATTCATACCTTTCTTTGTGATAACTGAATTGTGAAAGGCATAGCTTGATTGTTTCTTAAATCTTTTAAGTATCTCCTTTTTTATGTCATTCTATGAAAATATTCTTGACCTACTTTTTCCTTCTTGACACACACTTCAATCTATAAGTCTATGGGAGAGAAGACCATTTTGAATTAAAAATAAACATTGCTATAAGCATATAAAGTCTTCAGTTTGAATCTTTCTTTCCATCTTACGTTTCCTCAGTATATCATCAAGTTAAGAGTTCCAGTGAAAAACAAAATCTAAACTGACTTATGCCAAATCTGAAAAAATAAATAAAGCCGCTTGCTAGGTAGTACATGTTTATTGTAATTTAAGTCTGATTTGTCTCTTTAGTGGTGCTTCTTATGAACATATGTATGTGAGGTACCAAAGAGTCAAGAAAGTGAGAAGTACATTTTTAGCTGCTGCACAATTTCTGTCCTGTGGCATCTTTTCCGAAGCTCTCTGAGGCTTGTGGGATACTATTGAAGGTCCCTGGATGCCATGAAGAAGCTTCATGCCCCCTAAGGTTTTTTAATAAATTCCTTGAGCAAAATGGTACAACATTTTGCAGTCTTTTCTTTGTTCTTCTCCATTCCTAGGTACTATGCAAGACATCATTTTCAAACTGCACAGCTTTGTGTAAATATAACTTCTTATCCTTAAGATTACCTCTTTTCCTTCTTCACATTCCAGGAAGAGTAATTGTTGTTCTCATCCCAATCGGGTTACTAGTTTAGAAATATTAATATTTTTATTTGTTGTTTTTCACCTACAGCTTACTCATGTAACAAATTCAAACTTGTACCCCACAACTCTAAAAAAACCAGAAATATTAATATTTTTAAAATGTAACATTTTAGAAAGTCTTGAGTGGTATTATAATTTGAAGTCCACTGATTGACTTTCAAAGAACAGTGAACACATCATTTTAGATCACTTATTCTTTGGAAGTCCAGAGAGTTTGCTTCCGTTTGGAAGTGTGGTTTTATTTGCTATGTGCCTTTTAATATATATACATTTTTTGCAATTCTTTACAAATTGTATTACAAATTTGTAATACAAATTCTTTACAAATCAATTAGTCATTGGTAAACTAGTCTGAATACATAGAAATATAATAGGGATCTAAATAATGTTGTCTTATCTTTCTTATTGTTGATAAGCTCTGGTTTCAATGAAGTAGGTGTCAGAAAGAAAAGACAAAATTATATGATTTCAGGTTTAAGTCAATCTCAGGTAATGGTTTCAGACAAAATTGGCCTAATTTTCACTGATTCGAGTGCTGAAGCTAAATTCAGATGCATTTCACAAGGTAAAGCGAACCAATATTTTTGCTAGAAGGGATTAGTTTTTTTTCAACTAAACTAATCTGAGAAGTAATTAAAATTGTTAAACTGGTTATATAAATAAAATCAGCATTTTAAAATTTTGAATTAAACAAGTCTATAAAACAGTGTAATATATCTAGAGTTTATTAAACACTGCTTAAACATTTTTATATAGCTTATTTTATTTTGTTCTTCATATAGCTCATAATTATAGGAATTAATTTTGTTAACTCTATTTTGCAGATGAGAAACTGAGGCTTGAAAAGAGTTAACTACACAATTCCAAGGTCACCCAGCTAATAAAACAAAGAATTTATTATTAGAATGGAAGCCTAGGACAATGCCAGAGTCCAAGCTAAGAACCATTACACTAAATAGCTTCTCATATTCCCATATTTCACACATTACATGAGTATAATTTCCACTACTAGCAATTCCATACTAAGGAAAAAGGCAAGTTTGCAATTCAATCCTAATGTATCTGATATAGGAAGCTTTCATTCTTTTTATTTTTTTATTTTTTAAGGCAGTACCTACATAATAGTGATCCAGTAGAATGAGTGTTACAGGTCAACAGTTAACTGAGGAGAATTTCAGAGATGCCTAGGCTAGGTCTGGATCTAATTAGTAGTTCACTGTGAAGAATAGCAAACACAGACAGGCACTCAAGATTAAATGAAAAAAGAAAAGACCATTTTATCCAATGGAAACCTTTTAAAAATTGTCCTGAATACGTTGTTGCATACCTAACAATTTTCTACTGGTGTTTATTACAGGATGTTGCCAAAGTTTGCCTATTTGGTGCATGGCCAGAAGTTTTGCAATTTCCCTCTGATCTGAAAACATTTTTGTCAGACTTTCTTGTGAGTCATCAACTTTTCCAGACATCACACAGTTGAGTTAATTAAAATAAAGCTAATTGGTATTTTTTTCTTTGCCAAATTAAATCATTCCATATGGAGGAGTTTGTAGATTGCTGGAGATGCCTTTTGGGAAGGCAAGAGTTCAGAGGTAAAGGCCAAGAAACTATATTCCTTTGGTTAAAGAAACGTGATTCTTTTTCTAAAAATAAGAAGTATCATTGTAAAATATTCTAGATTCCAATCCTTGGAAAAATAATCTCTGTGTTTCCTAGGGATTTTCATAAGTGTGCCCTAAGAGAAATGTAAGTAAAACTGATGATCATAGAGAAATCATCCCGAGAAGCTGTTTTCATTCACACATGTTTAATTATTGTGTTCATTCATTGTTTAACTCTTAAGGCACATATTTGGAAGATGAGCTCTTCTATGGTGAATTATGTACATTTTAGTTAAAAATGTTCACATGTTCAAATAACTTCTTAACTGTTCTTTCAAGTTCCTCTCATGTGGTTGTCTGCAATTTTTTTTTAGGTGAATCAGGAACCCAAAATGATTGTAGGCTCGCTATGTTCTTTCTTTTAAATCAAAGGATTATGCTACAATGCTATTATTATATCAACCATGAACAAGGTGCTGGAATATCAAATACGTTTATACATTTTTCCCCTTTCCACTTAACATTGTAATAGCCTTACAAGGTAGAAATTATTTCCAGGAAAAATCTGAGGTTCAGGCAGGCTAAGTAATTTGCATAAGATCACAGAGCTTTGAGTGGAAGGGATTCAGTCCTTTCTCTGCATTAGAAAAAGCCATTTTCGAGCCGGGCTCAGTGACTCAGCCTGTAATCCCGCGCTTTGGGAGGCTGAGGTGAGTGGATTGTCTGAGCCTGCGGGTTCGAGACCCACCTGGGCAACTTGACGAGACCTCATCTCTACAATAAATCAAAAATTAGCCGGGTGTGGTAGCGCACGCCTGTAGTTCCAGCTACTTGGAAGGCTGAGGCGGAAGGATCGCTGGAGCCCAGCAGGCTGAGGCTGCAGTGGCCGGGAGTGGCCACTGTACTCCAGTCTGGGCAACAGAGTGAGACTCCAACTCAAAAGAAAAGAAAAGAAAAGAAAAAGCCATTTTCAAAGTGCTTCTATTTATCTTGACTACAGTTCTCAGTACAACACACAGATAATCTAAATATTATATTTAATTGGTATCAAGAATTGACTAGGTGATTTGACGGTATAAAGACACAGATAGTTGATTGATCTGAATGATAAGGAAAGAAATTTGCAGAATAAAACTTATTCTTTAAAAAATTTTTTCTGCACTTACATCATGCTTTTCAGTTGACAAATAAAATATATTTATGATGTACAATATGATATTTCAATATATGCATGCATTATGAAATGGCTAAATTAAGCTAATTAATGTATGCATTACATCATATACTTATCATTTTTGTGGTTAGCCATACTTAAACTTTACTCTCTTAGCAATTTTTAAGTATATGATATATTATTAACTACAGTCACCATGATGTAGAATAGATCTCTGCAATTGTTTAAACAAATAACTACACCTGTCCTGGTGGTCAGTGAAAAATGTCCCTGGCTGTAATAGTAAAAAGTGCCTCTATTTTCTGTAAAGAGAGTAGTAGTCATTGTATAAGTACCACACACCAACTGACTGCACTACTGGAGTTCCAAAGAGTAGCAGTAATTGAAAGAACACTGGAACACAGATCCTGAGCCAAGAAGCACCCATCCACTGCCAGAGTTATTTTCCAATGGATTATTTTGGTTCTGATCATCATTTTGGCTTTTTGGCACTGATTTTTGTTGTTGCTGTTTTAAAGAGAAGTGCACTCCATTGTTACCACATCCTGCACCAACAAAAGGAGTTGGCTATCTTAGAGAACATTTCATACCATAAAAGTTTTGCTTCATGGACTTCACCTTTAAAGACTGTTTTTATTCATTATTTTCCAACGTTTTGTATATGTGCCTGATAAAGAACGCAAACCTCTGCCTGGTAGACACCTCTGAAATAATATTTAGGAAAAAGTTTGGCATATGCGTCAGGCCATAGTGGTAAGAAAAGGATAAAGGGTATCACAGATCCATCTGTAACTCTCTTCACAAAGCAAAAACATTGAGATAACTTTTAAAAATGAAATGAGATCACATTGTGTTTTGCTCAAAACCCAAAACCCTCCACTGCTTCCTATAGCACCTATAATAAAGCCTATCCTTAAATATTCTATAAAGAGCTACACAACATGACTATTGTCAACCTCTGCCACCTTCTTGACCACTCCCAGCATTTAACTCCTTCCTGCTGACCTCTCTAGTCCTAGAACACCAAGCTTGTGCCTGCCTCTGGGTCTTTTGACTTGCTGCTTCCTCTAGAACTATCTATCCCAGAGCTTTTGTCTGCTTCATTTCTTCTTGGAATTCCAATCTTCTTAAAGTCCTCTTCTCCTGATGTTCTGACAATGTTCTCCTCAGCAGCTGCTCCTTTGTTCTCAAGTCCTACCCTTCACAGTATCTTTAGTTATTTGAATCTACATAATTAACTTAGTTATGAATTGACTAATTAAGTCTTTCCTACAAAAATGTAAACTCAGTGATGTGGAGAATATATCAATGTTATTCCCAGTCTAGGACCATATCTGATACCTAACATTTTACTCATTGTATTTCATAATAAGCAAACAAAGAAACAAATACATTGTTGCAGGGATTGGCTTCTAACTCCCTTCCAGCCTTCACTCACACTCCCAATAAGGATCTGTTGGCTGTTGGCATTACGTTTAAGGCCTAAGAGAAAAGGGAAAGCTTTGCCTCTTATCAGCCTGAGATTGTCCTCCTAAGGTAGCATCTCCTCTACAGGGACTGTTCTCTGCCTTCAGGAGAAACACTACCCTATTATTAATTATCCAAGACATCTTCCTCAAACAATTTTTTTTCATCTTATTGACACCTTACCTCCTCTATATCACCCTCCACCCTATTCAGAAGTGAGTTTTGCTGTTGTTTTTGCCTTGTTTATGGTCAGATTTTGTAAAATAATTTTGGGTACTCGGCAGCTTGCTCCAACTGCAACAAAAAGTTGCTATGATTGCCTTCTGCCCCAAGTCACAGAACAAAGTTCTCACAATCAGGCTTCCACACACATATCCAGATATATGCTCATGGTTGAGGCCATCTTATCACACAGGAAGAGTTGTTGGTTTCTTTTTCGGATGTACATCTAATTGTTGTTGATTCTCTAACAATCCCGTCTTTTTAGCTGACTCTTCCATTATTTCTAGTATGCATTTTAGTAATATTTGCTGTTCAGAGTTGTGTACTGACATCTTTGTCAATACACAAGTCTCTATGCCTTTTTACCTATTATCAGGTATACCTTTTATTTTTGAGGCACCCTTCCAAAAATGTTGGAACAACTTCCCCCTTTCTGGTATGAGAGTTTCAATCAAGCCCTAATTCTCATTCACCATTTTACAGAAAGAAATCAAGAGCTTCATTCAAATAGAACCCAGGAAACTTGCCTTAGTGTTCCAGTGATGAGTGGAAATGATGAAGGTCTCTGGACGCTCAACACAGTACAGCATCTGAGGTGTGACAGTCATGGATAAGATGCTAATCTTGTAGAAACGACCAAACAAAAAATTCTTGAGTGCTTTCACTTATTGTATTTTATATCAGAATGACTAACATGATATTGAGGGTTTGGCACAGTGTTGTCCCAAGTGAATTGTTCATTTCTTGTAATAAAATGTTTACTTTGTTTTATGAATGGTGCCACTGTAGTATTTTCTGCCCAGTGGGTGCTCATAAATACTGGCTGGTTGGAATCTGGAATTTCAAGCGTCATAACTCTGGGACTTACTGATTCCCTATAACTTATTGGGCTCCTTATGTAGCTAAACTTAGAGCTAGACTCTGAAACATTTTGCGGATGAGAAACTGAGGCTTGAAAAGAATTAACTACACAATTCCAAGGTCACCCAGCTAATAACCAAAGAATTTATTATTAGAATGGAAGCCTAGGTCAATGCCAGAGTTCAAGCTAAGAACCATTACACTAAATAGCTTCTGATCTAAGTTATACAGCAAGCCTTTAAGGTATAAGTTATCCGTTTTAAAAAAAGCAAAACAAAACAGGTTCTTGTCTATTACTTAAGACCAGTAAATAGTGGTTAATGATGGAGAAGTCTTACATTTCAGGCATGTTTTAGAGACTAACCTAATCATGTTATTAAGTGGAGGCAAGGAAACATTATTTTTTTGTTCATAGACATTGAATACCCAAGAGAAGTTCTCATATCATGTCTCAGTAATGGTTTTAAAGTTTGACACCTACATGCTTAAATACGGGAAATGACACCGAGAATAGTACAGCGTCTTTCTTGGGGCAGAACCTACATTTTAAAGATTACAAATACCTCTATATGTAAAATTCTGAATCTGATTTCAGATATTTAGGGGAAGTTTACTTTTAAGAAACATGATGAAATGTAGTTTGCCTCAATGAAATTGGTGTCATTGTTAAACACTGATATATTTATAAAGTATCATTAAAAGCCTAGTGAAATGAATTGTAGATAACAAGTACAGGAAACCAGACAAAATATCTGCCTCTGAAAGAATAAAAAATATATTACTTAATCAAGATCTAATCTTTCATATATTTTTAGCACTATGGACAGTTATTTAGTGTATGCCAAACACTGAAATTTTATGTAGACTTACAAATATGAATAAAACCTAGTTCCTATCTAAAAGACTCACAGGAGAAAGAGAACTGGTTTCAAAGGGGAATGTCTACACTATGGGTCTGCAAGGAAAGCCTTTGATTACAAGAAGAAAAATACTAAAATGTCTTTCTGTTTATTTTTGTAAAATAAAAAAAGTAGTAAAGAATAAATAAGTAAAATATATAATGCAACCTGTCCAATTCAAATAAATTAAGACAAATTAAGCATTCAGATAAATCCTGGCACTCTGACTCACCATTAAGCATAAAGAATGGGGAGGAAAGTAGTCAAAATATAAAAACTGATATATATACTTCTCTGTGTAATATTAAGAATCATAGGAAACTACATTTTACAAAATGTTACTAAATCTAACATCAACATTTAAAAGTTTTTTTTTTAGCCAGGTTTGGTGGCTCAGTCTGTAATCCCGTGCCTTTGGGAGGCTGAGGTGAGTGGATTGCCTGAGCCCACGGGTTCGAGACCCGTCTGGGAAACTTGGCAAGACCTCATCTCTACAATAAATAAAAAAAAATTAGCCAGGTGTAGTAGCACGCGCCTTAGTTCCGGCTACTTGGAGGGCTGAGGCGGAAGGATCGCCAGAGCCCAGTAGGTCGAGGCTGCGGTGGCCAGGAGAGGCCACTGGACTCCAGTCTGGGCAACAGAGTGAGACTCCAACTCAAAAAAATAAATATATAAAATAAATTTAAATTAAAAAATAAAAGTTTTTTTTAACTTTATTACCTCATGATGAAAAAGAAAAAAATTAACTACTTTTTAGGAACATGGTTATTCCTCCTGCCACAATAACAGTGATCAGAATAATCCATAGAAAACAATATAAAATATAGCTACATAGTTAGGTGCATTTGGTTTTTTTTTTTTCATAAAATAATTAGAAGGTGCACAATATTGGTACAGATGAGCAGGGGAGAGTATTAGAAAGAAGCCATCCTACTTGGGAATTTTACGATGTAGTTGGCGGAAGGCACAGATGTTTCTAGCATGTCTCAGCTAATGGTAATTTTTCGATTCTATTTCAGTAATAACATACACAAAGAACTACTTATTTTTATAAACCACTAAAGGAAAACTGTAGCAGAGATGAGATATTCTCAGCAAAAACTTTCTTAATAAAAATAATGTTTTGCTGAAATAACTGTGAAGTATAACCACTGATGAAGCAGTTGCTCTTTACTGGAATTTTTCAGAGGATTTCAGGGAAATGTTGAGGAGAGAATATAATATCCTGAATTCTTCATAGGTAAGCAATTTGGGCAAAAAAAAAGTATACTTTTAGAAATGCATAAAATCTTAAGAAATGGTATCTTTTCAATAACAAGGCATCTGAGGATATAGTAGAATCATACACACACACACACACACACACACACACACACACACACACACACACACATATTTGAGACAGGGTTTTACTCTGTGCCCAGGCTGGAGTACAGTGACATGATCGTTGCTCACCACAGCCTCAAACTCTTGTGCTCAGGTGATCTTCCTGCCTTAGGCTCCCAAGTAGCTGGGACTACAGGTGCATGCCACCATGCCTGGCTAATTTTTCTATTTTTTGTAGAGATGGGGTCTCACTTTATTGCCCAGACTGGTCTCAAACTCCCGGACTCACGCAATCCTTCTGCCTCAGTCTCCCAAACTGCTGGGATTACAGGCATTAGCTACCGCATTTGGCTGATATTTTTTAAAGAGTCTTTATGAAAAGTTTTGATGGACTCAAAGCTAATTTATAGACATTATTTTAGATAAAAAAGTATTCCAAATTGTCAACAAATGAACATTACTAGTATCATACCAAACAGATCGAGTTTTAGAAATCACACATTCTAAGAAATTTGATTTTCAAATAAATGCTTGTTATGGAAAATTCATTTTGAAGAATGTAAAAACATTTTCCAGATGGTAATTTTGTCTTTTTTTTCCCCAAGTGTTACGAGTGCATTTACCCTGTGACATTTCTACATGCTTAAAAAATATTGGAAATACAGTGTTATTTAGCCAATAAAATCTTACAAATAAAGAGTTCTTGTGGGTTTTTAATCCTTTTATTAAATCATTCAAATTAATAGTTTTGATCAGTTTTCAGGAAAATTGATGATATCAAAGGAGCTGGAAAGCTGCCAGACTAATTTCAACAACAATTTGCATAATTTATAAATGAAATTTAAAAATGAGTTTCTTCATCTCATAAGCCCAGTCTATGATGCCTGTCTGTTGTTTGAGCTTGTACATCTTTATATAATTTATCTTTCAAAATTCCCTGATTGTCTTAAAAATAAATATAGTAATTTATTTGTTTAAATAGGGATCCTAGAAGCTAGTTGTTAGACCTATTGACAGATAGATTGGATTGGATTCAATTTGGTTTTTGGCAAGAATGCTTCATAGTCAATGTTGTGTGCTTCAGTTAGGGGTCCCATAGTATTTAGCTCTTTATTTGTATTGATATTAACAGTCATAGGTTAGACCCAATGATTCATTAGAGGCTGCAAAATATTGATATGTAATTATATCATTCTATAAAGGGAAACATCTACAACAACAATTTGGTTACCCTGAGCTACAGTTTGTCTAGGAAAGGCTGCATTAATAACAGATTTTTCCCTTATTCACCAGTTTTCAATGTAATGATTTTGCTTTCTATCATCATCCAAAGAAGCCCAGTGAAATTTTAAAAATCATTTTGTGGTCATAGGTTTAATCATGCTTGCTATGATTCAATCCATTACAATTTGTATTTTTTTGTTGAGTAAGGATCCCCTTATGTTTATATGTAAGTCTTTTTGGCATGCCCCCTTTAGTCTTTGATAGCCTCATTGTTTTTTGTACATATTTTATCCAAATGTCAGTTCAACTATTTCTCCAAAATGTACTGTTTTATTAATGAGAAATATTAGAAATTATAATCTGGATGTAGGAAGTACTCTTTGCAACTCGATTGATCATATGTTATAGGATTTTTCAGTAGAAAGTGCAAAGAAGTATAAATTTTGTAAGATGGGTAAATGTCTCAAATCCATACTGATAATAATTCAAATTCATGACTTAGTTTTAATCAACTTCATTTATCTTTCATCTGTATCACTTTTCTTTCAGTCTAAAACTATTGGTCCTCAAAACATCAGCATAATTCTTCAATTCTTCGTATTCTATAAGACATACACAGCAGGCTCAGGATGATAAAAACCAGCACTATCAACAATATGATTAATATTGTGAATATGTTTTGTGTATACCCTACCAGGAGTGGACAGTCAAATTGCTATGTTTTAAAGTTAATTGAAGTGGTTCCTCTTTTTTGGTTATGCCAGAAATGCAATATGCAATTAGCCCATGCAATTCATTTGGCATTCAATGCACATGTACTGTTTTTCAATAATTTTTTTAGTTATGTAAAATATTCATATGACTCCAAAATGATATCAACAGAACAAGGAATAGCCAGTGAAGTTCTATATCCTGATGTTCTCTGTACTTCTTCCTATACTGCTCCTTATCGGTAACAATGTGTGTGTGTGTGTGTGTGTGTGTGTGTGTGTGTGTGTGTGTGTGTGTGTGTTTGTGTGTGGGTTCTGGTTCATCCCATCATTGTTTTGTTCAGAATTTATTTCTACAGTGAGATGAGTTTTTCCAAATGTACACTCTCATGTAACTCACATTCCTATCAATATAAAGACCATTTCTGTTATCCTAGAAGATTCTCTCAGACCCTTTCTCAATCAATACCCCTGCCCAGAGTCACTATTCTTGTTTCTTTTTTCATAGTGTTGCCAGTCCTAGAAATTTATATATAAGGAATTACATAGTATGCATTCTTATGTAGCTAACCTCCTTCACTCAGCATAATGTTTTTGAAGTCTTTTTTATTTTAGAACGTGTATCAATAGTTTGACTAATATTGCTAAGTAGTATTTCATTGTTTGGAAGTACCATATTGCAAAACAAACAAACAAACAAACAAAAAACTTTCCAAAGTTTAAAGGACATTAGCGTTATATACTAGTTTGTCCTAGCATGTATTAAACTTACAAATATTTTTGTACAGTTATTTTGTGCATAAATATGTTGTTCCTGGTGGGTCATAGGATTGGTATACATTAACTTTATGAGAATGTGCTAAGCAATGCATGAAGACCTCCATCTATTTTGCAAAGCCTCTGACTTTTGGTGGTATTCATCTTTTAATTTATCTTTTCCATGAGGGTGTGGTGGTTTCCTTGTGGTTTCAATTGTTGTTTCCTTGATGACAATACTATTAGGCATGTCTCCTCATGATTTTTGGCCATTTTTCTTTGTAAATTGTCTGTGTAGGTCTTTTTCTCATTTTTAAAAATGGTGTTTGTTGTTGTGCCTTCTAACTTTTTAGTTTTAAAAGTTACTTATTTGGGGTACAAGTTCTTTTTTCTGTTTTGTTTTGTTTGATGAGCAGAAGTTGTAAATTTTGATGAAGTTCAATTTATCAATTTTTTTCTTGCATGAGCTTCCTAAGTTTTTTAAGTAACTAGATCTTTAATAATTAAATATTTTCAAAATTAACAAACCAACTAAGTTACATTGCTCGCTTTTAAAAAGTATTAATAATCTCATAAGAAGAATGTGCTCTTCAATGCATTGAGACATTTTAAATGCCTTAAATTTTCTTATTTTGTCTTTATCTGGTGCTCACCACATCTTTTTTACATGTACCTTATAATGTATAATTTATAGAATAGTATATATAAAATATATGCACATAAAAATATATACCTGCATACATACATAAATAAATATATTTTGAGATGCATATTCAGTAATGTTATTGATAAAGAATATGATAAAAATTTAGAGACCACTGGGTAATTCTCTAAAAGTAGAGACAGAGATAAATACAGGAGGCTGTGGTCAACCAGAAAAGAGACAGTAAGCCCAACATGGGATTTAGAAAACAATTTCCAAGCAAAATGACTTGCTATCTGAGTCTTAAGGAATTAGTGACAGCTATGCGAGTAAATACAAAAGAAAAGGGCATATAAGAAAGAAATAACACTATGAGCAAAAGCATAGATGCATGAAATCTCATAGTTTGTGGGGGAAATGACTTTTCACATTCTTACAACATTAAACCCAAATGGAAGAGTTTAAGAGGGCCTTGTTTGTCACTCTGAGAGAATAGACTTGATGTTCTATGTGAGAAGGAGACACCCACTGGAATGATTTAAGAAGAGGAGTGCCATATTCCAATTCTAAATGCTTACTTTTGTAGCAATGGGAAGATGAAGTTGAGAAGGACCAAGTTAGGCCTTTCAGAAGAGTTGGGAGATATTGCAGTAGTGTAGATGGCAGATTTGAGAACATGGAGAGGAGAGGAAGAAGTGCATTTGAGAATGGTTCCGGGGTAAACTCAGGGGGACCTGGTGATCAGTTGTGAAGGTGGATCATGAAGTAGAGGAAGGACAAGAGTAGCTCATGTTCTATTTTGGTTACCTAGGTATGATAGTGGTACAATTACTCAATGTCAAGGGGAATACAAGAAAAGAAGCTGCACCAGCAGGATAGTTTTTCTGAAGCTTTCCTCTGCCTGTACATCCATAAAGACTTATCCACATGATAGCTACCAGTTCCTGTCACTGTAAAATAAACTCCTTAGGATAGCATATCTAACTGCGTTGTGTTTGGAACCTAGAGTTCTCTTATACTATATTATCTCTTCAGATATATCTAAATAAAATACTGAAAACTTATGGAAGAGCTAAATGGAGTGTAAAAATGATAAGCCTGTGTTTGAATAAAATCCATTCAACCATTTTATTCCAGAAATATATGTTGGATAACCACTTCATGTCAGGAAATATCCTAGATATAGGAATATAGTGATAAACAAAGCTGACTTGGCCTCTGCCCCTAGATTGCTTGTTTCCAGAAATGTACATTTCATCAAGAGTCAGAAAATCCTTTAGGAAGAAAAAGAAGGGATGAGGAGTTGATATTAGCTGACTGAAGGAAAGAGTAGAAATTTGGAAGAAGTATTGCAGGCATAAGTACTGCCTGCAATGATCATATAAATGTATCAGAAAGATCATATACATGCACATCATAAATGAGGGCATAGGGAATGGGAAAAACCAGATCACAGAAAAATTCAACAGAGCTGGAATATAGACTGCAAAGGAGAGTGAGGAAATGGAATTTTTTTCCAACAAACATTTCCTTTGATGTGCTATGTCCAACAAGGTTGGATTTACACTCAATATAAGGAGCATGACCATTAGTTAACAGAGTTCCTTCTGTCAGAGAGCTCTTGATCTACTGAGAAAGAGAGTCACAAAAAGCATTTTAAAATATTATGGATTCATGGGCATGGGGTTGAGGCCACTGGGGATCAGGAAAAGTGTAGCAAATAATGTTTGAACAGTCTTAAAGGATTTTATGAAGATTATTGATAAGCTTGGACCTAGAATGAAAAAGGGAAACCATCCAGAGAGTGAGACCCAAATACAGAAAGATATGGGAATTGGGAGAATTACAGTGTAGCTAAAATACAATTCTGGCACAGCTCACAGGCCTACAGCATCTCAGAACCATCTTTCTAATGGACAGATTTTTATGGACAGAGAATATGTATGAACACATCATTTGAGGTAATTTCAAATGGTGACAGATGCAAGGTAAAACTTGCAGAGTAGAACTTGTCAAAATGATAAAACACAGCCATTCTATATTATATATAATAAAGCCTTTTGTGGTAAGAAAAAAATATTAATTCCTTTTCTCAATTTCTGGTTATATAAGTAAGGTTATATGAAATATCTTCCACTCTTTAACGAACATTAAATATGGAAAGACTATAGGCTGACATTCATATTTAATGAAATTTACAAGTAAAATTAGTATAAGAAAAGTGTTTCAATTTCTTTTTCAAGAATTTGTATAAGGAGAATACATGTCTTTGGAAATGAACCAGAAATTTCTGCACAGAAAGCAGAAAGGGATCCTGGGGCTTGTAATCTAATTGTGGCTTGATATGATGTGTCAAGCTGATAGGACTTCTCTGCTACTATTGTATGGTTTGAGTAGCTTCAGCTTAAATAAAAAGAAACTTAAAAAAAACACATTAACTGATCTTTAAAGCTATTTCTTTGGAAAACTGAACTGCTTTTATCAAGTTATCTTGAAAAGGTAGAAAGCATAAAATATTAAAAGCATCAACAAATCCCTGTAGCATGGTTATAGATTATAAGACTTGCATGAGCACAGAGTAAAGGACACTAGACCAGGGATCATGAGACCAAAGTTTGTTCACTGTGTGGTCATTGATAAGGGCCTTAATGCACTGCATCTGGACTTCTTCACTTTACCTGCATTTTAGGGTTATTTGGAGCCTAAATGAACTGCAATTGACCCGTGAACAACACAGAGGTTAAGGACAATGACCCTTCGTGTAGTAAAAATACACATATAACTTCTCAGTCCCCTAAAATTTAACTACCAGTAGCCTACTATGAACCATAAGCCTACAGATAACACAGACTATTAACACACATGTTATATGTTGTATGTATCGTATGTTGTATTCTTACAGTAAACTAGAGAAAATAAAATATTCTTTACAAACCCATGAGGAATGAAAATATACTTACTATTCATTAAGTGGAAGTGGATCTTCATAAAGGTCTTTGTCCTTGTCATCTTTACCTCGAGCAGGCTGAGGAGGAGAAGAGAGAGGAAGGGTTGGTCTTTTTGTCTCGGAATGACAGAGGCAGAAGAAAGTCTTCATATGAGTGAACCCATACAGTTCAACCCTATGTTGTTCAAGGATTAACTGTAGTACACATAGCATTTAGCAATGTCACTAAATGCTACATGTACTACTCATAGAATATGTGAAAATATACCTTGTCCCCCAGTTTTCTCATATATACAAAGGGTATAACAATAAGGCACCCATCATGGTGACATAGGATGAAACGACTTATAGTAAGTACTAAATTAATGTTAGCTACTATTAGCAATGGTATTGATAATAATTGTGTCAGTAGTCAAGATTGGTGCTACTACAACCGCAGTTATGATTGTTGTATTTTTACTGTCATCAGCTGTAGTATTATTGTCATCATCATGCAAATGAACCAGTCAGACACACAAAGTCCTGTAATAGATGTCTCAGGTTAGAGGCAGGTCTCGAGTTTTCCAAGAGGGTGTTAAGGGTTTGTCCTATTTTTTAAAAATAGAGATAGTCTTGCTATGTTGCAAGGATTGTGTGGGTCCAGGATGGTGTCTTCTTCGGGGTTCAAGCTTCCTGCTCCCTTGGCCTCCCAAAGTTTTAAGATTTTAGGCATAAGCCACTGCACATGGTTCCAAGGGTTCATTCTATAAGAAGCGGCATCTTAGCTAGTGTATATGTGTGCATGAGGGCAAGATCCAGGCTTTAGAAAGAGGCAGCTAGCATGACTTGAGTGTGCTGCCAATGCCCTAGACAAATAGTCTGTGATTCAGTCCACAGTCTCAGCCCAAATGAGAAAAATTCAGTATATATCAGACAATTGTTTTTGAAACCCATGTATATCGACTGGAATGACTAATGGAAGTTCTAGGACTTTGAGATCGGTGGGTATATAAATATCAAAGTCTTTACCCCAGACTGACAATCCACCAAAGTTGCTGAGATTAGTAAGGTTAATTTCAGATCTCTTGGTTCCAGATATAGTTCTGGCTTGTCTAGAATCAACTGAGGGACAGAATGAAGTCTACCAGTTTAAATGGAACTAGCACAGGCATAACACTCCCTCCCCAAAGTTAATTACACAGATTTAAAATGGTGCATGGCAGAATTTTTGAAATATTAATATATATTTTTCTACCCACATTTTCTTACTTTCCTTATTCAAAAGGTAGTAAAGTTCTTTGGTCCCCTGCCTTGGGGAATATTTTTGTGAAAATAAAAGTAGAAATTAATTTCAATTTTAAAAATTATTTATGTAGATGTTGTTTCCCAAAACGTAAGGCCATTGGGATTATGCTAGATTTCCTGGAGAGCAATCCAGAGGGTGTGCCTCTGAACAGACTTGTCCTTAGGTAGGACACTGGGGAGCTGCAGTGAACCCGAGAGCTTACAGTGAGTGGGGCTGTCAGGATGATGTTCCTTACTCTTCTTATATCTATCTTAAGGGCATATGGCGGAGGTCTCCTTTCCAGAGTGATTATCTTGGGCAGCCCTGCACTTGTTGAGTTTTTCTGGGGATTGTACTCTTCCAAGGAGCACACACACAGACCTGGAGGGAAACTCAGAGAGAGGAAGGGAGGAAGTTCCCCAGACTTACATGTAGGCATTCATGGAGATTAAGAGAGAAGTAGAAATCCTGGAGTTCTTCAAATATTAGAAACCCACACCCTTTTTTTGATAATGCCTCAAAGTGCTGGAAAAATAAGACATTGGGAGTAAAGGCTCTGTGATTTCCAACCCAAAGTGGGATTCAACCTCAGCACGGCTGTTTGAACTGAAGGAAGCAATGGGGTAGGGACCAAGTGTGTACCAGGAGTTAACTACATGGAATGATGACAGAAGATATGGTTTCCACCTTTGATCTCCATATGACTCTGGGACCTTTATACTGTACTGGGGTGGGAAGGCCCTAAAATGACTGAAATGATTTCCCTACTTGTTTGGTGGGGGATTTGTAGGAAAATAAAGGTGATTTAAGAACACATCAAGTATTGTGATACCCTTTCCTTGACTGGAATTAGGAAATGAGATTTATACCACAAGACACACTTAAATGATCTCATTTTTATTCTGACAATGATCAGAAAAAAGGAGAAATGCAAGTAAAGAAACCCAACATTTAATAACTGAGGAAACAATTTTAAAGAGGTTAAAATAAAATTTCGAGTAAACATTAGTAAACATCAGATCATTGGCCTAGATCTTCTAATATATGGGTAGATAGGTCGATATTTAGGTAGACAGATAAATAGATGGATAGGTAGATGATCTATAAATAAATAAAACACTGTTTTACTGTATACGCATCATTCCCAAAACCTTAAATCTTTTTTCTGATATGCAAAGTATTATTATGTCCTTGATTGGCTGTGGCAGGCAGAACTCTATTGTGCCCCCCAAGATTCCCTACCCCTGTTGGACTTGCTCTATAAATCTCCAAGACTAGAATGTGATGGATTTCACTGCTGTCTCTGACCTCTAGACTCAGGATTAAAGGGCCCATATGATCAGGTCAAGCTCATTTAGGTCATCTGCCTTAGAGGGGCCAGGAGCTGAGTATGCCTTCCCATTTCCAGCTGACATCTAGAAGGAAATAGAACTTTGGTTCTACAACCCCAGTAACTTAATTCTGCCAAGAATGAGCTTGGAAGAGGACCCTGAACTCCCGATGAAAATGCAGCTGCTCCCAATAATTCCGACCTCATGAGACACTGAGCAGAAAACTCAGTACAGTATCACAAAATGACAGTTGACAGTTTGAAATAAGTATTTTGATTAAAATGTTTCTTGGAGCACATCAAATCATGTTAGAAAACAATAAAATACCTCCAAATATTTTGAACCAAATAAATGTGTTCTATTGAAATAGTAATTCTGAAAACCAGCTTGAGTTTGCGCTTTTAACTGCATGAAAGATGGAGTGCATATGTATCTATACAAGGAAGGAATGTGGTTGTAGCAGTAGAAAACTAGTAGGGAAATGGACACAGGATAGTGAGAAGCATGCCAAAATGGCAGAGTGGAGGAATGTGTGGAAGGAGGCCTCCAACTTGGGCCTGGGCTGATGTAACCAGTACCTACAGGATGTACTTAAATAGGGGGGCACTCTAAAATTCTGACAATTCCCTTAATTTATAGTATGAAAGCATCCTCTCATGACAAAGGGAAATATGATTGACTGCTCTCATTCTTAACACTGAAGGGTTCCTCTACACCTTGGAGAACTCCACAGTCCTGATGGCTATCTCAAAATTGCCTCAAGGAGGCTTATTTTTGTCCTCTTCTGTAGCATAGGATGGGAGCAAATCCTTCTCTCAAGTATTCACGGTATATTTAATACAGTATGAAATATTTAACAGGACCATATGAAGGGAGGCCTAATGGTAACAGAAATAAAATATGAATCACTGTTGCTACTTAGATGACTGCTTTGAGAGAAAACCAGCTCCTTCTGCCCCATAGGGTCTCCTCCATGACTGTTCTTATTCAGTTGATCTTCATTCTATCAGAAGAGGCATGGTTCTGTTTCTCAATAGTCAGGAATTCTCCTTGACATGTACAGATTTCCCTCAGTTTGGATTCTTTCAGATGTGGAGTATGAGTAAAGGGTTGAAGCACAAGCTGTTATCTAGGAATATATAGAAACACTCATAAAGGATTAAAAATAAGATCATAAGAACATAAGACAATAAATGATATGCAAACAAACTAATCATCAATTTGAGCAATTGGAGCACATTTCTGTGGGGGGAATCTGGGTAACAGTGTAGAATACACTCCAGAGTTACCTCAATTGAGGAGAAAAGGGGTGAGGTATTGATTTACAAATGTCTATCATCTGTTGAAGACCTTTTCTTAAGACCTCAACTATCCAGTGTTTCTAGCTTGCTTGTGCAACAGCTGAAGACAGTCTTCTGACAGAAAGAAAGAAAGACCCCAAAACTCTCAATAGAAGAGTTCAGTTTTTCTCAGTAAAAGCCTTTCCCATGTAGAGGTAAGTGACAAGGGGCACAAACTGTGTCTTCTTTGAGACTTCTCAGAATTTTGAACAAGACCTGCCTGGAGGTAGTCAGTCAACAAAACTTTATTATCTCTCTCTACATACCAGGTACACTTGCCAAGTGACTCATTCCCACCCTTATCCTACAGCCCCATAAAAGCAATAATATCACCATCTGTTAGTCCATCCCATTCCACTGCCCCCAAAAGTGTTGTCATTCTGATCTGAGTCTCTCTTCTGGGGTAAGAGATGTGGAGGGTAGGGGGGTGTCTCAGACCAGTGTTGCTGCTCTCTGAATACTAGACTCACTGTTTTCAACCCTGGTTTAAATATATCTCAAATATTATCAAGTGATTTTGTTCTACTAGGATCCGTGCCTGTATCTAGTTGCTTTTTCTCATACTTAAAAAAAAAACACACAAAACACATTCATTTTGAGAAAACATAATCCACATGATTCTCACTAGTACATAAATAATATGATGTTCTTTTTAAGCTCTTTGATTTGGGGAAAATGTATATTTTTGTTGAAAGCAGGAAGGCATCTTTAAATATAAACTCTCATGAAAAGAACATTTTATGTTTGCTTTTTTTATTAATGTGTTATGTGTCCATCCATCCAACCAGCCAACCAATCAACCAAACAGTTTTACTTATTATCTAAGGTGTCTCAGTATCATGCCAGAACCTGAAAACACAAAGAAAAAATAAGACACAGAATAAGAACTTAAGGAGTTTATAGGCCTCAACAGAAAAGAACAGGGCATATTACCTAACACTCAATTGGGATTTAAGAATGTCTTGGGAACAATGTTAGGTTCTAGGAACACAAAACTAATTATATTTAATCCCTGAACCAAAGAACTCATCATTCTGAGAGAGGATAAAAATGTTAACTGTTGACTAGAATCAAGTAAACAGTGAAAATCTTGCAATGTAAAAAAGCAAAATGCTCTGGGAGCCCAGAAGAAGAGTTAATAATTGCATTTAGGAAATTTGATGGACTTAAAAGAGGAGGACGTTTTTCCTGTGAGTTCACACCCACAAACACAAGTGCTGTAGACTGAACTAGGATTTAGAGGTTGTAAAGTGAATTAGGTATGACGGAGTAAAGCTTTTCCACTAATTGGTACTATTTATTTAATTATTTTGTGCATAAAATAATCACTGAATTTTTAAATAATGGCCCTTCTGACTGGCGTAGCATGCTATCTCATTGTGGTTTTAATTTATATTTTCCTTATGCTTTGTGATGTTGAGCACTTTTTCATGTCTGTTGGCCATTGGTATGTTGGCACAGATGCAGCAAAAAGTGAATATTTATACACTGTAGGTACGAGTGTAAACTAGTACAACCTCTATGGAAATCATATAAAGATTTCTCAAATAACTAAAAGTAGATCTACCATTTGATCCAGCAATTCCACTACCTGGTATCCATCCAAAGGGACATAGCTCATTATATATATATATAATATACATATATAGACTCTTGTACTGGAATGTTCACTGCAGCACAATTCACAATTGCAAAGATGTGGAATCAACCTAAATACCCATCAACTGATCAGTGGAAAATGAAAATGTTGTATATACCTAACTCCAGTCAGAATTGTAATTATCAACAACTCAAAAAAATAACAGCTAGGGAAGAGGGTGTGGTGAAAAGGGAACACTTCTATGCTGTTGGTGAGAGTGTAAACTAGTGCAACCTCTGTGGAAAGCAGTGTGGTGATTCCTAAAAGCTCTAAATATCAGCCTCCCATATGACCCCACAATCCCCCTACTGGGAGTATATCCTGAAGAGCTCAAATCACTCTATAAAAAAGATACCTGAACACGTATGTTTATCGCCGCATTGTTCACAATAGCAAGAGCCTGGAAGCAACCATGCTGCCCATCAAAAGAGGACTGGATTAAAAAAATGTGGTACATATACATGATGGAATACTATGCAGCCATAAAAAAGAACAAAATCATGAATTTTGCAGCAACCTGGATGGAACTAGAGTCTATAATACTGAGTGACTTCTCACAGAAACAAAGATCCGAGTACCACATGTTTTCACTCATATAGTGGACCTTGAACATCCAACGTAATACTATAAGAAAATGACTGACAGTAGTGAGAAACTATGTGGGGGGAGGGAGATGGGATTAACGGTAGTAAATATCTGTCTGGGGACGGGGAAACGCCTCTTATCAACAAGGGTGCCTGAACAAAACGTATTTGTATACCTAACCCTTAACTGTACCCCATAATATCATAATAAAAATATTGATTATAAATAAATAAATAAATGAATTAATTAATTGTTTTAAAAGGAAATGTTGTATATACATATACCATGAAAAGACACAAAATAATGTCTTTTGTGTCAACTTGGATGGAATTAGAGACCATCATCCTAAGTAAAGTTAGAGGAGTAGAAAACCAAACGACACATGTTCTCACTTATAAGTGAGAGCTAAATGAAGGAACTTCAACAACACATAGAATGGCATAATGGACATTGAAGATTCAGAAGAGGAAAGATATAGTTAAAATAAATTCAGTAGTCTGGGGTGGGGCTCAAGATTCTGCATTTCTAACAAGCCCCATCCCAACTATAGCCCTACTACTCTGGAAATCTTTCTAAATATTAAAGGTCTAAAGTCTAATTCTCCTCATATCTTTAACTCCCGTTTATTCATAATCCTCTTGTCATCTGGTGTCTAACTCCCTACATTTCTAATTCTGTTCTCGAAAATTATCAATGGCCTCTTGAATGACAAAGCCAACAGACATTTTGCAATCATAATACTACCAGCCCTCTGTGGTGAGTTAGGAATCTCTGATTCTTGATGCAGTTTACTCATCTGGCTTCTGTGACTTCATTTCTTTCTCATTTTCCTCTTGTTTATCTAGCTATAATTTCTAACCCCCTGTTTTAATCTTCTTTGTTTATCTGCTCATTACAATTTTTATGTTCAATCAAAATTTTCAACAAGAAATATTTCATTCTATACTATCTTTTTAAATAATGTTATCTAGTAATTTTTTCTGCCTAAATATTAGAACCTCAAATCTACTTTAATCATACTTGAACTCAAACTCATATATTCAACTGTCAAACTTGAATCATTATATCTTAAACTTATCATGTAAACCTGAACTCATTAGCAGCTCCCAAAACCCACATTTCCTACTTTGGGTCATTTATACTACCCTCTATCTAATTTACCAGTAGGAAATCTGGAATGAACTTGTTTCCTTCCCCATCTCCCACCAATTATTGAGTTCTTTGCATTCTGTTTTCTTATTATCTTTTAAAATCCAGCTTCCTCAGTCTATTTTGACTGTCACTGCTGTATAGACTAGGTTCCCATCCTAACTGATTCGTATAATGGCCTCCTCAGTGGCCCAGGGTTCTCCAGTCTTATCCCCTTCCTATGCATTGTCTAATTGCAGCAAGTGAAAACCCCTCCTTGTCTTCCTTTAATAAGAAGATAAGCCTAAACTCAGGTGGATGATGCAAAGTTCTTCACTATCTGGCCCCATCCCTAGCCCCTTCTCCTAGTGTTCCTCCCTCAAATAAACATTACAGTCTGTTCATATTGAATAACTTAGAGTTCTCCATAACTCCATGCTTTCTGACATCTTTGTGCCTCTGCAGTTTCTCCTGTCTTTCTGCAAACTCCCAAAAACCTGCAAAATAAGCTTAGATGCCATCTTTTATGAAAAATTGTGTAAATTAGGGGAGACCTGTGTGCTTCTTTTAACTTTACCAACATTTCTACATAAAAGGTACTATTGCACAGTAGTATCTCATCTTTTCTTACTCCCTTATTATCCCAAACTACACACAACACAGCATTCAGCAGATTTAATCACTCCTATCTAAGCATTCTCACTGCCACTTTTGCCTAGATTAATTCTATTAATTCAAAAATTTGGCGGTTACTCATTTGTCTTCTTTTTAGTTTTTCTCACTTGTGAATGTCTATACGTCTTAATTATTTCTGTACTTCTAGTGCCTTCTTAATGCTTTATTTGAATGCTAGTAGCAGCTCAATGTTTTTAAATATAGTTCATATTTTGCCATCAAACCTATGCAATAGCTTCCCAAAGGGAGAGCTTATGTTACCATACTGCAACATCTCCTGATGAATATTATGGTTGTCCTTTTCTCCTACTGGAAATTTTCGACTTCACTTAGACCCTTAATGGTTTTCTTCTTACTTTAACCTTTTACATAATTGTTTGATGTTTACACATTGTATTAAAGTACACTTGAATACTGCCTGCTTATGATATTTTATTTTAAATTTATTTTAAATTTACAATGTTTAACAATTTTTAAAAAGTTAATTCTGGTTTCTTATAGCATATCTAGGAAGTAGATTCATATTTTTAAATGTTAATTTATACAAGAGGAACTCAGGTAAGGTAGTCACAGGTCACAATAATTATGTGAAAGAACTGCCTGCTAGGGGTAGTTTCCTGGCTTTCACCATCACAACATACACTTGAACTCTCCCCAAGGACCAAGATAGACTGGCTGGCTGAGCAGTAAGTAGATTGATCATATGGAGGAACAGAATATAAACTTTTCTTTAGAAAAGAAAAACAAAAACAAAAGTCAGTCTCTTCTTCACCAAAACAAATAAAGCAAAATATCTCTCTATTCACACTTTGATGAAAATTAATACATCAGAGTTTGAGACTGTGTCCTGAGTTAAAAGGCAAAACCTTGGGAGTACTCAATCTTAAACATTATTTTTTACTCCTCACTGGAGATGAGTCTACTGCTTGCTTTCTTAAATGAATACATGAGATGTAATGACTTGATTAATGCCAGTTTTCCCTAGGAATCCCTTCATTATGTTTAGTATCCTAACCTCAATGGCTAATATATAGCAAGCAGTTGATAAATTAAAATACCTTGAATTCTCAAAGGCTACTTTTATTTTAAAAAGAGCCAGATCCACTAGGAAAAAAACTTCAGTTGAACTTTAATCAATAAGTTGAAAATAAACTTCCTGAATGTTATAATTCACCTTATGGTAAAATAATAATAACAGTAATAAAAGTGTAAGTAATAAATAAGTAATCACAATTCAATAGTATATATATTTCCATCATTTTAAGATCAAAAGAAGCCTGCAGGTTTCCCTCAATTTACATAATATATATGTTACAGTAAACTTGGTAAAAAAGTGAATTTCTGAAATAACTAAATTTATAAATTTGGACATATATTTTTCTGGAGAAAATAGGCTAAATTCAAAGTCTGAAATAAAATTATTTAATACAGTAGTCAAAACTGAGTGTTGGATTTTGTATAGAAAAAAAGAATTTCCTAATCTTTCAGAGCAATTCAATTCTGATCAACAAATAACAAGCTTCTGCTAGGTACTATGGGGAATTAAAAAAAAAAGAGAGATAGAGAGAGAGCGCAAGAAAGACAGCCTCTTACAAAACAGTAGGAGATATACAACAACTCAACCAAATTATGTAAAAGCTGTAAGAGTATATGAGTGCAGAGAGGTTGATAATTAATAGAGAGAATTAGAAAATGGGTCATAAAGCAGCTAATATATTGGTGCATCCTAGAAGATTGTTAGAGGATTTTGTTTGCCCATCTGAGCTGAAGAAAAAGACTCATTCCAGACAGTAGTTCTGGACTTTGGAGGATACAATTCACGTGACTGGGAATTTTGGGTAGGTAGAGACTGCAGTACAGTATTTTGTATCAGTTAGCTAATGCTACAACAGTGGTATTTAACAAAATTCCTGAAGAGTAGTGGCTTCAGACAACAATTCTTGCTGTTTCTCTTAATTATACCTGGGCAGTTCTGCTGATCTGAACCAGACTTGGTTGATCTCAGCTGAAATCACTCACATATCTACAATCATCTGATGAGTAAGCTGTTGGCTGGCTGGTCTAAGTGGTCTCATCGGGTAGACTAGGTCTTGTTCCACATGGTCTCTAATCCTCTATAAGGCTATCATGAGATCTATTTCATGGCAAAAGTAGAATGTTGCTGATCAGACTCAGAATTGGCACACAGTCACTTCTGTGTCCTATTTGCTACAGCAAATCCCAAACCATTCATTCTGGGGGTGAGAAAATAGACTCTACCACTTTCTGAGACAAGCTACAAAGTCACACTGGAAAGGGCCTGGTTACAGAATGTGGTAGAATAGGCATCATTTTTACAAGTAGTCTACCAAGGACTTCTTCATTTTACTTGAAACACTCAGTAGTTGGAATGGAAGCTGTCTGGTGATGCAGGCTGGGGCTAACCTGACATGCTATTTTAAATTAGGCTAGTAGTTAAGAAGCACTAAAGAGCTGAGCAGGGAGAAACATGTTCAGAAGTTTGCCTTTAGGAGAAATAAGCTTTTGCTCGTATAGGGTGAACAGGAGTAGAGAGAAGCAGAAGAAAGAATATATTTTCCAACCATCTAGGTGGAAATTAATGAAGGTTTGATAAATGGGGTGTCAACGGCAGCAAAATCAAGGGCAAGGGTAAGAAACTTCATTGCAAGGACAAGTGATAAGACTGCTGATAGGATGTCAGGGTTGAATAGCGAGTGCCATCTCCTTTATGATCTATCCCTTTTCTCCTTTATACCAAATGCAAATATTCAGCACATATCCTCTTATTCCACATTCAGAGTTTCCAAAATGTATTGTTCACTGTCATATTATAATATAGAATTAAATAATTAGCAGGACAAGACGGTCATACGGTAGTGACGTGGGACTCACATTCCTTGCTTTGGTCTACTATTCTATTGAGGCTAATCATTCTTATTTCATCCCAGACCAAAAGCTTTTCAAAGATTCAAGTTATAGTTCACTTGGTAGATATTTTTTCAGTGATTCCTTATTTTCATAATGAGATGAGGTTGCACAAATATTATTTTCAATTTTTAAAATCAATGTTGTGATTGAAATGAAGAAATTTGAATAAAAACCATGGATTTTATTGAAATAAAAATTTAAAGACAAAATTCGAATGCCTAATTATCCTATTCTGAAATAATTAAATGCAAAGGTTATATATGTTAAATTTCTATAAACATGTAAGCATTACACAATGCACATAATGGAGTCATAAATCATTTTATACTCTTTTATTATAAATAATTGAAAACAATATCTCATTTTTAAAACCCAGATAACAAAATGGTAGATATCATGCTTTCTTTTTTTCATTATTTTATTTTATTTTTGTAATATGAGTTTAGAAATAGTTTTTTATCCAAAGACTGGTTAAAAAAAAATTCTGTAGAAACACAACAGAACAAAACACTCATTCTCTTTTACCTAAATGGAAACAATCAAGAAGATTTTCAGGGATGGAGACTTAACTGTGCTATGAAGGAAACATCAAGAACAGAAAAATTGTATAATACCTGCAAATATCATTTGTAAGACAAAAAAAGATGTGTATACAGATACATAAATATAAAAAGACTTAGTAGTAAATTTTTTAAAACAAATTATTAAAAATGTGAACAGCTTTATCCTCTCAAATGGAGGAAAACCAGTAAGGCATGGTAAATCAAGTACCCAACTCTGAAATTGGTATTATTACCTTGAAAAAAAAGTTATTTTCTAAGAAAGGAGACTCAGTATATATTTCAATTCTCTCATCCCATAGTAACCCATATTTTTTTAAAAAACTGTCCACTATTGTAATCTTGAATACTTAGAGGCAGAGAGTAATTTTTGATAAAATACTGTAATAATTTCAAGTTCCCACAAAAATCTGTGCCCAAAATTTCACTTAAAATAGAATATCCCATAGAAATACTTTCATTGAGAAATTTATAACAGATAACAGTCAGAATTTCTCTTAATTAGTCAGATAACTGTGATTTATTTTCTTTGTGTGTATATGTGTTTCCCTTACATATAATATACAATGTTTTTACAATTTTCTCCACTAATGATAATAATTTTTAAAAATTAAAAATTGCCTTAGAAAGCAGACTGAAGAAGAAAAATATGAATAGTAGTGTGTTTCATCAAGCAATATAATAGATTTCTTGGAGCACTTGTGTTTATTTGTATTAATTAAGGACAGCATTGCATATTCCAGATTTAATAGCTATGAGGTTTATCATGGATATAAACATGCTATGTACAATGGTATTTATAATTATTTTATTTTTCATACACTTAAAAGTGTATGTTCTATAGAAGCTGGAACATGGTGAATCTGGCAAACATGTTACAATTTAATTTAGTAAGAAATTACAGGGTGAAGAACTGAAGTTCTAAAAATAATGAATGTATCTTAAAATAATGAAGTTACCCATATGCATACACATGCAAGATACTGTAAAATGAACTCCTCCAGTTTACTTGGTTTTTCTCCAACTTAATATACTCCAAAATACTGTTTTCTGGTATTATATCAAAGGAAATATTAAATGCATGTATATTATTTTAAGAACTTGATGATATATTTCTCATTCTTCAAACTTTACTCAGGCTAGAAATATATTTATATATCAGTCAGTCAGTTTTAAAAATAAATGAAAGCCATAGTAGGGGGATAGTAATTTTTTTACCTCATAAGTCCTTACTTGAGTATGTCAATTTAACAAAAAAGTCAAAAAAATCAAAGAGTAATAGAGTTTGTTTCTACCTCACATTGTTAATATCCATGTTCTATGATTGATTATGGCTTGCAAAACTGGAATTTGCATTTGAAGATGGGTAAAACAAATAAACTATTAAGTATGATGTCGGAACTGGGCTTCTGAAATCCATAAACATTTAACCAACTCAGAGGAATGTGATGTTTTTCCTGAACTCTTATCAGAATTGTGTAACAGTATAAACATATTTATTAGTAGGTTTGCATAGATATGACACCTTTTCACTGGTGTAATAATAATACATCTTTTTCAAAAGATTACGGCAGGCCTGTTTCTATTCTTCATGTATATTCTATTTTTATTCATTTTTCTGCTTTACATGACATTAACCATATCATCTGGCTACTGTAGTTCCAAAATAAGATCCAGTAGTAGTTTGAAGCACAGCAAGCTGAGCAGTTTCTTCCCTTTTTAAAATGGCAGTCAGTGGCATATTCTATAGTCAAGCCATATGAACGCGGTGGCCCAAAGTAGAGACTTTCGTGAACTCAGAAGGCTACAAATCCACAGTCAAGAACCTTGGTGACTTCACATGACCAACACGTGTTGCTGTTAAGGGAGACAATATTGTTTGCTTCAGAAGTTTTCAAGCAGTTTCTCATCTGGCAGCTTCTCCAGATTTCTTTGTTGCTTTTGTAATTGCTTCTGACATTGTGCTTTCAAAAATCCAAAGGCCGAATCATCATAGTAGTGGAACGTAAGGAGTAACTAGGCCCTTTAAAGTAGTGCCACTTTATCCCATTCAGTTTTCCATGATTTTGTCCCGCAGTATAGAACATTCCATTTAGATTGGAGGGACCACAAGCATCAAACCACCAGCCTGAAAAATTAATTCATAATGAAAGAGAGAAGGAGAAGAAACAATTATAAGTAAATGAAACATTTGGAAATGATGGGATTAACCGATGGGAAATTTGTTTGTACTTATGATTATTTGCAAATAGAAGGCATTCAATAAAAGTCTTTCTTATTTTAAATGACTTCTGATTTAGGATTTGCATAAACAATCAGAGAAAGAAATGTTTTCATGAAAACCACTTTAAATATGATGTAACTGAAATTGTGATGCTGGGAAGGCTCTGGCCTTCAGGATACAACATAAATCACACCTGAACTTATATATAAGACAAGTGCAGATACCCGTGACAGACATTCCACCTTACGACTGTTATTGGCAATAGAACAATATTTTATTAGTGAGGAAATTCGGAAACTTAGACAACCAACTGACATCTAAATAGAAAGATTTTCTCTATCTGCTTTATAATTTTGTCAAGAGCTAGTTCTAAGTTGCTTCTAAAATTAACTGGATACTATACAATGATTATAATGCTAAAATAGACTTCTAGTTAATATGTCCTCTCTAGCCAGGCTCGGTGGCTCAGCCTGTAATTCCGCACCTTTGGGAGGCTGAGGTGAGTGGATTGCCTGAGTCTGCAGGTTCGAGACCCACCTGGGCAGCGAGACCTTATCTCTACAGTAAATCAAAAAATCAGCCGGGCGTGGTAGCGCATGCCTGTAATTCTGGCTACTTGGAAGGCTGAGGCAGAAGGATCGCTGGAGCCCGGCAGGTCGAAGTTGTGATGGCCGGGAGCGGCCATTGCACTCCAGTCTGGGCGACAGAGTGAGACTCCAACTCAAAAAAGAAAAAAAAAGTCCTCTCTATAGAGTATAACGACACGGTGGATATTCATCAACAGTAGTCATATATTTACTATATAGTAATATTTTATCTATGATTAAGTGCTTTCCAAACTTAGTAAACAGAAAAACAACTGGACGAGTAATGTGGAAATCCTGTGCTTGCATAGCTCCCTGCTAGGATGACTGGATAACTCAGTTTCTTTTTTATGAATTAAGTTCTTAGATTTTTAAATAAAACATAGTACTTTTTCCCCTCTCCTGAAGTAACACTACTGAATCTTTAAGGAGAGATTTATGCCAGAGACATTCTGGCATATTTTTTATTTGGATACAGTTGACCTCTCTTTGATTACAGACTTCTACCTCAGGGACTAATAGCTAAAGAAAGAGAAAGCTGTACAGCTGATGTTTAACTGTAACATGAGCACCATCTTGTAGAAACTTTAGAAAAAGTTAAATGAAGGAAAACTAGTTCTCATTTTTCAATTCTGGAAGATGAATACAGCTGAGTTATGTTTATAAAGTCACATGAGAGGCCTAACAAGCTGGATTAATCACGAATTCATACCGGGGAACTATATAGTATGTCTGATGAATTTAGAAAGACACTATATTCAGTGCTGTTTTACCAACTGTATGCAAACAACATAAATGTTAATGCAGTCAAAACATGAGAGACAAGAGGGTTCTTGTTTGGCAAAGAAGGAAGAACTGTAACATTCGATCTTTTTTTCCTCCTTAAGATTAATTCCTCCAATATTTAATCAGTACAGCTAGTAAAAGTATGCTATTTATGTTACAAAAGATATTCTAATACTGGAAAATTTATTTACCCAGAAGACTCTTTCTAAAGGACTAAAACGAAACTCTAAATGAAATTCAACATGATCGCTTCTGTGTTTTCACTTTTCTCCTCCTTTTCTGTGCCCTTCTTGAAACACCACTCTTGCAACATATTGATAAGCCTTTCAAAGTCCCTCAAATATCCACCACGGTCTCTCAAGCAAACACACTTATTCTTCTATTGAGACTGACAATAAATCATAGAATGATATTCCAATCTGCATTAGAGTACTCATGGTAAAAAAGAAAAATATGTGATTTTGTTTATTTGGTTTATAGAAAGTCATGTGTCCCAAAGGAGTGTGGAAGGACATGTCTGTTGCAACAACAGCCTGGCAATAAAGGGCACAGGCTAAAGGATACATTCATTGGGAAACTGGGTATACTCAGGAAAGAGACAAGAAACAGTAGGAGCTTGTGAGTGAATCAGATAAACTGATCTTATGTATTTTCTCTAATGAGTAGGGTAATGTTTGTGATAAGGAGAATGGCATTTTGGAGACATAGAAAGAAGGTCACTTTGGCTGGGTCACGGTCAGCAAGAGGACAGTCGTCTGAAGCTGAAATGATCTACAGATTGGATCACCTAACATTTTCTTCATTATCCTAAAAGCATTAGAAAGCCATAGCTTATATAATAGCTCTTGCCTCATGTTTGGTACTATACATAGCAGAGTTTGGTTAATGAATGATTGGCACATGGCAGCAGGTTTATTGACTGACCGATGGACTTTGACTGACTGACCAGTCATTGTTTAGTAAACTACTTAGTTTACTAAAAAGCTATATTTGATAGGCATGCCAACATATAGCGTCCATACTTATTGTATTCATTTTCTTTTATTTACCCATTCAATATGTAATTATTGTGAAATGTTGTTATACAATACTCAGCAAAATAATTATGGTTCTTACCCTCATGGAACTCACTTCTAAGGTGAGAAACAGAAAAAAAATGTAATCAAATAAATAAAATAACTACAGATCCTGACCAAAAAATGGCATGAAGAAAATAATCAGGAGCTCTGAAGGAGAATAACTCAACTTTTCACATTCATAGAAGTTGATATTGAATGAACTGAAGTTAAAGAGGGAAAAAGTCCATGAGGATGGGAAAAGGCTCTTCTAAGTTTCTTTTTAAAATTTTTTTATTATAAAGATGTGGGGTACAATTCAGAGTTAGGTATACAAACATTGATTATGCAGGTACCCTTGCTGATGAGGTATGCCCCTCCCTCCCCTAGCAATTTCCCTTAACTGCCAATCCCCCCCCGACAGTTTCCCATTACTACCAAACACTTTCTTATAGCATTATAATTGTTCAAGGTCCACTTATGAGTGAGAACATATGGTACTTTGTTCTTTGTTTCTAAGATAAGTTTTAAGGATCAAATAGGATGACACACAATTAAAGCATGTAAAATCTCTATCAGAGAGCAATTTATAATAAAAATGATGAATTGCTCTCTGATAGAGATTTTACATGCTTTAATAGTGTGTCATCTTATTTGATCCTGACCTCATCTCTACAATAAATCAAAAAATCAGCCAGGCGTGGTAGCACATGCCTGTAATTCCGGCTACTTGGAAGGCTGAGGTGGAAGGATCACCGGAGCCCAGCAGGTCGAGGCTGCGGTGGCCGGGAGCAGCCACTGCACTCCAGTCTGGGAAATAGAGACTCCAACTCAAAAAAAAAAATGATGAATTAAGATGGCAAAAAATGAAATGAATGAACAATTATTTCTTATGACAATTTCAATTATATTACAAAGTATTATAGCACATGCAAATGCTGTGAAGAAGAAAGAGCTTAGTGTTTTTAGAGACTGAAAGGATAGCAGTATAGCTGGTACATCTTACTGTATTACAGGATGACTTGTAGGAAATGAAGGTGGAAAAATAGGCAGTCTTGGTAAAAAGTGCAGAAAAGAAAAAAACAAACAGCCTCATTACAAAATAGACAAAATATATGAGTAGACACTTCTCAAAAGAAGATATATGAGCAAACAACATATACATGAAAAAAATGCTCAGCCTCACTAGTCATCAAAGAAATGTGTATTAAAACTATACTGAGATACCACCTAACTCCAGTCAGGACGGCCATCATCAATAACTCAAAAAACAACAGATTCTGAAGAGGATGAGATGAAAAGGGATCACTTCTACACTGCTGGTGGGAATGTCAACTAGTACAGCCTCTGTGGAAAACAGTGTGGCGATTTCTAAAAGATCTAAACATCAACAACCCCGCAATTCCCCTACTGGGAAGATACCCAGAAGAACTCAAATCACTCCATGAAAAAGATACCTGCACACATACGTTTATTGCAGCATTGTTCACAATAGCAAGAACATGTAACCAACCATGCTGCCCATCAAAAGAGGACTGGATAAAAAATATGTGGCACACATACATGATGAAATATTGTGCAGCCATAGAGAAGGACAAAATCATGAACTTCACAGCAACTTGGATGGACTTAGAGTCTATAATACTGAGTAATGTATCACAGAAACAAAGAAATGAATATCATATGTTCTTACTCATAAATGTACCTTGAACAATTATCATAATACTATAAGAAAAGAATTGGTAGTAGCAGGAAACTGCTGTGAGGGGAAGAGGCAGGATTGGCAGTAGTGGGTATCTGCCAGGGGACTGGCACACCTCATCAACAAGGGTACCTGCAAAATGAACATTTGTATACCTAAATCTGAATTGCACCCCGCATCTTTTAAATAACAAAATTAAAAGTCAAAAAAAAAGTTGAACAATGTTTGTAGGAAAGAAATGTATAGTTTAGTCAGTCTTCTTGTCCATTGTCAGGTGAACAAGTAAAACATTTTCTAGGAATGGGAACCAACATTTAACAAGAGAAACCAGATCTGCCAGGTTAAACATTATTTAGAGCCCTCATTCTATAAGATCTGCCAAAATCATCCTAAGCATATGTGGCAGCATGATAAAGGGGAGAAAATGAGTCTAGAATCAATTTCACAAATATTGAGAAATGGACAGAGCTTAGGTGAAACAAAATTCCTGACTTCAAAGCATGCACAGTTTTGAGTAGGTGAGAAACAAACAAAATACTTAAAAAAAAAAAAAGAAGAAGAAGAGGGCGTATAGCCATTAAACAAAGAGATGAGGATAATCCTATGGAAATATAGAGGTAGAAAGTCCTAACTGCCTGGAGAACCACAAAGCTCATTCATTCAATAGCTACTCTGGGTCCTGAAGGATGGGTATGAGTTCACTGGATAGAAAGAACTTCTAAACACAGTCTCTGCTCTGGAAGAGCAGGAAAGAATGTCTGCCAGCAGTGTGGCTTGGCTGGAGTGCCAGTGGGTAAGGGGTTGGAGAATACAGGGCTAGAAAAATAAACAGGAGGGAGAACATAGAGGCTTTAATTACACTCTTAGAAATTTTCTTGTGGGCAATGGGGAACCTGGAGAGTGCCAGAATAGTTAGAAGACCTTGACTTTGATGCTGACTTCATTAATCAATAACCCAGAGCAATAATACCAATAATATTTGATTTTTCTAATAGTTAGTGGGAACATATTTATACGTACTTTCTCATTGTATCCCCAAAACAGCTTTATGTGTTATGGCAAATACCATAAAGATACCCATGCTCATGGTGTTTAAGGAACTTTTCTAAGGTCACAGTGATAATACATGGTTTATAATGTCTGACCAACCATTTCCACAGCACAATTTTAGGGATCAAATGAGATGATGCACTATTAGAGCCTATAAAATTCTATCTAAGTGTTTGGTATATGTTATCTAGGAAATGGGGCAGAAAGTTTTGGGAAAGAGCAAAAGGGATGAGATCTTGTGGTGCATCAAAGTAATTCAATAATGAAGACAAGGTCATCATTGTCAACATAATTTCTTATTTGCTTGGTGGGGTCTATTAGAAAATAATAAAAATAATTTGGACCTAACATGGAGTACAGTTGCACAATGTCCATATTATAAAAACACGGTATTTAAGAACCTAACATGGGCTTTTTTTTCAATGTTTTGTTTTGATTTCCTGAGTAATCAAACAGCTTGAAGTGTTCCATTAACTCTTTATCTTAAGATCAGTGGTTCATCAGAGAGCAATCGATAATAAAGACAATGAATCAAGGTGGCAGAAGATAAAATAAAAGAGCAATTATTTCTCATAACAATTTTGATTCTATTATAAAAGATTCTGAACTTCAAGGTAAAAGTAGTTATTTCTGTGCAGTAAGTATTCTCTGTTTTCTCTGACACATGTTAAAACAAGCTAGACAAACAAAGGAATTTTTCATATAAAATATTTCAGAGTTTGTCCACTTTCTACTTTTCTTTAAAATAAGTTAAGCATGGCCAGGTATTTTCAACATGAATCCTGAAAAGATGTGGTCTAAAGCAGGCGAATGTACAGCAGAATCCTGGTTTCTCATATGTATGTTTGGAATTGGTAGGTGCTCTTAGATACCTAGCACATATGGAAAGTCTGTATTGAATGAAAATGTTCTGTATGTATGTTCAGAGGAGTACACCTGGGCATGAAGTTGTTTTATGACATGATACACAAAAGTCTGGATTATATACTCTCTGTGTCTTGTGGAAATATTAACTGCGTACTTGTATGTACCTGGGAATAACAACTAAGAAATATGCTGAAGACGCTAATCCAGGAAAGGCACTTTAAGACTAAAAGAACTTGGTGATGCAAGCAAAGGATGAAGAAAGCAACTTCCATCTGCTATTGGAACAACTGATAAACTGTCTCAAATGTTTTAAGGCTGGCAACTGCTGACATGTCCTTTGCCAAGCATTTTTCTTCATAACCTGTAACCTCATGTATATTTTAATAAGAAATCTGAGATGCATGTTTTTAATTCATTTACACTTAACTCATTAAAATTTAGTTTTGTAATAACTATCCCAGGCCTTTAAAAACCATTTGAGTCCTTTATCTTTGAAGCAGAAAATTCACATTTTATCGCTAATAAATGAAACTTTGCCCAGAAAACAGGAATTTGATTCTAAACTTTGTAGTCAGGAAGTTCACATTTATTTGAATGCTAGTTAAGAAACCCAACTCTCAAATTCTTCTGATCCTAAACAAAACGTCTCTCAACACTTTTTTTTCCAAGGTAAAAAGTACAGCAGAATGAAAAGGTATAACTGTGTCTGTGGATTTCTTTTATTCATTTTCAATGCATGCATCCTAATCAGCAATATGCAAAAAATTAAGATTTTTGTCTCCCCTCAGTGATGTTAAACTGAATTGATTTGGGCCATTGTTATTTGTAGAATCAGAATGGAAAAATCATTTGATGAGATTATGTGTATAAAGTTAGCCCTACCCATAGCTGGCCTCAAGAAGAAGCTGCATGGGTTTTGTGTACTGGAGGCAAAAGACCTTTCTAGATGTCTGCATTCCTTCTGTCATCTCGTACTATATCCCCTTCAGACCAAGGAATTGGCTTTTTTTTTTCTCTATTTCTCTTCGTTTTGTTCCAAAGATGAAAAGTTGTTTATCCTGGCCTGCAATACTGAATTAATTTAAAATTTCTAGGTATTTTCTTACTGTCTTTTTTCTCCCTCGGACTTCATTTCACTTTTAACCATGCTTAAGTGAGGAAGTGCTTCAGAAAAGATGCTGCAAACAGCAAAATAGAGCTCTATCATTCTCTTTAAATGTCCTTCCTTTTGAAAGTGGCAGTAGAAAGAGTAGACAAAACAAAGCGTGCTGGAGGTTGAGTACTTGCATTCAAATTCTACCTCTGACACAGATTCTGTGAACTTTGGCAAACTATGTAACTTTTCTGTATCTCAGTTCTTTCCAAAGGTACTATTGTTGTCTCTACTTCAGAGGGCTTGTGGAAATTTAAGTTCTTCAATATAAATCATTTAGGGTAATACAAAAATGTTGGTAAGAGCTTAATAAATATTTGTCATCTTATTCTTAGAGTACAATACAAATGCAAGTAATTGGGTATTTCTCATCTACTGTCAATGCTTAGCATGTCCTTCCTGGGTTATTAGAAATGCCAAGATGATTATATTTGCCCAAAGATCTTGTTACTTCAACATCATTCACTGGTTGAAGAAGCTGTTAGCTTCCCTCATTTTCTTTGTCTTCTTCAAGATTATATGGCAGGCAAAGCAAGCATTTATCAACTCTCTGCTGTTAGCATCTGGAAACTTCTAGGGTAAACTAAGAAATTTATGTGTATGACTTTATCCTCTCTTTAAGAACTGAACTGAGAAATATCCTTTGTTAGCTTTAGAAAATCTTGCCTGTCAGCTGACATGGTTTATGCGTGGGAAAAGAAGTCAGAGTTTCTACCGCAACAGATTCTTTCTATAGAAGGTTAGGTCACATTTTCACATAGTTTTTATTTTATGTACTAAATATGGAAATTGCATTGAAAGAAAAGTACAGTACAGAATGTAAAACAATAACATGTTTGTTTGGTTTTTGTTGTTAGTAACCTTTAATACTTATAGTTTACAATAGACTTTTAGGAATAATTATTTTTTATTGCAATCGTAATAATTGTAGTTTAACAATTGTATCTTAAACAGGCTTTTAGAAATAGTATTTTGAAAAATCCTAATTTAGTACTAAAGACCATGGTTTAGTTCCTTAAATGATTTTCATTGTCTTAATTTTGGAATCAGAATTTTAAAAATATTTATTATTATATACAAGAAATCTATACAAACAAATCATGCATTGCATAAGGTTACATTTTCATTTTCTTCATGTTAAATAGTAGATAAAACTACTTAAGTTTTAAATGAAATTTACCCCTTTTGGGGAGCTCAGAATAGAATAATAGGAACTTTCTTAAAGGACTAGGAAAATATTTCCTATAATCACCTCTCAACTGTATCTCTCCAATAAAGAAAAATACAGATCTGCAGTAATAACTTTTATGAAGAAGGACACCTATGGACAAAACTTCAACATTTTCCCAAGTTCAATAGCAATTACACAGCACGTATAGCTCTAGCTTATAGATCTGTGTTGACAATTTATCTCTATTTTATGGCTAATTAAGGAGTGCTTTTGATATAGATGCCCCTGTTCAGTAAGAAATGTGCAATGAAACACAAAATTACTCAATATTAAAACTGGCTTTTGATATTGAATTACTGGCTTTCTTGTAAGGTAGGAATAGTAGTTGACCCTCTTAATAAGTACACATTCTTCTGGGAAAGGGGATGTCAAACATTGTGCTATTTCTATTGATGCAAATGTATGATTTTTTTTCAGTCTAGGATGTCTCCTTTCAACTTAACAATGTACGACAAATTACCACTTATGCAAGAAGAGTAATTTACTAGTTTTCCCTATTAGCAATTGTATTAACTACATGGGATCATAGACTTTTAGGAACAGAAGAAAACATAAGAGGTTTTACTAGACCCACAACTACAAAAATGCATAACTAAACTCTTTCAAATAAATAGGCTTTTATTCTTTTCTTGAAGATGTTCATGACTAGTAATGCATAATCCTCCCTGGTAACTCATTCTAGCTTTGGATCCCTGACACTCCACTTAAAGTTGCTTCTCCCTTCCTCTAATAACAACTTCATGTTATATTTTCTCCACAGAACTTGTTAGGATTTGAAATGTTTTTATTTATTGCTTACTTTTTGTTGACAATCTCCCTCAATAGAAGTAAACTCTATTCTGTAGTACTCATTTCTGTAATAGTAGTTGACCCTCTTTGTAGATACTCGTAAAAATACATCAAATTGATAGAAGAAAGTTAAGAAGTTGGGATGTTAGGAAAGAAGAAAAAAGATCAAATTGTTCTACCTTGTGTCTAGCTGAAATACCCTCTGCTTTCAATTAAGCCTATCTCTTGTTGTTCAGTCTTAGACAGATAAGAATAATAAGGATACCACAATCTCCAACAAAAATCCCTTCATGTACTTGAAGAAAACCAACTAGGACAGTTAGTGGGCAATAAATCTTACTTTTACTCTGAATTCCTTTTAGAAACAAAGGAAATATACATATAAATAAACAAGATAAAACAAAGCTTTAATAGAAGATGACAAAGAGCCATGAGTTACTAGTTTCAAAGAGTATGAAGACTCATTGCTTAAAAGAGACTTTTAAACAGGCAATAAGCTCAAATACAAATATATTAAAAAAAGAAGAAGAAGAAAGGAAAAATCATTAGATGAAAAAAGTTGTTCTAAGGGAAAATTTGACAGAGAATAAATTGTGGCAGTGGAAAGTGGCTAAGTAAGGACATAAGTTCCAGGCAATATTCCAGTCACCTGGACTGTCACTGATATTCATCCTTATGTTCTCCAGCTCTTTAGCTATCTAAATTCCACATTTGAGCTTTGCAGAGTGAATAACTTTGCAAGACCTGGATTCCTTCAAAAGGATATTTGATAGGGTAATGTTATTTTTACAAAAATATGTTTACTTAGACTATTCCAGTCTGAGCAATAGTGGAAATTTTCTCTCCCCAACATAAGTGTTTATTAGCAAGTAAGAAGTGGATCCAGGAATGATTATGGATGAAAAAACATGACAAAGTTCAGTCATTTAAAGTAGAAATAAAATCATAAATCTGAGCAAAAAAGTTCTCATCGACAACATGTGCATTCTCCTCTTTGCTTCACTCCATATTTTTATTATTATGACAGGAATATGAATATATTGGAACATTCTTCTAAGGACACATTTGAAATATTTTACTGTTGGTCTTTTATGTATTGTGTTTATTTGGTTCGAAAAATTATCTGTAAAAATAAACATGGAGAAAATGAAGTGTATTTCAACATTAAAATGGCCAGGAAACCAAAAAACCAAATCCCTTATGTCTATGTATAAAATTGCTGAAAATTTCATTTACAAGATCAGGGAGGTAATGAAAATAAAAATTTTCTTTCAGGGAAAAGTTCAAGACCTACCATGTGTGTACCATGTTTTAAAACATACTAGAGACCAGGTTTGGTGGCTCAGTCTGTAATCCCAGAACTTTGGGAGGCCAAGGTGAGTGGACTGCCTGAGCCCGCGAATTTGAGAACAGCCCGGGCAACTTGGCGAGACCTTGTCTTTATAATAAATAAAAATTAGCCAGGCATGGTAGCAACATGTGCCTGCAGTTCTGGCTACTTGGAAGACTGAGGCGGAAGGATCGTTGGAACCCAACAGGTCAACTCTGGGGTGACAGTGTGTGCGCCACTGCACTCCAGCCTGGGAGACAGAGTGAGACTCCAACTCAGAAAAAAAAAATACTAGAATTATAGCAACAATTTTTGGGGCTGTGTAGTTACAAAATTACATATAGGAAACTCTTAAATATTTGATGAAATTGAATGTGATACCAAGATAACATATTCAAAGCTTAAAAAATATGACAGAGGCAGACTAATAATAAGTTGGTTTGAGAATACGGGGGCTGGTCTCACACTTAAATGATGTCAATATAGGTGGCATGGATGGGGATCAATGGGCTGTGATTTGGTAATTGTAGTAATGTAGGGGCTGGGGATGGGGAGGAGTATGCAAAGATTTTCCCCAAAGTTTTCTTCCTTACTTTTCCATGCTCTATCAATTGATGAGGGTTAAAAAAAAAGTCAACCTAATGGTTTATTTCACTGGCTTTAAATTTTAAAAGTGATATAAAGTGTTACAAGATGATCACTCATTCAGTCATGCACTGTATTTCCTATTGCATTTCTATGCATCACAATCTACTGTGCTAGATTTTAAGGATGAAATGGCAAACATTAACTGACTTTTTATTTCCTTATGTACTAAGTAGAGGTGAATTTCTCACCCTGCTGTTTCATAGAGGTTGTCTGGAGTTCAAGTAAGATAGTACAACATGTGCAGTAACATATAACAATGTATAATAATCATGGTAGCAATACAGTATCTGGGGAAGAAAACTATTAGATTTGAACCGGTTTTTGCTTACTAGTATGAAAGCATGTTTTGTTATAGAATAATACAAAAAGTGTATCAGGAGTGTTGAAGATGGGAATGATTGCTATTACAGTAAGAGAAGGAAACAACACAAAAAATGTATTAAGAAAAACACTGAAAAAGAGGTTTTCCTGACAGTTTTGCTTGGTGCCAAGTCCTTTCTGCCAGAGTCCATAACATTCTTGATTTACATCATTTACCATCAAGTTTTAGCTTAGTGTTTCCTAAACTTTAGTCAGTTGTGTATCAACTTTACAGATTTTGCTATATCCATTTACAACTTTTGTTAATATTTAACTAACATTTTTCTTTAAGTCAATATTTGTTAGATACAAAATATTGTGAATGCATTTTAAAATTAAACATTTCTATTTTTAAAAAGAAACCAGTATAACTTGTTATAATAGAAGGTAGATATAAAACATGCAAAATTAAAACAAAATAATGTTATTTAATTCTAGATATATGGCATTGCCTAGCCAAGGCTCTGAGACTAAAGACAAGGATCTGCTCCTTCTTTGCTAAGAAGGTTGATTAGGACCAGGTGCAGTGGTTCATGCTTGTAATTCCAGTACTTTGGGAGGCCGAGGCAGGAGGATTGCTTGAGTCCAAGAGTTTGAGACCAGCCTAGGCAACTAAGCGAGACCTCATCTCTACAAAACATACAAAAATTAGCCAGGCATGTGGTATGTTCCTTTAGTCCTAGCTACTCCAGAGGCTGAGACGGGAGGATTGCCTGATCCCAGGAGGTTGAGACTGCAGTGAGCCCTGATCACGCTACTGCACTCCAGCTTGAGTGACAGAGTGAGACCCCAACCAGAAAACAAAAACGAGGGGAGGGATTAGTAAGTGCTGAAGAAGTGCTACGGACATGCTAGCACCATATCGAATATCTACCTTTGGCAAAATCAGAAAGCTGGAAAGCTATTGAAACTACACAAAAAAGATTAACTTTCTTACTCTATGATATGATATTGCTTAATGGTGTCTCCTATGCTAGCTTAAATAGCTTGCAACGGTTAATACCATGGAATGGAAACCCCGATGTAGCTCGTCTGAAAGGCATAACCTTAGGTTTAACTACACTTTATTTTTCTTAGTGCTTTTCAATTAAATGATCATTTAACTCTACTACACAGTTGCAAAGTACTTTGTGAAAAGTCATTGCTAGATGTACTGAATTCCCAAATTATTGTTTGTTCCAGTAGGGATATTGTGGTGATTATTTAGAAGATAGAATAACTGTGACTCAAAAGGCTTATTTTTTTTTTTCCCAGAACCACACAACACACCCCCACTATAGTTGCTGGGGAGAGGACAAACTTCTAAATATGCTAGCAATATCTTGCACAAGAACACAGGGTAAACTAGTGGGCAGTATAAAATGAATCTCTAGGGACTCGCTCGTAAGTGTTCTGACCAGAAGATCATACTCCTTCCGCATAGATAAGAAACTCAAGCCTTAAACCAATGAAACATAGCTTAGCAAAGAGCCCCACAGGACTTACCTCCTGTTAGCATGAGGGCACACTTGCACATACAGTTGTCATTATCAGCATCTTTAGTGCTGAAATCAGCACCATGCAAGATCAGGCTGCTCTGTTTTCCTGCTGTTCCAGTGTGACCTTTTAAATACAACCTGAAGTTAAAAAAGAAAAAAAAAAAAAAAAGATAAGCCATCTGACAGAATAACAGAACCCAGAAAACCAGCTTTGTAAAATCTTTGCCTTTCCCATTATTTTCTCCCTTCCTTGAACTTGGGCCTTCCAATAGACCACTGTAAGATCCAAGCTATTTGGACCAAAAGACAAAGGAAGGGAGGAAAGGAGGAAGGAAGGGAGGGAGGGAGGGAGGGAAGATGAAGCAAGGAAAAGAAAGAAACAAAGAAAGCAGGAGAGAGCAAGAGAGAAGAAAGAAAAAAGATAAACAAAGGAAAAAGAAAAAGAAAGGCGGGAGGGAAAAGGGAGGAAAGGGAAAAGGAGGGAAGGAAGGAAAGGACTAAATAACGAATTGATAAAATTATCTGTCTTTGGTGCTTGGCGTTTATTTCACTATGTATACTCAAACTCATATGGTTCTTTAACAATGCAGGGTACAAAAAGAAAGCAAATTTATGTCATTATTACATTTATTCATGTCTAAACAAAACTTCTTTTTAGAGTTTCAATTTAGCATGTCACTTCATTAATATCTAATACTGCAGATATGCTAAACATTATTATTAATGGAAATACAAGTAAAAAGTCTCATTAATTGAGGACTTTGCTCTGTGCTACGAACTCTGCTAAATGATCTTCAGCTGTTATTCAGTTTAATTTTTATTTTAAATCTATAATTTAGGCATTGATATCCCTATTTTGCATACCAAGGCTTAGGGAAGCTATGTGAACTGGAATTTAACTATGTTTAGCTCTAAAACTCAAACTCTTAATCATTATGCAAGCCCTGGACAAATATATGCTGAGCACAAACTGTGTACCAGATATTATTCTAAGCACTTAAGATATATCAGCAAACAAAACAAACTAAAATCCATATCTTTAAGGGACCTGTATTCTAGTAACAGCCCTAAAATTAAGTTAAAAAATCCCAGTTGTTTAACCTTAACTATGGCATTCTTCAAAAGTCTACCTCATTCTTTGGAAACATCTTGTATATAAAATTTGCATTAAGCCAGGCTCGGTGGCTCAGCCTGTAATCCCGCGCCTTTGGGAGGCTGAGGTGAGTGGATTGCCTGAGCCCGTGGGTTCGAGACCTGCCTGGGCAGCGAGACCTCATCTCTACAATAAATCAAAAAAAAATTAGCTGGACGTGGTAGCGCACGCCTGTAATTCCGGCTACTCGGAAGGCTGAGGCGGAAGGATCGCCGGAGCCCAGCAGGTCGAGGCTGCGGTGGCCGGGAGCGGCCACTGCACTCCAGTCTGGGTGACAGAGTGAGACTCCAACTCAAAAAAAAAAAAAAAAAAATTTGCATTAACCTAGATCAGTGGCCATCCAACAGTTGTACCTACAACAAATCATCTGATTGTGGAGAAAGGCCGATTCTCTGGTACCAGAAAGTTTCTTTTCTTTTCTTTTTCTATTTTTTGAGTTGGAGTCTCACTCTGTCACCCAGACTGGAGTGCAGTGGCCGCGGCCACCACAGCCTCGATCTGCTGGGCTCCACGATCCTTCCACCTCAGCCTTCCAAGTAGCTGGAACTACAGGCATGCGTTACCACGCCCAGCTAAGAAAGTTTGTTTTCAAGTAGCATCTCAGATTACTATTTGCAGACTGTCTGTTAAGAACATATAGAAAACCACACTTAGCACACTTAACTGTACTAACAGAAAGTTCTTCACCAGAATTATCTAGTAATATTCCCTTGAAATCCATATATGTTATCAGTTCTGTGACTGGGCCTTATTTATGAATTCTATTCTCCAACAGCATAGTTAATGAGTGATTAATATATCTGTATGTGTTGGATACTCTAGAACCTAGGCCAACCTTAAGCAAACCATTACAATATCTTCAAACAAGAATAATAAAGATCTGTTACTATTTGGAGATATATATATAAATACAAAATGTGTATACATATATATATATAAAATGCATATACATTTTTGACACCCTGCATATATTAAATTGTGTTACCTAGGTGTGTATACATATATACATATATATGTACCACAATTATTTTATGATGTTTGCTATTATTTTAAGCAAACAACAATACTGTTGTATGTTTGTACAAAATATTTCACAAATATTCTGTAGAGATTGTGGAGTCAGAGCAAAGTACACAATGTAAGTCCAGTTAGGTTTTGTTGACTTCAATGACTAATAGAACTTTTAAATAACAGCAGAACAAAAGATCTCCTAATGCTGACTTATCACCTCAGCCTCACAGGGACAGATATACACTTGCAAAACTAACAGAGACTTTTGTCAGGTTTCCATTCATAGTGCAAGTGGGAGCATTGTGGGAACCCAGTCTCATGATTTCCTCAGAGAGTACTGCACATAGTCAAATTACAACCAGAAAGTGGCTTGTTTGGTGAACACAGAATCAGAACTAGGGCAATAAGGTGAATGATTCCAAAATAATGTATTAATGGCTGCAGCTCTGCTAGCCTAAAATCTCCTGCTCCGCTAGGAATGGACAAGTTTAGCCTCCAGGTGCCCTTGAATAAGTAATGCCAAATATAACTCTGCTTTTTGGCTTCTGTATGAGTTGTAATGATCTTTCTTCTTTTTTATGGCAACTCACTATCATTTTTCCTATGGTAGTTTTAAGCTCACTAATAAAGACAGACTTTCCAGGAAACAGTGAATTTCTCAAGTGTCTTTTGCAGGTAATTCAGCACAAATATTTAGTTCATTCTAAGTGAGTGACTGCTGCATGCCAAATATATAGTTTATACTTTTATCCTTTCATTATGAAGGTTACAATCTAAGTCTCATAATTTATCTTTGTTTCTTTGTGTAGTCAAGGCACTACAAATGCACAATTACGAATTTGAGAACTAAAGCAAGCAAACAGAAAAAAATAAAAATTAACCCAAATCTCAGTATTGATCATAACCACTCTTGTCGTAATACATACTTCAAGTGTTTTCTTTGAAAACACTTGAAATATAAAATATTATACTTTTAATATACATGTATCTGAATACATTCTTTAAAAACTTTTGAAAATATATATAAGACTTTTGCCTATGGCCCCATCTCATCTCTATTTTTAGAGGCATACTTCAAAAACAATTTATCTTCATGTATAAATATGAATGAAAATAGAATTATACTTAACATATTTCTTTATAAGATAATTTTCATACACAATTTTATGACCACTTTTCCATGTTATTACATTTTTTTCTCCAACATCATTTGGAAGCTATTGTATGAGTATATAAATTGTCACAAGTTTAATGGTGCCTTCTTACATGCAAGTGTATATGTCAGAATTTAGAATAAAGTCCAGCCGGGTTCTGTGGCTCAGCCTGTAATCCCGCGCCTTTGGGAGGCTGAGGTGAGTGGATTGCCTGAGCCCGCGGGTTCGAGACCCGCCTGAGCAGCGAGACCTCATCTCTACAATAAATCAAAAAAATCAACTGGGCGTGGTAGCGCATGCCTGTAATTCCGGCTACTTGGAAGGCTGAGGCAGAAGGATCGCTGGAACCCAGCAGGTCGAGGCTGCGGTGGCCGGGAGCGGCCACTGCACTCCAGTCTGGGCTACAGAGTGAGACTCCAACTCAAAAAAAAAAAAAAAAAAGAATAAAGTCCATAATATATTTTTCTGGTCTTTACCTGTTTGAACCTCATCAATGCTACATGTTAGGTTCTGTGAATAAAGAGACATTTTTCCAGATCCATTTAAGAACTGGAGGTCAATCTTCTAGTCCTGGCAACTCTTCTTTGAATTATTCAACTAGTCTCACTGCCTTGATTTTCACTCCTTCTTCCCCTTCCCCCTAAAATCCATACTCCATGTGGCTCATTGAAAAACATGCATCTCATCATTTCTCTACCTTGGGTGAAATCCCTCAGTAGTTCCTTGGACACTCAAAAGATAAAGTTCAAATTTTTAAATATGGTTTACAAGACCTTTCCAGTCTAGCCCTTGTCTACTATGTACTTTCTTCCATGCCATCCCCATTCCTACACCTCCCATATATTGTAATTTTCTGCATATGCACATGGTGCTCCAGTCTTATGCAATCATTAGATCCCTCAAAGCAACACACTCTCATTCTCCATACATTTGCATGTGCCATCCTCCCTTTTTTAGAAGGCCAGCTTCAGCTCTGAATTGCCGCTGAACTCCTATCCACCCTTAAGATTAATTTCAAGTATAACCTCAAAGAATATCAAGTAAATATATTTGCGGTGACATTTACTTGCTTCGATTTATTTGTCTTTACTTATCTGTCTCCCATAATAAACTGTGAGTTCCTTGAAGCATACACTGTGTTTTACTCATTTTTGAATCACAAGTATCTAAAATAGTCTCTGAGATAGAGAAAGACCTCAAGGTTCATTAAATAAATGAATAAGTGTCTTAAGGAATTAATTTTGATAGGCTCAAGATAGCAATTAAAAGCAAACTCAGATATAAATAACACTCATAACCAAAATATGCCTGTTCCATGCTTTCTGGGAAAGAGATTTTGCAGCTCATATCTAGCTATGTACCACTTCCTTGCCCATTCTACTCAAATAACTAAACTTTTTGTGTGTGTGTGTGTGTGTGTGTGTGTGTGTGTGTGTGTGTGTGCGTGTGTACTCTTCCACACCCATCTTGATCTTTCTAGTTTTGTGTTTGTTCTTATTTTCTCAGAGACTCCAGGATATAAAGACATGTCCAAAATATTATGCAGATAAAATAAAGAAAGGCTGTGTCTTAATTTTTATTATTTCTTACATTGTATTGAATGTTTATTTGTGTTGTGTGCATAGGAAATGATATTAGAAAACACATTCAAGATTTTTAAAAAAGCATGCTTAAGGTAAATCTTTCAGATAAAATTATTTTTTAAAATATCTAATAAGGTTAGAAAATACTTCCTTAAGGCCCTGCTCAGATTAGGAACCATTAAAAAGCCAAGTAGAAGCAGAGAAGCGTTCCAAGATGTCTGATGTAAACAGTGGCATCTATTGGTTGAAATTATTTCACAGTAGAAGAGGAATAGTCAAATTTTCACTGTACAAGACAAAGCCAACCTTGTGATTTACATAAAGTAGAATTCATCCCCCTCTTCTAAGGAAGAAACACCCCCATAGACAGTCATTCTCCTGAACTGGGAACTAGAGATGGAATTTCATAAAAATAATTTATTCTAAACCCTCTTTTAAGCAATTTACAAATGAGGACAACTGTGCTTCTGTGGAATCCCACAAGAATTCAAGGAGAAATAGTATAGTCAAGGAAAGCTCCTCTGCACAGTAAGAGGCTCACTCTCTCCTAGCACAGCTTCAATTATTGATCCAAAGCCAACAGCTACAGCTGACTATCTGACACAGGCAACTAAGGGCTGGTCACTTGTTAATGCCAAGAGTCTTATAATTAGATAAGAAAGCTGATTTGAATTGAGGCTCAAACAAAACATTTAACTGATTCTTTTAATAGTGGCTCTGGATAGTTTCCAAAGTCTTTATGTAAAATTAACTACCATGGCTTTCTCCATGCAGCCAATAGTTGTTTCAAATGGACCTTCATTTCACAAAAGGAAAGTCAATGTGCAGATGAGCCAGGGTTGGTTTTGCATCTGACTACCATGAAAGAGAACTTGAAGTGTGAATCATTAGAGAGAACATTCCTCCCAGCATAACACCGTGTGAATAGTGGGCATTACTTTCTTATGTTTAGCCAATAGACATTCCCTTGTGTAAAGAATGATATGTTAAGAGATAAAAACAAAACATTCCTCTAGAACAATACGTTTGGCTTTGGGACAAAAATAAGGAAGCTACAAAAATCAATAAATAAAACAAACAAAAACCAGCCTGGGCAACAAAGTGAGAACCTTCTTTACAAAATATTAAAAAAGAGCAAACAACAGAAAAAAAGTCCAGATAATACAATCTTATGTAACCAAAGAGGCAGTCACAAAGCAGAGTTATAGTATTTATCCTTTTCAATGTATTTTCTCCTAATTAAGGAAAAAAAATCCATTATGAATATGTTTGGGTCAATGACTATAAAAAAGGTCAGCATTTATTATGAGAAAATGGAACAAATTGATGCTCACTGAAATTAGTCATGATTCTCTAGTCATCATTGATGAAAATACATTTTCTCCTTTTTGTTCACTTTTAGAAATTTTAATAACTAGAAAGACTAAATCATCACATTTTTTAATGAATGTAGAACAATATTTAGTCCTATTATGGAAGAACATCCTTCAAAATGTCCCTGTGTGCCATTCAAGGAATTCTGCAACTTTCTTTTCATTAAAATAGTCAGCTCAGTTGCATGACTCCAGTTCTTACTAATTTTATCTACTTAGCAGGCTGTCACTCTCTTCATATTTTTGCATCTTACATAGTAAAGGGTGTCAGACAAGAGTCTCTTTCATAATCCAGGCAGTGAGAATTGTGTGTATGACAAATCAAAGTTTGGCTTTAACTCTTTTAAATAGTAGACAGGCACTCAGATATATAAACTTTCAGGTCCTAGGTACTGACAAGCTGAGCAGATTTTTATTTGGCTCTGAGCTCTCTCCCTGCCACCATATGGAACTAGTTTGTCTTCCTCACAATTACTAAGAAAATGCAAAATGACCCTCTCGGTTCTCTTTCAGAGAACCAATCTGATGGAGTTTCCCCACATGACTATGACTCCTGGTTCATCCACCCTCCCCAATCCCACCTCCACCCATTGAAAGGACTGGGCACCATCAGCAAAAAGGGATGTTAGAGCACGTCTGTTAGCACTGGCCTTTTCACATCCTGGAGATATATTGTTACTCAGTTGTTCACAAGTGAACAGAAGTATGTACTTATTTGCAAAAGCCTATTAATGGATATGTGAGAAAATGACAGAAAAATATCTGAAGCAAAAAAAACAACTGAAGCAAAGTCAGTATGAAAAGGTGAGTGAATATATGTCTGCAAAAGACAGTTGTATGACAAATATCTACATTCACAGAAAAGAAAAGTTTGAAAGGTGGTTCTAAAGAGGGTGTAAGTGGAAAGATTAAAGTAGTTGATAGTGTATAGTATGACTAATGAATAATTAAGACTATGATAAATACTTACAGATACCAAAAAAATTACAGATCAACTAGATTTGGTGCAAAATAAGTATAAATGAAAGAAATAACTAAAATAAATTCATTAACCAAAATTATTTTTCACTTTCTTAATCTCCTTCATATCCATAAGATGAATAAATCATAAATAAGCCATTTATTTCTAAAGGACAAATTCTGATAGATAAGCTTCAATTGCTTTTACGTTATACTTTGTCTCCAGTACACCTGTGTCTGGAGACAAAGTATAACGTAAAAGCAATTGAAGCTTATCTATCTGAATTTGCAATCTAATTTGTATCATTTCTAATCCTCTAATAATAGCAATGTCCTAAAAACAGTAAATGCCTCATCTGTAAAATGCTTCCTAATAATAGTAATGTCCTTCTAATATTATTGTAAAGATTAAATGAGGTAATACATATAAAACCTTTAAAAAGATAATTGCATGTAGAGTAAGTACTTGAATATTAACAAAAAAATTAAAGAAAGAAATTGGACTTCCCTAATCAATAACTGTAAAATACACAGTAGCTCAATAAACATGAGTTACATGAATTACTAAGTCTACATTACGCAAGTATAAACATATATGAACTTGATAGACACATCAGTGCACAGAGAGTGATGAAAACAATGAGCTAGAGACATAGCTCATGAACACATGAACAGAGGCAAGAAGCTGGAGGCAAGAAGGTGAAATGGACCAATTTTTTCAGACACACAAAGTTCTATGTTCTTTGGAAGATTTTCTTATTTTATATAGAGCAAGTAGAATACTGAGTATGGAACCAGAGAGTTGCTTTGCTGACTGAATACCTAGGTTGGAGTCTACATTATTTTGAATCTAGGTGGCCTGAATAATGGTCCTTCAAATCAAATGTCTACCCTTTAATATGTTAAAATTTCAATCGTTTGAGAATCTTAAGTTTTTCTTGTTATATAATAGTATACTCTGTTGGCTAGATCCAGTACATATTTGTTTGTTTGTTTTTTCTTTACTTATAATTGATACTGGGGGAAAAAAACTCTGGAAAAATCATCCATGCTAACCTATCCTTTAATTGTCATGTCTACTTCTGAAAACATTATTTAACTTATTAAATCTTCCTTAATCGGTGTCATTTGTTTTCACAGGAAACTGGATCATTGGGGTATCACTATAATTTGTGCATATTAACCTAACAATTATGTGAAGAAGGAGGACATTATCTTATTTGCTTTGTAGCCTGGAAGCCCTGAGGTAGATATGCTATTTTATTTTCAAATATGTGTAGTGGAAGATGTGCAAGTGTGGAAGAATGTTTGAGACAGTGATGGTCCTGAGAATCTGTGCTGTGATTAACAAAGATAAATGCCCAGAGTTACACAAAACCTCAGCCCAATTAAGGATAAACTTCAGAAAACCCAGTTTCCCTGGTTCTCTGATTCTAATATGATTATTTTAAATATAAGCTTATATTATAACTGTACACATTGTATTTCGATGTTTTCTATTTAAGTGTTGATAATATGCATTTTAATGTCTCCCTCTTCACTTACAAACATTAATATGATGCAGAACTTTGACAAGATGTGTTTATCAACCTCTCAGATCTTGACATTGAGGACACTGCTACCAGTAATTTTTGTTTTCAAACCCCTATAAAACACAGTTATTGATGTTTAAAAATGACATGCATGAAGCTTGTATATGTTTGAAACTCATGATGAATTCTTCCTCCAAAGAAAACATCAAACCTACATATCATTATCCCTGGGTGCCTCTGCATAGTGCTGAGAGAGTATACTCTATTCTATACATTTATTATAGAGTAAATTCTCTCTCTCATATAGATATAGATGAGATCTGTGACACAGAAATTATATTTCTCAAAGTTTAGAAATACACGCTGTAGTGATCCTCTGTTTTTAGTTCAAAGCAAAATAGTTTTCCAGTATTTCTTCCCTTTTCTAAGAATACACCAAAAAAATTGAGTGCCAAAATGAATCACGTGGCACTAAAACCCCTGTAAAAAATGCATACAGTCTTTAAACATATTTAAATTCCCTGGGGTCATGTGTGATAGAGATAGCTCTGAGTGACTGGTTCACTGGATGGACTCTCTTCTGGTGCCTGAGAGACCAGGCCAACAGCCATCTCAAAGTTTATGAGATTTGCCTTTTTACCAAAAATTAAGTCAGGACCTTGTAAAACTTGTGATTGAGATTGGTGACTTTTTTAGTATAAACAAAATTAAGGGAGGTAGGTTTGTTCTCATTTTTTATTTCGGTATAAAGAGCAGCAAGAAACTTTCTTTCCAGTATCCCCTAGGGGAAGACGGGGCAGGGGGGGCGGGGAACGGGTGAGTAGAATGTTGAAAACCATTGAAAGGCATTGCCTGGGTTTCTTACAAAGAGGAAATGCTTTCTCTTGTTGTACTTGGACATTGAGTTACTATAAGGTCTGCAAATAAGCCTCTAGCATGTATAAGCAGATTCTTCTGTTGACCAAAATCATCAGTGTGCTGTTTTCACTCCACAATTAGTAGAAGATAGAGTTCAGCTCCTCATCATGGATTATAGCCCTCTGATATCTAGCACAATAGGCCCCTACAGACAAGATACTTGCTGTTCTCTAAATAGGGCAGGCTCTCCACCTCTGTGTGTTTGTTCACATTGCTCCTTCTGGTTGAAATCTCAAGACTTTCCTCCTTCTGCCACCAGCCTCCATACTTGTTTATTTTACAAATCACCACGGATTTCTCTATGAGGCCTTTCCAGTGCCCCCAATCTCCCCCAACATAGCTTATCCATTCTTCAACCCCTGTGAAAGTGATCACTTTTTTTTATTGCCCAATGATAGCCTTATTCCAGGGGCTCTGATCCAGAGACTGTGTGTGGAGTTGAATCATACATAAATATAAGTAAAATTTTGTGCTTCTTCACTCTTCTGAGGATAAAGTCTATAGATCCATCATTTAAAAAAAAAATCCATATTTAAGAAAAAGAAGAAAAAAGACATGCCAAAACATTCTGCAACTTGAATTTTTACGTCAACTATCCCATGTTTGTTTCCTTCTAAACTATTAGCCCTATGAGAGCAACAGGCATGATGCCTTCCTTTAGTGTTTCCAGAGTGTTATTTCTGCATCCATATCTCTTTGGTGTGCTTGATGGGATTGAGATATCTAGGTGCTATTCCAGGATAAGAATGAGGATATGAGGATCAGAAATCTACACTTTAAATAAGCACCTTTGTTGACTATATGCACACTCAAACTTGAAAACAACTGAAATAATGCCAGAGGAAATAATAGTAATATTATTAGTATAATAGTAACATTAATGATTGGTAGGTTGCTGGCTGAATAAATGAACAAATGCAGGCTCTGATTTCAAAAGAACTATAATTACCTTTATGAGAGTAATTTTAAAGTGATATAGATTAAAGCAAAACTGTATCCAGTGAAAAGAGAACCCCACCAAGGCATGTTGTGGGTCTATTTTATTCATATTTTTTATTTGTTTGGCATCCATCAAGTAATACAGAATTTCTGGCATATTATTTGCAGGTAAAGATAAAAGAAAAGGAGGAATCTGGGACTGAGTAGATCTGGAAAACAAACCTCATCCAAGCAACAATCCAAGAAACTAAAGGACACAGCATTTTATTAAAAATCTTACATGAAAACTGTCATTTTATACTACAAGTCTTTGAGGGCAGGCATTTTAACTTTTCGCCTTCTGATTTTTCTGGCATCTAGATTAATTATCGCCATATACTAGTCAACTATGCTTGTTCAATACACACACACACACACACACACACACACACACACACACACACTTTAGTGATATAGCTTTCATATATTTATTAGAAAATGTTGTCTTTCCAGACACATGTTAAATATTGTGAAGAGTCCCTGCCTTACTGGAGGTGACAGTTTAATAACAGGAAATGACAGCTACAATCCAGTGTGATATAGACTCTGATAAAAACACGCAAAGGGCACAGGGAGAGGACAGAGAAAGGACTCCTCACTCAATCTGAGAAGAGCTCTACTGACTGAGCAAAGGATAAAGAAGACGAAGCCAGGCAGAGTCAACTCTTAAAAGATAGGGGTTGGGTTCTGTGGGGTTTTGTCTGATCCACTATTTCACTCACATTGTTGCCACTCATGTCTAATGAACAGAGTCATCAAAATATTTAGTTAAGAAAAGTAGGCATGAGAAAAGGCCATTTCAGCAGGCTACCCTCAGAAGCCATCACTAGCTACCTGTCCTATAAGCCTTCCACATGTTGGCTGTCTGGCTCTCGTTTCCTCTTGGCATCATGAGTGATCTTTACTATCCCCTTGTAGTCTAAGCTTAGGCAATACCTAACTGTTTGTTGTTTCCTACAAGACATGCTGAGCCTTATTTCTGAGCCCTCCTAAAGGCTATTTCCTCTTCTACTCCCCAACTCTGAACTATTCCTCAGCTAATTCCAATTTGCCATTCTTAAGTCAACTTAGGCCACTTTGTGTAAGTCTTCCCAAACTTCCAGTCCTAGTCAGTGCTCCTTCTTCATCCATACTTGTAAACTGTGCTCATGGCATTGTAATTGCCTGTTTGGCTGTCTACTACTATCCACCCTCCTCATCCCCATCACACATGTGCATGTGCCATGTGAATGCACATATACATGATTGCCCTGAACTCTGTGGCATTTTATTGTGGGATAGCACACGATAAAAGCGTATTTCATAGAGATTTCATCTTTTTTTATTGTGAGAAGCATTAGGGGGATGCAGAGAAATGAATCACAGGACATTTCCTCAGACTGCTTCCTGGAGGCAGTGCTAAGTAGTTCTATCAACTTTTGCCAACCTATAAGTTTCTAGGACAACAGTTGTCTGAGTCCTAGAAATATTCCATGACAGGAATTCCTTGAAAATCTTAGTACCTAAAAGCATTTGTGTGCTTTTGTCGGTTTAAAAGAAATCCAAGAGTCTAGATATTGACATTAATCTGCACTAAATTCAAGAGATTTTCCTGATTCTTGAAAGATCTGAAGAAGATATGAAGTGACTTTGTAAGACTGTGCCTCTTCCATTACTCTGAAGACCTAGGAAGTCTTTTTCCCCTTGAATATTTTCTCATTCAAAGAGTAGAATATATATATTTTTATGATTCAAATGATTCCTTCTCTGTTTTAGAATGTAACTACAACAAAAATCATATTCTAAATAAAAATAATACATCTCCCAAATTGGGTAAATTATTTGAAAATACAAATAAAACTACTTATAACCTTGAGTTTGAAAGTCTATGTTAGGAATTGAGGAGGATAGTGCCAGGAGATTCCTCATATATTTTTTTCTACCTTCATCAGTCCAGAACTGCTGTAAAAAATAACTTTCCTCTTAGTATTTCAACACATCTGCTACTGGTTCCAGCCAGGACTATGCAGACCAGAGGATCAGAAAAATAAGAAACATTTCACTGAAAAAAAGAAGTTAAACAAGTTTTGCAATACCTACAAAAATGCAGGGCTTAAATTTACATGGGAAGCTCCAGGGTATTCTTTAGATCCACACAAATTTGTTTTGTCCTTGAAATACACACATGACATGGGAGTACTTTAATGATTTTAAAAAATGGATTGTGGAACTGGAAAGAACTTCAGTCTTACCTCCCCTCCTCATCTTACTTCTGAGGATCTGAGTTTGGAAAAGGAAAGCAACTTGTCCGAGGTCATTCAGAAAAGTAACTGCAGATCCAAGTATAGAGTTTGTATCTGGATTACCAATACAATGTTTTACGAATTACATCAAACTACTTCCCAATAAAGATCTTGGACAAAAATAAACCTTGTGCAAAATGATATTTAATGGCCAAATTATCCTCAAGTTGTTTTTCTTCACAATTTTGGTCCAAAATTCTATTCATCTCTTCATGTGGAATATTTTTCAGAACATAGCTTATGATAGTCATCAATTAGTCACTTTCAAACTGATGGTGTCATTCATCCCCAACAAATAATATGAAGACCATAAAATAAGAATGTTCACAAACTGTTCATTATTAATAATATAATAAGATTATAATTATAATACAAGATGTGCATTATAAATCATTAAACATTATAATTCAGACAACTAAAATGAATTTTCTGTTATTTAAAGGAGAGACTCACTATACCATCTACGATGAGGATTTACTAATTAAGTCAATATCATAAAAAGATAACAAAGGATTCAACAATTTCCATGATCTGAAAAAAAAATCACATGCAAAATTGCTTTCTAAAAAAAATATGTTCCCTGAAACTATGCTTCTCTAACATTGAGGTTGAAAATTTTTAATGTAGTTTTCTTTTTCTTTTTATATTTAGAAACAGTATAACTAAATTTACCTTCAATTGGTGAATTCTACTTTTATAGTTATGACATGATACAATGGTTTTTTTAAACTGCTCTACTGATGCTTTGAGACACTAGCTAGGAGAGACATTGTATTATGTTCCTACAACCACTTCAAAATAGATCAGCTCTATGTGTTTTATACATTATGATCTTTTTAAAGAATTTTCTCTAAGAGAGTACATATTCTATCACATAAACAGAAACAAAACCTTAATAAGTGAAGTAAACTTAGTCCCACCAATAAGGAGACAAAATGACCTTGTGTGTTTTCAGATGTGATAGAATAGGAGATATACTATCATTTATAGAGTGTTCTCGTCAATATAGATTGGCTCTGAATCAAATAAGGAAGAAATAATTATATAAATCCAGAAAGAGACATTTTGAGAAAAACTGTTTCAGAGTCTTCAAAATTGTTAAGAGTGAATGAGAGGTAGACTGTTCTAAATGAAAGGCAGCTAAAGAGATAAGACCATAAATGCAATTAGTGACCCTAAATTGAATCCTGAATCCAAATAAACAAATAATAACTACTAATCAGCAAATATTTTTGACACAATGGTTGGCATTTCAACATAGACTATATAGTTAGAATTATTTGTTGACTCAATAATAATAGATTTCTTGTCTGTGATAAAAATAGAATTTTAAAAATCAAAATATCTTTCATATTTGTGTGGTGTTTAAGTTTCCCAAATACAAGTTATATTTGTTTATGCTTTCTGATTAGAGAATATTATTCCCACATAAAGATAAGAAAATGGAGGCATAAAAGTAATTGCCCCAGGTATAGCTAGTTTGTGCTATTGTCAGCTTGGTTAATCTGGGAACGTCATTCTCCAGAATATACTTCCTTGTAAGTTGGCACATTTGTAAGCAACACATTTCCAGATCTTTCCTTTTCTGGTTTCTCAGTCCATGATGCTGGATTTCAAGCATGTGTTACAACCTTATTCTTATTTCCATAATGCTGATCATGGCTATGTTTTGCTGACTGAATACTGATGGATAAAACCATATGGTTTTACAGGTGGTGAAGCTGGGTCTCTTCACATCTTCTATATCCTGGTTCCTATTCCAAAGCTCTTTCCAGTGGATCACAGCATTCTCTCTATCCCATAAGTGATTCTGTTATTTTTGAAGTATTTGTTGGTGGGGTGGTGGTTGTTTTTGTTTGTTTGTTTGTTTTTGTTTTCTTAAACTCAGTATTCAAACCAGTAAAGCTTTCATGAGAAGTAAAAGGTTCCTATAATCTCTAAACTGAAACCAAACTCTCAAGCATTTGTTAGATTGATCTAGAATTGTTTGTTTATAAAAGAAATTTAAGGTCATACAAAATAATGCATATAAAGCCGGGCTCGGTGGCTCAGCCTATAATCCCGCGCCTTTGGGAGGCTGAGGTGAGTGAATTGCCTGAGCCCGCGGGTTAGAGACCCGCCTGGGCAGTGAGACCTCATCTCTACAATAAATCAAAAAATCAGCCGGGCGTGGTAGCGCATGCCTGTATTCCGGCTACTTGGAAGGCTGAGGCGGAAGGATCGCCGGAGCCCAGCAGGTTGAGGCTGCGGTGGCCGGGAGCGGCCACTGCACTCCAGTCTGGGGGACAGAGTGAGACTTCAACTCAAAAAAAACCAAAAAACAAAAAAACAAAATAATGCATATATAAAGATAGTTCTATTCTAAAAAATAATTTTTGACCTGCAAGGAGATTTACAAATACTTTAATTTATAAGGACAAAAAAATAGAGAACTGAAAAGATGAGGTAATATGTCCACAGGCTTTCAAATTATTAAAGACAGAAATGAGGTTAGAAGAAACCTATTACCATATCTTAGAATATGTGTTTTTAATTTATTTAATTCCAGAAATTGACTGATGAAATTTCTTTTATTAGGAGATGGTCATATTGATAGGTAAATACAAGAACAAAGTTCACATTCTGGTTTCTACTCATATTAGTGACTGTGACCTTGTGCAAACTACTATGCCTCTGTGTTCTCATGTATGGATATATTAAATATTAGTTATCAATTCAGTTAATGTTTTGACTAAATTTGTTATGTATCTTGAAGTTTGCTAAGAATGATTCCTATACCACAAAAGCTTAGAACACATACATACATACACACACACACACACACACACACAGAGAGAGAGAGAGAGAGAGAGAGAGAGAGAGAGAGAGAGAGAGACATTGAGAGAGAGTATGTTAGTAGCCACTTGTTAATGCTCCATACCAGAATGTGGATACTGGACAGTTATCCAGAGTGCTATGGATCCGTGGGAGCACAAAGCATCCAAACTGGCCCGAGGATAAAGGTGATGCATTTCTCCTGGAATTCAGTGTATGAAAATGTAGAGCGAAGTGTTCTTAGGATCTCTAGCAGAGTGGAGAAAGGAGCACTGAACAGTAGGGCTCACATGCAGTCATGGTGAAGAACTCAGCTACCTGAAGTAGACTTTTGGACCTTGGATAGTCCTTCAGCATTGCCCTGAATTGGGGCAAGAGGGTATTTATACTCCAACATTGACAGTGGATCAAATCTGTCTGCAGCAAGCAACAGGGACCTTGGGTGATATGACTCTCTTTAGCCACAGGCAGTGTCTGGAGAGACAACCTCAGCTGCAACCTGTCAGCCAACAACATTTCTGGCAATTGGAAGTCAAAGTGCTTCAGGTTTGAAGGATAGCATTGGGTTGACATATTACAGCACCTACCATAGTAGTTATCAGGGAAGACTTATTGGAATAAGAAAGATCTTAAATATGTAAGATGTGTTCATGTGACAAAGCTGGGTTTATGTATGTAGGGTAAGCATACAGGGTAAACAAAAGCATGGGGGAGTGACGAAGATTGCAAATAGTAACTGGAACATAATCATAATGAGTAAGCTAGTTGGTTGGGCAAAGGTTGAGAGGGGTATATGGCAGCAATGGCTAGATAAGTATGTAGTGGCCCAGTCATGAAGAGTCTTAGTAGTAGACTTAAACCCCCAAATATTTGAATATTGTTAAAATACATGAAGCAGGGAAGACCAAGTCTGAATGTCTGTTAGGAAAATCATTGCAACAACAGTGTGGAAGATATATCTGAGAGTGTCACGACTAGAAGCAGGAAGCCTCTATAATAGTCTAGATGTTAGATGATGAGGTTCTGATAACACTACATCTCTGGAGGAAGTATTTAATAATTTCATATAGATTGTGAGTCATTTCACTTGATAAATTTATCATGACACTCTTACATTATTACTTTTCTTATTTATATTCTCGTGGGTTCTATAGATTTTATTTTTTATCTGAGAAATTAATTTGGAATTTCCTTAGAGAATAAAATAAAAATATGTGTATTACAGACACATGTATAAGCTCATCTATCCATTTACAACACTTTCTTTTAATCAGTATATGTCAAGAATATGAAAGAGATTTTTTAAAGATAAAAATAGGTTTATACACTATGACCACAGCAATTACGAGAATTTTTTAAATAGTATTTTCAGAATAGATTTTTTTTTAAAAAAGGAAAACTCTAAAAAAACTGAAAATAACTCAAAAAGGAAACATACAGAAAAAACCCTTAAAAATACAAAACAAACTTGCATGGATTTCACATTTTTGAATTTTAGTTGAAAGTTAATTGAATTTGAGCAAGTTAATTGACCAAAACCTCAGTTTACCTGTCTTTAAAATGTACCTAATAACATCTACCTTCCAATGTCATGATGAGGATTACATATTTAAAGTGCTAAAAAGGTCATTTCATAAATTATAGAATGTTATACAAATCTCAGTAGTAATACCCTGAATGATTTATCAGAAAGTATCTTAATTTAGAGGGAAAAGGCATGAATGGAAGAAAAGCACACCAAAGCAAAGATGGACAACTGGGGTTCTTACTGGAGGCCGTATGTGGCCTTACTGGGCCTAGAGGAGCAGGACTGGGTATGCATGATGATACAGGTAGGGAGAACAGTCCCGAGGGGCTAGTTTTTCTTTTCAAGCCTCTGTTTCATTTTCTTCTGAAAAAGTGAATAACACCATCTTATAGTGTGTTTATTTTAACTTATCATTCACCAGAGCAAGCATTTATACTTTATTGAGTTCTAATTTCCCACTTGATGCCAATGTTAATCACATACATAATTGCATGAGAAGGTGATGATTGCAGACTTACTTTCTGCTGGGTCCCAGCAGGAGAGAAGACCAGAACCACCAACTTTATTCCAGCAGCATGACAGAACAGTAACCACATTAAATGAGGAGGAGTCAAACATCTCACAGTTAAATCTGTCTCCCTTTTTGGGCAAAATGTGTATTTCTAGACCTCAGCTTTCTTTCCTCTAAAACCAGAAGTTTGGAAATAAATTATTAAGCTTATTATGGTTTTATAATGTTGGTGCTCAAGGCTCACAATTCCCTCAAAAAAGAAAAATGGAGATCTCAGCATGTATGACTCACCATAGCTGAGAAGACTTCATTTTTTATCATAATCCATATCATATGGATGAAGGTACAGAATCACATAAATGTTGAGGGAATGAGAAATAAATGCTCAGTGAGGCCAGTGGGTGTGGTACTCTCAGAGAAGGTAAATGCTTCTTCCTCATGCAAATGCCAGAAAGACATTCAGACCATACACTCTGAAGCCTAATGCAGATGCGGACAATTCTCCTGAACCTGTCCAAATACTGTCTTCCTAGCATTACCTAAGCTTCACACACATGTGTATGCACGCACGTGTGTACACACACACACACACACACACACACACACACACACACACACACACACACACATACACAACCACCTAAAAAGAACTGAGAGACATTTTGGAAAGAAACCAAAGCAAAATTTTCAGGAGTCTAGAAAAAGACTAGAGTAATTACTTGCTAGTCCTACTGTCAGGCTGTCTGACATTAGCCAAGTTTCATATAGTTTCAAGTTTCAGGTCAAAACATTTACATAAGAGTACCCCTGATGTTTTACAGCGGTTTTTCTTGTTATAAAACTCTCAAAATATTGACCTCCTTGGAAACATTTCTTCTTACACCCCATTGCATTTTATAAATGTCTCTTCTTGGTTTCTTGAGCTGCCATTACATATAGCCTTGTTCCCTCAAGAGACTATCAACTCTTTAGATCTATTTCTCATCCTCTGTTTGGTGACATCATTACTATTTGTTAAGAAAATGATTATTTTGTCTCCATGGATCCAGTCTCATAGTGAGTCATTAAAATAAAATGAGTTGTACCCATGAAAAGATGCAGATTCAAGCCCCTAAAGAATAGTATGCCTTGAATAGACAAGCAGCAGAAACAGTTGGGCTATGAGAAGAAGATAGCCACACGGACTGAAAAAAGCACAAGGCTTTTGTTGCTGTGATTGTAATTTATTTGAAGCAATGTGCCAATCCTTTAATGTACACATTTATATTTCCAAGAAAGATGTAAAATATCCAATATTGAGAGTTAACTATTATTGCAACTCTAATTTACTGATTAAAAACTGAGACACACATAATTAAGGACCTGTTATGCATCAAGTATTGCATGAATATGTAGTGATACAAAGTAAATAAAATATCATCTATGTTCTCAAAAAAATGCTAGCCAGCTTTTTAGTGATGTAGTAAATAACAAAGTTTGACTTTGAGATCTGTAAGATTAGAGACCTTGTCACTGATCACCAAATCACCAGTACCTAGGAGAATTCCTGGAACATAGAAGTAACCCAATAAGTTCACAGAATGAGTCTACCACATCGCATTATTTCCTTAGCCATATTTTTTGTAGTGTGAAAACTTGCCATTGAAAAACTCAGAACCATTTACAATTAAGTGTATACTTTGTCTATTTTTACATCTTCTATGATATGATATTGATGCCATTATTTGAATTTATTTTTGCTCTTTGGATTATTTACAAAAAACTTCTAAGTTATGTCTCATATGTAAATCATTTAAAAACATAAAATTGTACTTTTCCCATCTTCAAGGTAATTTGAAAAATGATAATTTAAGAAGAGTTAAAAAAATAAAGTAGTACAAGAAAATTGTTTTGTAGAAGTGACAGTTGATTTATTTCAAACCATTGAGTTTGTCTTTCCTGTTATCAGTTTCATATACGTGAATTTACTGTACCTTCATAACAATAACAACACAACAATATTGTGCTTGACTTAATTCAACACTCACTAAAATTTAAGCCAACATCAAGACAATCAGTTTATGAAAACGTATATTTAAAGTTCTGAAGAAGTTTTTACAGGTTTTTTCTATGTCTTTGTCATAGGCCTAGACAATGTTTATTTTGGAAGATGATTTTCATCATTTTAAAATTTTTTCACAATTAAGTGGCTAGGTCAAAGGGAGCCGAGCACTCCACTGAAACATGACTTACCTATAGTTTTGCTTTTCATTTCCTATGTGGAATCTGTCATACTGTGAATAGGCTCGGTTTCCTTCCCAGTCCATTAACTCAATCCTTAGTGTGTACTGCCTCTGACTGGTTATGGCAAAAATAAACTCATTCCCCAGCCAATATTCACCGGAGGGATTTCCAAAACCCTAGGAAATAAGACAGAGATGCAGTTATGTTAAAAAGAAACTTTTCATGTTCAGTATTTAACAATTTCCTAAAAAATAATAAAAGTTGTTTAAAAGTAGAGACATTTATTTCATATTTATACACAGTTTTCTCCAATTACTAACATATCTCAATACCATCTGCTATGTTGCTCTCCAATTAGGCTTCTATCTAATTTTTATTACAGTAAAACCTCTGTTATTCAAATCTGTATGGATGAGCTGTTTTACAATTAGTAAGTCTGGTTAGTAAGTTTGACCAGAAAACTCTTCTCAGTTCTATGTTTATTTTTGAATAAGTCTAAGTTAATGGAATAGTTTGAACATAATTTAAACATTTTTCAGTGAAAACTGTCAGGATGGTATTAGAAAAGCTATTTAACAATATTTTTATTGTTGTTTTTTATACTATATTTCAGGAGTCTAATTATGCTCTTATATTAATTTTATGAATTTCTAGACCCTTGAATTTTAGAGCTTTAACATTCTCATTCTAAATATGAATAAGCAACCCTGTAAATCTATAACTATAATAGTTTATAAAGCTATACTAGCATAACTTTGGATTTTGAGGCAGAAGACTTGAATGTTTACCTGACTCTATTCTCTTTGGGGAAGTCAAGCTATTTAGGTATTCAAAATAGTTTATTAGAGGGAAAGAAGAAAAGGTCTCTTAAAGAAAGCCAACTATTAATGTTAGAGATGTTAGTAATAGGAAATAAAAAACTCTAAGAAACTTCTGGCATTCTAGACTCTGAGTATTCACAGTTGTCTCAGAAAATACTCCTTGGTAATTCTTGAAGTTCATTGTAATGATCTACATGTTTATCTTCATGACCATATAGTGAACTCCCTGGTAATAGAGCTATGTTGTATTTGTGAATCCTCAAAAACCAGTGGAGACCAGACATATGCTGGGCATTTTTTAAGTGTTCATTAAAGTTCGAAGAAAAGGGAAGAAAGGAAAGAATGGAGGAAAGAAGGAAGGAAGAGAGGGAGAGAGGGAGGAAGGGAGGAAGTGAAACAAAATATTATGGTACTTGGCAATAACATTTGGAGAAGTAACCTTAAAACACAATCGTTGCTTTAGACAAATTGACTGAGTCTCAGGGAAGTGTTTCTTAAAGTGCCTGACTGAAACATAATCACCTGTGCACTACTGCCTTTGCCAAATGAGTTGCTTACCAAACCCATTTATGCTAGTTCAGATATTTTATTTTTTAAAACCTAACTATTTAGGTTTGCTCAACAAAAGCAAATCACTAAAAGAAAAAAAAATTAATTGTGCATTGCTGAAACTCAAAAAGACTGGGATAAATAATAAAAGTTTTAAAGAATTTTAAAGTTAGGTTGCTTTTCATGTGTCTTTATGTACTCTTCTATTTAAAAAAAACTAAAACTAGAGATTAGATATGTTTTTATTACAAAAAAGTTTTATGAAAGAACCACTGATCCAGAATTCTAGGGTTTGGCACCACATATTTAAAAAAAGGATGCATGAATGTATATCTTTATATTTAAAGCTAAAGTGAAATGTATTAATATAAGTATGCACAATTTTAAAATTATTTCCCGGTTTAATTTAGTTTTTGGATTAACAGAACAGATTGCACTGGGCATATGCTCTTCTGAAGAACATTACTCATAGCTCAGAGCAAAGCTATAGAACCCACTGAGTTAGTGCACCATTGACTCTGGCTTCTCTGTTCCTAAGATGTTCAAGTCACACTTTATAAAAGTTCCACTCTGGCAGGAAATATTAAAGCAATCTTAGATGTGCTAAGAGTCTCGCACATTCTTATGGCAGCTGTTGTAACATACCAAGGAGAAGAACAATGCTTACGTTCTCCAAGCATGAGCAAAAAACAAAGTTATAGGGAGCTGAAAGTCAAAGAATAAACACCCTCAATTGCAGCAGTCCCTGGGAAGAAGAAGATCATGGGAATTTTTCCTTACGATTCTTTTCAGCTCAGACATGTTAAAACTCTCCCTCTACCACTTGAGAATTCCCTTTTCTGTGTAGTCATTGAAAAGGGATTCAACAATAATTGTAAATGTGAATAAGGAAGCTGGGAATGATGAAGTGTTAAGTTTTGGGTCACATATTTCCATGCTGTTGAAAGCACTGTGTGGCTAAAACTTCCTAGCTTCCCCAGGGAAAAGAACAGTGATCTCGGGGAAGACTTAGAAATGGGCAGCGTTAACACCATTCCTACAAGGGCCTCCACCTCTGTCTCAACATGTAAGGCTGTATGTCTCCCTAAGTGGAGATAAATATCCCTTCCTAAACTTTTTTGCTTTTTCTTCTTCCAGGAAGAAGCAACTAAAAAGATAGCAGTAAAATTTGCCTTCAGAAACCAAAATTATATTTCAAGTACCTTTCCAGAAAAACTATCCAAAGATGCCCTATTGTGGGAGCAAAATGTTTGACTACAATGAATTAAAATGGCTGTTAAAGAGAGAGTGTAGGGAGGAAATCTTCTAATAGCCAAAAGCAGCAATGCAGAAACAACTGTTTCATCATAAAGATGAAAAATACATGAAATAAGGGGAATTGGGTTCCCACATTTGTAAACTGTCTATTGGGTAGTTTATCAGGCACAACCATGGATCAGGAACAAAGGCTTGGTTTAGATTAAGCAACTTCTACCCCTTATCTCCACTCCAGATGGAAGCCTTAATCTGCTACATATTTGTTGTGGAACCATTTACTTCTGTGCCTCAGTTTCCTTGTCTACAAAATAGTGATTAAAAACATTGTTTTCATATATAATGTGAGAATGAAATGAGATAATATACCTAAAGCACTTAACTGAGTGTTGACACATATAAAGCACTTAAAAATCTAGTTGTTAGAGTTAAAATATACATCACAAGATGCATACATAGTAAGGTATACATTTTCTGTTTAGTTGCCTCTCTTCCAAGAGACTGTGAGCTGTTTGCAGATAAGTAGGTTCTTTTCTACTCTGTGTGAAAAAGGGAACAAAAAAATGCAGTCTTGTCTTAGCCTAAATATGAATAAAGAGATAGTGAAATCATTATTTAAAAGGCTCTCAGAGCTGGGCTCGGTGGCTCAGCCTGTAATCCCATGCCTTTGGGAGGCTGAGGTGAGTGGATTACCTGAGCCCGTGGGTTCGAGACCTGCCTGGGCAGCGAGACCTCATCTCTACAATAAATTTTTAAAAATCAGCCGGGCGTGGTAGCCTGCGCCTGTAATTCCGGCTACTCGGAAGGCTGAGGTGGAAGGATCACCAGAGCCCAGTGGGTCGAGGCTGCGGTGGCCGGGAGCGGCCACTGCACTCCAGTCTGGGTGACGGAGTGAAACTCCAACTCAAAATAAATAAATAAAAATAAACAAAAGGCTCTCAGATGATGGACACTAATGTATTATGATAATAAGTTGAGTGTTTGTTTCTGCAGATGAGTGCTGTCATTTTAATCCAAGTAAGTTAATTATTAAATAAGAAATTAAAAGTCTATAATACTCAGTGATCTATCACAGGAACAAAGAACTGAGTATCACATGCTCTCACTTATAAGTGGACCCTGAACATTTACCATAATACTATAATAAAGGGATTCACAGTAGCAGGTCACTGCCAGGGGAGGGGAGGGCACATAACATCAATAAAGGTACCTGATCTCAAACCAGGTGAAGTGGGGACAGAAGGGAGGCTCAAACTTTATCTGTACGATGACCACTTGTATACCTAATTCTGGATTGTACCGCACTTCTTTAAAATTTAAAAAAGAAATTAAATCCAACTGGTTGCAATTGGTACTAAACTACGGCACAAATAAAAGCAGAAACTTTCTCATTTTTACCTGTTAACTAATTCTAAGGAGTACCTGTCTCCTTTCATTCGCCCTTGACCCTATTTCTTTCAATGCCTTTCTCGCCACATCTGACAAGTTCTAGGATCTACAAAAGAGGTAATTTTAAAGATCTTATACAATGTCATTGAATTAATAGTTGTGACAGTGCTTTCAACCAGGAGTGCATATCAGAAAAGGCAATTGAGATTTTTAAAATATATAGGTGATTTACTTCCCCTGTGAAGACTCTTATTCCAAATGTCTGGGGGTGGGCTTAGAGAGCTGTACATTTACAAGGTTCTACAGGTAAATTGTCTATGAACCAAAGGTGGAGAACCACACAAATATGTTGTGGAATAGTTGCTCCAAGTACAAATTAAAAAGAGTATGTTAATCAAACCAAATGGTCTGAATGGTACACAGGGAAAAACACATGAATTGTATCTTCATACTGAGTTTCACATTGGGAGGCAAGTTTTGATTATGTGTACGGGATGGCCCTTGAAAATAATTAATATTTATGCCTAAAATACAAAGAAATCCAGTGCATATCCTCCAAAATAGGTTTATGCATTATTGCACATAACAGTTTACCATAGGTCTATATTTTGCACCAAATAGCGCATAACACCCATAAAAATAAAAATAAAAGTTGATATAAAATGATGTGCTGATATTGAAAAAGTAGTAACAAATGAATAAATAATAGTAATACAAATATTTTTCTTTTTCAAGAATAAAACCAAAAATACTATGTCATATACTTTCATAAAAACTATGGGAGGCAACATGGGATATCATAATGATATCAATTATGATCACCTGTAAGATTTTGATTCTGTTGAATTACATTGTTAATCAATTTTTATTTCTTTTCTAGTTCTCTAACAAAATGATAGAAATACACTGAACTTTAATCAAAACTAACAAACTTAAAATTGGCCTTTGAAAAGCACATCTTATTAAAAAGTGCATGCAGAAGAAAGATTAATTTTCATTAGTTTTTTGCTGAAACCGGTAGAAATGTTCAATTTCAGTGTGTGCTTTTTCCAAGTTAATAAAATAATTGTTTCTGATACTTTATTTGTTTTGTCTGATAACACTTACAGGAAGTGTTGACATTTTATAGATGAAGTAAAATTGAAAACAGACACAGTCCATATTCTATGGGTTTCATCATTTTTTATACAAACTATTAAGGAAAACAGGTAAGACTGAGCTGTGGTTTTTCAAAGAGATTTTAATATGTATTTAAATCATGTGTCTCCTCTAACTGCTGTGACTCTCAGACCAAGAAAGTAGGAAATGTTTTTTATTTCAAAATTTTTAATTTCTTATGTATTTTTTCTCTTTTTGCGCCAATATATCAAAATACAGTTGAAACCGTGCTCTTAATTTCTTTACAGAAACAAAGAATTTCCAGAAGGCATGGTGCTCAGACTGAAATTTTTGTCAATAAGAAGCTCTGTTTATGAGAATAATTGTTTTTAAAACAAAGAGTTTGTCTCCAGGGCATTAGTCATTGCCTACTACAGTGTAAAGTTAGGCCACTTAAGGTACTATTTGGAACTCTTAGCTCCACTGGGCTTTATATGCAAAAGTACTGCTGATAAGTGTTATTGCCGGAGGCCACTCAATGGTATCCTTATGGCTTGAAGGAGTTAATATAGTCTCTTAAGTGCCTCATTAAAAATCCCACTCCAGACCTTCCTCTGTGGCAAACATCTTTACGAATCCATAAACCAGATTTTGCTGAATCTCCTCAAAAGGAAGGTTAAGTGGAAACAAAGCTTTAGGTAAAAGGCTTTTGTAGGCTTAAAGCCAAGCCAATGTTAAGAATCAAATAAACTGCAACCCTTTCATTTTAAAGAAGGTTTAGAAATAATCATTATAATGCTTAATATATATTTGTAATTTCATGCATTAATAACTTTAACATGTTCAGGAAACCTTATGAACCAAGAGGAAGTCCACAGATATCAGCCAGTGTAAAGGAAAGGAGAGAGGAAAGGAAGAAAGGAAAGAGAGAGAAAACTTTATTTTGGCACTCAGTGTCCAAGGAAGAAGTTTAGCATCCTAGTGTATATAATAGTAGATTGGTAAAGACTAAGGAAGAGTGAAGACTAAGGAAGCTTGCTAAGTTCTTATTTCCCCGAAAGATGTATACCCTAAGCTGAAGAAATGAGCAGCCAGTTCTTTGCAGGAAATAGAAATGGGTGTGATTGATAAGAATTGGCAAAAGGAGTCTATTTCCATCCCTAGTGGAGTCATGTTATTCTGTCTTTAGGTGAAAGAAAAGCTCTAGAGGAAACAACTGAAATATTTCCTACCATGTGTTTTGGTGAATGCTAACCAAGTTGTAACATATGATAAATATTTTCTTTTTTTTAATTTTTTTGAGTTGGAGTCTCACTCTGTCGCCCAGACTGGAGTGCAGTGGCCGCTCCCAGCCACCGCAGCCTCGACCTGCTGGGCTCCGGCGATTCTTCCGCCTCAGCCTTCCAAGTAGCTGGAACTATAGGCGCGCGCTACCACACCCGGCTAATTTTTGATTTATTGTAGAGATGAGGTCTCGCCAAGTTGCCCAGGCAGGTCTCTAACCCGCAGGCTCAGGCAATCCACTCACCTCAGCCTCCCAAGGTACGGGATTACAGGCTGAGCCACCGAGCCTGGCTTGATACATATTTTCAATTTTTTAAAAAAAGCTTTCATTCTCACTTTTGCCAGAATATTTCAGACTTTTGGAGCTTATCTCATTTTTGGTGCTTATCTCATTTTTGACCATGCAAGATGGACACTCAGTTGATACATTTTTCAAGTTTGAATAAAAAATAAAAGTATTTTTTTGTTTAAAAGTGAGGAGGTGTAAACTTCATAAAATTATTATTAAAGAATAATTTCAGTCCTGTTCCAATAACAAAAAAAGAGTTGCTTAGAAATGGATATATTTGGTAAATACTCACAATACATGAATGAATTCCATACTTAACCAGTCAGTATCTCTTACTTAATGTGCCTAGCTTGCCAAGGTCACAGATGCTTACAGCTAATAATTCACCATTTTGGAACATTACCATGATGACAACTTTATATTTATTTTTCTATTTTCATTAATTTTAATAATAATGTATTTCATATTAGACTGAATCTATATCTATTGTATGAATCTGAGATGACTTCTTCACATTCCAGTAAGTAGTAAAAATAATAATGAATTAAAGTGATGTATAAAATAATATTTTTGAAAGAGTTAAGTAAAATGTTTGCACTTGATGTTTAATCTTGGATAATAATAATAACTACTATTCATTGAAAATTAATGAGCCAAAGTGCTTTATTTATATTATTTATAATCCTTACAACATCGCTGCAAGGCAGGTGAGGTATTATCATTATCCTATTTTAATAAGTAAGAAACCTGAGGTGTGGGTTAATTGATTTGCCAAAAATCACTAGTCTTATAAATGTCAGCATAGGGACTCAAACTGTTAATGTAAACACAATCCAAGTTCCTCTTTTAGAACTTAGATAATCGTTTATCCCCCCTATGTTTTCAGAATCACATAGGCAGAAATAAACCTTGGAACCTAAGCTAACATTCCAATTCTCTATAACAATCCAGAAAGATGATGATTTACCTCCTATGGTTATTTCTACTGATGATGGGGAGGTCTTGTCACTTAACAGGAGGTGCATTTCACAATATAATTAAACAGTAGAGAGCTTTTTTTTCATACTTAGTAAACTTTTGCCTCTATTGAACCTCCCACTAATGCGGTGTTAAAATGCACATTCTAATTCAGTAAATCTGGGATGGAGTTTGAGATGTGTGGTCCTAATACTGCTGGTCCCTAGACCACATTTTGATTATCAATACCACATAACTTCATCGGTTAATTAAAATAGCTATCATGTTAATGCTTAATTTTTTTTTCTCCAGATATTCATCTGTTCCAGGCATAATTTCCAAATTCCTCCCATCCTACATGGATAAGTTCATTCTAGCATGAGTCCACATATTTGAAAACCTCCAGAATGGAAAGTAGTTTTTGATGTTATTGGCCAGATCATAACAGACAATAGTAAGTTCTGCATTTTCTGTGACCAAAAAACTATTAGTGTAAACTGAACACATTAATCTTTGCTTTTAAGTAGCCAATAACACAAAATAAGCTTACAGCCAACAAAACAAAACAAAACAAAACACTATCTTTTAAATACTAGGTTCTTGAGCCAATTTGTCACCTTCATCATGTATTTTTACAGTTAACTTATGTATTTTTTATCTAGGTGAAAATTTTTACAATTACTTTTGTGGAATTATATCTTGCTGGTTTCAGCCTACCATTCCATATTTAGTTTGTGGTTTAAGATATCAAGATTCCAACTTTGCGTCAGTTCAAACTTTTTAAAACGTGCTTTCAAATGATTCCACTGAGTATCTAATAAAATTGTTGTAGACACAGTGATACCACTACGGACTTCCAGTCATTTATTTTAACTCTTTATTTACTGCTGCTTTACTAATTAAAAGCCTGTTAAAAAGTAAACTCTGTTGCCAACCAACAACTGTTTTTACACATTTTCTATAATAATATCAAGACAGAACTTAGGCTAATACAGCATTTCTATTACCCTTTTCTTTATCTTCTGAGAGGAAATTTGCAGAAAAGCTAACACAAGAATTATCTAGAAGATTTAGATGTAAAAGAATGAGAATACACAAATAAAGGCCCTTTTCCATCTGTGTGCCTTGACATTCTGTCAGCAGGTTTTAACAGTTAATATTGTAGACACTGACTGTGTGATTATTGGTCTTTGAATTATTTCAGTCATCCACAATATAATATTGGAGAAGCTGATCTCGCTCATCTTTATTTTCTTTTAAAATGGGGATAGTATTAGCTAATAGGGCTGATATAAAAATTTGTCAAGAATTTATATATAGGGCTGGCACATATAAAGCATTGAAAAGGTTAGCTATGATGATCATGATGATGATGTCTGCAATTACTTTGCAGACCCTAATGAACATATCTTTGTGTCCTCTTGTTGCCTGGAATCTGGACCCCTGCAGCCCACCATAACCAATAGAATGCAGTAGAAATAACACTGTGCCATTTCTGGATCTAATAAAACTTGAAAAGGTCTGAAAGCTTCTACTCTTGTGCTTTGGGTATGCCAACTGTTACAAAAGAAGTCTGACAGCGCTAGATCTCTGTACTGGAAGAAACCCAGCCTAGCCACATGAAAAAGTCACACGAAAGAGCTCTCAGTCAACAGCCAGCAACAACTTGCCAGTCAGGCCATTGCTATGACCTCCCTGTTCCATAGCCTGCAGTACGGCACAACTCCCCTGTTCTGGCTCATGTATCTAGGCCTAGTCTAGGTTCTAACTCCACACACTCTCATTCAACTAAAAACAAATTCAGACAACACAAAGCAGTCCACCAAATAATTTCAGTAATACATTTTTCTTTCTGATGCACACATGGAAATCATTTGCTGAAAATGATTTATGAATGTTTTGTGTCTAATGAAAATAATACCTCTAATGTATCATTTTATTTTAATAATAACTCGCAAACGCCTAAAAATGTATCATACAGTATGGTGAAGATAACCTCATGATAAAGCATCAAAAAACAGTGTAAACTTTTCCATCTTACCATTTTATATTCCTTCCAGCCTCTTTGGAAATCCAGACTCCCATCTTCACGATGCTGTATTACGGTCCAACCTCCCCCATTTATATCCATATTGCAAAATACCTGACAAAGGGGAAAAGGAAGTCAAGGAAAAAAATCACATCTTTTTATATGTTTTTATATGTTTCAGAATAGAAATAGAATGGACAGGCTTATAGATAAAATTAAAAACTGCTATATTGAAAAATGTTAATATGGACATATTATGTTATTTCTTTCCATTATTCATATCTGAGTTATATCTGATTAAATTGCATCAGTGGTGCGTGAATTACTTGCAAAACTTTTAATCAGCTAAAAATTAAGTCTCAGACTAAAAACCATTTAAAAAATTGTCTTAAATGTAAATAAGGACTTAAGTACATCTAAATTTATTTAAATGAGATCAAATTTCAAAAGTACAGACCATTTGACTACCAAACACAAGACTCAAAAGTTTTAATTTTTTAATTGATTGAAATGGAAATATAATAAGAGTAAAGTTTTCTAAAATAATTGTGAAATTATCATATGTATTTAACTATTGCATATTTCATTGCACATTAACTCATATATTTACATACTACAGTTATTCTTGAAGATTCAGTATTATATTGAAGGCAGAATTTGTTGCTCAGCGTATGGAGAGCATATGTTTTGCTTGCATTTTAGTCATGAACAATAACAGAAGAACATGATATACTGTAACCCTTCTGACTGTAACAAGCATTTCTTTCCCATGTAGAAAAGTTATCCAAGTCTTTCAAAGACTTATGCTTCTTTTAATTATTCCAGATACAATAGTATTTATTTAGAATTGACTCATTTCCCCCGGAGTCCACTCAAGAAAAGAAACATATCTGTAATGAAATTATCTGTGGAGAGCACTCACTGTAATTGATGTAGCATGAACGTGGCAGCTTGACTATTCAAGGGCTGGACCATGGGGAACACCGTTTGCTCAGCAACCAAACACTACAGCATGTTGAAGGCTGACTAAAGGTGTGGGTAAGATGCAACAGCAGCAGGCAGGCTGTGTGGGCGGAGCCAAGCTATGATTAAGGGAAAAACCTCAAGTGTTTTGCATTTGGAGCACAAATGACTAAAGGGTATAAAAGCAAACATTCAAAGGACAAATGGTCCATGTTCTTCCTCAGTGAGAACTAATATAAACATACCTATTTGTGGGTATCTGAAATAGGGCAGCAGCTCTCTCCTGGAATGTCCTTGCAATCTGACAACAGTCACTCACCCACTATGTTTGGGAAGTGACTCATCTCCAAGAATGCACATTTGAAATGTCTCACCCTATCCCAGTGTTCCCCTTCTACTAATCCTTTAGCCCTTCTGCACCTGCTTTTTGTCCTCAACGTAAGCTCTCGCTAGTCTTTCATCTTCCTTAATTCTAATTCACTTATTTTTTTACTCAACAAGAATTCTTAGGCATCAGTTTAGTATTGCAACTAGAGATAATATAAAAAATAAATAAGATGGGTCATGTACACAAAACCCCTCAAAGATTCAACAGCGACTGCTCCCAAAAGATTAAGGAGGCAGAGTTCACAAATTTCAATTCCGTGACCTGAAGAATGACAAAGTCTGTGATATAAATGAGAGAGAAGAAACTAATCATAGTTTGGGACTCCTAGAATCTGAGATAGCATAGATATCCAAAAAAAGGAGTTTATTGAGCAGTTAGAGATGATCAACTACAAGTAGTTGGATACAAAGATAAAATAATGTCTAAGAGAATAAAGGAATAAGAAAGCAATAACCATTAGCAATGACATCCTTGGAGTGCCAGATAATTTAAACACTTTACATGTATTTCTAACTTAATCTCTCAACTACACTATATAAGAAGTAGATATTATTATTATTTCCATTTTACAGAAAAGAAAGACAAGCTTAAAGTAGTTCAGTCAGTCACCAATAGTTATACTCAACAATAAGTTTTGGATCTAGAATTTGAACTGAATTTGAGATTTGAGCCCTATTTCTTTCTAATTCAGAATTACTGGTAGTAATCTTCTTGTAAGAAGTAACTTGATGGCATGAAGAAAAATACATTATGTAAATAAGTAAAAAAAAAAGTAGCAAGAGATGTGTTCTGGGGGAGGAAGAAGGGTCCAATAATGGGCTTTGGTATTAGGTAAACAACCAATAGAGAAGATAGCATGCATCAGTAATATTTAGGTAGGCAGGAATTTCTTTTGATTTGCCACTGTCCCCAATGTGTAGAGCAGTGCCTAGCCTACAGTAGGCACCAAATGAACTTTTGCTGAAAAATAAAGATGAAATGAGGAAAGATAAAGTAGGAAAACTTGGTAATGGAAAGCAAGGGACACGGGGTATGAATTTTGAGTTGGGGAAGTGATCAACTTAATTGTTTCAGAGAAGTCAAGATAAATAATGATTAAGAAAACACTAGCATATGAATGAAAAGCAATTAGTGACCTTGGTGTGAGATAACACAGGATTCTTGTGAGATGAAATCAGATGGCACAGTTTAAGAAGGGCAGAGATGACTCAAGGGAAGTGGTCAAAGTGGAGGTCTACTGGGAAAATTTAAATCAAAGTCAAAGGAAGTGAAAATATCAAAGGAAACATTTTGGTAGAAAAAGCTCATGTCATTAGTTTCTCAATTAAATTTTACTCTGGTCTGACTGGTTAATACAAAATGCTTTCCTAGATTTTTATTTCCTGATGGATACCGATTGCTTGAAAATTTACCAAACTGTGTTTGTAGAGCTATAAAGTTCCCTTACATACTCAGGGAAAGGAATCACTACATTTATAACTTGTGAGTGAGTAGAGGAAATTATACTGTACAGTTTTCATTACCGTTAACTTTGTTATTAAAATTCTATGCACTTAGTTTTCAAATCACTTGCAAATTTTTTAAAAGACAATTTTCCTTTTAAATAGAGGCATCCAATCACTCATAAATGTTAAGATGTGCTGAGAGTGTTTCTTAGACAAAGACCTAGAGAAAAAAGTCAGAATTCCATGGGGAAATAGAAATTACCCAGGCAGATCACTGGGGTGGAAGCTGAGGTGCAGAGGGGTTAAAGGGTTGGACATATCTGCCCTTATTCTGATTAGGACTCATTGCAACAAGAACATCAGCTGACATTTGTGGAATACGTGCACACTGGAGCTGAATGGTACCTTGTTAGGGGCTTGAACTTGAGTGTTACACTGCCTGGATTCAAATCCCTTTCTGCTGTATCTACCTCTTAGAGTTTGTAAGAATTAAATGAGCCAGCTGGGCTCGGTGGTTTAGCTTGTAATCCCGCGCCTTGGTGAGTGGATTGCCTGAGCCCGCAGGTTCGAGACCCGCCTGGGTAACTTGGCGAGAACTCATCTCTACAATAAATAAAAAATTAGCTGGGCGTGGTAGCACGAGCCTGTAGTTCTGGCTACTTGGAAGGCTGAGGTGGAAGGATCACCAGAGACCAGCAGGTTGAGGCTGTGGTGGCCGGGAGTGGCCACAGCACTCCAGTCTGGACGACAGAGTGAGACTCCGACTCAAAAAACGAAAAAAGAAAAAAAAAGAAGAATTAAATGAGCCAGTGGGCTGGGTGTGGTGGCTCCCATCTGTAATCCTAACACTTTGGAGGCCAAGGTGGATGGGTTGCTTGCACCCAGGAGATCAATTTCAGACCAGTCTGGGTAACAGAGGGAGTCCTTATCTGTACAAAAAAATCAAGCAAATTATCTAGGTGTGGTGGCATGCATCTGTAGTTCCAGCTACTTGAAATACTGATGTGGAAGGATGACCTGAGCCCAGGAGGTTAAGGCTGTGTTGAGCCACTACACTCCAGCCTACGTGACAGAGTGAGACTCTGACTCAAAAAACAAAACACACAAAAAAGAGACTATGTTTATAGAGTGTTTTGAATAGTGCTTGGCCCCTAGTAGGGGCCCAATGTCATTAATGTAATCTCTTAGATATGTTTTACTGATGAGATAATGTGTGTTTATATTATGCATTATATACTGTCTGTATATATTATAATATTTCATATATTATTAATGAAATATTGGTATTATACTATATCTGTTATCTGTTATTAAAATTCTATGCACTTAGTTTTAAAATCACAAAATAAAATGAATATATAACAGATAACAAAATACATTAATATAATAATATGTTTAATATATTATACTTATAATATAGCATCCCATAACATTTTTATGTTATTTTGAATAATATGAAATCAAAGCAGAAAAATGTTCAATCAATTATTCTTATGATTATGATTTCCAACTTCTTGCTAATGATATTGACATTACTATTCTTTGAGCCTCTCTCCCTCTCTCTCTCTCTCTCTCTCTCTCTCACTAGGTTTCAGAAAGGCTTGAGACATAAAAGTCTTGAAAAGTTTATTTGTCAATATTGTGTGGTCTGTCCTATCTGGAGGTGTTCCTCCCATGAACAGGGACCCACCACATATACTATGTATCTTGCATTTATCGATCATATGACTTGGGCTTAACAGTATCCAAGAAATGATTGAACTGGCTCCTATCCCAGGCAAGGTCAAAGCTTTCAAGCATTAAACAACTTTTAACATAACACAGAGGCTTAAACCCAAACAAAAAGGAGAAATTTGATTCACATAGTTTTTATGCTTTTATGCTTCATGCAAGTCGAAATGATTAGACTTATGGATGTTAATTATTTTTCCATAACCTTAAATGAAAAAGGCTCAACCTATTTGTTATAGTCCTTTTCCAAGAATTAGAGGTATTATGAATTCAGAAACAAATTTTTTTTTATATTTTACAATAAACAGAGTTATGATTTAATGACTTGTTTTTGAATGAAACTAAACTGGCTATAGGACATTTGATTTTGGAAATTTATGAAATGAAAGGAAAAAACCTTGTCTCTTAACCGCTATGCATTAAATGGAATTCAGAGAAGAAAACAACCACAAGCCCCTAGTAATAAAAAAGCAAAAAAAGAAGTATATAGATGACCCGATTCTAATTTTCTATCTGCTTGAAAAATTAAACAGTCTAAGAAAATCACCTTTGGCTTTCACATTTGAAAAGATAACACTTCTCTAACTTTTTGTAGACTCTTCTTTTTGGCACGCAGCAATGTCAGGCAATAATTACCGTATAACAATTCTCTTATACTTGCAACTTTCACTCTGACTGAAAAATGAATAATCTCTGTTAATAGTCTCCTTAACATGTATTAAATAACCCTATCTTGTTGATTGGTTCCTACCATACATAGCTGACTATTTTGTTTTGTTTTGTTTTTATATAGGTTGCCTTGAGTTTTTGTCCTGGCCAGAACTTCTGGAAACATTACAATGAACAAAGCTTTTACTAAGCATATCCAAAAGTAGCACTAAACTTTCTAACCACAATGCACCAGTGTACTTAGAAGGGTGAAAGTCCTAAAGAGGAATTTTTCAGCACTTTTTATAGGACTGAGAGAATACCTATGACATATTAAAATTGAAGAAACCTAAAATTATAGGATGGTGGAAGTATGGTGAGTTATAATGAGAACATGAATCAATTTACCTAATTTTGTAATAATATACTCTTGCCTGTGTTACTCACATGTCGCACACATGCTTACTATTACCATTACTATTACTATTACCAGGTAATAGGCTTATATTCAAAAATTATGAATGGTGCCACTTCAATCATCACTAATATAAATTATGACCATGCCTATCACTCTGGTTAACAGGGGACAGTCTAGTCTTTTATTTTAAAGTCAGTGTTCAGTATTTACTAACAATTTTGTCTGAACAAGTTATTTATCTAACATAGAGATAATATGAGCACCTCTCTCACAGGGTTGTTGAAAAAAGTGAACAAATGAGTATATTATGCATAAAGTGCTTAGTAGAGGACCTGGCAAACTGTAAGTGCTCAACACATTTGAACTATTGTATTAAACAGCTTCTAAATTACTTTGAAGAAATTCATATGATATTTGTTCTAACAAATCCTGTCTATGTGATTATAATAAGGGATATTTAAAAATTTGTTGTCAACAAAACAGTTTATATAAGACGGTCTGGAGTGTTTGTTTCCATTATAGAACAGTATTAATACTTGTAAGAGAATCTGTGATCATAGAATGAAACAATACCATAAAACCTATGTCCAGAAGAAGGCCCAAGAAGCCTTCCCCTTTTTTCCACACTCTGCTACTATTCGAATTAAAGTACATCTAATGATAGTCCGGACCAGATGATGTGTCACCTTCTCTCTGAAAAGCCATCAGGGGCACTTCTACAGTGATAAAATTTGTTTCTTACAGGTATGTACTGATACCACTTCTAATCTGCTCAGGCTATAATTTCTTCTGATGTGCAAATTTCAGAAGTTTAACCCAGCAGATTATTTGACATTTGTGAATTTAACATTTTAGATTTTATTTATTCAAGAACAACCCTAAACCTCCATAATATGCAAAATCCACCATTCTGTGGAGGTGTAAGTTTCAATCTTGCTCTCCTGATGAAACCAAACCAAGAGGCAGTTACAGAATGAGTAACTTGGATCCTTCAAAACTCTGTTATATAAATGTGAAAAGCAAATCTATTCAAGATTATGAATTGAGATGGATTATTTTTCTCCACCTTAACAAGAGCAGTGGTTTTGCAGATAGCCTGTGCAACATCTGTATTTCCAAACATCTTCAACTGATGTTGAAGTGTGGTTATAAATGAGTGTGGTTGAGTGTGGTTATAAATGAATTCAAGTTAATGGAATGATCAAAACTTTATTTGTGCTGCCCCCTTCTTCAAAGGCTGCATGTTTTTCACGGGGGATGAAGTGAAAAACATTCTAAAAATGTAAGTATTTTCAATCTGAAAAATTCAGAATTTTTAAAATTTTTATACTCACATATATCACAGAATCATTAGGAGACTAAACGGAAGATCAATAATTATTTTTAGTTACTTTGTTTTATAGTCAAGCTATAAGCTATAGTGGAACTGACAATAATTTAGAAGTTGTTTCAGGTCTTAGGCAGTAAAGTAGGTAAAATGACAGAGTATATATTTTAGCGTCACCCCCTCCACCAGGGCACTCCTCACATTTTATATGCCATGTGTATTGTGTGTGTGTGTGTGTGTGTGTGTGTGTGTGTGTGTGTGTGTGTGAACTGAATTTAAGTTTATGTATAATTTTTGGACACCCAAAAGTCGGATATCCTCTTTATAATTTTCACCTTGATGTCTCACCTCAGATTTGCCATTGTGTCTCCAGAGCTTTTTGTATGTTTGTTTGCTTTTATAACTCACAGAGCAGTTTATTCACAGGGCTCACAATGAAAACCCATAATGCACAGAAGCCCATAATGAAAAACAGGCAAAACCCTACTTCTCTGAGGTATCAACTTCCCTGAATGTATATGATGAGGTATCAACGTATAGAACTGCTCTTGCCACCTTTTCTCCCACCTCTGCTCACTCTGCCAGTAGCCTTTCCCCTCTTGTGGATGATACTGAAGACCTCTTTTGAGGAAAAAGTATTTTGTCTCATAAAAGTGAAAAAAATATGAACAACTAAAAGCACTAGTTCTTACTGAAATCACAAGAGAGAGAACAGTGGTAGAAAGGGAAGTAAATAAGATCAGAGTTGAACTAGAGTCTAGACTCCCTATCTTGACAATTATGTGACATCTAGCAAGTTGGTCTCCAAGATTAATTTATTTACCTATTAAAGTAGACAAGCTATCAGAAAGACTAAGTTAAATAAGTTAGATTTACTACATGCTACAAAGAAGTGCTGACATTATTATTAGCAGGTCATTTATTCATTCCAGCATATAGTTATTGAGGACCTACTATGTGCCAGAAACTATGCTAGGTCCCAGGACATCAAAGATGAAAAGTAAAGTCCCTGCCTTTTAGAACTCTGGTAGTGAGAAGTCAGGCAAAGTTGCCTGAGGGAATCAGAAGAAACCTTCCAAAAATATTTGAACAAGATCCAGGGGAAATGAGGGCATAAGATAGGTAATTTAGGTGGAGCAATGAGTAGAGGAAAGCGGTTCTATCCTGCAAGGACATGAGGTCCTTTGGGACCTCAGTCACGTAGCTAAAGCTTACTCATACTGAAGAGCAGGGCTCTGGCCTCTCCTTTTACTCTCTTTGGCGGTCTTGCCTCAAAGCTCCCCTATATACTCTGCTTCAGATAAAGTGTCTTTATTGCTTCACTTCTACAGAATTTTATAACTATATGTGCAATTGTCTGTCTTCACCATTACACTGGGGACTGTTTGACCCATACTTATGTCCCTGGCCAGAGACTGACAAATGCATGCATCCATTTAATTGTACTGAATGAAAGCATGGATGAATGAATGATTTAATAAGGAAGTATATAAAAGAGATGCTATGGCAGGAAAAAAGTGCTTGCTCACATAAAAGATAACTTTGGGTCCTGTCCAACATACTGATGAATCTGATTCTTCAATTCACTCTTTTATGTAAATATGAAAAGTAAATCTTTTCGAGATTATGAGTTAAGATAGGAAGTGTTTCTCTCATCCTAACAGGAGCAGTAAATCTGCAATTAGCTATGTGCCCCTGTTCCCTCTCCGCAGTATTTAGACTGTGGATGATGTGTGTCCTGGGGGTTCTATGAACTTTGGAAGATGATCCTAACTCTTTCCTATACACTCCAGGTAGATGTGGCCTCCACACATGATTTGTACCAGGCCAACACTTATGTGTAACAGGACATCCTAGGAATAGCAGAGAATAAATGGAAATATTTGTGTGAAAGAAAAGGTATGGGGACTAGGGGATGTATGTACAATAGGATTTTCATCTTTTGCAGATCTGTTAAACAGAGTACCTCAGGGAGAAAAGAGCTCAGGCATATATACATATTTCAAGTTTACCAAGCTCACAAATCAATCTGATTATCCAGCAATTGAACTAGGATCTGGTTTACATCTCATAAACAAACACTTCTGGTTTTACCTTTTTGGGTTCTGGCATATTATTAATATAAATAGTGTAGATTCCACTTTTATTAAAACCAGCTTGATATACATCTGCACAGTCTCTAAATGGTTTCTCTTCCTCTCTTTTTCCTCCCTTTAGTAAAACTGCAAAAAAAAAAAGCATTGCAATATATGAATAAGAATATCAGTACCATTAGTACCTAAATGAACTCCAAGCATAGCTAAGCATGTCTTCATTTTCTCCACACAAATGTCAGTATTTCATTTACTGAAGAACCAACCACAGAGACAATACTGGATTTTGAAGTAGCTTACAAAATAAAAACTGAACAAAAAAAAAACTGAGGAGCAATTTCTAACTGAATTTTTATATTTTACTTACTTTCTTAATTCTTATTTTTCTGTATATATTTTTGTCCAAACATCAGTTCAAGTAGCAAATAAACTGGTCATATAATAACTTCAAGTGGTAGCAATTATGTCCATGTTTCCTGCAAATTTTCTAAGATATTCTTACCCACAATTTCATAGGAAAATCTAAAAAAACAAAATGCTAAAACACTTTTTGAAGAGGAGATGAAGATAAATTCAAACACAAAATTGCAATATAGAAGTTTAAAATATTTAAAGTAGGTAGTAGGTTTTTATTGTGGCTTGAGCTTGAAGAGCTTCTAGAAATTTTCACTAAACCACCAAACAAAAACAAACAAAAATCTCTTTAAATAATTAGATTTGGAATGTAGAAGAGAGTCTATGACCCAATTTAACTACCTAGAATGAAAATGTAACTGAACTGTGTTTTATATTTAATGTCCTGAAGTTAAACCATTAGGGAGATAATATACAAATAAAAGAACAACAAAAAAATAAAACTTTGAAATTAAGTTATATATGGGGAAGAGTCACAGCAAAATCTAGAGTGAAATTAAGACAGGAAATTTAGTTAGAAATGGTCCCTACTGAGAAGAACATTACTTTATTTACTAGCTTTATTCACTATTAAGTTCTTATTAATTAAATAAAAATACAAAATGGCTCACATTTAATAGTTCCTAGCTATAGATATATGTGTTATATTTATTTATTTTTATTTTTTATTTTTTTTGAGTTGGAGTTTCACTCTGTCACCCAGACTGGAGTGCAGTGGCCGCTCCCGGCCACCGCAGCCTCGACCTGCTGGGCTCCGGCGATCCTTCCGCCTCAGCCTTCCAAGTAGCTGGAATTACAGGCATGCGCTACCACGCCTGGCTGATTTTTTTATTTATTGTAGAGATGAGGTCTCGCTGCCCAGGCGGGTCTCGAACCCGTGGGCTCAGGCAATCCACTCACCTCAGCCTCCCAAAGGCGTGGGATTACAGGCTGAGCCACCGAGCCCGGCTATGTGTTATATTTATAAAATATTTATGATTTAGTATTTTATTATATATTATTTTAATAATTGGTTTATTTTAAACTTTTTTCTAGAAGTTACAATTAAGAATATTTTCTAATATTGACTTTAAAGTTTTCTGTGACTTAATAAATATCTCCTTTGAATAACTTTAAGTTATAATGGTCTCATAACAAAAATACCAAAGACAAACTATAAATCAATGCTTCCAAATTGATTTTAAGTCCTATAAAAATCTAAAACAATAGCTTGACTTAAATTTTAGTTTCCTTATGTTTACTAATATAGGTAATAAGAAGGCTAATCTTTGTGGAAAAAATTAGCATCTCAATATAAATGATTCAAATTTTTAAAGATAATGAATTATAATTCAAGAAAATGATATATTTATGTCAGATATGTTGCCACAACAAAATAGTACTAAAATATGTAATAATATTATGGTTTCCTATATAGCTCATGTCTACACTAATAGTTTTAAATATTAATAATTACTTCAGAATATCACCATCTCCATTGTAATTTCAACACAGAATAAATACACTAATTAGAGGGCTATAGGTTCATATGATAGTAAAGAAGTATTATATAGAATATATGCAAATAATAATTTAGGAAATTTATATAAATGCTTATTTTAATGACATTGGGTATGGCAATGAATTTTATATCTTTATTGGATTTTATAAAGATATTATTTTCAGAAGTATTGATACAGTTCACTGATGTGTATTTATTTAAACGTCATGAAATACTATTTTTTAAAACAAACAAATGCCTAAATTCTAAATGCTAGATCTTTTCTTCTTTGAAAAGTCGAAAATAACTGAGTTAGATGCCCCCAAAAATAAATGCAAAGAAACACCAACTAAAAGTTATGATGCTTTGCGAAGAGGCAAAACACTGGAAGATATGGTCAATGGAAACTGAATGGTAAACCCATTTTTCTTTTTTGGATAAGAGATGGAGATAGTCCTTTATCTAAGGAGAACATTCTTTTGCTGTATATGCCACTTCCTCCAGCCCCTTTTTAGTTATGTAAGACACATTCCCTTCTCACTTGGCAGCCACCTCTCCTCCCCTTCTCTTTTCCATCTCGGGAAGGCATGTGTTGAGGAAATGTGTGGAGAGAGGTAAACCAAACACACATTTTCAGTAACAGAGAAGAAAGGACAAGTTGAACATTATCTTATTTTTGTCAAAGCTAACTAATTAAAATTTGTTGCCAAAACCATGAATGCAAATTCTATACTTGAGAAAATGGTTTGAGAATTTTGCAATAAAAACTACAGAGAGTATTATGGTTTTACTATGGATTTTTTGTTGTGATGGCAACACATCTGACAGATATTTTATTTTCTAGAAATTTAATTTGGTATTTTTTAAAAATTGAAATACTTATATTCCTTTCAAAATAAATAGTCATTCTTTCCAGAAAATTAAATTGCTTGTTTTAAATTGCATATTAATCCGTGGATTTGAGACCACCCGGGCAACTTGGCAACACCTTGTCTCTACAATAAATTAAAAACATTAGCCCAGTGTGGTAGCATGAGCCTGTAGTTCCGGCTACTCGGAAGGCTGAGGTGGAAGGATTGCTGGAGCCCAGCAGGTTGACGCTGGGGCGGCCATGAGTGTGCCATTGCACTCCAGCCTGGGTGACAGAGTAAGACTCCAATTCAGAAAGAAAAAAATAAGTAAATAAATAAATAAATAAATAAATAACTTATTAATTAGCAAATATATGCCTAGAAGTTTGATTCAGGTTATATTTTAGAGTATTAACACACTTAAAATCAACTTAAAAGCTTAACCAAAACTTGCCTTGGGTATTTTTATTATATATTATGGCTTGAAGAAGATTCCCTTTGTAAGGTTAGCCTGATCATAAGCTCTTGTTTTTTTTAATCTACAAATTAGGATAGTTACAAATATCTCTATGGAGCTGGGCGCAGTGCTCACACCTGTAATCCCAGAACTTTGGGAAGTGGAGTAAGAGGAATGCCTCAGCCCAGGGGTCGAAACCAGCCTGGGCAACTTGGCAAGACCTCCTCTCTACTACAGATAAATAAATAAATATCTCTGAAGTAAGTATTTAAATTACATAACACAGAGAAAAATGAGTGAATCATAGTAAGTACTCAAAAAATGGTAGCTATTGGGATGCTGGTAATGAAAATAACATTATTAACAGCAACATTATATTATTATTTCTTCTTAGGAAGGGGACACCAGCAGAGTGTGGAAGGCCAACCAATACAGTCTATAGAGTGGTGAATGATGCTGTCTTCCACCTTCATATTCAAACACTGTAGCTAACTGGATCACCCAGGACAGTTTCAGTTGACTGGTTATATTTAGGATGATGTTGAACTGGCCTCTTCTTGTCAAATTGGTTAATTGGCCAATTTCATTCATTGGCTAAATCAGATTATACCATTGTTTAAATCTAAAAACAAACAAGTAATATAGTATTGCTGGATATTGTAAGCTTTACCTAAATAGTTAAAATTTAAGGCTAACATTCAGATGACATGATGTATGAGACATATATCAACATGTTGACTGTTGAGGTTTTAATCTCATAACTTTTGCAGGCCTGTTTTCTTTTTTAAGAACTAGAGATTTTTGAGTTCAATTTCATGCATAGATTTTGTAAAACTGGACATATTGGAGACCTTTTAAAACATAGAAAGTACAATAACATTAATTAAGTTATTGAACATTGCAAGTGTCAGCACTAGTAATAAATTTTTATAATCTTGCGATTTGATTAGATAGAAGATAGAACCTGGAGGAAGGTGTGGTAAATAAGAGACAGATACCAAAAACTTGATGGTAGAAGATAAAATAAGTATCAGTTGCACAAAGTTGGATCTGAAGTTTGATCTGGAGACCTGACAAGAGAGCTCTATCTATATCTCGAAGTGGTTTAAGCTTTTCATAATAATAGGCAGATTTGAAAGCATTAATTCATGCCTCTATTGCTCTTTATAGCTAAGGTTCCTTCTATGATCACATCCTCATCTTTTCCTCTCTTATTGTTTAATTCCCGAGTTTGTCTTTACTTGGGAATCTAGATCCCCATAATTCCTATTGATCCCTTTCTAGTCTCAAACTCAGAGTCAGTCATTTAATAATGGTTCAGGTGACATTTATGACACTCTACATCCACTGTTGTTTCATCAGCTCATTTTTGTATAGGTAAATTCTGATGCTGGGACAGTTGCTCATTCACTTTCTCATCCCACTTCTAGACAGCAAACACTTCATCATTTATAATAGACTTTCTGTTACAGTTCCTGTAGAGTGCATTGAAAATCTTTCAATTTTTTTCAAGACAAAATTCCACTCCTACCCTCTCTCACTCTTTATAAATGACCTTTATGGCTTACTCTGAAGATCACAGTCATTTGATATGTTCCCTCCTCTCCCTTCCTCTACGTTACAGAAATTGTCATTGTCAATCTTTCCTTTCACCTTTTGGGTTGACCTCTACTCGTCCTTTTTTCACTTCTTTAATTGTCTTTTCTCTTTCATCTTTATTGATTTCTATTCCTGTCCTTACCTACTATGTAGATGTTCACTAAGATTCCATTCTTGGATCTCTGTTCCTTATACATTTGCTCATTGTACAAACTATCATGGCTTCAAACTACTTCACAGAAGATTTCTAAGACACATAAGCATCTTTAAACACTGAGTATTCTCCTTTCTCTTGATCTCCAGATCCATAATTCTATTTGTCTATTGGGTAGAACATTAACGAAAGTGTAAATATAAGACAGTTTGAGGTTTTTCCCTTGGTCTCTCACTTGTCCCCTCTTAATTCAATCTACTCTATATTAATTAATTCAATAAATATTGACTGAACACAAATTATTTGTAAGACTTTTCCTTGGCAGACATAAGATAACCCAAACCTGCGCTTAATGTGATCACAACCTGATGGGAGACCTGTGATTAGGAGGTTTTCCATGATAGCTCATGATGGCTATATTCATGACTAGTAATTTTCATGATAGGGAAAAACTCAATTCAAGGTAGCCTAAGTGAAAATATAATGTATTAGATTATATAATTGAACAATTCAGGATAGAATTTTAGGTAAAGCATGATCATATTTCAAACAACATGACCAGAAATTGATTTCTTTATATTTTTCTTGGCCCGTTTTTTTCCTGGCAATCCACCTGCTCACAAGAGGCCTGGCAATAGCTTATAAGGCTGTAGTGTTACCAGTTTCAATATAGTAACAGAGAGAGAGAGAGAGAGAGAGAGAGAGAGACAGACAGAGAGAGACAGACAGACAGAGAGAGAGCGAGAAAGAGAGAGGGCTGCAGATGCAGACAATTGTTAGAGGTGTGTATCAAGTGCATGGGTAACATATGAAAAGAACATACTCCATCTGCCAGGTGGACTCTGTGACAGATGCCTAGAAGTGATAACTTTTGAAATAATAAAACATATACAAAAGGTTATCTGAGCTAAATTTTAAGAGCCTGGTATGTCATTTCAAAGCCTTCACCCACACCAATATCAGCAAATACACCCAGACTGTCTCAGGAAGGAATCATTATTCATTCTTTTCGTTAAGTCTTATCTGTGAGACCAAATCTTTGTCATTTAAAGGCAAATAATAGGGACACAAGCAGGTGTGTGTCTGTCTTTCACCAGCCAACATTCAGTCATAAGCAATCTGAGATCCTGATGCCAGAGCTGTTGACTTCATCCTTCTCTTTCCTTCATTTGCTTAACCAATTTCAGTTCAGACAGTGCATCTGCCACCAGGCTGACTTTAGGGAAGGACCATGAAAGTTGAGGCAGAGGGTCATTTCACTTCACATGAACCCGCAAGAGAAAACTTCCTGGAATGTGAAGTTAGTGATTCTGAATCTCAGCAATGCTAGCAGATAGCTCAGAAAACAATTAGCCTTGTTACCAGAGGCAATGTAAAAGGCCAAAGTTCTTATTCCTATTAATTTCCTAATAAGTTGCTGTAAAGGATTTTCATTGGATTTTCATTATGTTACTGTAAGGGAATCAATTCTTCTAACATTCTGTTTAAACCTTAAGTGTGGTTAATGGTTCATATTTTTCCTGTATTTAGCAAACATCAAAATACATGTAAACCAGGTTATTTGTTCAAGGATGGTCCTTGTGGAATTCTTTGGGCCATTATCATCAGGGAAATCATTAGCATTAGGAATTGACCCCAAATCTGTGATTTCAACACAAAAGGTCACTAAAGTTAACTAAACATATGGAAGAGTAAAACAGCACATCTGAACAAGATACAAACAAGCAAACAATTGATCGATTATATTTTGTTCTCTTCAGCCAGGTGTATGGACACATCCTGAAAGGATCATTTTGAAGACACTCCCTAGAGTCCTAATTTGTTTGAAAGCACTTTTAGAAGTGGAAAATGTAATATTTTGCATTTCGAGGATGTGGAAAAATTAAAATATTTCCAAGCAGTCCAAGTTTCAATATTTTGTGGGTGCTTATAAGGGTAAGGGAGACTTACCAATGAACCTGTAAATACATATACAAATATGTATAGTTACACAGTACATACAAGCTTTCTGCTTATAAGTGGAAAGTTTCAAGACTGGAATTTTTTCTTATATAAAACATGTGCAATGCAATTTTTAACATCTGTGGACTGATATCTCAGCGTGACTTTTGAATCTATAGAAATTGCAATTGTGTATGGTTTTATATGTGTGTGTGTTTGTGACAATATAGCAAACACATATATTCTATTCGTAAATACTCTTAATTTGAAGCCTTTTGTTAAGTAGCTGAAAGAGTTCTTTTTTAAAAAAAAATAAGTTACTATTCCATTTCCCAAAGCCTCTCCGATGCCGGTATAAGAGAACATTTGAACATCATTTATCTACTGGCATTATTTATTAACATGTTTTTTGAAAAAAAAGAACTGTTTTACTCTCATTTAAGTTCTTTATATGTACATATTTTATACATAATCCATAAATTTTGAACTGTCATTTTCTTGGTAGAACCATAATAATCGTAATAAAATCCATTAGCATTCATTGAAAACTCACTATGTGCTAAACTCTGAATTTTGTGTGCCAGCTATGTTTTACGTGCTTTATTCATTAACCTCATGAACATCTTATGAGGTGGATTGATTAATATATTGTTTTATATGAGGAAGCTGAAGCTCGGAAATGCTATCTAACTTCACCATAACTTTCATATAGTAAAACCCTCTGGCTATAAAACTGAGAACCTTAACTATTTATTATTGGCCTTTGGAGTAATGTCAAACCCAAATAGAACTCCAGTCACAGAGTCCCTAGCAATGCTTATCTCAGCTAAGTCACACTTAGAGTCCTGAGTGATTCAGGACAAGCCTTAATTCTGAATGGGTTCAGGATGGGAAGCAGGATGTATGGAAAAAGTATAAAGGTAGAAATGACAAGAAAGAAGAAAAATGTTGACCTGGAGATAGAAGAGAGCTACAGACAATAGAATTGTGTATTAGATGAAAACAATGTCAAATGCTAACAGGACATTAGGAAGTAAGAGTTCCCTGAGCAGCCATATTGGATTTCATTACATCTATATTTTATTTTATTTTTTTTTTGAGTTGGAGTCTCACTCTGTCGCCCAGACTGGAGTGCAGTGGCTGCTCCCGGCCACCGCAGCCTCGCCTGCTGGGCTTCGGCGATCCTTCCACCTCAGCCTTCCAAGTAGCTGGAATTACAGGCATGTGCTACCATGCCCGGCTGATTTTTTTTGATTTATTGTAGAGATGAGGTCTCGCTGCCCAGGCGGGTCTCGAACCCGCGGGCTCAGGCAATCCACTCACCTCAGCCTCCCAAAGACGCGGGATTACAGGCTGAGCCACCGAGCCCGGCTACATCTATATTTTAAACGTTACACTATCTCAGAATTTACCCCCATTATTCTTAGGTATTAGTCTCAGAAGCCTGATTACTTGGTTTCACAGTCAATTTTCTAGAAGCTATAAATTTAGAGGACAGGTTGGTGGGAAGGTGAGAGCGGGTGTACGTAAATGTGTGTTCATGTTCATCTTCTAGTATCTGGCATAAAGACAAAGGGAAGTTTTTAATTGAAAGTTCGTGTGTGTATCAGGAAAAACCAGTACATTTTAAAAGGCAGCACAATTTATAAATAATAAGGTTGGGCATTACATAATATAAAGGAGACAAATTATACACTTTCCCAAAGGAACTATGGTATTATGGTAAAAATTAATTCATGTTGATAATAATTAGTTTTATTTTTTAAAGCCTCAATTTTATTTAACCTTCTCTTCTGAAAAAGGAAGAAGGGGATGAAAAATGCAAAGAATTTATCATCACAATATTTTTAATTCTCTTTGATTTTACTACTTAAAAAAGATATATTTTAATTATCTGAAGAATGCATTGCCTATGATGTATAATTGCAGGGATACAAAGTTTTAATAATATTGAGATATACAAACACTACATAAACTGTCCAGTCTTCATGGTCATGCAAAGCATCCTGGGCCATAGGTGGGTCTCTAGTTTTGAGATACTTTTTAAATGTGGAATTCTAATAAAAAATTAAGTAATTCTACATATTCCTAATGTAGTTTGATTAGTATATTTAAACAAATTTTGCAACTCACCTCTAATGTGAAATGACTGTTATGTTATAGCAATGTACATTCAATGCCCATTGCTACTTAAAATAACCAAGAATGGAAAAAAGAATACTTGATTAAAAGTTTAAAATGGAATTACACACAATCTTTGTTTAATCAAATCATCATTCATTTTTCATAAAATTAATTTCTGTGTTTTCCCTTTGGTCATCCTGTTGGGCAGTTATAAATTCCACATGACCTATACTGTTTATTCAGAGATCAATTCATTAACAAAGATATTGCAGGTGTTTCATGTGTGTGAATTTCCCATCTAATTTTTTAAGCATGACTGGAATATATTGGACTTGTACAAAAGATTTCCCAAGCATGTGGGAAAGCTTAAAGGGCATCTTTTATGCCCTGTTACGAGTAGACAAATAATTGATTTCAGCAAAAGTCATTAAAAATGGAATGAAAGTCCTTGGGCAATGTTGTAAACATAAGAAGTCGTTGCTATATGCTTTTGAAAACTGACACACAGAAAAATTTCACTTTAGATTGACAGTGGCAGGAAACTATGGGGGGGGCAGGGAGGGGAAGGGAGGTGGGATTAACGGTAGTCAATATCTGTCTGGGGACGGGGGCGGGGAGCACACCTCATCAACAAGGGTAACTGCACAATACATATTTGTATACCTAACCCTTAACTGTAACCCACAATTTTAAAATAAAAAATATGTTAAAAAAATTTTCACTTTAAAGTTTTTAGTATCAAGGGCTGACTGTCACATAGGTATGTCACTTTGAGTATTGCTTTTGAGATATAGCATACTTGAAGAACTGTGCTTAACTACCATCCCTGTCTACATGGGGTTTTACTCTGAACCTGGGGCTTCCACAGCCATTGGGAGTGATACCAAACCTAGAGAGGAAATTGGAATGATTGATATTAATCATAAAGTGTGTGGGATTGTTTAGGACACCAGGCAAACTCTAAAGAGTGTGGTACTTCTGTGTTAAGCAACCTGGCAGCAGAGATGGGACTGGAACTCAGATGTCATGATTCCTGCTTCTGCCTTGCCTTCTAGGTGGCTATATCATAGCTACTCCAAGATACTGGAGAGGAAACCATCTCTATCTAAGTCCTAGTTGGAGGATTACTTATGGCTGATATTAGGTTTGTTTGTATATGAGACCTAAAAGTGGCAAAAATCTCCCTTTAGAACCAGATTTCTACTTAAAATTAAAACCCAAAATGCAAATTCACTATTCTAAAGGAACTCATCCTGGTTGTGAAAACAATATTCACATTTAAAAATAATTGTGAGTACTTTCAAAGACATGATAAATACATGTATTAATCAGGGTTTGACTTAATTGATATTACATTTAATAATTTGACTTCTTCATGTAGCCATTAAAGAGATGAGCTGGGGTGGGGATGTGCGATTGACAGTAGTCGATATCTGGCTGGGGAAGGCGGGGCACATCTCATTGATAAGGGTAACTGCATGGTGAATAATTGTATACCCAGCCCTGAATTGTACCCCACAATTTTACATAAAATTAAAAGAGGGAAAAAAAGAGGAAAAATTAAATAAATAAATAAAAAGATGAGCTGTTCTTGGTAGGCAACATATTAATAAGGCTCCTTATCCAAGATAATCCTACTCAGAATGTAAACACCAAGCTAATACTAGGATGAGATTCCAGTGTACTTAAAATTAGTTATGATGCTAGTATTCTTTAATTTAAAACAAATTATGTGCTATTATAGAATTCTATAAATTTTTAAAATATTTTATTTTAAAGCTGTGGGGTACAATTTAGGATTAGGTATACAAGTGGATATTGTACCGGTAAAGTTTGGGCCTCCCTTTGGTCCCCACTTTGCCTGATTTGAGATCAGATTCCTTTTTGAGGTCATGTGCCCCCCCCATAAATGTTTTGTATCACTACTTTTAAAGTTTCTTGGCAACTGAACTTTAGAAAAATCTTATGCTAAAAATAAGTATTTTTTATACTCATTTAAGACTAAATGTATAGCTGCAACATTTCTTGACTTTTAGCTCCTTTTTTTCTCTTCTTAAAATTTTAGAAATTTTTTGAGGTTTCCTTTCTATGGTTGGTGCGATGCATACCTATTGAATGATGTTAACACAACTTTTTTTCTTAACTCTCTCTCAGAGTAATTATAGGTGTCATTTGATTCTTTGCAAAGTACCAGAATTGGTAACAAATGTCCCCTGATCCTTCTTGTCCATGGATTTGGAAAATGTCTGTTGAACTTGACTTGAGTGTGGTTGAGTCCAGGAAATGACTTAGTTGATAGTCTATTCAAACTATTTGTGCTTCTTTGCCTTAGCCAGGCAAGGCTATGAAAGCATAAGGAAAGAAGCGATGGAGTTTGCTCATAGCAATGTTGGAACATCAAGGAAACACTGTTTTCTGGTGGCCTTTAACCCTGGTAACTTCCAGGCCCAGCTGGAACCAGGAGATATCCCTTTTCAGATAGTTCATCTTGTTTCTGAAGATGAAACTCTAATTTCAAAAGAGAATTAACCGCAAAATTTCAAATCTCCCCCAAAAGATGTGGTTTAGAAATAGTTCATGGGAGAGGTCAAGGACTATATTATTTTTTATTTTGTTATCATCAGTTTGGCTATTCACTATTCACACAATTTTTTGTTTTACAGAAATTACGACTTTTTAAAGAGATAACATGCTCCATCAAAAAAGAGAAGTACACCATTCCCAAAAATAAACAGTCACTTTTGCGTTAAACCATTGAGTTTTATGAAAGGAAGTGCTAGATAGTGTGGTTCATTTTAAGGAATTGCAAATGTTTGACATATAATTTTCTGTCAAGATAAAGCATTTCCCTCATTAAATGGAAACAGTACTCACTGTGGTGTTCAGCAGATGGCTTCCTGTATTTTTGTTTCTCTTTCTACCTAATGTTAAATTGTGCATTACAAGTAGTCAATGAAAACCAAAACATTGTACTCAGTCAATGAAATTGATATTTTCTACTTTTATCAACATTTATATGAGGGACATTCAAAAAATTTAATTTCCTCCTATCACTTGTGATGTTTTTAAAGTCATTCTTAACTCAAGAGACTCACAGTTCAAATTATTTCATCCCTTAACTGAATGATTTATTCACAAGCTCAGTAGACCTTGCACGGGAGGTAAATTTCCTTCAGATGGTAGAATTATTCTGAGAACCAAGTCAAATGACTTCTCAGTGCTGGGGAGGAAGCAAATGCTTCTTTCCCCCTTTAAGATGGCCAAAGGACCAAAAATAGGATCAAATGTTCCATACCATTGCAATCAGCTTCTGGGAAAGACATTTTAGCCCAAACAATGTAGTTACTTAAAAATGTGTAGTATGTAATTGTATCTTTCAGATGACTGAAAAAAATTTAAAAATGAATTTTATGAGACACTCCTATGAGTTGAAATTTGTACTTCCTATTAGGAAATGAAGTATACAAACATGTTCCTGTCTTTTCATATTTATATTTACCTTTCCTCTACTCTGTATGCTTCCATACCTAAAATTGTTTTCTGTCCTTCAAGTTTATTGAATGTAGGCACACAATGATTCTTATTTTTTATTTCTCTCACTTGTTTTGATCTTTAATATATGAAATTGAGTCATGCAGTTTACCAAAAACCTGCATTGAGAAGGTCATACTCCAGTCTCAAAATTCACTTACACTTTTTAAAATTTGACTGATATGCTTACTTATCACTGAAAAGAATATCTTTTATAATAGTCTTTTTTCTCTTCCATAACACTGCTGACTACTGCTTTTCCCCTTAACTCTGTATTTCTTTTGATATTCTGTTTTCAAACTGTCCCTTAAAGAACACCACATTTTTGTGTTTGATTTTACACTCTTATTATTTCATACAATGGGCTTATAACCTTGTAACATAATTTCTGTGAAATTCTACACAAACGTGTATGCCGGTATGCTTGCTTGCATCATGGGATTGGCGAACTGGAGAAGGAAAAAGATAATAGTTTGTTTCAGATTTTCTGTTTTCTTTTTTTTTTTTTTTTTTGAGTTGGAGTCTCACTCAGTTGTCCAGACTGGAGTGCAGTGGCACACTCCCGGCCACTGCAACCACAACCTGCTGGGCTCCTGCGATCCTTCCGCCTCAGCCTTCCAAGTAGCTGGAACTACAGGCTCATGCTACCACGCCCAGCTAATTTTTTATTTATTGTAGAGACGAGGTCTCATCAAGTTGCCCAGGTGGGTCTTGAACCCACAGGCTCAGGCAATCCATTCACCTTGGCCTCCCAGAGTGCTGGGCTTACAGGCTGAGCCACCAAGCCCAGCCTGTATCAGATTTTCTAATGAATTTGTGATCCTTTAATGCATAAGAGTCGTTGCATTTTATGCACCTTCCATGACTTTACCACTTGTTCGCTCTAAGGTCACATCAATCTATGTGATCATCCAGAATTTTCTCCTGAATTCCAGATTACTAATTCTCTACCAGTCAGACTCAGTCCCACTGGTACCTCAGTCAAAATGTTCAGAATTAACTCCTTATCTTTCCCCCCTTGACCCTACTTCTCCTCCATATTGCTGATTAAATATATATATATATATACATGTGTGTATATATATATATATAAATATATATACACATGTGTAAATATATATACACATGTATATAATCAATACTCCCTCAGTTATTTAACACAGAAATTTGGAATTTGTATTTGATTCTACTTCTAGGGTGTCATTATTTCTTACTGATTCTAATTTTTCTATTTTTACAAATTTCTTCCACTTACCTTTCCATTTGTTTGATCTTGGTGTAATTATTTCTTTTGTTGAGAACCTGGCAAAAGCGATCAACTCTACTTTCCTTTCTCAATGTATTGCTAGTATAATGACAATGTACAGTCCCCAGAACCAGATTCCCTGAGTTCAAATCTCATCTTGTTCACTTGCTAGCTGTGTGATATTTAAACATCATTCACCTCTCTGTGTTTACCCTTTTTATCTTTCGTATGAGGTTAATAACAGCACCTATGCCATAGTTTTGTTGTCAGAATTGAGTAAATATGTGTAAAGATGCTCAGACGACTGACTTGTGCTAAATATTTGCTAATATTATAACAATGGCAAAAAAAACTCATCTGGTCCTCCTCCTTCTGGGTTTCTCAACACTCCAGTACATTCTTCCTATATTTTCCCTGGGGAAATTTTTCTGAGTGCAAATGTCACCATCATCTTTATATATAGACAATAACTACTCATTACTTTCAGGGAAAAGATTCTTGATGTCCCTCAGTTTCTCTACCTCATCTTTCACTGTCCTCTTGGCCTTGATTGTGAGATTTAGGCTATGGCCTGCTCTCATGACTCCTGGCAAATATACATGTTGCTTGCACTCTCTGAAGTGTCCCCACTTTCTTCATTTTGAAGACTCAGTCATTATTTCCCCATTACTACTAACTTGTCTATGTTTTAATCCTAGATAAACATTGTCCAGCTATGTAACCTTAGTAAAATTCTCAAGTTCTCTTTGAAGGTCATACAATGGTGCAAGACACAGTATTGCCCTCATACTGTTGTCGTGAGGATTGGGTTAACACACATAAAGCTTAAGCAAGCTGGAGTCACATTCAATGTTCAATAAAATTCTCGAGAAGATTTTACCGATGCTGAATTCTGCCCTTATCCTTCTGTCTCTGCCGTGATTTTAGTATTCCTTTTTGGGTGCTTTCCTCAGCTCACCTCTAGCAAGCAATTATAGGAAATAATTGTTTCTTTACCTTTGTGTCTCCCTAACAAACTCGGGGTTCCTTGAAGTCACAGACTGAAATATATCTTCTCTTGTTCTTAGTGGTCTCTAAACAATATCTGGCACAGCATAGGAACTTAACAAATATTTGTCAAATAAAAAATGGATAAACATCCTTATCCCCTAGAAGAGAGGCTGAAACAAAACAGTTGTTGCAGAACTATGTTTTGAATGAGTGTATAAGCTTATAAATCACATCTTGGTGTAGCAAAACTTTGCTCCAAGTTGATTTGAACAGTATAAGACAGTCAGCCTGTGTAACTTTATGGTACAGCCTAATACTGTTTCAGTTTTGTATTTTATCTTCTTCCTCTTTGCCTGCTTTGTCAGTGTTTAAATTCTCAATTACATATTATGATGTTCACCCCATGTGTGTTCAATGTTCAATATGTGATGAGGTTTACTCACCATTCTTCACAGATGGCTAATGAAGGTTTGATAGTCATAATACCTGCTTGTTCTTTCCCAGAGTTCCAAACCTTGTTTCTTTGCCATTTTCAATGTATACTATTTAATTCCAGCAATAATTTAATTTTAGCAACTTTCAATTGCCAAAAACATGAAGCAATCAGCTCAGCTTTGACACAGCGATAACACTGAGGGCAATATTTCTTAAGTAGAGAATGTTTCTAAGAATAAATGTGACCAAATGTTTGTAGACAAAGGTTAGACGAAAATAAATGTGTTACCCTGAAGTCTTAAAAACGGATGCAATTCAGTTTGAAATGACTATTTGCTTAAGACACCACTATTGTCTATTTGGAACAAGATGAGGAAGATTTGATGAATTATTTTAGACAATGTGTGTATTAGTTGTACTTAGCTTAAATGTATCTCACCACATCAAATATTTTAGTAGAAAAAAATGCTGTGAAACTAAACAAAAACACTCCCTATTTGCAAAGATAGATTTACAGTTTCTGGACCAAATAAATGTTTGGGGAAATAATACATTTTTAAGCCAACATTTCTTAGGAATTCTTTATCATATAACTCTAATGCATTATTAGCACTTTAAAAGGAATTAAATTAAAACAACTACAATTTGTCAGCCTTTACTATGTATAAACACAGCTGCTACTATTTTACACAAGCCTCTTTTAATTTTTTTGAAATTCATTAATACATTTATTCATGTGTCTATATATTTATTTATTACAGGTCCTGTATTTCTTTCTAAAATTTTAATCTTATTTTTATTGACATATAATAATTATGCATATTTATGAGGTGAAATGTGATGTTTTGATATGTGCATACATTGTCAAATAATAAAATCAGGCTAGTTTACATATTTATTATCTCTCTCTTTGTGGTGAGAACATTTGCAGTTCACTCTTTTGGCAATTTTCAGAAATTAAAGTTGTATATATTTATAGTGCACTACATACCTATTTGATAACTATTATTATCCCATTTTAGATATAAGAAAATGGAGGATAATTTTTTTAAAAACTGCTTGGATGACAGTCAACAACCAAACACTCTAGGGCATTGTGTTCAGGCATTTTCTGCAGAATAAGTTTTGTTTAGACATAGCACTTAATAAATATGTTAAATTGAATCTTGTCCCTTGGAGAAGAAACCGGGAACTAAAATTTAGTTAGTCAACTGTGCCCTCAGCACTGTGTTCTTTGCTTGTATATTGATGTTTAATTTTTTCCTATGGTGGTTACAAGTCTTCTGATTTATAAATGATAAAACAGCTTCATAAAGGTTAAATTAGTTGCCAATACAAAGACAACTCACTACAAATTTTTTCTCTTACCTTGCAATGTTATTATATTCAGGCTCTTTACACAAATGACAGAGTCGGATTGAAACCTGGGGACCTTTAGGGTCAATTAGCATTTTTTACTTTTTTGGATTATGACGCAGCTTATGATGTTTTTGAAGGTCTTGAGGAAGACCTCTGTTTATGCTTTTAAAACATGCAACTTAGAAAATTTGATGCAATTATTGTGGAGTATTTATTTTTAAATATTGTCTATATATGTATTTAAAAGCAAAATATTTATAGATAATCCCTTGATAAATAATAAATTCATATGATAAATAAATTTTTTGTCAAAAAAGAAAAATATTTCACTTATGTAATTTAAGACTAGGATAAAATGATATTTTATTTTAGCAACTAATATTTAATCCAGTATTATGCTACTAGTCATTTAGAACTTTAAATTCACAGTAACTGAAGGAAATGGTTTTAGTGAAAATAAAGTTATACACAAGATTAAAATCTTGCCAGGTCCGGTGGCTCAGCCTGTAATCCCGCGCTTTGTGAGGCTGAGGTGAGTGGATTGCCTTAGCCCGCGGGTTCCAGACCCATCTGGGCAACTTGGCGAGACCTCAGCTCTACAATAAATCAAAAAATTAGCCAGGCGTGGTAGCACGCGCCTGTAACTCTAGCTACTTGGAAGGGTGAGGCAGAAGGATAGCTGGAGCCCAACAGGTCGAGGCTGCACTGGTCACTGCACTCCAGTCTGCGTGACAGAGTGAGACTCCAACTCAAATAAAAAAAAAAAAAAAAAAGATTACAATCTTGATAGTAATCTTATGAAAAACACTTTTAATTTTGGTGCTGCTTTTGAGTCCTAAAATAACTATTTAGTTAGAATACTTAACTGTGAGATTAAAGAAAATAAAAGATTAACAAGAAGCAAATAAAATCTATGATTATGAGAGCACAGTAACCATAGGGAAACTGGGTAATTCCCTTGCATCAGGATTCCAAATCCTATAGTTAAATTGGAATTTATTTTAAAATTGTGTCATTAAAACACAAAGAGATATCTAGAGGCCTGACATATCAGACAAATTCAGTCTCCGTGGTCATTATTACTGTATTTTTGATATGTTAGATCATAGAATAGACACAGTTACTTTTCTCACTTCCTGAGTGAATGTTAAGGATAGCGTTTATTATGGCTGCCATCATAACTTTGTAATAAATATTTCTTAAATAGAACAGATGTTTGCACCCAAACTTCAAATCTAGCCAGGAAATTTCATTTTAAAGTCACACTCTCTTCTTCGAAGGGCTTTAAGATATATTTATCAGACAAATACTTAGGAAAGAAGTTAAATTATGATAAGTACGCAGACATATGAGCACTGTGAGAATCACCAGGGCTTGACATCTCTAAAATCAGGAAAAAAAACTACTCAACTCTATGTACTTTAAGTCTTAGGATGATAAGAAAAATGTGTTTTCAATCTTTCCCAAAATGTATTCAGCTTAATATGAGAATAGATACGTCTCATATTAATACTTAATTTTTAAATACTCATGAGTTCTATTAAAATTCTCTGGCAAAATCTTACCATGTTTTCCTTCCAGTGGACTCTAACTCAAGATTTTGGCAGGCTCTGACTGATTAGCAGGTTTTTTCCTTCCCAATCACATTACTGAGCACACCCAAATGGAGCTCTGGGAACTCACTATTTAAAAAATATTACTTTAAGAAGTATATTAGAGGTTTGTTTAGGTTATCTAAAGAAGATATAACTCAAGGTAATGGAGTGTAAAAAGAGAAATGTGAAATGTCTTTAAGACAAGATTACTTAATATGGAGTTATCTTTTCTAATCATATTCCTACAAAAAGCATGAAATTGAGCTGAGTTTTCATATGACTCAATTAATTATTAAGTGAAAGGAGCCTCTTCATAAGCACACTGAACCATTTCATAGATGGTCGCATAAGGCATAGCTCAAGGACAACAACAGCTTTCTGATATAAGTGGCATTCTCTTTCACACATCACCACTGAAAATTCCACCTTAATTTAGAGAAAGGATGATTAGAGAGTAGAAATACAGAATACGACCCCAATCTCTACACTTTAAAGAGTACTGAGGCTCAAGAGAAGTCCTGCTTGAAGTGGACAGGTGCACACAAAGGCACTCATTCACTAATTGGTGAGTGGAAGAAGGGATAGACAGACAGATGTCTTCTAAAGAAATACAAGCTTGAAGATATTTCCAATGTTAAATGGTTGCAGAAATTTTAATGATATAAAAAAATGTAAAATATCTACTGTCACAATGACATACTGGAATTAAATAATGAAAGTGTCTGGTATCTTTCTGCACAGGACTAAGTACAACTGATCTTAATAAATACTTTTAATAACAATGAACCTTTCTCACTCATAATAGTTGGGAACAGCCTATTTCCTTTTCTCTGCAAGAAACACTTTTCTACCCTGCTTTCTCCAAAAGAAAATAAGGCTTATTAGTCTTAAGATGATAATTCACCTGAAACTCTCCCTATCTCTATGAACTGATCTTAACATTGGCTATATTCTGTCATATATTGTTAAGTGTCTACACCATAATACCAAATATTCATCCATGATCATATCATACATTTTTTTCTAAGGCAAAAAAGGCAAAGAAAGAAATAATTAGCTCTTTTTAGAAAGAAATTGTGAATTCACAAACTTAAGCTTATGAATATATTCTTTGAAGTTAGAAACATGAAAAAATGTTCAATAAAAACCTATGAATGCTTCTAAGAACAAAGTTCTGCTGTTCTTTTTTTTTTAACATAGCAATCAATGCAATGTAGAGTATAGTACTGATTATCTACTTGTGCATATGAAATAAAAGATTTACAGTACCAAAGGGAGAAAGAAAGTCTTACCACCTTCTTTAGTGCAAAGGTTGACAAGGTTGTGAACTGTGTCCATCAGCTCCAGCTGCTGTTTCTGCAGGACACTGTTATTGGTGGTAGCTCTGCTTAGTTGTTTCTCCAGCTCCTGGATTATATATGCCTGACGAGTAACCAAGCTTTGAAGGTTCTCTTTCTCTTCTTTTAAGGTGTCCAACTCTTCCTTGTGCTTTCCCTCCATTTCTAAGATCTTATGTTCTAGCAAACTACAAGGAAGGAAAATAAGATTTAGTTTTAAATATGCTATTCAAAAGAACCTCCTTATAATTCAGCTAGCTCCTGAGTTTAAGATTTAAAATTTAAATTAGCTATTTCACTGTAAAAATATTTTAAGTGAGAGACTCAGGCATATATATTATATGATACATATATATACACACACATAAATATTTAAGAAAATAGGAATTACATATATAACATGTCAAATGAAATTTTAAACCAAATATCATCAGAGTATTGTTTGCTTTCTAATTTTAATTTATTTTCTTGGGTATATCTTATACTCATGGTAGCTGACTTAGACCCAAATAGTTATAGTCTGGAGAAGTTATAGTATAACTTTCGCTAAGAAACTGGGATCGATAAGAAAAAGAATAGTTCAGAAAAAGTTGGAAAAATACACTTTTATTTACTTTGCTTCACTCATTTGGAATCCTCAAAACATTAACATTGATTGAATTTCACAATAGTTCTGTGAGATCAAGAAGAGTCTATTGATGCAGAAACCACAAAACCAGAAAGTAACCTATATAAAGTCACAATTAATTCCTGGGATTTTTGATACCTAGTCCTGTATCATAATCACAAGTTTACTTTGTTTCTCAACTCAAGCTTCAGGATGAGGTTGAATAATACTACAAATTCCCAAATCACTGTGTAAATGGAAAAAACAAAAAAACTCTATAAGGTTGGTGGCATGGCCTTAAAAAAGAGTGTTGCAATTTTCTGCTGAGAATCTTTCTTCTTTCTAAACTCTTTAAAGTATAGTCCCTTTATATGTTGCACATTTAAAATGATAGAGAATGCAGAAGCAGTCTTGAATCCTAGCAACTGACTGGAAATAAGAAGCATTTACATTTTATAGAGTGTCTAATATACTAGTATTTCTCAGGGGAAATGCTTATTCTGTTTTCTCAGTTCTGTTTTCAGAAGGTTCAACCAGTCCTTAGTTTATAAGGTGCTATTCAAATGCAACATACCAGAATGGGCACTTAATTTACCTTGGAGAAATATAGTACTGAATCTTTCCTATACGCTTTTAAAAAAGGGACGCTAGGGAGTGTTTTAAATTCAATACTTATATAATAAAATAGAGTATGTTTGAAGAGCCAAATTTTCCAATGCCATGTACTTGGGGACAAGCTGTAATATATAATTTTCTTTGACACAGATTAAGAAGTGCGAATCCGAGGCTTCAAAGGCAGAAAAGACCATTGGGGAATGAAAAAAATTCCACGTGGTAGGAGCTATGCCTTCCTAAGAGATACCTTAAGGGATGTCCTTGTGGATGGAATAAATAATGCAGAGCATGGTAGACAGTACTGATGGTGTCAGTAATACTAGTCACAATACCACTCACTTATTACGCAGTTGCGTAGGGGCCAGATACTATTCTAAGTGGATATTAGAGGTTGAATTATGGCCCCCTCTTTAAGAATAAATTCATGTGTTGAAATGTAACCTCCAGGACCCCAAGAAAATGACCTTATTTGGAAACAGGGTTGTTACATATGTAATTAGTTAGGATGAGGTCATGCTGGAGTAAGGTGGGCCCCTAATCCAGTATGAGCAGTGTTCTTGTAAAAGGGAAGCTTTAGATAGAGAAAGGCATACACACAGGGAGAATGCCATGAAAAGACTGGAGTTATGTTCCCACAAGCCAAGGAACCACCGGTAGGACAGAGGTCTGGAACAGAGCCTTCCCTAGCGCCTTCAAAAGAAGCCTGGTCCTGAAAACACCTTGTTCTGAGATTTTCAGCCTCCAAATTCTGATAGAATTTATTTTTGTTGCTTAAACAAGAAAGAAAACAGAATACGCAGGAAAATTGCCTATGAAGTCAAGTCTGGAAAATATCTGGATACTTCTATATGGAAGACCCTCCTAATTTACATCTTTAGTAGTTTGCTCAGCTTCACAGGTGAACATTCATATTGAGACCTTTTAGAAGAATCTCTGTGACATTTGCAAGAAGTTTTGAATGTTCTTCATTCTGTTGGACAACAAGAAAGGAAGATGCCCTGCCCTGTACTGACACAAAGCGAGTCCATTTGGAATAAGTCTTAGGTATAGTGATATGGGGAAACTGCAATGGTCACTTATGTTTTGTTGTTAAAAAAATCTGGAAATGAAAATTTTAGGCAAGGAAATTAGAGTAAGATGAAAGAGGATATCTCTAAGGAGTAGGTATGATTCATCATCTTTTAGTATTTTTTTTCCTATGCCAATAACTTGTTGCTGTTGGAGAAATCTATGGTACAACAAAAACAAAAAACTTCTCTATTGTTTCAATTGGTTAAAAGTTTCATCCTACCTACTTGTTATGTGATTAGTTTACTTGCTGTGGATGTCAGAGGAGGTCTTCTCTGTGCCTGTTAATTTTTGGCCTTCAGATTCAAGAATAAGACACAACCAGTGCTTTAGCTCATTTTCAGTTTACTTTTAACTTATTTTTGTTGCTACTCCTGGGCATGATCAGATGCACAATGTCCATAATTTAGAGTTATATTAAAAGGATCTTTTAAATTCACAGGCATTACTGTAAACTACCATGAAAACTAAGCATTAATTTTTAAAATGATAGTCGTGTATATACAAAAACTTGAAAGCTGTAGTCATATAGCACAAGATAAAAATTCTAAATTACCATTTTGTCCCTGAAATACGATGAGCACTGACCTTTTCATTTCAGCAGGTAACATTCAGGTTTAAAAAATATAATGTTATAGTTATAATTTGTACTTATTAGCTGCTGAGTGTCAATAGTTATGTAAAATATAAAATGATGCCTTACACTAAGGATTTATTTTTAGAGATAAAACCTCCAGTGAAAAAACAGCAACTATCTGTCTTAAATATAATACATTTTAAAACATTTTTGCATCTTTTTTTTTTTTTAATTTGGTGTATTCTTAGTTCAAGAAGACACATACTTAGAGATGGCTACCATTTGGGGTGTCAGTAAAGGAGCTAGGTTGTTTTTGTTTGTTTATTGTTTTGTTTCGTTTTTCAGGATAATTTGGTAAGAACTGAGAAGGAAAGTTGAACAGAGAAGTCCTGGTGCCAAAGGAACCAATCTGGTTGTGGAAAAAAACTTACATTTTCTGAATAAAAGAAATATACATTAGCATGTTGGAAAGAACATTAATTTTCATGACTACCAGGTATCAAAGGACAACAGTATAACCTGTCAATTTAGAATAGATGTTCATGTAAAGTGAAGAAGAAACTGCTCATGGAAGTAAGAAGCTTTACATCACAGACATTTCACAGGATTTGGAAATCCAACTAATATGCACAGTCACCAGATGCAAATTGAAACATGTTACATAGTTTCCTAAATGGCAGGTCTTACCAGTTAATTATCTCTTCCAGTCATTTTTCCATCTCATTTTTTCACTTGGAGCTTTTTAAAATAATGTTTGTACTTCACTAATTTTCTGTTAACTTTATTTATTAGAGACATCCTTCACATTAATTATAACTTTTTAGATTTCTTCAGACAAGACTGATCTCTTTGACCTTTTCATTCTTTTGACAACACTCAGCCTTTTTTTTCTTTTTTGTCTTCTCACATTTGACTCTTCTCTTTTCTTTGATTCTTCTCATCTACTGGTTATTATCTATTTTGGAATTCAGCCCTTTCTTGTCATTACTTCCAAAACGGCTTGAATCCAAAACTTGCCTGCCAGAAAAATCTATATATTATCTCTACTTATCATCACATTCTTGTAATATACCATTAGAGTTGTGTGACATTTTAAAAGCCCTTATCTCCTTTGAGTCTTAAAGCAATACAGTGATATAGACTGAATAGATGTTACAAATACTTGTGGATAGGGAAGAGTCAAAGTATCTTGTTCAAAATTATGCAGATTGTTAAGTGTCAAAACCAGTATTTTTTAAAAATGACTTCTAACTTGTTAGATTAGAAATCTACTCATGACATCCCACTGCTGTGACAATGAGATTACCTATTCTCATCTTTCATATTTAATATAATGTAATCTCTATTTCCACTCAATCATATTATACCAGGAACCAAGGCATCATCTCAACATCTCCTTGATATTTGCTGTTTTCCATCTGGTTATACTGGTACTTCTCTTTCACAGTATCTGTTCATCTTTCCCTGTTTATCTTCACTATGTATAAAAACAAAATTTATTTTCCAAGCCAGTTTTTAAAATCTGTACTGAGATTTTCTAAAGTAACACTCTGCCTTAATACCTCTCTCATTAAATTTATTTTTTAATTTAATGTTCTGTTCATATTCTTGAAGTCTTTTATTGATTTTTTAACATTTTTCTTATCCAGGTCAGTTGGGAGAGGCCACCTCAGCTAGGCACAGAGACCTCTATATAATGAGATTTATCTAAAGAGCAACATTGAAGATCCTAAAATTAAGTAGACAAAATAGTCAGATTTTCCCTGATGACAGTCTTCAACAAGTTCAACTTAGTGTAAGTGTATAATACAAAACCTAAAGGTTGATTAAACTCTGGTGCACTGTTTTCTAGAATGTATTTAGTGTATACATATGGTATATACACATGTATTTAGTAATTATATTCATATTTATATATGTACATAAAGTATATATAATTTATATATATATAAGTACATATATGTGGGTATACACACATACACACAGCAAAATAAGAACATTCTTTGTTATGTTTTTAGGAAGCCTAGATTAAATAAACAGTTTTTATTAAGATGCAGCTTTTAGGATTAGTGTTTCACAGAACAACAATTTATGAAACTGCACTTAAATCTATACAAATTGAGCTAGAAATCCAAAGACAGAGTTTCTCACAGGATTGTCAGTACTTCCTGTTTCCCATCTTTCTGGAAACACTTTGAGAAGAGACATGCATAGAATTTTGGCATTTAGCTTCTAGTTTGAGGCAGAGGTGCACTTTAATGAAGAATAAAATAAACAAAATAATCTAGGCCTTGAACTTTAGTTAAAGGTTCTAAATGAGTATACACAAAGTCCTATTTTGAAGTTTGGCGTTGATTTTTTCCCCATTTTATACAGTCTGTCTCCTCCAACATATATTATTGGAAATATTTCAAATCATTGAACACATCTTGAAACTTTTGCAGAAATAGCTCTCCCTTTCAAATTGTTTCCCACAATAGAGTTCTTAACTTAGCAGCCAATGAATTCACAGTGGTGACAGTTGCCTAAGCCCTATATGTATAAGTATAGCCATTCAAACAAGGAAGATGATGTTGAAAATATGGAAAAACTCATTTTATCTGTCTGAACCTATTTACAGATATTTCAATTTTTTTATTATTTAAAATATGTACAGTGTCAACATGTGTTGCAAATATGTGTTTGTAAAGGGTGATTTCCCCTCATTTAAACACAAGTAAATTTAGTTCAGGTTAAATTTGTACTTTGAGTTTCTGATTTGAACAAGGAATATTCTCTTTCAAAATCTGAAATCACATTTGTTAGGTAATTCAAATTTGGAACAGATCATAAATACGATAAGTAAACATTACAAAATAAAAATTTAAAATTTAGGGGAAATAAGAATAGGCTCATGTATTGTGAAAGCCAGAAATTAAAAAGAAAAAAAGATTAATACATTTCACATCATAAAACTGTAATACTTCTGTTAAAAATAAATTAATCAATAATAAACTAGAGAAAATATTTGTAACATATATGGCAAAATTTTAATATCCATTAAAGAGCTCAGAAAACAAGGATAAACAAACTAATAGAAAAATGAGAAACATACACAAACAGGCCAGTCACAGAAGAAGAAATGCAAATAGTCAATAAACATGACAATATGCACAACCTAAATTTCTCAGGTAGCCAAAGTTATTAACATGATGCCTGGAAAGGTCTGAGGGAATTACAAAGCTATGCATTCTTGAGAAGAACATAAAATTTGAATATAACTTAATATTTACACACATTTTGAATAATCACATTAACAATTCTAATTTTAATAGATTACATATTTATTAATATAAACAACAATTACAATAAATTGTACATTATAGTGCATCTATAAAATAGATTCATTTTTAAATGAATGAGATATATGTGTGTATACTTATATGTATAAGCATCATAAATTTTAATAAAATAAACAGTAGAAAAAATCAGAATTTGAAATAATCTATACACCATACACTCATATTATATAAATATTTACTTGCACATGCATGCAACTATGTATGAATGTGTGTCTGGGTAAACACACACATAAATATGTACACTCTATATACACAGGTACATGTGAAAATATTTATAGAAAAAGTCAGGAACAGTAGGCACCAAGTTGTTAATCTATAAATGGTGATGCTCCACAAGCAAGGGGTGATGGATAAGGATGTCCAATTAGTGAGACAATGGCCTACAATTTTATGCTTGTGTGTATAATTTAATGCCTACATCAAGTTTGTCTTACTGTTCTTTTTAACTTATCAAGGTATGAAGGAAGCAGACATGAGTCTAGAATGACTTGGGCAAATGCTGCCTAAAAAGTGTAAAAGTTAAGAATTAATTAGTGAACTTCAGAGTATGAATTGTTAAGTGTGAAAACCATGTCATGGGCTTTTGGGACTGCAAACTAGTGGTGTAAACACTGTCTCTATTTTATTTATGTTAAGAACAATTCATGAATTTATAATAGTTAATGTAAACTATGTGATTTGTGTTTTCCACTAAAAGTATTTTGTTGGGGTGCGTGTGTGTGTGTGTGTGTGTGTGTGTGTGTGTGTGTGTGTGTGTGTGTCTGAGTGTTTTGCTGGGTTAGAGCTACTGCAACATTTGTCAGTTCATTTTTCGTTCAACATTCCAAAAGAATTTAATACTAAAAATGTTATGTGTAGAGAATTGTGCCTGAGAGTAGGAAAACAATGATAAAAAACAGTCTGTGTTCCAGAAATTCATAGATTAATAGTATAGATATTGGTAAATAAACATATGCACACACACCCTAGCAAATTTATATTATAATGTGATGGGATAAGGGAAATAATAGAGGAAAAACAGGTGTAGTGCTATCAAATAAGTTGTAGTGAGCAGATCTCTATGGTAGAGTCAGAGGTGTTCTTAAAAGAGTTGACACATGCAATGAGTTTCCAAGGACAAACAGAAGTTTGTGAATTAAATAAAGAATACCAGACACCCCAGACAAGACAAATATCAAACATGTCTGAAATAACTTCATATGTTCAGTAAGATACTAACATGATTAAACACGTCTACATATGCCAGGCACTGTTTTCAGCATTTCACATACATCAATTCAATTAATCTTTGCATAAACTTGATACAATACCATTACCATCATCCCTGTGCTACAAATTAGAAAATCGGAAAAATTACAAATTAGAAAAACACAGAGAGCCTATATAATTTAGTCAAAGCCATACAAATAATATGTGACAGGGTTGATTATACCAGGAATCAAGGGAGAATGAAACCAGGTAGTGTGGTCCCAAAGCTCATGCTCTCAGTTATTGGGCTATATCTCCTAAAAAATAAGACTAGTGGAAGTAAGATTTCAAAACTAGGATTACAATGATCATGCACTGTGTCCTGTGCTAAAAAAAAGCTTTAACTTCTTTAAATTAGTTATAGAGAATCATTAAGAGGTTGAGAGGGTATTAAAAGACAAAAATCATCTGATTTGCATTTTAGAAGGAAGACTTTGGCAAAGCTCTAAATAGTAGATTTGAGTGGCACAAGGCACAGAGGTCATTACAGTGGCCTAGGCAAGAATTAATGGGAGTTTGACCTCAGACATAATCAGTGGGAATGGAAAGGATGGGATGGATTGAAAAAAAATTGGAAAATGAAGTTGCTAGCATTAACAATGATTGGTGATTTGTTGGGTATTAAGAAGAGGAAAAAAATAAGATAACCCTTAGATTTTCAGTTTGATTAGAATTCTGTTTCACTCCAAGGCCCTAAGTTTACTGTAACTTAAAAAAAAATACTCTATGTTATTAAATTCATTGTTTCAATAGTTTTTAAAAAGATAACGTTCTATTCGATCAGAGTCTGTAGGTGTTCTGTTTATAAGGAATAGAATAGAATAGTATAAAGTCAAAAGGACACTTTACCGTGATCCCTACTATACACAACTAATATAATTCAACCTAGTCTAACTCTAGAAGTTAGCAAGATTTTACTTTAGCATTTTGTAAATAACTTATCTTATGGTGGAAAGTTTTAATTAAAAAGACCATGATTTATCTTTTAATTATTTAGGAGTATTAGTATCAAAACATTGACTTTTTATTATGCAAGAATAACAGTAATATGTTTGTATGGCATATTTTGGTATTTTGAAATTGCATACACTTCAATCACTTAAAATTAATTAACTTAATAATATCTATAACTCCAGCCTGATGATAGATGAGGTTTATCACATAAGTTTGTGAATTCCCAATGTAAAATAAATAGCTTATATCCCTACTCCAATATTAGAAGGACTAAGTAATACCTACATGGTGATAGGCCAAAAACAGCCAGTCTACTCATCTCTGCAAATGTATATTTGTTTGTGTTAAGAGACTAACTTGACTACCACTTCAACTTTACTAGAGGATACATCATGTTGGAAATTTTTTAAAATATAATAATTAAGGTAAGCCGGGCTCGGTGGCTCAGCCTGTAATCCCGCGTCTTTGGGAGGCTGAGGTGAGTGGACTGCCTGAGCCCGTGGGTTCGAGACCCGCCTGGGCAGCGAGACCTCATCTCTACAATAAATCAAAAATCAGCTGGGCATGGTAGCGCATGCCTGTAATTCCGGCTACTTGGAAGGCTGAGGCAGAAGGATCGCCAGAGCCCAGCAGGTCGAGGCTGCGATGGCCAGGAGCGGCCACTGCACTCCAGTCTGGGCAACAGAGTGAGACTCCTACTCAAAAAAAATAAATAAAATAAAATAAAAAATAATTAAGGTGGAGAACGATCATGTATTTGAACCCTAGTTTTGCCTGTACTGGCTGTTTGGTCATGAGCAAGTGACTTGATTTCTGTGAGCTTCAGTTTTTTATGTGTAAGAAACTGTGCTTTTCAGAATTGGTAAAACACTGACACAGGCATTTATCTTATAATAGATAGGTAGGGAGCAGCTAGAATTGCTCTAATCATGTGGTAATGGCCATAGCGTGTCTCATTTCATTTCACTCTGAATGGTCTCACTGAGGTTTTCCTTGAACAACTATCAAGAAGCTGCCAGGGGAGGGAGGGGCACACCTCATCAACAAGGGTACCTGCATAATGAATATTTGTATACCTAACCCTGAATTGTGCCCCACATCCTTAAAATAAATTTTTAAAAAAAGAAAAGAAAAAGAAAGCCCATGTGCTTCATTTTTGTATACATGGAGTGCTAGTTTCCTATGCTGTACACCCTGGTGAGTAGAAGGATTTCTTCTGGAATATTCTTTTGCCTGGCTGTGCTCCTACCTTTGTGAAAGTTGGAATTAGATTAGAGATGAGCAGGTGCTGTGAAACCAAGTCACTTGACCAAATCTGGAGACTACCAGATGCTGTCTCATATTTGATTCAGCTGAAGGAAACTGCATTGTGACATCATTTATATATCTCTTTTCCATTGTTTTGAAGAGCAGTGGAAACATACTGGAGAAAACTAATAAAAGTTTACTGCTTTGTGTTCCACTTTGTGTTCATATCAATCCCTTTGTGAACAAGGTAAATATTAATGTTTTTCATTTACTTGAGTTTTTGTTTATGTAATTTCAATTATATGGGTGAATTATGGATCCCTTGCTTCTAAGTGTTATTTCTTTGAGGTAAGAAACAAAATCAAGTTTCAAGATTAAGGTAGTATCCAAAAACAGAAAAAAAAAAAAAATTCCTAAAGAAAGCAAACTGAAAGTGTCTTAGAGTGACCCCCCCACTAGACTGTTAGGAAAATGAACAGCAGAGCAAACGTTGCTAATCCTATTCCTGCCTTGTGCTTTGGGCCATGCAGGGAATAAAAAAGGGAATCTAAAGAGGCCAAAAATCCATTTTCAATCCTACAAGTGATGCTTTTAATTTGTCAGGATGTAAGTCAGCAGAACCTCTCAGCATGTTTGTAAAGTATAATCCTATCCATAAAATATTCCTCTTCATTTTGCCAAAGAGGTAGTAGACCTTCCTGAGGGCCAGCTCACCAACTTGGCGGCTGAGGCCCCCTCATACTCAAAGCTGGTAAATTACACAGCCAGATACAACCCCTGACATTCCTTGGGGAGGAAGCAAAGCTTAATTTAGATAATCCCTGCTGCAAAGTGCATTAGCTGATCCAAACCAGAACTGGCCAAGTAAAGACATGTTGTTCCTACATTTCAAAGATGCCTCAATGTGGAAATAGCTTCTTGCTGCATTTGGAGGATTAAGATTTATATAAGGAATAACTAGGGATAATCAATAAACTAGTTTTTAACAATATAAACTGCTTCATGTTTGTGACCTTGTCTCCACTTGAATTGAAGAAGCACATTTCTTTGTTGTTGTAGAAAGTATTTGGCAGAGCTCCTCTAATTCCATTGTACATATGAAAATAAACAATAACAATAAACAGAGAAGGGAAAGTATGCTATGTATCACAAATGAATATTTTTGGTTTGTATTTTTAAAAATATTTTTTAAAAGTGGTTCATGGAAGAATATGCCTGGTTTAAAATAGATGTTCTACCAACACTTCATTACACATATTGGGCACTTCAACAAGAAGACAGGTAACTTTAGAGATACAGCAATTGATAGAAACATACTCCCAGGACCACATGTAAGATAATTTCGTATACTTGAGGGGTCTAGGATCAAAAAAGAAAGGGCGTAGTGTAGGAGTTAATATGCATGTAATTTGTTGTCAATATGAGTACAGAAATGAATTTCAAATTAAAACCCATATATCTGAATTCATTGTGAAATATCTTTTTTACTAGCAAAGATAATTTCTATATACTTAAAAAATTGACATTAGCAATAAATGATGTGATTTGTATATGTAAGAAAACCCAAGTTTTCCATAGAAATTAGAATTTAATAATAGAAAAAAATTCATCAGCAGAAGGCACATAATGTGTTTGGGACCAGAAGTCAGACTCCTCTGAGATGCTGTAGTACATGGAGATGCCTCCCTCTTTGGAGAGTTTGCACCCTAACTCAGTTTTACTGATGGAACAGAGAAAAACTTTTAAGCAGCGTGTCTTAAGAACATATATTTCATGGTGAGAATTCCATAATAGAAAATGATGACCAAAGTTGTATCAAAAATCACAATGGAAAGAAACAAAAATCCCAGATGACCTAGAATTCAGCTAGAAGGAATAACTATTAAAAGAAAAGGGGGATGAATAAATAAAGGAAAAAAGAAAAGAAAAGGAAGAAAGAAAAAACAAAGAATGAAAATGAGGAGGAAAGAAAAGAGACAGAGAGACAGGGTACCTCAGTACAAGCTACACTTAGAGGCAGTAATGGTTTTGTTGCTAGGGATGAGATTTGCAGGCCTCCCAGGTTATTTTATGGTATTGTAGCACCTGAAGTGTCAGATATAGAACAAAAGATACTGCACATATCAGTAGGGGAAGAATGGAAGAACATAAATTCATGCTGGCAACTTTTAATTTATTATTATTTATTTATTTGCTGATTTATTTTAAAGATGTGGGGTTCAATTCAAGATTAGGTACATAAGTGGTCACCATACGGATAAAGTTTGGGCTTCCCTTCATTCCTCACTTTGCCTGGTTAGAGATCAGGTGCCCTTATTGATGTTATGTCTCTCCCCACCCCCACCCCGTGTTGTCCCGCTACTTCCAATCCCTTTCTTAAATGTTCAGCATCCATTTATGAGTGAGAACACGTAGTACTCAGTTATTTTTTTCTGTGATAGATCACTGAGTACTATAGACTCTAAATTAATGCAAGTTGCTGTGAATTTCATAATTTTGTCCTCTTTTATGGCTGCATAATATTCCATTGGGCATATGTACCATTTTTTTAATGCAGTCCACTTTCAAGGGGCAGCACAGTTGGTTCCATGTTTTTGCTGTTGTGAATTATGCAGCACTAAACTTGTGTGTACAGGTGTCTTTTTAATAAAATAATTTGAGTTCTTCCAGGTATACTCCCAGAAGGACTGCTAGGTTGTATGGTATGTAAATTTTTAGATCTTTTAGGAATAACTACACTGTTTTCAACAGAGGTTGTGCTCATTTACACCCCCACCAAGAGCGTAGAAGCATTCACTTTTCCCCACATCCTCTCTAGCATCTGGTTTTTTGTTTTGTTTTGTTTTGTTTTGAGTTGGAGTCTCACTCTGTCGCCCAGACTGGAGTGCAGTGGCCACTCGACCTGCTGGGCTCCAGCGATCCTTCCGCCTCAGCCTTCCAAGTAGCTGGAACTACAGGCACGCTCTACCACACCCCACTAAATTTCTATTTATTGTAGAGATGAGGTCTCGCCATGTTGCCCAGGCGGGTCTCGAACCCGCGGGCTCAGGCAATACACTCACCTCGGCCTCCCAAACCGCAGGATTACAGGCTGAGCCACAGAGGCTGGCTGTTGTTTTTGATTTATTGATGACGACCATCCTGACTGGAGTTAGGTGGCATCTTAGTGTAGTTTTATTTTATTTTTATTTTTAATTATTTTTATTTTTTTTTGAGTTGGAATCTCACTCTGTCGCCCAGACTGGAGTGCAGTGGCCGCTCCCGGCCACCGCAGCCTCGACCTGCTGGACTGCGGCGATCCTTCCATTTCAACCTTCCAAGTAGCCGGAATTACAGGCATGCGCTACCATGCCCGGCTGATTTTTTTTATTTATTGTAGAGATGAGGTCTTGCTGCCCAGGCGGGTCTCGAACCCACGGGCTCAGGCAATCCACTCACCTCAGCCTCCCAAAGGCGCGGGATTACAGACTGAGCCACGGAACCCGGCTTTAGTGTACTTTTAATTTGCATTCTTTCATGATTAGTGAGGTTGAGCATTTTTTCATGTATCTATTGGCTGCTTGTATGTTTTCTTTTGAGAAGTGTCTATTCATATATTGTGCCCACTTTTTCATAGGCTTTTTGTTTTTTCCTTTTGGTACATTTGAGTTCACTGTAGATCCCAGACGTTAGGCTTTTGTCAGATATACAGTTGCCAAATATTTTTTTCCCATTTTCTGGGCTGTCTTCCTACTCTCTTAATGGTTCTTTTGCTTTGCAGATGCTTTTCAATTTGATGAGGTTCACTTATCTATCTTATCTCTTATGGCATGGACATTTGGGCTTTGATCAGGAATTGGTTGCCTATTCCAATTTCTATAAGGGTGTCTCTTGCGCTTTCTAATGTTCTTATGGTTTGAGATTTTATGTTTAGGTGTTTGATCCATTTACAGTTGATTTTTGTGTGTGGTTATAGGCAGGGGTCTTGTTTTAATCATCTGCATGTGATCAACCAGTTTTCCCAGCACCATTTACTGAATAGGTTCTCCTCTCCCCAGTGGTTGTGGTTTTGCTTCCAAAATCTCTATCCTGTTCCATTGGTCTTTATTCCTGTTCTTGTACCAATACCAGACTGTTTTGATTATGGTATCCTTATAATAAAGTTTAAAGTCTGGAAATGTGATACTTCCTGTTTTGTTTCTTTGTCTACGGATTGATTTAACTATTTGTGGTCATTTATGTTCCATATCAATTTATATTGTAGTTTTCAGGTCTGAGAAGAACGATGCTGGTAATTTAATGGGCCTAGCATTGAATCTGTAGATTGCCTTTGGCAGAATGGATATCTTAACAATGTTGATTCCTCCCGTCCATGAGCATGGAATATATATATTTTTCATTTATTTGTGTCTTCTTTAATTTATTTGAGCAGTGTTTTGTAGTTTTCTTTGTAACGTCTTTTCTTTCACTTCTCTGGTTAGGAGGATGCTGAGGCATTTCTATTTTGGGGGGGAGGCGGTGTTGTGAATTAGATTGCTTTTTATTTGGTTCTCTGCCTGTTTGTTGTTGGTGTATAAGAATGTGATTGTCTTTTGCGTGTTGATTTTACATGCTGAAACTTTGTCAAAATTGCGTATCAGTGCAAACAGGTTTTTGACAGATTATCTTGGATTTTTGAAGGATAGGATCAGATTCTCAGCAAAGAAAGATAGCTTAACTTATACTTTTTCTATTTGTATACCCCTGATTTCCATCTCTTCCCTGATTGCTCTAGCTAGGACTTTCAACACTATGTTGAACAGGAGGGATGAAAGTGGCAGCCTTGTCATTATTCTGGTTTTCAGGGACATGCTTCTAATTTCTGTTCATTTAGCAATCTGTTGGCTGTGGGTCTCTCATAGATGGCTCCTACTATTTTGAGGTATGTACCCTCTATGTCTAAGTTCGAGGGTTTTTTATCAATAAGTGATGATGGGTTTTATCAAAAGCTTTTTCTGTGTCTAATGATATGATCATGTACTTCTTGTTTTTACATCTGTTGATATATTTAACTACATTTATAGTCTTGTGGATGTCAAACCAGTCATGCATCCTGGGAATGAAGTCTACTTGGTCATGGTGGACGATTTTTGAGACGTGTTATTGGATCCAATTTGCTAGAATCTTGTTGAGAATTTTTGCATCTATGTTCATCAGGGATATTATCCTATAGTTCTCTCTCTTTGTTGGATCTTTACTGGTTTGGGTATCGGTGTGATGCTAACTTCACGAAATGGTTTAGGGAGAGTTTTATCTTCCTCTATTGCCTGGAACACTTTCAATAGGATTTGTATCAGTTCCTCCAAGTATGTTTTTTGGAATTCCATTGGAAAGGCAACTGGTCTAGGGCTTTTTTTTTTTTTTTTCCTGTAGGTAGTTTTCTTATGATGGAGTCAATTTCCTGGGTTGTTATTGGTCTATTTAGGATCTCAATTTCTTCTTATCTGAACCTTGGGAAGTTGTGTGATGTCAGAAAGTTCTCCATTTCATTTAGGTTTTTAGTTTGTTTCCATACAGGTGTGCATAGTAATCTCTGATAATCTTTTGTATTTCTTTAGGGTCAGTTGTGACTTGATCTTTTGCATTTCTGATTGTGTTTATTTGGGCTTTTTCTTGGTCATTCTGGCTAGGGGTCCATTGATCTTGTTTAGACTTTCAAAGACCAGCTTTTGGTTTCATTGATTTTTTTTCTATATTTTTGTCTTCTGTGTCCCATATTTGGGCTTTTACTTTGGTGATCTGGATTCTTCTGCTGAAGTTAGGGTTTTAGTGGTCTTGCCTTTCCTATGCTAGCAATTTTTAAAAGATAAAGCAAGTAATAACATCCTACTGAAAGATGGATTAAAACCACCCTAAGTTACACCTATAAACAGAAATATTGTGCAGTTACTTGCACAAATAGCATCTTGAAATATGTAATGATAAATGGAGTTCATGTTTAGTTACAAAACTAAAGCATAAAGGAGTGATCCTAGATCAAGAGATAGCTGAGGTAAAGTATACCTGTTTACATACATGTATATGTCTGGCTACTGTGAAACTGTATGTAGTAGGATAAATGCTATTTTTTAAAAAGATTTTCAATTCTAGAACAATTCATCATGCAGCAAGTCCTGTCAAGTTTATTTATAGTTATAGAGTTTACCCCATGACACAGTGCAAGGATAAATAAATGTAACATTTAAAAATACAAGTCATAGAGCGTGCATGATCCCATTCAGATTCCAAACCAACAGTCAGGTTTCTATATTTTCAGGCAGAAGTTTAATTGTAATTTTTGCCATTATGGTTTACTTTTAGCATGAAGTTGGAAAGTCATTTTGGTTTCTAGATAGTAAGAGGTCACGTTTTACATTGGAAGCAAGCAAAGGAACCTGGACTGCATTCCCTGTTCTGCCACTAACAAGTCATATGACCTTAGACAGGTCACTCTTTTCTACTGAGTCTCTGTTCCTCCATCCGTAAAGTAAAAACAGAACTAGTAGCCTTCTCAGGTGCCTTCCTAGTTTCAAATATGAAGGGAACTGCAGTTCTACCAAGTTAATTAAATTAGTATATATCAATGCAATGGCCTTTAACTCAATATTATGCGCAAGAACTGATAGTTCAAGTTCCCCAATGCCAAAAGAAAACACAATTAAATACAAGATACTTATCCTATAGAGGTCAGTGTTTTGAATTGTGCATCACTGATTTTGATAACTTCAAAATAACGTAGTCTTTCACTGTACCAGCTCTCAAGATATCTGTCTCATTTTACTTATCTGAAATGGTTCATAGTTTATAAAACACAGCTGTGTGATGATATATATAGAGCTAACCAAATAAATTTATTATGCTCCAGTAAATGGCTTTAAGAAAAAAAAAAAAAAAAACTTCATCAACTTTATTGGCAAATAATTTCCTGGGGAAAAAACATACATTTTGCTTCTCTCTAGTGCAAGATTTCTTAATTCAATCAACGTGTTGCTTTTCAAAAGACTAAGAGTTGAGGGTTTGAGTAAGAATTAGAAGCTTTATTTTTTCTTTATTGTTACAAATTTCAATGCTACTCAAAAATATCAATATTTTGTGTCATTGAATTTAGTCCTAGAATCAATTGATTTTTGTAGATACGATGGGATTTGAACAACTGAACATTAGACAAATTAGTGCTAAAAATTATAAAACACAAGTATTTCAAAAGTAAACAACAGTACTAATGTTATTATTGGCACACTTGCTGTATTCAACTTATGCTCTGCTTTTTTTTATATTGACAATTATTTTGGTTGTTTATTTCTTTTTTGTAAACTATCTCAACTCGATTTTTTTAAGAGTAGGAAAAGCAGTGGGGGATACAAATAAATACATTTGTAATATTTTCTAAATAAAAGAATCCTTACCTGTTTTTCTCATGAATCTTTAGGATTTCATTTGTCTGTTGAAGAAGTTGCTTTTCCAACTTGTATGTTGATAATGAATTCTCCAGAAGTTGTATTTCAAGTCGAGAAGTTTGATTTAGTACCTTAAAATAAAAGATAAATATATTTCAAACTTCAATCATAAATCGAAAATAATAGAAGCCAATGATTTGAGACTTGTATTTAGTTTTATTTTCTTACTTTTTGCATTTCTTTTAAAAAATTTTTTACTTTAAAGATGTAGGGAACAATTCAGGGTTAGGTATATAAATGTTCATTATGCAGGTATCCTTGTTAATGAGGCGTGCCCTCCCCTCCCCCAGCAGGTTCGCACTACTACAAATCCCACCCCACCTCGGATGTTTCCCATTACTGCCAAACCTCTTTTTAGTAGTATTATGATAATTTTTATTTTCTTTTCAAATGATATTTATTCAAAGGTAATTAATTAAATGATCTTCATTCTACTAACTAATGCTTTACATGTCTTTTAAACATTATATTGGTTTGAAATTAAGGTTGCGGTTGAATAAAAACATTGCGATTTTGGTTTTTGTGTCCTGAAAGCAAAAATTCTGCTGTGTTAGTTACTTCATATATTTTAACTACAATATCAGCAAATTTAAGGTATTAGTACAAAATCTTAGATATTGTGGATAATAAGAATATACTGCAGGCATTAAAAATAGTCTTGCCTTGATTCATTGCCTTTCAAAAAAGCTTAGAAATGCGCGAAAAACTCTTGACATAGTTTAGACAGACTCATCATTATACATTTGTAGAACTTCTCTTCTGTTAGATCATGTTAGCCCTTCTGGATGTCACATCGTTTATTAGACATGAACACTTGTTGAATGGGAATTGTTTCCATCACTTGACAAATGAGGAAACCAAGGCTTAGAGAAAAGCCCAACTATGCATAGAAACCAAGAGAAGAGCTGGGTTTCAAACCATGTAGTTTGACTGATTCTACTGCTCTACACAGAAAACTAAAAAAGAATCATACCATTCTGAGTTTTAATCTGAGGAGATGATGTGACTAGGAACCCAGACTGCACTAAAGATAGATTGTCCTCATCCTTTCCACTACTCTGAGTCTTCTAGAAACTAAATTATCAGGTCATCTTGAGTCACAAATATCCATGTTACTAGTCAGGCCTTCATGTGGCATGAGTCTGTGAGCCACGTACCCAAACCTGATTCTCCAGGCAAAGATCTCATACCCTAGGCCTCACAGATGCCTTCAGATTATGTCAATGCCCTGTTCCTGTTTCAATCTTGTTCTTCCCCCCTTAAGAGAGATATAAAAGGCAATAAAGAAGGTAAATGACTTAAAAACGTCTTCCGTTATTTGAAAACTTTTGTAATTGCCACACTTTCCTTAACACTACTGAATGAAAAGACCTGGGAAAACTTTTGCAGGGTCAGTATCAATATAAAATGTCTTCCACTAAAAAGTTATAACATTCCTCCATTTATGTAGCAAGTCTAAATCTAGAATTATATCAGATGCACATATATTTTCAAAATATGCGGACAGACCCAAGGCTGAGTTTAGGCTGCAGGAGGTTGCAGGGGAGGGGCATATTTGAGAAGGGCAAGGCAGCAATTAGGCTGAAGTGATAGAGGCTACTGCCTTAGTTGCAAATTTTAAATGGGTGCCACAAATATCAGTAATCAAGATAAGTAATATATTAATGCAACATTTTAGAAAATTAAAGTTTATGCAAAAATTTCAGATTGAATAGAATATCATTTTTAAACAAAGACAGTATCTGATCCTGAACATGTATGATTTGGTCTGACCTGATTTCACTTGCCCTACCCTATAGTCCTAGCCCTACACGGGATGAGGCGGAGAGGTGAGATGGGACTGGAAATGGCAAGATGGACCACTGTACTTCAAAAAATTTTAAGCCTCTGTGATTTATTTAAACAGTTGTCATGGATCTGAAAGCCAGACTAAAACCTCCTGCTACTTAGCATATCTTATGTTTGTGGAGTGTTTTGAAGTTTATAAAAATATTTTTCTATTGGTATCATTTCATTTAGGAGAGGAAGGGTTTGAATTTAGAGTTCGGAGCAGTTCAGAGAAAAAAAAATTAGTAGTGAATGCAAACGTTGGAGATACACAAGATACAACTTTCAACTATTAAACATATTTTTGTCCAGGTAAGACTTTTTGTTTGTTGTGTGAAAATTTATAAAATAATAAAACAGGAAATGAAACACTTAAATAATTTGGTGACACATAAAACAGCAATTGGCACAGAAAGGATATTCAATATTTGTTTATGAATGTGAGGTATATTTTCCCACCAAATCAAACATACCTTATGCAGCTAAATAAAATCTATTTTCTTCCTTATTTACCATACTCTCTGACCATACTTCCTGGCATGCTCAAACACTAAATTTTTTAATTTACAAAGGACAGTAAATATTTTTCTCCATATCCACAAAGGGCAAAATGAAACCATTCAAGATTGAAAACAAAGCTGCCATAGCTAAGTCTGGAAACCACTACAGCTCTTCAGTTGTCTTCCTCCTCCTGTGCCCTACCTCTAGACTATTTGCCAAGATTCAACCAGAGTGATCTTTTCAAAAAACATAAAACAGATTATTCCACCTCCTATATTAAACATGTTAATAGCTTCCCTTTGCAGTTAGAATGAATATCAAAGTCTTTAGATGGATCTACAAGGTCCCACGTAATCAGACCCACTTTCTGCCACCCTTCTCCTTGTTTATTATACTTCAACTACATTATACTCAACATGCCATATTCATTCCACCTCAGGGTCTATACACTTGCAGTTTCCTCTGCCTGGAATGTCCACTTCTTCTCGATGCATGACTGATTTCTTCTCATGATCTAAGTCTTGCTCAGAGAATTCCTTCCTGGTCTCCATCTGCAAAGTAACTGTCTCCTCACCTTCCATCAGGCCATTCTATTTTATTTTCTTTATAGAATCATCACTAATGAAAATTATCCTGTTCATTCATTTGCTGTCTTTCTGCCTCTCTTATTTGTTGTCAGTTACATGAAAGCAAGAATGCTCTGAAGCCCTCTAAGCCTCCAGATTCCAGCTTCCGGGGTGCTTATAGCTATGTTTTGGATTATATGCTGGACATGGACAGTGAGTTGTTTTTTCAAGTTGGGTCATGAACACAGAGAGGATAATAGGGCTCACATGGACAAGTTAACCTTCAGTTATGACGGCTCAAATCTAAAGCAACATCTGAACCTGGGAGGAGGAAGGGGACCAGTCTCAAAAGTCCAGGCTAAATGCAGGTCATCCTGGGCCAGTAGAGAGCACAAATGCCAATCCCTTCTCTTATTTCCCCATCACCTTGACCCTATTGCTGCTTTATTTCAACTCTCTCCACTGATGTATTAAACTAGGCCTGAAGTTCAAAAGTGGACAACTGAGAGAATTGTATAGCAAACCATGATAAATTGACCACTTTCTTGCCATGTGTCTATGGAACTTGCTGCTTAGCAATAAAAGAAGTGTTCCATTAAAATGACAAAAGACATTTCCTTCTCAGCCTAAACACATCCCAAAAGCACATCTTTGGGGAAAGAAAAGAAAAAAGGAAGAAAGAAAAGAGTAAAGAGTATATGGAGCAAGCCCCCCAAGGAACAATATCAAAGATTTAATTTTCCAAAATATGGCTCAGAGTAAGAAAGACATAAAACCTGAAATTGAAGATTTATGGACTATAAAATCTTAGTTCTTTCTTTAGACAATAAACAAAAATTTAAAAATAAAAGTTATCAGTTTCCCAGATAAAGTGAGCTAAAAAATTTCAGACAGCTTCCTTTTAATGCTTCAAGTTGGGTCATGGCCACAAAGAGAATAACAACTGAATATCAAGTGCCGCTGATCTTTAAATTAATATTAATGACATAAAAGGTAGAAATAGGGGTAGAATATAAGGACCATGAAAGAAAATATTTTTTGACAGTACATTAAGCCTGAAATCAGCTCTGTTGACCTTGCTTCCAGGGTTGTGTTTCCTTTTGTTTTAGTTATTTTTTTTAAAGTAATCGAAAGTATAATACCTTGGCAATCAGAGTTTTACAGATGAATGAAGGTTGATACATGCAGAGGAATGAAATAGTCTGAAAATCATTATTTTGGAAGTAATTTATTTGGTGAATGATGGGCAATGTAACTAAGTATTATCCTACAGGTTATTTGTTAATTTCTAAGGGAAAAATGAACCACTGATATGTGGTGATATGGAAGCTATGACATTAATCAAGTTACCAAACAGTTTCAATGAAGGTGGGGAAATCTGGCATGTGTGTTTCCTGAGGATACGCAATAGGACATGACCAGTAATTTTATAGAGCACCCCGTACCACAATTTTCAACTCAACCTAAGCAAGCCCTTAGACTTAATTTCCCACATAAAGAAACTACAGAGGATAGAAGAATAAATTGAAAGGCACAATCATTATTAGACAAATTTAATATATGAGATGACTTCCAAAACAATTGACCCAGTTTCTTAAAAATGTCAATCTCAAGGAAAAAAAAAAAAGAAGTGGAAGACTGCTCCAAAATTAAAGGGACTATTAAACCTTGAAAAACAAAACTAGGGTGCCTGCCCACCAGACACCCAATCTTGCAAGACCGTCATTGACGTCTCGCTTCTGTGGCACTCCACGTCTCTGTGCCATTATTTGATTTCGGACAGGAGATAAGATTTACTTAAAATGTTCAGACCTGCATATCTCTCCTGGAGCAAAAACATCAGACTAGAAAACCTTCATTAAAATTAAGATGTGAGGACTTCCAGCAAGATGGCGATGGGACAGGTTGGACTGTGAGAGTCTCCGCGAAAGCGAGTGTCCATAAAGACTCTCGCTTTCCCCCAGGTGGCTGCTGGAGGCTCTCGGTCCTATGCACTGTTCGCTGCCACAGCCATTACCAACACCGCCACCACTGCCCCACCTGGCACAGCCCTTGGCTTCCACCCGGTAGAGCTCCGGGCTCCTGCGCCATCTGCATCGCCCCACCCCACCCTGCGCCAGGCCAACCTGCAGTGCCTGGCTGTCTCGCACTCCACCTCCGCCAGTTCTACCCCCAGCCATGATGGGAACAGAGATCAGCAGGAACCCCAAAACCAGGCAAAGACTTGCATTGCCCCACCCAGCTCTGCTCAGCTCCACCCAGCCTCCAACTTGGGACCTAAGGTAATCACATCAAACTGGGAGAGACAGAAGCCCCTCTCTGACACTAGATCAGACACAGGTAAGATCTGAGTGGCAGATTTAACAGGCAGCAAGCAGACTGAGTCCAGATCTGATCCACCCTCCTTCCACTGTAGATCTGAGGCATCTGACCCTAGCTGTGAGCAACCCTACCAGTCTTTGATGAGAGCTAGAGATAAGAATTGAAAGGACACTGGGCTTACAGGGATGATCTAGAAAGAGCCTAGTTCCTTGTTTTTATTTTAATTTTTTAATTTTTATTCTTTTGTCTGTCTGTTTTACTTATCCTTTCCCTCTTTTCTCTCTCTTCTGACTGTTATTGACAACGTTTTCATACTTGTTTTTTTTTTGTTTTGTTTTGTTTTTGAGTTGGAGTCTCACTGTCACCCAGACTGGAGTGCACAGCCTTGACCTGCTGGGCTCCGGCAATCCTTCTGCCTCAGCCTTCCAAGTAGCTGGAACTACAGGCACACACTACCACACCCAGCCAATTTTTTTGATTTATTGTAGAGATGAGGCCTCGCCTGCCCAGGTGGGTCTCGAACCCATGGGCTCAGGCAATCCACTCACCTCAGCCTCCCAAAGGTGCAGGACATAGGCTGAGCCACCGAGTCCGGCTTTGCTTTGTTTCTATTACTTCACTGATTTTTAAATTTTTTATTTATTTTTCTTTCTTAAGACTTCTTGTTTGTGTAGGGGAATAATACATCAATAGGGAGGTTGGCTGGCTTGTGTGTTTGTAAGATTGTCTATGTTTTAGTTTTTTTTACTCTTTTCTGTCTTTGTGTCTCTTTTCATTTGTTAGTTGGTACATTTGTCTGTCTTCCCTCTTACTCTTCTCTCTGTCCACCTTCTTCCCCCCTCTCCCTGTTCCATTGTTTTCCTTTCTCTTACCTCATTTTGCTTTCAGGGAGCAAGCATATACCCCCACTGCATGGACAGAATGCAAGGCAATGAGAAGTGGGTTTCAGGGTAACCATACACCTGACAGTGAATACTAGGATCTACAGACAGATTTTGAATCACAGCTCCCCCCTCAATTAAATCTCAGAAACTGCAAAAAAGTAGAGCCCCCAACCCACAGTCCAGCTTCAGAATTGAACAAAATCAGAGGATTCACATAAGGAAGAATAGGAGACTGAGAAAACAGAAGTAAAAGCAGTCCCACCATCCCTGAACAACAGAATTAAAGAGGTGAGAAAAAAAGGAAAAGCTGGGGAGGAAAATCTACACAAATGAAGAAAACCCAACAGAAGAATATAGGTCTCACACAGACCTATGGGAGGTCAAACAATGAGAAAACATATTTTCGAATGTAAACAATGAAGATCCCCCTAGAATGACTGGTCTCAAACTATAGACCCAGATATCAAGACATTAATGGATAGATTAAAAAAAAATTTGGAGAGACAATAGGAAACTAGGAAGGAGTTGATAACTGAGATAACAGTAGTAAAGAATACTGTGAATGAAATAAATAACAAACTGATAAGCATGGAAAGTAGAATTAACCAAGCAGAATAAAGAATCTCAGAGCTTGAGGACCAAAATATAGAATTAACCCAAACTGCCAAAAACATAGAAAAGAAGCTTAAAAAGACAGAACAAAACTTTCAAGAGATGAGCGATTATTTCAAGAGGCCAAACCTAAGAGCAATTGGACTTCCTGAGGCAGAAGGAGAGACAGAGTCTACCCTGGAACAAACATTCCATGAAATTATTCAAGAAAACTTTCCTCATCTCATCAGTGAGGCAAAAATTCAAACATAAGAGATTCAGAGAACCCCTGCAAGACAACAAATGAGAAGACCAGCTCCCAGATACGTAATAATTCACCTAAACAAAGTAGGCATAAAAGAAAAAATCCTAAAGGCAGCAGGAGAATAAGGTCAGACTACCTGCTGGAGAAGACCAAGTAGTATAGCAGCAAATTTATCTACAGAAACCCTTCAGGCTAGGAGAGCTTGGAGGTCAATCTTCAAAGTTCTCAAAGATAAACAATTTCAACCATGAATAACCTATCCAGCTAAGCTAAGTTTCATCAAGTGAGGGAGAATTAAAATCTTTCCCAGACATCCAATCTGTAAGAACTTATGCTACCTCTAGACCACCTCTCCAAGAAACACTTAAGGAATTATTAAACACAGAAGAAAAGGAAAAAAAAAAACCCAACAACGTTCTTCAAAAGGACTACAGGAAAATGATTGTAAATATATGAGTCAACCCAAAAATCAGAAGAAAGACAACAAACAAACAGGAACAACAATAACAACTCTATAAGAACCTCGTGATGGGGATCAACTTTCACATTTCAATAATTAGCCTGAATGTGAATGGACTAAATGCACCACTGAAAAGACATAGAATGGCAAAATGAATAAAATATAACCAGGCAACAATATAGTGCCTTCAAGAGACTCATCTCACTAGAAAGGATGCTTACAGACTCAAAGTAAGAGGATGGGAAGCAAAATTTCAGGTGAATGGAACACAAAAGAAAGGAGGAGTCATAATCTCAGACAAAATACCCTTTAAGCTATCAAAAATTTTAAAAGATATGGAAGGCTACTACCTAATAATAAAAGTTCAATCCATCAACAAGAAATATCCATACTAAACATATATGCACCCAACATAGGAGCACCAGCTTTCATAAATCAGCTTCTAGGTAAACTCAAAAAAGATATTGCCTCTAACACCTATCATAGCTGGGGACTTTAATATCCCACTCACAACGCTATACAGATCACCAGGACAAAAAATCAGCAAGGAGATCCGGAACTTCAATGTGACTCTTGACCAAATGGACTTAATTGATACCTACAGAACACTCTGCCCAATGACCATACAATATACATTCACTAATCACTGTATGGAATGAACTTTAAGATTGACCATATCCTTGGCCATAAATCAAGCATAAACAAATTTCATAAGATTGTAATTTTGCCACGCACCTTCTCAGGCTACAGTGGAATAAAAATAAATATGAACACCAACATAGGTCCCCCAAAACCCACAAAGACATGGCCCCTAAACAGCATGATGCTAAGCAACTCCTCGGTCAACATGGAAATCAAAACAGAGATTAAAATATACCTAGAAACAAATGAAAATGAAGAAACATTTTACCCAAATCTCTGGATGCCATGAAAGCAGTAGTAAGAGGGGAATTCATATCTCTACAAACGTACATGAAGAAAATGGAAAGCACCCTAGTTAACAGTTTAACAAGTCACCCAAGGAAGCTGGAAAAGCAAGACCATCAAAACCCTAACTTCAGTAGAAGAATCCAGATCACCAAAATAAAAGCCCAAATCCGGGACATTGAAGACAAAAGATAATACAAAAACCAACAAAACAAAAAGCTGGTTTTTGAAAGGATAAACAAGATCAATGGTCCCCTAGCTAGACTGACCAAGAGAAAAAGCCCAAATAAACACAATCAGAAACACAAAAGATGAAGTCACATCTGACGCTGAAGAAATACAAAAGATTATTAGATATGTATACTTGTATGGAAACAAACTTGAAAAACCTAAAGGAAATGGAAGATGGGTCAGAAGAGAACTTTGAATAGAAGCAGTTGACTGCAAAAATATTCTGACCCAATAAGAAACATTGAGTGCATATATTTTCTCTGTACATTGAGAATCATAAGAAATCTGGACACCTACCTGACTCACATTGCTCATTTACTGTGTGGAGTGGGAGTCAGCATCAGCTGCAATAAACAGAAGAATTTATGGTGTCTTGAAATAAACTACTTGGTTAGCAGTCACTGATTGAGGGGTGCAACTTTCTCAGCCAAAGGGAAGCTGCTTGTATACAGCTACATGATACGCCTATGGAAAATAACTCAGACTCTGGAAACAGACAAAATCCCTGCTCCTTAGGCATTTATATCTTAGTGCAGGAGTTGGTCAGGTTTTTCTTTGAAGGGTCAAACAGTAAATAGCTAAGGCTTGATGGAACACATGGTCTCTGGTATAACTATTCAACTCTGTCGTTGTGCAACAAAGCAGCCATAGACAACATATAAATGATGGAGTGTAGTTGTGTTCAATAAAACTTTACAAAAAGAGATGGTTGATCAAATTTGGCCTGTGGGACATAGTTTTCTGAGCCCTTTCCTCATGGTTTGTTAAACACTTTTTTCTAGACCTTTCAAAAAAATAAATTACAGGGTATTTTCCTTGGATGACCCACTAAAGGATTTTTTTCATCACCATTTCAGTTAAGCCATAGCTAAATGTATATTAGACTATTCCCTCAACAAGTTAAACAGATACAGTGGTTCAACGTTTAGAGCTGCCCTTTAAGAGCAGATATGGGAGAAACGTGTTTCTGCCTAGAAATTCATGTTCACTGAATGAATTATTCCTGAACTGCTTTATATTTCTAATTATGCTGTTGAGGTCTGGACAGTGTGATCATTTGTGGCCTCTGAGAAACAGGTGATAAAATGGGTTTAGCCATGTAGGAAATGTATCAGGGTAAATGCCTGTGAAGGAAAATTGGAAGCAAACCAGAGAAGACTGGGAGAAGCTTCAGACTGGGATGCAGGTCCAATCACAGCAGAGGAGAAAGAAGGAAGGAAAGTTGGGTAGAAGTCTTAGCCCTTAGGTCAGCAAAGCTGATGAGGAGCCCTTAGCCAAAATCATATGTCAGTGGAGCTGTAGCTCCCAAGAGTTGGCCTAAGTACCCTGCCAAAATGAGTCATTGCCCGGAAGTGGTCACTAGGGATTGCAGTATCTGCACCAACACAGTGATGGATTTCAGAGCACTACAGTTGGGAGCATTGGTGGATTACACTCCCCACAGTAGGAGATTGGAAAGGTACAATTTTATGACTGTAAAGGAAGGTCCCATATCTAATTAATTTGACAGAAAAGTGAGAATAAAATGACTTAGAAACATTTTGCCACATTAACTCAGTTCAACTCACTGAAGACAAGAACTGCTTTATTCGTTATTGTATTTTATACAGTATCTATTAAAACATTAAGCATCAAGAAAGTACTCAAAATTCATAATTTAAAATTTGATTAAATTTCATTTCTAACACTATAGTTCCCATATAAACTATTAGAAATTGGAGGAAACTTATGCTCAGTGTCTCTAGGAACTTTCCTGGAGTCCATATAGCTATTGAGTAGCAAGGACAGCTCTAGATCCTAGGATCACATGAGGCAATGTGATTGGCATGTGATAGAATGGCAACAATAGGTGGTATCATCATCATCTTTAGTAGGGCAGTGGTATCATTTGTAGGAAACATTCAGTGGCTGCTATTAGGTCCACATTATCTTTTGCTTTATCTGATTCTGTCTTATCTTCTGCTTGGTCCCACTTATTGTCTTGAAATTCTCAAGAAAGAAGAGAACCACAAGAGAGAGGCAGCATGCACAGAGAGCTGGTAAAGCACATAGATTCTGATGCTGGCCTGTCTGAGTTCCTATTCTTGCTCTATTATTCACTAGTTATTTCAGCTGGCCATGTTTCTTCGCCTGTGTTTCAGTTTCCTCATCTTTGAATAAGGAATGATAATACTAACTATACCATAATAATATTTATTATTAGTGTTAGGTAACCAATATATGTAAAATCACTTAGAGATGAGCCAAGCAACAATTATTAGACGTGAATTTTTTTTTTTTTTTTTGAGTTGGAGTCTCACTCTGTCGCCCAGACTGGAGTGCAGTGGCCGCTTCCGGCCACCGCAGCCTCGACCTGCTGGGCTCCGGCGATCCTTCCGCCTCAGCCTTCCAAGTAGCTGGAATTACAGGCACGCGCTACCACGCCCGGCTAATTTTTTGGTTTATTGTAGAGATGAGGTCTCGCTGCCCAGGCGGGTCTCGAACCTGCGGGCTCAGGCAATCCACTCACCTCAGCCTCCCAAAGGCGCGGGATTACAGGCTGAGCCACCGAGCCCGGCTTAGAAGTGAATTTTAATGCAATTTGTTTGTCTACTAGTTCTCCCAAAGCCATGTGTGCCTGAGAAAGTAGCGAGAAATAGAATCACATGACAAGAAAGTACATTAATAATTACTGAAACTAACCCCTCCATATTGCACATTTGGAAAGAGGAATCTGAAGGCAATGAGATATTGGTACACATTGATAACAGAGTGAGAAAAACACTAAGTCAGACTAAGGAGGAAGGAAAGGGCAAGGTGGTGTTTCTTGATTCTCACCATTATGGCCAGCAGACTTATTTAGATGTGCTCATTACCAGTCTGTTTTCTAATTATGATTCTTATCCAGCACAAGAATATCTTAAAATGCCATTGTAGTAAAACCATGGCCCTTCCAAAGTTGCAAGTTTAGAAGGTCAGCAGAGAACTAGAAAGCAATAGTTTTTCTTTGTAAATCATCATGTGAAACCTAGGGCACTCAAGCATATTGCAAAACCCTTCTATGAATTCCTGAAATTACTGAGGGCCTGAAGTCACTTTTAAGAACTTGAAGCCAAGTTAGATAAATATAGGGACAAAATCATGAGAGCATACCTGGACCTCACAGAAAGATCTATCGGTTTATAAAAGCTTATTATAAATGAATAGAGGGTATTGAGGTTAAGGAATAATTCAGAATATGTTTTGTAGACTTGGCCCTGCATCAGGACTTGAGTGCACTTGAGTGGTTATATGTAAATAGAACATGTCCTGTTGTGGTAGTTCAAACAAGTACCACAGGGGCATGCATTTATCTGAAAAAAAGTTTGGAGCATCACAGCTACAATAGCACAGACAATTGGAAGACATTACAATGAAGATGAAAAGACACATAGGCTTTACTTTTTAAGATGAATCATGTTTGAGCTAGTGTCTTCCCCTCCCTGCCTCCCTCTCATTGCTAGTTCTGATAAATTTGTCATTTTTGAGATATTTTCTGGGTTTTAGCTATCTTAAAATTGTTCTTTCTGTATCTAATAAATTTCCATTGGCCTTTAATGATACATATTAGCTATTTCATATAGAGAGTATTCATTCGTTTTTTTCTTTGATATTTCTATGCCATTTTCCATAAAGCACACATCTCCTGGCCTTAAGGATGCAGAACAAGTTATTATCTCTTAAAACCTTATAAAACATGCATCTTAACAGTTTGGAGATTAACATGCAAACACCGGGATATTTTCTTCCACAATTCAAATTCCTAGGTGGAAAGAAAGCAAACACAACTCAAGAAAGAGTTTCTTTGAAGATAGAATTAAAAAAAAAAACAAAACAAACCCTACCATGGATTTCCTAAAAGTTATGGTAACATAAGTGTATAAAAATTTAAATGTGCAATCAAGTAAGACATATTGTGTATTTCAGTTTTTTAATGTATGAGAGCATTTTGGAGGAGATAGTGAACCTTCTGTCCTAATGTAAACCAAAAAATATAGTCATATATTTATAACACAAGAAGCCAAACTCAATGTGATGATAAACAATTAAATAAAGTCTTTTAGTTTTCAGTTACAATATGCAGTTTGTTCCCTTTCCATCCCCCATGTTTATCTGATGCTCATGTGTAGCAAAAACGATTCTTCAGAGTCCATGGAATTTATTTCTCCCATGTACATTTAAGTTCTTATTCAAGTAGTTAATCCTTAGTATTACTAATCAAGGAGGGAAAAGAAATGAGTACACTGGAGTGTGAGTCTTGTATTCTATTCACTAGCTATGTCATGGTGAGAAATTGTTCACGACTCTTGACATATCTGCTCAAAACGATTTTCATAAAAACCATTTGGGGCGCTCCCGCCTCCCGCGGCCCCGGCGCTCCGCCTCCCGCGGCCCCGGCGCTCCCGCCTCCCGCGGCCCCGGCACTCCCCCTCCCGCGGCCCCGCGCTCCCGGCCCCGGCGCCCCGGCGCCCCGGCGGCCCCCCCCCCCGGCCCGCACAGCTCATCACAGCCCGGCCTGAGAGGAGATCCACACAGGTCGGCTTCAAGGAAGGTCTGCAGGGATTTCTGCCAAATCTCCTGTGTCTGAGATTGTGCTGCTGGCTCGCGTGGGGCTTCTGTTGCCTGCTCGGAGGCAGGCAGCCATCTTGTTCCTGTCCGGCCCCACCCCCTCTGGGGCGAGCAGATGAGATAGCACCACCTGCTGGCGACTCAAGGTAACAACACCGAAACGGGAGAAATAAGCCTGATAAAGACATAGACCAAACCGCTGAAGGAAAGCTGACCTGAGCTGTCCTTCACAACATATCAGGGGCAATTGACTCTAACTGCAAACTAATTCACCGGGTTGAAAAGAAAACTACAAATCAGACCTGAAAGGACATTGGACTTAAAAGAAAGGTCTCAGAGTGTGCTTCATTGATTCTATTAGTTTAATGACTTAATTCTATTCCTACAGTATTGTTCCCCTTTTTTCTCTTTTCCTTTTCCTTTTCTTCTCTTTTCTTCTGTCTGTAAACCATGTCTTTGTATAGAGGAACAACACACCAATAAGGTGGTTGGATAGCCGATATGTTAGCATCACAATATGTTTTATTTGTGGTTGTATGAGAGTTGGTTCGACTGTAGCTGTGGTCCATCATTTTTAGCTGTTTTAGTATAGACCTCTCTCTCTATTTGTTGGCACACTCGTTAGTTTCCTCCCTTACTTCTCTATCTCTCCACTCCCCTCTTCAACCCACTATCTGCTCCATTCTCTCCCCCCTGCTAACCACATTTTATTACAGGGAGTAAACCTACAGCCCCACTGCACGGACAGACTCCAGGGCAGTGGGAAGTGGGTTCCACATTATCCACACGCCTGTCAGCGAACAGCAGGACCTGCAGACAGATTTTGAATCACAGCTCTCCCTTAAATACATCTCAAAACTGCAAAAAGGACCACCTCCAACCTACAGTGCAACTTCAAAATTGAACAAAGTAAGACGACATACATAAAGAATGGGAGATTGAATGAACAGAAGTAAAACCAGTCCCTTTACCCTGAAAAACAAAATTAAAGAAGACGGTGACGTGGAGGGAAGGAAGAAGTAGGGAAGTGGAAAAACCGCACAAATGAAGAAAACCAAAAGAAGAATATAGGGCTTACACAGACCCCTGGGAGATCAGACAATGAGAAAACAGATTCTGGAACACAGACAATGAAGACTCCCCAGAATGACTGGCTACATGCAACAAACCCAGACATCAAAACATTAATGGAGAGAATTAAAAAAATTGAGGAGAGACAAGAGGAAAATAGGAAGGAGCTGTTGTCAGAAATGACAGCAGTAAAGAATACTGTGATGGAAATGAACAACAGACTAATAAGCATGGAAAGCAGAATCAGCCAAGCAGAAGAAAGAATCTCAGAGCTCGAAGACCAAAACACAGAACTAACTCAAACTGTCAAAAGCATAGAAAAGAAGCTCAAAAGACAGAACAAAACCTGCAAGAGATGAATGATCACTTCAAGAGACCAAACCTGAGAATAATTGGGCTTCCTGAGGCAGAAAGAGAAACAGAAGCCACACTGGAACAAACATTCCATGAAATCATTCAAGAAAACTTCCCTCATCTCAGTAAAGATGAAAAAATTCAAACACAAGAGATTCAGAGAAACCCTGCAAGACAACAAACGAGAAGACCAACTCCCAGACACATAATAATTCGCCTAAACAAAGTAGCTATGAAAGGAAAAATCCTAAAGGCAGCAAGAGAAAAAGGCCAGACTACCTACCAGGGAAAACCAATCCGAATAGCAGCAGATTTATCCACAGAAACCCTTCAGGCCAGGAGAGCCTGGAGCCCTATCTTCAAAGTACTAAAAGAGAAACAATTTCAACCAAGAATAACCTACCCAGCTAAACTAAGCTTCATTAGTGAGGGAGAATTAAAATCTTTTCCAGACATCCAATCCCTAAGAACCTACGCTGCCACCAGACCACCGCTACAAGAAACACTCAAGAAAGTACTGAACACAGAAGAAAAAGAAAAAAGAACATCAGCATTCTTCACAAGAGTACAGGCAAAAGATTAAAAACACACCTGAACCAACTCCAAAACCCAAAGAAAGACAACAAATAAACAGTAACAACTCTGTAAGAACTTTATGACAGGGATCAACTCTTGCATTTCAATTATTAGCCTAAATGTGAACGGACTAAATGCACCACTGAAAAGACATAGATTGGCAAAATGGATAAAATATCATCAGGCAACAATCTATTGCCTTCAAGAGACTCACCTCACTAGAAAGGACACCCACAGACTCAAGGTAAGAGGATGGGAAACAGTCTTTCAGGCGAATGGAATACAAAAGAAAGGAGGAGTAGCCATCTTAATTTCAGACAAAATATCCTTCAAACTATAAAAATCAAAAAAGATACAGAAGGTCACTACATAATGATAAAAGGTTCAATCCATCAACAAGAAATATCTATCCTAAACATATATGCACCCAACATAGGTGCACCAACCTTCTTAAAGCAACTTCTTGGAAAACTAAAGAAAGATATTGACTCTACCACTATCATAACTGGGGACTTTAATACCCCACTCACAACCCTAGACAGATCAACAGGACAAAAAATCAGCAAGGAGATCCGGAACCTCAATGTGACCTTGGACCAAATGGACTTAATTGATACTTACAGAACACTCCATCCAAAGACCACAGAATACACATTTTACTCATCACCACATGGAACATATTCTAAGATCGACCACATACTCGGCCATAAATCAAGTATAAGCAAATTTAAAAGGACCAAAATTCTACCAAACACCTTCTCGGACCACAGTGGAATAAAAATAAATATTGACACCAACAAAGTCCCCCCAAAACCCACAAAGACATGGACACTAAACAGCATGATGCTAAACAACTCCTGGGTCAATGACGAAATCAAAACAGGGATCAAAAGATACCTGGAAACAAATGAAAATGAAGAAACATCTTACCAAAATCTCTGGGATGCCCTGAAAGCTGTAGTAAGAGGGGAATTTATATCCCTACAAACACACATGAAGAAAATGGAAGGAACAGAAATTCACAATCTAACAAGCCACCTAAAGAAGCTGGAAAAGCAAGACCACAAAAACCCTAATTTCAGCAGAAGAATCCAGATCACCAAAATAAAAGCCCAAATCCAGGACATAGAAGACAAAAAGATAATTGAAAAAATCAATGAAACAAAAAGCTGGTTCTTCGAAAGAATAAACAAGATCGATGGTCCCCTAGCTAGACTGACCAAGAAAAAACGAGAAAAAAAACAAATAAGCATAATCAGAAACACAAAAGATGAAGTCACATCTGACCCTGAAGAAATACAAAAGATCATTAGAGACTACTATGTACACTTGTATGGAAACAAACTTGAAAACCACAAGGAAATGGAGGACTTTCTGACATCACACAATCTACCTAGGTTGGAACAAGAAGAAATTGAGTCCCTAAATAGACCAATTACAATCAAGGAAATCGACTACGTAATAAGAAAACTTCCTACAAAAAAAAGCCCTGGTCCAGATGGCTTTCCAGCAGAATTCTACAAGACATTCAAGGAGGAGCTGATACCAATCCTACTGAAGGTATTCCAGGCGATAGAAAAAGATGGAACCCTCCCCAAATCATTTTATGAAGCCAACATCACACTGATACCCAAGCCAGGTAAAGATCCAACAAAGAAAGAGAACTACAGGCCAATATCTTTGATGAACATAGATGCTAAAATTCTCAACAAAATCCTAGCAAACAGGATTCAACAATACATCTCAAAAATCATTCACCATGACCAAGTAGGCTTCATTCCTGGCATGCAAGGCCATAAATGTAATTATGTAAAACCATAAATGTAATTTATGTAAAACCATAAATGTAATTAAATACATCAACAGATGTCAAAACAAAAACCACATGATCATATCATTAGATGCAGAAAAAGCTTTTGATAAAATCCAGCACCCCTTCTTGATAAAAACCCTTGAACATCTAGGCATACGGGGAACATACCTCAAAATAATAAAAGCCATCTACGAGAAACCTACAGCCTGCATACTCCTAAATGGACAAAAATTGGAACCAATTCCCCTGAAAACTGGAACTAGACAAGGATGCCCACTCTCTCCCCTCCTGTTCAACATAGTATTGGAAGTCCTGGCTAGAGCAATCAGAGAAGACGAGGCAATCAGAGGTATTCAAATAGGAAAAGAGGAAGTCAAGTTATCTCTCTATGCAGATGATATGATGGTGTACCTTGAAAACCCAAGAGAATCTGTTAAAGGCCTCCTTACATTGATAAAGGCCTTTGGCAAAGTCTCAGGATACAAAATAAATGTACAAAAGACAATCGCATTTCTCTACACCAATAATAAACAAACAGAAACCCAAATAAAAAACACAATTCCATTCACAATAGCCACAAAAAAAATGAAATACCTTGGCATCTTCCTAACCAGAGACGTGAAAGACCTTTACAATGCAAATTACAAAACACTGCTCAAAGAAATCAAAGCTGACATGAACAAGTGGAAAAATATCCCATGCTCATGGATCGGAAGAATCAACATTGTGAAGATGTCCATCTTACCTAAGGCAATCTACAAATTCAATGCAATACCCATTAAATTACCAATAACATTCTTCTCTGACCTAGAAAAAACAACACAGGATTCATATGGAAACATAAACGTCCAAGAATAGCCAGAACAATCCTCAGCAAAAAAAACAAAGCAGGTGGTATCACAATACCAGACTTCAAACTTTACTATAAGGCTACAATCATCAAAACAGCTTGGTATTGGCACAAGAACAGGCATATAGATCAATGGAACAGAATTGAGATTCCAGAAGCAAAACCTCAATTCCTCAACCAACTCATCTTCGACAAAGCCCCCACCACCTACCAATGGGGTGAGGAAACCTATTCAGTAAATGGTGCTGGGAAAACTGGTTGACCACATGTAGAAGATTGAAACAGGACCCCTATCTATCCCATGCACAAAGGTTAACTCCAAATGGATCAGAGACCTAAATGTAAAACCTCAAACCATAAGAACCTTAGAAAAGGAAGGAAATACTCTCATGGAAATCGGAACGGGCATCCAATTCCTGTACAAAACCCGAAACCCACAGGACTTAAGAGAGAAGATAGACAAATGGGACCTTATTAAACTGACAAGCTTCTGCAAAGCCAAAGAAACCATCAAGAGAGTAGGGAGACAGCCTACAGACTGGGAAAAAGTATTTGCAAACTCTAGGTCTGACAAAGGCTTAACATCCTGGATCTACAAGGAACTGAAACGTACTGAAAAGAAGAAAACAAGCAACCCCATTATAAAATGGGCAAAAGATATGAACAGACACTTCACAAAAGAAGACATTCGAGCAGCCAACAAACACATGAAGAAATGCTCAACCTCACTAATCATCAGGGAGATGCAAATCAAAACCACACTGAGATATCACCTAACTCCAGTCAGAATGGCAATTATCAACAACTCAAAAAATAACAGCTGCTGGAGAGGCTGTGGTGAAAAGGGAACACTTCTACACTGTTGGTGGGAGTGTAAGCTAGTGCAACCTCTGTGGAAAGCAGTGTGGCGATTCCTGAAAGCTCTAAATATTGACCTTCCTTATGACTCTGCAATCCCCCTACTGGGAATATACCCTGAAGAACACAAATCACTCTATAAAAAAGATACCTGTACACGTATGTTTATCGCAGCGTTATTCACAATAGCAAGAACCTGGAAACAACCATGCTGCCCATCAAAAGAGGACTGGATTAAAAAAATGTGGTACATATACACGATGGAATACTACGCAGCCATGAAAAAGAACAAAATCATGGATTTCGCAGCTACCTGGATGGAACTAGAGTCTATAATACTGAGTGACCTCTCACAGAAACAAAGATCAGAATATCACATGTTTTCACTCATATAATGGACCTTGAACATCCAATGTAATACTATAAGAAAATGACTGATGGTACTGGGAAATTATGGGGGGGGGTGGGATTAACAGTAGCTAATATCTATCTGGGACTGGGAAAACACCTCTTATCAATAGGGTGCCTGAATGAAACGTAATTGTACACCTAACCCTTAACTGTACCCTACAAAACGATAATAAAAAATACTGATTATAAAAAAAAAAAAACCATTTGTATATGGCAAAGTTGTATGTGTGATATAAAATGTCCCTACCCTATAAACTGTCATTGCCATTTTTCTTTAAATACAAGCACAGCTGTAATTTCACCAACACAAACAGACTGAAATAGAAATAAAATTGCATCTTATTTTTGAATTTATCTATTTCAATTTTGATGCCAAAAATCAACTAAATTGAAATAGTATCATCCTTTGAGTTTTAGAAGGGTGACTGGAATAAACATTTTCATGGTTAAAAGGGGACCAAAAGGTCATCTTCAAGTCATCAAAACAATATATCCTGTCTGCTCTAAACTGTGATGGTGGGTGGTGGCAGTGATCATATTTTTACTGATTTCACTCAAATAAGTATGTCATTGGATCAATTCATGTGAGGTTTCCCTTTCAATCTACAGAATGTACAAACCCTTTGCAGGTGCCATATATGGCTACAGAATTATCAGAGATAAGACAAGGCAGGTCAAAGGCGCCAATTTGACCCAAATGGTTATTTTGCTTGACACGTATCATATCACAGTTGGTAGCTGCAGTATTTATTAGAATTTAAAGCTAATTAGGTCTTTGTCAGCTCTGTTTTTTGTAAACACATACAAAGTAAAATATACCAACTTTCATTAAATAAAAAGAAACATACATAGCATGTCAGGTTGTCACTGTTGTTATTACCAATGAACAAAAATGTATGTCTCCCCAGTCTCAGTGTTGAAGTATGCTCTGTGTTTATGAAGCAAACAAAAGGAAAAGAAAATAAATAACTAAATTCTGGCTGAGTTTGTAGACGCTGGCCCCAGTGGCATACCTGGGTCTCAACATCTGTCAGCTTTCTGGTCTGCTCTGCAGTCTGAGACAGGAGGCTGGTTCCTATCTCCAGCATGGTGGCCGTGTGGTTCTGAACCGCATTCTGCTGTATCTGAGCCATCTCCGACTTCATATTTTCCACAATGTAATTCTCAAGCTGCAAGAGATAAAGGACAAAGCGTGCTACATTATAAAGCAAAGACTCCCAGTTGAGGCATGTAATATTTACAATGACAAAACAAGACACAGCTGGCAAATCAGCCATCTGGCAGGAATCCTCTGCATCTCTGGGAGCAGGAGTAAAGGAAGCAGAGCACACAGGAATCCAGTTGTCAACAAACTCCTAATAGACTGATAACCATACATATATATATGTGATAATCGCAATAATAATAATAATTTGCACTTGGATCATTCTTTCCTGTTGTTGACATTTTCTCATTTAACCTTCGTAGCAAAGATTTGGGTTAGGCACAGTTGGCCTCATTGTTCTGTTTATTTGATAGATGAGGAAACAGAGTCAGAGAGGGCCAATAATGAACACAGGGTCACCCAGCAAGAATGCAGCAGAGTTTATATAATCATTTCATTCTAAATCTTGGTGCTCTGGTTTTTCTGTTAAACCATACTGACCGCTCATCTTAGAAAAATCCAGCCCCCTGCTTCCATTTTTATAATAGTAAACAAAATATCATGCTGCACTGGGGGAGTGGGATGAGGAGAGGAAGGAGGGCAGATGCCCCAAATGAGAATCTTTCAGGGAATATTAAAATATATGCAATGATATATGAAGTGACCCTCAGAGCCTGTGAGCCAGCTATAACCAATCTCCAGACTCCTTTGCAAGCTCAGAAACAGGCACTGCAAGTCCAGCCTATGTGGGTTATTTGCCTTTCTTGCCTTGGGTAATATAGGCCTTCATGACGCCATATTAGAGCACACTCTGGTTGTAAAATTAATAATGCCATAGGGGCCAAGGAGCATTATTAAGTGACTTGTCATGAGAGAGCCCTCAAGGCACCTGAAGGAATAACGCTAAACACACACACTGCTCGAAAACACAGAAGCAGCCTGCACCTCCTCCTGTCAGTGTGCTCAATTCTCCCCAGCACCACGTGGTGACTGCATTTTATTACTCAGTTACACATGTGGGGAAATTGCATCCCAGCAAAGTCAGGTCCAAGGCCACACACCACAAAAACAGCCAGACTTGGACCTGAGCACTGAAGTCCTTAACTCTCATACCAACACTTTCAACCACTTGGTAGCTCTGCCAAGTTGCGCTTTGCAAGCCGGGTTCCAAATCATTAACAGCTACGTGACTTTTCCTGATGTAGTGAACCATAATATATCCACTATTTTATAATCCATAGTAACGTTATTATCATGTAATAAATATCATCTAAACGTAAATTCCCCTTTGTGAAACTTTGGCAGCTCACTTTCTAACATCATCCCTTGCTTATTTCTATTTATCCAACATGAATCTGCCCCAAGCTAACAAAAAAAGAAAGTTTAGAATGAAACTCATATTATTACTAATAAATTCTAAATTTGTTTTTGGTCAATATAAGAGAATTCCCCTTCATCCTTTATTCCCAAATTAGACTAGAGAACAAACCTTGAACCGATAAAAGTTTATCATACAACAAATATAAAATCGATTAGAATAAATATCTGAAAATTATCAAAATATAAGATTTCTAGGTCAAATCTTGGCTTTATTACATTCGAGCTAACATATTTCAGCAATGAGGAAAAGAGCAGATCAGAGTAATAAACATCTATCATGTTGGATTCCATATCATATATTTCCCTTTTACTAAAGACATCCCTTCACTTTCTTTTGTAGAACTATCTTTCACCCTTCAGAACAGATGCTTCAGATAGAGTTGTCCCACCCTAGCTTCAGGAGTGGGTACATGCTCAAGTCTGGCAAACCAGAATGTTCTGCTCTTACCAGCAAGTGTGAGTTCATCAAGAATGAAAAGATACTCCAAGTAAGGCCAGTAAGCCTCAGTTCTGGAATTTTGTCAAAGTAGATTACAAAAGAACGTTTTAATCTGTGGTTAATAAGCTGGTAGCATATATGGCTGACACAGGTGATGCCCCTTTTACAACTACAAAACCAGAGCCAGCCTAAGAATGAAACTAACCTAGAAAGATAGATAGAAGATTAGATAGATAGATAGATAGATAGATAGATAGATAGATAGGTAGATAGGTAGAGGGATACATAGAGACATAGAAGACATAGAAACACAGAGACAGAGCCAGGTGATATAAATAGGATACATTTGAGCATCTGAATGCAGCTATGTGTTTAGCTAACTCCACCCTTGGACATTTGGTTTTAAGTTGCGTGATCTTAATAACTTCCCTTGAGCAGATAACTTTTTTCCCCCTTTAATCACACTGATTTAGGTTTTTAACACAACCAGGAGTTTTGGCTACTACATTTGGCAAATGTTTAGCAGTAAAAGCCTCCAATAAGGAAACATTAGCAGTATGTTTCTTACTTGTCCAGGGAACTTGGGGTTATATGTGAATGTGCAGATCCTAAAAATGGCAGATAAATCTCCATTGTGAAGATGACACCTGCCACTTATGGCTGAAATTTACTAATTGCCTATTATGCAGCAGGCACTGAGTTAAGTATTGTCTTTTTAACCTCACTTAAACTTCACAACAATTTTATATGTAATAGCTGTTTCACAGATGAGACTATTGAGGTTTAGAAGCCCCAAAACAACTTGTTCGAGAATGAGCATGAACTAGCCCCCCACTCTGAAACCCATGCTCTTAACCTCTAACTGATTTAGCTCAGCACTGTCAATTACCCTATGCATTTTATTATATGGCTTTTAAACCTTGAGTGTTCATCAAAACTTCATGAGAACAATTTTTAAATGCAGATAAAGGTACAACACACCAGAAGTCTTCAAGGGCATATACTGTACTAGGATACTATATATTTTATGAGACTTCTCAAAGTAATTATGAGTCAGGTAAAGAACCAGTGCTCCACAAAGTATGGTCCACAGGTTGTAAGGAGATGAGGAACTTGCACCAGAATGTAAATTATCTTTGTCACTCAGCACTCAGTGTGCTGAGTGTGTGTGTGTGTGTGTGTGTGTGTGTGTGTGTGTGTGTGTGTGTGTGTAATATATTGGTAAGAAACTTGCACCAGAATGTAAATGAGAACATCTTCATTGAGTCTTCATTGAGAAAGTCTTGCATATATATATCTTCATTGAGTCTTCATTGAGAAAGTCTTGCATATATATGTGTGTGCATGTGTGTGCTTACCAAGAAATTCTGTTTTCTATGCAGATTTCCTTCCTGAGAGAGAATTCACTAATCAGTGAACTCCAATACAGGATTTGCTTGATAATTGTGCATCAATTATGTATGTAGTTGCTTAGCAGGAGTCAGTTTCCAGAACTTGACTTTTCTGAGTATTACAATAATAATCTAGTATCTGGCCTTCACAGAGGAGGATTCCCTCTGGCATGGGATAGCAGCATCAAGATTCCGTTGCTCTGTAATTTAATCCTACCTATGTGTCAGATGTTGAACATTCTGTACCATTCTGCTTTTTGTTTTTAATTATAAAATTAACACCAGCAAAGCAACATAACTATTACATGCTAGTATTCATCGCAACCATAAAAATGCCTCTCAGTTCTGCTGACTGTACTGTTGAAGTAAAGTAGGTCTCCAACCTATACTTAAATTCTTGTTTAGGTTGCCATGATATGTAGAATGAATATAACTCTAGCTAATTAATTTTTAATCAAATGTAGCTGCTTTCTCCAGGAGTACCTGCCTTTTAATGTAAAAGGTAATGGCACACTTAAGTAGCAAGAACCAGATGTAGTTGATTTAAGGGCAGAGGAGAGAGGCAGAAGTCAAATATACAATGTGTGATTAGTAAGGAGGACTGCTTTCATCTTATCTCTAAACATTCCTCTGTTGATGTATAACTGTGAAATCCATCTTGATGTGTCTTAGCAGCCAGGTTCAGGAAGGATTTGTAACAAATTTGATGGCCTTCATATAGCCCCTACTTGTTTTTAAAATATGCTAACAGAAAATGATGGCTGTCTTAAGGTGCAATATTTTATAAACATCTCGGATGTGAAATTTAAGCTTAGAAGGTAAGGACTGCAAAAGCATATGAGTTTAGTGTAGGAGTTTGCTAATCTGAATCATAAAATTATTTGAATAAATCACCATGCCAGAGTTTCATAAATTATTGGCCAAATGTCTAGAAAGAAGATTGTAGGGTGTGAAATGAGATGACAAATAATAAATGATGATTCTTAAGCAAGTAAATAGTGTTGCATTTGTAAAGTGATTTAACATTTATAGAGAGTTTTCATACATATTTTTTACTTGGTTCTTATACCAAACATATAAGGAGTGCACTTATTCCATTTTATAGTTTTAAGAAACAATGACCTGAAGTGACTTCATAGTCATAAAAGCTGGATACCAAAGTTTCAACTCTATCTTCTGATGTTCTAGTAACCTTAGAGTTGTGGGGATTCTCTTTTATTGGATTAGTTGAATGATTGTCTAATTAATTGACTGATTTCATTTTTAGTTAACTCTTGTATAGTCATTTACTTATTCCCCTGAGGAAAATCATGTACTATTAGCAGGTGATTACTTTCACTTGGCATCACCATATCAGAAAGCCAGTTAATCTGAGGCGAGATGAGAAGCCCCCAGACTAGGTATGTAGAAAGTTTACTTTGTCAGTACTTCTAATACAAGTAGAAAATTTAAAATTCTGCCATGAGTTTCTACTATTTTTTCTTAGTAATATACACTTATTTTATTCTGTTCATTTTATTTCTTATCAACCATTGTAAAATATAACATAGAGAATAGTAACAACACACTAAGCCTCTTCTAAGGCTAGGTATGTACTGGGTTTTACAAATATGTATTTCATTGCATCCTTAGAGCAATCCAGGTACAATAACTATCATTTTGGTCATTTCATTGATATCTAAACAGAGGTTCACACAATGGATTGGTGGAAGAGGTGGTATGTTGCTTTGAAAGAGGCTAGACTACCCAGGAGGTGTGATCCTTCCTAAAGAAAAATCACCCATGCAACATAAGCACGTTGCTACCAGTGCGATAGACAAATTCTGATAACAAACAATGCTTAGGCAGGGAACATGTAAAATGAAAGCTACGGAAATGAGGAGGTAAAACTTGTTCAAGGATAGATAGTTTTTAATTTTTTTTAATTTAAAATTTGCACACTGATTGATGGTTGTAATATCCTGGAAAATGTTATACATGGTGAACAAGCAAATACCCAGTCAATTGTATGAAAAGTAATATTTAAAAATAGTCAAATAAAAAATATTTTTCAAAAGGGAAGCTCATCAAACAGTAGTTTATGAGTAGTTTACTCATAAATTGCTTGCTGCTGTCTTTTGCCCAGTAACTAGTGGAGAATTAACGCTATCATTCTGCAGTAGGAGAGTGTTTTGGGAAAGTTTTCTTACTAGACACTCAAAACCCCTGGGGCTTCATGTTAGAACCAAAATCTGTGCGAGATTATGACATGTCTTGTATTTAAAATGCATTCTCTATCATTTCACTTCAAGAGATCACTTCAAGGGATCTCTTAAATCAGAGCATATCTTAAGGAACAAAGAATACAATTTCTCCATGTAATTCTTAGGAAAATAACATTTTCAACCCTACAAAATTGACAAAGGCATTGTTCATTTAAAATATGTTGTAGATTAAATGGTCCTTCATTGAATGTTGGTACATATGGTATTACTCAGTTATGGCAAACAACCATGTAAAAAGGGTAAATATGAAAAAGCAATAAAAAAGGTAAAACAGTGGGAAAATACCTTAAATGTTGATGGTTTTATCTAATATCATTGCTTCATAAATCAGTGGCAATATTGAAAATGCAACTATAGGTTTATGGCCTTATAAAAAAAATGACTGAAGCCAAATATATTATTAGTAGGAATTTCTATTATTAGATTTCTCAATATCCTGGGTTTTGTTTTTCAAATGTAGAAGTATAATTCTCTTTGTAGACAATAGATCTATTTATCAACTTTCAAAACAGTTTCTGGATGGATATATGTGACAAGGATCCCATTTCTCATTTTGATATCTGCAGGAACACTTACTATTTATGGAAGAGAGAAAGCCATTTGTATAAGAGATTGAAATAGACATTAAATATTATGAGCTTCAAGTTTCTCATTTTATAATCGTGGTGACTGAGGTTCAGAGAGGTTATAGAAAGCAAAGTGAAACAACTAATCAGTGTCAGATGCTGAGCTGTGGCCCCTAGTATGTGGGAAACTCAAACTCACATCTGCAGGCTAAGCCGACAACAATGGCTGCTGATATTGTGACCCTGCCCCACATTCCTTTCCCAGTTTTCTGGTTCCTACTACTTGCTTCATCTTCACTGGCTCCTGATTTTGACCTCCCTTTCCACAACATCAATTCTTGTGCCATCCATTTTGAGGGTCCTGACATTCTTTTCTTGAATCTATTTTTGATCCCTAGCGTTGATACCCTCACTGCCCCTTTAGTCATCGAGCTTCAGCAACTCCTTGAGTCTTCTGATGCATCACTCCACAAGCGGCAAAAACAAAAATTAGGCTCTAAAATTGGCTCAGGCTTATAACGCCCTGCATTAGTTCAGTTTATTCTCAGCATACATGTAACAAGTATGTCCTATGTACTAAGCTGTGATACCCGATACTGAAAGTACATAGCTGTGTCTAGTAGGGAATAGACACGTGTAGATAAACTATTTCAATAGAGTTAGTTCATGCTGTAATGGAATCTACCTCTGACTGTTTATATTTCTTCCTGTAAATATTCTTATCTCTGCTTGATAGGGAGAAACTCCCAGTTATTGGTGTTACTATAAGAGTGGACATTTGTTATATCTCCTCCAAAAAAGGAAGCATATGGAGAAGCTATCAAGGGCACCCCAGAAAATCCTATATGAATAAATTCTCCCACAATCGCTTTTGTTGTTCATGACTATTGTAAGACCACATTTTTGTGGCTGCGGAAATCTGCCAAAGTCATTTACAGTGCCCCAGAGTTGGGCTAGGACCCAGGAAAGTCATATTCTCTTTTTATAAGCACATCAGGTGTCTCCTGTGCCAAAACACATTTTACTAGCCTGGCATCTCTCGTCTACATCCACCTCCTCACACCAGGGAAATGCTGGTCATGAAACCTTAAAATAAAATTTGTGCCTGCTTAATTTTTCCCTTTACCTTTTTAAAAAGGCAGATGGCATATAAAAAGCACATTCAAGTAGGAGTCCAGATATCTGGATTATAATCCAGGTACTATCATTGATTTACTCCCTAACTTGGACAAGTCACGTAAGCAATTTGGGTTTGAGATCTTCATCTACAAAATGAAGGACTAGATTCTATTATTTCTAGTGACTTATGAAGCTTTCTAACTCCTTGATTTAAAACTTCCCTCATAATGTAAAGGAATCTGTAAGAATTATATTTTATTATAGAAAATTGAAATATGAATGTATATATATCAATATCTATAAAACATATCTTGTATATCCTTAATGACAGTAAAGAAACAGTGATACAAGAAACATATAGCAAAACCCTGGATCAAGTCTCTATAGCAGTCACATCTGTTTTAAGATAAAGAGCTAGAATCTCTGAATCTCTTAATCCCCAGGCACCATTCTGTCCAAAATATATCCCTTGTCTTTCTCCAACAAAATTTGGCTTTCCTTCTATGATTTTTATCACAATGAATGGCACCACTGCCATTTATGTATTCATCCAAGCCACAGGGAATCACCTTGACTGCTCTTTTCCTTCATTTTCAACATTCAATCAGCACTAGATTGTGTTTCTTCTGTCTCATGAAGTCTGCCCAGGTCCATTCCTCTCCCCCTTCCCTCTCTCCCTACCATATCACTTAATCCTCACAGTCACTGACTAAGGTCAGGCTTAGTCATCATTTTTCTTTTGGATTTGTTAATGGCCCTATAACTGGTCTCCTGACTCCAGATTTGCTTCCTAAAATCCATCATGCGTGGGTAGGCAGAGGGATATATCTAAAGCACAGATTTGACCTTGTCATACCACGACTTAAACTCTTTCAGTGGCTTTCACTACCTGCAGATAAAGTCACAACTCCTTAATCAGCACAGAAGACCCTTGATAATCTGGACCCTGCCCCTCTTGCCCTATGCTCCAAACACACCAAATTATCAAATTATTTGCATTCCACCAAACACACACTACTCTGTTTTTTCTCCATGTCTTTGCATATGATTTTGCTCTAAGCAGAATGCTTCTTTTCCATGTCATTCTCACTTTTCTTGACTAGGTCCTATTTTTCAAAACTCAGTTCAAGCTTTTCATTCTCTAGATAGCCTTTCATGAACCTCTCTCTGTAATACCCTTCCTTTGTACATCTAAAACATCCTGTTCCTCTTTTCTTCCATAATAGAATTGTCCACCGCCCCAGGACATCATGAATGAGCTCCCTAAGCACAAGTGTATTCAACTTGGTATCACTTCTTATCACTGCTTAATATGTAGTGGGGCCTCAATACCATTTAGATAAGTAAATTACTACACCAATGCAATTGTATATGAAAAGACTGAGTATCCAATTGTGAGCTTAGTCCAATTCTATTTGCTTCTCTTAGTAAGAAATATCATATTAGCAATTAACCATGGTCCCATTGTGAATGGCAACTGGATCAGTGAAAATCATAAAAAACTGCATAGGTCTGGAGACAAATATACTCACTTACTGGACTACATAACCCCGTCCTGTCTTACTATGTTGTTCTATTTTGCTTTTCCCAATCATCTCTACTATCAGTAATTATTTAAATAAAGTAAAAACAAGAAATGCATTGAAAACTAACCATCTGTTAATCATTGTGCCATGCTGCAAGGCAAAAAAGGAAGAAAAACTCAATCCTGTTCATCAAGACTGTTTATAATGTAAGCATATCACAAATGCTGGAAAGGAAGAACAAATGTCTTACCTGCCTGCCTGCCTGCCTTATGGGGCAGAATGAAGAAAATAATGAATCTTCTAAAAGAGGAAATCATGAAAGACTTCTTATAGGAGATCCCAAACAAATATGGAAGAAGGGGCATACATTTCTTATGTCTTCTTTAATAATGAAAAAAAAAAGTCCTGGCCAGGCTCAGTGGCTCATGACTATAATCCCAGCAATTTGGGAGCCCGAGGTGAGAGGATTGCCTGAGCTCATGGGTTCAAGACCAGCCTGGGAAACTTGGCAAGACCTCATCTCTACCAAAAATAAAATAAAATTAGCTGGTTGTGGTGGCACACGCCTGTAGTTCCAGCTACTCGGAAGGCTGAGGCGGAAGGATCGCCTAAGCCCAGCAGGTTGAGGCTGCAGTGGCCGGGAGCATGCCGTTCCACTCCAGCCTGGGTGACAGAGTGAGACTCTGACTCAAAAAAAAAAAAAGAAAGAGTTTTAAAAAGTTCTTTTGATTGTGCCATTGCACTCCATCCTGGGCAACAGAGAGAAATTCTGCCTCTGGAAAAAAAAAATTTAGAAAAGTACATGACATGGTAAATTTGAGGGGCAGAGGGATAAGGAAGGACATTTGAAAGACTGTGGTAGAACACAGGAAGCCCTGATTGCTTAGGCAAGATGACTAATCTCCTAGACTGTGCTTCTTAGGAAGGGCATGCCACTGAGGCCACACTACACACAAGGGCAAGGGCATGACATTGGATTTTTAATATGAGATTCATGGAGAAGGCTCAAGCAGATCATTTCTGTGTACTTTACCGTATTCTCAAACACACTAAGCATAAAGTTTATCTGTTTAATAACACATACAAGCACATTATATTGTGTGTATATGTATACATATGCATGCACATATGCATATATATTTGCACACAATTAATAAATACATAGTGCCATACGCCTAACACACGTGTGTCAAGTTCTCCTTTCATATTTGTAATTAGGTTCATCTCATTGCAGTTTATTTTCTCAAGAATCCATTTAAAATAACCAGTGCATCACTTTTCTTTGAATGAGGTGCAGTTGATGTAAAATGTAATCACTGTAGATAATGCCTGTTAAACTGTCATGGACAGCTCCAGTGTTCTGCTTCACAATGCAGAAATCATATGCCCATATTCAGAACTTATAGTTAGATGACTGAAAAATGGAAGAATTACAAAGCACCTTGGTATGCGTTTTTTATAATAATAAATTAATATTTTAAAATTAAACAAAATATTGTTTCAAATAAAAGATTGCAAACATATCTTCCTTAGTTTCTTGCTTATCTGAAATGCAGTTTAACCCCCTGTATGCTACACAAAATACAATGTGGTTCACTTAAAAAGGGAAAGCTTTGACACTTGAATTACAGACCACCCCAGCAGCGAAGGGATTGATGGGGTAAAAGACGCTCCACAGGATAATTCTTCTACAAAAAAAATCTGCAAACTAATTTTTTTTGCCCTCTTTTGACAAATGACAGTGATGTGAACACATAGCTTATGATGATGATCTTTTAAAGAAAAGCTTCTGCACTAAACAAAACACTACAGGACAAATCATGAAATATAAATACTCAGCAGATGATGTAAGATACTCAATGACAGCCGTTCAAAGACCCTAAAAATTAAGGGATTTATAGATTTTTCAGGAATACCATTACTAGGTAGAAAATTAACATCATATCACTCTGGTATTTCATATGAAATTGCAAGGCATTAACATTTAAAATCAAACCTCAGTTCAATAAAACCTTTTTATTCAGTATTTTGACTTTTTAGACTTGTTACCTTTCCATTTAAGCTACTTATTTTCCTGTCATAAAATCGCTCTGTTTATCTTTTTCTCTTCTGTAATATCACTTACATTTATGAGTTTTAAAATTATTTTTTTTATCTACTTAAACAAGGCAAACTAAATGATACTTCTGTGTGTGTGTGTGTGTGTGTGTGTGTGTGTGTGTGTGTGTGTGTTGGTGTGTGTATTTTATGCTACAATATGGGATTACTCGATGGAACATACAGTAAGCTTGTACAGGCATTAAACTGCCAATGTCATTGTAAAACAAACATTCCAAAGCATTATGTGTGAGGTCCAATTAATTTTTTCTGAATAATATTTGTTGAATAATTCTTATTTAAATTATCCTTTATCCTAGTACTGGAAGAATTATTAGGATGGTAATAGTCATTCAACCCATAAGAAAGGGATAATGATTGCTGACATCTTATAAATGAAACACAATTCTTGTTTTTCCTAGCTTTGATCAAAGGACTACAGACACTGGGCATTGTTTCTTCTTTCACAAAGCCCATTTTGGTGCCCTAGTGATGCTTGTTACATCCCAAGTGCTATTGGATGGGAGCCCTAATTACCATTACAATGAACTAGTCTCTTGCAGAATTAACCACACATCCCAAGAGAGCAAAACTAAACTTGAATAACTGTGAAAGTACCTGCTCTCATTACTATACGTACTGCCAGAGGAATTTTGTAGAAGTCAGTTTTAAAGACTCATTAATCGACTTTTTGAGGGCTATAGATCATCTCCTAGCAATCAATGTTATTTATTCCCCATTCTCAACAAGCTGAGAGCACTTGGAGCTTTAGATTTTCATGAACTGAAAGAAGCCTGGTATAATTTAATGAAAAGTCTAATAGATAACACAAATCTTTATACATTTAAGAAATGCCACACTTTGACATATTTGATTTGGATGTTTTCATTTTTACTAAGCAATAATTCATAACATAAACAAAGTGCCTCCTGCCTTTCAGGAGCTCATATGGGCTTTTACTACATAGGTACATATTCAAAAGAATACACCATACAGTCTAGTATATTTTCAAAATGTGTGAAAAGGTTAACCACTGCATGGTTTCTTAAACTTTTAATTTTTATAGTAAATATTATGTTTTTGAGACAGACATATTCGCAGTACAGTTTTATTATCAATTACAGGACTGAGCTAGGTTTAGTAATTCTGCTAATAAAATATTGTTGTATCACAAGGTCTGACTTCCTCTGAAGAGAGGAGTCCAAAGTCCATCAGACTCCTGTTACCCTGAGTTCTAGCTCAGATGCTAGGAAGAACAAATTGTCTCTCAGACTCTCAGAAAGCTCCCAGAATTTCTTCTCTAAGGAGCTGAAGGAAAGCTGTGTTATGAATATTCCTCCATATAAAGACTGTATCTCAAGAATCCAAATGAATAATTTTTATCTTTGGCAAATGGTTATTTCCCAGAGAGAGCAATTAGGATGTTAAGAAAAAAAGAAAATGTTACCAGAACTAAAAATTGAATCTATAGTTCTTCTCAAACATAAATTACTATATTAGGAGTTTAAAATTACAGTGATCACCATTATAAAGACAACCTTCATAACTTCTTAGGTAACTTTCCATTAAATAGACTATGTAGTCTAGATTTTTAAGGTACAAAACAAACCCCAAATTCCCTTATGCTCTACATAATAAGCAGTATACAAAATGATATATCTAGTATGTTCTTAATTAGGGTGTGTTCAAACACATATTTGTATGCACTGGAAAAAGAAAAGAAACACTGAATTGTGAATAGTCTCTATCTGGCTGGTGGGAATACAGGTGAATTTTATTTTCTTCTTGAAATGGTTTGGTATTTTCCACTTTCTTTAAGAAAATGAGAATTTAATTTTATAGTCAGAAAAGAATAAAGAACCAGAGAAGGAAAGAATGTGCTTCAGAAGCATTTATTCTTAGTGGGGAGCTTATAAAATCTGGCAGAGTTTAATGGTGTCCTGATCAGAGCAAATCCTGAAAAGCTCCACTGCCTTCCACAGATGCACCCCATTGGCTCAGCTGGTTTTCCTCCTCTAGTGATTCTGTCCACCTTTTACCACCAATTCCCTGACTTTATGGGAAGTAAAAAAAAAAATCCCAAAGGTCAAGACAACCACAGGTAGTTTTTACTGAAGGGAAAGGGGTCTATGTGAAGCCTGTAGGGACAAGGTCTTCTTATGTTGCCCAGGCTGGTCTCAAACCCCTGGCCTCAGTGATCCTTCCTCCTAAGCTTTCCAAAGTGCTAGGATAACAGGTGTGAGCCATCGCACCTTGCCAGTCATTGTTTATCAGGCATTTCTTATGGGTCAATGAGCTAAGATCTTTAGATACTTCCTTGAATTCTTTCCCACAGTGGCCCTCTGGAATAGGAATGGTTACCATCTCAGACTGATGAGAAGGCAGAAGTGTTCTGAGAAGTTAAGTAACATTATTAAGGTTACAGAGCCCAGATACTGGAGTCAATATTGAAACTCAAGCCTTTCTGTTGTTGCCCAAGTAATTCTCTTTCACTTTAGTTGACCCCAGGTCCTTGGTCAGTACAAGGACAGCAAATAGGCCCTTTCCTCCCCAAATCTGTCCAGATGAAGTTTTTTCTTGACTAGAACATTATTTATTAAGTACAGTTTCAAGACTATGACTAAAACATGTAATCTCCAGTTATCCACAGCTCCTCCCTCTCTTCGGCATAAAACCTCTGTCCCTTTTAGCTATGAAGGTCAGCTGCCTGAATCCTAAATGCATTTGAGTTGCCACCACTTGGGCAGCAAATGAAGGGACCCAACCTTCGATTATTACTTTCTGGTAATAAAAAAGTCTTTATAGACTTGTTTTCTCTTTTAAAATACAGTGAAAACCCCTCTCTGCCACTTTCATGCTTAGGAACACTAAGGGAATGATTGTGTCAATATGTAGTGGTCCCTTTGAGGCTTTCCTAAACCCAGCATAAATATGTAATGTAATTATTTCAGATGACAAGTTGACTGATTCTTTCCTCGGCTCCATAGTGACATGCTATTTATGGTCACATTAACTGTCCTTGCTGAAAAGCATTAGCATTTTCTCTCATTTACTCAATTGAAACAGAGATCACACTTGTTCTTCTGTTCATTGCACTGCCACCCCTTCAAATAAACACCAATGTCAAGTAAATACGTACCCTAATATTCACAAATGCACATTCAAAATGTATTATCATAAAATGAACTCAAATATGATTTTTTAAAAGTTAACCAACACAATCCAATCACTAATATTTCACTTTTTTTCTTTTGGAAATAATGTTTTCTTGTTTACTAAATTAAAACATGTTGAACTACATTTAAACTGAACTGCTGAATTGAAGCCATTGTTTCTCGAACATTTTTTCATTGTTAAAAGTAAAATTATACTTAGCTATACTAACAGAAATTTTGCAGCTACCTGTATTTATTGAATATTGAATTACAATATATAGAGAGAATATAGTATGTAGATCTACATGTCTATAGATACAACTATATATCTATAAAATATATTCTATATGTGCATTATATATTATGTGTACATATAGTCTATATAAGTATATATTCTACAAATATAGACTATATATGGGGTGAAATAATAGACTACAATTGCTTCTCCTTGAAAGTGCCATGTCTTTTCAGATAGATATAGGAACACAGAATAGTAAATTGGCAAAGACTCACAAACACACATACATGTAGATATGGAATATATATATATGTGTGTGTGTGTGTGTGTGTGTATATATATATATGTGTGTGTGTGTGTGTGTGTGTGTATATGTATGTATATTCAAATACTTTCTGTCTTGGTGTACGTTACTAGCCAGGGTTGGCTGCTTTCAGCATTCACAACTTCATCACTGTCTTTTTAATATGATAATTATATCATCATCATTATCTCCAGATAACCAACAAGCCCAAACATGACAGATTCTGGGATCTTACTGAGGCATTTTGCATCCTTGACTTTTTAAAGCCAAGGGTTCTCATGCCACAGTATAAGACATATTTTACTAAAAGATCCAATGAGTTTGCTGGACAACCATCATCATAACAAGAAATCATACTTTTTTTTTTTACAATTCTCACAACTTTTTGATCTGTAAAAACATGGAGAGTCTGAGAATATAGGTAGTTTCCCAAAAGACATAGATAAATGGGGTTCACAGCACAACCACAATTCTCACCTAGCCTATGATGGGGTTAGCAATACACACCATGCCTATCAGCTCAGTTGGAAGGATTTCTCACATCAAAAATCAAGCATCTCTGTATTCTATCTAATTTCTTTCAAAGTAGGGGAAAGGTCTTGTTGAACTCCCACAGGCAGGTGGGTCTTGCACATGGAGAGCTATCTTTAGCTTGGTGTTGTGGGAGAGCTCCCAGAATGTGTCATCAGTGGACCTGAGGGATTTGGCTTTTTTCACCTATCAGCCATGTGAACGTTAAGGTCTTTTACTTTTGTGAGATAAATATTTCTCATCAGCAAAATTGCCATGCTAGTCATACCTGTCTAAATTATTTCAGACATTTGCTGTAATGATCAAATGAGATAATGTATGTCAAAACACTTGGTCAGTTGTCAGGCACTAGATAAACATAGGATACTTACACTTCTGTGTAAGGTTAGGTTGAGAGAATCAGTGTGAAAATATATTAGAAGTGTGATTTATCTGGTGTAACTGCATAGGCAGTTCTCAATGAGAAAACAATCAAGAGCTATTAACCACTGTATTACTTCTTTTACCAAGTTCCAACTTATACCCAGGTGAGAAGCAACATATTAAAAGCAGTGTTTGAGATGGAAGAGTAAACTCTGGACTCATCATTCTAGGCTGGCAACTGATTTGCTGTATACTTTTGAGTAAGTTGCTTCTCCTCTGTGTGCTTTAGCTTCTGCACGTGGAAAAAGAAAAAAAAAGCATCTACAAGGGGGACCCCCGCCCCAAAAAATACAAATTTTTTTCTAGAAGGCTGGCTTCTTGTAGTACAGGCTTCCCCACTAGCCAAGTATTCCAGGAACTCATCAGAATTAGTGTATCAACTAACATTGTTGTGAGAGGCTGTATTCAGCTTCAGTGAATTTTTTTTGAGATTCTTCCGATGTGTTTGCCCATTGCATGATTTACGAGTGTAACTGCTTACACTGCGCTGAGTGTTCAGTAGCTTTTGACCAAAAACAGCATGACCCTATAGCCTCCCTGCCCTCCCTATTCACCTGTTCTCACCCTCAGCGACTTTTCTGTTTGTTTGTTTCTCCAAGTGAAGAAAGTCCTCAAAGGGAAATATTTTGTCAATATGCAAAAAGTGAAACAATAAAATGACAGAAGCACTAAAAGGCATCAAAATTGACAAGTTCAAAAACTGTTTTGAAGGTGACGGAAGTTTAAACATGTAAGCATACACAATTTTTAATAAATAAATTTGACTGGGGTGTTCCTCCTTTGTATATCATATTATTGTTTGAGGATTAAATAGGAAGAATCACAAATATACTTAACATTGAAAAATAGCAAACTTCTAATTAAAAGAAGCAGGTTTAAACTTCCTTAGCAGGTATGAATGTGAAAGATGACATAGAACAGTAAACAAATAAATAAGGAATTTGTTATTAGAGGCCTAGCTTCCCAACACTTATTAACACATGACTATGCACAATGGAATATTACACAGCTATAAAAAAGGACAAACATAAGGACTTTGCAGCAACTTGGATGGATTTAGGGTCTATCATACTCAGTGATCCATCACAGAAACAAAGAACAGAGTACTATATATTCTCATTTATAAATGGACCTTGAACATTTACCATAATACTATAAGAAAAGAATTGACAGTAGTGGAATACCGCTGGGGGGTAGGGAACATAACACCAATAAGGATACCTGTCCTCAAATCAGGCAAAGTGAGGACCAAAGGAAGGCCCATACTTTTCTTATACAATGTCCACTTGTATACCTAATTCTTAATTGTACCCACATCTGTAAAATAAAAAATATTTTAAAAATGTGACTATGAACATGTCACTTAACAACTCTAGGCTCAGTTTCCTTATCTGTAAGTACAATATCTATGTCAAAGCAGTATTGTAAAGTTAAAATGAAGCCAGTAAATAAACTGTAGTCATAAAAATACAAAGGGTTTATTACAGCATATTCTAGACCCCTTATTGCCTGCCTTATTCTAATGAGTTTTACAAATCTTCATTCTTAAAGAATTGTAAGTATCTATCCTTTTAAGACTTTTTCAGTCTATCTATATACTATAAGGTGGTTGTAAAGTCTGGAAACAGATTATAATATTTTATTGTACTTAAATATTATGTCAGAAATTCATTTTTAAGTGTATATATATATTCATATACACACACACATATATATTCACTATTTTTTCCAGCTTTGATGCCATCTTCAGAGGGAATTTTCTCCTTGAGCAATTTTTAACCCTGAAATAAATTTAATTGTGATTTTGACAGTGATAAGACTATAAATTGCTTGGTCAGCATTAAATAAAGTGAGTCACTGCAGTGAATAAATTTCCCAAATGTCCTTCAGAAAATTACTATGGGTATATTGGTCCTGGGGCAGGGGTGGGGCAGGGACTAGAGGAAAATTGTAGAAGAAATCAAAGAGATAGCCATCACAACTACCTGAACAATTGACTTCAAAGTAGGTAAAGTATAAATTTCACGTGATAAAAATATTCATCACCTTATGTATAATTACAAGAATCCAGAAAGTAACAATATTACAAGTATTTAAGGTTTCTAACTTTCCCAATAAATTGATAAATGAACCAATAAATTGAAGCTGAGATATTTTAAGATGAAGTTAAGACAAAGCATCAAGGCAAAGTTCAGACAAAGCAAATATGGCATTAATTTAATTACAAAGCATATTTATTCTGTAGGTCATTACCGGACACTGAGCAAACTTGACAATGAAAAGCCTTGAATGGTGCTCTCCTCCATGGGAAGTTGTGCTTTGTTACAATACGCTGATGTTTAGAATTTCATAAACCTCAGGGGCTTAGCACTTTTTAATTTAATCACACATGTTAAAAAGTCCCTGTGAATACTTACTTACTATATAAAAAATTCCCAATGAGTATGTCCACTGAGATTTCTGAGCTTCCTGTGACTCTCACCATTAATGCCTCTGAAACCACCACACTATTGGGAAGGAAGCAGTGAGCCATGTCCCTGCCTGGGGCGTGTCTAATGGTGTAACACGGAAAGGTCATGGCTCTATGAGCACTGGGATTTCATCTTTCAGTGGGATTCTAAACGGGAAGAGAACTTCCAACAAAGAAACATTAAAATACTCCTCCCAACTCCCAAAACATTCAGAGACACAATTACTTAAACAGGATAAGGTTGGTTCTGTTCAGCAAAAAACATAAATATAAGCAAGTCACGTAAAAGTAGTTGCCTTCTCATTTTCTTGACTTAAACCCACAATAAGAAATATACTTCTAATTGAGACAACAACAAATACAACACACATGCATGACTGTGCCTGTGAACTGAAATAGAAATAAAAGTTCTAGCCAGGCTCGGTGGCTCAGCCTGTAATCCTGCGCCTTGGGAGGCTGAGGTGAGTGGATTGCCTGAGCCCGTGGGTTCGAGACCCGCCTGGGCAACTTGACGAGACCTCATCTCTACAATAAATCAAAAATTAGCCAGGTGTGGTAGCGTGCGCCTGTAGTTCCAGCTACTTGGAAGGCTGAGGAGGAAGGATCGCCGGAGCCCAGCAGGTGGAGGCTGTGGTGGCCAGGAGCGGCCACTGCACTCCAGTCTGGGCGACAGAGTGAGACTCCAACTCAAAAAAATAATAAATAAATAAATAAAAGTTCTTTGAAACAATACTAACTCCAATGAAAGCCTAGAACCTGGGTGTCTGACTCTCTGATCCTCTGGTGTATTTACACTACTGAATTTTATTTCATTTGTATGAGTAGGTTTGTCTCAATTCATTTTTAATTTCCCCAACCTGCTAATGATCATAATGTTCAGTTTCGAAACATTGAATTGGAAGCTGATGTGCTTAATTACTATTAATTTTCTTCTACTATGTGCCTAGCAATGTGCTAAATAGTTGCTTACATGATAGCATTTAGTCCAAAACAACCATAAGAGCTGAGTGCTATTAAATCTATCTCATAGGCATGGCATCTGAGATTAGAAGTTAGCTCTGCTTGTGCCAACAGGAAATGGGAGAGCAGGGATTAGAGGTCAGTACTTTCTAATGCTTACTCATTCCAATTATTTCTAATTTTACACAAATTATACCACCAAAAAAAGTCAAAGAGCACACAAGCTATCTCTGTACAATAAAGAAACTGGTAAACTCAAATATGTTTGCTGATTTTTAAAAAAGATCATTGTGGATCTGTAAAATAAACTCATCACAGTTCACCTTAGAATGTTGGCTAACATTTTGTTTCCAACAAGGCTTGTTGTCATTACTTTTAAGTTACCAGTTACAGACTTTTTCTATATATAAAAGTCTATATACAAAGATTTTCAATTGAATAGACTCAAGCCAATTATTGAATTTAAAGACAACATCATTATGGTAATCAGCTTCTTAGATGGTCCAAAGACCCTTGCTTTGTGGTAGTCATACTCTCAGTAGTGTCCCCCTGCATTTACCAGAGTACTTCTGTGTGACCCATAAGATACATACAGCAGAAGGGATAATGTCACTTCATATATTACGTTATACATGACACTGGTTTTCTATTATAAATAAATACCTTGGAGATATTTATAGTATAAATACCTTGGAGATATCATGGATTTGGTTCAAGACCACTGCGATAAAGCAAATATTACAATAACATGAGTCACATGATTTTTTTGGTTTCTCGATGCATATAAAAGTTATGTTTACACAATACTGTGTCTATTATGGATGCAATAGCATCATATCTTTAAAAAAATGCATATACCCTAATTTAAATGTACTGCATTGCCCCCAAAATGCTGAAAATTAAGTGAGCCTTCTGTGAATCATAATCTTTTGGGGGGGTCTTATTTTGATGTTGATGGCTGCTGACTAATCAGGGTCGTGGTTGCTAAAGGCTAGGAGACAGTGGCACTTTCCTAAAATAAGACAAAAATGAACTTTGTTGAATCAATTGACTCTTCTTTTTATTAAAGATTTCTCTGTAGCATTTGTTGGTATTTGATATCATTTTACTCACAGTAGAACATCTTTCAAAATTGGAGTCAATCCTATCTGTTTTATCAACTGAGTTTATGTAATATTGTAAACCCATTGTTGTCATTTCAACTGTGTTCACAGGATCTTCACCAGAAGTAGATTCCATCTTAAGAAACTACTTTTTTTGTTTGTCCATAAGAAGCAACTCCTTCATTCATTAAAGTTTTTTCATGAAATTGCAGCAAGTCAGCCATGTCTTCAGGCTCCATTTCTGCCAAGTTCTCCAGCTACATCCACCATACCTACAATTTCTTCCTCCAATGAAGGCTTGAACTCCTCAAAGTCATGCATGAGTGTTGACATCAACTTCCTTCAAACACCTATTAATTTGGATATTTTGACCTTCTCCCATGGATCACGAATGTCTTCCATGACATCTAGAATGGAGAAGGTTTTCAATTTCCTTTGCCCAGATTCATCAGAAGAATCACTCTCTATGGCAGCTATACAGTCTTGTGAAATGTTTTTCTTAAGTAATAAAACTTGAATGTCATAATTACCACTTAAATGGGCTACAGAATTGATGTTGTATTAGCAGATATAAAACATTAATCTCCTTGTACATCTCCATCACAGTTCTTGTACATCTCCATCACAGTAATGACAAGGTACATTGCCAGTGAACAGTAATATTTTATAAATAATCTATTTTTTGAGCAGTAGTTCTCAACAGAGGGCTTAAAATGTTCAGCAAACCATGCTATAAATAGATGTGTTTGTTGTTCCATTTATAAAGAACAGAGTAGAGTTATCATAATTCTTAAGAGCCCTAGGATTTTGGAATGATAAGTAAGCATTGACCTCAACTAAAAGTCACCAGCCATATGAGCCACTAGCAAGAGAGTCATTCTGTCCTTTGAAGCTTTAAAGCTAGGTATTGGCTAATCCTCTCTAACTATGCAAGTCCTATATGGTATCTTCTTCCAATATTAATCTATTTCATCTACTTAAAAAAAATTATTGTTTAGTGTAGCCACTTTCAACAATTATTTTAACTAGATCTTCTGGGTAACTTGCTGCCACTTCGACATCAGTACTTGCTTCTTTGTTTTGCATTTTATGTTATAGAAACAACTTCTTTCCTGAAACCGCATGAACCAAACTCTGCTAGCTTCAAACTCTTCCTCTGAAGCTTCCTCATTGCTTTAGCCTCCATATAATTAAAGGTAGGGCTTTGCTCTGGATTAGGCTTTGGCTTAAGTGAATATTGTGGCTGGTTTGATCTTCTATCTAGACCACTAAAACTTTCTTTATCTCAGCAATAAGGCTGCTTCACTTATCATTATCACTAGGTAATGATTAATAATAACTTTTAGTTTCCATGTGTGTGTGTGTGTGTGTGTGTGTGTGTGTGTGTGTGTGTGTATATATCTATACATATAAATATATATATATATATATATTTTATTTTGGCTTTGACAACTTGGCTGTTGCAAGAGGATTAGCTTTTAGACAAGCTTGGCTTTCCACATGCTTTCCTCACTAAGCTTAATTATTTCTAGCTTTTGATTTAAACTAAGAAACAGGTGACTCTCCCTCTCACTTGAACTCTTACAGGTCATTATACGGTTATTAATGGACCTAATTTCAACATTGTTGTGTCTTTGGAAATAAGAGCACTCAAGGAGAGGGAGAGAGATGGAGGAATAACTCATCAGTCAGAACACATATAACATTTACCAATTAATCCACCCACTTGTATGAGTGTGGTTTATAGTTTCCCAAAACAATTACAATAGTAACATCAGCAACTGCTGAGTACAAATCACCATAACAAATACAATAATAATGGAAAAGTTTGAACTATTACAAGGATTACCAAAATGTGACACAGAGACATAAAGTGAGCACATACCTGCCATCGAAAAAAATGGTGCCAGTAGAGTTACTCAATACAGGATTGCTGCAAACTTTCCATTTGTAAAAAAAAACAAAACAAAACAATATTTATGAAATGCTATAAGGTGCAACAAACCAGGTATGCCTGTTTAAACTGTTGGCATAATTTTTAGGCAACAATATATAATTAATACAGTTACAGCTAAATCTTGCAGGATGGTATCTCAACAAGGCTTTTGTCTGAATGTGTTATATAGTAACTTTAATAGTAAAAATGGAGTCTAGAGATAACATAAACTCAGGGTGGAAAAAAATAAAAGGCATGAGAGAAGAAAACCAAATAAGAATGGTGAAGGAAATCTGATAGTTTATTTTTAAGCTATCAAATCAAACTACACAGTGTAGACTTGAGACCAGTGATGCAATTTATAAATCATTGAGACTCCTAATTCCAAGCAGCCAATAAAATAACTCGTCAGTCAATCTATTTATTTGTCAGCATTTCATTTTTGTCAGCATTTCATTTACTCTTATTCTCCCTAATAATCAGCTATTTTAAAAAGTGTATTACACTTGAAGCTGAACCAGAAAACAAGAAGATAATTGAAGCTCACATATGTGAGTTCTGCTTTTCTTTGTGACTTATGGTAGAAGCTAGTCAGATTGAATTTGAAAGTAGGAAAAACTGGGCGCCATTCTCCTTCTAGAATCTCTTCTCCCCTGGTGTCTAGCATTGCCATGCTGTCTGCTAGCTCCCTCAGTCTTCTTTTTTGGCATTGACCCAGGTTTACCTTTCCCCACAATGATTTCTCATTGCAATAATTCACACAAAGGCATGAATGAAGTCTTTCCAATTTATTACTCTTCGATTTCAATTTTTTGAAAGATGCTGTTTGCTCAATTACACTCTATTTTGATCTCAGGGTGTTTTACATACTGAAGTGAAGATTTTATTATCATTTAAAATATACATATGCTACCTATGTCATAAGGACCTAAAACAAAATTACTAGGGAAAATTTTCTTTATGATATTAGGATTATTGATCACTTATTTATAAATATAAATAGAATGTTTTAACTTTAGAACTATCGATCTTTAGGGCAGGAAAACATTTTGTTGTGTGTGCATGTTTGTGTAAGGATACCCTGTGAATTATAGGCTGTTTAGCAGAGTCTCAATCCACTAGATGCCAGTAGCACCTATCAGCTTTGACCAAAAATGTCTCCAGACATTGCCATGTATAAAATTATGTCCAGCTGAGAAATGTAGATATAAATATTTGCTTTGCTGCAATTTTTGAACAGGTATTTGTGTGCACTTAATAAAAGAACATGAGAAAATTATTTGAGAAAATGTGAGGTTATTTAGGAGGTGACCACCCTCCTGATGCCCCTAAAGTTACAATTATATAATTATTAAATAATGCAATTATGTAACATAAAGTTACAATTATATAATTTATATATAATTATATAAAGGTACAATATGTAATTCAATCATATCATTATATATAATAGACAAATACAAGTGTGTTTGTCTAATCTTAGTCTGAATTCTAATAAGAGGTAGAGCCTGAAACTACTAATTTTATTTTTAACTCTATTACTTAACTTCTGATATCTAAAACTTGGCCATATTTTCAAAACAGAAACAGAGAGTCACACAATGCTATGACTGGAATGGTCATAGCTGCTGTTCCTTGAAATTTCCTCTACTTAAAGCTATGGCCCAGAGAAAGATCTCATAGAAATTCAATGGCACGATAAAGACTACAAAGAATTTCATCTGTTCTTCAGTGAAATAGAGACAGCTAAAGATACTTTCCACTTGGTTAGTAGCTCACCAATACTACAAATGACATATTTCCCCTGGGTTTGTGTGTTATAAAGTAGAAGACATGAGCTTTACAAGGGTCTGTACCAGGTATTAGCAAGATCTAGGGGTAAGACAATTTCTCTGCTTCAGTTTCCTCATCTTTAACATGGGGATGACAACAATCAATTATTATGAAGTGCTTTGTAAACAATCACATGCAATTAAAAATGACTTAGCTTATTGTAATAATAAAACATTTGAGATATTTATATATATGGCAAATACATGCTGGAATTTATCTCAGATAGAAAAGTGATAATCTCAACATTGTCAAAACTAAATTCACAAAGAGTTTATGTTGTTGCTGTGATAAGGTGCTAAAAATGGCTTCTGACAAAGTGTAAATCCTTTTTTATTTCTAACTGTTCTTTTCAGTATCTCAATTCAGTACTCTCTTAAGTGGGAATTAACTTCAACACTATTTTCAATCAAGTACAAAATCATTCTATTCTTATGAATTAGAAAATATATTTGGAGAGACCTAAAGAAAAGTACAAATTTTGAAGAAACACTGTCTTTTTGCCAATGCATTTGTAAGTCACAAGGTCATATTTGGGATTCAGAGGTTGAATTCTAAAATATTGAAACATGAAAACTATACAATTGATTATTTTGAGAACTGGGTAGCAAATGCAGGACTGATGTGTTTGTGTATGATTATATCTGCTGTGATGGAAGGTGAAATAAGAGATGTAAATTTAAGGAGTGAGATTATGTCATCCATGAGATATTATTCCTAATAATATTTCCTCTCCAAAAAGATATTATTTACCTCTTTAAGACTGAAATTTTTAAAAAGGCTTGATAGGTTCTACCTTGATGAAAGTTTTTCCTTCTAGAGGCTCTCTTGAATATATTTTTTTGTGCATCATTCATTTTTGTTGGCCTTAAAGACTTACATATTTTTCTAAATGCCTTGCTTTCCCCTAGGAAACAACTAGGCTTTCAGATAAAATCTGATTATCGTGTCTTATAAAGAAGTAGAAAGACTTAGTTACGAATTAAGAATTAAATAGATGAGCATTATGAGGATATTTTTCAATGACTCTCATTATTCTTTTTTTTTTTTAAATGACCCGTTAAAGAAAAGTAACTTGGAGAAACATTGCCCATGCAATGTTACCTATGCCCAACTCTTGAAATACATTCTTTCTCCTGTGAAAGTCAGCTGTTTGGTTCCCTTTCCAAAGAATTTCTGAACTTAGCACCACTTCAGTTGGCTGCTCTAAGAATGCTGACCTTAATTCCCATTTAAGAGAGTGAAGGGTTAGGATTAATGTTTCTTTTTTATATATTCTGCCTCGCAAAACCCTTTCCATTTACTCATAAAACAGGCTTGCCAACCTTTTTTTATTGAATGGATTTATACCAGGCTATTTCCATCCTAAAAGTGTGATCAAATATAGTTGTGGTAAGAAAATAAGAGATCAGGAGAGCCAACTGCAATAGACTGTAATATAATACTGCAGACTAATTTATTGGGTATGTTTATCAGGAAATTATTATAAGATTAGAAAGTATACTATTTGTATTTCACTGTGCTGCACACAATGGCAGTGGTCATGAGGAAATATACCTTTAAAAAGGACAAATTAAATCAGCATGCTCACATGCACTGTATATTCTGGCCAGAGCTCACCAAAGAGTCCTGCAGAGTCTGTCCTGCCCACCCAAGGCCACCCAGGCAAGGGTGTAAGCAGGGGAACAAAATCCAATCCACTTTGAGCTTGCAAAACTGCAATGCTTGGTGTAGGACTGGGGTGTTTTGTTTCTCTCAAGAGCGTTATATGGTCAAATGGTGGACATGTCTGTTCCCAAATTGCTTTCCATCGAATGGTCTAGAAGAGAAGCAATCATTCTTTCTCATTTTTTTTTCTTTTCTACTTTTTAAAATTTTATTTTAGATCCAGGGGTACAAGTGCTTATTTTCACACGTTGTGTGCTGGTGGGGATTGCGCTTCAGGTGATCCATTCCTCAGATAGTGAACATTGTACCTGATAGTTTGCTTCTGAACCCTAAATCCCTCCTAACTATCCTGCTTTTAGTGTCCCCAATGTCTATTATTTCCATCTCCATGATCATTTATTTCCCACATATAAGTGGGAATATATGGCATTTGGTTTTCCATTTCTGAATTGGTTCACCTTGGATAATGTTCTCCAGCTCTATCGAAGAACACACTATCAGACAAGAGAGGAACATATAGCTATGGATAAAAGAATTGACTTGCATTTCCCAGACTGACCTGATTCCACTCCCACTCCCCAAGATGGACTAGAAAAACTATTCTTCACTGTTAAAAATCCTAGGAAATTGGAGTGGTATCAGATGGTATTTAGCCAAAGGAAATAAGAAATGCTTAAATCCTTCTTTTGTCCAGCCATACCGCTATATCCTTTAGGCAACCTAGGAGAATATAAAGCTAAAGGGCAAAGTCAAAAAGAAAGCTAAGGTCTACATTATTAGTTGGGTTTTGCGCCGAATTCCAATACAGAGCTTTCGGATAAACTGTGTTGAATTATAAACTCTAGTGCTAAAGTGTAGGGAGGCCAGTACATCATCCATGGAAACTAACATTCAAATGTTAGTATTCCACCATCCTCCTGTCAACCACAGAAAACAGAACCGACATGTATACTGAGCACACACGAGTGAAGGGAAGAGACTGGACAAGAGACTTTGGCCAGGTTCCATATTGGTTTAGGACCTCCACCAAAGGTGAAGGTAAAAATGGGCACCGCAGATATATGAAGGAAAGAATAGAAGGGATCAGAGAGAAAAGCACCAGCACAAAGACTTGAATATTACTGTGAGAGCCACATGAACAGAGGAAACAAAGAAATATCGGGGAATTGTCCTGACACAAGTATACTAGAGGCCTGGAGAACAAGTCGTGTTCATGTGTGTTAAGGTTTAATGCGATCTGTCACTGCCTTCTAGAATATAGGGATAGTCACTGTTCTAAGATATAACCCAATTGGATTAGTATATCTTACCATTCTTGAGATTGAACCAGGAAAGAAAAGGGCCTTACCATTCTTGAGATTGAACCAGGAAGAGAACTCTTGCCTTCTTTATTCAGGTACTCTCTTTATCCATACAGTCTTCATCCCTTTTTTCCAAACGTTTTTCTTCTTTAGCAAGCATTTTACGAATGCATTTCATATCTAAACAATCATGTCTTCATATGTAACCTTAAGAGATAGAGCATGGTATTATAATGTCCCCTTTCTTCCATGCCTAACATTCTGTGCTTATGTTTCTGCAGAAAAACCATTGAAAAAAGTTTAAATTCATACTTCTTGCCACAAGTTGCACACCATGAGGTTAAAATGATAGTATTTGTGTATTTGGTAAAATATAGCAAAATTTTAAGAAATAATTTCAGGATGTATATTCATGTATCCTATGAGTTTATTTGCAGGAGAGATTGCTGCAATTTAGATGAAGAGGGAAATTTCTATAAGAGAGGTAAAAGTTAAAATCAAGCCTGATGAACATTTAGGAATGACTAAGAAAGAAATTGCAAGCAGAAAGAACAAACCCTATAAAAGGATAGAAAACAGAAAATGTGCACTTGTTTTTGGTGGGGGGCAGCGTCATGGGGGAGGCAGTACATACTCTACCCACAGCAGAGTCTTAGAAAGTAGTAGGAACTACAGCAAAGTCTGTTAAAACTGTGGCAGGTATTTAGTATTGGTTGAAAGAAATTTGAATTTCATCCCACTGGAAAAAAAAAAAAAGAAAATCTGAAGATATAGGCCTTCAAGTCTGACTTTGGGTTCTCACTAAGTTCCAAAAATTTTAAATATCTGTTATGACTACTGGAAACATTATTTCCAAGTTATCAATATGTAATTTGTGGTTTAGTGTGTCTGAGAAGCAGAGTATTTCTAAGATTTTTGAACTTGGAGTTTAGGAAACTTCCAATTTTGAAGCAATCATTTCTGAATGTTCCAAATAATCAAGTACAATTTTCATTTTTTGTTTTATCTTCTTGTGCCTGATCTGTACCGTACCACTCCATCTCAAAACACAGCTCATCACTGATTACACAAATAGTTACAGTCAGGGCCCATTTTTAGTAGGTAATGAAGTGTAAGGATGAAGCTTAAATGATGCAATATACCAAATGTCTAGCCTTACACAAATAAATAGAAGGCCATTTGTTTCATTTTACTTCAATACACACTTTTGAAGGGAATGTTCTAATTTTTTTTGGCACACACAAAAAATTCTAAGTATACATCAACATTTTAAAATGTTGAAATATATCTTTTATTTTTCTTTTATTCCAAAATAACTATATAATATACATACTGGAAATTTTTGGGTGCCTTGTTCAACAATGAACAAGCTGAATTTCCTCCCCAGATGCCTCGTGACATTGGCATACATCTAGGAGGACTCAACAGACTCCCAGTCATAATCCTATCTGGATAAATCTGCTATGTGTGCCAGTCAAGCTAGAACTCACCTGCAGACACTGACATTTAATCCATCTCCAAACCTTACCCAGGGACAATCTAAAGACAGGAGGGAAGAAATTAGCAGGTACAGACTAGACTCATTGAAGACTTTAATCCACTTAATCTTGAGAGCATATCGTGTGATGGAGATGTCGTCTCACCTATTTCCAGACTAGGATGATGAAACTAATGTTGCATCACAAGTAGGTGGTGTGGATGAGATATAATCTTGAAAAACTCTGGCTCAAAGTACAAAGCTTGCAGTTACACAATCTTGTCAAGAACATAAAAGTGAATGTGTGGATTGAATAGAAGAAAAGGTGGCCAAAAGATTAATATTGGCAAACCTCATCTTGTATTTTGGTTTCATTTACTGAATTCTTAGACTACGTATCCATCCAAAATAAGCTTTGATATTGTCCTTTGAAAAAATCATATCAGTTGCCAAACTCGACTCAATTGCATTGATATACACTGCTTCTTACTATGTCCAAGTGACCCAGCAGTATAGCCAAAGGGGCAGTTGAAAAATTACCCACTGTACTTCTCATTGTAATTACTCAATCTTGATAATTGGCAACATAAAGTATGACTTTTCCATGAAATTTGGAGCTGAATTTATATACATGAGCCTTCATAGGGCCTATGCAGACCTGAATTTTTAGTTTAAAAAATGGTGGCAGTGCTCCTTCATTCTGTTTTTGTTGTTGCTGTTATGATTATTTTAGGAATTATATGTTTTAACCTGCAACTTCCTCTGAAAATGTGTATTCACACGATCCAAAATTGAAGCAGGCAATGAGAAAAGAGCAGTTAAAAATTTTACCAAACTCTCTGATCACCAGTGAACACCTTGTGTATAGTATAAAGGTAAAATGCAGGCGCTACTGATATATTAATTTCCTAAAATAAAGTATAAAAGTACATATATACATATATATGCATAATATGTGTATATGTATTTATGTATACCATATATACCCAATTATACTATATGTATACACTATATTACATATAGAACTCATTCAAGACTATCTGTAGTCCTACGTTTTCATATTTTTTGTTAAATGTTCAAAAATTTTACAAACCATTTTAATGTTATTCTTTTATTTTACTATAAAAACATTATAAAAAACATTGAGGGTAATGGATATTTATGGATAAGAAATGGGAATGATTCACCCTGAGCAGAGGAATATTTCACCACAAAAATTGTTTAAAATCACTAGTGTCTGATGATAGCGAAATGCGCGCCAACTTGTAGTTTGCTATATGGTTATTTTTTAAATTGTCTACTAAAAAGGCAGGCATTTATGACCTGCTCTGGAAAGGACCACCTCAATTGTCCCCTCCCTTGACATGTTATTGACTGAAGTCTTCTAGGTGAAAACCAGCATCTTCTAATATCTTCTTGTTTCCTAATCTTTAAAGTGGAACTAAAAGTACTTACTCCATGAGGCTGCCTTAAAAAACTAAATAAATTACAATTTGGAAAGTGCTTAGAGCAGTATCTGGCATAGAGTATTATACCACTGTTTTAACAAATACATTATATTTATGAAAACCATGAGGTAGAAGCCTGCCAATTTTATAGATGAGGAAACGTAGTCTCAAAGGGGACTTTAAAAAAGTTATTAAATGTCAAAGTGATGAAACCTGGATTTAAACTCATTACTAATGACACCCTAACCTCCATGCACAACAGGTGTTTATGTTATGCTTCCACCACCGGATCATGCTTTAGCTTGTATTGAGCAATCCAACTATTTCTGTATTTTGCATATTAACTTCCCAAATTATTTATTTGCATATATATTTTTAACCTAAAACTTTCTGTTATTTCAAAGCAGATGCACTGAGGTATGATATGGGAGAAGCTTATATTTATTAGGAAAAGTAAGCTTTATTCAACTTTATCCGCTATTAAAAGCATGCAAATTAGGTTGTTATTGTTATTTTAAGAAAAAGAACATTATGTATTGAAAACTGTGCCATTCCAATAAACCACTAACCAAATGTTGGAGTCTTAAAATATCCCAAAATGATACTGGTAAAAAAAAAATGATGAAGTAACTTCCATATAAAAATCCAAGAAAGTGCATAGACATTTTATAACCATGAATATCATTCCCCCCAAAATTAACAAATGTGCTTTATCATCAAACACCACAGCCCCGAGATATCCTAGTCTGAAAAAGCATTTTAAGAGAGAAGGAAAATATGAATAGCAAAAAAAATGTATTAGGAAAAGGTTAATGTAATAATTAAATACAATAGAGAGGGAATGCCAATACCTAATGTTTATTACACGAGTCAAGGATTTAAAATCTGTGTGTAGTAATGAACAGTTCAATCTTTGATTCTACTTACAAAGACAGCAGTTAATGCCTACATGACATATTCATTATCTAGTTATTTGTCATCAAATGTTTATTGATTGTTTATTATGTGCAGGTTATATATAGTGAGAAAGAATGTACATATACATATATACATACATTAGAGGCTAAATGCCATTTTTATTTTTTCCTCAATTTACATTTTGAAACATTTTACTTCTTTTTTTTTTTTTGAGTTGGAGTCTCACTCTGTCACCCAGACTGGAGTGCAGTGGCCGCTCCCGGTCACCGCAGCCTCGACCTGCTGGGCTCCGGCGATCCTTCGGCCGGAATTACAAGCGCGCGCTACCACATCCAGCTAATTTTTTTATTTTATTGTAGAGATGAGGTCTCGCCTGCCCAGACAGGTCTCAAACCTGTGGGCTCAGGCAATCCACTCACCTCAGCCTCCCAAAGGCGCGGGATTACAGGCTGAGCCACCGAGCCCGGCTTAACATTTTACTTCTTAAAGCAATTGGTTGTATCGTATAGGTGGTAGAGACATAGCCATTGTGAGTCCACTGTGAACCACAACTTTCCTTACTAAGAAGATTATTGTTTTAACCAGTTCATCTGATGGCCTGCTGATCCTTTAACATTTTATCAAACTGGAAATGTGTATCTGAAAATGGACATATCACTATTCTGAGGAGAAAATCTTTTCTACCACATATCATACCCACTTATTTATGTATTTCTTTTACTAATGTGGTGCAGAGCTACAGAGCACAAAAAACTACATCTTACTCACCCTGGTGACCATTGAGTGGGACAGAGAATCTTCAAGTACACTGCCATTCACTCATCAACACTTTGTCGTTAGAAAATAAAAGTACATCTCTGCTGGGGAGTGTACTGAGAAATTCTTCCAGATGGATTTTGCTAGTTCTTGGGAAGGCCTGAGATTTAGATAAGTGGAGACTGTAGAAAAGTTGGATTCTTCCTGTTTCTGATTTCCTTAGTGTTTTAATTCCACCTCCTAGTGGGCAGCTTTTTGTTTTATGTCACTGGGCAAATGGCCATTGGCTCTCTTTCTGGTTTTATTGGAAGTTTCTTCAAATGGCTGTGGTAAATTTCAATGAACTTTTTTTTAATCATGCTCATTTAACTTAATTTGGTAGTCGAGGAGTTCCAAGTTAAACAGAAACTTCAGGCAAAATACAAAAAGGGGAAAAACTTGAATCCAAATCAGCAGGACTTAAAAGCAACACCGTGTGTGCCAGGAACTTGCCCAGAGATTGACCCTGTTGGATAGTGACAGGCAGCTATGACATTACCTGTCAATGTTTGCTTCTCCAGAGGGTCCCAAGAACCACTTCATGCTTACTGAACCCCTGCTTCCTAGCTTGGAGCCTAAGTAATTGGATATCTTTGAGAGAGAAGAGTAGGTGCCCTCATGAAGGCGCCGTGCTGGGTCTTGGCAGAAGTATGAGGGCAACCCTGAAGAGGAATTGCACTCACTCATGAAGACTTCTGAATTCACTCTTTGTGAAACCCCATCTCCTTTGTTGCTTGTTTCTGGCAAACTGAGAGCATCCTGAGAATGGGTCAAGGATCTTTCAAGGGAATCCCTGCTAGCAAGATTGAATCACAGTTCCAAAAGCAAACGGGAACATTTTTCCATGTCAGACTGGTAAGTTATGACAACTGGGTACTGAGACAGTGGACAAGGCAAGAATGGAAGATGGGAACGTGTTTTCCAAAAGCAAAATATGCCCTATAGAGTATGAATGCTTTTATTTAGCTAAAGTTTGTAGGTTGAGTAGAATAAATACTGTTTATCTGCCTGGCCCACCACTTTTTCCTGCTCTTTGCCTATTCTTTCTCTACGACTGGGTGGTCCAAAAATTTTTTTAAGACATAGAGGATAGATATTTAGGAGTCTTGGTGATTTATGTTAGGAATTTTTACTCTAAATATTGACTCCATTACTTATTTCTGTTTCTACATTTTGAATTGGTCCAAACAGTAGGTCACTTGTTATTTTAGACAGAACATGGGAACTTAATTTTTAAATGGTATAAAATGGAAGAAATATATCAATAGGTCATAAATCTAAAGAAATAAAAGAACAAATAAAAAGGAATCTTGGCACAGTGTTTATAAAACTTTCACTTCCTTATTGCATTTTTATTCCTTTCTTTCAACAAAAGATTACAAAAACACAGAACAGTTTGAATAAACTACATATGATAATTAGAAACGAACATCCAAGTCAAGTTGAAGTGTAAGAGAATCCAATCCTTGTCACAGTATAGATCTTCTAAGAGTTTCCACGAGTTGGGCACTAGAGCAAGTTCCTATTTATTATGTATATGCCCTATAGCACAAGATTATTACAGATATGTAGCCATGCTGTGTTGGTAAATTGGATATATTTGTGGTGTAAATACTCCCACCATGGTGGATTACAAACTACCAACTGATATCACCAAACACAGAGCTGAGAAAAAAGTTGTGCATAATTGGCTCTTGTGAGCCTGTGCCAGTCAGCCATCAATATATTTGAAGCTAGGAGGCAACTAAGAAATTGTCTACCCAAACCTCTAATTTTTTGAAGGAGAAGATAAGGTGGAGTGATTTGTGAAAGTCATGCAAGAATAGCCAAGTTGGGAATAGACGCTTTCTTTACATTACTCTTCATACAGGATCCTTTCTTTTACATCAAAATACAACTTATTAATCAGGCTGTGCACCTGTATATTTCAATCTGAACAACGATAAATGAAAAAGAGACAATGAGTGTTTACATTTTAAAAATAGAGGTAATAATAGAAGCTAATATATCAAGACTGGCGCTGGTATCTACTAAAAAGCTATTTTTACTTCCTCTCCCCATTTTGTCCTTCCTTTCTTACATCATCTGTCCATGTCATTTGCAAACTTAAGGATTCAAATCTGTATCATACAGGAACTAACCACCAGTCAGGGGAACTAAATTCCAGATTCTTCTCTGTCAGACCACGGCACACCACTAATTTTTTTTTATGTGACTGCCTTCAGGTCAGGATGGATAGGGCAGTTGATATTTTAGTGACGACAAAAATATGAGTCCTTCAGACCTGATCACAATCAGTGGTTCTCAAAATATGGTTTACAGGCTCCTGAGGATAACTTGAGTCATTTTCGGGGGCCTATAGGGCCATCAAGATATTATTTCTACCTACAATTAAAAGTCGGTTTGCTTTACGAATGTATATAATAATGTAGTAAGAAAATCTATTCTATTAAATAGATTTTGAATTATTGATAATAACTGACTTGACTTTTGAATTACATTTTTAATATTCTGAGTGAACAAATGGAAATATGCGAAAAATACTTATGTTGCATACTCACATATAATAATTGTCTCAAGAAAAGCACTCATAAAATTACATGATTTTTCAAGCTAAATTTGCCTCTCTTCCATAGAGCACCAATTTTATTTGAATGAATGGCTAACAGACAAGCCATGGTTATTAAGACTTGGATATCTGGCAGACGGTTTCTCAAAAATAAACAAAGTCTGCCATTTGCTACAAACAATAAAATTCAAACTTCCAAGATAAAATTATAATATTGAAAACTTTTTAGTTGCCATTGTAAGCTTGACACTTTTTCAACATTTAAAGACTTCTAGCCGGGCTCAGTGGCTCAGCCTGTAATCCCGCGCCTTTGGGAGGCTGAGGTGAGTGGGTTGCCTGAGCCTGCGGGTTCGAGACCCGCCTGGGCAGGCGAGATCTCATCTCTACAATAAATCAAAAAATCAGCTGGGTGTGGTAGTGCATGCCTGTAATTCCGGCTACTTGGAAGGCTGAGGCAGAAGGATCGCCGGAGCCCAGCAGGTCGAGGCTGTGGTGGCCAGGAGCAGCTGCTCTCCAGTCTAGGCGACAGAGTGAGACTCCAACTCAAAAAAAAAAAAAAAAAAAAAAAAAAAAACCAAACAAAAGACTTCTGAAGAATAGGTGCTGATATTAACAAAGTGATTTTTTGATATTGTATAATGAAATAATGTCATCATAACTAGAAGATCTGTCTAACTCAGTGAACCAATATTTTCCAAATGACCAGTGCCTAATATCACAAAATCATACATTGATAAAAGATCTTTTCAATGTGCAAGATAGATCAATAGATTTTAATAAAACAAGGTACAAAAATTTGTTGACATGGATGCAGATTCCACATTTCAATGAACATTAAAGAAACTGCCGTAAGTTTTGGTGTAATATCAGTGAAGAATATCCGGAATTATCTGAGATGGTTATTAAAATATTTCTTTCTTTTTCAATTTATCTCTGTGAGATTATATTTTCTTCACATACTTCAACCCAAACAACATATAGCAAAAATTTATTGCAGAAGAAGATATGGGGAAGCCAGCAGTCAATTAAAGAGACTTACAAAAATGTAAAACAATACCACTACACCTCTCACTAAGAGTTTCTACTTCAGAAAATAGTTATTTTTAATTAAAATATTATTTATGTTAGTAAGGTTTATTGTTTCATTTTCAATAAATTTACAAACATTTTAAATGCCTTCATTTTAATTTCTAATACAATAAATATCAATAGATAAAACCCATACAGACAAACTGTTTCAATAATTTTTAAGATTGTGAAGGGGTTCTGAGAATTAAACATTTTGGAACTGCTGGTCTAGATCTAGTATCACAAAGAGATACAACACGGGGGTAAAAAGGGATATATGGTGACTGTGTGACACATATTCAATGATGGTTGTCATTATTCCTTTCTCTCCCTTTAAGTGCTTGCTGCTTCTCTTGTCAAGAGGTGGAATCTCAGTTGGCCTTTTGACTTGCCTTTACCAATATGATATGGCAGAAGTGACAGCTCTACCTGGGTATCTTGAAATATTCAACACTAGGATACTGGGAAAACAGCCATATGGAGAGATGCTGTGTAGTTTCTCTGGTCACTAGACCTAGGTGAGACCCCAGCCATAGGTGGCATCAATTGACAGTCAGTTGAAAACACCCTTTTGAACGGTCCATTTGATGATTACAGGCTCATCTGTCATCTGATTGCAGCTGCAAATGAGAAGGCCATATAAGAACCTCTCTGCTGAGCCCAGTCAACCCTCCAGGTCCATAAGAGATCATAATAATTTATTTTAAGCCACAAAGTTTAGGGGCCATTTGTTATGTTCCAACAGATACCAGAACAGGGAGAGGAATCGCAAAAATATTAGTTATAGAGGTGGCTATGATTTTACGTGATCTAAGTAGTTCTCTCGTTTAGGTTAAGATTCTAGCCAGGGCCTGAGGGGACACAGTCAGGGAGTAGTGAATAAGCCACCATGAGATGCAGTTAGTGAACATTAGACTGGTTGTACATGTCCCAGCCAAGAAAAGAGTGACTCAAATATCTACCTTAAAGAAAAGAGGTTGTTCTATAAAAAGATACCTGCACCCACATGTTCATCACAGCACAACACACAATTGCAACAATGTGGAATAAAACTAACTTCCTATCAACCAATCAGTGAATAATAAAAATGTGGTATATATACACCACAGAATACTTTGCATCTATTAGAAATAATGAAATCATGTTCTTTGCAGAAACACGGATGGAGTTGGAGCTCCTCTTCCTAAGTTAACTGACCCAGAAACAAAACAAAACACTGCATGGTCTCACTCATATGTGGGAACTAAACAGTTGGCAGGATGGAAATAGTAGACACAATAGATACTGAGGACAACAATAATGGGTATTTGGGAAGAGGGGGACAGGGTTCAGAAAGTACCTACAGGGCACAAAGTTCACTATCTGGGGAATAGCTACCTGAGACCCAATCCCCATCACTACACAACATGTCCATATAAGGAATACACATATACTCCTGAATCTAAAATAAAAGTTACCAAATAAAAAAATAAAAGAAAATTACTTTTACTATCCGGAGGGAACAACAACAACAACAACAAAAACAAAATTTCAAGAAAGAGGTGGGTGTACAGTTGAAACTGCAAGAGCTAGGGAGAACCTCAGCGCTAATCACAACCAAAGCAGAAGTCCAGTCTTGAAAACTGAGCAAACACAATTGTGCCTCAAAATAACTGTAACTGAGCTTCTTGATATCCAGAAATTGTTCTTGTTGCAGTCAATTCCAGGTTTGTCACGGCAGAAACCATAGCAGCAGCAAAGCATACTTCATGTCCCATTGATTGTTCACTGAGAACGTGTTATTATACTGCCTACATTGGTCTAAGTTACACAGAATTACCTAGAGGTAGGCACTCACTAACTCACAACACTTTTAAAACCTACAGACATCCTGAAAACTTTCCCACCTAAAGAGGTAGGAGAGACTTTCCAATGCCAAAACTTTGAAAGTGTTAGACTATCAGGAAAAACTCCAGAATTTCAGAGGTTGAGAGGTTGGAAGACTACCAACTTTTAGTAAGGAGGGTTAGAATTATCGTTGAGGGGCAGTTGCCCTGAAGCAAAAGTTTTACATTATACTGTTTAGTGGGGAAGCTTTGCAGGAGCGGACAGAAATTTGTGTGTGTGTGAGTGTGTGTGTGTGTGTGTGTGTGTGTGTGTGTGTGTGTGTGTGTGTGTGTGTGATTTCCCCATATATCTCCCTACAGCACCTTGTATTTCTATAATACAAATGAGATTTTCAGGAGACATTTTAGGCATCAGTAGGTCATATTATTTATCTAAACTTACCCTTAAGAAAGAAAAAAAAATCTTCCACTGCACATGTGGCAACGTAATTAAGGGTGTCAGTAATTCTTGAAAAGACACCCAAAGTGGTTTGTATTTGAGGAGGTGGACATGGCCTACCACAGCCTGTGGAATCTGAAGCCCAGGATTTAAAGTTCAGCTTGTGAGTCTTCAATAATTCATTGAACCCAGTGGTTCTTAATTACTTCTCATCAGAAACATCCAGGGAGTGCTTACAAAATGCCAATGTTCTGGTCCGCCCAGAGATTTTGAATTAATTTATCTTAAATGGGATCTCAGATATTGACATAGTTTCACTGGTTTGTTTTAAGAAACTGAGATGATTTTAAATATACATACAGGACTAAGACCCTTTATTTTACCTCTCTGATTCTCAGTAATCTTTTGTGTTAAAATAGATAAAGTAACACCTAACACCCAGGAATCTTCACAGGCATTGCATGTAGGAGCTTTTCATAATCAGGAAAGATATTGCATATATATTTCTATTATCTGTGTAACTTTAAAGAACAGATTTTACTACATGATAATTTGTGTAATGTTTGTACTTATATATAGTAGTGAGATTTATTGATCAATGAATACAAAGTTCTTTTCCGTAGATAACTTTTTCCTTCCTTTAGTAGTGATAAGCAATGTTTTGTAGTATTTTATTGGGAATTTACAACAGGAAAAGGAGCAATAAGAAGAGATACTTCCTTGAAATTTAAAGCTATTCATGAGCTGCTGGTATTCATTGAGTGGAGCATCCAACAGGTAGCATTTCAATTGTGTGTTTGTTAGAAATCAGCCAAGTCTAATGATTAAGAATAATGACTCTAGAGTCAGCTTGTCTGGAGTGAATCTCATTCCAACATTTAACTTTTTGTGTATTACTAATGGCGTTATTAATAATTATATTAGAATTTGAAGGAAAATAATACATATAAACAATTATATAGGGCTTGGTATAAAATAAGCTCTCAGCAAATGTCAGCTACTGTTATACACTAACATAGTCTCAAAGTCAATAACTGATTAATATACATGTACAGAATGCTTTTTTCTGATATGCTACAAGACAGTCTCTTTGAATTAATATATAGTAGAAACTGAGTAATCGAAGGCAACATATTGTATTATTTTTAATGGGAATATATTAGTTCATTAAAGATCAATTATTAGACATGAACTACCTTCCAGCAGCTGTGTTAGTGCTAGATTACAAAAATGCATGAGATCCTTTAAATAATTCATGGTTTAGTGAGCTAGGTAGACAGATATATTCTAGAAAGCCAGAAAACAGAAGACACTCTGAGGAGTTGGGAAGGCTCCACAGAGAGGACAACTTTTAAAGTAAGCTTTGAACAAGAGAATAGAAGGCAGAGAAAAGAGCATGCTTGAGTCAAAGTTGTCAAGTGTCTGCAACACTGATGTAATGACCTAAAGATACTCTCTGGGTTCAGGTCCTTTGTTTGCATTCAGATTCCTGCTATATTGAAGCAACATAGGAGTTGCTAACTTCATTTTTTTTTTTTTTTTTTGAGTTGGAGTCTCACTCTGTCACCCAGACTGGAGTGCAGTGGCCGCTCCCGGCCACCGCAGCCTCGACCTGCTGGGCTCCAGCGATCCTTCCGCCTCAGCCTTCCACGTAGCTGGAACTACAGGCGTGCGCTACCACGCCCGGCTAATTTTTTGATTTATTGTAGAGATGAGGGCTCGCCTGCCCAGGCGGGTCTCGAACCCGCGGGCTCAGGCAATCCACTCACCTCGGCCTCCCAAAGATACAGGATTACAGGCTGAGCCACCGAGCCCGGCTTGAGTTGCTAACTTCTAAACACGAATTCCTCCTCTGTGCTCACTGTTAACAGCTGTGCCCACTGTTAAGGCATTATCATCATAAAATACCAAAGTACTAGCAAGCACCTTCCCCTCCTCACCAAAAAGTACCCAGTGTACAGACTTTCAAACAGATAATTCTGGAACTGAAGTGACATTTCGTATTTTATGATCATTTGAGGGAACTGTAATATTACCAATAGTCAATTATTCACAATCTTAAGCAAAAATAAATTTTGAAAACAGCTTTGACATGAAAAATGACTAGAAAAAGTAGAAGAATTTCAGATTATGGCTGTATGTGCTATTTAAAGACTTGATGTCAAGCAACACTATAATCTCTATAGAGGTTATTTTTTAAGATTAAATTTTATACTGCGTGAGTAACTATTGATGCTCTTCTTTACTTTTTCTCATAGCTTAAAAGTAAATTTATTTCAAGTAAATTAGAAAAATGTCTGAATACCAACTCTTTTCTAAATTTTCAGTGTTCTTAAGAATATTTTGGGACTCTGTTATAAATATTTCTTGGTTTTGGTCTACTACTTCATAGTATAAATAACTTATACAATAATTACTAGTTATCTATGTTAATTATTTCTCGACAGGTTTGTGCAACTTGTAAAACAAATGGTAGGTTTTTAATGGATAAATTAATTTGTATTTTAACAACATAGTTTTTAGCAACATCAACTGCATAAAAATCATAATTGTGAAGAATGAATGATAGCATCAACAACTTTGGAAAACATTCCCAAAAGAAAATTTTACACAAAATAATCTTGGTCAGTGACCAATATATCGACATAAGTCGAATTCCATTTTATAAACAGAAATTTGTCCTGAGCTCTTTTTTCCCCCAAAATATCCTAGTTCATTTTTATTTGAATAAATAAAACAGCCTGTCTATACTGTTCCTTTACGTCACTTTAATAGACTTCGTGTAGTATAGTCTCAAAAATAGGCCTCTTTATTGCAGAATTTTCAATGCACACCCTTGAATCTATGCAGAGATTGAGGCAGTAATCTTCTGTATCCTGGCAGGGATTGGTGGTACACCCAGATTTATTGGCTGAGAGTCTGGAGCATTTACTGTAGTATTTTTCTGATGCTAACAACTTTTTCTGCATTGTATGGATCAATCTAATGCTAGAAGTTAATCCTTTAATGTAACTGATATCAAATAGTGAAGTATTCCTGGAAGAACATTTTCAAAGGTAATTATTATAGACTTTGGTTTGGAGGAGGCTGCCATAGTGTTTATTTAATTTGTATATACAGGAGGTGCCAAAAAATATATATGCATTTTAAGTATGATGTTCACTAAAAAGATGGCATTAATCAAATGAATGCTAGCATCACCATGCAGCAGGCAAGACAGTCAAAAAAAAATGGTGAAAGCACAGTTGAACGAACATCATACTACACATTGCTACCATACTTTAATTCAACTTCGAAAAGTAATACACGGATAACATCTCTTAAAATGTGTATACATTTTTTGGCACTCCCCTGTATATGTCTAAATGGCTATACACACACACAATAAGAATACATTAATTCAAACAGTTAAAATAGTCTCCGGTGATCCAGATGGACCCAATATTTCAATCCCACATCCATTATAGCCATGATGACTCAGTACTAATATGATTTTCTGGAACAAAAATGTGGTGATAGGAAAATGAAGAACTACTGAGCCCAGAATTCTGGGTTCTAATAATGACTTTGACACTGCCTAGCACTGTGACTTGGAGACCTTTACTTTTATTCATGAAAAAACATGTTCTTTACCTACTTCGTGGGTATTTTTCTGATCATGGCAACTATTATATGCTGTGGTTGAATGCCCGGCATCAGTCCCTGCTTTTCTTTGAGTTATATTTAGATCTGTCAGACATAACTTGTGGGAGCTCAGTTATCCAAAATCAGGTTAGCCTGGGAATTGAACAGAATTAGTCTGCAGAGGTCTGGAAGGAGTAAATTTGATATGTAAAGCAATTATCCTTTATATAACGGATGTGGCAGAACCTGGATAGGATAGCAAATTAAAGAGGATCCTTAGCCTCTGTTAGTTTCATTGCAAATCCTCCACTGAGGATTCTCCACAGCTCTAGATTTGAGAGTTGGCGGAATTTTCCTGGACATCTCTTGTCTGTTTCAGCTTACAGTAAGGCCAAATGGAGGATAACATATAATAAAAACAATTACATACTGCCAAAGTAAACCTCTGTGCTAAAGAGTGGGTTTGTAGCTCTTCAGAAACATTTAAAATATAATTAGGATATATATATGTATTTGTTTTATATATATATAAATATATTACATATATATTTATATATATATATTACAAAGAGTAAGTTCAAACAATAGAGTTGTAGAAAATAGTTGTGGCTACTCCTTCCATCTAAAAATAATTCTAACCCAGGCAATGTGGCAAGAGTGCTACAATATCCTTCCTCATATTCTTACATGCCAGAAATATTGACTATAAGGTTTTCTTACAAAAAAAAATCATGCACAAAAATGGCATCTCATGACTCCCACTTCCTTTCCAAAATGTGTGGTAAATTACACATTTCAAAGGCTTTTGAATCTAAACTCAGTAACTACATTCCCTTTAAGGTTAGCAGGCCAAATATACCATAGGGTGAACTCCTCTTAATCATTTTCAACACATCATTTACTCTTCAATAATTCCAAGAGTTGTTTATCTTTAATCTCATGCTCAGAAAACTTATCTCCAATATCAACTTCTAATAATTGTGTGCTGTTAAAAAGAGCCTGCAAGTATAGATCTGAGATTTATGAAACTGAGCACATTGAAACCTAACTTTGACCTTGTAATAAATAAGAATATGCACTTGTTATGATTGGAAAACAGGACATAATTCATTGTGACTAAGAGGGTTTGACCATTCAGTTCAATTTAGTTCAAAATATTGGGCTGAATACGCTGAGGCTTGTCATGTGCTAACTACAGATACTGACAAGGTGCTGTTCCCTTGAATAGTTGATACTGTCATTGTCCAAAGGTGGTAACCAAAATCATATGTGGGATTAAATCATCAGAGAATCTATAGTTTCAAGAGGATTCAGAATAAATCTCCAAAGAACTGCTCAGAAAAAGGTACAGACTAATTAGAAAATAAAAGCAGGGTTTTACTATTTACTTATTTAATAAACACATTTGTTTGCCTGGCATGATTTCAAATGTTAATTAATAACTCATGTAATTCTTAGAACAACCCTCTGAGGTAGGCACTGCTATTGAATCCATTTTGCAACATGCAGAACTGAGTCACAGATAGATTCAACAACTTGTCCAAGATCACAGATCCAGTAAGAGACCAAGATAGGCTCTAAATCCAGGAAGTCCAGCTTCAGAACCCATGCTCTGCTGCCTCTGCTGTTTAGTCCCTCCACTATTAAAACAGAGGTGTAGAACAAAAACTCCTTTGACTTAGAGTCCCAATGTTCAATATTTGTTGTCATTAAAACTTTTTAAGGTTGTATTTCCAAATTGGAATACCAGTTAACTGGTACCATTGCAATAAAAAAATTAATTAAAAATATAACTATTAATCATTACTATGCAATAAGCTTTCTCAAAGAACATAATGGATATCCATCTGAGTCAAATAATAAATATAATTCACTCATTTTAATAGTTGCATGATGTTTCCAAATGCATATATATCATAATTTATTTAAATATTTTATACTTCCAAAGAACTTCACCTTGTCTCTTGCCCCTTAAACACTGATGTAATAAATATTCTTGATATCCTTTAAAATAGTTTTGTATACAATTGCATGAGTACTGGTACTTTTATTGCAGTAGGATAGATTCCCAAAATAGCATGCAAACTTTCAATTTTACTAAATTTCTTTTCAAAATCATAAAAGGAATTTGTATACACCCCAATATGTTAGACAATCTTTTTCCTCATATCCTCAAAAGCACTAGCTATTATTCTTCTTTAAAATTTTGCCAATCTGATGGAATAAAAATATATTTCATTTGTCATTTTAATTTTAAGTCTTAAATAATAAGAATGTGCGCCTGTTCACTTATCAGACACCAGACATTGAGTTTATAAATTTACTGAAATAATGCTTTTCTTATCTTTTGACTATTTTTTTCTTATCAAGTTGCAAGCAATTTTTGCATGTGAAAGGTATCAAGCTTAATAAAAAAACCTATCTTCTTTTTTTCTGTTTTTATATCACTGCTGCCATGCAATGTATCTATATTTGATACGTATGAGTTCTAGTTTTCCTACTTTTCTTAGGCATGTCACCTCTACTCCTATTCTACTTCCAAATTATTTTTAAATATTTTAGTAATTTTTTTACACTTAAAATTTCAGTCTGTCTGAAACTTGTTTCATATATAGTATTAAGTAATTTTATTTGTTCAGGAATAAGAGTTGGTTTTGCCAAACTGTTCACTTAGTAAAGGATCGTTTTCTCATTGAATTTAAATGCCACTTTTGTGATATATTGAGTTCCCATGTACCATTGATTGTTTCTGGTTTTTTATTCCTTTCCATGGATCTTTTTGTCTATTCTTAAGCCAAACTGTATTGTTTTGATTATGATGGCAACTTCAGTCTTACTGTTCATCGAGTAAGGCCTAATAGGGCATGTTTCAACAAGTTATGCCTAGTGTAGAGTAACAAAAATTAATGTCCAAATAAGAAACTATAAAGTAAAATGTTCACAATAATCACATTTTTATTAGTTTTTCTCATCAGTGTTTCCTAATCTGTTAACTTTTTAACCTTTAAGTATTTATTATGAGTATTATTATTTTTTAAAATCTGAGTGTGAATGTTTTGTAAAAGGCAAAACTACAGGGACTAAAGATAAATAAGTGGTTCCCCTCGCCTTGGAATGGAGAGAGGGGTTTGACTATAAAGGGTTATTGGGTACTTTTTTGGACCATGGAAATGTTCTATATCTTAATTGCGATGGTGGTTTAATTACTATATACATTTTGTATACTATATACAATGCACTTAAAAATTTAATTATATTGTATGCTAAATATATCTCAATACATTTTACTTTTAAAGTTTTAAAAATATGTATAAAATATGGTCTTTTTTTAAATTTTGAGAATGAAGCCTGACCTACTTTCTGCAATAGAGCAGGAATCCACTCTTGACTTTGCTTTAACATGCTGAATCGAAGCAGGAGCAGAATTGTAAGTAAAAATATGAGAGGACTCCTGCCACAGATGCGTTTTGACTTTCTGTCTTTGGAATTAATCTCCATTTGATCTGTTTTACATCTACAAAGATTTGTGGAGACCATTCATCCTGAGGAAATGACTTGCTTTCCTATACAGGTTTATAGATTTCATTACAGTGTCTACAAGCATGTGGGAACTGAAAAATACTGATATTTTCCTAATACTAGGGGTTAGAGCTAGAGGTCTGGTCCTCAGGAGGAAATAAGAAGTGATTTTCCATTGGATGAAACTGAGATGGATAGTTAAGATTGGTAGAGCCAGAGAGCTACAGTGTTCTCATTCCTATTTCCTCTACTTTTGATCATTTTACATTTTAGGGAAAACTATTCTCTGAGTTGACTTTCCTAGAATATAAGGGCAAGAAACTAAGCTATCTCTCAGAGACCAGAGGCCAGAGGCCTGAAAAGATTAATGAGCATTTTGCAGAAAGTCAGCCCCAGTCTCACTCTCAGACAGAAGACCAGGAGGCTCAGCATGGTGATCTATGGAAACAGTCCTGATGATGGCTCCAGATTTCATGTTATCAAGGTTTATCCTAGAGGGGATTGGTTTTCAGAGTCAAAGTTAGGAGTGGGGGTAGGAGGGATACTAAATTTAAGAGATATCATGACAAAGTGCCTGCTTTTTCTCACTTGTGAAAATGCAGGCTATCTGGAGGTAAGATGATAGGGGTCATCTTGAATTAGCAGATTATCACTAATGCTGCTTATCCACTTATCCTAAAGTACAGAATAAATGTATTTTTTTTAATTCCCAAAGCCCTTCTAGTCTTCAGTTTGATTTTGCTAAGCTTTCTCTTCCGTATTTATATTTTTGCACTCGTAATTTGGATAGGATAATAGTATATTAGAGCAAGTGGAAAGCATTAATAATCCATTGGGGAAAAAATAGTTCTTCCTAGACCTTCCTTGTGATCTATTTTTCTTTTTGAAAAACCCCGAAGATAATGAAATTTGGCATAGTGATTCAGCTATTTTTTTTTTAAGTGGGAGGTCTCTTTGTACAGATTGAAGAATATATAGATGATATTACAAATAATAAATACTGAAGTAATAAATGTCATTAGGGAATAGAGAAAGGTGCACTCTAAAATTTGGACCTGCTCAAAATAGAGAGAGCTGCCTTATAAAGAGAATTCTTAGAAATGTCCTTGCTGAACCTAGAGTTTTTTTGTTTTTTCTGTGGTTTCTTCAATGAGCACTAGCAGACTCTTACCAGGGATGTAGCTAACAGACTTCAAGTCTAGTCTAGCTAAAACTAGATTCAATGAGCTCTAATATTTTTTCCATTTTTATGCTTTTTAAAAATTTTATTGATGTGTAATACCTTCCATACTATTTATGGGGTACATGTGAGTATTTGTTACATGCATAGAATGTATAGTCATCAAGACAGGGTATTTGGTGTACCCATCACATTGAGCATTTACCATTTCTATGTGTTGGTAACTTTTCTATTATTTTTTATTTCAGGTTTTTATATTTTTATTAAGAATTTTCAATGGAGCACACTAGGCCCTGTATAATCTGCTAATTTCATAACTTCATCATCTATTGCTGAATAACTGCATCTTTCTCACTGTATCTTTGTCAATAAAGATGATAGTAAACTTCTTTAAAAGTTTGTGTTAATTTATGGAAATCTTAACTAAGATGACAAATGTAAAATCTCTTTCATAATATTTCACTTTAGCCTGAACTATAAGTAAGAATATTTCATAATATCTATAAAAATATTATATCACTTATCTAAGTTAAATAAATAAGTTTAAAATATGGATATTTATGTATTTGTTTCTTTGAAACCTACCATATAAATTTAACTTTGTCAGGGTATACCATACAAAGACATAGAATTGGTAGTTCTCAGAAGTAGGAAAACTTCATTTTCCAAGAAAAAACCAGGATGAATTTCTTTATCATCACGTGTCCAGAACTAGAAACTGGGGATAAAATGATTGATTTCAAGAAGGTTATCAAAGTCCTTTTTTCCTTTTCTTTCTTTAGTGAACACTCTCATTCTCCAACATTACAACAGAAACTAATGTTCTGTTTTGGTGTCAGGAAAAGTATTTACTGGGATAAAAGCACTTCAGAACCTGCATGGTGCAGAGAAAAGCTTGTCTCAGTAGTTACTATTTGAGTTCATGATGTGTTCATATCTGAGATAGTGATAGGACCAATATAAAATGATAACTTGGTGACAATATCAACTAGCAGCCAAGGACCTTGTCTACTTTGGCAACAACATAATAGGAACAGAGATCAACTAAACATCATGCTAAGAAATTCAGGACAGTATTTGTCTCTCTTTAGTACAGTTATTTATTGCATCCAATTAGCTGAATTACTTTTCACTCATCTGTGCATTTTGTCCCTTGCAGATATAACCTTAAACACCAATAGGCATTAAAGTCCAGATTTTCAAAAACAAAGTAATAATTTTAAAAGTATTATAATAGCCAACCTATCATTATCTTTAGAAATGGGAAAGAATCAAGATATGTAAGGAAATTAAATTAAAATATAACAAAAAGCAGCCTTTTTTATTTAGATTTTTTCAGTGCTTACAATTTTATTTCCTACAAAACATGTTGTGAGATTGAGTAAATGCAGGAAGAAGCAGACAATTGGCAGTTCAGCAACTCTCCTTTTTATTCCACAGTAGGGACTGTCAGTAAGGGAAGTGGGCAAATGCTGATGAGAGGAACAAGGAAGGTACACTAGGCATGGAAATATAGACCTATCCTTGGGAGCTACAGAATTGGTATACCTTATGAGGATATTTAGACTCAATTAAATAATTTTCGTCATTTGCTTTCAACTTCTTCAATCATGATACGAAGTCATGTGTAGAAGAAGCATGTGATGAGTTTGTGTTTTAATTTAGCAATACACAAAACCATCTTTCCTAGAAGAAATTCACACACATTTGTTTCTCACCTCCTTTTTCAGGAAATGCCTCTTAGGCAGCAAGTCAGGGGCACCTGAAAGGCCTGTGGTGAGTAGTATGAAAATGATGTGAACTGGAAAATGTTAGACTCAGATAAAACAAAGACATGCTTCTGATCCGCACAAACATTTCCCTTTTCTTAGGGTGATAAAACGATTTCTTTTTGTTTGTTTTTCTTTTTAAAAAAAAGTTTCTTATTTCTCTCTCAATGTAAGTCACAAGTCAGTTATAACTCTCAAAAATACCAGTTGTGTTTCACTTCGTCGTTATAGCGGTCTCAAGGATTACTACTTTGACAGCTTTCAGATTGGATCATAGCAGCTACATCAGAATCGACAGCATGGCCTTCTTCCAACCTTAGAGCACATCTGGGGAGTTTGGGGCAAGTGATCGAAAGAGCCAGTCCAGGCTCAGAAACAGAAAATCAACTATCCATATTAAAAAGACTCCCTCGTTTGCTTCCATTTTTCTTTCCATTCCAGTCCCACAATCTTGCTTTGAGGTCTGCAGAGGACATAGTATCAGTCCCCAACTGCCACATGGAAATCCAACCAGCAGAGTCACAGTTTGCTCGACGAATCCACCAGATGCCCTGAAAGACCAGCCCGTCCATGCGTGGAGGATTTTGGTTTTCTGTGATTCAAATACCAAAGTTGAAATAAAACTAAACTGAATTATTGTCAGATTATCAGGGTTTGGCTGAATCTGTGTCCTTCATCACGAGACAGATGAATTCTCCTGCACTGGCTTGCTCCCAGGTGCTAAAATACCCCTGAGGGCATTATGGGAGGTTAGGTGTCTCTGAAGGATTTGTTTGTATTTTAAGCATGAAGCTACCTGAATAAGCACAGCCAATATACCCAAAGGAGTAGAAATAGTCACAAATTCAGTTCTTGTTTTAATGTCAGGATTTTGATTCCATTGAAGATTGTAAAGTTTTACAATTGCTAGTGGATCATAGCACAAGTAAAATATAAAAACAACACCCACCATACTAGTAAGTTGTGACAATTTTAGCAATTTCAGTTTAATTTTCTCATGGACTACCTGAATTTAAAATAGTGATGGAAAATTCAGACTTTATTCAGGTAAATAATTTTAGACTATCTACTCACAGGGTTATAAAGTGTCACTTGGCTTACGTTAATAGTTTTTGATAGTGGGTGACAGGTATATTAAGCTTTTTGTGAGTGTTTGAAAATTTCGACTTTTGTGCGTGTTTGAAAATTTCCATAAAGTAAATTTGAAAAATGTAATTTAAGTTTTAATACATTTTTAATTGATTTTAAGACTTCTTATTTTCAAGGAAAGTATGAGGACTTTACTGAAATGAAAGATGTGCTTGATTGCAAAGGCAAATCATGTATAAGCTTTAAAATTCCTTAGAAATTTCAAATTTCCTGCCAAGTGAGAAAATTCCCTGCGAGTGAAAAAGTCAAAGATTGTGTGTATTTTGCAGTACTCACAAGCATGATGGGTCTGTTGATGGGTCATATGATACATTTTCTGGTCTCAAGGCAGACTTAAATCAAAACTGATCTGGAAAGAGTGGTACTGAGCTTTTTAAAGTTTTCTTCTAATCTCCAGAGGAAGCTAAATATACATTCATATATTATTATAAAAACCAATGACTCTTATTCTGTTTTTCAAGTCTACTTCTACAGGGGTGGGATAGGAAAACAAGGAGAGGAGAGGTTACCACTAAGAAAAAGAGTAATCGATATTCCACTAGGAAACAGGGCTTGAGTAGACACTGCGACATTTTTAGTGTTCCATAGTTTTAGTTATTCTGGGAAAATTGTGAGAAAGATTCTTTTAGAGTTATTTCAGTAGCTGTAGTACTTAAACAAATCAGGAAGTAACAATTTCAGATAAAATGCCAAATAAATTAGTATATTATTTAAAACAAACAGGCAAATGAAGAAACCCACACTTTCAAAATCTCCATTGATATTTCAAAATATCCAAGTCCATTTTAGTTTGGAACAAATTAAAAGTTTTGACAAGTATATAATAGCATATAAATAGTACATTCAGTGGTTTAACTAGGGGCCAACAACTGCACACAAGAAGAAGGGGCACAGCTTCAGGGACAAAGTTTTCATTTCATCTATCCCAGAAGCTTCTCTTCATGTTTTCTGACCTACTCTCTGGCCTAGAGCTTCTCCATCACCAATAACAGTCATTTCCCATGTTCAGTGAGGGTAAGGCAAAGATTATAACAGACTTGGGAAAATAGTTAAAAAGAGGGAGATATCTGGCATTTAAAAAACAGGAGTTGGTTCTAAAGATGTTAAGAAGTTATTTTTTAAATGGTTGTAATTTACCAAAAACTAGTTGCTGCTTTAGAAATTATTCAGCATGAAGAGATACGCTTTTTTCCCAAAAGTTTTTTGTGTCAGGATCTTAATTTTGTCCCATTAAAAAAACATACCACCTCAAACTATAAGAACCTTAGAAAATGCAGGGGATACCCTTATGGAAATTGGAACTGGCAATCAATTCCTGATCAGAAGTCCAAGTGCCCATGCCATAAGAGATAAGATAGACACATGGGACCTCATCAAACTGACAAGCTTCTGCAAAGCCAAAGAAACCATTAAGAGAGTGGGGAGATAGTTCACAAACTGAGAAAAAATACTTGCCAATTGTATGTCTGACAAAGGTCTAACATCTAGGATCTACAAGGAACTCAGACATGTTGAAAAGAAAAAAACCAAAAGCCCCATTGCAAGGTGGGCAAAAGATATGAATAGACATTTCTCAATAGAAGACATACGGGCAGCCAACAGATACATGAAAAAATTGCTCAGCCTCACTAGTCATCAAAGAAATGCAAATTAAAATTATACTGAGATACCACCTAACTCCAGTCAGGATGGCCATCATCAATAACTCAAAAAGCAACAAATGCTGAAGAGGATGCAGCAAAAAGGGAACACTTCTAAACTGTTGATGGGAATGTAAACTAGTACAGCCTCTGTGGAAAACAGTGTGACAATTCCTAAAAGATCTAAAAATCTACCTTCCATACAACCCAGCAATCCCCCTACTGGTAGTATACCTGGAAGAACTCAAACCACTCTGTTGAAAAGATACCTGCACATGTATGTTTATCATAGCATTGTTCACAGTAGCAAGAACATGGAACCAACTGTGCTGCCCATCAAAAGAGGACTGAATAAAAGAAATGTGGTACATATACATAATGGAATATTATGCAGCCATAAAGAAGAACAAAATCATGAACTTTACCGCAACCTGGATGGACTTAGAATCTATAATACTGAGTGATCTTTCACAGAAACAAAGAACTGAGTATCACATGTTATCACTCGTAAGCAGACTCTGAACAGTTATCATAATACTGTAAGAGTAGGATTGGCAGTAGCGGGAAACTGCTGTGAGGGAAGTGGGATTAGCAGTAGTGGGAATCTGCCTGGGGAAGGGGGGCACACCTCATCAACAAGGGTGCCTGCATAATGAACATTTGTATATCTAACCCTGAATTGTACCGCACCTCTTTAAAATTAAAAAAGTTAAAAGTTATAAAAGACTCTCCAAACAAAAAACAAAAATAAACAAAAAGGAAAAAAAAATACACCATTTTAAAATATAGATTATTCATGAACTTATAGAGATGAAGTAGTAAGGGTCTTTCAAGATCATTTGCAGACAAGGAGGGTATGACTGGCCCAAGAACCTGTCAAGGTTAGTGGTTTCCCAAGAGTCTTCCAGGAATACCTGGAATTTCAGTCTAAACCCTTTCCACTCCACCATCTCAAGAATATGAATCTTAGTAACCCACATGGAAAAGTGACGTGACTTGGAAGAATTAACACAGTGGTCAGTCACACCCACAAATACCACCATTGTTTGGAGATACCAACGTCTCTGATAACCGGAGGACTCAAGTGTTACACTTGTGGGGTAGAAAGGACTTTAAAAACTTTGGGATAGTTGAGATGTTCCCATATCAGGATTGACTCTCGGCCAGTCATAGTGGCTGAAACCACCCAGCACTTTGGGAGGCTGAGGTGAGAGGATGGCCTGAAGCCATGGGTTTGAAACTAGCCTGGGCAACTTGATGAGACCTTGTCTCTACGCTAAATTAAAAAAAAAAAAGCCAGGCATGGTGGTGCACACCTGTAGTTCCAGCTACTTGAACGGCTGAGGCAGAAGAATCGCCTGAGCCCTGCAGGTTGAGGCTGCAGTGGCCGCAAACATGCCATTGCACTCCAGCGTGACACTCCAAATTTAAAAAAAAAAACAAAACAAACAATTGACTCTCATCAGAGGGAAGTCCAGCATAAAAAGTATCAGTATAAATTAGAAGGAGAGGTCTCTCTTTCTTTCCAGAGCCCATGTTAGCTAGAAACATACTATAGGCACATGCATGCATGTCATCAAAAGGAGAATAGGGTTGTTCCTAAGCATGTAAATATGTATTAAATACATATCAACTCTGTTCCAAACTTTCTGAGGTAGGACACTGATTTTTTAAGCCCCATTTGTGAGAAATCAGCTTAGGAAAGAGGGGAGTTTGTTCCTTTTCAATCATTTACACAAATATATTTCAAAAGATATTTGGTAGGTTTAGTCCCATCCACAAAAGCATGCTGCATGAGTAAAATGAACACACCCTGACCCCTCAGCCAAGTTGATGAATTCAATAGTGCTTTCTTTGTTAAGGCTCCATGACAGCAACGTGTTTTGTCTGGTTTGTTTCCCGCTCTCTTCTGAATGCCTAGAACAGTGTGTAGGTGTAGCACATAGCAGATCTTCGATAAAGAGTTGAAGAATAAATGAATGATAGATTTTTATAGCCATAAGCAGCAAACATCACAGTTCATTGGAAAATATCAATTGTCAACTAGAAAACACAGGAAGACCCAAGGTCTAATCAGTGCTTTCTAAGCAGGGAGAAATATTAACATGCTCTTGCATTTGAAATTTAAAAAAATAATAACTTGAAAGCACACAGATTTACACCAGATCATGCTAAGAAATGGTTGATCTTCAAAAACACATGAATGCAACACTTATACCCCACCTACCCCACAAATGATTGATTTTAATATAAAATCCCAATTTCTAACCTTTGATCCTGCCATGAAAATGTCACTTTTTGAAATGTATTTCTAGTGCTTCTGCAAACTGCTACTGGTTAGTCTTTCGAGTCCATAGACTGCTTTTTAGCAACTAAGACCTACATAAAATATCCAAAACAGTCTTTATTTTTAGCTCTTATTGTTCATACTCAATTTTTCTACTGTTCAATAGTTTGTTCTTGGCAATCTATTGATAATAAGTAATAATCTGTCATTAAAAATAATGTCATATTAATTTAATTTTCTTTTCCTGTAATTAATTATATTTTAAAAGCTTAATATTCAGAAACATCCTTTCTCTTTTATTTCCTTTTGTTCAAATGAAATATTCTCACAGTAAGAGTTAATCAAAGAACCTCTGTAATAATCGTGGCTGTTTCTAGAGGTTGAAACAGTCGTTTCATTTAAGTAGCCATTATGCTGTTGAGTAAATGAGAAAGATGAGTTAATGCATCAAAGATTTGAAGCGATCTGCTTTTAAATCCTCAAAAGGATAATACAAAACTAAGGGTAATGAGTGGGTGGATTGATAGTCATTGGCCAAAGGGTAACATGGTTGAACTTCACATAAAACTTCCATTAAGTCCAACTGTTCTTTGATGCAGGATTATTTTGTTTGCACTTAATGATATGATGTAGTTTACTACAGAATTAAGATTTGAATGTATACATCGTTGTAACAATTATATATGTTTATATAAATATGAAATATGTGATGTTTTTGGTGTCTCTCATTGTTCATTTTATGGATTCTATTTCTCTAAAAAATAATGTGGAAAGATCTAAAAGTTTCAATAAAGGAAATCAAAATAAATGCTCAAAACTATAATATCTAGAAAATGATTTTTTTAAATAAAATACTATCCACTCAATGCTATAATAATTTTGCTTTTTCTCCATCTTCACTGTCTCCAGATTTTTTAAATAATGATGAAAAAATTCAATCAGATGTTGGATAATTAACTGTCAGTGTTAATAAGGAGCAAATTACTTCATTGACTGAAGGATGGAACTCTGTAAACTACATAAATTAATCTTTTCTTGAAGATCCAATGCTTACATGCTATGTTGACTTCAAAAGAGCATGTTGGTATTTAAGGGACAAACTCAATTTTTTAACCAGGTATGCCACCCCTAAGGATATTTCATAACTGAACATCTCCTGTGCTAAGGATTCACACTGACTCATAACTGTAATAGTATATCCCAGCTCAATTATGGTCTCAGCAAAAAGACAACAGAGACAGAGTGGCTCCTAAATACACTTAGATATGAGAAAACATTAGTCCAGATAAAAACATCCAACTTAATACTCAGTCCTTTATTTATTTAATAAACATTTATTTTAAAACTAATGTATACTGAATGCTAAGAGAGCATGTGAGGGCACAAAATAACAAAAAGCACTTGCTTTTGAGCTAGAATTAGCACTAATAGTTTTGCACCTAACAACTTACTAAATTCCTCACAGAAACCCAATAATGTAGGCACTTTTTAATCCCCATTTTATAGATGAGCAAACTAAATCAGCAAAAAAGTTAAAGCACATGCCTAAATTCAACCAAATAGTAAGTAATGTGAGCAGAAACCCAATCGTGGCATGTACTTCCTTAGTCCATGATCCTAATCTCTAACTTAAGCCACTGCCACAATGAGGATATATAAGAATAAGAAATATAAGTATATATTTTGGCTAGCATGTTCTTAAAATAATTTTAAATTTACATTTAATGTTACCCTAATCTTTGAGCCAGGATTTTCACCACTAAAAATTTATTTCAGGAAAACAATTGGATAGATTAACAAAATTGTATATTCAACAATGAACATTTCAGTGTTTTTGAGAGGCTGAGAAATTGGAAATGATCCTATACCAGCTGGAATGCTTTTGGATGCATGAAGAGAATAACTTGATTAAAGTAGATTCAATAGTAGTTTATTCAATCATAAAAGTGTCTGAAAAGGAAGTTCTAGAGTTTGCTCAGCAGTTCAAGAACATCATCAAAGATCCAGAATTTTTTAGTCTTTGCACTCTATTATCCTGGGCATATTTTTCCTTAGGCTTCATTCCTCATTGTCACAAGAAATCTTCTGCTGCTCAATATGTCACACCTCACTCAATCACATCCAGAGAAAGGAAGAAGGGAAGTTTCTACAAGCATTTCTATTTTTTATCAAGGAGGAAAGCCTATTCCTGGAACTCTATTTTTTGGTGTAACTAGTCAGATTTGGGTTTCATGTCCACACCTTAGCTGCAAGGAAAACTGAGAACATGAATAATTGACATTCAGCCTCTCCTTTGGGAGGCAGGATATACCGAGAGAGAGACCATTACATTGGCAACCAATTGGGCCTGCCAGTAACCTCACGGTCTAAAAATGAAATATTCATATAGTAGAATCCTGTGTTGCTATCATAAAAAATGATAAGGTAAAGAATATGGCACATAGGAAAAAAATCAAATTATGAGAATCTGATACACACAAAATATATGCACCAAAATGCCAACATTTATTTTTGTGATAGAATTAAAGGAGTATTATACTTTCTTTACACTTTTATATATTATCTAGTATTTTTAAATGAGCATAAATCACTTTTATAATTTTAAGAAAAGGGCAGTTTTCATTTGGAAAAACAATCTAATTCAAAGAGAAAAATTATTTTCTATCAAAATATCAATGTTCCTTGGCTTTCCTTGGAAGTAGAAAGTTTAGCAGTAAAAAATGAATACGACACTTTTATCAAAATTTATTTTATCTTACTGTCATAAAGAAATAAAAGACAAAAAAGAAATCAAGCAAAATGGTCGCTGGAAGACTTTAAAATTGGAAAAATAAAAATGTTTTGTTAAGCAATGATGATATAGCTGAAAGCCTTAAATAACAGGCTGTTGCAACTTAATATATTGGATGCATTACTCTATGGATTTGTCCTCCTGTGAGAATACCTCCACTCTTGCCAACATCAGCTTTGTGCTGGCCACAAAAATTAAAGTAGTTTAAGGGGAAAAGGAAAATACTCTTATTTTGTGGAAAGTAATTCACAGTTTTAACAGCATGATGATATCTGTCAAAATTTTAGTGTTTGGTTAAAACAAATGGCTAACACTTTTCCTGAGTCACTGATCATGTTAAATCATTTTAATTATATACTATACAAAAATACTTTCCATTGCAAAGACTTCAAACACCATAAAAAAATACAAGTTATACATGAAATTACTGTTTCATTGCCTTCAATGATCTTTGGCTTGTGTCCTTCCAAAGAAGTACCCACAGTTAAATTTAGGACTTATCTCTTAAGATACATTCCATATATTCAAATTTTTTTAAACCTCAATTGAACTATATTATACACATTGTTGTGCCATATGACTTTTTTTAAACATAATAGGTCTTGGACCTCTCTCCAGATCATTACATATAGATCTCTCTCAATTATATTTTAGCAGCTGCTAAATCTGTTTAAACATTTTTTTTTTGATGGGCAATTAGATTGTTCCCAATACTTTGCTGTTTCAAAAGATGCTGCAATGAAAATTTTGTACTTCCAATTTTATTCATTTGGGTAGATATTTTTGTAGAATCTGTACCTAGAAGTGAAATTGCTAACTTTAAAGGTTGTACATTTCAAATATTGATATGCAATGACACACTGCCTTTCAAAAAGACTGTATCAGTCACATACTCCAAATAGCTGTATTTGAAAGGCCTATTCTTTATATCTTTAGCAGCACTGAACTTCAGCAGACATGGAAGAAAATAATTGTGCTTGTTTTTATTCATATTTCTGTGAGTAATAGTGAGGTTGAGCTTATTTCATGAGTTTACTCAACTAAACATTTATACTAATAGCAAAACCTTGAGAACACCATGGGTTGATGATCCCTTATTATATAAGCCATATTCATCTTTATTTTATAAGAAATATACTCTGATATTTAAATATTATGTTTCTAATAATAATATATATTATTTGTAGTAAATTTTAAAATGCTGAAACATATAAAGAATAAAGAAGCATCACCTATAATTCTACCAACTTTAGATATTTGATATTATAGTTTTTCTCATTCTATTATATACAATTATATAAGCATATGTAGAATGTATATTATATAATATATGATGTGGCTATATTATATGTAGAGCTATATGAAGACATTTGTTTTTAAATTTGGCATCATATTATACATATTGTTTTGTATTCTTTTTCTTCTTAATGGTATAGTACAAATAAACATAATGTATTATATTTTTATATTATGAGTTGACCATTCTATTCTAAAAATTCTAAATCTGACATGCTTCAAAATCTGAAACTTTTTGAGCATCAACATGATGCTATGAATGGGAAATTCCACAACAGACCTCATGTGACTGGTCACAGCTAAAACATAGTCAGAACTTTGTTTCATGCACAAATTTTTCAAAAATTTTATATAAGATTATCTTCAGGCTATATGTATAGGTATAAATGAAACATAAATACATTTTGTGTTTAGACTTGGGTCCCACCACCAAGATAACTAATTATGTATATGCAAATATTCAAAAATCAGATAAAACCCCAAATCCAAAACACCTCTTGTCCCAACTATTTTAAATAAGGGATAGTTAGTCTATAATTAGTCTTCCAATTATGATTATGATATGGCTACATAATAAATGTGTTAGCCAGGCCTTTATTTCATGTTGAGCTTATAAATTATCTAAATATTTAATTTAAAATAAAACTGCTAAATACCTTTGTAGTTAAAGTGTGTCATTCCTCTCTGTTTTCTTCATCTACTATACATAAAAGTATTGGCTCAAAGAATATAAACATTTTAAGTCTTGGAACTTCTACTTTTACTGTAAACTATGTGTTTGTATGTGCATGTTTTAATAATAATTTCTCTTCTCACCAGTGATGTTTGAGAGTGCCTATATTTTCATGTCCTTGAAATAAGAGATATGAAACATTTTTAATTTCTACAATATATTAAAACATATTGCTGTATTGCTTAGTTTGCATTCTTTTGTTACAATCGATATTTAATATTATATCATGTGTTTGAGTCTAACAATTTGTATTTATGCTCTATTGAAGTTCTTCATCATTCTTTATATCTGTTCTTTGTTCAGGTCTACATATTCATGTTGATTCATAAAAACTCTTTATATAGTAAAGACAATATTTGTCTCTGGTTTCTTTATTTAACATTTATTCTTTAATAAACCTGACAAACACCGAAGGTATAGATTTTTACTTAAGAAAAATAAGTGACAATATAAATTGAAAAACCAATATTTTAAAAGATTGGTCTAGATTTAGAAATCTTATACATATGGGCAATGTGATCTTCAGTCAATACTCAACTTTTCTGTACTTCCTTTCATCATTTATAATAATATAGATAAGGAATAATAATAATAGCTATCTTACAGGGGTTTTTAAATAATTAAATTATATGAAGCACTTAGCATATAGCTTGGAACAAAGTTGTTACTTCATAAATCATCATAATAATGACTATTTTAGAGGTTTTTTTTTCTTTTACAAAGAAATTTCCTCTACCATTAAATTCTATAGCAAACAAAAAGCAGTTTTACATAAAGTCTACCTCCTTTAGGAAACTCCTTTAAGTCAATTTATGTCTGATGAAAGCCTGTAGTGCGTTGGTCTTTTCAGAAAGACCATCTTTGAAGTGTTGGTGACTCAGATTGATGTGTTCCTTCCTCTTTGGTGTTCATTCTTAGCCCTTGGACAATTGAAACAGAAAATACATGGCCAGAGGGCATTCTTTTCCACAGTGGCACTTCCACAGATTTGACCCAGGCTGTGCATATGTTCCCCAGTAGGCGGATTTTATTTAAATAAATGAGATTGTCCTATGTTTAATTCATGATCAATAATTTAAAGACACACAGATAAAAAGGGTAGACCAAAACATAACTCAACGTGGATCATGTTTTTATAAACTGCAGGCTGCTCTTCATATAATGAATATACTAAATACCAAAATGAGAATTTTTTAAAATCTACATATTTAAAGCTTCATACAAATAGCAAAGATTGATGAACTGCTTGTGAATTTTCCCTCACTACTTTGTGAACTTCATTTTTGTTCATCATTGACATGGCTTCATGCATAATTTAAAAGCCTGTTTTCAGAAGAACAAGTTGGAAATATTGTGCTTGAGCATCCTGAGAATCTGGTAGCCTACCTGGACCTCATTCAAGTGCTCTGTACCACTTGCCCCTTGCATGGAAAACGGTGGTTAACTCTAAGAGAGGAAAGAAAAGACAGCATGAAAGTCTTCTCAAAAAAATACATCTGAGAAAGCTCAAAGGAGTAAATAAAAGAAAACAGCCAACGCTCAGTCATTTGGGGTTGATCGCTTGATTTGTTTTTCTTTCCTCTCCCTCCTACGCCCTGTCTTTTGGTCAGTTCTCTGCTCCTCAGCACCTCTGTGAGAGGGGGTGTGTGTGCAGGGTCAGGAAGGGGAAAGGAGAAGATCATCAGTCAATTTTGCATCTTGCTAGTTGTTCCAAAGACAGATTGGACTGAAACAGATGACTACAATGAGGACTGGGGATTATCTGTGACTTTCAAAGACCGTTGTTCCTCATTGTTATGAAAACTCAGCAGTGGGCTGCAAGCTCACTTTTACTTATTCATGCATATGGAGAAAGTGAATTCAGTAAGCATTGGCATATGGTTCAGAGCTCAGCTCTGAAAGTAAAAGTAATGTACAGAACTGCTATTTTTATTTTTATTTTTTTTTTGGGCCCAGACACAATTAGAGAAAGTCAAAATTCAGGTCTTTTCAGGGTTTATCCAATATTAGTAACATTGTGGTTTTGCAATAACAATATAAAATGAGCTTTCCAAGTTGATTTTTTTTCATTTAATTCACTAACTTCTAGATGCTTGTTATTTTATCCACATGTTTCTAGTTTGTATACATTGACTATTTTTTAAAATATCATTTTTCCAAGACTTATTGTTCAAGAAGTCTCTATGGATATTGTTAGAAAGCAGAAATCATGATTAGTAGAAGGAAAATTTAAAAGTTTGAAAAGATTGCTTTTGAAGGTTTGCTTTCCTTCATTTCCCTTGATGTCTTCTTGAGAGAAAAATGTGTTTCTCCATCTGATACTAAAAAGCATCTTCATGCTGAAAATCGACAAAACAAAGCAAGAGATAGGGTTGGGAGGTGAGGGCTCTGCTATCTTTATGAACTGCTACTGTTCAAAGTCAACCCACCCTGCTTCTTGGGAAGTACAACTTCAGCAATGAAAGATGTTTAAATAGTGATAATGGATTGCAAATAAAGAGACGCTTATCTTTGGAATTTTAAAGTAGAAACCAGAAATCAGTACAAATTTAGCTTAGGGCTTACCCCCAAAGCTGAACTTTCATCTTTTATAGGTCAATCTCTGCTCATGTGCTTCAAGAACACATACTGGAGCTTTAGAGGCTTGGGTAATCACATATAAAAATAAAACCATAACATTTAATGTAAAAAATAGTAATTTTAGGTACAATTTAAAAAAAAATTTCCACAAGCACTGTGTTAGGAGAATGAAGGGAAAGATGTGAGAATATCACATAAAAGTATCACAGGTACAGGAAAATAAATCTTGCTCTATCATTCATGCTTTCATTCACTAATTTATTCACTCAGCTATTCTACTATCAGTAGTTGCTCCTCACATTTGGAAGGTAAGTATAATCATAGATAAAGCCCATTTTTACTATTGGTCATGCAACTCCTCTCTCTTATTAATCCAAAAGCAGCTGATAAATGGAAAATCAAATGGCTTCAGAAATGGCAAGAAATATTCTAATCTGAAGCAAAGGAACCAATTATTTGGAATAGCTCCAGGTCTTCATTTTAAATGTAACTAAAACAGTTGCCCCAAAGTCAATTCTGTCATCTCTGACTAGTATTATGTTCTCACGTTTTCCATCAAAAAAAGCACTCTTGCACAGAGTTCTTTCTATTTTCTAGTCAGACTTTGTTACTTCAGCTTGTCTATTGAGCTTGGATTCCTGGAGTTCAGCAATCCAATGGGACTCTGGCCACCTGCTTCTGGACAGCCCCTCCAGGTATCTTTGTCCCTGTTCCAGAGCTCAGTGTCCCTGTCCTAGTCTGTTCAGGCCCCTGCTGTTCCAGTCTCTGCTCGGGCAAGTCCTGCTTGGACATTAGTCTGGGCATTCAGTTTTTTCCTTCCGTGAAATGTTTTCCCCCCATCAAAAGTTCTTGATTTTCTCAGTACCATATTTTTATCCTTTCATGGACAAACTCTAAATACCTCACCAGGGCCAATGAGTCCTGTATTTGCATTTCAGTTAGGGTCATTTTGACATTAAAATGCCTTATTTTGAAGACTTTTATAAAGCTTATTATCCTTAGCACTCTGTTACTTTCTTTCTAAACTTTTAGAATCCCCACTTTTCATTGTATTTATTTTACCTGCTTTTCTATCTCAATCAACTGTGAACTTCATAAAAAGTAGGAATACAATGATGGCATTTACTTTGGGATCTTGTGCAATTTGCATAGCACCTAGCATATAACAAGTTCTAAATATATATGTGCTGGACACATCTATCCATTCTTCCATCCATTAATCTATCCAAGATTGATTAAGCCAGATGCTGTACTAGGTAATAGGGAGGTTATGACAGACCGAAGGGAAATAATTGGGGCCAAGTGTGCCTCTTGATGCCCTTCAAATCACACTTCACTGGCAGCTGCTTACACCACTTGTGCAGGCCAGTCCTGGACAAAGGTTAGAGAGGAGAAGCACGAGCAAGGACGAAGCTCACAAATCATTGGCTCCTGACACTTGCAACAACTTGGAAAACATTTCAAACTGTTACCTTCAACTTCAAGGCTCTAGTACTCACCCTGAGAAGAAGACTTTTGACACTCTAATCCCATAGCTTCCTCCCCCACTACTGCCTCATGGCAATACACAGACTTCAGGATGGCTCTTCTAGGAACTAGGGAGCAAGTCCTTAGGTCAGGGCCCTGAGGCTCTGGAATTCCCTCCCTCCCAAATTCTGCTTTCTTCTACACTAGGCAACATGCTGAAAGACTCCCTTTTACTCTGATGGTCCACAGGTGTCATGTGAATATCAAAAAACTAGTGTTACTCATTGTTTTGATAGCTGAGCTGACTTGTCTGCAAAGTTAAGTGATTTCTGACCTCAGAAATAGCTAATAAAAAAAAAAACGAGAGAGAGAGAGTGACTGCGAAAAATAGATTAAGTTAACTCAACCCACTCATGTTATACTAATTATACACAGCAGTACCTTTCAGATTATGCCTAAATACCAGAATATGTGACTTGACAGTGAACAAATAGAAATATGTGGTGATTTCTTCTGCTAGCACAAATATGCTCTCAGCATAAAATATTTGACTGTTTTAAATGTTCTTACCACAAAGAAAAAATAAATATTTTAAGTGATGCACGTGTTAATTAGTCTGATTTGGTTATTCTACAATGTATACATGTAAGAAAACATCACATTGTGCCTTATAATTACATATAATTATTATCAATTAAAAATAAAATACAAAAACAACAAAAAAGAATTTAGCCGCATGGCCTTACCTGTCTGAAAAAGAGACTTGAAAATTGTCTTGTTTTGTTTTTCTTGTAAGCTGGCCATAGGCACAGCAAAAAATCAAATTAATTAATAATAATGATGATGTTGTAATTCCGACAAAGCAAATATTAGAATGAAAACATGTTAATAAAATATTTTTAAAAGAAAAATAATTTCCAAAACTCCATGATGAATAAAATCTTACATAAATCACATTTCTTAGTATTTACTCTGTGAAGACTTAACTCATTTATTTTAAATATAGATAGACAGAGATAGATGGATAGATGACAGATTAGATACATTGATTGATTGATTGATGATAGATATCAGAGTCAGTGGCAGTGCCTTGATGAGCCACATTAGCTCACCAAGCTAGCAGCTTCATTCGAATCAGGGAGCTTCATAAGATCATCTGGACTAACATCAACTTCTGAGGTCTGGTACAGCACTTTCCACATCCAGGTGCCCATCTGAGCACTTCCAAATGAAGTAGAATACCACTACAAATATGTACTTGAATCTTTACAGTATTTGAACATTCCATTTTTCTGTAAAAGGGAGAGAAATCTACAAATAGCCACTAGATGTGACAAGAAATTTGAACAAAGGGAATCAATGATGGTCACCTTCCATGGAGCTGCCACTCTTTGAATTTTTGTCTATCTGGTTACAATATTAGTATTATAAGTTGCTCTGAACACACAAAACAGATAATTATAGAATGCAGGCCTAAGATGTACTTCTTGCTGAAACTTTAATTCTGAGTGGCTGATGAGTTATGTGGTTGTCAAATCCAGTTTTTACTGCCCATGTGGGTTGCAACAATTCAAAACCAATATGTTTTAAATATATCTTATAGGAGTAGTGCTAAAGTTAGTTGCTTGTCAGTGATTCTGGTCACCATGATTATATGGTAAAGTATACGTGGACATGTCATACAAAAAGGGTTATATCTAAGTGAAAAGGTTTTCTCATAGAGCAAAGCTTTAGAGTACTTCATTGTAAATGATCTGGAGTGAAAGAACCAATAACTTCTAACATTATCTAGGCTTGTATTTAGAGTGAGGTAAGGTTTCTTTTAGTGACATTCTACTTTAAGTGAAAACCATTGATAATTTTATAAAATGAACCTGAAACCTTTCAAAGACTGTACTCAAGTTTCCTGTTATAAAGCTTTGTATGTCAGACTGAGTGTGTGACTTTATTAAGGTATTCCCGATTGCCAGAAAAGGTTTACTTTGCCCATTAAAATCTCACTCAAATGGATATCAAGTATCTTTTGTGTCCTGTTACATGATGTAATTTAAGTCTGAAAATGCCCATGGTTTGCTTTAACTAGAAAGTTAAAATCTCTCTCAATGGAAGCAATAGAGTATATTACTGATAAGGTAAAGGTGATCTGTAAAGGGTTACAACTAAGCCCTTTCTGGACAAACAATGAAAAGACTTGTCTGCTCTCATGTTATATGGCATCAATAATCTAGCCTATTTTAACACATCAAATCCCTTCTAGGTTTTGAAGCCAACCCTTCCTTATACACAGCATACACCTGGGTAGCCATGGTAGGCTCCTCTTATGATATAATCATAACAGAGCTATTGAGCAATTATTTGCAATCACATACTGGCCACAGAGGGAGACAACAAATACATAAGATATAATATCTATTTTTAAAGCACCAACAATGTAAAAGGAGAAGGAATATGACTAGAAAATATAGAAATTCTGACTCAAGATCTCTATGACCAGTGTTACGAGGGAAAGACAAAGCTAAATGAGGGAAAGATCACATTTATCTGAAGGAATAAGAAAATGCTTAAGGTAAAAGAAGAGCTTTGAAGAGGTGGAGATGGAGATGTGTGGACTATGTTTTAGCTGCAGTAAGCAGGCAGTGTGCTTGGCACTTCAACTAGGAGTAGGAGAAAGTGAAGAAAGGATGAACAGACGGGTGGTTGCCATAGTAAAGGGCCCTAGGGTAGTCTGAGGGGGAAAAAAACAGTCTTTCCTTGCTCTCACACCACAACAATCAACACAGAAGATTTCTGTGAGCAAATGCGCAGGAATTTCTCCCTAAACACCAAGCAAACAATCAATTCAGTAACAAACACCAGCTAGGTAGCCTCTAATTCAATCCTGACAGTATCAACCTGGAGATAGCATCAGATACCACAGGGTGAAGGCTCAGTCCCACAAGACTTCCCCTTCCCTTTAGACACCAGTTGCAAATTGAGGCCTCTGAAACTTCTGACCAACCATCTTCTAGTTGTGGTTCCCACGACCCTTCTCTTTAGGCTCACTTAATTGGCTAGAGCAGCTCTCAAGACTCACAACAACACTTACATTTAGCTGCTTATTATAACGGATACTTTAAAGGACACAAGTAAACAACTGGGTAAAGAGATAGATGCGGCAAGATCTGGAAGGAGCCTGAGCACAGGAGCTTCTGTCCACATAGAGCTGGAGTGTGTCCCCTCCCGGCATGTGTATAAGCTCCTGTTCACCTTCCTCCAAGTCTCCACATGTTCAGCTGTCCTGAAACTCTCTGCACTCCATCCTCTTGAGTCTTTTATGTTGTCTTCATTGGACAGGCATGACAGAAGCATGGACAATTGTGTAGAAATATGATTGGACAAAAAGGATATGATCTAGAACTAACAAACTGAGGGGGAAACCCAGCAAGGTCCATCTGTTCAGATTCTTCTTGGCCTCTCTGTGCAGCATTCCTTCTCTTCTGTATGGGGGTAAGACCCCTTCTGAAATGGGGGCCTTATGACCTATAGACAAGGTAGGTCAAAGAAAATATTTATGGCCAGCTCCAAACCAAAAAGGCAGGGAAAGATTAGAGTGGGAAGATTAGAATGTGTTTTTAGTTTCTGCAGGCTGACTTTGGGAGGACTAACAAGAGCTCTGAGAGTTATGAGTCAGAAACCATGAACAAAAACCAATATTTATTTTATATATATAACACATTATACATACATAACACACACACACACACACACACACACACACACACACACACACACACACACAATATCACAAATAGTCATTAGAGATAAGAGAGAGTCATGATGGAGTTGTACCCTTGAGAGAATGCTCTAATTTCAGGATGTCAGGTGGAATAGATGAAAAGGCCAGTTAGAGGCTCTTGCTATTGTTCTCTCATGCCACAGCACTAGGGAAATCCCGACTATTATGCAGAGACAAGTGTGAAAAAAGCAGTATTAGCCTTTGCCAAATCCCTGCTCTTTGGAAGGAGGGCTTTCAGACTTTACCATTCTAACTCAAGTCTTCTGTCAAAAACCTCTCCAGATCAATCTTGCCCGCCCCTTGTTATTTTTCACTCCTGGGAAGAATTTAGCATCTGTCTATGCTTAAGTGTTACCTTTCCCTCAAATAGATTGTGACCATCCTAGGAGCCAGTTCAATGGTGCTGCTGGCAGCAAAGGTACGTCTTATCTCATTAGAAAAAGCTATAAATTCATCTGTGGAAATCACTTCTGGCCAGGAACTATCTGAAGGGCATATTATTTTCTCTTCAAAAAAAAAAAAACATGAAATTAGGAAACTAGGCTATGAATTTGGTCTGTTCATTTCAATCCTGAGGTATTTAAGCACAAGCTATTTGAACATCAGTATTTTTAAATCACGTAATTCTACAGAGAGAAATGAGGAACTGGGGGACGGGGTTTCCTTATAGTCTTGTAAAACTGGTAAATGCATCTAGCAGGGCAAATAGAATTGTTCTGTCTCATCAAATTGGCATTTAGATGTTCACCTTCTGGTAACACATTGTGAGTTCAGATCCTTCACTAGAAATTAAAATTTCACAGCCTCTGCTAGAGACTGAAACATCACGGAACACTTTTCCTTTTACGGTGAAATATGAGTCAGGTAACTTAAAAAAATAAAAGGGACGTCTTTGTCTTTTTTAAGTTAGAGAATGTAAAATAAACTATGCTGCAAATACTATTGAATAAAATTGGATGGAAAATAGTGATTTACTTTATCTGCCCTAGATAACCCCTGCCTTCACAATTTTAGGACTTTAAAAATGACAATTCTATTTAGCTGAGCATAATGTAAGTTTCTCAAGCCCAAAACAGTATGGCTGCTTTTCTTTACACAGCATCAACAAAATCTGATGAAAGAACTTTAGGAAAACATAAGCACACGATTATCTGTGTCTTCTTATTTATAATGACACTAAGTTGCTTATTAATGGCATGATATTCAACTAAATATGGTATTGGTATTGACTGGGAATAATTCAAGAGACTCGATGAGACATTGAGCTAATCTAGGTTGACAATTTTTATACTTCTCTAGTTATTTGTAGAAAATCATAAGCCTGAAGTGTAATATTCGCTGATATACATCAAAACTAATTGAAGAAATCCAGTAAAAAAGACAATGAAATTTTAAAAGAATAATGGCTTTTGAAGGTGTAAGTACAGTAGCAGTTCATATGTAAATGACAAAAAAGGTGATTAAAAATGTTACTTATGAAAAATAGGAACTTTGAACTCCATCTAGACACTTGCATTTTGTTCACATAATAGATTCAGTTGAGGCTAGGCAGGGAAAAAATATTGGACTCTGTCACCAGTCATGGAGTACTCCAGCTCTTCCTTCAACTTTCCTGAATTAATAGAGATTTGTTTTTATTCAGGAAAAGTTGTAAAACTTCCTAAGGATAACAACTCTCTCAAAATCAAGGAAAAATAATTCTGCCTCTGGAATTAGTTGATGTATTCAGTTCTTTGTATAAAAGGTAAATACATATTTTTTTTACTTCTGATATAGAAAGCTAAACAAATATCCTAAAGTAAGAACTAATTCATAAATTTAATAATAATATATCTTCTAGGTCTAAAATAAGTCGTGACCCTCCTTCATCCTGTCATGTTCACATATAGGGAGAAAGAGAGAGGAGGTTTCAGAGACAAACACAGAGAGAGATAACGGGATTCAGGAAACACTGAAACTTATTTAGATGGGGTTCATATTATGGTACCTTAGCATTTGGAGAAACAGCAGACACAAGAAGGTCTCTCTGACCTTCTCTTGCCCTTCTCTTCTGAAGGAGGACATAAAAGAATTATCTGACCTTCCTCTGAAGTAGGTCATAAAAGCTTCATTCCAGAGGTACCCACCCTATGCTCAGAGGAAAAGAACATCCTCATCCTCAAAAACATAGAGATGCCAAGAATCTGAACAAACATGCTTTGCTAGGTCCCCTCAGTTTATTGCCATTAACTCATACCCTTTGACCTTCAATCATATTTTTCCATGCCGGCCCACTCTTCTTCAACCTAAGCTTAAAAATACATAGGTTTACCTGCGTCTTTGAGTCTTCATTTCTGAAGGTTCTCATTTCACATGAGACTTACTAAGTAAATTACTATGTTTTTGTTCTGTTAACCTGCTTTGTCAGTTTTATTTTCAGACACAGTCAGGGACCCTAGGAGAGCTGAGGAAAACCTTTCTTTCCTACATGAAGAAAGAGAAACAAGAAGAGAATGAAAAAATTGATCTAGCAGGACAAATTTCAGCCCAGCCAAAGCTTTGCATTATCTCAAACTTTTTCATTAGAGTTAATAAGATCAGATAGCTAGGTTGACTTACGGTTTCATAGGATAATGCTTTTTAGTTGATGTTATAAAAATGCCATACGTTGCACTCACTCCTATTCAATGCCAAACACTAGGCTACATACTTCACATTCATTGCATTATTTAATCTCTACAATAATTTCACAAATTAATATATGCCCATTATACAGATGAAGAGGAATTACATGTTTAGAGAAAAATAGGGCAGGAGCCAAGATTTCACCTTGGGTTTCCTTGTCTCAGACTCTAAAGGCTGTTAGTCATGAAGCTCCCGCAAAATGAATCCCATGGTAGATTTTGTGCATTGATAATTGCCTATGGCTCCTGGTGGTTTAACTGACAAGCAATTAGTTATTCATCAGGCCTTTAATCTGAAAATTATTTGTATTCATAATTATTTACAGTACAAAAAGAAGGACTCACTAGTGTGTCCATTGGAAATAATGTCACTGATGGGCAGCTAAAGAAAACACCTGGGCTTTGCCCATCCCCAGTCCAAATATAAAAAGTGTTTATAATCCCTGGTCAGAATACTCATATACCATACATGACATAGCCCGTGAGTTCTTAGGGGAAAACAATGCCATTGTTTCATTCCAAAAAGGAATCAGTAGAATTGAATGCTATGATTGCATGTATCCAAAGTAAACATTGCAGTTTCATTGTTAGACATTGATATCTCCTCTATTTACTTGACTTTCCCATTCATATACCAGGTAAAGGAAGTTGTTAAGGTTGTATGCATTCCCAATCAGGTGTAGAAGAACAGCCTCAGGTTTCACATCCTCTCACACATATAATACACTTCTTGTTAACCCTGGAGGAATTGGGAATTGGCCAAACTTTTGTTATCCAATCTGTCATTTAGGCCATCATTCATCTATGTTCCATGGAGAATGAGTCACGAGATTTGGTTTGGAAGAATCCTTTCATTACACAAGAACACACAAGCAGTTCAATAAGTTAAAAATAAAAGTTTGTATTGTCCTAATGTTTTTTAGCTCTAAAACTATGCCCATCTATGTAAAAACATGTAGCTATGTCTCCACACTACCAATCACTAAAAGAAATAATCTCATATGAAAATTATACTTATTAATGAATACTCCTTCTCACATGTCTATTTGTTGATTAATACAAAAAGATTCTTGAATGTTTAATTATTTAAATTCCTCCAGAATAATACTTCTAGTTTAAATTTTTCTTTTTTCTTTTTTTTTTTTTTGAGTTGGAGTCTCACTATGTCACCCAGAATGAAGTGCAGTGGCATGCTCCTGGCCATTGCAGCCTCAACCTGCTGGGTTCTGGTGATCCTTCTGCCGTAGTCTTCCAAGTAGCTAGAACTACAGGCATGCACTATGACGCCTGGCTAATTTTTTTTTATTCATTGTAGAGACAAGGTCTCACCAAGTTGCCCAGGTGGGTTTCAAACCCTCGAACTCAGGCAATCCACTCTTCTTGGCCTCCCAAAGTACTGGGATTACAGACTGAGCCACTGAGCCTGGCCACTTGAAATTTTTCTAAAGGTAGTCATAAATTCTGGCAACTCAATCATATTAGATCTTGTAGAAATGACAAGATTTTTTGTTTTGTTTTGACAGAGGGAAACAATTTTACATATTACTGAATATAATCTTTAATCTTTCTATTTTGTATCAAGAACCTTGGAAATTCATCAAAAGGTAAAGAATATATCCTTTGTTTATCTATTAGCTGCCAGAATTTCTCACTGTGAGTGAAAAAATTTGTCTTTTCTTTTCTCATCTCATCAAGTATCAATGGGAGCAATATTTGTCACAGTTTGCATGGAAATCTGCCAACAAAAGAAAGTTAAATAACTTTTCTCTCAAAGTCTAATAAAAATGCCCATGGTCTTTTGTGAGGATATAAAGTATAACTAAAGATACCAGCCACAACAAAATAAAATTGGAGGAAAGAAAAAGTAAAGCCTCACTTTTTCTGTACCACTTACAAGTATCCCAAAGCTATGTTTTATAAGAGAAATTCAACTTCGGTGTCTCTGTCAATCCTCTCCTGAGCTACAAAAAGACAAGAAAACCTTCTTCGCCATCACAAGTATACAAAAGAGGAGTCTTGCTGGTAAGGTTAGCATCTGTCAATATCATGCCTGGTACAAAAGCAAAGCCGCTCTTTGAATTGTTTGCTTAATAAGATATTCCAGTGAATGGAGTATATTTGCAGCTTGGGGTTTCACAAGAGCACAATACTGCATGTGCATTATTTTAGATAGGAAGGAAGTTCATTTCAGTAAAGCAAGAAATGGTTAGTTTGTTATTTTATTATAATTTAGACTTTGCATTGAAAAAAAAAGCAGATTTGCTAAACATTGTCCACAAGCATTTACATATTTTGTCCCACCTATCTGATTTTTCTCTGGAACATTCTTATTTTTAATGGCTACTATTCATTGTCTGTGTTCATTTGTGAACCACTCCTATAGAATTTTAATGAGTTTCATGTTAAACACCTATTAGAATTCATTCCTTCAGACTGATTCTATAGAGAGCAAGTCCATCTAATATTGCTAAGGTTTACTAATATTGTCTACTACAAATTAAAATAAATTATTCTAATTTTTAAAAGTAATTTATAGAAACATAAAATAATTGCTTTGATCTACTGTAAACTCCATGTTCAGTTACAAATGCTCAGCTTGCTACACTAATTACAATAACTACTATAAGTTCTTATGCACTTGTATGGCAAGCAATCTATTGCCCCATTTAAACTTTTCAACAACCTGCAAAAGAGGTATTACTTTTTAATGAAGAAACTGGGGACCAGAGAATTTGAGCATTTGCCCAAGGGCATCCAGTTATGATTCCAATCTGAATCTCTCTTTCCATAAAACTTAGACTCTCTCAAGATACCACACTGTAGTTATCCCATAATATTCACAGAATAACTTTAGCTTTTTTTAAAAAATAGCCTTTTACAAAAGAATAAATATGTTTCTGAAACTTGTGAAATCTATTATGTCTAAATTCAGAGCACAGCTGATATTGGCCTTATCTTCTTGGTCAGACCTTGGGAAATCTTGATTCATGACTCCAGAGAGTCTTCGAGTAGCTTCTTAAAAACATTTTAAATATAGTCCTCTGCATTTGTGAATTGGCTTTTGGGCTCAAACATATAGAAACTTCTAAATATTCACACTGGTAATACATAAAAGTCTGAACTAATTTTACTTCTAGAGTTTCCTTAGCATTCAGTATAATTTAAACCTTTGACTTAATCTAAGGAAATCAGTACATTAACTATCCAAATCAGTTATTTAGATGTCACTTGGAAACTTTAATAAAGCATGGTTTTACCCAAATACACAGACTAAAACACAGTCATACAGGCAGGTCTAAAAGTCACTATGACAGATTCTATAATGAAAATTTTTGCTGGAAATTTGTTGTTACCTGGTGATTTAGGGTTGTTTTTCTTGTGTGATCTCCAATTTCACAAAAGGAAAATATTATTTTTGCCAAAAGCTTAACGCAGATTAGAGTGGTGATGTGCTGGAGCCTGCTCATACTTCTGAGAGCCATACGTTCACATCTCTCTTCGACCCTGAGTTCACTAACATCAAGTTAGTAACCTGAAACTGGTCATGGTGGGAGTATTTACACCATAGAATTGGTGGACTACAAAACAAGCCTGCCTCCTCCTGCAACCTATTTAGATATAGTTATTACACACCAATCAGTACAATACCGACTAAACGAGATAAGAAATTAATAGTGAATACTGAAGTGTATCCGCCTGGGTGGAGGTGCACGGAGTGCTGGCTGCTGAGTTATCTTGCCAAGGATTATGTCTCTTCCACATTAGACAACCTGGTGGATGTGGGACTACAAAGACCTGGACCCCTGAAAGGCCATTCCAACTCTGGAGCGTCTCATGGGATTAGCTAAGGGCTCTGTTGCAACTGCAACCCATTTGGACTTCTCCCTCTGCCCAAATATGTTTTCTCTGAAAATAGGCCCTCCAAAACTGTCTGCACAGAGCTCCCTGTCACAGAGTCCGGTTTGCAGAAAACTTGATATAAGACATGCATGTGGTTTTACTTGGCATATAATTAGTACTCAAAAATAATTAGCTGTTAACAACATATTTGTAATAATTCTTTCACTGTACCATGGTTCTTAATCTAGTTGTTAGATAGAGGAAAATAAATTTAGGTATTTTTTCCTCTTATAAGTTAAAAAAAAAAAGAAGAAGAAGATTTGGCTATGGACAACAACAACAAAATAATGACTGTCTTAGTTAACATTTAATAGCAAACTTTTAACTAATAATAATCTTAGTTAACTTTTCAAAATGAGAATCTGAATCAGTTATTTCTGGGGGGCTAAACGGACAACTGCAAATTCAAATCCATTTAAGAGTCAGAAAAAAATGGTTAAACTTGACTCAGTTAATAAAGAATTTCAGAAGTTTGTCAAATTTAGGGTGGTGATTTTTAAACATGTTCTAACTACTAACTAAAAGACACAACACTGAGGGATCTTTAATTGTGATATAAATACAAAATTGATAACACCACAGTTCCAAGAAGGATGACTAAGAGGATGTTTCTTTAGTAATCTGGTTAGCTGGTAAAACCTTCTCGGGTCAATTTAAAAATAAATTTAGTATGATGACCATGTTATTCCCCTCCTGAGACCACACAGAACCTGAGCGTAATGCATCCCTAGAGAGGATTCGATGCAAACCACAATTGAAAAACATTGGACAGTCACTCACAGGCATCCAGTATAATAATATGCCGTGTACATTCTTGGTTATGCATGAATGTCATGATGACTATTAAGGAATGAATTATTTTATTTGGTATCATGATATTTCTTAGAACCCTGTGAGGAATTGTACAAAATTAAGCCATAATAATTCACATATTGGTTGCATATTAAAAGAAAATATCTCACATATATTTTCAAAGACCATTTTAAAGCATTCTTTTCTATGCATTAAAAAAATGACAATGAAAGAATAGTTTTTGGTATCTGGTTTCTAGTATGAAACCCAGGCTCAGCCAGCAACATAGAGACCATATGCTATTATAGGAGGAAGCCATCTGATTTTTCCCTGTTTATTTACTGACTTATTAGTTTACTCAGACAACTCTGGGAAAGATAGTAGAGAAGTCACTGAGGATAATGAGATAAATAAAAGGTTATTCCTCTCACAGAACCCATAGTTTTATTGAAGAGATATACCTGTAAAGAAACAAATGCAATTCAAAGTAAAAGAAATTTAGTGAATATCTTTCCCTCATGCTTTACTTACTTTTGTAGGTAATATCACAGTGCTCCTCTCCATGCTTTATTCTGTTATCCTTTCTGTGTGACTCTGTTGAGGGCTAAGTCCCTGGATGTATCAGTCTCAAGGTAAACCTATCAGAAGCCCATTCTGGGATTGTCCCAGCCAAAGTTTCCTGCCTTTTAGATTTGGAAAGATGTGAAGAAAAGTCTGAAAACAGTTATTTCCCTATTTTTTGTAAAAGAAATCAAGGCAAAAAAATTTTTTAAAGGGTTTCCAAGCTCTCATCCATGAAACTCCAAGAGCTAGTTTCTATCACTAATCCCAGAAGCAATCTGAGTATCTTTGTGACCAAGCTTCAGTTGAGTTTCTCCATCTTTCAATAGAACATGCTCATTAATTCAGGAAACAAAAACAGTTCCAGATTAATGGGGCTTATGTCATTGAGGGAATCATCTTAGAAAATGAAAAGAGGGCTGGGCATGGTGACTCACACCTGTAATCCCAGCACTTTGGCAGTCCAAGGCTGGAGGATCGTTTGAGACCAGGAGTTTGAGACTAGCCTGGGCAACATGGTAGGATCCTATCTGTACCAAAAAGTAGCAGGGCATGGTGGTTTGCATTACACAGGAGGCTGAGATGACATGATCCCTTGAGCCTAGGAGTTTGAGGCTTCAGTGAGGTATGATCACACCACTGCACTCCAGCCTGGGTGATAGAGTTAGACCCTGTCTCTAAGAAATTTTTTAAAAGTAGAAGAAAAGAAAGAAAGAAATACAAAATTATAAATGTGCAGCCATGTATAAAAGTGATTATTTATTTTTGAAGAAAAATAAAAATACAAGTTTCCGGAACCCCTGGAGGGTCTTGTCTTTGGTAATTTACCAGACAAGCTTACACAGAATTGCTTCCTAGCTGCCAGCTGGCTTCCTTTCCCACATAGACCTCTCTAGGACAACCAGCAACTGCTTGGACACAAAGGGGCCTATGCAAGTGAAAGAACCTGAAGCTCAGGCTTCAGTAGTTCCCAAATAAATCTGCCTCCAGCAGCACAGATGTCTGAAGTACAGTTGGAGAATAAAGAGAGAAAGGGCAGCTCCAGTCCCAGGAAAGGTTTCTCCTTGTGGTGAGCGCTCAATGCATGATTAATCAGTCTTCTAAAACAGAGGAAGTGGACAGTAACTCAAGATTTTGCAAATTCTTTGCATTCATTTACGGTGTCAAGAAATAATAGCATGTTTGAGAAAGTTTGTCTTATTTAAATGTGACAACAAATAAGAATTAAAGATGATTGCGGGTAGTGAGTTAAAGAATCCTTCTCCATATAATCTTAGACTATGCTGGTTAAATTTGTGACCTCCTGCCCCCTGCTCTTCCTCCTCCTTGTGTTCACTTCCCTGGCCTTTGAGCCTCTAGGAGGGAGGATACTTCAAAGTCCTGCTTCCAGGATTTTTATGCACAGCATATGCTTTCTATTCTCAGGATACTCTACCAAATCCCAATATTTTGCCCTTGTCCTCAAAATAAACACAGCATTCAAAAAGGGAAAGGAATAAAGAGCACAACAATAACAAATGACAGAGCTTTTCTCTTTTACACCAAGCTCCTTAAGACATCAAGAAGCTTAACAGGAATAACAAACATTACCCTTTCAATATAGGATCTATGTCACCAGAAGTTCACCAGTGAGTTGCTGGCTAGACTAGTGTGGAAAACCAAAGGACTTTTTTTTTTTTTTAAGTAGAGGGAAATGACACTCCATTTATTGAAAAAAAAATATATATATAGCAAAAAATTAAAATTAAAGAGTCAAATAAATTAACTTTTCACAGAATTAACACAAGAATTCTAGTATGGAAAAAGAACGTCATTTGAAACTCTATTCCCCATATACTCCTTTTTCTTGATTCAAGTTAAAAAAATAATAATAATTTACCCTGTTGACTTATACCATTTGGAGATCCTCTGAGGAAATGTAAACAAAATTATAAGTGCACAACCATGTATGAAAGTGATTATTTATTTTGAAGAAAAAAGAGAAATGCAAGTTACGGGACTCTTGGAGGGTCATATCTTTGGTAATTTACCAGAAATTATTACACAGAATTGGTTCCTAGTTGCCAACTGGTTTCACTTATTATATAGAAATTTCTACCACAACAAGCACCTTCTTGGACATAAAGGAGCTCATGCAAGTGACAGACTATGGTGTGTCCTACTACCTGTAGTCAGGACCAGCCTGCTTCAGTTAATAATATAGTTAAAACTAAAGACATGTTTGCATGTGTTCTGGAGGAATGGGGTGTTGGCAAGTGCCTAGGGTCTAGGGCTGAGCTTTGTTTTCCAATTTCTACAGCAGGAGAACCTGGAATCCTGTAGGATTCCTGCCCTGCCCCATTGCTGGACTGTCAGTTCCCTACTAGGACATTCTGCCCTGTCAAGCTGTGAGGCCAACTCAAGACAAACATCTGAGCCAGCTCTGCACCATTTTGTGAAGGAGATTTTACATTTGCTGACCCTCATCTGTCCTGTCACACAGTGGCTATCTGTTGAGTCATCTTTTCCTCCCTCCATCTGTAGACACTGTCCTGAAGTTGCTCTTGTCTCATTAGGACAGAGTGTAAACACACCTGGGCCTGTTTTCCCGGTCAGTATCCCTGTCTTAATCCCTTCATTCCTAAGATTTCTGTTGGATTCTTCCTTTGACCAGGTAATAGCTTCCAAAATAATTATAATCACTAATGGAAGATCTCTCTGCTTTTGTAGGTTTGAAATTCTGTATGAATGTTGACTTATTTTAGACTGTCCTCGGTATGGTCTCCCAGTGTGGTTCTGTAGGAAGCCCAAATTCCTGTGGGTAGGGGTCAGCATCTCCTTCCAACAAGAAGTGAAGGAAAAATGGGAGTTATTATTCTCATAATCATTTGTGGTGAAGATACAACTCCCAAAACAGGACCCTGAAATTGAGAAGGCAGTTCTTAGACTAAGAAGGGCATTGCAGGACTTTGAGGAGTCTAGGCTACTTCAGGGGATCTACCTACCTAGTAAGTAAGTATATCAAAGCAAAAGCTCCTTATAAAATGATTGAAGAAGCTGTGTTTTGAAAGCCAGCTTGTCTAGTAGGTGAATTTCCAAGGACAAGGGTGTTATAATTTCCATTCATCCCTTCTTGCAAACTTTCTGCACTTATTACCAACAATGAAGCACCTAGAATTGATGTTTAAGGAGCAAGAATTTTTTTTCAAGTGACAAATAGTGAAATATGGCATATAGATTTTTTCCTCAGATAACATTTGCTTTTTATATTGCCATAGTGTACCTGTATCTTAGTGTGCATGAATTCAGTTAGTGTATGTGGGATGTCTCCTGTGTGTCTATCCCCAGCCAGGTACCTTAGGCGATTTCCTGCCATGTAGGAAACAGGACTGACTCCCATGAGAATTTTTAATGCAGCAACAGATTTTGCAAAGTGCAATGTCCTATCTTAAAAGACCTATCAAAGCAGAAACAAACAAACCATTGATATTATCATGTGGTTTAAGAAAATGCAGGTTTTTCCCAGGGTTCCATCTTTAACCCTTTTCCTTTGGTCACCCCACATACTCTTCTTGATTATGTCATGCTTTCTAGTTCAGGTTTTTCTTGGTCTTTTTATTGTGATGGTGTTGGTAGTTGTTTTGTTCTGTTTTTTCATTTTTCCCCCAGTGCTGAAATGAACAAGAACAATCACAGACATCTGTGAGGTGCTTTTTTAAGCAATGGCACACATTTGACAGCTATCGGTGATAGCCACAGCACCAGTAGCTAATTCACTTTTACAAGAATCCCACTTCTTAATTTGACCTCTTAGCTCATTCTCTAACTGAGTTGGTGAAATCCCCCACCATGCAAAGGAATTTTAAAAAGCACTAATCACATGATCAAGTGTCTTTCTCCCAAACTCTCAGGTAAAATGAAAAAAAAAAGTTATTTATTCAAAATTACTTTTCCTGTATTTTAAAAATTTTAATACATTTTCAAATATATTAGGAACAAATGTGGGGGAATAAGAGAGTTTTTCTGGCTAAATCATATTCATCATGGCATGTCACATGGTCTGAGAGCTATTTTAAAAAAAACAAACAAACAAGCAAAAACCAATGGTTGTATTTAAGATGTTTAAGGGAATGGATAACTAAGTTAGTGAAGGATAACTGGCTATCAATCTCTCTAATTAATAGATGCTTTTATAGTACAACGTCAAGCTGTGAGATGATACTGTGCCTCTTGCAGGGCCTTGGAAGAAATAGGGGAAGAGTCATTTAAAGCATGAAGGAGCACAGTTAGCCACACATAAGGCGAGACTGGTTACTGAGGCTCTCTAATCAGCATCTCATCACTTAACAGTTCAGTTAACAAATTTGGACAAAAAGCAATTGAAAACTTCATCCCTAATTATCAAGCCTCCTTAAAGCTTAAGTTTCCAAAGCTTTACCAAGAGAATGGGTGTCACTAATCAATAATGACACCCAGTGAGACACTCCCAAGGAGCTCTCTTTCTGAGCAATGTTTGTTAACCCAGCAGGAAGAGTCCGCAGTGAAATGCTTCTTACTTCAGGGTTAATTATTTGTGTTCCCCCCTACACACACCCAAAGGGAACTTGAAAAAAAGGATAAAAGCCTGTTGCTGGATTCAAGGAGAGCAAAAAGAATCAATTCTGCTGGAGTCCCAGCAACTGGTTAGTTTTGGAATTGCTTTTGTCTTGGTGAGGGAGAAATTCCTGGAGCGTGGTCAAAAGATGGACACTGTTATTACAGAGTAAAGGAGTTTTCTATAAGCTAATATTATTTTTGAGTTGCAGGCTTTCACAAATCTTTTCTTTTAGGACACTGACAATATGGTGGTTTATTATGATTAGCATAGAAATAAAAGCAAGAAAGAGGCAACAAAAAAACACACACAGCTGCTCAATAACCGGGTTACATTTCACATCTGAGGGGAAAAATTCCATTTGTCATGTGGGTCATTTTTCATTTAAAGAATAAAGACTATACAGATAAATCAACTTTTTGGTTAGGATCTTGTTTCTGGAAGGTATTGAGAGGATTTGTGCTTTTTTTTGTAGAATTAAAATTTTTAACTTTAGTATACACATATACATACACACAAATGTAAGTGATGAGAACCAGTTTCAAATATGTATATATATATTTAAAATGTGTTCCGTGTGTGTGTGTGTGTGTGTGTGTGTGTGTGTGTGTGTGTGTGTGTGTGTGTGGTGTGTGTATTTGCAGCCTTGACCTTGGCTCAAGTGATCCAACTTCAGCCTTCTGAGTATCTGAGAATACAGACATGCACCACCGCACTGGCTTATTTTTTTTACTTTTTATTTTGTAGAGACAAGGTCTTGCTATGTTTCCCAGGCACCCTTGAACCCTTGGTCTCAAGCAAACCTTCTGCCTTGATCTCCAAAAGTGCTGGAATTAGACTAATGAGCCACCACACCCTTAGAATATATATATATTTTTAAAATTCTTGAAAGCATTTTAACTTGTAAGATAATGCTTAATTTTTTTTTCAAATTTCACAAAATTCATGAAAATAATTCTAAATTAAATTAAATTTACTGGCCAGGCACAGTGGCTCACACCTATAGTGCCAGCATTCTGGAAGGTTAAGGTGGAAGGATTGCTTGAACCCAGGAGTTCAAGACCAGCCTGAGAAATATAGCAAGATGTCTTCTCTACAAAAAAAAAAAAAAAAAGTGGCTGGGCACAGTGGTTCAAGCCTGTAATCCCAGCACTTTGGGAGGCCAAGGCAAGAAGATTGCCTGAGCCTGTGGGTTTGAGACCAGCCCGGACAACATGGTGAGACCTCGTTTCTACAATAAATCAAACAAATTAGCCAGAGTGGTAGCATGTGCCTGTAGTTCCAGCTGCTTGGAAGGCCAAGGTAGAAAGATCACCAGAGCCCAGCAGGTCGACGCTGGGGTGGCCGTGAGTGTGCCCCTGCACTCCAGCCTGGACAACGGAGTGAGACTCCAACTAAAAAAAAAAAAAAAAAAAAAAAAAAAAATCAAAAAATAAGTTGAGAGTAGTAGTGTGTGCCTGTAATCCCATCTAGTGGGGAGGCTAAGGTAAAAGGATCACTTGTACCCAGGAGTTCGAGGCTGCTGCGGGCTGTGATCACGCCACTGCACTCCAGGTTGGGTTGTCAGAGTGAGACCCTGACTCAAAAAAAAGAAAAAGGTTACTATTTTCTTAATGGAAATTAGTTTGGAACAACTGCCCTGTAAAGGCATCCTGTGTATATTTTAAATACAGAATGTTTGTGTGACCCTTTTCTGTGACATCCTTGTCCTGAGTAAGTACTCAGTGTGCACACTGCAGCATCTTGTCACATTTTACTGTCATTTTTGGTTTACATGTATACAACAAATCCGTATATGATGACTGATTTCCCATTATACTTTGAGCTCTTCGTGGGCAGAGTTCACACTTAGTCACTTTTCCTTACCCAAAACTTAAGCAAATATTTTCTAGAGTGCAATAATCTGTATGGTAGGCTAAACAACAGCCCCTTAAAGCTAACGACAGCCTAAACCTTGGAACCTCTGTGTTACCTTATATGGTAAAAGGGACTCTACCCTGCAAAGGAGATAAAATTGCCCAAATGGGCCCAATGGAATCATGACTCCATTATTACAGGAAGACAGGAGGATCAGAATTAGTAGTAAAAAATATGATGGAAAAAATAAGAGGTTGGAGTGATGCAAGAAAGCAGTGGTTAGAGAATTAGGGATTGTAGGTAGTCTCTAGAAGCTGAAAAAATGCAAGAAAATAGATCTCCCTTCAGGTTCACCAAAAGGAATTAGCCCTGTCTATACCTTGACTAAGTTTGAGGCCATTTGTTACAGCAGCACTATGAAACCAATACAGTGTATTATTGTTTGGTGCATTACATATATATTCTCCTTAAGTTCCTCTCTGACAAACCTCCTGGTATCATGAGTTTGTAGAAGAGGCAATAACTATGTGAAAGGTGAAAACTCTTGGTTTTCCTAAGCCAAATTTCCTAGATTCAAAACGCAGTTCTGTACTAATTTACTGTCTGACCTTGGTGCCATTTAGCCTCTAAATAGCTCAGTTTCTTCTTAGTTAAATGGAGATAATAACAATTCTTATAGGACAGGCTATTTTGCGTCTGAGAAATAAATAAGACAAAGTATTATGTGTGTGTTTAGTGCATTAGTTAGTATTTGAAAATTAATCAGTGATTTTGTTTTATAATAAAAACAAATAAGTATAAAAATGTTGACTGTGCCTAAATAAATCACCTTGTAAAATCATAGATTTTGACTGGAAGTCACTTGTTGTGTTGCCTACTACGTATTTCACACACCAAGGCAGTCATAGAGCATAGATGAGGAGGAAGTTTCCAACAGGCTTAGTAACTGAGAACAGATACAGAACACACCATGGGTTATGCTAAGAGGAATCCAGCTTTATGTTGGCTCATAGAATGCCTGTCATTCTCTTCACTTAGAATGTTCTCTCAGGGTATCCAGAGCCTTGAGCATGTCACATGCTGTCTGCCAGGAATGCCCTCCAATCCTACAGCTATATCCCTTTCTCCCTTAGCAAGAATCTGCAATCTACATGCTATCTTCTGTCTTATCCAGCTCTCAGTTATGAACGCTTTCATTCCCTTAACATACTGCCACATGAATCCCCTCAGAGTGGGTATACACCTCCCTAACAATTCTTCAGAGAAAGTGCTTTTGCTTTCCCTCAGAATATCATGCTAGGCACTAACGATACAATACAAGAAATCAAAACACTAGATGATCTGATAAATCAGTCTTTGTAGGTGACCCAGTGGTTTAAGTGACATTAACGTATATACCTTTCCACAAATACATACAAATACCTTATAGCAAGTTTACATCTTTTAAAAAAAGCATTCTCGGTCCCAAAATTTTAATTCAGAAGAGTAATGTATTGGCACAAATTTCAGCAAACTCTGGCAAATCAGTTGAGCACAGGTGCTGACATAGAAAAATTATTGGTACCTCTCAACACAATTAATAGTAGCATAAATTTTTTAAAACCTGTTTTATTGTGTGATATAAGAATTGATATTTGGATTTTTTTTATTTTTTTCATAATCAATATTTTTTATTATGGTTGTGTGGGGTACAGTTAAGGGTTAGGTGTACAATTACATTTCATTCAGGCACCCTGTTGATAAGAGGTGCTTCCCCATCCCCAGACAGATATTTACTACTGTTAATCCCATCTCCCTCCCCACCTCCATAGTTTCCCAGTACCGTCAGTGATTTTCTTATAGTATTACATTGGATGTTCAAGGTCCATTATATGAGTGAGAACATGTGATACTCAGATCTTTGTTTCTGTGAGAGGTCACTCAGTATTATAGACTCTAGTTTCATCCAGGTTGCTGCGAAATTCATGATTTTGTTCTTTTTTATGACTGCGTAGTATTCCATCGTGTATATGTACCATATTTTTTAAATCCAGTCCTCTTTTGATGGGCAGCATGGTTGTTTTAAGCAAATATTTACAACAAGGTTAGGCAATTAAAAAATAACTGAACCATAAAATCTTTAAAAATGGAAATCAATTTCACTCTCCCCCAAAGACATATTGTAAACTATCAATATCTTTATTCCAAATAAATTATTTTGGAATTGTGCCTATTCTATAATGATGTTATGATAAGAGTCAGGTGAGACCATTTGATTTACTTAACTGCTAAATTTTCTGAGATACAGCTTTCTTTTTTTTTTTTTTTTTGAGTTGGAGTCTCACTCCATCGCCCAGACTGGAGTGCAATGGCTGCTCCCGGCCACCACAGCCTTGACCTGCTGGGCTCCGGTGATCCTTCTGCCTCAGCCTTCCAAGTAGCTGGAACTACAGCCGCACGCTACCACGCCTGGCTGACTTTTGATTTATTGTAGAGATGAGGTCTCGCCAAGTTGCCCAGGCAGGTCTCTAACCCATGGGCTCAGGCAATTCACTCACCTCAGTCTCCCCAGGTGCGGGATTACAGGCTGAGCCACCGAGCCTGGGGAGATACACCTTTCTAAGGAAATCAAGGGATATGTGATTTTAAGTCTTCAATGAACAATTGATTAACTCACTTTATATTTTAGATGAAGGGTTTAATTTGTACTATATGTCTCATAAATACTGCTAATAACAGTGAAATTTCAAAAGCTACATAGTTAAATATTACACCTTAGTTTGTTATTGTCAAAGTTATTTTGACAATGTAAGAGAATTGCTATGTCCCATTATCTGTGTGTGCTAAAGAATCTCCTACTTTACCTGTTCTTTTTACTTACACGTTTATTTCTGTAGGCATCAATTCCAATTTGCAATTTATAATTTGTGTCTTTACAAAGATAATTTTTACAAAAGCAATATCTTGATTTGTTCAAAGAAACCTCAATTTAATAAATATTCATATTTTACATTCATGTGTAATAGTTTTTTCAAATCTCCATTTATTCTCAAAAGACATTTTAAGCATTCAACTCTCTTAAATAGTAGTTAAGATTACTGCCCATTTGGTGTAGGGGAAATTAAAGTGGTTGGTTTTCTTGTGTTTTTGTTTTTGTTTTTTAATTTTTTTTTATTATAAAGATGTGGGGTACAATTCAGGGTTAGGTATACAACATTGATTATGCAGGTACCCTTGTTGATGAGGTATGCTCCTCCCTCCCCTAGCAGTTTCATTCAACTGCCAATCCCACCCCAACTCCGCTGACAGTTTCCACTAGGGATTCCCATTTTGCCAATCCCCTTATTATAGTATTATAATAATTGTTCAAGCTCCACTTATGAGTGAAAACATATGGTACTCTGTTCTTTGTTTCTGTGATTCATCACTGAGTATGATCAACTTTAAATCCACCCAAGTTACTGCGAAGTCCATGTTTGTCCTTTATGGTTATGTAATAGTCCACCGTTGTATGTATATGACATTTTTTTTTAACCCAGTTCAGCTTCGATGGGCAACATGGTTGGTTCCATGTTTTTGCTATTGTGAATAGAGCTGCAACAAACATGCATGTGCAGGTATCTTTTTTGTAGAATGATTTGAGTTCCCCTGGGTATATTCCCAACAGGGGAATTGCTGGGTCATATGGAAGGTCAATTTCTAGTTCTTTCAGAAATCCCTGCACTGTTTTCCAAAGAGGTTGCACTAGTTTGCATCCCCACCAAAAGTGTGGAAGCATTCCTTTCTCTCCATATCCTTGCTAGCATCTGTTGTTGTTTGTTTATTAATGATGGCCATTCTTACTGAGGTTAGGTGGCATCTCAATGTGGTTTTGATTAGCATTTCTCTGATGATGAGTGAGGCTGAGCACTTTTTCATGTGTCTGTTGGTTGCCCGTATATCTTCTTTTGAGAATTATCTATTCATGTCTTTTGCCTACTTTTTAATGGGACTGTTTTTTCCCCCTCTTTTGGTGCATTTGAGTTCCTTGCAGATTCTAGATGTTAGGCCTTTGTCAGATACACATTTGGCAAATATTTTTTCCCATTCTGTGGGTGATCTCCCTGCTCTCTTGATAGTTTCTTTTACTTTGCAGAAGCTCATTAGTTTGATGAGGTTCCACTTGTCTATCTTATTTCTTAAGGTATGGGCATTTAGGGTTCTGAATAGGAATTGGTGCCAGTTCCAATTTCCATAAGGTGTCTCCTGCATTTTCTAAGATTCTTATAGTTTGAGGTTTTATGTTTAGGTCTTTGATCCATTTGGAGTTAGTTTTTGTGTGTGGTGATAGGTAGGAATTCTGTTTCAATCTTCTGCATGTAGTCAGCCAGTTTTCCCAGCACCATTGACTGAATAGGTTCTCCTCTCCCCAGTGGTTGTTGTTGGAGGTTTTGTCAAAGATGAGTTGATTGAGAAATTGAGACTTTGCTTCCGGAATCTCTATCCTGTTCCATTGGTCTATATGCCTGTTCTTATATCAATACCAGGTTGTTTTTATTACTGTAGCCTTATAGTAAAGTTAGGAATCTGGGAGTGTGATAACTCCTGCCTTGTTTCTTTTGCTAAGGATTGTTTTGGCTATTCGTGATTGTTTATGTTTCCATATGAATTTCTGTATTGTCATTTCCAGGTCTGAGAAGAATGATGTTGGTAACTTAATGAGTATTGTGTTGAATCTGTGGATTATCTTTAGTAAGATGGACATCTTAATAATGTTGATTCTAACTATCCATGAGCATGGAATATTTTTCCATTTGTGTCTTCTTGGATTTCTTTGAGCAGTTTTGTAGTTCTCATTGTAAAGGTCTTTCACTTCTCTGGCTAGGAAGATGCTGAGGTATTTCATTTTTTTGGTGGCTATTATGAATGGGATTGTGCTTTTAATTTGGGTCTCTGACTGCTTGTTGTTGATGTATAGAAATGCAACTGTCTTTTGCACATTTATTTTTGTACCCTGAGACTTTGCCAAAGTCCTTTATCAGTACAAGCAGATTTTTGAAAGATTCTCTTGGTTTCAAGGTATAGGATCATATCATCAGCAAAGAGGGATAACTTGACTTTCTCTTTTCCTATTTGGATACCTCTGATTTCCTTCTCTTGTCTAATTGCCTGAGCTAGGACTTCCAACACAATGTTGAACAAGAGGGGTAAGATTGGGCAGCTTTGTCTTGTTCCAGTTTTCAGGGGAAATGTTCCCAGTTTGTGTTCATTTAGCAGTATGTTAGCTGTGGGTTTATCATAAATGACACTTAGTATTTTGAGGTATGTTCCTTCTATACCTAGGTGTTTGAGGGTTTTTATCAAGAAGGGATGCTGGATTTTATCAAAAGCTTTTTCTGCATTCAGTGATATATAGTCATGTGGTCCTTGTTTTTACATCTGTTGATGTATTTAATTACAGTTATAGTCTTGTGAATGTTGAACTAACCCTGCATCCTGGGGATGAAGCCTACTTGGTCATGGTGGATGATTTTTCTGATGTGTTTTTAGATCCAATTTGCTAGAATCTTGTTGAGGATTTTTGCATCTATATTCATAAGGGATATTGGCCTGCAGTTCTCTTTTTTGTTGGATCTTTACCCAGTTTGGGTGGAAGTGTGATGGTAGCTTCAAAAAGTGATTTTGGGAGAGTTCCATCCTTCTCAATTGCCTGGAATACTTTCAATAGGATTGGTATCAGCTCCTCCTTGTATGTTTTGTAGAATTCTACTGGAAAGTCATCTGGTACAGGGCTTTTTTTTTTTTTTTTTTTTTTTGTAGGTAGTTTTCGTATGACAGAGTCAATTTCCTGGGTTATTATTGGTCTATTTAGTGTCTCAATGTCTTCTTGTTTCAATCGGGGAAGGTTGTGTGATGTCAGAAAGTCCTCCATTTCATTTAAGTTACCAAGTTTGTTTTCATATAGGTGTACATAGTAATATCTGATAATCTTTTGTATTACTTTGGCATCAGTTGTGATTTGTTTTTTTGTATTTCTGATTGTGTTTATTTGGACTTTTTCTTCTCTTTTTCTTGGTTATTCTGGCTAGGGGTCCATCAATCTTGTTAATTCTTTCAAAGAACCATCTTTTTGTTTTGTTGATGTTTTCTATATTTTTGTCTTCTATGTCCTGTATTTGGGCTCATATTTTGGAGATTTGGATTCTTCTGCTAAAGTTGGGATTTGGTGGTCTTCTCCTTCCAGCTCCCATAGGAGATTTGTTAGGCTCTCAACTTCTGATCTTTCCATTTTCTTGATGTGTACTTGTAGAGATATAAATTCCCCTCTTAGAACTGATTTCATGGCATCCCAGAGGTTTTGATAAGATGTTTCTGCATTTTCATTTGTTTCTAGGAATCTTTCAATTTCTGCTTTGATTTCAGTTTTGACCCAGTAGTTTTTCAGCATCATGCTATTTAGTGTCCATGTCTTTGTGGGCTTTGGGGAAATATTGCTGATGTTGATGTTTATTTTTATTCCATTGTGGTCTGAGAATTTGCATGGAAGATTTCAAACTTATGGAATTTGTTTATGTTTGATTTATGGCCAAGGATGTGATAGATTTTGGAGTACATTCCATGTGGTAATGAGTAGAATGTTTATTCTGTGTTTGTTGGGAGGAATAATCTGTAAGTATCTATTAAGTCCATTTGTCAAGTGTTTAGTTTAGATTCTGGATCTCCTTGTTGATTTTTTTGCCTTGTTGATCTATCTAGAGCTGTTAGTGGGGTATTCAAGTCCCCTGCTATAATAGTGTTGGAGTCAATATTTTTTTTTTTTTTAGTTTACTTAGTAGTTGCTTTATAAATGCTGGTGCTCCTGAGTTGGGTGAATGTATGTTTAGGATGGATTTTTCTTTTTGATGGATTGAACCTTTTATCATTATGTGATATTCATTTGCATCTTTTTAAATTTTTGATAGCTTATAGGTTGTTTTGTCTGATAGTAACTCCTGTCTTCTTTTATAATCCATTTGCCTGGAAGCTAATTTTCCATCCTTTACCTTTGAGTCAAGTAGTGAGATGAATCTCCTGGATGCAGCAAATTATTAGGTCATGGTTCCTTACCCAGTTTGCCATTCTGTGTCTTTTCCATGGTGTATTTAGTCCATTCACATTCAGGCTGATTATTGAAATGTGATTGTTTTTCCCCATCATGAGGTTCTTAAAAAGTTTTTTCTTAGCTTGTTTTCTTTTGGATTTGGAGTTGTAGTATGCATGTGTCTTCAAGTTTCTTGCTGTGTTGTATTCTCTGTTGATTCTGTGCTCTGCTGTTCTCTTGGGAAGTGTGTGGTCATTCTTTTTTTTACTTTCTTCTGTGTTTAATACCTTTTTAAGTGTCTCCTATAGAGCTGGTCTGGAAGCTGCATAATCTCTTAGGGATTGGATGTCTGGGAAGGATTTTAATTCTACATCACTGATGAAACTGAGCTTGGCAAGACAGGGAAATTTTTGGTTTAAATTATTTTTCTTTGAGGACTATGAATATAGGGCTCCAGTTCCTTGTTTGTAGTGTTTCTACTGATAGGCCTGCTCCTATTCTGATTGGTTTTCCCCAGTAGGTAGTCTGACCTTTCACTCTTGCTGCCTTTAGGATTTTTTCTTCTGTATCTACTTTGTGTAGGTGAATTACTATGTGTCTAGGGGTTGGTCTTTTCTTTTGCTATCTTGGGGGATTCTCTATATTTCTTGTGTTTGACTGCTCACATCTCTGCTGAGGTGGGGAAGATTTTCTTGGATTACCTCCTGGAATACTCGCTCTAAGTTGTTCTCTATTTCTCTTTCTTCTTCTAGGATACCAATCAGGTGTTGGTTCAGTCTCTTGATATAATCGTACATCTCTTGTAGGTTTTGTTCTTTCTTTCTGAGTCTTCTCTCTATGTTTTTACAGATTGGGTTAATTCCATGTTTTGATCTTCAAGTTCTGAGATTCTTTCTTCAGCTAGATTAATTCTGCTTTTCATGCTTGTCATCTTGTTATTTATTTCCTGTTTTATTGCCAAAATCTCTAAGTTCTTTCAATGTTGCATCTTTCCTTTCTTGAGTCTTATTTATTCTTTCCATCCATTTCCTAATCCCTGTTATATTCTGAGGCCAGCCCTTGAAGACTTCCATTGTTTGGGCACCAAGGTCTGATTTTTTTCAGGAGTTTTGTTTTGGGTACAGTTGAAATTGCCTGTGTCTTCCTTTGGTTTTTCCTCATTTGTGACATATCTCTTGTTTTTCTCTTTATTTCTGTTATCCAGTGTCAGTGGGAGAGGCTTTCCCTTCTGATATTTGCTCAGTTCTCTATTCTTCCCTGATCTGTGCTCTGAATTTGTTCTATTATGAAATAGAATGGTGGATGGGAAGCTTTGTTGTCTCTTATAGTTTTTGAAATTCGACTAAAGTAGAGATGGAGCACTAGGATTCAGAAACTACTTGCAAATTACAATGTTCACTTATTGTGGTATATAATTCCTGAGACCCACTCCCCACCACCACTCTATATGATAATGCAAAGCAGAAACCAAGGGAAAATCAATTGAACACACACAGATACAGACATGCACACACACCCCAAAACAAACTTGAGTAAATACAAAGTGTAACATAAACAACAACAACAAAAAAAAAACAAAACAAGAAAACTAAATACACACACACATGCCTAACACAAAATGAATAGAGAAAAAAAACAGAAAGACCGGGGGGGGGGAGAAATTCAGATCAACCTCTCACTGATATATTGACACACACCTTAAATTATAAAAAATTAAAATAAAAAAAGCCCCAGAAAAACAAAAGAGCAAAAACTAACTAATAACAACAACAACAAAATTGAAAGATGAATGCTCAATCATTCTTATACACACATAAACAGAAAAAGGCAAATAAAAGAAGAAAGAAACAGAAAAGGAAAAAAAAAATTTGAGGGGAATGCAGATCAAACCCTCACATACAAACTCATGCACAAGTGAAAAATATTTTTTAAATAGATAAAAAAACAAGCAGTCAAGAATTTTAAAAAATTGAAAATAAATTTAAAAAAACTTTTTGTAAACCTGCCCTCTTGTGACAGTCTCTGTAATTGTTCCCCTAATCAGGTATTTCCTGCAGAGCCACCTCTTTCACTATCTCCTCAGTGTCTGGAGCAGGGAAGGAGGAAGGGCGGTGGAGTTGGATGGGGCTGCAGTCCTCCCCTCCCACTCTCATATGGTCAGGGAGATCTCCTCCCAAGGTGAGGTGTGGGGTTGTCTCTTCCCCAGGTATGTACTTGCAGAGGTTGCCCCATTCAGGCCTATCCTGAGATGGAATGGAGTTCCCTCTCAATTGTGGCCCAACTGTGTTGGTCTGATGTTCAAAGGATTGCTGGGGAGGAGGGGGTTGGGGTCAGCTCCAGACTCAGCACTGATCTCGTTGGAGTCCTTCCTTGTCCTTTTCTGGCCATACCCTCTGTCCCATGGTTGGATCAGGGTAGGGAGTGGGGCGCCTGGAACCCAACACTCATCAGGTCCCACCGAAGTTTGAGCTTTCAGGATATCCTGAAATCCATCTGGGTCACAATCAATCCCTGAGTAGTTGATCCACCAGTCACATAGATTGGGTCTGTTGCTCCACGGTGAGCAAGTCGGAGCACTTTCATGCCCTGCCTTCAAGAGGGTGGTGGGGTGCCTCTGTTCTCTTCCGTGGGACTTTGCCTTTGGACTCCCTCTGCAGCCCCTACTGCCAGTGGCCTGCCAGGCGCTAAAGTGGCAAGGCAAAGTCTGGATCCCGCAGTCGCTCCTGCCAATGGTGAGGGAAAGCCTGGGGTAACAGTCTCTCCCCGCCACTTTTCACATGAAAACTGTCCATTTTTTTAAAAAAATGGCACTCAGCTTCTGCAACCTTGGAAGAGCCAGGGACCAAGCAGAGAAGCTGCAGCACAGCAAATGCACCAGGTGCCTGGCCACTTGCTCTTGAGTCCCCACTTAAACAGTCTCTTCCAGCATTTTCTTCCCAGAGAGGATTTTGTCGATTTAAAAAAAAAAAGAAAAGAAAGAAAATGGTGCTTGGCTTCTGCATCCCAGGAATCGCGAGGGTCCAAGCCCAGCAGCTGTGACTCCAGCTGCTGCACCAGGAGAGCCCTGGTCGCTAGCTCCCTAGCCCTCACTCAGTCAGCCACTCACATGCCCACTCGCTCACCAGTAAATAAACAAAATTTCCCATACACTCACTCACTCACACCAGGACTTGCATAGTCTGACTGACTCGGCCGCCATCTTGCCCTTGCCTCTCTTGTGCTGTTTTAACGATTCCCAAAATGCAAAATTGATACATGGTGGAGGGACCAACTAGAAGTGAATTAAAGACTTCTCATTTGGTATCTGAAGATTCTTTTTTCATTACTACTGCCGCGTGGCAAATAAATATCAGAGAAGGAATATTTTATTGCAAGTGGTAGGCAGGGTAGATTCCCCTCCAGGAAATCGCATATGCCATATGAAATAGTTTTGTGCCTTTCAGAATCCCCTGCAGAGAAAGGATATTTCTAGGTACAATATTCAATTAGGTTATTAATGAAGAGACATTGACTAAAGGACTAAAAACAAGAGGATTGCCCCAACGACCTGCTGTGAAACATGAAATAGAAAATTGCACAAATTAAGACAATGGTCAATATTTTCCTCAGCTAGAAAATTAGAGGATCGAAAAAAAAAAGTTACCTTTCAATTTCTTTCAGTTAGTATAGTCTATGACTCTAAAAGAATGAATCAGATATTAAATTCCATTATAAGCCAGGCTTCTGGGACCAATTCTACAAAAAATATTTTCCAGTTCATGCTTTTTCTTATCTCTAACAAGAGATTTGAAAGCTTCAATAAAGACACACACACACACACACACACACTCAGAAATACAAAGTTGATTGGCATTAACTGGGAGAATTGGAAATATACTTATCGAAATGTCTGAGCAATTCCAAGTTTAACAATGTTCAAAGACAGGATGTCATAGATTCCCTCATCTATTCCCAAATTTATATTCTTTATCTAGTGCCTACTATTCCAAATACTGTGAAAGGTGGTAGAAACACAAAATTAGCTATGACATATGGTTTTAAAATATCATATTAAATGAGTACAAATTCTGATTGAGGAAAGGGGTAAATCTTGGAGAAGGGGTAATAGGAGCATTCAGACAATACAATCTATTGCCCAAGTAAGGTTTTAATAGCTAAGTTGAGAGGAAAAGGGATGGCATTCCACAGGCAGGGACCAGATTTAGCAAAGATACAGATGTACGACATGCTTGGCCAGTCTTGAGAATGGCGAGAAGTACAGCATGTCTAATAGATTGAGTGGGAATATGAGAGTGACAAACAGGAAAAAGAGTCTAGACTAAAGACATGCGAGGGATCATGGACATCATTATGTAGCAGTTTGAAATCACAGAGGGTTTTTAAGCAGAGGATTTGAAATGCTTCCTCTTGGTGTTGGAAAGTAAAATGATTGAGATTGAGATTAGTGAAATCCTTTTTTTTTTTTTTTGCCTACTCAGAAGGTCCAGGGGAAAGATATGAAGGACTTGAATTCAGTTGAGGCGATGAATGATTAAAGAGATTTTGCTCAAAGAAAATCAGTCTCAGCCAGGCTGGGTGGCTCAGCCTGTAATCCGGCACCTTTGGGAGGCTGAGGTGAGTGGATTGCCTGAGCCCGTGGGTTCAAGACCCACCTGGGCAGGCGAGACCTCATCTCTACAATAAATCAAAAAATTAGCCAGGCGTGGTAGCGCGTGCCTGTAATTCCAGTTACTCACAGGGCTGAGGTGGAACGATCGCCAGAGCCTTGCAGGTCGAGGCTGCGGTGGCCGGGAGCGGCCACTGCACTCCAGTCTGGGCGACAGAGTGAGACTCCAACTCAAAAAAAAAAAGAAAATCAGTCTCAGCTAGGACAAATTTATAAAGAATTACTAAACTTCAAGTAGCAAATTAACTAAGTTAAAGGATGTAGGTGAGCCTAGCCCCAGCCCTGATTAGATAGCAGTGATTTGCAATTGGTTGACTAAGGGAAGACTAAACTCTTAAGGCTTCTATTTTTGTTAGACTAATCATGTTTGCTTGTAAATCAGTACCCAATAATAAGTTTAGATGATAAATTATTTGAAGTGTTTTGTTCCCTGAAAGTGGTAAGCATCCCCCCTTGAATCATATTTGAATTCTTAGTTGTTTAGAAATTCCACTTAGAAATGGTTAATGACTAAACCACAGTGAGATTCACTCAAGAATCATTTTTATTAGTGAAATGTGAATAAAAGAAGTATATTTGTTTGTCCTTCAATGATCCTCTATCTAAAATTAAAAAATGGTTGGGGTAGATATTAAAATAACATGAGTATAGTGGTTGGGTCTGGGATTGACAATGGGAAATGACTGCAAATGGGCACAAGAGATGTTTTCATGTGATAGAAATGTTCAGAAACTAGTCTGTGGTGACAATGGCACAGCTATGTAAATTTTGCTGAAAGTCATTGGTTTATACTTTCAAAATGGGTGAGTTTTATGGTAGATAAATCAGACTCTGCAAAAGCTACTAAAAACATTATTAATGTTTATGTATTTAGGACTTTAAATCTGCCAAACATGATGGTAAAACTTGACCCAATAAGAGTTTATAGAGTAATTACTAGGGACAAGTATGTCCTAGGTTAGTGCTTCTCAAAACGGAGTGTGCATATGAATTACCAGAAGGGCCAGGCATGGTGGCTCCCTTCTATAATCCCAGCACTATGGAAGGCTGAGATGTGAAGATTGCTTGAGCCCAAGAAGTTAAGACCAAACTGGGCAACAGAGTGAAGCCCTGTCTCTACAAAAAGTCAAAAAATTAGTCAGACATGGTTGTTGCCTGTGGTTCCAGGTATCCAAAAAGTTGAAGATGAAGGATAGCTTGAGCCCTAGGATTCAAGGTTGAGGTGAGCTGTGATCATGTCACTACACTCCAGGCTGGATGAAGAGTGAGATCTCAACTAAAGAAAGAAAGAAAGAAAGAAAGAAGGAAAGAAAGAAAGAAAGAAAGAAGGAAGGAAGGAAGGAAGGAAGGAAGGAAGGAAGGAAGGAAGGAAAGAAAGAATAAAAGAACTACCAGAGGATAATAAATGCAGATTCTGATTCAGTAGGTCTAAGGCTGGATTCATAATTCTGTTATTTTAACAAACTTTCAGGTATTGCCATGTTTTGGCTGAGAAACCATGTCCAAATGGTAAGGTTCTAGGCACTGGAAGTCCCACAAGGAAGCAAGATAATTTTCTTGCTCCCATAGAGATGATAATCTAGTAAAGAAGTCAGGTAATGAGGAAGCAAACAGATAAATGCTCAAGATAACTTCTCATATTTACTATAGACTTCAGAACAGCCCTATGATTCAACATTTGTATTCACTGCCTACCATGTGCCAGAGATCTTGACAGGCATGGAGATACCATTGTTAAAAAACCACAATTCTGATGGCATAGAATTTGCAATCTAATGCCAGACTCGCTGCACCCTAAAAACAACCCTATGAGATATATAATGCAATACTCTTTATTTTACAGAAGCAGAAGATGAGAATCAGAAAAAGTAAGTACTTTCTCCAATTCCACACAGTACTGGCGCTGGGCCCCAAACCCAAGACTGTCTCAACAAAGAGAGTATATTAGACTATACTCTCCTCAATTTCATTTCTAGATGTAAAAAATGAGAAATCAGATTGCATTTATCATCACGGAATACTATGTTCTTTTGGGCTTTGGTGCCCTTGGCAAACTGTACTATCGATTTGTTCACTGAGCTCTTTCCTCTTTCTGGGTCTCACATTATTAAAGCACCCTTGTGCTTATATGGAAGGTTGTGATTTAGGTCTGCATTTCTTTTTCTTCTTTGCTACCAATTTCAGCAGTCCTTTGAGGATTTATTTATATTATCCTCTCTTGGGAATTTGAAGTTCATCTTCATTTATCGTCTGCAGATGTACTTCTCATGCTACTTACTTCCTTTTTTCAGCTCACTAATGATGTTGTTAAACAAAATAGAACTCAACACTGACCCATAAGGACAGCTCCCCAGATTCTGTGTTCATTTTATGTCAATCATTCATTCCTTCAATAGAATGTCTTAGCTTAAAGTGTACATACTGCAAGAAGAGCAAATCACTAACGTTTCCACAAGCATATAAATTTCTAGATACATGTGGGAGAAATATTTGAAAGTCAACAAATTATTTGCATGAGAATGAACAATGGCAGGAAATAGAATATGGAAAGTTACATAATAATTATAATAAGAGGTAACGTGTATTCAAAACGAATATGTCAAACACTTAATTTTACTAGCAGTATCTTTAATTTTGAAAATTACCTTCCAATGTAATTACATTCCTCACCACCACCACCAGAAACTACTGGGTCAGAAACTGAAAACCAATGAGGTAATGTGACATTTCCTGAACTGTCTTTCACCAAAGATCATATATATATTTTTAATACTGCATATTGCTGTTACAAAATACTTGAATAAATACATAGTCTGTGATGTCATTTAACTGGACTCTTAAGAAACCATTCATGCTTCCTTTCTAATTGGGGATATGAAAGTTCTCACACTCACCCAAAAAAGAACTTGATTCGAAGATGGGAGCAAGCATTTCTCTCTCTGAAAGGAACAGCTGACTCTACAGGAACCTGTAATTTTCTGACAAAATCCATATGTCTGGCTTGTTACAGAGTGAGTTATCACTAGCTACCTTAAAATAAGTCTTGTGAAACAAATTCCGGTTTCTATAAAGCTGGAGGAGAAAAGAGACATGGAAAAAAGCTCAAGTATGTAAACGGTCTATACTATTTGAATAGCTATGGTTTCAAGGCAATTATATTAAATACACAAATCTGGTTTTAATGGCCATGCTTAGGAGATGGGCAGTGTACTAAATGTGTAAGTCATTATGAACTTGGCACAGTAGCTCTGTTTATTTTAAGCTCGCTTTTGCTGCTTTTGTTGAGGATGTTTACTTAACCAGACTCTATTAAACATACTAAAAACATTATTGCAGACTTTGTCTTTGTGAGCACATTTAATTGACAAGCCACAGAAGCAATAAATCAACAGGAATCATAGATGATGGCAGATAGGCTAGAGCAGATACAAAGAGGATAGGCAGGCATCTTTTGTTCTCTACTAAAAAAACCTTCAGTTGAATTAAGTGTTTCTGCAAAGCAAAATACTGATAGTTTTAGAGACTGAAGTCTTCTATTTAGCAGACACTAGACCCTGAGCAGGGAACTGCTGGAAGTGCTGCCCTCCAGTATTCTCTGGCCTGCTGAACCAAATAGTTGGCACTGTCTGGTGTCAGGAAAATCCCATGCCTCTAAGTTCATATAGAACCTTATTACTCTAAGTGCTTAATAGGTCCAAAACACCTTGACTCTCCACAATGTTAGCCTAGGAAGGAAGAAAGCTTTTAGATTTGTTTCATGATGTAGGGAAACAAAATTGGAAAACTACAGAACCTTCTATCCAATGGTCCATGTGGATTCCAATTTACTTCTAGCATTATCATAATTTCTGTTCCTTTCTTCCTCTTTCTCCTCTTCCTTGTCCTCTTCCTCCTTTTTCTTTGACATTATCATCATCTTGTTCTCTGTTGTTTTCATCTTTATTCATATTTAGGGGTCTTTACATTTTAAATATTTTAACTGGTATTTTCTGATAAAGATTGTTCTGCCACATACAAATACATTTAAATTATTGAAAATAACTTGAATATTCTAATTTTAAAATTTTTGAATATCAGGTTTTCATAAAATAAGTACCTAGCAGAAAGGCAGTAGATTTATTCTAAATAAAGAAATGAAGAATTTCACCGTACATTATAATTATTTATTAAAGTAATCTTGAAATGCAGCAAATTGGCAGGCAGGGAAAAAAATATGTTTATCTTTACTATTTACATAAATTTAAACCTGACTGAGGTTTTAGACTATGGTCATCAGATAAATTATCTAAAATGTTATTTTGAAGTATGTTTTTTGTTTGTTTTTTTTTTTGAGTTGGAGTCTCACTCTGTCACCCAGACTGGAGTGCAGTGACCGCTCCCAGCCACCGCAACCTCGACCTGCTGGGCTCCGGGGATCCTTCCGCTTCAGTCTTCCAAGTAGCCATAACTACAGGCACGCGCTACCACGCCCGGCTGATTTTTAATTTATTGTAGAGATGAGATCTCGCCAAGTTGCCCAGGCGGGTCTCAAACCCACGGGCTCAGGCAATCCACTCACCTCATCCCCCTAAGGCGCGGGATTACAGGCTGAGCCACTGAGCCCGACTTATTTTGAAGTATGTTGACAAAAACTTCAGACACAAATCCAGTTTACGTGGTATGTGGTCTTTTAGAAGAAAAAAATTTCTTATTTACTGAAAGATGAGCACTCTAATATTTCTACAAAGGTTTATAGGGGAACAAAATTAAAAAATAAAATAGTAAACATGAGAGAATGGTCATATACTACATACAGTCTTTTACAAAGTAGCATGTGTTATTTGTTTAACAAAAATGTGTATTTTTAATAAAATAAATTTTGAGGTCCAAAAACAACATATAATTATTTTATAAAGTTGTTCACATATATAAAGTCTTTTGTATGTTGCAGAATATGGAATACTGCTTATAATACTGTTTGTGATCTAAATAAGTTTTGTATGTCAATGACCACAGCATCCCTTATTTATGAGAAAAGTAAGTTTAAGTGCTTATAGTTCCATGCATTTATATAAAGTCAGTTAGAAAATTGCTAGGTTTTAATACCAGGCTTAATCTGGAAATATCATTAATTTAGGAACCATTAAATACAACTTCCAGTATAGGCCTATGGAACTAAGAACTAGGGCTTCAGAGGTAGACCTGGGGTAAACTACCTAACCTCTTTTAACCTTGTTGATCACATCAGTTAAATGGAGATAAAAACTATATCATACAAGGTTTTCTAGCAAGCTTAAATGAGATAACTTATATCATGACCTAAACTCAGTGACTATATATACTTAGTAAATTTTAGTTTTCTGTACTTTAGGAGGTAAGAATACTCTCCATAAGAACAAGAGTCATATTTTATCTATATTTATAGCTGTGCTAGAGCATAGTAAAGTGTTTTACATGAGTAGCTATTCAATAAAATCAGTAGAAATAAGGAAGAAAAAAAAAAGGACCCACTTCTAGTGCTAAACCAACTCCTGTTCTAATATGAGACATAGAACTTACATAAGTTTATTTATGTTTCAGATTTGCATGTAAAAATAAGTAAAATCCTCAAGATACATATCACCTTCTAAACCAGACTCAGGAAAGGAGTTTGTACTGCTGCTGAAAAAGTATTTGAATAAAAGTATCCTATGGCTCTTTATTCCATGATAATAAGGAAAGAAGACAGGCAGACAGGCTCACCAGGACACCCTTAGAAGAATCTGTGTGTGTAGAGCTTGGACCAGGTTGAGACTGTAGAAATTCAGAAGTAGAAGAATGAAAAAACATTTTATAGGGAACAGCAGAATTGATACCAGCCTGGAGATAGTAGACGAATGGTGGGGGTAGGGGTGGTCCAGTGTCTCTGCCTAGGAAACCAGGATGCAGAATAGATGGGCTGAGGGGAGATCATGATTCCTTTCTCATTCCCATGTTTAGATTTAGGTGATGGCAGAACATCTAAGTAAAGATGTTCCATAAACAGAGAAAAATATGTGACTGGGTAGAATATAAAAGGTCAGGGCAGGAGAGGAAAGTCTGGAAATTGTCTGCACAGAGGTGGGTGGTAAATAAAATTAGGAGCTTGGGCTTCTTGGCTTGCTCAGAGAACATCATTTGCAAAACATAGAAGATTATTTTTAAGACTCACTATTTTAATTACATTCACTTTTTAAGTATTTCTGTATTCTCTCTGGAGATTAATATAGTACCATTTAAAACTGAAAAAAACTTGAGAAATTTCTGATCCAATTTATTTGGCCTATAGACAGGCAGAAGTCCAAGTGAGTAAAGTGACATGCTCAAGATTACAGAGTAAATAAGTTTCCACTTTTTTATTTAATCAATAAATATGCAGATATAGGTAGGTGTAAATATAAGATAATTCAAAACCCTATATTGGCATGCATTTCTACTTACAAATTGTCGATTCTTTCATGAGTATAATTTAGAGTCATGCTTGTAATAAATTAAAATGTGTACTTTAAATATATATAGTGCCATAATAGGAAAATCAAAGGTTTTCTACAGATACTAGTATGTCCTTTTTAAAAAACTAGGCTGATAGTACACAAATATATTCACATTTTAAAACACTATCTCATTTTTGTAGGAGTATGTTACAATAATCTATAGTAATAGAGAATATTTTCTGAACTTCAATTTGAAGACATATAAGGCCCTTATTTTTTAAAGTTGATCCTTGCCATGCTATATGCTTAATTTGAAATCTAATGTGGAGGCTCTAAAGAAAAGAAGTGCACATTCCAAATTACATTGTATGCCCTTGGATAAAACCAAAAGGGAAAATAAATCTAGCACAAACCCAGAATGGCAATAATCTAGGTTCTCAGTTTCAGTTATGTATTTAGAAAATCACTCAAAAAAACTCTCTTGGTACTTACTCTAACTGCACAGCTTATTCAACTGACAGTAGCCAGAGTAAAGAAAGGACAAATTCATTAAGCACAAAGTTTTGCCTTTGATTCATCTCCAGTAATAGACTATCAAATGACTACATAGCCTATAATTGAATAAGTCCAAATGACAGAAAACTGATTACCTTCCAAGCAAGTGCAGTCTATCTTTAATAATCTCTCTTGAAAAGTTATTTCATATAACAACGTTTCTCTAAAACTTTTACATGCATATTTGTTTATATTCCATCCCTAGAGATCGTGCAAATCAATCATAATAGCCCCTTTGGTCTTGTAATTCCTCCAATATTTGAAGAAAGCTACCATATTCTGAGTTTACTTGTACCTTGGTCATTCCTCTGAATTATCCTAAGTCTCTTATTCTATTGTATTTTCTTTACAGAATTTGTTACTGTTCACTTAGGATTTTCTTTAACATGGTACAACATTGCAGAGAAGAAACAAAATTAGCCCATCAGCTCAGGAATTGAACAGACCTTTATTTGAATGTCTGTTTCATCATTAACAGGATGCTTGATCTTACACAGTTTATTTAACTTCCCTGAATCTCAGTTTGTTCATCTGTCAAATTGGAAATGTGAATAATAACCTCAGAGTTCTGTTGTAATGATTAAATGAGGTAATACACGGTCCAGGGTCTGGTACAGCTCTCATCCAACCCACACTCGTAACAGAGGTCAGGTCTTTGTAGATAAAAAAGAGAGTCCTACCACCTCTTAGATTCAGATATTATATAGTAGCTGGAAACCAAGGAGAATTGAAAAAGTATTTAAATATTTGCATGTTTTACATGGGCTTACACATGCAAACCTCCTTTATAAAGAGATCACGAGTATGACATCACAAAATACTTTCATTGAACATCTTTGGCAAAGTAAATGGGAGAATATGCAATAGAGAAAAAGAAGAACAGGAAAATTATACTTTCTGGAAAAAGGTAGTATAGATCAAAAAGTACAAGCTAGTGATGATCATATTGCACTCCAATTTTCTTATGTCACCATCTAACCTAGTTTCAAGTTGTACTTAGCTTTCTATTTTAATCTACTTCTATTTTAAAGGTTTTACAAATGCTATATCTGCCTTTGTGTATCTCCTTACTAGATAACAGATTTGTCAAGAAAGAAGTATAAGAATAAGCAAACCATTCTCTTTAAAATATAGTCCAAGTGTGTGAGTTGCTTCTGTTCTGAAAGGATTTCTTTCTATAAAAAAATGGAAGCTCTTGGGTTAGCTTTGTATTTCTGGTGTAATTACCTAAATCCATATCTTCCACTTTTCTTTGTTCTCCTATTCCCCAATCATTGTCATCTTTCAAAGTAAACTAAGTCTCGTATTACAGAAGTACCACACATGCACACACAAACTAAATCTTGTAGTATAGAAGTACTACTAAAACTGTTCCTAAATTTCACTGTCCCACAAGTCTAACTCAGCCTGTTAAGCATCTGCCTGTAAGAAGGTACCACATTTTTCTCTACAAGGCAAATAAGAAAACATTCTTTCAGCTACACTCATATTTCTGGTAACATCTGCAAAATGTCTTCATGTCAGAGACTAGAATAAAATATTTCCCTAATATAGAATGCCCAGCCCAGTCTTTTTTAAAAAAAATCTTCAAGATCTGTTTCCCAACAAGCATGTTCGAATTACCTAGCAGTGTAATGAGTGATTTCACATACGTATTCCCATCTTCTACATTACATCCTTCTATTAGAGTATCTAAATAACTTAAAAGTTCTGCTTTCTTAGCGTTCTCTCTCTTTAGGTAGTAAGCTTTTTGAGTGCAGTGAAAATATCCTAGTAGTCCCAAAGGTCTGAAACAGTACCGAGCACAACAGATTTTCTCTTTTCCAGTGACTCTTGTTTTAATTGAGGCAAATTATGTAGTAGAAAGATTGTGACTGGAGGCCTTGGTTCTAGCCCTGGTTCTGGCTCTTGGCTATTAACCAATGTCTTTGGGGAAGTTCATTAGCTTCTAGGGACACCTAAAATAAGATATTTTGCTGTTATCTTTAACATGTTCTTGGATCTAAAATTTTGGTTCTCAAGGCTCAAGCATCCATGATATACTTAATAATATAGTGGCATAATGAAAAACCTTTGAAATCATACTGGTATACCACTCTAATAAGAAAATAATAAAATGAGATTGGATCACTGGTGTTGTAGAACATGAAGTTACCGTGCAGATGAACACGAAATGAGTTCTGGTTAATGTCTTCTCTCAGATTTTAAGTACAGAGTCAGATAATTGCTTAATGGCAATGACATTAAGAGTGTCCAGGAAGAGTCGATGTCCTTCCAAGATTGTCTAAATTGCTCTCAGAATATCTTCTGTGCAGGGAGAATCTGGCTCAATCGTCGATGGGTTATATGTGGATGTATTTTTTTTGAATCACTGGCACCAGTGCCTAATGCCAAACAAAACTCTTAAACCTCAAACTATTAAGTGTTGAGCAAGATATTTAGCAACCCTGGGAGTTCTGAAAGTACATCTTATTTTGGCTCAGATACTTAGGGGAAAGGACAGGTTTTTAGGATTAAATTGAATTTTGAGCACCATTATCTCTCTCATAGAGGCCAGACACAGTTTATGAGAAAAAAAGCAAATCATTCACTCTTCCAGGTTACATCTATTTGTCAAGATAATAGACCAGCCTATTTCTGTTTATGTCACTAAGTCAAAGAATGTTGCTGAATATACAAATGAGCCCAACATTCTAGAAGCATTAAATTGTACCCCTTGCTCTAAAGGAAATAACTCTGTAAATGCATAAAAGATTGTGCATATAGAGGTAAAATTTTATTAGGTTATCATCAATAATGTCTAGAAGAATCTTTAAAATTTGGTTAAGTCAAGCTGATATGAAGTAGAAAGAGACATATAGACTGGCAGTCTGCTTACTCTAACGCGGTTACGTGGTATTTCCTAAATATTTATGTTTTTTTTTTTTTTTTTTTTTTTTGAGTTGGAGTCTCACTCAGTCTCCCAGACTGGAGTGCAGTGGCCACTCCCATTCACCACAGCCTCGACCTGCTGAGCTCCGGCGATCCTCAGCCTTCCAAGTAGCTGGATCTACGGGCACGCGCTACCACGCCCGATTAATGTTTTTGATTTATTGTAGAGATGAGGTCTCGCCAAGTTGCCCAGGCGGGTCTCGAACCCGCGGGCTCAGGCAATTCACTCACCTCGGCCTCCCAAAGCGTGGGATTACAGGTTAAGCCTCCGAGCCCGGCCAATATTTATGAATTTTAACAGGGACTCCCTTTAGTCTCAGATTCAGGCATCAGTTTTCTTACTTTACATTTATGAGAGTGAAACATTATTTAGTCTGACCAAGCACAGAAGACAATGATTTGTAGATCACAGGATAGCTATTAATTTATCATGGGAGATAAATTGTGCCCCTCTACTCACTTTCTGAAGGACAGAACATACCAGAGGCCAAGAAACAAACCAAAACCCTATTGAGTGAATAATAAAGGAGACATTCAGCATGCCAAAAGGAGATTTACATCAAATTAACATATCTTGAGATGTTATTCTTCTTCCCTGCAGGGGTGTTTCTGTCTAGACACCTAGGACTAGTCGTTAGAATTCCTTCACCCAGAAAAGAACTGGCAATACTTAGTAATTTGCACCCTCTAACTTTGCTTTTTCTTACAGCAGTGGCTCTCTCTGCACATGTTCTCTGTAGGGAATTTTGTCACATCTCCTACAATATTAGAATCTTGTCTCCTAAAGGCAAAGAGCTTCAGAAAGCATTGCAATGCCTTCCTATTAAATCATGATATATTGTATTGATTATTTTGGTGGATCCTAGATTCATCTCATTGCTTGGTGGATGTCTTTAACTCAAGTTTTATTTCCAAAACCAAAGTGGGTATGTGGATGCAATGGGAATGGAGAAAGTACAAAAGAGACAAAACTTACACTTTTATTCTTATTTTTATCCTCTGGAAAGGTTCCTGGGTCTCTAGAATTCCTTCCAAGATTATAATTTTTGGCTTAAAAATTATATGTGGTCAGCTAAAATTGACTGACTTTGGCAAAGTACTTGGGTTCCTTAAATATATATTATGGACCTCCTATAGTAGAGTCTTTCTCAAATTCTATTTATGTTTATATTGTAGACAGTCTGTCCACATATCAGTGACTGAGACAAGCATCAATCAGAAATCAATAAATTCTCAATTTACTTATATTGAGCATCTAGCCAAAAGTCCTACTGGGTCCTGAAGGGAGAATTCAAGCATAATGGCTGTTTTAAAAACTCAGAATGTATAAGATAAACAGATATGATGTGACTAACACTGTGTAACCACACAGTGGGTTGCGTGTTCTAAATCAGCAGTGTAAAATAGAAATAAATTGCAAGCCATGATGAGAAGCCACATGTATAATTTTAAGCTTTCTGTTATGTCACATGTATAAAGTAAAAAATGAACAGATGTAATTAATTAAATATTTTACTTAATCCAATATAATTGAAAATGTTATTTTCACAAATATATAAAATTACATGTTAGGTTTTATTTGTTTGTTTATTTTTGGGATGTGGTCCCACCAGGCTGTTCAGATTGGACTCAAACTTCTGGTCTCAAACAATCCTCCCAAGTAACTGGGGTTAGTAGGAACATGCCACCATACCTGGCTAGCTTTACATATTTTTATATTAAGTCTTTAATAATGTGTGGATTTCACATTTGCACAAATAACCTCAAATAACTAGTGGCTACCACATTGGATAACACAGCAAGGAGCATACAATAAGTTCTGGGGAAGTAAAGAGAAGGAAAATATTAATTCTTGCTAGGCCTTGGGAAAAACAGAACAGTTGAAATTTGAGTTTGGCCTATAAAGATAAATAAATTTTATTAGGTGAAGTAGGAAGAGATCTTGACCAGATTGTGAATCTCTATATTAAATTTATATTTTGCTTTTTAAGCTATGGCTAGATATGTTCAAGGCAGAAAGTAATCAGAGTTCTGCTTTCAAAAGATACATGCCAGCAGGATGGATGATGTCTTGGCAAAGAGGAAGAATAGAACAAGTAGACCAGTTACGTGGCTATTTCAAAGTGTATGGGAAATGGACTGAAATACCATCTACATGCTTAAGGCTCCCAAATTTAACTCTTCAACTCAGATATAAATTCCAGATTTAACAATTTCACTCTTGACTTCTCACTCAGATGCCTAAGAGGAAATTCTATCATAAAATAGCAAAAACTCAATTCCTAATTTTCAGATCTCCCTATACACAGTTTTGTCCATCTCTGTTGATAGCCTCCCTTTCCTTCCAGAATAGATGCTCAGACTGAAATCCTATTTTTATCTTCATCTCTCATAGCCAATTCCTCAAGAATTCTTGTTGACTCTACCTTCTAAACATTCAAAGTCTGACCTATTTCTTTTTCTGCTGCTACCATGCTGGTCTGAGACACTGTCCTTCCTCATTGTATTGTCGCAATAGCCTCCTATCTGGTCTCCTTGGCCCTGCCCTTATCCCCTAGGATATGTTTTCAGCACAGAAACCAGAATTGTGCTTTTAAAATTGGAGTCAGGTTATCTACTGGAATCATGCACGGCCCCCATTTCGCTCAGAGGCAAAGTGCCTATGTGGAAGATTAGACTTTTTCCAACTCATTATTCCCTCTATGGCATAGCATTATGCACTCATGCCTTTTGCCATGTGAATTTCTAGTATTTCTTACAAAAGCAAATAGAGTATACATCCTTGCTATACTCACTTTGAGCATGAGCAAATGTCTTTCTTTGACCCAAGGAACAGTGGAAATGATCCTGCCTTGGGGTCTCTGAATGTGCTGATCCCTCTGCCTTTTAGTTATCTGCATGGCTCACTTTCCCATTTTCTCCAAGTTAAATATCACCTTCTCAGTAAGATGTATCCTGACAGTCCACTTAAAATTGCACATCCATCCCTGTGAATTGACAGAGAAAAAGTATGAGGGAACTTTCTGGGTTGAAGTAAATGGAATATGTGTAAGATGGGTGTATAAATGAGATAAAATACATCGATTTGTACATTTCAGATGTGTGTATATTATACTATAAAAATTTTACTACTAAAAAGAAAATGGTAAATATTGAAGTTTAGTCAGTAGGTTTGCTTTTCACAGTGGTGTCAGTTATCAATTCTAAAACTATCTGTTTAAAATTCAAGTCATTAGTAAATGAGTAAATATTTTGTGAATAATAAGAATGAGTCCTTTTTTGAAAAAGACAGTTACATATATGAAAAGAATGAATGAAAAAAATGGAATGTATAATGGAATGAAGAAATTGGAGAAAGAAATATAAACTAATGGTTTATACAAACCACCATTCAACATATGTATATAGATGTAGAAATAACTATAGAAGTATACACAGATAGAGATAGATATCATAGCTCTGCTCCCTGAGAAGTCCTAGAAGCAATGTAACACCAACATAATATGCATAACTAGACCCAGATTTTAGTTTCTACAAACCATATTCTACTAACAGAAACCCCAGTTCCTGAATACATGGCTAACTCCCTGGCAAAGGCAGACAAAGTGTAAAATAAACTAGAAAGTCTTAGTACATCTGAAAGTAAGGAAGCAGAGTACAATGAGGATGTCTCAAGAGGTCACAGTACTAGCTTAAAGAGAAGCTCACTGGCCAAATCTGGGATGACTGTGCAACAATATAAATAATGAGGTCACTATGCATCAAAATAAACAATGCTAAAGATAAATCATAATCCACTAAATGCAATTAGAATTCATGAGTCTATCTGATATAAATAAATGAAATTTAAAAATAAATGAAGGAAATGTCTTTCTGATAGTAGAAGGCAAATTGAGAAATGTAGATATATTAGAGATTTAGATAATTACCAGTGGATGCCAAAACTAGTGATATAAATTATAGTAAAAAACAGAAAGTACCTCCTTACACATTACTAACTAATTATAAAATGAAAATGTTGACTACAGAAGAGAAACCTACTGAACATCACCTTAACCTGAAGAACAAAGCTAACATCACTAAATGTTGACACAAACCAATATCTTTTGACAATTGGTTTAAAGCATTGAGAAAAACAGTACAAAATTTATAACTGGATTCAACTCAAGAAGAAACAGAGAAAACCTAAATCTAATATCATTGTCCCAAATTCTTCAAAATGTCAAGATCAAGAAACACAAAGAATGGTTCGGAAAAGTTTCCAGATTAAAGGAAACTAGTAAAACTTGACAATAAAATGAAATTCTTAATTCTGAAATGAATTCTGAGTCAGGGGAAAGAAAAAAGCTATAAAGGACAATACTAGGAGCACTGATGAAATTTAAATAGGAACTTTAATAATTTAGTGTTGTATCAATATTAGACATCCTAGTTAGGATGTAATTTAATTATATTTTTAAATTTCTGTATTCATAAAAAAATGCTAAAATACTTAAAAGTTGAGAAGTACAATGCCTCCAAATTTCAATATTTAAAGTGATGGATATGTTACTTAGCTTAATTTAATCATTTCACGTTGTATTAAAAAAATCATAATACAACTTTATATCCCACAAATATATACAACTATAACTTGTTCATCTACAGGGATTGTTTTAAAGTTCAGGAAAAATGTGTATAAACGTGTTTGTGAATGGCTGTATAGAGAGAATAGCAAAGCAAACAGAGCCAAATGTAATCAATTGGTGTATCTTAATAAAGGGCATATGAGAATTCTTTGAACTATTCGTGCAACTCTTCTATAAGTCTGAAATAATATCAATTTTTTAAGTGCCTCTCACTTCTCATAGCCTACTCACTTTACCCTATTCTATTTTTTCTTTTACAAAGCACTTATCACTTTTTAATAAGTGATAATTTCATCCACCTAGAACAATAGAATGTAAATCCATGAGGGCAGTGATCTGTGCTTTTAAATTCACTGATAAATTCCAAGCCGTTAGAAAGTTCTTACCTAACATTGGTGCCCAATAAATCTTTGTTTCATGAGAAGAAAGAGATAATCAAAACATGAAAACTAGGAAAGTGGTAATGGTAGAAGAGAAGAGGTGAATGAGTTTGTGACAGTAAACATCATAATAATACCTACTTAACGTAGAATTTACTGTATGCCCAGTGAAATTCTAAGTACCTTATGCATATTACTTATCTAATCCTCCAAAATATCTGAGATGGATACTATCATAATTCTCACTTTACAGTGTGAAAAAATGGAAGCACAGAGAGAGTAAGTAGCTTTCTCATGGTCACCCAGCTAATAAGTGATAGAGACAGAATGAGGAGCACACATATATTCTGGCTCCTTCATAGTCTACTGGGGCAACACAAAGGCAAACCGTTCAGAATCTGGCACACTGGCAGTGAGTCTTGAGCATATCGCATATTAGCTGTGTCTTAATTATTCTGCCACTAAGTTTCCTAATTTTGAAAAGTGCAAATGACATCTACATAAATATGTGAAGCTTAAGTGAGAAAAATAAGTTAAAGTGGCTCACAGTGCCTGGAAAACCATATTAAATCACTCTTAATTGCATCCTCCTTCAAGGGAAGCTTTTTTCTTGTTTATCTTTTAGGTCAGACGACTTGGTAGATGACGATGTTGTTGAATAAGCTCAGAATCACTAGTTAATCATGGTTAATTTTCACGTCAAGTATCATACTCGATTTGTATGTTCTCTCACATTAACAGACATACTTTCTCCCCCATCTGATGCTCCATGTACTCCACTCCATGATGTGCAGGCAAATCAACCATCTGAGAAGGGACTCCACCAGGTACAGCATAAATTGAATTTGAATAGAAATTCTCCTGGTCCATTCTTGAAGTGAGGATGATTTGGGGATTCTAGAGGACCCATACAAGTGGAAATAAAGACAGAGTAGTATTTCTTCCCTGCAGTGAGTCAGAAGTGAAATGGCAGAGGAGTGAATATGTCTAAATATAACATAAATATATAAACTTTCATGCTGCTATAAATTTATAAAATATTTTTATTTCTATTTACTACTCAAAATGATCATAAAATGCAAATAATGATTTTTTTACTTATGTCACTTTTTATTATGCATTTATTTATTCACTTATTTATTTACTCAATGAATAATTACATTAGTTTCAGAACCTTATATAGGGGTAAATCACTCTGATAGGTATTGATGCTACACTGACAATCAAGGAACTTTTTAGGTGATAACTAACTCCAACTTTTATGCGATGAAGTTTATAACATTATTTTTTCTTAAAAAATTAGCTTTTAGATACATTGTTTTAAAATGTGTGAACAAAAAATATATCTTCTTTATTTCTTAAAGTTATTTCTTATAGTTATTGAATGGTTTTTTACAGCTCTTATCTTTCCCGATTATAAGTTGTCTTATTGGACTTAGCAAATATTTTTATTAAAAAAATACTAAACATACTAAATGACTGTCAATTATACATCTGTAGAGAATGCTAAGATCTATTTTAGTTGAACCAACTAAGATCTTAACATAAGAGATTCGTGAGTGTGAACCTTACTGAACCTCACAGAATAATCCCAATAACTCCCTACCAGTAACTGTTTGATATCTTCGTCTTAATCAGTTGACATACCTTGTTAAAGGACATATGAGTTGATGAACTTGACTGTTGTTCTCTTAATATGTTCATTGTCATTTCCCATTATTTTTTCTTTGACTTGGGACTTAATGAAGTATCCTGTTTTGCATACTCAAGGGGTGATACCACGCAACTGCAAAACTCTTAGGCATAAGATCTTAGTATAGGTTTTTTTTTTTTGAGTTGGAGTCTTACTCCGTTGCCCTCCTGGCCACCGCAGCCTCTACCCGCTGGGCTCTGGTGTTCCTTCCACCTCAGCCTTCCAAGTAGCCGGAATTACAGGCATGTGCTACCATGCCCAGCTAATTTTTGATTTATTGTAGAGACGAGGTCTCGCCGAGTTGCCTGGGTGGGCCTCGAACCCGCGGGCTCAGGCAATCCACTCACCTGGCCTCACAAAGCGCTGGGATTACAGGCTGAGCCACCGAGCCCGACCTAGATCATTTTTTTTACAGAGCTCAGATTCCACACACATTTTAAACTAATACAAAGGTTTACTCTTTAAGGCAAAGCATGAAAATTAGGCACATTTTACAGCACTTTGAAAAGTATAGGTTGTATCTACAAGACTGCATGAAGTCATTGTCTTTTTGTCTCCCTAAAATTAACAGGGGAAACAAAGAGGTATTATTATTAATATTATAAATTATCATTGTTTAGTGTTTGTAGCCCACAAAGCACCAAGCTTTGTAAATAAGACAAATGTGAACATTGTGTCTGCCAAACTGACTCCTTCACAAGAAAGATCACCACTTAATAATGTACCAGTATATCGTGACACTTTTATAGCCCGGAATAACAGAATTTGAAAAGAATGTAAAGGGCCACCAGTTCAGTGGCTTCCAAATGATGTTTCTTGGCAATTAAAGATTCTTTGGGTGTTTCCTTGTAGAGCAGGAATGTGGGGTTATGTTACAGTGGAGTTCCAGACACATACACACATACACACAGTTGCACACAATCCACCAAAGCAGATCAAGTGATTACCTGCTTTTTGTGGTTTTCAGGTAAAAACTTGCTTTTTGTTTGTTTGTTTGTTTTGGTTTTGTTTGTTTGTTTTTTGGTTTTTTTTGTTTTGAAAACTTGCTTCTGAGACAAATTGGACAAAATTAAGGATTAAAGGATTTCAAAGGTCAAAACAATTCATGAATTTATATTTCCTCTTTGGATTTGAAAAGAAGCTGAGGCATCATTGAGTTGTCACTTACCTTGGGTCCTACAGTTAGTAAGCTAGACACGCTCTTTGTGTGAGTGCTCTACCTCTGGTATTTGCTTTCTGATATTTACATAAAAGACAAAGGACATGAGTTCTGAGTGAATGAATGTTCTTCATAACTCTCATCAGTGTCAAGTTTTAATAAGAGAATAATTACATATGTAGGACATAAAAATTTTATTATTTTAATGATTCTTTGCTAAATTAAAGTATTTGTAGGTAAATCCATATCTCTACATTCCTCAAAATTCGTGAGATACTCTTCTATCTTGATTCAATTTGTTTTCCATGGAATTGTTATTTAAACAGAGGGTATATTGCCAGACTCGGTGGCTAAGCCTGTAATGCCAGCACTTTGGGAAGCCGAGGCGAGTGGATTCCCTGAGCCCATGGGTTCGAGACCAGCCCAGGCAACTTGGCGAGACCTCGTCTCTACAATAAATCCAAAATTAGCTGAGCGTGGTAGCAGTCACCTGTAGTTCCGGCTACTTGGAAGGCTGAGGCAGAGGGATTGCTGGAGCCCAGCCGGTCAACGCTGGGGTGGTCATGAGCGTGCCACTGCACCCCAGTCTGGGTGACAGAATGAGACTCCAACTCAAAAAAATAATAAAATAAATAAAATAAATAAATAAATAGAGAGTATGTTGACTGAACAGAATTAATTCACCTCTTTCTCTCACTTCTTCCTTCGTTTTCCCTTTCTTTTCTTTTTTCTGTTCTCTTTTCTTCAGTACAGAAAACTAAATATGTGGTCATACATAAATATCCAGTAAAAGAACAAGATTTCAGACGATTGCTAAGCAAAAATATAATCTATCAACTCTGCCCCTAGCGTGTGTGTGGTGTTGGGGGGATGGGGTTGCAAAGAGAACAGGGGAAGATCTTGGAAGTGGAGAGCAAAGTAATAGGATGGGTAACATGGGAAGTAACCAGAAAGCAGATGACCTTGTCATTTGGGTACATTTCTTTAGGTATTTCTAAGTCAAAATTAATTATCTTTACCCTCAAAATTAGGAAAATCTATAAAACCATGCCCACTGAAATAATGCAAAAAGTCTTTCAAGAAGACACTCTACAGAGAGAATCCAAAAAAAAAAAAAAAAAAAAATCCCACATACCTGTGTTTGCACAGACATGTGCATTAATAAGTAGGGACAGAAATAGCCAGAACTGTATACAGAAAGTTAATTTTGTCTGACCATGTGCCAAGCTTGGACATAAAGATTTTTGTTAATCAGCCTATCAATCTTCTTATAAGAGAGTTCTTCACAGTTTAAATTGACAAAGTCTGGCTCATTGTCGGGGGAGGGATGGCGTGGGTCACAGGAGATATCCACCAGCACAGGAGAAAAGGAAGGAAGTGATTTCATTTAGCCGTATCTAGTCAAAATAGAGAGAAAATTTTATCAGTCAAGGAAAGTTCTATTACTCTAGTGATACCTATTCATTCCCTCTTTCCTTCATCAAACAGATATTGAAAATACTGAAAACCCACATAGTTCTTGATGCTGTAATAGTCAGTCAGTGGAAACAACGAATAAAACACAGACTCTCTTCTTGGTGATGTTTTTGGTCTATTTGCATTTGTGACATAATCTAGTTACCTCCTTAATAAGCTATATATTTGGGGGTTTTTTTGCTGTTGTGTTGAGAGCCAACATCTATAGCTACATGGCTGAGGCCTGTAAAGGCCCATCTGGAAGATCGCCTCTGACATAGGATGTCAGTTATACCTATAATATTGGCGTGTGATTGATGACCAGTGTGCATACATGGCAGTAAAACTTATAAGAAAAATCTCTATACGTCTGATGAAAGGTTATACAGCAGAATGACCTTGTCCTTTCTAAATCTTACTTCTTTCTAGATATTTTTCAAACTTCTGTTCTCTGGTGAGTCAACTCTTAAGCAGTTTCCCCTAGAGCTAAGATTAGAGACTAAATTACCATCACAGTCTTATTGCCCTGTTCCTGGCCAGGCAGAAAGGATTGCTATTGTCCCATTACAGGTATACATTTCCTTGCCTTTGTGCTGTTAAATACCGAAAACTGTCTGCAGTCAAAGCCATTAACTTGGCGACTATGCCTTTGTTTCATACCGACTATGCCTTTGTTTCCTACCGAAACTCTGTCTGCCTCTGTTTACCTCAGCTTGAGGCCATGTGGCCATCCATTTCCTTACTCAGGGCTGTGAAAGCTACTATATGATTTCTAGAGTAGACTTGTTAGGATAAAATATAATTTATACACTTATAGTTACGTTTTAAAGTATATTTGAGTAAACTTATACTTGCTGTTTTGTTTCTTTTGGCTATATCATTCAAATATAATAGTTACCATACGATTTATAAAAGAATTAATGATAAAACATAGTATTAAAGGTCAATCATTACAAAAATTAAAGTTTAGACATAGGAAATTCATTTAAGTCATGGTAAGGTTTTATAATTTAAGAATAAGTTGTAGAATTGCAGGACACTACATTCCATAATAGATTAATAGAATAACTGAGTCATTTAAGTAAACTTATAGATTATAGTATAGTGTTAAATTGATACTATTAATCATTGAAACATTAGGAGTCAGTAAACTTGGATTTAACTTAGAAAAGTTTTTGTATTAATCAGGGTCTGGAACAAAGAGTATAATGTGAATGATTTATTGAACATTGTGGAGAACACTTTGAACAATCTGTATTAAAATTGTATACCTGTAAATTTAATGTAAGTTTTGTGAAACACGTCATGTATCATGGAATTGTAATTGCTTGCTTGTAACCTGCAAGTCTCGTGATACGTAATTTGCATAAAGTTTGTACGCCCCCAAAGTGATTGACACACTGATGGAGGGTATGGAAAAAGGTATATAAGTTGGAAGGAGTCAAAATAAAATTTGGCTTCAGTCCTGATCAGACTGTTCCCAGAAGAAACTGCCTCTGAGTGGTCTCTTCTAGCGCCATCTGGATTCTCCGTTGCGGTCCTAACCCTTCCCTCCGTCAGGGCTGGTCCCCGACACTGTTGTTGTTTTGAGTTGGAGTCTCACTCTGTCGCCCAGACTGGAAGGCAGTGGCCACTCCCGGCCACCGCAGCCTCGACCTGCTGGGCTCCGGCGATCCTTCCGCCTCAGCCTTCCGAGTAGCCGGAACTACAGGCGCGCGCTACCACGCCTGGCTGATTTTTTGATTTATTGTACAGATGAGGTCTCGCTGCCCAGGCGGGTCTCGAACCCGCGGGCTCAGGCAATCCACTCACCTCAGCCTCCCAAATGCACAGAATTACAGGCTGAGCCACCGAGCCCGGCAAGCTATATATTTTGAACATAAGTGTAGTTAGGATTTTTTTGCAGCCTTTATAAATCTCTTATTAACAAAGCAAAAGAAAACAACATGTATGACGTATTAAGAAAGAATGAATTTAAAGAGCAAGACCCCAAATCAACAGTTTCACTTGAGATTCTGGGGCCCAAAGCACCAGTGTTTGGAGACAGGTACCTAAACAAAATTTCATATAGGGGTGTACTTTACCTGTTACATAAAAAAATGAGACCTGTTTCTTTACCTCTGCATCAAACTATGTAGCCAGATATAACCTTAGCTTCCAATCAATATGTTTTCAGCTTTTACATGACTTTCTCTCATTAGGTGAAATGCATTTTGAGTTTAGGTCATATTTCAATAGTAACTGGATTCTTAGTTTGTGCTAAGTACTCTGCTTAGTTCTTTATGTAAATTAACTCACATTAGTCTAGTGATATGTGTATCTCTGTGTAGTCACCCTGGATGATGAATTGAAATGAAATCATACTAAATTTATTCATCAAATAATTTTTTGGGGGGGTTAGGCTTTCCTTGTCTCAATTTGTTACCTTTATGAATCTGCTTAGAAGGTTTAGAAGCAGCTAAATATTTGATGATAAAATTCTGGTCTTATGAGTGAATACAATGATGGATAATTGTTCAAATATTTAAAACATGAAAATGAGTTCAGTTCATTAGTGTTTTGATTAAAGGCACAAAATTAAACATGCAGTGTGACAAAAAACATTCTATTTGAAGCTGAGTAAAGTTGATACAGAACTGAAAATGACTCAGGCTCTTAGAGGAGACATATGGAATATAATATATTGTTGCAAAATATTTGATTTTTTAAAAAGTAATTTCAAAGCCACTGCTCTAGATAAACTATCAGTATTACTCCTTGTTAGCATACACATTTCATGATTTCTACAGCGAGTTACACATCCTGAGCATCTGCTAAAGCTCAAATTCTGCTCTAGCTTCCTGTAGTGAAGTTAAGGATTATTTGCTTTTATATGGTTCATTTCTGTCTGTGGTATGTGATAAAGGTGGTGATTTCTTGACACAGCAATATAGATGAGTTTTCCCCATTAAAAGCTCTGCTAGGGAGGAGGAGACCCTTATAAATCACTGTGTGGTCTTGCAAATTGTGCACTGTTGTGGGATATTTTCCTCCACAGTTTGGATCAGAATAACAAGCACACACGAAATTGCCAAAAGCATTTTAAAAAGAAAGCAAAACCAACCAAAACAAACACAACAAAGTCTAATATTATTTTAAGAAAAAATTCCACAAAATTCTTGACCCAAATGAAATATTTTCAAGAATGTTGCCAAGAATATTAAAATGGGAATAGGTGTGTATGTATGTGTACATGTGCATATTCCTGTTTTACAGCAGGACATCATAGGTATTAAAGTTATAGCAACACCAGTAATAGTAGACTAAATCATGTTTATTGAGCACTTACTCTGTGCTTGACATTCTGTTAATTGCTTTCCCTTGATTTACCTTGTTTAATTCCCACAATTGCCCTATGCAGTTAGTATAGAATTGCACATGAGAAAATTTATGACTGCCTTCAGAATATTTACTAGTATATTCTGTAAATGCACCATAATACTTTTATTTCAAGACACATCCCAATTAGGTTAAAATTATTTGGCAATACATAATCTCCCTCTTCACTTTTAATGGACATACCTTTAGTCATGGCCAGAGAAAGTGGCTTTATATGTACACTTCCTAGTTTAAAAATACACTTCTAGAATTTGCATTAATTCTTTCCTACCATCTGTTTTCAAAAATGATGATTACCAACAGTAAACATCAATTGAGCAGTAACTGCATTTGAAGCACAGGTTTAGGAAAGAGACCAGAAATGATGAAAGACACTGCTATCCCAAAATGTACACTTACACACACACACACACACAGACACACACACACACACTTTTAACTTTTAACCTTATGATCCTAGGTTTGATAACTTCCAAAGAATAAAAAAGACCTTAAGAGAGTTAAGTTTTAACAGTTATTGAGCTTTACTTATCATGGCGGGGGTAGAGATTTTGTCAGGAGAAGATTCTGGCTCATTGCTAACAGTGTTGTAAATGCTTCCTTACAATAGAAACAGATCTGTATCTATAGGGTGACATTTATTCACTTCACATTTTCTCAGAGTGACTAAAATGGATGACTGCTCTAAACATGGAACTTGTTATTTTATAAATCACTTGGACAATGATTTGTGAGAGGTTCCAAGTAGGGCATTCTAATGGGGAAACAGATATTAAAATCACATTATCACAGGGATGCTGTTGTGGATGTCATCTTATTCCTGTAGTGACCCCTTGTTGAAAAACAAAAAGAAGATGATTCATAAACCTGAGTATCAGGAAAACTGTTTTTTCTGAATCCCTAAATTTTTATACCTTATATGTTTACCTTTTTATTTGACTGCTAAAAAACCTTAGTCTATTTTTTAATTCATCAGTAGCAATTTCAAAGGACTATTTAATTTTTACTAAGATGATTGTTATTTTCTGTTTGCCTAATTCACGAATGTTTATTTTATACTTTATATGTGTGTGTACATATATACATATATATATATACATATATATGCATATATGTGTGCACATGTATGCATGTATGTGTCTTAGGTACAAGTTCTTTCTACAATAAATAGAGTAAGACAGGGAATTAATACTTTAAAAAGATAGAATAAACAAGCATTCTGACACAATGCCTACCATCATTTATCATTTTTTGGTATATGTTGTACTATTTTCCATACAGAGAGATGTGTACCAAATTTCTTCCTTCTAAATAAAAAAGAAAATTAGAGATAAGGTAAGCAATGAAACTTTATCCTTCACAATTAAGATCTTGTAGATACACCATAGACTATCAAGCCAAAAAGATGTGGATCCCAATTCCATATTAGCAAGGGGTACTTATGTCAATTTACACAAACTGCCCAGCTTCCAAGATCTCCAAGATCTTCCTCATCTCCAAAATGAAGAAAGCAAGTTTTGCCAGGTGTTTGCAAAGATTAAATGAGATTAAATAAACTTGACACATAATACAGGCTCAATAAATGCTTTTTACATTTTTAATCTTCCTTGTGGAAATTTCCATCCACTAGATTTTCATTAAACACACAGTAGACATACTGAAAATTTATTTATTTAATTATAAATCATTTACATGGGCCTATTTTCCTTTATTGGAATTAATTGCATAGGAAGAAATTCACTATTTACATCAAAAAAAGATAAGTGCTTAATTAAATTTTAAATGCTCGTAAAGCTGCACATGTGAATGCGTATGTTTCTGTGTGTTGAGGGGTGGTCATTCCCACACAGTTTTAATGTGGTATGCATTAATTAATCTGAGTATACATTAATTTGGCACAGGCTACCTGAAGAAAACTTTGGACCTCTGTATATTATCTTTGATCCAGAAATTTGACTTTTAAGAATTTTGACTAAAAATAATCATGGATATGTATAAAAAATCTTATTATGTGTTATAGCAAAAACATAGATCTAATCCAGGTATCCTTAAATGGTGAACTGGATAAAGAAAATGTGGTACACATACACTGTGAAATACTACACAGTCATAAAAAATAAAATTATGTTCTTTTTTTTTCACTCTATAGCCCAAGTTGAAGAGGACTGGCACACTCACTGCCACTCCAGCGTCGACCTGCTGGGCTCCTGCAATCCTTCCACCTCAGCCTTCCAAGTAGCCAGAACTACACACGCGCACACTGGCTAATTTATTTTCTTTTCTTTTGGTTTATTGTGGAGACAAGGTCTCGCCAAGTTGCCAGGGCTGGTCTCGAACCCATTGTCTCAGGCAATCCACTAGCTTCAGCCTCCCAAAGTGCTGAGATTACGGGCTGAGCCACTGAGCCCAGCAAATCATGTTGCAGCAACATAGATGCAGTTGAAAGTCATCATTCTACATGAATTATCACAGAAACAGAAAATTGATTACATATTCTCACTTATAAGTAGATACTAAACAATGAATACAACATGGCCACCAGGATGGGAACAACAAACACTAGGCACTGCTAAAGGATGGAAGGGTAATTATGGGTGCAAAAACCTCCACTGGGGCAGGTGGGGCTTCTAAGAAACCCAAACCTCTCCCTCACTCAATTTACCTATGTAAAAATTCCTCATGTGTACCCCATGATTCGAAAGTAAAATTAAAAAAAAATAAAGAGATGTAGCCACATAGATGTTCCTTGCAGTACTATTTTCTTGTTTAATTTCATGTTTAATCGACATATCCTAATTATATGTGTTTATGGGGTACAATGTGATGTTTTGCTATTTATCATAGAAAAATTGGGTTAGAAATCTAGATGCTCAACAGTAGACAATTGGGTAGAGTTCATTTAAACAATTGAATTTGAAATGACTATTAAATAAGTTGGCAAAGTACATGTCTTGGCATGAACAGTTGTACATAGCATACTATTGAGAAAAGCAGATCTTGAAACATCATATATAGAATGACCTTATTTAAAAAAAATAAATTAATATTTAAGTGAGGAAAAGAAGGCTGAGATAATTTATTTAAAAAGATGTGAAGGGTGGCTACAGTTGTCTCTGCATGATGGCCGGTGATTTTTCTTCTTTTAGCCTATCAACATTTTCTAATTTTCCAGTGATGAACATGTGCTACTTATAAGAGCCAAAAACCTGCTACCTAAAGTCCAACTCCTTCCATTTCTCTTCTGGTTTTGGCTTCACCGGTGGTACATCCCAAAGTAAACTGTTTAGTAAAGAATTGAGCCAGCATCCAGTGTGTTCCACACAATCCCTTGTGTTTTGTTTTTTTTGGTTTTTTTTGTTGTTGTTTTTGTGGCCAAGTCTCATTCTATCACCCAGACTGGAGTACGGTTGTACAATCAAAGCTCACTGCAGCCTCAAATTCCTGGGCTCAAGTGATCCTCCTGCCTCCACCTCCCAAGTAGCTGGGACTACAGACATGTGCCACCACACCTGGCAATTTTTTTTTTTGTAGAGAGAAGTCTCACTATGTTGCACAGGCTGGTCTCAAACTTCAGACTTCAGGCAATCCTCTTGCCTTGGTCTCCCAAAGTGCTGGGATTCTTTCCTTCCTTCCTTTCTTCTCTCTCTCTCTCTCTCTCTCTCTCTCTCTTTCTGATATAAGTACTTGAGGTGACCTTAAAAGCCTAAATATACAATAGCTGAGAAATAATTTTGTGGGAAGGGTGACTTGTGACGCTATCAGCATCATTTAGATTCCATCTCTTTCCAATTACTAAAGGCATGCTGCCATTGGACAAGACTATTTTGTTTATTTGTTATAATAAAAATCAGTTTCCAAATAAGTCAGGTTTGGAGTCAATTTTCTCTCACGTTTGATTACCTGGTAGTGTTATAGGCAACCTGATATAAACCTCTGTTTATTTTTGTCATTAAACTGTTATCTATACATGTCTTCCACTTAGAAGTACTCTTTAAGTAGGAAGTAGTACATTTTCTACTCAAAGTAGTGAATATATTTTGTTAGCCAACGTAAACAACATACTAGTACATTGAGATGTCATGTAAACTCTGACTATTAAACACTGACTTAAACTCAGAATGGGAATGTCAGGCTTCTCTGACAAACTTCACCTGCCTCACTTTGTTTCTAATGCTTTAATTCAAGGTAGTATTTATTTCTCTGTTTTAAATACATACATGCATACATTTACTCCAATGTCAAAGTGATCTGTAAAATACATTAGTATTTTCTTATGGAGAAGGCAAAGAATATACAATAGGAGAACTGTGTAAGAGATATAAAAGTCTAGGGTGAACTTCCCCAAAACACTGCCTATGCTTGTAAAATGAAGTGATTTGGAAATAGGTTACATCCTTTCCCACTGACCTTTGGCTCCTATATGTCTTCCTCTCTGTCCACCTTCTCAAAATACACCTTCAGAAGCCTTTTATTCAACCTAAAAATAGCTCCCAGATGTCTTGCTACCTTACTTTGTAGCCTCTCTCCTTCTTACTGAGACCGTATGATTAGGAGAGATAACAAAAGAGTTTAAGGACAGGGCCTTTTTTGTCTCAAAATAAGGTCACTGCTTAGCTAGTCCTTTCTTTGTCTTCTTGTGAATAGTTCAGGAAAGTGGATAACTGTTTGTTGTAACTTATAACATTTGAAAATTGTCGCAACTTCTTTGATTTAAAGTTAGATGTATTTGTCTAATTTTACATGGAGCTGTCTTACTTTTTAAACTATTAAATCACTAAAACTCTGCAATCAAGTTATTTGCTAAATATTTTAATTGAATTTTTGGCTTATATTTCCAGCAAATGTCTCCTGTTTTCCCATATCCCATGATTAATAGCTATCACTGAATTCCCTGGCAATGTGGCGAGTAAGTGGTTTAACCCTGGCAGTCCATTCTAGGAATGAAAGTCAAGTAAAAACAAGAGGTTTTGCATCATATATCTTGGTAAACCAACTTGTGTTTTGAATTGGGCACAAAATTTCAGAGGGAGAGTTTATTAATAAGAAAATAGACATTTATGGTATTTCCTGCCTTCTCCCCATGAGTCATTGTGCAAACATTTGTAATTCTGTAGCTGTTGTTAAATATTCCTTACCTATAGCAAATCTCACAATAAAAATATTTCCAATAGATGAGGTAGTGGAGGCTAACTAAACTCATAAACAAGGTTTACATCTTCAAAATGGAGAACCTCACTCCTCTTTAGTCTCATTTGTCCACATTTTCAAACATGCCTTAGAAAGACATTTTCAACAGCCTTAGAAAGACCCGAAATACATGAGTTTGGAATTGTTATGAAGCCGCAAAAAGCATGTTTTTATAAGGACAAATCAGAAAGTAGCTCTTCCCTAGTTTTCTGCCTACCATGTGGGATGCTCCTCGAAGACCTGGTGTATGCATCAGCCCATCTTCTTTTTTTTTTTTTTTTTTTTTTGAGTTGGAGTCTCACTCTGACACCCAGACTGGAGTGCAGTGGCCGCTCCCGGCCACCGCAGCCTCGACCTGCTGGGCTCCGGCGATCCTTCCTCCTCAGCCTTCCAAGTAGCCGGAATTACAGGCATGTGCTACCATGCCCGGCTGATTTTTTGATTTATTGTAGAGACGAGGTCTCGCTGCCCAGGCGGGTCTCGAACCCGTGGGCTCAGGCAATCCACTCACCTCAGCCTCCCAAATGCGCGGGATTACAGGCTGAGCTACCGAGCCCTGCTAGCCCATCATCTTAATAGGAGAGCAACCTCATTGTATTGATAACAGGGTTCACCGTGCATGTCTTTCAAATGAGACAAAATTTTATGAAAATCTTATTACAGGTTCAAAGATGTTACTTATGCTGTTGCAATTTAGTCTACCAAACATGATTTGGTCAACATTAAAACAGAAGTGTGGTAGCAGTTGAAGTCACAAATAGTTTTCTGTGAACTTGGATGTCTTTAACCAGAGCTGAAATGTTTGCATAATCTTTTCTGTAACAACAACATTCCACATGCATATTTCTCTTTAAAAAGAAACTCCAAGCTCAGTGGTATTCTGGGTTCAAGGCCTGAATAAAAAGCATCTCAAGTCAAAAGTCCTGTTCTAAAAATTGAGATGTGGAGAAGGTCATTAGCTTTTTGACTTCTCTTTCAAATCATTTATGGATGACTAACATTCACATTGATTCAAAGTAAAAATTTACTTAAATCTCTGATATCCAACTTTTAGCTATGTAACTCAATTTATTTTTCAAAATCTTCTCAAATGTTTGAGGTTTATACAAACAAGATAAATCACTGTGGATAATAATGCACAAAAGAGAAATTGAAATGCACGATAAAACCTGCTTACAGAATTTTTTTCAAAACTTGGAAATAAAAATGTTAAATGTGGCCTACCACTTTTGTGGCATTTTTCCAAAATACAAGTCTCAAAGTGTATATGACATAACATTTATTTTTAAAAAATAGAAATATAAAACTGAAAGACCTCAATGTAAAAAATAAAATGCAAATCTCTGAATTATATTTATTTTGAATATTTTACTTTTCCACTTTGATTAAGACAGCATTTAATAGCACAGTATTTTTTATGATGAAAAATACTTTTTTCAGGCAACCCCTTCAGGTCCCCTCCCACTGAGGGAGTTTCTCTGTCTTCTCAATAAATCCTGCTTAAAAAAAAAAACAAACAACAACTTCTTGCTTTGAGCTAATCGAAGATATGCCAAAACTTGTAATTTATTTTTTTCAGTATAATAGTGTTGTATCGTATGCGCTTTTATTTTGTGAATTCAAATATGTGGCTAATATCAACTCTACTAGAATGAGTACTAATATAAATTCTGCACAATAATATTTATCATTTATTCTCTTTATGGTAGACTGTATATTTATTGGATTAGTCCACATTAATACCCATCACTGCAAAGAGATGTATATACAAATCTTAAACGCCTGTGGATGATGCTCCCAATAATCTAACATAAAGATGGTAGAACAAAATAATTGGCACATGCTTATGTTTTACCCTTATTTGGGAATAATAATCATCATCTCAATAATGAGTATCTTATAATAGTAATAGCCAACAATTTTATGATAAGGAATAAGGGAGCCAATCAACTAACCATACTGCCATTTTTAAAGGGAATTAAGCATCAGTGGAATAAATTATAATATGATTATCAGTTGACTCAGGTTTCCACCTAAGACTCATTGCTAAGATGAAAATTGATACTAATCACCACAAATTAATGCAGAAACTTAGAGTAATAAATAAATAAAGCTCTACTGATTTCTACCTTCTCGTTTCTGAGAGATAATTTACAAAGTAAACTGTCGGCTTTACTGCTAACATGAAACTAGGCAGGTAAGTTTTTTTTGTCTTTTATCTCACAGTCTTTGTCAGCTGAAACTATTACAGTGTGGATAAGGCTCTTTTCTAAAACAAGTACTCTGTTTCACCATTTGAAGTTTAAACCATTCATGTGACTCTCAGTAAATGTCTGATTTGAGAAATTATGTGTATTCACACTACACACACACACACACACACACACACACACACACACACACACACACACACTAAGAGAAAAAAATACCTAAAAGGAAATTTGGACATTGAATTTATGGATGGAAATGAGATAGTAAGTACTTTTATTTCAGTTCTACTTTCTATAAAAACTTTTTTTTACAAAAAAATTATGTTCATACTGAGTGTGAAACCAAAAATAAAATAAAAGACCATCTGATTTCTGTTCTTTCCAATAATTACTTTCAAGTTTTTTAAACTGAAGGCCAAGTTGAGATTACCACAGTTCTTGTCCATGTGTAACTGAAATTTCAGTATGTAATGATAAACAAGGTTTGACTGATGTTGCTGACATTAGTTACAATGATCTGCTAACTAGTCTTTTGGACTTAATTGGCTATTTTATGATCATAATGTAACATGAATGATGTATACAGGAATAAACAATGAGTTTATTATCTTTCAGATTCCAGTAACTGAAGTTTCTCTATTATGGTGTGTTAGAAAAACTGCTAATGGAAAAATCTAACTTATAAATTTGGCTTGTGACATTAAGAAACTAAAGCCCATCAAATGTTCTTGGGATTGTCCATATCAAAAGACATTCTGAATTACTTGGCATAATTATAAGTTAGAAATGCTTCTCATCAAAAAGTAGATGTATTACAAAGTATATATTCTGAACTGAAACATAGAAAATATAATTTTAAATATTTTGAAAAAGACTTAATAGCAATATATAGAAGATGATCTCTGTATTAGTGAATGTGAATGACTTGTATCTAAAGAGCATAGAAGTATTTTTTTAAAAACTCTAAATGCATCAAAATGTTATATTATCTTTGGCACAACAATATATCCCTTCCTATAAATACAAAGAAAGGTGAACGCTTTTTATAAAATATCAGTTTCTTCCTCCACTAAATAAATAACGAACATATTGAACATGGACCTAACATTAAGTCAATCTGTTGTGCTAAGTCTAATATCAAGTTCTTTGCATGTATTATCTAATTTGATTTATTCAATAACCCTGTCAAATATATTCTATTATTATCCTTTTACATATGACATATGACAAAACTATGGCCCAGAAACATTAACTAACAGAAAATCATATATTAGCAAGTATCTGAGCTCAAATTCTAGCGCAGAATAGTAAAACCTAAAAATCAATGTTCTAAACTCCATCTTAAGATAATTTGAGTTCTGTTCAACAAGTGCCTATTTTGTGTGTGTGTGAGTGTGATACTCAGTTCATTTAAAGAACTGACATGTACACCTTTGCATCTTGTCCTCCCTCCCTCTCTCCCTTCTTATCTCTCTTTTTCTCTCAATCTCCCATGGAGTAATTTTTGACTTCATTTTACATTTAAGAAGCAAACTTGTCCAAGCGCTCAGCAACTGCATGGAGATACGGTATAAGACACTTAAACCAAGTAAAAACTCTGTAGTCAATAAAAATTTTTAAAAAAATAGAGTAGATTAGAATTCAACCCATAGTATGTGGGAACTGGGCATGTGTAAGAAAACCCACTGGGTCCTACTACCAATGTTTACAGCAGGTTCAGCAGTCTTACCTTAAAGATGACCACTTTCACTTTATATTAACCAATAGAAGTTTTAGACTTCTTGGTTGCATGATCCAACCAGCTTGCACACAATTCATTATTTTTTTATATAGTCTTAGACCTTTCAAAGATACTTGATTAACTTTCCAGAATGTCATTGTAATGGGGGGAAAGTGGCAGTCTCCAAAGACACATCAAGTGAATAGTGTGGGGAATTGAATAAAAATGAAAGTTTACTCTAAAAATTCATTTTTTTTTCTAATTTCTTTAGAAAGGAAACAACAAAAGACTGCTTGGTGACTAAGCCCTAAAATCTTCCGTCGTAAACTTTATGGACTCCAATTATTTCCAGCAGATTTGACATGCCCTATGAAAATACGCCAAAAGCATCACCACAATTTTACTACTTGTTTTTGGAAGTTCATATCTCCATCTTAAGCTTCCATTCCAGGGATGAGGACACATATGGGCCTTTCATAGGACAAATCTAGTGAAATACTCCAGGGATCCTCAAAGTAGAATTGCTCAATAATTCTCAAATGTGGGGAGGTGTAGATTGCTTCTTTCTAATTCTGTATTTACAAGCATTTCCATTCTGTAGCATGTAGACATTCCCAATCTTATTCTGGAGGGTGTTGAGGAGAAGGGATCAGCTAGGGGAGGAATCAGAAGTAGGAATGTTTAAGCACGAGCTATAGGTATGGTGCATGTCTTTGGATGCATAAAAGAAAAGCTTCCGGCTGCCTATTTGGATGTTGTGAATAAAACTAAAAATGGAATAAGATTAATCTTTCATAAAAATAAATGGAACCAGTGAATAAGCATAACCCAAACATTTGTGTGTGCATGGTTGAACACTTTCTACTATTGGACAAAAGAACAACTCCAGATGTTGATATAACTCTGTTTTTCCTCAGGTCAGTTTTAAATCCTTGCTGGAAAATGAAAAGCTCTCTAAAGAAATATTTCTGCAGTAAATACACACAAATATGCAGAGAACACTATGTGCTCGTCAATTTGTTGCCTGATTTATGCACATGGGGGTAGGAAGGCAAAGCAGCATTCATTTCAATTACAGACAACTTTTTATGATCAAACAAGACAATTCCAGTTATCTCTCATTTAGATATAATTTTCAGTTCAATCCTAAAAGATATAACTCTTCATGTGAAGGCATTGCCTAGATAGCATCCAAAGCAGAAAATTTGTGTTAATGCTCTTTAATGAAACTAAGCAACTTATTTTTGACCTTTTGTTAGATTTTTTTTTGAATAATCAAAAATTACGAAGATCCTTCGCTAAGTCCATGTGTTGTTCCTGGTTGCCCAAGTCTCTAATAGTACCTGAATCTCACAGGCATGTTGCCATGTGTTTAGGATACACAAAACCAAAGGAGAAACATGGAACATCTTTATGGAAACAATTTAATTTTTAAATGTATGAGTAGAGCAAGATTTTATATTTAAAAATAGATTATTATATTTTCGCTGTATTACTTATATTTATCAGTTCTTGCTGGGCTTGATAATTTTAGGCTATACCTGCAGACCCTGAGGATATTATTTCACCTCGCTTAGAAGCATTTTAGTGGGAAAGTTTGAAAAGCTGGTAATTAATTACACCAGGACCAACATAAGTTAGATGCTAGTGAAAGGCACTCATATTATTCAAAGCCCTAAGCAGCAGACCTCTTGTCAGTATTCACAACAGATACTCAAAGCAACTCAGTGTTTCCTTACTTCCGAGTTATTACTGTTGATCAGCTTAAAATCCAGTCCTATTACATTTTAATTTTTCCAAATCAGGATACATTTTTATCATCAAAGTGGTAAGAAATAGCAATATCATAGTTTAATTGGGAGTATGTTTAATATTTCACCTAAAATGATGCTGCTGACAATCATTAGTGTCTTGGAGTCAATAAATACATTAAAAAACCACTGCACATCATCATTGTATTATGGACTTAATGTTTTGGTAACTTTTTAAAACCTAGTCACGCTTAACCTATATATAAATGTGATACATGCTGTGGCCAAAGTACAACACCCATAGTGAACAAATTCTGGGTGCAAATTACATTTTGCTTGTAAATGGTTCTATTTTCATGAATAAATTAATAAATATATTGATAAATTAATGTATATTGATGGTACACACGTCTCTCTCTACACACTGAAACATACAAAATATGTTAGATATCATTCTGTTTTCAAAACAAGTCAATAAATGTGTTATTTATCATTATTTCTTATTGAAGAATAATACAGCAAAAAAGTCCAGGAAGTGTCAACTTAATAAACAAACCACTAGTCAAGAACACTGTGTGGTCAAAGTTTTATTTACTAAGTCTATAATGACCATATTAGTGCTTTGCCCTGGATTATACAAACCTTCAGGAGCACAAACCATGCAGACTGCCTAGTTTCATTTTTTTTAAGAAGTAAACTGTCAGCATCTTCTGTTTCACTGAAAAATAAGTACATACCCTTAGATGGTAGTGATGACAATGACACTGGAAATGAAGAAATGAAGGGAAAGAGAGAACAGAGACAAAAGCTGAAGGCCAAAACTGATTCTGTAAAGGACTTCTCACTTCCATCTCTTAAGCATCACAGATTGCCTCTAAGTAGCATGAACATAACTTAAGCCTCCCATGAAAGAGACAATATGTACAAATGACTTGGCTCAGTCACACAAAACATATTGGGACCAAAGTGTTAGTGTAAAAACTTTAGATTCACAGATGGAATCTTTAGAGTAGACAAGCAGAGAGGACATTCAATATCAACGGGTTGAACGTCTAAGATCTTTAAAGGTGAAGTTTGTGGCAACATCCCACAGGTGATCATCAGGCTTCCATTGCTGAAGCTCCACAAATAATAAAAAAACAAAATGTGACTCAGGTTTGGAGGACTATTTAGTAGTACAAACTCATGAATCACAAACCAGGACCCACAAAAACAATTTCTTGCTGTTATTCAACTATACATTCAATACAATCCTCAAAACAAAGTAAGAACTTTTAAAAGAGCTTTTGAGCCGGGCTCAGTGGCTCAGCCTGTAATCCCGTGCCTTTGGGAGGCTGAGGTGAGCAGATTGCCTGAGCCCGTGGGTTCGTGACCTGCCTGGGCAACTTGGTGAGACCTCATCTCTACAATAAATCAAAAAATCAGCCGGGCGTGGTAGTGCGCGCCTGTAGTTCCAGCTACATGGAAGACTGAGGCGGAAGGATCACCGAAGCCCAGCAAGTCGAGGCTGCGGTGGCCAGGAGCGGCCACAGTACTCCAGTCTGGGCGACAGAGTGAGACTCCAACTCAAAAAATAAATAAATAATAAAAGAGCTTTTTTTATATAGTCTGTAAACTAACAGCAAGTAGAAAACAACCCTAATCAACCAATCAACCTTCCTATCCCCTCAAAAAAACAAGACTATAATAAAGAGGTAGAAAATCATATAGTGAGTTTTGAAAAGTTAAGTTATTTTTCCTGTTCAGTCCCTTACACTTACATAAGTTTCCATTTCTGTTCTTGAAGTAGAAAGGCTTCTAAAATAGCCCCCAATCTTCTTTGCATCCTACAATTCACACACTTGTGCAAACACCTCCCCTGGAGCATCGAGCAGATTGAGTGACTTGCTCTGAACAATAAACTACCAAAGTTAATGGGATGTCATTCCTGTGATGAGGTTGCAAAAGATGTGGCTTTCATCTTTCTAGTAGACTCTCTATTTCCTTTTCAGCATATTTATTTTGGTGAAGAAAGTTGAATGTTGAAGAGGCCCATGTGGCAAGGAACTGTGTCTCTTACTTCAATTGCCAGTGAGGAATTGAATCCAAGTAAGCTGCTAAGCAGTCTTTGCCCAGTCAAACATTCAGAGGAGACCTCAGTCTTAGGTAACATCTAGACTGCGACCCTGTGAGAGACTCTGAAGCACAGGACCCCAGCTGTGACCAAATTACTGAACCACAGAAATTGCCAGATCATAAATGTGTGTTGCTGTAGAATTATAAATTCTGGATAATTTACTATACAGTATAGAAAATGAATGCAGTTTCCAAATTTGCTCCTGAAAGAATATATTCCACTGTATCTAGGAGCAACAAGAATTTTATTAACATATTTTCAATGGTGACACATTTTCTACAAATAAATAGAAGGCAACACTTTGTCATTGTGCCATTATCTTTTATTTTTAATAGAAATCTATGGTTGCAGAACAAATTTCCTAAATATCTTCAAAATAAACCAACATTTAAATATAATATGATTTTATATATAATCAACTCCTATGTATAGCTGCTGACAATTTTAGGGTACTTATAAATGACCTTTTAAAAATGAAAGTGCTAGGATAAATTAAAATATCGCTTTAAAAAATCACATACGGATTTATTTCAGTGACTTTTTTAGAAATGTAAAGTGTCATAAAGATCAAAAATTCAAATGAAATAAAACACGTATTAAGTGCATTATAAAATTTAGACCTTTTAAAGATTGAGGCAAAGTTACAATAATTGCATCTAATTGAAATATAGGAACAAGCTATGAAAAGACTCTGGAACTAACTTAGGTCTAGATCTAACAATAGCTAGTGACACCTAATTTAGTGTGGTGAGTAAAAACATGCATTTTGAAGCCAGTCAACCTCAGTTCTTTTAATTGCTCTGTCACCTAACAATATGAGTTATTGAATAATCTCTTTATGCCTCAATTTCTTCATCTCCAAAATACAGATAATAAGAACCTCCACTTCAGATGAGAATTAGCTAATACATGTACAGCATTTGGAACAGTTTCTGACAGATGGTAGAAAATTTTTTAAATGCTAGCTAACTATAGAAGGGATCATATGAATATGACTTACATCTATGCATCATAGTTTTTCCAAGTACAAAATAAGAGCTTGAATAAGACAGGTTTTAATATCCTTTTCAGTCTTAAAATCTCAGCTAGTTTTTTGTCTTCTCTCACTAGAAAATGCTTCAAATAAGTATATAAAGTGTACTCATTCCTGTATTCCTTCATTCAAAACATACTGATCGCGTCCCTTGTACTAGACAGCATACTAGATGCTGAAAATACGAAGATAAGAGCCAGCTTCTGTCTTTTAGAAGCTGATCTAGAGACACAGCACAGGGTAATAGCTAAGAAGGGCCCAAGCATTGGAATCAGACTCACTGGATCTTAGGGTCTTAAGACTTTGGATAAATTCCTTAATTTTTGGTGCCCCAGTTTCTTCTCCCTTGAAATTAGAATAATAATAGTTACAATTCTGTAAACTTATTGTGAGGACTAAGTTAACGCAAGTAAAACCAATAGATGGAACTTGGAATATAGTAAGTATTCAGTAAATACTACTAAAGTCAGGAAGAGAGTCAGACAGGAAATCAAGCATGGTGTGGTAAGTATGAAGGAGATGAGGGGCAGGGGTGTGTGCAAGGGAAGCTAGAACAATACACCAAAGAGGAGAGCAAATAGCATGAAGGGCTTGAGAACATTTCCCAGAAGAGCCAATATTTGTTCTTATATTGCAGAATGAGAAGCGTCTAAGGTAATTATCATATGTTTAAACACTGAAGTGTGTTAGAGTAAGAGCAACAGATGTTGGTCTTTCCTCTCCCTGGGAGAAGAATGACTTGAGTTGGGATGGAAAGATTCAGACAAGCTGAGGGGAGTAAATTATGCACAAACATGTAGAAGTAAGACTGCAAAATGTCCATGAAGCATATATATTCAATATATATTCAGAGTTAATATGAAACTTAGGGCCTAAATTTCTAATTTTAAAAAATTCTCCATTAAAAAAAATGCTTTTGTCAAAGAAAAGTTCACACATAGGCAAAATGCTGCATGTGTTTGTAAAGCATATTAGGAATGCTTTTTGGCTATTCTAGGTCTGAAGATTCAATTATCTGGTCATGGTAAAAACTAATCAGTGTTTTTTTAATTAATAAATATAAAACCACTCCAACTGGACTATTTTTAAATAGTATACAATGGGGGGCACCCCCCAAAAGCAAAATTATCTTTTGATGGACAGGACCCTTTAACACAGCTTCCCTCACCAGTTAGGTGTTCTAGGAACCCATCAGCATAAGTGTACCAGCTAGTATTGTTGTGAGAGGCTGTTTGGCTTCAGTGAATTTTTTTTAATAAAAATTCTTTCAATGCATAAATCACCATCTCATGATGGGTGATTTATGAGGGCATCTGTCTACACAGCACTGAGTGTTCAGCAGTTTTGGACCCAAAATGGCAAGACCCTCATGCTCCACCCTCCCTATTCACCTGATCTTACCCCAGGTGACTTGTTTTGTTTCCCCAGATGAAAAAGTCCTCAAAGGGAAATGTTTTGCTGATGTGAAAGAGGTGGAATAACAGAAGCAATGAAAGGCATCAAAATTGGTAAGTTCAAAAACAGTTTTGAGCAGTGGAAAAAGCATCTCATAGGCATTTTGCATTAAACGGAGAATACTTTGAAGATGACTGAAATGTAAACATGTAAGAATAAATACACAGTTTTTGTAAATAAATTCTGATTTTGGGAGTTCACCCCTTGTATATATTTAAACTGTACATCATATTTTCATACGCTTTTTTAAATAATGGCATATTTTACAATAAAACATTTTTAAATCAAAGAAAATTATTTTCAATGTAAAACTTAAAGAAATGTAACCAGATTTCATCATAAGTAACCAAAGAATATACTCTATTCAATACACACTGAATGATAAGTCTAAGTTTTTATACTTTGTAAAGAATTATTTTGCATTTATTTGAAAATGAAGACATCTAAATAAGTATCCCTCAAGATTGTCAGTAGAAGCCATATGCTGGGAAAAATAATCCAGATAATCATATTATTCCTCTTAGTAGACTTGATTCTCAACCCAATGCTAACTGGGAGCATTTGAAATGCCATTTTGGGTAAGGAACCATTGTGTTTCTCCTGGCATCACACCAGTCATCTAACTCTTCCCACAGAGTAATAGTCTTCAAATGGGAAACTACCAAGTGGACATTAATTTAACTTACATATTTCTGGCAGATACAGTTCTAGGTACAAGTTTCAGGAAGAACCTCCATGTGGGAGAACTTTCTACTGCTTACTTCTGGGAGTCTTTCCACTTTCTCTCTATATAGTGCTATTCCCGACACTGAATGTACTGTAGCAGACTGAATAACCGTACATCATGGGTGTTATAACATGGATTGTGAGAGGATGGGCAAAGATGCTTTTCTTTCTTTCTTTCTTTCTTTTTGGTATGGAGGGAGAAGGTGGACTAAATGACTTATAAATTGTCACTCAATCCTGAGGTGCAATGGCAGTCCTGTTTATAATCATTATCTTAGTGAAATTATTTATAGAGTCCTCTTTCACTTCCAAAAGTGTCCATATTAGGCACTAGAATATACCATTTTATTTTTAAAGGGGCATGCCTCAAAAAGTCTGTGATCCAGTTCCACAAGATTGACAACCAGGATGCTACAACTGATTTCTTGGTCTGGTACAACAGCTAGCTCTTTAAATGATAGACAAAGGAAATTAATATGCTTTTTGAAGGGAAAATTATATCCTAAGCTTTCTTAATCAATTTATAAGTCTATAATCCCAAGCTTGAAAGTTAGACATTTATAAAGTTTGTAATGTTATATTAAATACTTTCTTTGGTTTCCAACTAAAGTAGGATTTTACCCCAATAAAACTAGTATCATCCATAGCTCCTCACAGCTCTGACATTAAACTTGGCAGACCTGGTCAATAACACACATTCTATATAGACTAGAGTGAGAAAATCATTAAGAAAAGGGAATTATCCCCCAAACCAAGGAAAATCCAGGGACTTCAGCATCTGCCTGAATATTGGTTGTTAAAAAAATATATAATTAAAAGACATTCATATTCAATTCCTTACTCTCCAGTCTGCTCACTACTACTTTAAGTTAGGACTTCATTCCCTCTTGCTGGAATATAGTTTGAAGAATAAAATGTTAATCCTCATTCATGTTGTATTCAATATCATGGCTTAGCTGAAGATTTAGAAAATAGGCTTGTCAAGTGTGAAGATGACAAAAAGTTGTTTTTAAAATTTAAAAATAACTAAAAGAGTGGAACTAGAATGTTTTTTACACAAAGAAATAATAAAAGATAGCCCAATTATCCTGGTTTGACCACTACACATTGTATCCTTGTATCAAAACATTGCATGTATCCCACAAATATATACAACTATTATGTACACATAATGCAAATAATTATAAACATATATGTTTACATCATTTGTTAGAAAAAAGGAACAAGATTCTTAAGGTTCTTGATAGATTCAAACCCACCCCCAAAATACAACTTAATATAGCTAAATTGAAAGTCTTGCCTTTAGTTTAAAATAAACAAATTAAAAAGTAGGAATGAGAAAGAACAGGTATAAAAGTTGCTCACGTAAAGAAACCTGACTCATACTTGGGATAGTGTGACCCAATGTATGATAAAGCTACTAAGAACGGATAAAGTCTAGGGTGAAGTAGAAGCAGAGTCAATTGGGCAAAGCAGCACCTTGATTTTCTACATTGTGAGAAACACATTATCCTGCATTCAGTCCTGCAGAGACTCTGTTCAGCTCTAGAGTTTAAGGTAACATTGACCAGACATTGGCAATTAAGAAAAGATGAAGAAGAAAAGAATGTATAGGTGGGCAACAACAACAAAAAAAGTCAGGGAGGTAAAATAACCTTCCTAAAATGCAACAGCAACAGCAATAATTGAATTACAGTAACTCACCATCGATGGATCAGTGCTTTGTACACACTCAAGTGTGCCAGCATTTTAAACAAGTTGCCTGCCTGGATTTTTGTGTAAGTCCTAGGAAGTGAGTGGTAGGAGCTCCCTTTTATCAGATGAGGAATGTGAGTCTTAGAAAGAGGAAGTTATCTTTTATACCAAGTTATTTTTATACCAAATGTTTGGAGGCATCTGTGTAGAAGACAGAAAGGCATGTTCTTTCCAGAGGGAAAGGGATAAAAGTTGCAATTTGATACAGAAGACAAATTTCTAGTATTATAACTGCAATAGAGGAAAATTGTCTGCCCTACCTAGCAGAGACTTTTCCCTTGCTACATGTGATCAAGTCAAAGTGAACTGTCAAGGATAGAATCTGTAGAAATAAAAGGTTCCTGGACTGGTTGGGAGGTGGGTTTGGTAACAAATAGATTTCCATCAAACATTATTGTCTATGATTTTGAATCTTGGAAATGGGATACTTTTGTTGCTTTGTCATTATACACTATTTTTATTTAGGTCAAATAAAAAATCAATCAAATAATAAAATTTTAAAATGAAATAAAATAAAATAATTTTAACCAATTGTTAGATTAACTGACAGGCCCCTTCAATCAAAATAGTCAATCATTCTGGCCAGATGCAGTGACTCACACTTGTAATCCTAACACTTTGAAAGGTTAAAGTGTAAGGATTGATTGATGCCAGGAGCTCTAGACCAGCCTCAACACAGAGAGTCCTGTCTCAACCAAAAATTAAAAAACAAACAAAAATTAGCCAGGCATGGTAGTATGCATCTCTAGTCCCAGCTAGTAGGGAAGTTGAGAGGGGAGGTTCACTTGAGGACAGATATTCGAAGTTGCAGTGAGCTGTGATTGCACCACTGCACTCTAACCTCAGTGACAGAGTGAGACCCTGTCTAAAAACAAACAAACAAACAAATAAAACAACAACAAAAAATAAAGAGTCCTGTTATTCAATAGTCATATCCTTTAATCTATTTCTATGGATGGTCACATTTCATTTCTATATGTTATTTTTATTTATTTATTTGTTTGTTTATTTATTTATTGAGTTGGAGTTTCACTCTCTCACCCAAGCTGGAGGGCAGTGGCATGCTCCCAGCTACCACAGCCTCGACCTGCTGGGCTCCGGCAATCCTTCTGCCTCAGCCTTCCAAGTAGCTGGAACTACAGGCACACGCTACCATGCCCGGCTAATTTTTGATTTATTGTAGAGACGAGGTCTCGCCAAGTTGTCCAGATGGGTCTCGAACCCGTGGGCTCAGGCAATCCCCTTGCCTCGGCCTCCCAAAGTGCTGGGATTACAGGCTGAGCTACCGAGCCCCGCCAATATATGTTATTTTTAAAGCAATTTTATGAAATCACCTATATATGAAATTAATAGCAACAATAATAGGGTCTCTAGTCACAAAAATATAGAATATAATAACTTCAAAATCTCTCCCTGCTTACACTGGACATAGACAGAGGGTTGTTGCTGCTAAATGGACTCAGCCTCTAACAAGTTATTTCTGAAAATATATTAACACCACAAATGAAAAAAAATTCATCCAAAGTATGGCAATGGAAGATAAGAGTCCTCTACCATTTCTTAAACATGCGTCTTCCCTGAAATGTAAACTCCTCAAATAGTGCATGAGGTCTGTTGTAGGTGGAGAGAATCCTTCCAACTGAGACCAAATTACTATAGTTTCACAAGAGAATGTCACCCATCCAGTTGACACATTTGGGCTATGTGTACACAAACAGGTTTACCCTCCTGTTCTTGTCAATTGTCTGAGAGTCAAATTCAAGTGGTAAAAGAATAGTAACTATGAGTTACATGCACAGAAGTAGCAATACTGAAACTGGAAGAACCCAGAGCAAGTATTTGTTCCTTGGTGGGATAGAACCATAAAAATGTAGGGTTTTCTTTACATAAACAAATTCAGACATAGGGTATTCAAATTTAGCTTATTCGTTATTTTTTCTTTCTTTTTTTGGTAAATTATCAGTAGTGTCTATAGTATATTGTAGATGTTATATGCAGTCATGAACAACTTCCAAGTACCCTCACATTTAAGGAAAATGTGAACTGATTGTTGTAAATATGCATTTATAGTAGCTGAAGTTTATATGTTGACCAAATCTAATCCTTTATATGCTCACTGTCCTTTGTGTCTCTTCCTTGTTGTGTTAACTTAGTTATTTGTATGACCACATGTTGCTCACCTGTGTCTCCAGTGCTTTAGCACAATGCTTGATGCACACGTGGTACCAGCCAATAAATATTCAGTGAATGAATAAAATCAACAAAAGCAACCTTGAAAAACAAATTTTTATTAACCACAGGCTTTATAAGCCACTTGCACAAACTCTAGGACAGCCTTTATTATATACAAAGAATGTTTCTATGGAAAAGTTGAAGGCAAAACCATTCTCACACTGTTGGAGCACAATACCATTAATTATGTCATCTCTGAAAACTAATAAGGGCAATAAACACAGCCCACAAATCTGCCACAAATTGGCCAAAGTCTAGAATGTTTTTCCATCCCTGGTTTATGCAATTTTATCCTTGCAATCCATTTCTTTGTTGAAAACTAAGCCAGATTTCTGACTTTTCAAATTGTACCTCATAAGCTCCTAACTAACACACAACAGCTCTGCCACGAATTAGTAAGCAATAAGAATTGACATCAGGCAATATGTGAATAACAACGCCATACCACATCTTAAAAATACCTTTTCATGAGACATACAAAAGGATAACATGATGCAGATTTTGTCGGCTAGCCTGAGTGTTGCCTTAACCATTCTCTGTAGTCTAAAATGAGGAGAGACTATTCTACAATTGAACTGTGTACAATCTATATGATGTTCGTTACAGCTGTTACAGAATAGAGGAGTCAAAACCATGTCCATATTCACAAAACAAAATACTTTAAAGATCTGATGTAATATTAAAAATATGCTTGGCACTATTCAATTTTATGATAAATATTTCAATAAAAGGATGATATAGCCCTGATTTCTTGTTCTGGTATAATGGGTTGCTCTTTAAATGATAGACAAAGTAAATTAAGATTCTTTGTGAAAGGAAAATTATATCCTAAGCTTTCTTATTAAATTTATAAGCTTGTAGCCCCAAGGGCTTGAAAGTAAGACATTTATAGAGTTTGTAATGTTATGTTAAATATGTGCTGTTAACAAATTTACTAATTCTTTTATTTGCATTATTGCAGGAGGGTAATAAAATACATCAGATTTCACCTAATGCATCAGCAGTGACCTGACAAACTTATTTTCATATGCTCATGAAGGTCTTTATATCTTTAAAATATAAATTTTTCTGCATATAACTATCACATCATGCATAGACATTAGGAAGTGTCTCAGGTTTTTATGCCAGGTAGAAAAAGATTTATCTCTCTCTTATTTCATGGTAGCTGTAAAGGGTTCTTCAGATCTAAGAAGCTGGAATCTATTCTTTTGTAGGACTTTTCCTTTTCAGAGAACTCTCTGCAAGGGGCAAGGACTACATATTGAAGCTATTCTCAGATTCACATTGAGAGTATAATTATTCATGTTACATTCAAGAATTATTCAGAATTAACTGATATTTCTTCCCCCCCACACACTCTCCTTCACCTCTTCTTTCTTTTTTTATTATTTTATGTTAAAGATGTGGGGTACAATTCAGATTTAGGAACATAAATGGTGAACACACAGGTGAAGTTTGGGTCTCCCATTGATCCTCACTTTGCCTGGTTTAGAATCAGGTACCCCTTTGATGTTGTCTACCCCTCTCACCCCCATCAGTGTCCCGTTCTGCATATTTTTCAGATTTCCTACTGTTCCTTTTGGTCCACAGTCTCATCCAGGATTCCAGTCTCTTTAAGTTGCTCTTGCTTTTTTTGATGACCTAAAAACGTTTGAGAAGTACTTGTCGAATATTTTGTAGTCCTTAAATTGAGATTTTTCTGATTTTTTTTTTTCATTAGATTAGACTGGGGTTTTGGGTTTTGAATAAGAGAGCACAGAAGAAAAGTGCCATTCTATGCTGTTATAAAATTGATACATAGGTCTGTCACCAACATGACTTACTGCTGTTGGCACTGTCATTTCCCCAGTGTTGAGTTACTCTTTTTCCCTCTTTCATTATAGCACTCTTTAGAAGAACTATCTATGTGCAGTCTACACTCAGGAAAAGGGAGTTATGCTCAACTCCTTGAAGGCATATAGCAGCTTTATAAACTATTTTAAATTGTTCTGCAGCAGAGATTTTTTCACAGAGATTTGAACAAGGGAATCTTAAATCAGCCCTCATCTAATTTTCAACAAATCTTATAGCCTAAGAAAACCACTTAAGTGTTTGGGTACAGATTTTTTAATGTTTAAAATAGTAACAATAATTGTCATTTGTCATTTGTTAAACGTATACTATGTGCCAAGATTTGTTACTAGGCACTTAGCGATTTCTCTCATATAATCACCATAACAACCTTATGAGGAAAGCATTGCTATTCTCATTTTATAAGGCAAAAAATGTGACATTCAGATAGTAAAGCAGCCTGCCCAATTCACACCTATAACCCGCCACTTGCTGAAAACAAAACCATATACTGGCACATACCCACACTCACACACACACAAGGACATTACGTATTATGAAATCATACCTTCCCATATAATAAAGACATGACAAAGATTTTGACTAATCTTTTTGTTGAAGAAGATAAGTCTTGGTTAATTGGAGATATCCAATTTTGTTCCATTCATTTTCTAGCATAAAGAATGCAAATGGCTTCCCTGTCCCCACTCCTGCCAGCACTGGTCATCAATGGTTTGAGTTCTCTAGTTCTCTAAGGGATGTGATCATTTGAGTGAATAGAACACTGTGATGTAAAGTCATGAGAATGCAAGTGTTTTTAGGAGGATGTGAATTTCCCAGTGAGCATATTTTATTTCTAGTCATATATATATTTGTGTGTGTGTGTGTGTGTGTGTGTGTGTGTGTGTGTGTGTGTGTGTTTGTGTGTGTGTGTGTGTGTATGTGTTTAAATATCCACATGGTCCACGTTACAATACCGTTACCCTTCCTCAAGCCACATGGAATTTCTGTTTTCACAGAACCAGATTTCTACTCAAACATTTTATCAGAAACTGACACAACTACCAAGGCATGCATATTCCTAATATTAACCAGAAATCTCTTTGTGCTATAGAAAATCACAAAGTGCATTATAAGACATGATCCATTTAGTAAATGCTCAGAAGCATTTTGCAGTTTATTACAGAATGCATTTTCTTACAAATGTGTAGTGACTCAATTGAAAACACAAGGTCAGACTCAGTATGTTTAAAAGAAACAAGAAAAAGTCATATACGTCAGCAGATATCACTCAATGTACCTTAATGCCTCTCTGGATAGACTCTTCATACATAAATGATTCTTCACTGAATTGGTTAATACATTTATTTCCAAAAATGGAACCATGCAGCTTAATTTTTCAGTGGGATATACTCAATTTTCAAGGATCAAGTTTACTTAAAACAATGAAAACATTCCTTTATATAAGTATGCATATAACACAAAAAAATAGTGCAGTGTATATCTTGTACTATACAAATTTGTATTTTTAAGTAGATGGAAGCCATAATACAAGGCTCATTAAACTTAAACTTAGTAAGTTATTTAACTAAATTCCCTAACACATTCTGTGGTACATAATCTGCAAATGCATGGGGTACACAAAGGAAAGAAAGACTGAATGGGACTTTTTACCTCTGAGTTAATGCATTTTAAAGCAGCCTAGGATTGTCCTACTTCCTCTCATTTAAGAAGATGGGAATGAAGTCAATCTCATATTATGTACTATGGAGACTTATTCTCAATGACATCTGAAATTAATAGCTCCATATGACACAAATAAAGAACTATTTGCATTTTTCAAAGTACCTACTACCTGAGCAAAGCACTTTATCATAACCCCAGTTCTAAAAACTCAGTGTTTCATTTGATGACACCTTCCAGCTTATTTCTATTTAGTTAAGTTTACTATTATGATTTTCCTCTCAGAATTTAACTTCTACCTCATTCTTTAGTTGCTTGTCCACCCTTGTATTTGTTTATCTCACTACTATTACTTTAAGGGAGGCTCAGAACTGTGTGAGCCACACTCCCTAGCATCCCAGTTTCTGCTCATTCACCCTTTTCTAACACAACTGCAGAATCCAAACCTATTTTTTCAATTATTATGTCCCTTAAAAATTTGACAGTAGGGGGATGGGACTGACAGTTGTGGGAAACTGCCAGGGAAGGGGGGCCAGACCTCATCAACAAGGGCACCTGCATAATGAACATTTGTATAACTAACCCTGAATTGTACCCCACATCTTTAAAATTAAAATTTTTTTTAAAAATTGACAGAAATGTTTTACTATCTCATGGGTCACCTTCCCCAGCAAATCCTGTTCCTAAGAGTGAGTCTCACACCAGTTCACTCATTTATCCCTTCAATAATACATCCATCCATCTCTACATCCATTCATTTATTAAACACTATGTGGAGGATGGGGCAAGTGAGATGTGGGGAATTTGCTGTGGCACAGCTTGCACAAAGTTAAGGAAGAAAAATAAATCATGACGCCGTAACAGAAATGTTGCTATTTAGATAAAGCTGGAACATAAAGGAAACAGAAGAATTGTGAAAGATGAGACTGGAGAGGTTAGCCAGGGTCAGCTGAGAGAGATGAGTTAAGATAAACAGTTTGACCTTCATTCTGAGAATAATGTGGGCCCATTGATGTGTTTTCTCTAGGAAAAGACATGATTAGTTTTGGTTCTAGGAGATGCTCTCATTCCACGATGTAGTTTGCATTGGGACAGATTTTAAAATCTTGTACTTGGGCACAGTGGCTCATGCCTCTAATCCCAGCACTATGGGAGGCGGAGGTGAGAGGATTGCCTGAGCTCAGTGATTCAAGACCAATCTGAGCAACATAATGAGTCCTTGTCTCTACAATAATTTAAAAAATCAGCTGGGTGTGGTAGCACAAGCCTGTGGTTCCAGTAACTTGGAAGGCTGAGGTGGAAGTATTGCCTGAGCCCAGCAGGTCGAGGCTGTGGCGGCAGTGAGCCTACCACTGCACTCCAGCCTGGGTGACAGAGTGAGAAAAAAAGAAAAAAGAAAGAAAAAAAAAGACTTGTGAAGTAATTTCGTACATATCATCTCTCATAAACATAGCTTCCTTCATCTCTCTCTTGTAATTCTTCCTGCTTTCATTGCTTCATTAAATCTTGGAGCATCCAACCTTGAGTTTATATTTTACAAACCTAATTAACCCACTTACTTTCTGTTTTATAGCTTATTTCCGTTAGTTTTAAATAATATTCTGCCGGGGGAGGGGGCACACCTCATCAACAAGGGTGCATGCATAAGGAACATTTGTATACCTAACCCTGAATTGTACCCCACATAAAAAAGAATAAAATAAAAAACAAAGAAAATTCCTTAAATTTATGTCTTCCTTTGAATAAAAATAATAAAATTAGCTAAGGATTGTGAACTGCCTCAACCCAATTTCTGTATTTGTAATTCACTATTTTTGGTACTTTCAACATTAACTTTTTGACAAAAGTAAAGATAAAGGGAAATTACAAATAAAAATAGATACAAAATGAATAAATGATCACCACATGATAAAAGTCAACTCAGTATGGGTCTCATAGGAGGGAAGCTTCTTGGGCAGTAGAATATTAACATGAGGGTACCAAAGGAAAAACCCTTGGACCAATATGTTTCTCCTAGGTTTCATTACCTACAGATTCCGCTACTATTTCTAAAGGCCTTTTTATAAACATTTTCCCCTGAGAACAGTTATTTAGAAAAATGATGAAAATTTTAACATGGTCAAGTTACCAAGATCCCATCTTCTCTACTTCACTCCTGCTTATTTTCATTTGGCCTCAGTCTAGATATACCTATTTTTTTAAATAGGTATGCAATGTTTTGATTATAAAAGTTGCAATGCCCATTTTGTACAAAAAATAGTGTATGTAAAAGAGAAAATTTTAAAAATTCCAATTACATCATTGAAAATTAATCATTGTGAATGTTTCGGGTGTGTACCCTGTCAATAGTTTTATGTAAATGTTTATAAATTCACACTCACCTCCCACCTCTCTCCACTTGCAAAGCCAGGGTTATATACATCTAGCTTTTATAAAATAAGGGCAATAACAGTATCTATGTACAGAATTGTGAGAATCAAGTAAAATAATACCCTTAAGATATCTGTCATACTCAATGCTCAAAATCTTAGCTATTATTTTTATTACTATAATTATTCAGATATATAACCTACTTGTTCATACAGTGTCTCAAGGGCATTTTTCTCTTGTTAAAATGTGAATTTTAACAGCTGCAATTATGAGGTCACTGAAGACATGGTCATTCATTGGAGGATCCCTGGTTGGAGTATCTAACATTTTTGACATTTACTGCTTGTGGAAATTTGTATGTGGTTTTATCATTCAAAGTTTGTGGTTAATGCTTATCTTCCAGAATCTTTTGTTTTTTGGATTAGAGATCATGTGTGCAAGATATCAGAGCAAGTAATAAATAAATAATACATATTGTTTCCAATATTTCTACTCTAATAGCTGCAAACAATATGTTCATAAATATTGCTTTTTCCTTCTGTTAAATTATTTCCTTGGTAATGACTCCCAGAAATTGGATTATTGAGTCAAAAGATCTGAAAATATCTGTCCTTTGTATTTACTGTTATGCTATTTTTCAATAAGTTTCAACTAGTATATAATATAATAAGCAAAGCACCTCATATATTTAAAGAATGTCTATTTACCTGTTTCATTCAAGTATAGATCTTATGCTCATCAATTAAGAAGCAGAGAATCTGGGATGGATTTTATTGCAGAAATTTCAGACCACTGGGAATTGAACAGATGGCGCTAGCTCATTTTACATTTGGGAAATCACCAGTCAGCCATGCTCAGTAACAGCTTTCAGAAACATCTGTATTTAAACTTACAGCCTAAACATGACAGGTTAAGTAATATAAAGATATAAAATAGCTTCATGACTAGATTCTGAACTCACTGAGATATTTATAATTTTTAAATGATCAGAATAATTGCAAACAAGGTAAACATTAAGACTCACATAAAATACATAATACATTATTTTGATATTGTGGAATTTAAGTTATAGATAGTCTCTGAGGCTTTTAAACAATACTGTTTTGAAGGCAGAAAAATAGGAACAATAATTTCACTCAAAGGAGCCCAAAGATATATGCAGTCTTCTGGCTATATTTATTGAATCTTATTAAATTTATATAAAACTAAAGTAGTTAGCTTTTAAGAGTAAGGATTGAACTGAAAGCCAAGACTTATGGCATTGTATCAGTGTCATAAACTTTATAGGAATGCAAGCTTTGGGAAGGCAAACTTCATGTCTAATGCATTGTTCAATGACTAGCATGGTGATATGTACCACAGTAAGTCCTGCATGTATGCCTAAATAAATGGTGACTGCTCCAGTCACTATCATTGATTTCATATTCAAGGTGGTCTTCAAAAAGTTCATGGAAAAGTCATATTACAAAAGAACTACGCATGCATTTAACAAAATTTTTTGCACCAAAATAAACACATCCTAACTTGTCATAACCTCGCTGAACAAGATTTAGTTTGAGGCACTACAAAGAAAAGGCATCAGTTTGAATAGAGCCTCTATCAGAGTAATATGAATTCTGCTATAATAGAAGCAAGGATGAGCCTCCAATGTATGGTGAAGGTTGGGTGGCAGAATGGTTAAATCAAAAATGCTTCATGAAAAGTTTATGGGATAATGCCCCAAAGAAATCAACAGTTTACAAATAGATAATTTGTTTTAAGAAGGAGGGAGACAACATTGAAGATGAAACCCTGAGTGGTAGATCATCCACCTCAATTTTCGAGGACAAAAATTCATCTTGTTCCTGCCCTAATTGAAGAGGACTGACAGTCAACAATACAAACAATAGGCAATACCATAGATATCTCAATTGGTCAAGCTTACACAATTCTGACTGAAAAATTAGAATTGAGCAAACTTTCCACTCAATGGGTGCCAAAACTTTTGTACCCAGATTGGCTTCAGACAAGAGCAGAGTTTTCAACTGACGTTTTAAACAAGTGGGAAAGTGCCAGGAGCTTGGGAGGGCGGGGCCACACCTCATCAATAAGGGGTCAATAAGGGCACTTGCATAAAGCAAATTTGTATATCTAATCCTGAATGGTACCCCACATCTACAAAATTAAAAATAAAAAACAACAACAACAACAACAAACAAGTGGAATCAGGAGCCTGAAGCAGTTCTTTGAAGAATTGTAGCAGGAAAGGAAACATGGCATTATCAGTACAATCGTGAAGACAAAACACAATCAAAGCAATTGCTATCAAGAGGTGAAACTGGTCCAGTCAAAGCAAAAGTGGACAGTCTAGAACAAAGGTCATGGCAGCAGTGTTTTGGGAGGCTCAAGGCATTTTGCTTGTTGATTTTCTGGAAGGCCAAAGAAAGACAACATTTGCTTATTATGATAGTGTTTTGAGACAGTTAACCAAAGTTGTAGCAGAAAAATACCCTGGAAAACTTTACCAGAGATTCCTTCTACACCATGACAATGCTTCTGCTCATTCCTTTCATCAAACAAGGGTAACCGTGCAAGAGTTTCAATGGAAAATCATTAGACTCCCACCTTACAGTCCTGATTTGGCTGGCTTTTTATGACTTCTTTTTGTCTCATAATCTTAAAAACTCTGTGAAACATAACCCATTTTCCTTCAGTCAATAATATAATGAAGACTGCATTTATATGATTAAATTCCCAGGAACCTCATTTATTTATGGATGGAATAAATGGTTGGTATCATCACTTACAAAAATGTTTTGAACTCGATGAAGCTTGTGTTGAGAAATAGAATTTATATTTTATTTGTAGCTCATAATTCAATTTTTTCCCAAATTTTCTGAAGTTTTCCATTATATTCCCACCCAAATTTAGTGGTTTGTGACAACCATTTGATTGTGCTTATTGGACTCACAGATTCTATGATTAAGTTATTCCAGACAAGGAATAGGTTTCTATTCCATGATACCCCTGGCTTTAACTCCAAATCTGAAGACAACTCAGTGGATGAGGGTTGGAGGGACCATTTACTCACATATCTACTAGAGTCTAGGCTGGGATGACACAAATATGGGGACTTACTAACTACAGCCCCTATACATGGCTCTCCGTTGTGACTTGACTGTCTTACAGCACTGTGGCTCAGGGTAGATGGATTTCTAACATGGCTCAGTGCCCTAAACATGAATGCTGTAATGAACAAGATGAAAACTGAATTCCCTTTTATGACTCATAGACATTCAAACAGAGGAGAATTTCTCATGTAAGACAAGAGGTACTATTATAATAGTTTACCTTTTAGTCCTGTTTTTTACCTATCATACTTGTACTCCTTCCACTTTGCTAAAGTTAAAAAACTGCATATCTTTACATCTCAAACATGGGATGGGAGTTCTTTAGGTTATAAATTATTAAATCTATATGTAAGGTCAAAAGCAATGGCTTATACCTGAAATTCCTCTTCAGTAATCCAAGAAGAAACAAACATATGCTAATCTCATTTTTCACAGGAGATATTTTGTATTTGACCAGAGAGGATATTCTCAAAATACTTGGTAAATTACTTGAAACAATAAAAAGTTTTAAAATATATTATAAAGTTTATTTCAACTTTTTTTAGTTGTTTATGATATCTTTTTGGCCATGATCTTCAAAATTAGATCCATTGAAAGACATTTCAAAAATAGCAGGATAATATACAGGGGTAATTTATGTGCAGGATAATTCATTTCCATGGTGACCTTTTCGCTTGTAAATTGCACGAGTTTGATTTGTGAACTCAAAGTATGTAAACTTTAGTCCCATATGAAACATAATGGTCACAAAATAAAAATTTTGTTTGCTCTCTGACATAAAGACTTCTTAGCTCCTATCCTATATACACGCAGCTCTCAGTAAAGAGATTTCATTATTGAAGGTTGAGTGTGGGATGTCCACTTATTTTGTCAGCTTTCGTCATTTATTTGAACCAAGGTCTTTTTAGTTCAGTAGTTTATCTTGACTGTCAGTAAGAGATACTGATACAATAAGAGCACTTTCACAAGTGCTTATTAATTTTCTGTTCTTTTTTCTAAGCACAAATTTGAGATCAATGATTACTTTTATGTACTGAAGAACTTTAAAAAATACCAAAACACATATAGGATATAGGATACAGTCTTTTAAAAATAATGGCTCTTCCCCAAAATGCTATAAACTATAAACTCTAATTTACTAACTTTGAAAATGTTAAATTATCTTCTTTACTGACCATATATTATCCCTATTTGGTCTTTGTCTGAAAGATATGTAACCTACTACTACAATGCAGTATTTTTAAAGCAAAAATGCAGACAAACTAGTTTAAAATATAATATTTATTTGTGCGCTCATGTCAGGATAATCCTATCTGAGGCAATTTGGTTTGGCAATTCATCTTTTCAAGCAAAAATAGTAATGATTTATTTACCTCTGACACATATGTGAAATTTTAAAAAAATTGGTCCTGGGACAGGAATGGAGTTAGGAAGCAATTCTCCAAACAGCAGCCTTCTTACAGCAAATTATAAACACTCATAGCATATTATCCTGATTGCTGAGAAGGTTACTTATTATGGATCCATTCTCCCAAAACTTATAAAACAGCACTTTGCATCTGAACTTCCCTGCTTCCTACCATTCAGAATTTTACTTAAATTTATGAAGGAAAAGTGAAAGAGGCAATAATAGTGAAGAACTTCAGATTTAATCAGTCTGGGTTCAAATTTCACATCCTTAAAAAAATTTTTTTTTATTTTTCTGGCCCTCAGTTTCCTTACCGATAAGATGAGTTATGTATAAAAATGTATGATCTTACCTATTTGGTTGGATGATGACACTGTTAACCTTGGTAGACTTACTAATACCCTATCTGTTACTAAATACCTTTCTCAGAACAGTCATGTTTGTACTGTGTATGACGAACATCTGATATCCATTGTTTTCTTTGACAATAAATAATTGATTTCTCACTCCAAACGATAGTAATTTCATTGGCATAAAATGAGATTATGTTATATGAAGAGACAATCACGTGGCCCATAAAGTACAAGCTGTGCAATGAAACATGGGAGGCCACTTCCCAGTTTCCTTTAGCATGTCGTTGCTCTACTGTCAGCTATCTCTGGAAAACAGATGGAAAGTATCATACACAACAGATGGAAGATGGAAATATGGAGGAGATAAAGAAAGAAACCCTAAAATTACAAAAATTGTACTTCCTAACTTAATAGTTTCCTGCATATTGGCAAAAGATCTCTGTTATTCAGCATTAACACTGTAATCCTTCAAACCATTTAACTGATCAAGGAGTTGCCCCCAAATAGCTTGAGGACTACTGCACACATTTATTCATGAATACATCCTAATAGGATCTATTGACCACCTTCAATGTCAACATGCCACAGCTGCTGGTGCTCCGCATTCAATGAAGAGCTCAGGTCAAGTAAGTGGACACACATTGAGTTATCTGAGTTTTTCCATGTGTTTTAGTCTATCCCACCATGCAAAGGCAGATGAAAAGTATGCCTGAAATCTATTTTGTCCCCACCCTGTTTTGTTCTCTCTTCTCTTCGGGTCTGTATAGAGAAGAATGAACAGAGGGAAGTTAGAGTAGCTTGTAGTCTCCCATCTCTACTGGTTGATACTCAGCTATGGAGGCAGCATCCCTTCAAGCCCAGGCATCTGAGTGGCCAGGCCTCCAAGATCAGACAAAAAGAAAGGAAGAGCTATCACAATTGCCTACAAGTAGCAATGTTCTTGGCGTTGACCCAAAATACCAGAAATATTTTAATTAACAGGGACAATGATAAATTAATAGGAAGTGAGATAAGAGGTTATTGCCTGAGAAAACAAGGCTTTTCTTCTCATTTTTACAACTCTCCGAATGACCCACAAAGGAACGTGCATGCAAATAATATTTTAAGTTCCAGAATGTGCTTTTGCGTTTCCAAGCAGGATTGCCTACAAATGAATCCAAGAGGGAAGTCATTAAATTGAATGGAAGAAATTTAGAATAGGCAGCTTCACCCCATGTAAAGCAATTGTAAGCCTTTCTTTGTGCTTTAGACGGTTTTAGATAACTAGCCAGACTCAGTTAAGCTCTATAACTTCAAGAGATAGTGCTTCTAAGAGGGTAGACGGTAGGACTGCAAATGTGGGATTTCACGGTCTGTTAACAGACCAATGGGAGGGTCCACAGAATCTCACTATTGTATTTGAATCGGCAGCAGAACCTATGTGTCACAGATCGTCTAACCATGGGGTGGGACAAATGTCTGTCTGAAACAGAACTTAAGAAAGGGACGACTCATTTGATATGAAAGAATTAAGGGTTTAAACAAAGACAACTGCAGGAAAAAAAATAACAGTAGACTTAAAGTTTGAGAGTTGACAGGAGGAGACATGGCAAATTTTGCTGTAGCTAATCCCATAGTTGATTAAGAGCATTGGCCATAGAGACAGACTGCCTGGGCTTGCCTGTCAGCCCTGCAACTTAGTTTCTGTGTATCCTTGGACAGGTGACTTGCCCTCTCTGTGCCTGTTTCCTCATTTGCCATGTGAGACAATTATAATACAATCTATTTTATATTGGCTTTTGACAGTAAATTAACACATGTAAAGTTTCCCCAAAGGGCCTGATGGTTGATAAAAGTGCTCAACATTTAATTAAACACTACTCAGAACTTCTCCTAATTATAACTGATGTTTATTTAATACTTCCTATATAATGGAACTTAAGCAAAGAATTATGCCTACCACTTAATAGCCCTAGGATGCAGACACTATTATTACCTCAATTTTACCTATAATGAAACTGAGACACAAAGAAGTGAAAGAAGTTGCCCAGGGTCACACAGCAGTAAGTAGTACTGTCAGGATTCAAATCCAGGCGGTCTGATACAGGCACAACTCACTTCATCAGTGGGTTGTACTATCTTTAAACTTGCCATAGGAAGTAGTGGGCACAACGATGTTTTTGCTTTGATCACTCTCTATTTCAGTGGGTTTAGGATTCTCAATAGCATTTAACTTATTTCAGCTTCCTAGTAAACCCAGAATACCTCCTTGCACATAGTGTGTGTTTGATTAGGTAACTGGCTGACTGGTTGCTGTCCTTTGTTAATGGCAGTGTTAAACTCATGACTCCCGTGAGGATCCTAAGAGCTCACAACAGGCCAGATTCAGTGGTTCACATCTGCAATCCCAGCACTTTAAGAAGCCAAGGCAGGAGGATCACTTAAATCCAGAGTTCAAGATCAGCCTGGGCAACATAGCAAGACCTTGTCTCTACAAAAATAAAATGAAATAAAATAAATAAGAAAATTAGCCGGGCAAAGTGGTGCATGTCTATAGTCCCGGCTACTCTAGAGACTGAGGTGGAAGGATGGCTTGAGCCCAGGGGTTTGAGGCTGCAGTAAGCTGTGATCATGTCACTGAATTCTAGCCTAGGCAACATAGTGAGACACCAACTCAAAAAGTATAAAAATAAAAAAGCCCATGCCAGAACTCACTGTCATCCTTCATGGAGCTGTCCTCCTTACACTGCTGTGGTCTGCTGGCCACTCACTGTATCACTCTCCCTAGCCTCCATAAAGGGATAGCCACTGGTCTCTGTTCATTTGCCCTCCCTCTTGCCAATCCCCTTTGCAGTATGAGGAGAATTACAAACAATAATGAAACAGAGAAGAGAAATGAAAAGGAGAGACAGGTGAGAGAGGTCCCTTTAAATCCTTTCATCCCTGCTGCTCTGAGGGCTGACTCACCTCCTTTGCTTTCCTGGTTTTAATCTCAGAAGTCCTAAAGTGCTCCATGGGCAAAATTGGAGTTTGAAAAAAGTAAGCCATTTGGAAGACAGAAGCGAGAATTTTCATTTCTAAAACAATAAGAAAGTTAGTAATAAATTCATGTACAGCCTGATATTGGTGCCTTGACCCCATCAGTATATGAAACGGCTGAGCGGTATTCATCTCTTGAAGAAGAGAAACAAGCCCACAGAGTTATGGTGAGTGACAGTGTGGCCATTACTTCATCGTCCTTTTTTGGCATATTGTGACATGTCCCACTTAGGTGTGTTTGGGAAAATGGATCCATGGATTATTTTATCTAGTTTTAACTAAGTTAACCTTTACAATATGGACAGGTATCTTTAAAAACACTAAAATACTAACAAGAAGATAGCAGTTCTGAGATTTCTATTCCTGGTAAGTGCAACATATTTGAGGTAAAAGCAAAGTTTAGCCGAGTAGATCTAACAAGTCTTCAAGGAAATTTAGAAAATATCAAAATACCTACTTAAAACTGCATTTTTCTTTCACTGTTTATAACAATAGACTGCGTTTGAAGTAAATATTATTGCTTACAGCATTAGGCCATCATCAAGCGCTACATATTCTTAAATTTAAAACAGATACATATAAAATATAATACAATTGGGTAATTTAGGAGTTAGACAAATTATACAGCTTCCACTAATTAATCAAGAGTTATCTATTATCTTAACAAATTTGTTTCATGTTAAATATGGGTGGCCTTCAACCTGCATTTTTTTTTTGTAATTTACACATTGATATTCTTTAACTGCTCTCTATAAGGCAGATATGGGTATTCTTACATCAGTTTGCCAAAAACTATCAGGTGTTATATTTCTTCCTGGCTGCCAGTAGTTTGGTTTAAGGTATATTTACCTTCCTAATATTTGATTATCTGAAAGTTTTATTGCATTCTGAAACTATATTCCTTAGAACCTAGATGGTCCCTTGAGGAATACCTCTGAGAGAAGGGAGGGGAGGAGGGGGATGGATGGAGAGCTCACTCCACTTCTCCTGCAACTCCTCCATTTACTTCTAAACATCATATTACACTGCTGCCTAGTAATTCATTTGAAAATCAGGGTCCCTTGCTCAGGATTATTTAACGTTCAACAGTTCATTTATTCAAAAATATGAAACCTTTATTATTAGCACTGTGAAGTTATTAAATATTCAATAATTCAATAAGCCTATTTACTTATTCAATAAACATTAGAATAACTATTATCTTTATCTTTGTTTATATTATTTAAAAACTGAGTAAAACTGGCAAATAATGAAAAGACTGGAAATGTTAATAATAAAGTTACAATGTCCATCCTTTATAGCTATGCAATTAAGATAAGGTGGATATCAAGATCTGTTGGATTCAGCAAATCTTGAGCTGCTTATGATAAATACTTATTGAACTTTAATCTAGTCAGCTCTATATTAATAGTGAAGACAAGAAGAGTGTTAGAATGTTTTACAATATCCTGGGACTATCTTTTAAGGTTTAGAGAATAAATGTAATTTGGAATTTTTAAATATTTATTGATTCCCTGGGAACGGAAAATCTCCAATAATCTTTAGGGTCTAGCAGTATAATTTAATTCATTTAGTTTTCAGAAACAAAATCAAGACTACCAATAAAACATACTCTTTCCTAGTAACTTAATTTACACTTGTCAATAAACTTTTAAATATGCTACCTTCTAATATGATCACCAACCATTTTGTCTAAATTTACAGTTAGTTTACTTATTTGATGCCACTGAGTTTTGTGGCTTATATGTATATGCATTGTTAATGATTCAAGATTTTCACACTTCACTTACATCTTATTCACACTTCAGCTGCTGATTTACTTCAGACACATCTTGATGCCTGTGCGAATTTGCAGACTTTTACAATAGTCCAACACAAATTTAGGAAATGCATTCGGATGTAGACTTGCAATAAGTGACCTGTATAATCATGCAGCATAGTATAAACATTTATTTCATTCCACATTTTCTTATGCTTGCTGACAAAAGAAGAAATCTTTATAGTCCTGAATGCCACATAGATGAAATCATTAACTACTTTTTCTGTTAAAAATTACCTTTTCGTTTTGCTGAAGGCAGAAATTCAGATCATCTCACTTCTAATATTTCCATGCATGAATCAGAGAAAAATATTCAGGTATAGACCCTACATGCAAATAGCCTCCAAATATAAAGAGAAGATAATCCATGGAGTGCCTCATTCTTCAGAAACCTCTTTAATAAAAGAGAGGCCATATCTTTTGTACACATTGTAAGAAGATTTAAACAGTAAGATGCCCTCCCTCCCTCAGACCATGGGGCCAAAACCTAAGGGGGTTTGGAATTTCCCAACTTCACCGCAAAAGATAATCTGGGATTGGGACAAAAGTAGAGGATGACTCATGATGTAATTAGAGTTGAGCATCTAAGCAAATGACACAATATAGTTTGTGGTATTAAAAAAAAAAGGAGAAGAAGAAGAAGAAAAGGAGGAGGAAGAGGAGGAGGAGGAGAAAGAGGAGGAGGAGGAGGAGGAGGAAAGAAGACAAGGCCTGGGGAAAGGCTACAAATGTTTCCACACAGAGACAAGGCTGTGGCAGAATGAAAACAAAGCCTCCTTAATTAGCAAATTATAGCACAGAGGTTGATAAACCTCTGTATTTTGTAGCTGAGCAATCCCCTTGCTGCTCCTTCCCTCTCATCATCTACACAAGTGAGAACATTTCTAATGTTTATATTTAAAACAAATGATGGGATGGGGGGGCTAGAGGTTTCTAAATAGACTGCAAGGGGCTGAGCTGAAATCCCATTTCTAAGAAAATAGAACTCCTCTAGTGTTTTGTCAGCATTCTGGCTCATGCCACAACCAACAGGATGAAACAGGCACATAAAAACACAGAACCCTGTAGCCCAGACTTGTTTATCCAGAGGCTACGGATCCGTATTGCCATTCAGGTGTATCTGCTTTGGGAATGTTTCTCTGTTCACATGATAATGGGCAAAAGAAAGAAAAGACATGAAATTTCCTTGCCTGTACTCCTCTAAAATGTCACCTCACAGCATGTCCAGACACCAAGCCAAGAAATGGCTTAGTCAGGCTCTCTGCCAACTGGCATGGACCTGAAGATTACTGGGCCTCCTGCAGAGCAATCTTTTTCCCACACAACAAACCTCACAATTTACCTTGCAATGGTCCCAATATTAATACTAATTCCTCTTGCAGTATAGAGCAGAGGTCAGAAAACATTTTCCAAAAAGGGCTGGATATTAAACATTTTAGGCTCTAAGGGCCATTTGATCTCTATTGCAACTCCTCAGCTCTGCTTGTGTAGGAGAAAAGAAGCCACAGACAACACATAAATGAATGGGTGTGGCTCTATTCCAATAAGACTTTATTTACAAATATACAGACAATATATAAAGGAATGTGTGTGGTTGTTTTCAAATAAAACTATTTACAAACGCAGGTGGCAGGAAGGATTTGCTAACTCTTGATAGGATGGAAACAGAATATTCATAACAAGTTCTGTTATTACATAGTTAAAAGGGTAATATATGGAATATATTCTCATTTTCACACATATATTCAATTATGGTCCAAATCTGCCCATGGACTTCATTCATTTCCTTATTCATTAAAAAAAACAAACAAACCAGTATCCTCTGCCAACTATGTTTTAGGCATTGTACTAGAAAAGTCAGTCTGCTACCAAAAATAGAATATATGAGTAAAATAATAAAAACTGGTTACAAGACAGGAACAGTGTTGACATATAAAACATAATGTCTATGAGAATATAGAATCACTTACCCCACAAATATTTATGGAGTTCCTACTGTGTGTCATGCACTCTTCTAGAGGTAAGATGGACAAAAATCTCGCTCTAGCCAAGTTTGCATTCTTAGTAGGGGGAGACAGTACAAATAATCCAACAAACTATAAGTAACATAATGTCACACAGTAGTAAATGCATAAAGAAATAAAATAGTGTAATACCACAGGACGTCACTTAGCAAAATGGGGAAGATGGTAGGTAAGTAATGATGCTCAGAGAAGATTTTCTGAGAAGACTTCTACACAACTACCCGAATGAAGAGGAGCCACTCATGCAAACATATGGGGGAAGAATATTCTGAGTTGAGTAAACAGCTTGTAAAGTCCCTGAGGCAGGAATAAGCTTGTGTGCTGGAGAAATAACAAGAAGGCCAATGTCATTTGATTATCTGGAATGTCGTTTAAGGTTGTAAATGATGACGCCAGTGAGGAGTATGGGGCAAATCATATAGGGGCTCACAGTAAGGAATTTACATTTCATTCTGATGTAATGAGACACGGTCAGTAAGAGGATTTTAAAGAAGAAAATGATATTCCTATTCATTTGAATTACATTAAACCAATAATTCATATGAGATGAGTGCTATTAAAAGAAAGCTCAATGTAAAATGGTACAGTCAGGGGTAAGGAAGAAATGTAATTACCCATAGAAAACGACCTACTTGCCACAGTCCTAAAACCTGAGATCTATTAGTGAAGACAGTTTGAGGAAAAGCTTGCCAAAAGGTTGTTATAGCTCCAACTCCCTAGTCTTTTGGGTTGGAAAGGTTTTCATTCTTTGAATCTTTTGATTCTGAAATGTAACAAATGAACAATAATACCTAATGACTGACTGAAAAGTTAATACAGATTCAAAGGGCTCCTGCTTGGCTTGAAAATCAGGATCTGTTCTTCAAATGAAGTTGCTGAGGACATTTCTACAACCTGATTTATAAAACAATTATTCTTACTAACCCTTCTCAGCAACTGCCATTTTCCCCAATCTCTATGCATAAATTATATATATATATTGTCTTCACATAGTGACAATATATTATAAAATATGCTTATTGACTGTCTACCCATTTCACACTTTTAGGAAATTTCCCCACTTGTGAAAATAAAACCTAAGAGCGTCATCTTTGACTTTCTGCTGCACCAGTCACTAAACCAATACTACACAGGGGAAAAGTGAGTTAATTACATACACATGTGCCCGTATTGTATATAAGTATACAATAAATGTATACTATAATATACAATAAATGTATACTATAAATGTATGCAACAAATGGTTCCCCACTGATGTGGAAATACTAACTTCTTGTGCTTATATGAAAATACAAAGAATGTTTGAACCAAAGAAGATCTAGCTGACTCTCAAGTAACCTAAAGATAACATTTAAGCAAATTTTGGCTACTTAAAATAATTACAAGATCCCTTAATTCGCATTATTTTATACTCAGTGCCACATACTTGAGCACTTGACTTTTAAATTTTTAATTATGATTACAGAGATCTTATTCAGACACTTAATAAACATGTTCAGAAATATAAAGGCAGATGAGAGATATTCGCTGAACTTGAGAGACTCACAGACTAGGAAGAAAAACAGACCTAGAAACAAATAATTAAAACAATAGCCACTGCAGCAACATAGCAGTACAATGCTAACATGACACAGGCAATGTACTGTGATGACATTAGAGAACTCTGCTTGAGAGGGGAAGTGGAGTGTGGGTAGAATTCCTGAAGAAATTGACAACAAAGCTGATCTTTCAAGAATAATTAAAAGGATAAAATGAGGTGACTACAGAAGTTTCTGAGATGCTAGGTCATTGGTTAAATATTATTTAAGTAAGTAATAATCACTTACTCTGGACCCAATATCATTTTAATTAATATTATGATAAGAATAACCATAGATATAGTCCTTGCCTATATGACAACTTATAATTAATTTAGGAGGTCAGATGTATATCCCAAACAAAATGCTAATAGTTGACAGCAAAATGCAGATTGCAATATATAGACGATGCATTCAATTGTTTGTTCAACAAATATTTATTGTATATCTGCTATGTATATACCATATACTGTTTTAGGCCCTGGGAATATAACGGTGGGCAAGCACGTAAGGTCACTGGCCTCATGAAGGTCATATTCTAGTGAATGTTAATATGGGTTAGCATATGCAATATATGGGTTTAAAAAATAATCATTATCAAAGTGTTTCAAGTAATAGCATCCCAAATCTTAACTCTCTGAAGCAAAGAATACAATATACAAATAGACGATGTCCTTAAACAAAAATGCTGTCTATAGAAAAACTTAGCCAAACATACCAGTAAAACATTTTCATATTTAAAATATTCTGGATGTCAGTTCAGAACTACATTTTTATTAATAATCATATTTTAGTAGATAGGCTCTTGTTTTGTTACTAGGCTTGTTTTTGACCTGTTTACTTAAACTTCCAACCAAGAAAAGACATCATTTGGCAAAAGCAAAGCAAACTTTTAGGATTCCCCAAATTCTAGAACATTATATATATATATGTAAACTCAAGTATTCTAAATATACATTTTTGAGAACTTTTGAAATGTAGGAGACAGAAAGAGTTCAAAAACACAGGATGTAGGCCAAACATTAGTCCATATATTTTTCTGTCATAAAAAAATAAGTGATAACAAGAAAGTGGCAAAGTTGTATTTATTGTTACTTACCCAGGATCCAGTCACTCTCAGGTATTTGGTATGGCTTGCTAATAATTATGAAAGAGCTAGTTAATAGGAAAGTCAAACCCAAACACGTACCCAAGTGTTTCACCCAACAAAATTATGATTTTGGAGGACTTATTATTATTCCACTCTTTCCTGTCTGAGAAGTCAGGATAATGCTATCAACAGACCTCATAAGAATCAACAAATTATTATGGAAAATTGATCTCTTTGAATTAAATCCATTATGTGAAAATATTAGTGCCGTAACAGTTCCAATATTTATGGTGACCTGCAAATCAATTGTCCTTTTGCGTACCTTGTGTCTCATCCTGTTCAGTTGCAAGACCAGAAAAGTTGAGGAATGAAGCTTGAGAGTTTGTCCCATAAAAAAAACTTCTAGTGATAGCCAGAGCCTTGTGAAGAATATCTGAGACTCCAGTTTCCTAATCTTCATGGAAGGGAACAAATTAACATAACTATCATCTAGCCTCGTGTAGCATTGATAAAACACCATGTTTATTCTGCATCAAAAACTTTCCTGATAGTAATGCCATGAGTTGCATGGTAATCACTGTGCTTTGATCAATTATTTGCTGAATAAATGGATGAATAAAATTCACTTCCATACACAGTTTCTGCAGTGCATTGCTTCTTCCTATAGCAACTAGAATCAAATAGAAGTAATATAAATTCCAATATTAAGCATACCAAATGGATACAGTAAAAAAGATTTCCATTTCAATTATCGAATTAAATATATCACATGAAGTTTTAGAATTTGGGGTGAAGAAAATCTCTAATTATGGGAAACTTAGGAATTCCTTTAGCAAGATCTCCGCTGAATGCATTTATTTGGTTTCTTGATCCTCCAACCAATCACATTAACCATGACAAAAGATATGCAAATTTAAATCGACAATAGCCAAGCCAAACTGCTCTGACTCATACCAATAGGGACATTTTCAGTCTATATTCAGCTTGATTTTCACACTTAAAAGAGTTGTTGTAACCAAAGAGCATTATAATAGTTATTCTTGGCTATAACCTGAAAGCTATCCCATAATTATTGACCAAGAACAATGCAAACAAGAATCAAATGTATTTCACAAAATATATTAGCATATGAAACGTGTATGATTTAAGCCCAGCAGAATTGTGTTTACCCTGTCACTGCTGAAAAATTGCATAGCAACAAAAAATATGCATTACTATGTTTGAATTACTATTTAGATTGCATGTTTTAAGCAAACAAAACATTACATTTTTGGTAGAATAGCTCATGCAGGACAATCAGGAACTGAATTTCCCTCCTCATTCCCCTCAAAGATGCCAGACTAATTTATAATGACTGAATTCTCATTAAAAACTATATGGATAGTAAATTGAGAATACTGACAAACTATTCAACTAAATTAATTTGTTTACATGGAAAGAAGTTTTGCCAAAGGAAAAAATCCGAATATCCAAATTATAAACTATTCTTGTAAGTAGAACCTAAAATTTAAGCAAAAAACAAACAAAAAACCCTGTAGAGTTCTGTTTGCTTTCTAGTCTTCTGCCTACCTACTGGTGACCTATTATAGACCTGTAATCCATAATAGTAAGACTGACTACAATTCCAGATTTGGAAACTGTAGAACTACTAAGTTCCAGCTAGCATGTAACATAAAATAACAGTGATCTTAGTTCAGTCCCTAGTGGACAAAAGTAGAATCACTATTACTTGGCATGATTCAGCAGGCAGTGACCCAAGTGACTGTGACCACACAGGAACAAAAAAGCAGCATTTGTCTTTTCCCTATCTCTTATCTACTTAAAGAGTTTGCTCAGTTAACAGACTAACTTAAGGAAGTTTGATTGTGTTCCTATCTATATGCACCACGTGAATCTATTAGCAAATGTCCAGGAAGAGAAGCTTTTCACAAATGGGCACATTGCCTCCCTTCCTGTAGCACAGTCAGTTAATTACTTATTATCTGCTGTTTACCTGTTACACAGTTATACAGAGCAAAGACACTGCAGAAGTGTCTTCATGATTTAATAGTCATATCTTCAGTGGAAACTTTTAAATGGTTTACAGATAAATAAATGAATAAACTGTTCAATTTGATGTCTATAAATAGCGCTGACATTCATCAAGGGCGTGGATACTTAGTTTCCCCAGGTACTGTCTCTGAATTTACAATACCCCGAGAATAGTACTTGAATACTACATAGCCTACTACATGTCATGATCAGCCCAAATCTGCAGGTGCATATATTCCTGAATAGCCGACACCGGTTCAATTTCTCCTCTTGTATTGGACAAACAACCCCTACCTGACAGTCAACATTAAAGTGTTTCTTCTTGAACTTTTTTTGTCTCAAGGACAGAAGAATTGTATGACAGAATTCAGCCCTCTACTATTCTACCACTTGCTGAAATTAACAGTTCCGTTTACTTACATACACAATTTCTCCAATTTGTTTTTACTCTCAGTTTGTGTTAATTTTACTAAAATTTAAAATATAAGTACTTGCTGGTGATTTTCAATCCTAGCTGCACAAAAATTTCTGGTGTAAAATCGATTTGATCCTAAATTATTACTGTCATTACAGTCCCCCACCACCACCAACTTGCTCAAGACGTGCATGCTTTCTTTTTTAAAGTTGGGTTTTGACAGGCAGACTATCCAAGCTGAACTTCACAAAAGAGAAAACCAGAGATCTCATCAAATTTCCCAGTGCTAGAAACACAGACAAGCTCCCACCACACACATCCATCCGTTTGCACAAGCCTGAATCCCCCCTGGCTAACCCAGGAAGTCAAACCCAGAGAGCCTCCTGCATTTGCAAACACTGACACCCCCCCCCCCAGCAAAAGGTAAACACTCAAATGCCCCCCTAAGGAACTCTAAGTCAGTGGCAGTGCAAGAAAGGAAAGGGCTCCGTGCGATTAGAAACTGAAAGCAAACACTTACTTTTTGCAGCCACTGAGTATAATTTTCCATCACATGCTCCAGATGTTGGAGTTTCTGGGAAGAGAAATCCGGTTCCACGTGTGGAGCATCCCTCTGCAGAGCGTTCGTGTTGTACTGGTCTGTCGCACTCTCACGACAGTTCCCGTCGTGTTCTGGAAGAATGAAAGTGTAGGCACACTGCCCATGTTGAATCCGGTTATATCTTCTCCCACCGTTTTCTGGACTCCGGCGCTGGTTGCTGCACCCTATGTGAGTCAGAATGGCAGCGAGGAAAGCAAAGGAAAGGAAAACTGTCATTGTACTGCCAGCGCTCTCCTTCCGTGCCTCTCGCAAAACTCGCTCCTTTCTTCTGACCTTTACACTAGTTCTTTATTTCAGGTAAAACTGCTTGTTTGTTTGACTTTTTCCCCCTCCAAGAAAGCGTTTGAAGAAGAATCATAGAAAACTAGCCATTTGTTAGCCTTGCTCAAAAATGTTTTTTTTTTTAAGATTTCACTGTAATGATAGTTTCCTTCGTTAAAACTTGAGATATTTATTGCATAGTAGCTGAGATTTATTGTTTCCTCTCCGTGTGATCGTTCAGCGTGGAGCCTGCCTGAGTCAGCTGCGTGTACATATTCTAGACCCTTTCCCCTGCCCTATCTGCTGCAGATCTGCTATTTTCTCCCAGACCTCAGTGAGTTTTATTAAGGTTGCACATCCAAGCCAAGCTGGAAGCAGGCAGCCTTTCACAAGATGACTTGACAGGAATGCATGAGTGTGCCCCTATGCTAAGGATTGCTGAGGGCTGAGGGCGGCGGGATCGTCTTACAAATTGGCTAGATGCGCCTGACCTCGATCATGTATGGCCCTCCCGCCCCTTCCGCAGACAACTGCCTCGAGCTTTTAGCAGATTAAGGGAAAATCAATAAATAGAGCAGTCCACCTTAATACACTTTTTGGTGTGCTTGCTGACCTACTAAAATCTAGCAAACTAGCAGTAGGTTTTTAAAGTTACTACTATTTAATTGAGAAGCCCTAAGAAGAAAAGTGACTTGATGTCCAATGAAGCTACTTTTTTTATAGTAGATGATGAATCTGGATCATTATTAAATTTATTTTTTAAAAACATTGATTTTTGACTTTGAGGAAAAATAGGTTAAGAACCAGATTTAGAGATGGTAGTTTTTCACTGTATTCACTTAGAGTTTTAGGAGTTGGAGAAAATTATCAGAGAGGATCAAATCAGCAAAAAAATTAACACAATGTGTTACTCAAAGTAAATTAGCATATGCATATTCCATAGAAATATCTAAGTACCTTTTGGGATATGGATCTTAAATAAACCTGGTGCCCTGGTCAGAATGTAGCCCTTCATGTTCTGTGTATATAAACTGAGTGACTTCCTTACAAAAACAATGTGGTTACAATTTAAAACAGCGGCCTGAGAATTATTAATTCCTGTGGTGCATCCTAATCATATATTCCACAAGGACCTCTTTGGTGTCACTATGGCTATCTTCAACACTGGTATAGAAGTTCTACATAAATCCTGCTGTGGCTGCATAGCAAACCATCTGAGAACCAGCATATATTAGGTTTGCCCATGGCTGGCTGGCAAAAAGCTGTATAGAAGACATTTCTGTGCTTCTGTGAAGGAAGAAATAAAAATTATCAGAAGGTGATTGCCCAAATGCAGCATTTAAACATTTGAACAAAGGGACCAATAAAATATAAAGAACAGGCGATAATGATAGAATTAAGGGGGTTGCTTTAAGATCTCTACTAGATGTGTACAGAAAACATGAATTATGTTAGCGCTTTCAGCAGAAACTGGGAGGGATTTTAGGCGACAGAGCTCAACTGTAGTCACGGTGTGAAAACAGAAGCCACAGATGACCTCTCCCGAGTCTGGGAATGGGAACAGGGCAGTAGGTGAAGGTCAGTAGTGGTTAGAGGTGAATATACAGGGAAAAATTAGAGGCAATGTCAAAACAAATTCCAGAAAGATTGTGATTTACTTGGGGAAGAAAACCTTGCTGAGATTAATCAGTCCCCTTCACACCAATAATAAATTTCTGATTAGCCTTCTCTTGTACTGTTGTGTATCTCCCCATTGGTTCACATGTCACTGCTGTGCAACAATCATAATGACATGTATTAAGAGCTTAATATTTGTCAGGCTAAACACTGCTTGCTCTCTATCTCATTTAATCACTCCAACCCCACTTTACCAATAGGAAAACTGAGTCACAGAAAGTCGAATGGGTCATAATTCACATAGCTAGCAGATGATGGTGCCAGCACGGGAACTCAGGTAAGCTGACTGAGAGCCTCTGTTTCTAACCACCAGGCCAGCCTATCTTTGAAAACTTCTGGGAGCAGTGAAAGCAACTTCAAAAAGGCTCCATTTCATTGATTTGGAGTCCTAAAGCAGAGAAAATGATAGTACCTAGAAGAAAAAGGATTTTAAAAGGCAGTTTGCACCTCCATAGTGATTTAATCCTTTCCCTGCACTCACGCGCGCACGCACACACACACACACACACACACACACACACACACACACAGTGACAGGTAACTCATGTACAGCCACAGGGAAGAAGTGTACTAACAAAGCACAATTTGTCTAAAAACACTTTCCAACATAGCTTGATTTGAAATTAACCGTGGAAAGAAGAGAATCCAAAACCGACACCTAGAAATGTTTTGGTAAGAACTAAATACAGCAGAAATTGGCAGAAAACTTATGGATGAGTGGTGAGGTCTCTATTAAAGAGCTCCTGTGTTTCTAAATAGCCCAGGCTATTAATCTATCCCTCCATGTGTGTGTCTATTGCACCTATGTATGCTCCAAGTAAATTTTTCCAAACTGAATAAGTGAAAAAAAAGAATATTCAATTTCCTGAGGCAAAAGTAGACAACTAAGAAGGGGAAGACTGAATGCAATTTGAAAAACTGTGTGTGTATGTTTGGGGTGGGGTGGTGCCCAGAGAATAAAGAAGCAGAGAAAGGAAAAAACAGTGACTGATTTATGTATTTTCCAGAAAAACAAACCAATCAAGAACCGTAACACTGGAAGTACTAGTGTCAGTCTGGGGAAAAAAATGTCTGATGATCAATTTTAAGGAATTAGAAAGCACAGAGATGTGCAGAATTGACTCCTGTGTTTTTGAACTCAAGTTGAGGAGACAGTAGGCACCGTGAAGCATTCTGACACACTAGAGATAATATGATTATGGGGCTGTGAATCTAACTGATAACAGCACTGTTGGTTTTGCTGATTTTTCAGAAATGGTGCACAATTCAGGGGACCTAAAACTAGAGAGTAATACGCCTTTCTTAAAAAAAATTCTGCCACACTAACAAAAAAGGTTAAACTTTTCTAAAGAACTAAATAATTCTATTCAATTGAATTCTGGGGTAGCTTAATCTTGAGTGCTTTGTATTTTACTTGCATTATTAGAGCTCTGGGATAAGCAAGTGTAGGGTTTAAGGTTCTGGTTTCATATCTACAAATAGTCCTAGTAAATGTCCTGCTAGTTCAGAAATATCCCATAAGATCAAGATCTATTTAAACCAGAACTTAGTGAACTTAAATCTGTCCTAAGAACCAGTCTTTGTTACTTTTTGGTGAAGTTTTCCTGATTTCTCCAGGCCCAATAAGTGGTCCTCTCTATGAATTTCAATAACCTTTTCTTCGTATCTCCCAAACAGCATTTCTCACATTGCTTTCTAATTGCTTTTTTTCTGTCTTTCCCTTAAGCTGTGGACTCCTAACATGATCCCCTCTCTTTCATCTATTCCCCAGCATTTACTACTCACTTTGAAGGAATGAAAGAAAGAATAAGCAAATGAGTGAATGAACTAATTAATTAATTAATTGGTGCAACTTCCTGATTCTCTATCTGGCTACTACATGACTGACCACAGTCATTGTATTTTTAGGGTGAGTTTGCCTAGAATCTGTAAGCATAAGGAATCAAGCATAAAGCCAAACTTATTCGAAAGAATAAATTAGACACAAGGACAAAGTACAATAATACTACATAGTATTATCTAACTCTTAACAAACCATTTCTTATTTAATGTTTACAGAACCCCATAATTATATTATATATTATATAATATTATGTACTATATATTATTATTTCCATTTTGCAGATGAGAAAACTGGGGCACATAGAGGTTACTTGCCCAAGATCTTTGATCTTTAAGGGGCAGAGCAGGAATTCGATCCTAAATTTGTCTAAATCCGAGGCTCGTACTCACATCCTCCTGATCTATATTGCTTACAACAATGGTTCAGTGTTAGGAGGCACAGAGAAAACATTTCTTAGAATTTAAGGGACAGGAACAACAAGGCAACTATAACTAAGATTGGTTTCCTCCTCCTGCCACCTATTCATAGATTTACGTTATAATCTTCCAGAACAGGGCTAATACTAAACCAGGATGTATCAGTATGGTTGTCGTGTCTGCTTACCAACAGCAAGTCTGATTGATCAGGTTAAACTTTAGAAACATAAATGATCAGTCTTATGTCACATTGCCTGTCAGATATCTTGATTATCACCCCTGCTCTAAAATAAAATTAAAGTCTACAAAATAAAATAAAGTTTATTTCTCAAAAACTCCATCAGGCAATGAGACAAAAAAGTATTCCTCTGGTATTCATACAACTACTTATAAGAGCAAAAGGACTGGAAAAGTATTCTGCTACCTCTATAATGAACCCAATGTGTTTCAGTATATTGCAGGTACCATATTACGTGGCTCTGCTCTGGCACTTTTGGGGATCAAGACTATCATGAGGGCTATGGAAGTGGCAGCTCTATCTAAAAGGAGGGCACTTGGCTGTAGTCCCTGGAAGCAGATCCAGGACCCCTTCACTCAACTATGTAGGACAGAAAGGTATCCAAAACAGATGGAAATAACACAGAAGGCTAAAAACAAAACACACACACACACACACACACACACACACACACACACACACACACACAAAGAAGAAGGAGGATATCACCTGATAACTGACAGCACTTCATGAGCACATGCTTGAGAACTTCCAGACTAACAGGGAGGATTTTGCAAAGAGCTAGAGACACTGCAGCAAGTGAGGTGAGGGCATTTAGGTACATAAGAAAAATAAAAATTATTGTTTAACTATTCCTTTGCCTTTCTATGAGAGAAATCCCTGGTAATTGGTGGGTATCCTGCTCGCTTAGTTTTTAACTATAGCTATGCAATTTGGAAACAGTTGAGACAGAATTAATTTGTTCTACCTAGGAAAGGAGGGAGGGAATTAAGACTCTCAGAGAGAGATCTGGAAATGGGGGACTGGAGGTAGAGAGGCTTAGAGGTTCTGTGGGAGAAGGGTCAAAGAGAGAGAAGAGTTGTGGCTGTGTGGCCACGAGAGACTTGGGAAGATGTATCGAGTAAGGAGGTTTAGAGTGAAAGGGTGTTTCCTGTGAGATAAAACCCCTCTTATCTTTTTCAGTAAAGTATATACCATGGGCAAGTGACTTCTTAAGAGTGAATGAGAAGAACCATTTGTCTTTGTGCGTAGAAGCAGCTAACATATGGATTACATCGACTTTTAATGTGAATGCAATTAAAGTTATTCGTTTCATGTTACTTTTTCACACTATATCAGAGTCCCAAGGGCTAGGACTATGTCTGTCATATTGATCACTCTATCCCCTTTTCCTGGCACAGAGGAAGCACTGGATAAATATTTGTCATTCAACTGTCTGTCTGAAGGATTTCCTAACTTTAATTCTTGGTGACGAGATATGAAGACACAGGAGCATCATTTACTCCCTTGCAAGTTTTCAGGTGCTAGCCCCATGTAGACCCTAGAGATTTCACTTTCTAATGAGTCACATAAGGCATTCAGAGTCTACAGACTCCCAAGTGAATCCCAATAGTGGTAGAGGAATAATACCTAACACTCTCAGACACTTATGGGTATTGCCACAGTTGAAAAGTCATTCAAGAAACATCTCAGAAATACCTTCCAGTATGAAATGAGTTGATAATTCTACAATGGAGATATCTTTTATAAATACACAAACCAGAAAAAAAAACAAACAGCTGGAGACTGTACCAAGCAGAAATACAGATGCCAACATTCCCCTCATACCGGAATGGAGAAAGATTGCCATCAGAGACCCAGTGAGATGAGATTTTATTAGGGGGAAAAACATATAAACACTGTGTTTACTAACAGCCTTCTTCTTTCTTCTCTTTCTCCCTACAGAAGTCTTGATTCCTTGATGAGAGATAAATGCAAAGGTCTCTCTCTCTCTCTCTCAATGTTTCCAACTTCAGAAAAAATATGCATTTTACATGTTCTCAGAAACCCTCAAAAAGAACAAGTAATTTCAAGAAATGGCTGGAATTACCATCTGGTGCCTCATGGTACCCAATGGCACATGGACAGTGATTAGTCCTTGTAGCCAAACTGATAAGTGCCCTTCACTGAACAATAACTCAATAATGTAGGACTTTCCATTCAGAAGAGAAATTATGTTGTGATCACAGAGCTGTGACAACCTCTAGTCATCAGTAAACAAAAGAACTACTCATAAGCATTGCAAACTCAGATTCAAAAATTTTATGAAAATAAGATCCCTGGAGTTTTAAAAAAATGCTTATTTTTCTCTTTTATTCTTATATTTAAACTCTGATAATCTAAGTTTACTGCAGATAAAATATTGTCTTATCTCTCTTCCCTCCTGCCAGATTGGATAGACTGTTCTGTAGTAGTTAAGGTGAGAGACAGACTGCTTTGTTTTTGTTTTGTTTTGTTTTGTTTTTTTAATTTCTTGTCTATGCTACTATGTGTTGGATGACATTGAAAATGACATTTAATGTTCTAAGTTCAGTTTTTCATCTGTAAAATGAGAACTGTAATAACAGTAACAATTTAAAAGAGTGTTGTGAAGATTGAATAAGATAATAAATTTAAAGTATTGAGCACAGTGTCTAGAACATATCATGTGCTCTAAATGTTGGTTCTTGTTTCTAAATGTGAGTTCTTGTGCTCAAAATAATTGCTACTTTTTGCCTTGTTTAATTGAAGTTTATGAGTTTGCTTACCTAATTTCATTCCTTATCACTTTCCATTCCTAAATGTTTAAACTTACTTCTGAACCTCTTAAAAATCAAATTTAAGAAGCACATTTTAAAGTGAGAGGATGTCCATATTCACAATGATATTCAGGTAAATAGCTCTGCTTTCTTGAAGACAGGGACATCCATGTTCTTCCTCACTGCTACATTCCCTCAGCACCTGAAACAGTGCCTGGCACATAATAGGTGCTCAAAAAATATTTGTTGACCACATGAAACTGACTGGGAAAAATTTAGCAAGAATGAACTACTCTGGCACTGAAAAAATAGAAATATTCAGAAGGGCCATGTAAACCAATCACATTTGGTAAGTGAGAATTATATGCCCTGGGAGCCATGGGTACAATGTGGATACCATTTATGGCTTCACCACCATGACTTGTTATCTAACTCATTTCCGGCCAATTTAACTAGGTGACCTTATTTTCAAAAACTCCTTTTATGACTAGACTTGTGGCCTATATCATTTCATTCTGTTTCCTGGGAGATAATATGTTTGCCTCTTATACAACAAAAACTAACTAAAATACTCTATTATTAATCTTATAAAATATAGGCAATTTGGTATGACTTGTGCATAAAGAAAGGAAACCTTATTTTTTTCTATCTTTTTCCAAAGAAAATTTCACTCTCCTCTGGCTCTAATCAGATTATGAATTTGGCAATTAAATAAGAAAATAACTTCCAGTAGCATATAAAACACTACAAAATATGATTGTTTTAACCAAGTTCTTAGTTCACTGGCACAGACCAGTTTTTTTCATTATTTTCTTAAACAAAGAACCCATGAAGTCTGAAAAGTTTATGGTTTCTTTTTCACCGAATATATATCTTGGTTCTTTTCTCTTTATCTTTCTGTTTTAATTAGCAAAAAATCTTTAAAGGGAGAATCATGGCCACTAAAGAAAGGCCAAAATAGAAGACAACCGTCACTAAAAATTTGAAAAGCACACCATTGCCATGTTGCTCCCCACAGTTAAATATTTTTTCTACTTGTAATACACATGGATCACTTTTAGCTCTAGAGGCATGGAGTATCCTAAATATTTTACAAAATGTTTCCCAAATGTGTCTCATATTCATACTATTTTCATGGTATTTGCCATGCCCCTTGTACTACTGTATACCTAAATACTTTCCTTAACACAATTTTAAGCCTTCTACATATCTTAGATTTACCCTAAATGATAGTATGTGGAAAACCAAGTACTTATGTTTGTATATTATATTATTTATCATATAATTTAAATAAATACATAATATGAAAATAAATATATGTCCATGCCCTATCCACCAAATATTCTATGTCCCTGTGGAACATGTACAACACTTTGGAAAACATTTCTTAGTGCTACCAAGAGTAGAGTCCTCCTTTTTTGCAAACTGAATGAAACAATGCCTTCTGTCAATGTATCTATGGTTGTAGTTGCAGTTCTTCAAGATAGTTTGCATCATGTCCAATGTGTCCAGAGACTGTTCCTACTCTGTAGTCAAATCAGAAATACACAGAATGCTTTTGAAACAGATGCTTCTGCACTTATGTTGCAGAGGGCATATGAAGAACTTCCCTAGACCCCACTCAGGGAAGTCATGGTCAGGATTGGCAGCAACCCTATTTTCAATGCTGTCTACTAAGAGAATTACCCAACTGAAGGTCTAGAGTAAAACTAATGATTGACCAGGAATTTCAATAACTCTTCTCTTGATTCTGGCAATGGAAAGAGTGAAGTTATTTAGCGTCTGAAGAGTAAATCTTCACTCCTTTTTAGTCTTGCATTTGGAAGAGTTTTGGGGAAATAGTAAACAAATTTCTCCTCAAGAGCTGTTTTCCCCTTGGAGAATTTGCATTCCTTCCTGACATCCCTCAAAAAGCCATAAAAACACATCAATTCAAAGAGGAAAGGATAATTAATATTTAAAGGAACAGTTAGAAACCAATTACCCTCAGTTTAATAACAGCTACCATTTATTGTACATGTGATATGTCCAGGACTACGTTAATCGCTGTATCTGCATGATCTCATCTACTGCAAACATCACAACAACCCAATATATAGAAACTCTTCTTATCACCATCTTAAAAGGAAAAATAAAACAGACTTAGAGAAATTTCAGGAAGGACTCAAACCCAGGGTATTCCTTTGGATTCCCAAAGTAATTATCTTCCTGATTTTAGTACATATTTTCTTTTTTTTAAAACCAATAAGAAGCTCCGAACTTAATAGCCAACTAGATTAAAGGAAGGTTGTAAGAGTTGAAAACAAAAATTGTCCAACAATTGCTATATGTCAATTGTTTTACATACATTATCAAATTTAACCCTTAAAAGAGTCATATCACACCCATTTCATAGAAAGCTATAAAAATAAGGAACTTGCCTAAGATTACATAGAAAAAATGGCATTTTAAGCAGGTCATCTGACTCAAGGTCCAAATCATCTTAATTAATATGCTAAGGAAAATTATTTAAAGTAGGTGGAAAAAATGTTCAATATAGTTATATGGAGGACTAGAACTTTCTATGTCTTCATCTTCACTGAATACAAAGGTCAGGATTAATCCATTGTTCTCAGTGTGATCCGGGTGGGCAGTATCAGTAACCTGGGGTTTTGTTTGCAATATAAAATCTGGGGTCCACTTAGATCTGCCTGAAAGTGGAGTACAGACTTGCAGGTGATTCTGATGCACATTAAATTTAGAAAAGAGGTTTGTCTCATTACTCCCTAACCCTAGCAGCACCCTAGGATCCCTTGGGAGCCTTTTACAGTTCTATACAATAGACACTGCTCTGGAAATCAGATATTCAGCAGTGAATTAAAAAGACAAACTTGACATCATACAGTTTACATTCTAACAATAGGAGAGAGAAAAACAAACTAAATTATTAGTATATGCCATACTGTATATTATATGGTGATTAATGTTATTTTAAAAATTAAACAAGGAAGTAAAGCAAGTGGTATTGCAGTGGTATTGAATTTAAAGAGGATTGTCAGTAAAGACTTCACCAAGAAGGTAGTATTTGAGAAAGAATTTAAGGAAGTGAGTCAGTTAGGCAGAATAATGCCTTCTGCTACCCCCAAAATATCTACATCCTAATCCCTGGTACCTGTGAATATGTTACTTTCATGGTAAACAGAACTTTGGAGATATGATTAAGGTTATCAAGATGAAGATGGAAAGATTATCTAGGCAGGTACAATCTAATCACATGGGTCCTTATAATCAGTCTACCTTTTTCAGATCAGGTCAGAGGGAGCTGTCCCTTAGGAAGAAGGGCTGGATAGATATAATTTTGTTCACTTTGAAGATTGAGGAAGAGTACCACAAGCCAATGTACATGGGTGGTCACTAGAAGCGAAAAATGAGGAAGTGGGTCCTCCCCCAGAGCCTCCAGAAAAGACCATAGACCCAACAATTTGATTTTAGACCAATGAGACCTGCATCTGACTTCTAGTCTATCAAACTGTAAAATGATAAATTTGTGTTTCTTTAATCTACTAAGTTTGTGATAAATTGTTACAACAGCAATAGGAGACTGACTACACAGTGAGGGAGTGCCTTGCTTGTTCAAGGAGCAGTAGAGAGACCACTGAATCTGGAGAAGGGTAGTAACAGAAGATGAAGGCAGGATGCAGGGGTGGAGGTGAAAGCTTGTGGAAGACCTTGATAGCCAGTGGAACAACATTTGTTTCTACTCTAAGATAGAAAGCCACTATAGTATTTTGAACAGAGAGATGGCATATCCTATTTTGTATCTTAAAAGGATGCCTCTACTTGCTCCATCAAGGGAAAAGAACAAAAAGCCTAGAGTCCAGCAAGGAGCCTCAGTGGAAAGGTGGTGATGATCTTAACAAGAGCAATGGTTGTAATGATCAGAAGTGGTCAGGTAAATATTTTGAATGGGGACCAAGAAAATTCCTGGTGGCATGTGTGTAGGCTTGAGGGATGTCTTAAGGTTTTGGCCTAAGCAAATGTAAAGTTAAGTTTGGCTAGCTGAATGGAAAAGACTGTGGGAGGACAGTTTGGGAAAGAAAGAAACATACATATTGAAGAGCTAGGTAGTAAGTGGTTGGATATATGAGTCTACAGTTAGGTGGAATGGTCCATAATAGAAAGATAAATTTGGATATTGTCAGGGAGTGTATAGATGATACTGGAAGCTGTGAGAGTGAGGGCCATCATCATCAAGGAAACAAGAGTGGACAGGGAGGAGGGAAGTTCAACAACTGAGCTTTGAAGGGCACTAGTTAAGAAATTAAGAAAATGTGCCGGGCTCGGTGGCTCAGCCTGTAATCCTGCACCTTTGGGAGGCTAAGGTGAGTGGATTGCCTGAGCCCGCGGGCTCGAGACCCGCCTGGGCAGCGAGACCTCATCTCTACAATAAATAATAACAAAAAAAAATCAGCCGGGCGTGGTAGCGCATGCCTGTAATTCTGGCTACTTGGAAGGCTGAGGCGGAAGGATCGCCGGAGCCCAGCAGATCGAGGCTGCGGTGGCTGGGAGCAGCCACTGCACGCCAGTCTGGGCGACAGAGTGAGACTCCAACTCAAAAAAAAAAAAAAAAGAAATTAAGAAAATGGAGAGAAATCAGCAAGGGATCCTGGAGAGAAGCAGCCAGTGAGGTGGGAATAAACTAGAGAGTTGTGTGTCCTGGAAACCTGGGAAAGTATATGTTTCAAGGGAAAAGGTGACCAACTATGTAAGATCAACATGGAGGTAGTAACTGCAACTTGAAAGTAGCAGTTTCAGAAAAATAGTAGGAGTGTAGAGTGCTTGTCTTCACTATAGCTGATTTAAGAAGGATTGGATGGCAAGGAACTGGCATGATCTAGTGAATGATGACCATCTTCTCAAAGAGATTTGTCATAAATAGCAACTTCGGTCTCAGAAAAGGAGGCCCTTATAAAAAGCACTTGAAAAGATTTTGCAATTTCTGCTAACTTTATGGAAAAATGAGGACACAAGATTTAAACCCATAATTCTGGTATTGAAATGTGCTAACCTAGATACATTGACCTCATAGAAATTGACTTTGGACTTATTTTTATACCTTGCTATGCCAGTAGAGTTACTGAAACAATATCTTTGTATTTGCCAATAAACTATCCTAAACTATCCTAAACTCTCCTGCACAAGTAAGCAAGTATTACTCTAAGAATTATGCTGCCAGAAAATAAGTCCAACTGTAGACACATGAATGCAATATAACTTTTTTACTTGGCTTGACAATTTTTTAAAAACTGAATTATTTTTTATGGGAATATCTTTATATTTTCCTATTAAAGGGGGCAGTGACTACAGGCAAGAGATTTATTCTTAGAGAGGTATACATATTGTTGGTTTCATTTTTTGCCCTGTAAGTATTGTGGATTTCTCCCCCTTTGTCCACTTATAGGAGAAGACCTCTTGATTGGTATAAAATGACTTGGAAACATCTTTAGAAGCAAAAGAAAAATGCTGTTGTTTGGGGATATTTTTGCAATGATATCTATAAAATTATTATTTTCTCTTGGTTTATACATGGCTTTTCTTAATATTATCCCCTTTATGTGGAAGATAATCACATCTCTTTCTCAATTCTTTCATTCAAATGTGGCATAAAAAGATACTGATGAGTAGCTTGAGTAAATCAAAGTTTATTTGACCTACAAAGCATGGTAAAGAGGAAACGCTATTAGACTTGGCATACTAAACTGGCTTCCAAAAAATGTTCCCAAATACTTAGATAAATTTTACCAATGAACAAGGTGACATCTCAAATTGGTGGGCAAAAAAAAAAAAAAAAAAAAAAAAAAGTTGTAAATTAAATGGTGTTTGAACAACTGGGTTTTCCTGGAATATTTGGAAAAAATAAATTTGACTTTATACCTTACACTGTACACCAAAATAAACTGAATATCAACTGAAGTTTTACATGTAAAAATAAATTACTTGAAGAACACAGATTAACTTCTTTATATTCTTAGATTATACCTCAATTGTCCCATCCCAGGAAGCCAGACTGATGCAGGGGCCAGTAACAAGCCACACACCAAAAAGGTTCCTAGAATTCACATCCACACTTCTTCTTCCACAGCAAAGAGCTGCAGCTTCTCCTGCTCCCAAATGTCCCCTTATACAGAGTGAAAACCCCACCCAGGAAGTTGGGACTGGTAGGCCCAGATACTCCTGTAATCATTTCTTACAATAGCTCAAATAGTGTGACTGTTCTTCAGGCCTCCTGCACCTGCTCTCGTCAGGGAGTGATGTCTATTATTACTCCACCCTTATTTATGGTCAGCTGTGAAGGGGCTTAGTATCCCACCTCATCACCCTCCCCAATCTGATTCACCTCCTTCCTTTCACACGTGGGTAGTCTGATCTCCCTGCAGATGAACCCAGGGCTCCCTGTTTTTGTCCTAAAAGGTCACCAACTTGTTAAGTCTATAGACATAATCTCGCAATTCAATTTTCATTAAAAACAAAAAGGCTCTGGGGTAACTACCAATACTGTAGAACTTCCCTGAGATCCCTGTTAAGGAACATTATTGTTTCAGAACAATAATCTCCTGCCTCAGTTGATAAGTGTAAAATTTTTTAAAAGACCAAACATTCCTCTAAAATATTATTTTAATTTAGTTAGTTTTAAGGATAGCAGTCACGTTACACTCTGAGATGGACTATAAGCAGAGTGGAAATGTCTCTCAAATTTGGGTATATACAGGGCTGGGGGGAGATCCTACCAAACCTGGAATATATTTATTAAAAATTGTATATTTTGTTCCAGTGGAATGCTACAAAACATACACAGAAGAGCTGATATCAATCCTACTGAAAGCATTCCAGGCAACTGAGATAGATGGGCCTCTCCTCAAATCATTTTATGAAGCTAATATCACATTGATACCCAAACCAGGTAAAGATCCAACAAAGAGAACTACAGGCCAATTTCCCTGATGAACAAAGAGTAAAAATTCACAACAAGATCTTATCAAATCAGATCCAAAACACATCTCAAAAATCATCCACCATGACCAAGTAGGCTTTATCCCTGGGATGCAGGGCTGGTTCAACATCCACAATACCATAAGTGTAATTAAATACATCAACAGATATAAAAACAAGAACCACATGTTTATACCACTAGATGCAGAAAAAGCTTTTGATTAAAATTCAGTATCCCTTTCTTGATAAAAACGCTTGCACATCTAGGTATAAAGGAAACATACCTCAAAACAGTAAGAGCCATCTATGATAAACCCACAGCCAACATATTGCTAAACAGACAGAAATTGGAACCATTTCCCCTGAAAACCAGAACAAGACAAGGATGCCCACTCTCACCCCTCCTGTTCAACATAGTATTGGGAGTCCTAGTTATAGCAATCAGACAAGAGGAGGAAATCAGGAATATCCAAATGGGAAAAGAGGATGGTAAGTTATTCCCCTTTGCAGATGACATGATTCTATAACTTGAAAACCCAAGAGAATCTGTCAAAAACCTCCTTGCAATGATAAAGAACTTTGGCATAGTCTCAGGGTATAAAATAAATGTGCAAAAGTCAGTCTCATTCCTATACACTATCAATAAACAGAAACTCAAATAAAAAGCACAATCCCATTCACAATCACCACAAGAAAATGAAATACCTTGGTATCTTCTTAACCAGAGAAGTCAAAGATTTTACAACAAAAACTACACAAACAAATGGAAAAATATTCCATGCTCATGGATAGAATCAACAATGTTAAGATGTCCATCCTACCCATGGCAATCTACAGATTTAATGCAATACCCATTAAATTACCAACAACATTCTTCTCAGACCTGGAAACAACAATACAGAAATTCATATGGAAACAAAAACAACCACAAATCTCCAAGACAATCCCCAGCAAAAGAAAGTGGGAGGTATCACACTTCCAGATTTCAAACTTTACTATAAGGCTACAATAATCAAAATAGCCTGCTATTGGTACTAGAGCAGGCACATAGACCAATGGAACAGGATAGAGATTCTGGAAGGAAAACCTCAATTTCTCAACCAACTTATTTTTGACAAAGCCACCACCAACAATCACTGGAGAGAGGACAACCTATTTAGTAAATGGTGCTGGGAAAACTGACCAACCACATGCAGAAGATTGAAACAGAACACATACCTATCACTATACACAAAAACCAATGCCAAATGGATCAAAGACTTAAACATAAAACCTCAAACTAAGAATCTTAGAAAACACAGGGAACACTCTTACAGAAATTGGAATAGGCAACCAATTCCTGATCAAAACCCCAAAAGCTCATTCCATAGGAGATAAGATAGACAAGTGGGACCTCATCAAACTGAAAAGCTTCTGCAAAGCAAAATAAACCATCAAGAAAGCAGGGACACAGGCCATAGGATGGGAAAAATTATTTGCCAACTGTATATCTGACAAAGGCCTAACATCCAGGATCTACAAGAAACTCAAATGTGCCAAAAGGAAAAAAACAATTAGCCCCATTAAAAAGTAGCTAAAATATATTAATAGACACTTCTCAAAAGAAGCCATACAAGCAGCCAACAGATACACAAAATCATCAAATAAATTCAAATCAAAACCACACTGAGACACCACCTAACTCCAGTCAGGATGGCTATCATCGATAACAGAAAACAACGGATGCTGGTGAGGATGTGGAGAAAAAGGAACACTTCTACACTGCTGGTGGAAATGTAAACTACTACAACCTCTGTGGAAAACAGTGCGACAATTCCTAAAAGATCTAAAAATCAACCTTCCACACGACTCAGCATCCCCCTTCTGGGAATATACCCAGAAGAACTCAAATCACTCTATTAAAAAGAAACTTGCGCCACGCTTGGTGGCTCAGCCTGTAATCCCGTGCCTTTGGGAGGCTGAGGTGAGTGGATTGCCTGAGCCCACGGGTTCGAGACCCGCCTGAGCAGGCAAGACCTCATCTCTACAATAAATCAAAAAATCAGCCGGACATGGTAGCGCATGCCTGTAACTCCGGCTACTCGGAAGGCTGAGGTGGAAGGATCGCCGGAGCCCAGCAGGTCGTGGCTGCAGTGGCCGGGAACGGCCATTGCACTCCAGTCTGGGCTACAGAGTGAGACTCCAACTCGAAAGAAAGAAAGAAAGAAAGAAAGGAAGGAAGGAAGGAAGGAAGGAAGGAAGGAAGGAAGGAAGGAAGGAAGGAAGGAAGGAAGGAAGGAAGGAAGGAAAGAAAGAAAGAAACCTGCACATGCATGTTTATTACAGCATTATTCACAATAGCAAAAACATAGAATCAACTGTCCTGCCCATTGAAAGAGGATTGGATAAAATAAATATGGTACATATACATGATAGAGTATTACACAGCCATAAAGAAGGACAAAATTATGGACTTCACAGCAACTTTGATGGATTTATAGTCTATCACACATAGTGATCTATCACAGAAACAAAAAAACCAAGTATCACCTAGTTTCACTCATAAGCAGACCCTAAACATTAATTGTAATACTATAAGAAAGGGAATGGCAATAGTGGGATACTGGAAGGGGAGGGTGAAGTACATAACATTAATAAGGGTACCAGATCTCAAACCAGGGAAAGTGGGGACCAAAGGGAAGCCCAAACTTTACCTGTATGATGACCACTTATCTACCTAATCTTGAATTGTTCCCCACATCTTTAAAATAAATGCATTTTTTAATTGTGTATTCATTCTTACATGCTTAAATTACTGTCACCTGCAAAGTACTCTCCATTTGATGCAATATGCCTATCTAAATGCTTTTTGTACTGCTCAAAACAGTTTTTTGAACTCGTCAATTTTAATGTCTTTTAGTGCTTCTGACATTTTTTGTTTTACCTCTTCCACATCAGCAAAATGTTTCCCTTTGAGGACTTTTTACTTGGGGGGAAAAAGAGTCACTTGGGGTGAGATCGGGTGAATAGGGAGGGTGGAGCATGGGTGTCATGCCATTTTTGGTCAGAAACTGCTGAACACTCAGTGTAGTGTGGGCAGGTATAAATTACCCATCATGAAATGGGCATAATCGTTGAAAGAATCTCCAAACAAACAAACAAACAAACAAACAAACAAACAAAAAATCACTGAAATCTCTCACAACAATGCTAGGTAACATACTGATGACAATGGGTTTCTAGGACACTTATCTAGTCCCTTACCTGTACTACAAGGGGTACTGCCCTAAAAAAATCTGGCTTTTGGGGATCCCCCTCATATACTGTTACATAATTTGCCCATTCATGGAATCAGAGAGGAAGAAAACAAAATGTGTATTTAAAAAAATTGAGTGACAAGCACACTTAAAGTTCAGACTTCTTCACCATTGTACCATGCATTCATTAACCAAAAATTACTTGTACCCCTAAAGCTATTGAAATACAAAACTATTGCCTGGGCCTGTGGGTTTGAGACCAGCCTGGGCAACTTAGTGAGACCTTGTCTCTATAATAAATAAAAAATTAGCCGGGCGTGGTTGCACACGCCTGTAGTTCCAGCTACTTGGAAGGCTGAGGCAGAAGGATCACTGGAGCCCAGCAGGTCAATGCTGGAATGGCTGTGAGTATGCCACTGCACTCCAGCCTAGGTGACAGAGTGAGACACCAACTCAAAAAAAAAAAACTATTTAAAAATATTACAAATTTTTTAAAAAGTACAATTAAGAAATTAAAAATAAATAAAAGCAAGAGCATCAAAATTATGCATGTCAATCTCCAAAGGGAAAGCTTATAAAACCATAAGATAAATGTATTTCTAAACAGCAGAACTAAAAGAAATGCTTATATTATTTTGGTGAGTTCTGTATTATAAAGAGTAAAAGCATAGATATTCACCTTACCAGATTGCCATGGGAAAGATAATGCACGCATCTCTAATACCAGTAGAATGTGCTGTATCAAAATAAGGCTTCCAGGTTCAGCAATAGCTGGAAATTCATAAATGTACTGCAATCTGCTGAGTTATTTTTTGCTTATCTCGAGCTCAATTTGGTAGAAAAGTTAAAAGTTTTTCATGTATACCTAAAGTCCACACAAAGAATTGAAGCCCAAGAATTACTGTGGTTTCACAACAAAGTTTCAACAACTTCCATGGAATGTTTCTAGATTACATTAGAAATTTTTGTTATAAACACTTCTTACGCTTCTTGTCTTCCACTCAGCTGAAAAGATTTCTTTTCTTTCTGATCTTTAGCCACTACTGAAGTGTTAACCTATCCACCCTTGTCCCACTTCCTGGACACCATGTCCTGTAACTTTATGCTTCAACCTCAGCATAACAGCTGTTCTCATAGTTTTGGCTGGGGCTGTTGCATTTACCCACCAAAAAAAGCAGACTTTTGGCTCCTAGTACCTATTGTATGCCTGCCACACCTGGCTGCCAGCCTTTTGACAGGTCGCTTGTATCAATTTTATTAGGAAAAAGATCTTAAGGGAGACTTGTCCTACATAGATAGACTGTGTAATGCTACTGGCATCTTCTTACCCAGAGAGCAAATATGGCTGCCCTGATCTCCAAATCTCATGCTCATGACTTTGAAATGGGTCCATTTTCTACAAATAGCTATGATGTATTGGTGATAGAGAATAATGAAATGGACAGTGGAGACTCAGAAGAAGGAGGGAGAAAGGGGCAGAGGGAAGAAAAATCACCTATTATGTGAAATGAACACAGGTGGGGATGGTGGGTACACTTAAAATCCAGACTTCTTCCCCACTACACAGTGCAACTGTGTAACCAAAAATTATTTGTACCCCCTAAAGCTATTGAAATCAAGAAAAAAAAATTAAACTCAGGACATTGTAGTGAATTTGCAATCCAAAGTAGAGACTCATGATTTTTGTATAATTAGTCTAGGATTTGAATAGTTATTAAATTTTTAAAAATTCTGAAAAAAAGTATCCTAATTTTATTGGAGTCATCATAGGACCTCAAAAATACTTGATCATTTATAAATAAGGTATATTTAAAATTGTGCTATTTTGGAGTTGTAGGTTCTAAATACATCCCTTTATTTCGCAGATAAGAAAGTCATGGTTCAAGCATTTGTCCCAGGTAACACTGGTATTGAACTGGAAGCTGGTTGGCTCACTCTCATGGTATTTTCAACATACTTTTTTAAAATTTGTATCCAGAAAGACAGGCTCCACATTAGGTTATTCAACCACCAAAAGAAAATATTACTTTTTACTTTAAATCTTCACTTCTAAAATCTATTTGGAAAAATTTTTCTCCCTTCTTTTTTTTCACATTCTTACCCAATTTTCATAAAAAATATCTTTGAATCCCATGATAAGGTTATTTGACACTTAGAAGAGAGTTGGAGGTCTTCCTACATGGCAAACCCAGTAAGGCAGGTCTATAAATAATCATGGCCATATAAACTGTACTACTTGCCCAGGACCTAAGAGGAATCAGACCAATTAAAAAAAAAAAAAAGTAAGAAAATACAGATGATTCTAGGTAAGGACAAAAGACAGAATGATCTGTTATTCTGCTCACATTGCTCTATACATGAGGTGTGTGTAGCGGGGAGGTGTTTGGAGGGAAGGATGGTGACTCTAATTTTAATCATTAGTATTATGTTTGTAATCTGTCACTTCAACAATTGATGCCTATTAAAGGCCATGAAGAATTCACAGACTCTGACTGTGTTTTCAAAGACCTGGGTTCAAATCCTGCCCTGACAATTAGCTACTGTGTGCTTTGGGAAAGTTATCCTATGCTCCAAACTTGGGTTTCTTCCTTGTGACAGAAGAGTAACAGTATCTTCCTCCCAGGAATTATCGTGAGGCTGAAATTAGATCACACAAGCAGAGCACCTGGTATTCATAGAGGCCAAATTAGTGCAGTTTTCATTTGTTTTTATAAAGTAAGACTGTATTAATAAATAGGAGGAAAATGCAAACAGTACAGAGTAAATCAAAGTGTTGGTTTTGTTTCTTTGCAGACTAGTGATGTTTAAAAAGCCTGTCCAAGAATACTATAAATTTCCCCAAACTCCAAGCACAGTGGAATTATTTCTAATGCCATTTGAAAAGTTCACTGGGTTTGAGAAACTGTATCTGGGGAAGCCATGTTTGACACAAAAGTCTTGTGAAATAATTGTTGGTTTGGTTTCCTTTTGACTCCCTGAGTTTTATCTAATTTCTTGTCTCTCTTCCCTCTTCTCCCTCTTCTTTTTTTCTTCTTCCTAGCGTTCCCTGATAACTTGCAGGGCAAAACTCCAGTTTTTCTTTTTAATAATAATATATCCCCTGCTGCAACAGGTTTACTGAGAACTGGAGTTGGACGAGACCGAATAGAGGAGAGCACTGCATCCACACACACATCCCCAAACCTCCCAGTCCCAAGACCATCTGTCAGTAACCTTTCTTGTGACCTTCCTTTCCATTCTGGCTTGACCTGTTCATCTGTTTAGGAAGAGGGTGGAAGGGCACTGGGTGGAGCCATGCTAATTACACTAGGAAATCTACCAGCAATGCAAGGATGTTCGGAAAACATAGAAAGAAAAAAAATAGATGCACGAAAGAGAAACGGCTGCCAAAAATTGAGGTTGAATCTCAGTGGATTTTGAGCATCTTGCTTTGCATGTAAATATGAAGGCAAACAAATCTCGAAGCCAGCCTGTTTAGACCAAGTTGACATTTCAGTGGAAACTAAAGCTGTGCCTCTGTGATATCAAAAAATCTGGATAAAATGCTAAAAACGGTGTTGATAAACAAATACATGTTAAGCCTATTATCCCAGTCCAGCCCTGTGCCCATGCACTGATGAGGGGAAAAGATACGTAGAACAAGAGTCTTTCTCTTCAAAGAACTCACAGTATTGCAGTAGAGATTCATAATCATATCATTCTGACTAAAATATCAGCATAACACCACACAGCGGATCAAATCCCTATTATTTTCTTTATATCCCTTATCAACTACCTCTAACTCTATTTTTCGATCTATTCGTCTATCAATCTATATCTACATCTCTACCTCTTTCTTTACGTCTATCTCTATTAATCTATTTCTATCTATCAAGAAAGAGATTGTTTATTTACTTAGTTATGTTCTTCGCTTTAGAATGTAGCTCCATGAGAATAAGGGCTGGTCCAAGAATTGTGTCTGACATATAATTGGCACTCAATAAATGGTTTTTTAAAGGAAAGAATGATATAGAACAATTTTATTTTATTTTTATTTTTTTTGCAGGGGCAGGGGCAGGGTCACACTCTGACACCCAGGCTGGAGTACAGTGGTGCAACCTTGGCCCACTGCAGCCTCAATTTTCTGGACTCAAGTGATCCTTCTACTTCAGTGTCCTGACTGGCTGGGACTATGGGTGCGTGCCACTGTATCCAGCTCCTTTTTAAATTTTTTGTAGAGATGAAGTCTCACTACGTTGCCTAGGCTGTTCTCAAACTCCCAGGCTCAAGCAGTTCTCCTGCCTTGGCCCCAAAAAATGCTGGGATTATAGGTGTGAGCCTCCACACCTGACAGCAATAAGATATTAACAAGAAAAACCAGAAAATCTCTGTGAAGAAAAGACATCTTTTGCTGAACCCTGAAGGACAGGCAGAATATTGACATAGAAGGTCCTTAAGACACCAGAACTGGAATAGTCTAGCACAAAAAAATGTGGGGGAAATATTCCCACTTTCTCTAAAAGAATGGGACACTCATGACTGGCTGCTTGAATTTGAGTAGATACAATATTGGAATTATTTCCTCAACTCATAGATGTTAACATCATCCATACTTGGCCTTCAACTATTTATCTTTTTAGAAGTCTACAAATCAGGGCCTTCATTCCAGGAGTAAGTAGATCTTTATTTTTCAACAGAGTAACTAAAACTCAAACTATAGGCAGTTTAGAAGAGGAATAGCTGGCCTCTGATTCCTTTTGTTCTTCATGCTTTAAGGTTCACTTGTAGTGATACTCACTGTGCACTTTCCTTTCCTCTCTTTTCATTAAAACCAATCTCATGTTTAGTTGATTAAAAAGAAACAAACTCTGAAGCTGGAAGCCCTGTCTTTTGTATATTCTACTGCCCACATGACCTCCCTCACATAGGAGCTCACAAACCCATTCCCAATTGGTGACTTGGGATCCTTGGCAGAGGTTTTGATCTAGCAGAAGCTGTATCCAAGCAAGTTAATTCTGAAGGCAGCAGCTGATCATTGCTGAAGAAATCCATGAGTTTATTAAGGAGCTCAAAATTAGAACCCAAGAATCATAGTCATTTCTTAATTAAGCAGGGGATTTCAGAAATAAAGCACTCATATTATTTCCATCTTGAAGCACGCTGGCTACTATTAGTTAAAGATGTGTAAAGTGTCTAGCTATGTGCACCCATCCCTATTACAGGCAGTAAGGTCTAGGCTTATTTTGAGCTATGTTAAAAATCTATAATAGCAATAAATAACGTGGGTAACAGTGGACTATAGATAGAAATAAAGTTCAGTTAATCCTGACCTTGAATCATTTGAGAACATTACAGCACAAACACACCTTCTCAGTTATCTTGCAGCTCAAATAGTTTGGGACTAATCTTCTGGTGAGGTAGTCATTTTTGTATAAATAAACATTTGTTTAGCAGCATGAATTTTCCTGCTGGTAAAAATATGATGGTATTTTACAGCGTTTCATTTCTCTTTTTGAGCTTCTCGTTTCCTCGCCATCTCTTAATCCAAAGGTTCATCTTCGCCCTGAATTCTTACATTATGCAGTTTTCCTGACTTGCCTATAGATAATTTGCCAATGCAAAATTAGCCCAAAGGCAATTTCCTAAATGGCTACTTCTCTGAAAACAATTCTCCAAAAGGGATGGGATGGATTTTTGTAAATTGCTTCTTGGTAAAATTGTTGATGTTCCTCTCTTGATAAGTAATCTTATCACTCAGAGGGATTAAGCTACCACTGTGTACTCATTCCTCCCACATCTGTATCACTTAAATATTCAACTTGTTATTCCATAGACACTTTAAAATTAATATGTCTGAAAAATCTTCCTCTCAGTTCTTGTTTCAAATTGTTCCTCTAATATTTTAAATCACACTTGATGAAAATCATATTTGTCACACTTTCCTAAGTCAGAAAACTGAGTCACAGATTCATTTATCTCCTCACCTTGCACATCCAATCAATTGCTACCTGCTGATTTTAACCTCCTCATTAAGTAGGAGAATAAAATCTGTCAGATTTGTGTTTCCCATGGGTTTCTAAGTGCTTCCCAATCAATCACCTTTCCCTTTATCACTGCTGTCCGCAGATGAAGGTCAAGCCTTCCCCATTTCTCCCTAGGCTGCCCCAGAACTATTACAATGATTAATCTGCTTCCATCTAATTTTTTGCCTAGTACAATCTTCCTCTACTCTGCTACCAGAATGAACTACTCTCCTTTGCTTAAAATTGTTCAAAGACTCCCTGTTGTCTATAGCAGATGTCCTCAAAAGCATGTTCAATGAAACACAAATCTTGCAAGATGATCTGTGTTTGAATATGTTGAAAAAGTATTTTATACTATATCCCTTGCAAAATCACAAAGGCCACTGACATAGCAAAGATCCTGAAAAGACTTAAAATGAGGAAATCTGCCTAACATTGTTGTGATGAACTGATGTTTGCATCCCCTGAAGCCCTATTAAAACCATTTGGAGGTGAAGCCTTCGGGAAGAGCTTGTATTGATAGTGAAACTCTTGTGAGTGGAATTAGTGCCCTAGAAGAGAACTATATTCATTGTCTTTCTGTCATGAGAAGTCACCAGTCTACAACCTAGCGGAAGGAAACCCTTTCAGAACCTAACCATGATGACACCTTCCAGGCTCCAGAGTATAAAAAACAGGCCCGGTGTGGTGACTTACACTTGTAATCCCAGTACTTTGGAAGTCCAAGCGGGTAGTATTGCTTGAGCCAAGAAGTTTGAGGCTGGCCTTGGCAACATAGCAAGACCTTGTCTCTACAAAAAAAATAAAAAAATTAACTGGGCATGTTGACCCATGCCTATAGTCCCAACTACCCCGCAGCCTGTGGTGGAAGGATTATCTGGCCCAGGAGGTCGAGGCTGTGGTGAGCTGTGATTGTGCCAAAAACAGAAGTATGAGAAACAATTTTTGTTGTTTATAAGCACCCCAATCTATGATACTTTGTTACAGTAGCCCAAACTGACTGAGATAATTGTCTAATCCAGCATTTTCCATATACATTTGACCAGTAATCTCTTCTTTTCCAAGTGACAACAGTTAACAATGAGTGGAACACAGAAGACGCTGGCATATGGTGATGGATCATGTGAGAAAGTAAAGCAGATGGTTGATGCAGCCCACTGTCCCATCTCATTCCCTGCCCACTTTAACCCACAGTTCACATTTGGGAAAGTCCCCAGCAGCACATTGCCCCACATGTGTCTTTGGCATGCTTTCCCTTTACCTGAAATATCCTACTCTAAATTCACCCCCTACTTCTATCTTCTGACTAAATCCTACTTCTCTTTCAAAATATGGCTCATGTTTCATCTCTTCTAGGAAGCTTTCTCTGACCTTTCTGATCTGGCTTTGGTTTTTTTGATAATGTCTGCATATTCATAGTAGTACTGACCACCTTTTTTTTTTTTTTTTTGAGTTGGAGTCTCACTCTGTCACCCAGACTGGAGTGCAGTGGCCGCTCCTGGCCACCACAGCCTTGACCCGCTGGGCTCCGGCGATCCTTCCGCCTCAGCTTTCCAAGTAGCCGGAATTACAGGCATGTGCTACCACGCCCGGCTGATTTTTTGATTTATTGTAGAGATGAGGTCTCGCTGCCCAGGAGAGTCTCAAACCCGCGGGCTCAGGCAATCCACTCACCTCAGCCTCCCAAAGGCGCGGGATTACAGGCTGAGCCACCGAGCCTGGCTCCGACCACCTTTTAAGTAAAAATGCCTTTCTTCATGGATGCCATCTTCTCAGGAACCTAATCATGAGTGTATAGTAATTGCTCAAGAAATAGTTGTTGAACTGCAATAAGCTGGACCACACTAAAGCAATGAAAAGTAAGATAATGAAGTTTTTAAGCATGTAATCCTTCAATATTTCAAAAAATGCATTTGGAAAATTTTGTGCTTTTTTTGTGGGTTTTTTTTAATGATATTGTGGGGTATAGTTAAGGGTTAGGTATACAAATACGTTTCGTTCAGGCACCCTTGTTGATAAGAGGTGTGTCCCCGTCCCCAGACAGATATTAGCTACCGTTAATCCCATCTCCCTTCCCCCCCATAGTTTCCCACTACTGTCAGTCATTTTCTTATAGTATTACATTGGATGTTCAAGGTTCATTATATGAGTGAAAACATGTGATACTCGGATCTTTGTTTCTGTGAGAGGTCACTCAGTATTATAGACTCTAGTTGCATCCAGGTTGCTGCAAAATTCATTATTTTGTTCTTTTTTATGGCTGCATAGTATTCCATCATGTATATGTACCACATTTTTTTAATCCAGTCCTTTTTTGATGGGCAGCATGGTAGCTTCCAGGTTCTTGCTATTGTGAACAATGCTGCGATAAACATACATGTGCGGGTATATTTTTTATAGAGTGATTTGTGCTCTTCAGGATATATTCCCAGCAGGGGGATTGCAGGGTCATATGGGAGGTTGATATTTAGAGCTTTTAGGAATCGCCACACTGCTTTCCACAGAGGTTACACTAGTTTACACTCCCACCAACAGTGTAGAAGTGTTCCATTTCACCACACCATCTCCAGCAGTTGTTATTTTTTGAGTTGTTCATAATTGCCATTCTGACTGGAGTTAGGTGGTATCTCAGTGTGGTTTTGATTTGCATCTCTCTGATGACTAGTGAGGTTGAACATTTCTTCATGTGTCTGTTGGCTGCTCAGATGTCTTCCTTTGTGAAATGTCTGTTCATATCTTTTGTCCATTTTATAATGGGGTTATTTGTTTTTCTCTTTTCAGCACGTTTGAAATCCTGTAGATCCAAGATGTTAGGCCTTTGTCAGAACTGGTGTTGGCAAATACTCTTTCCCAGTCTGTAGGCTGTCTTCCTGCTCTTGATGGTTTCTTTGGCTTTGCAGAAGCTTGTCAGTTTAATGAGGTCCCACTTGTCTATCTTATCTCTTATGGCCTGTGGGTTTCGAGTTTTGTTCAGGAATTGGATGCCAGTGCCGATTTCCATGAGGGTATGTCCTTCATTTTTTAAGCTTCTTATGGTTTGAGGTTTTACATTTAGGTCTCTGATTCATTTGGAGTTAATTTTTGTATATGGGGATAGATAGGGATCCTGTTTCAATCTTCTGCATGTGGTCAGTCAGTTTTCCCAGCACCATTTACTGAATAGGTTCTCCTCTCCCCAGTGGTGGGTGGTGAAGGCTTTGTTGAAGATGAATTGGTTGAGAAATTGAGGTTTTGCTTCTGGAATCTCAATTCTATTCCGTTGATCTATATGCCTGTTCTTATACCAATACCATGCTGTTTCGATGATTGTAACTTTATAGTAAAGTTTGAAATCTGGTATTGTGATACCACCTGCTTTGTTTTTTTTGATGAGGATTGTTCTGGCTATTCTTGGATGTTTGTGTTTCCATATGAATTCCTGTGTTGCTTTTTCTAGGTCTGAAAAGAATGTTGCTGGTAATTTGATGGGTATTGCATTGAATTTGTAGATTGCCTTAGGTAAGATGGACATCTTCACAGTGTTGATTCTTCCAATTCATGAGCATGGGATATTTTTCCACTTGTTTGTGTCATCTTTGATTCCTTTGATCAGTGTTGTTTAGTTTTCATTGTAAAGGTCTTTCATGTCTCTGGTTAGGAAGATGCCAAGGTATTTCATTTTTTTTGTGTGGCTATTGTGAATGGAATTGTGGTTTTTATTTGGGTTTCTGTTTGTTTATTATTGGTGTAAAGAAATGCAATTGTCTTTTGCACATTTATTTTGTATCCTGAGACTTTGCCAAAGGTCTTTATCAGTGTAAGGAGGTTTTTGACAGATTCTCTTGGTTTTCAAGGTACACAATCATATCGTCTGCAAAGAGAGATAACTTGACTTCCTCTTTTCCTATTTGGATACCCCTGATTGCCTTCTCTTCTCTGATTGCTCGAGCCAGGACTTCCAGTATTATGTTGAACAGGAGGGGTGAGAGTAGGCATCCTTGTCTTGTTCCAGTTTTCAGGGGAAATGGTTCCAATTTTTGTCCATTTAGGAGTATCCTGGCTGTGGGTTTCTCATAGAGACCTTTTACTATTTTGAGGTATGTTCCCCATATGTCTAGATGTTCGAGGGAATTTATCAAGAAGGGGTGCTGGATTTTATCAAAAGCTTTTTCTGCATCTAATGATATAATCATATGATTTTTGTTTTGACATTGGTTGATGTATTTAATTACATTTATGGTTTTATGAATGTTGAACCAGCCTTGCATCCCAGGAATGAAGCCTACTTGGTCATGATGGATGATTTTTGAGATGTATTGTTGAATCCGGTTTGCTAGGATCTTGTTGAGAATTTTAGCATCTATGTTCATCAAAGATATTGGCCTGTAGTTCTCTTTCTTTGTTGGATCTTTACCTGGCTTGGTATCAATGTGATGTTGGCTTCAAAAATGATTTGGGGAGAGTTCCATCTTTTTCAATCACCTGGAATACCCTCAGTAGGATTGGTATCAGCTCCTCCTTAAATATCTTGTAGAATTCTGCTGGAAAGCCATCTGGACCAGGGGTTTTTCTTGTAGGTAGTTTTCTTATTACATAGTTGATTTCCTTGATTGTTATTGGTCTATTTAGGGTCTCAATTTCTTCTTGTTCCAACCTAGGTAGGTTGTGTGATGTCAGAAAGTCCTCCATTTCCTTAAGGTTTTCAAGTTTGTTTCCATACAAGTGTACATAGTAGTCTCTAATGATCTTTTGTATTTCTTCAGGGTCAGATGTGACTTCATCTTTTGTGTTTCTGATTGTGCTTATTTGGGTTTTTTCTCTTTTTTTCTTGGTCAGTCTAGCTAGGGGACCATCGATCTTGTCTATCCTTTCGAAGAACCAGATTTTGGTTTCATTCATTTTTTGTATTATCTTTTTGTCTTCTATGTCCTGGATTTGGGCTTTTATTTTAGTGATCTGGATTCTTCTGCTGAAATTAGGGTTTTTGTGGTCTTGCTTTTCCAGCTTCCTTAGGTGGCTTGTTAGGCTGTTAATTTGTGTTTCTTCCATTTTCTTCATGTGTGTTTGTAGGGATATAAATTCCCCTCTTACTACAGCTTTTTTTTTTTTTTTTTTTTTTTTTTTTTGAGTCGGAGTCTCCCTCTGTCCCCCAGACTGGAGTGCAGTGGCCGCTCCCGGCCACCGCAGCCTCTACCCGCTGGGCTCCGGCGATCCATCCGCCTCAGCCTTCCGAGTAGCCGGAATTACAGGCATGCGCTACCACGCCCGGCTGATTTTTTGATTTATTGTAGAGATGAGGTCTCACTGCCCAGGCGGGTCTCGAACCCACGGGCTCAGGCAATCCACTCACCTCAGCCTCCCAAAGGCGCGGGATTACAGGCTGAGCCACCGAGCCCGGCTTACTACAGCTTTTAAGGCATCCCAGGGATTTTGGTAAGATGCTTCTTCATTTTCTTTTGTTTCCAGGTATCTTTTGTTCTCTGTTTTGATTTCATCATTGATCCAGGAGTTGTTTAGCATCATGCTATTTGGTGTCCATGTCTTTGTGGGTTTTGGGGGGACCTTGGTGGTGTTAATGTTTATTTTTATTCTACTGTGGTCTGAGAAGGTGCATGGTAGAATTTTGGTCCTTTTAAATTTGCTTATGCTTGATTTATGGCCAATTATGTGGTCGATCTTAGAATATGTTCCATATGGTGATGAGTAGAATGTGTATTCTGTGGTCTTTGGATGGAGTTAAGTATCAGTTAAGTCCATTTGGTCTAGAGTCACATTGAGGTTCCAGATCTCCTTGCTGATTTTTTGTTCTGATGATCTGTCTAGGGTTGTGAGTGGGGTATTAAAGTCCCCAGTTATGATGGTGTTAAAGTCAATATCTTTCTTCAGTTTTCCAAGAAGTTGCTTTATGAAAGTTGGCGCACCTATGTTGAGTGCATATATGTTTAGGATAGATATTTCTTGTTGATCGAGTGAATCCTTTATCATTATGTAGTGGCCCTCTCTATCTTTTTAAATTTTTGATAGCTTAAATGATATTTTGTCTGAAATTAGAATCGTGACTCCTCCTTTCTTCTTCTTCTTTTTTTTTTTTTGAGTTGGAGTCTCACTCAGTCACCCAGACTGGTGTGCAGTGGCTGCTCCCGGCCACTGCAGCCTCACCTGCTGGGCTCTGGCGATCCTTCCGCCTCAGCCTTCTGAGTAGCAAGAATTACAGGCATGCGCTACCATGCCTGGATGATTTTTTGATTTATTGTAGAGATGAGGTCTCGCTGCCCAGGCGGGTCTCGAACCCATGGGCTCAGGCAATCCACTCACCTCAGCCTCCCAAAGGCGCGGGATTACAGGCTGAGCCACCAAGCCCGGCTCCTCCTTTCTTTTGTGCTCCATTCACCTGAAAATTTGTTTCCCATCCTTTACTTTGAGTCTGTGTATGTCCTTTCTAGTGAGATGGGTCTCTTGAAGGCAGTATATTGTTGCCTGGTGATATTTTATCCATTTTGCCATTCTATGTCTTTACAGTGGTGCGTTTAGTCCATTCACATTCAGGCTAATTATTGAAATGTGAGGGCTCATCCCTATCATAGAGTTCTTATAGAGTTGTTCTTCCACTTGGTTTTTTTGTCTTTCTTTTAGTTTTGGGGTTGGTTCATGTATATTTTACTCTTTTTCCTGTACTCTTGTGAAGAACATTGTTCTTTTTTCCTTTTCTTCTGTGTTTAGTAGTTTCTTAAGTGTTTCATGTAGAGGTGGCTTGGTGGCAGCATAAGTTCTTAGGGATTGGATATCTGGGAAAGATTTTAATTCTCCCTCGCTGATGAAGCTTAGCTCGGCCAGGTAGGTTTTCTTGGTTGAAATTGTTTATCTTTGAGGACTTTGAAGATAGGGCTCCAAACTCTCCTAACCTGCAGGGTTTCAGTATATAAATCTGCTGCTCTTCTGATTGTTCTTCCATGGTCGGTGATCTGGCTTTTTTCTCTTGCTGCCTTTAGGATTTTTTCTTTTATGCCTACTTTGTTTAGGTGAATTATTATGTGTCTAGGAGTTGTTCTTGTCATTTGTTGTGTTTCAGGGGTTCTCTGAATCTCTTATGTTTGAATTTTTGCATCATTGATTAGATAAGGGAAGTTTTCTTGAATGATCTCATTTAAAGTTTGTTCCAGTGTGGTCTCTGTCTCTCTTTCTGCCTCAGGAAGGCCAATTACTCTTAGGTTGTGTCTCTTGAAGTAATCACTCATCTCTCGAAGGTTTTGTTCTGTCTTTTTGAGCTTATTTTCTGTGTTTTTAAGAGTTTGGGTTAGTTCTATATTTTGGTCCTCAAGCTCTGAGATTCTTTCTTCTGCCTGTGTAATTCTGCTTTCCATGCTTATCAATTTGTTATTTCTTTCTTTCACAGTATTCTTTATTACTGTTAACTCAGATATCAGCTCCTTCCTAGTTTCTTCTTGTGTCTCCTCAATTCTTTTTAATCTCTCCATTAATGTCTTGATATCTAGGTTTGTAGTTTGAGACCCTTCATTCTGGGGGCTCTTCATTGTTTGCATTCCGAAATCAGTTTTCTCAGTGTTTGCCCTCCCAGGGGTCTGGGAGAGACCCATACTCTTCTTTAGGTTTTTCTTCATTTGTGTAGATTTTTTTCTCTCTCTCCTTTTCCTTCCCCTTCTTTAATTCTGTTTTTTGAGGAAAGGTGGGGTTGCTTTTGTTTCACTTCTGGAATATCCTGTTCTTCCTTATGAGGGTCTTCTGACTTTGTTCACTTTTGAGATTGGAGTGTGGGCTGCAGACTGTCCTTTTTTCAGTTTTGAGGTTTAATTGAGGGGGAAGCTGTGGTTCAGAGTATATATGCTGATTCTAGCATCCACGAACAGGTGTTTGAGCACACTGGAACCTATTTCCCTCTTACAATCTGTCCATGTAGCAATATGCAGTCTTGGTCCCTAGATTAAAATGGGGATATAAAAGAGGAAAATAATGGAGGAAGGGGCGGTCAATAGGAAGTTAGAGAGAGAGAAGAGCGAAGGGAAAACAGACATACATACCGACTATCAGGTGAGAAAGAGACACAAGGCTGGAAAAAAGTGAAAAAAGACACGTAAGAAAGATTCCCTAAAGAATACTGATAGCTACACAGAGACAGCCCAATATAATCATGAAACAGTGTAAGTCAGAAGACAAACAACAAAAGTGATCAAAATAAACAGTCAAAATGATAAAATCATAAGTCACAATAAGAGATCAGACTAAAATCACTTTAGCTCTGATATCCAGGCTCTCCCCTTTGTTTTTCATTGCAGGCAGCTATATTTACTAGCAGTTTAGATTTAGCTGCCTGGGAGTTGCTTTTGTCTGACTCAGTGTAGGGGTGGGGCTTTGTCTTCTGTTTAGCGAGTTACCTTAGGAACCAAGGTGGGGGTTGTTGGTAGGTGGTTGGGGCAATGGAAATCTCTGCCTGGAGAATGATGGAGGCATATTTTCTTTCGTAGATCTGTTTCTCTCCGCTTGTCTGTGTCCCCAAGCTTGGGGTCACGCACTCAGTGCCTCAGCCAGGATGGGCCCAGAGCTCCAGAGCTCCAAAGCTCCAATGGGCAGGCAATGAGTGGCAAGAGTGACCCTGGGCCCCCCACAGGGTACTTCAGCCAGGAATGGGACTGGTGTCTCTGAGGGACGGGTTCCCAGAGCCTCCCTGAGTGACTGGCGGCTTGGTGCTGGGTGCCGGGCAAGAGATGATGTAGCCAGGGAGTGAGCTGAGACCTGAGATTCCCATGCACACGGTGGAACAGCAGCAGCAGGGGGCCGCAATATCTGGCCCTGCGTGGGACCGAAGGTCCCCGAGCCTCGGACCAGTGCAGCTGGTGGTGGGCTGGGGAATAGGGGAAGAAAAGTAAGAGTCTTTTTGGGAACTCACATTCGGAGAATCTCACAAGTCCACCTATGCCGTCGCCATCTTGCTGGGAGCCTCCCGAAAATTTTGCTTTTATAAAAAGTAGATTATAGGTGACTGCTCGACAAGATGGTGATGGGACAAGTCGAACTGTGAAGATCTCCACAAAGGGCAGCCTCTGAGGGCAGTTCCACATGTCCCCGTGGCCGCCGCCTACACAGGAGGTGGCTGCTATAACCAGTGCAATGCAGCAAACTGCCCTCCATCACACTATGGCCTCCACAGGGGATTGCTGCTGTGGTGGTTACCGGGAGTTGAACAGTTACTGTTGTTGCGGCTCTTGGCTCTGGCCCTGGAGAATTCCCAGCTCCCTCTTCCACACCAAGCTGCAGCTGCTGATTCGCAGTGCCTGATGCCAGACACACACCATTGTCACCTGTCATAACTGATCAACTTTGGCCCTGACAAGTGGAGAGAAAGAATCTGCAAAAGAGGAGCGGCCCACCGCAGCCATTTTCCAGGCCCTTCTCTGCACAGCCTCCACCTTGTTTTCCAAGGTAACCTTGCCAAAACAGGAGACAGAAGCCCCTCACCTACACTGAAACAGACACTGACAACTCAGTTCTGTGTGGCAGACCTGTCAGGTAGCAAGCCAAGGGAACTGACTCAAGATATGAGTAACCTTGTTTGTTTGCAATGAGAGGAAAGGAGAGGCGCTAGAGATCAGAGCTGAAGAGACTTTAGACACTCAGGAAAGACCCAAGAGCTAGTGTGGTTTCTTATTTTGATTTTTTATTTTATCATTTTGACTGTTTGTTTTGTTCATTTTTGTTTGCTTTTTGGTTTAGATTACCTTTGTGTTGGGAAAAAACACATCAGAAGGCATGATTTTATTTGACTATGTGTGATTATTGGTATACTTTAGAGAATTTTCTTTGTTTGACTGTTTTTTACTCTTTCCTGGCCTTGTGTTTCTTTTCATTCATTAGTTGGTATGGTCGTCAGTTTTCTCTCTTACTCGTCTCTCTCTCCAACTTCCTCTTGTCCTCCCACCCACTTCTTCCATTATTTTCCTTTTTCTTACTTCCTTTTGCTCCAGGGAGCAAACCTAAACCCCACTGCATGGACAGATTATAAGGCAGTGGGAAGTGGGTTCCAGTGTGCCCATACACCTATGGGATCTGCAGATATATTCTGAATCAGAGGTTCCTCCTCAATTAAATCTCAAATCTGCAAAAAGTACAGCCCCCAACCCACAGTCCAGCCTCAAAAGTGAACAAAGCCAAAGGATCCTCATAAGGAAGAACAGGAAATTGAACAAAAAAAAGTAAAAGCAACCCCACTTTCCCTGAAAAACAGAATTAAAGAAGGGGAGGGAAAGAGGAAGAGAAAAATCTATGCAAATGAAGAAAAACCAAAAGAAGAATATAGGTCTCTCACAGACTGCTGGGAGGTCAGACACTGAGAAAACAGACTACAGAATGCAAACAATGAAGAGCCCCCAGAATGACTGGTCTCAACCTACAAACCCAAATATCAAGACATTAATAGAGAAATTAAAAATAATTGAGGAGAGACAAGAGGAAAATAAGAAGGAGTTGATAACTGAGATAACAGTGGTAAAGAATACTGTGAATGAAGTAAACAAAAAACTGATAAGCATGGAAAGCAGAATTAGCCAAGCAGAAGAAACAATCTCAGAACTTGAGGACCACAATATAGAACTAACCCAAACTGTCAAAAACATAGAAAACCTTAAAAAGACAGAACAAAACCTTCAAGAGATTAGTGATTACTTCAAGAGACCAAACCTAAGAGTAATTGGACTTATTGAGGCAGAAAGAGAGACAGAGATCACCCTGGAACAACAATTCCATGAAATTATTCAAGAAAAGATCCCTCATCTCATCAGTGATGCAAAAATTCAAATATAAGAGATTCAGAGAACCCCTTCAAGACAACAAATGAGAAGATCAACTCCCAGACACACAATAATTAACCTAAACAAAGTAGTTATAAAAGAAAAAGTCCTAAAGGCAGCAAGAGAAAAAGGTCAGATTACCCACCATGGATGATCAATTACAATAGCAGCAGATTTATCTACAGAAACCCTTCAGGCTAGGAGAACTTGAAGCCCTATCTAAAGTTCTAAAAGATAAACAATTTCAACCAAGAATAACCTACCCAGCCAAGCTAAGCTTCATCAGTGAGGGAGAATTAAAATCTTTCCCAGATATCCAATCTCTAAGAGCTTACGCTGCCACCAGACCACCTCTACAATAAACACTTATGAAAGTATTAAACACAGAAGAAAAGGAAATAAGAACAACAATGTTCTTCACAAGATTACAGGAAAAAGATTAAAAACACACATGAACCAACCCAAAAACCAAAAGTAAGACAACAAATAAACAAGAATAACAACAACTCTATAAGAATCTCATGATAGGGATCAACTCTCACATTTCAATAATTAGCCTGAATATCAATGGGCTAAATGTACCACTGAAAAAACATAGATTGCAAAATGGATAAAATATCACCAGGCAACAAAATATTGCCTTCAGGAGACTCATCTCACTAGAAAGTACATTCACAGACTCAAAGTAAGAGGATGGAAAGCAAAATTTCAGGCGAATGGAACACAAAAGAAAGAAGGAGTTGCAATCTTAATCTCAGACAAAATACCCTTTAAACTATCAACAATTAAAAAAGATACAGAAGGCCACAGCATAATGATAGAAGGTTCAATCCATCAACAAGAAATATTCACCCTAAACATATATGCACACAACATAGGAGCTCCAACTTTCATAAAGCAGATCTAGGTAAACTCAAAAAGATATTGACTCTAATACTATCATAGCTGGGGTTGTTAATACCCCACTCAGAACCCTAGACAGATCATCAGAACAAAAAATCAACAAGGAGATCAGAACCTCAATGTGACTCTTGACCAAATGAACTTAATTGATACCTACAGAACACTCCACCCAATGACCGCAGAATATACATTCTACTCATCACACATGGAACATATTCTAAGATCAACCACATCCTTGGGCACAAAACAAGCATAAACAAAATTCAAAAGATTGAAATCTTGCCATGCACCTTCTCGGACCACAGTGGAATTAAAATAAACATAAACACCAACAAGGTTCCCCCAAAACAGCATGATGCTAAACAACTCCTGGTTAATGATGAAATCAAAACAGAGATGAAAAAAGACCTGGAAACAAATGAAAATGAAGAAACATCTTACCAAAATCTCTGGGATGCCATTAAAGCTGTAGTAAGAGGGCAATTCATATCTCTACAAATGCACATGAAGAAAATGGAAGGATCACAAATTAACAGTCTAACAAGTCACCTAAGGAAGCTGGAAAAGCAAACCACCAAAATCCTAACTTCAGCAAAAGAATCCAGATCATCAAAATAAAAGCCCAAATACAGGACACAGAAGACAAAAAGATAATACAAAAAAAAAAAAAATCAACAAAACAAGAAACTGGTTCTTCAAAGGATAAACAAGATCGATGGTCCCCTAGCTAGACTGACCAAGAAAAAGAGAGAAAAAGCCCAAATAAACACAATCAGAAACACAAAAGATGAAGTTACATCTGACCCTGAAGAAATACAAAAGATCATTAGAGACTACTATGTACACTTGTATGGAAACAAACTTGAAAACCTTAAGGAAATGGAGGACTTTCTGACATCAACCTGCCTAGGCTGAAACAAGAAGAAATTGAGACCCTAAATAGACCAATAACAATCAAGGAAATTCACTATGTCATAAGAAAACTACCTACCAAAAAAAAAAGTCCTAGACCAGATGGTTTTCCAGCAGAATTCTATAAGACATTTAAGGAGGAGCTGATACCAATCCTACTGAAAGTATTCCACGAAATTGAGAAAGAGGGAACTCTCTCCAAATCATTTTATGAAGCTAACATCACATTGATATCCAAGCCTGCTAAAGACCCAAAAAAGAAAGAGAATTACAGGCGAATATCTTTGATGAACATAGATGCTAAAATTCTTAACAAGATCATGCAAATCAGATTCAACAACACATCTCAAAAATCATCCATCATGACCAAGTAGACTTCATCCCCAGGATGCAAGACTGGTTCAAAATTCATAAGACCATAAATGTAATTAAATACATCAACAGACGTCAAAACAAAAACCACATGATTATATCATTAGATGCAGAAATAGTTTTTGATAAAATCCAACACCGCTTCTTGATAAATTCCCTCGAACATCTAGGCATATGCGGAACATACCTCAAAATAGTAAAAGCCATCTACGAGAAACCCACAGTCAGCATACTCCTAAACAGACAAAAATTAGAACCATTTCCCCTGAAAACTGAAACAAGACAAGAATGCCCATTCTTACCTCTCCTGTTCAAGATAGCATTGGAAGTCCTGGCTACAGCAATCAGAAAAGAAAAAGCAATTAGGGGTATCCAAATAGGAAAAGAGGAAGTCAAGTTATCTCTCTTTGCAGACCACATGATTGTATACCTTGAAAACCCCAGAGATTCTGTCAAAAACCTCCTTGCACTGATAAAGGACTTTGGAAAAGTCTCAGAGTATAAAATAAATATGCAAAAGACAATAGCATTTCTTTACATCAATAATAAACAAACACAAAACCAAATAAAAAGCACAATCCCATTCAAAATAGCCACACAAAAAAAGAAATACCTTGGCATCTTCCTAACCAGAGACATGAAAGACCTTTAAAATGAAAACCTCAAAACACTGCTCAAAGAAATCAAATATGACACAAACAAGTGGAAAAATATCCCATGCTCATGGATTGGAAGACTCAACATTGTGAAGATGTCCATCTTACCTAGGCAATCTACAGATTTAATGCAATACCCATCAAATTACCAGCAGCATTCTTCTAAGATCTAGAAAAACAATACAGGAATTCATATGGAAACACAAACGACCAAGAATAACCAGAACAATCCTCAGCAAAAAAAAAAACAAAAACAAAAACAAGAAACAAAGCAGGAGGTATCACACTACCAGACTTTAATCTTTACTATAAAGCTACAATAATCAAAGCAGCCTGGTATTGTTACAAGAACAGGCATATAGTCCAATGGAGTAGAATTGAGAATCGAGAAGCAAAACCTCAATTTCTCAACCAATTCATCTTCAACAAAGCCTTCACCACCCACCACTGGGGAGAGGAGAACCTATTCAGTAAATGGTGCTGGGAATATTGACTGATCACATGCAGAAGATTCAAACAGGACCCATATCTATCCCCATACACAAAAATTAACTCGAAATGGATCAGAGACCTAAATATAAACCTCAAACCATAAGAACTTTAGAAAATGCAGAACACACCCTTATGGAAGCTGGAACTTTCATCTAATTCCTGAGCAAAACCTGAAATGCACAGGCCATAAGAGACAAGATAAACAAGTGGGACCTCATTAAACTGACAAGTTTTTGCAAAGCCAAACAAACTATCAAGAGAGTAGGGAGACAATCCACAGACTGGAAAAAAGTATTTGACAACTCCATGTCTGACAAAGGCCTAACGTCAAGGATCTACAAGGAACTCAAATGTGCTGAAAAGAAAAAAACAAACAGCCCCATTACAAAGTGGGCAAAAGATATGAACAGACACTTCTCAAAAAAAGACATAAGAGCGGCCAAAAGATACATGAAGAAATGTTCCACCTCACTAGTCATCAAGGAGATGCAAATTAAAACTACACTGGGATACCACCTAACTCCAGTCAGAATGGCCATTATCAATAACTCAAAAAATAAAAGATGCTGGAAAGGATGTGGCAAAAAGGGAACACTTCTACATTGTTGGTGGGAATGTAAACTAGTACAGCCTCAGTGGAAATCATTGTGGTGATTCCTAAAAGCTCTAAAAATCGACCTTCCCTATTACCGCACAATCCCCCTACTGGGAATATACCCTGAAGAACTCAAATCACTCTATAAAAAAGATACCTGCATATGTATGTTTATCGCAGCATTGTTCACAATAGCAAGATCATGGAATCAACCATGCTGTCCATCAAAAGAGGACTGGATTAAAAAAATGTGGTACATATACACAATGGAATATTACACAGTCATAAAAAAGAACAAAATCATGAATTTCACAGCAACAGGATGGAATTAGAGTTTATAACATTGAGTGATCTCTCACAGAAACAAAGATCTGAGCATCACATGTTCTCACTCATAAGTGGACCTTGAACAACTATCGTAATACTATAAGAAAAGGATGGACAGTGGTGGGAAACTATGAGGGATGCAGGGAGCGGAAGGGAGGTGGGATTAATGGTAGTCAACATATGTCAGGGGAAAGGGGGGTACCTCATCAACAAGGGTACCTGCGCAGTGAATATTTGTATACCTAACCCTTAACTGTACCCCATAATTTTAAAATAAAAATATATTGAATAAATAAGTAAAGTAGATTATAGTATACATTGTATTAATTAATGCCATTCCATTCATAAATGCTGTTAGTAATTTTTCATGCAATTTTTCTCTCTTATTTGCATTCACATATTTCAAACATTCATATCAGACATTCAAATATTTATTCTTTATTAAGAATGAGGGAGAAGAATCTGTTGAAAATTTTCACCATGACAACTTTCTTCTGTGAACATTAGTAATACCAGTTTGGGTCTTAAAATACAAATACCACCTAAAATCAATGTAAGGATACTGAATCCATATCTTTGCTTGACTTTATTTAAGCAACAATTGTTCTTGATTTTATTTGCCTCAAACCTACCAAACCTGTTTAGGCCATGAAACAGGTCTGAGCCAAGCCTCCTTTGTTTAGCTGTGTATAAAAAAATGAAAGTTGTTCTTCTGGGTAAAATTACCTCATGCCACATGTTTTCACCTAAACCTAAACACTCATATTCAAGATCTAAGTTTCCAAGAGCAAACAGAGATCATTTACCAAGTTTAGCATTTTTACCACCTTATGTACAGATACAGGTTATGCCCAAACATGTCATGTGCAATATGTTTTTGAGCTAAATATTCATCAGTTCTAAGTGACTTACCCATTTTTAAAAAACGATCTATCTCCTCCATTCATTCATTCAGTCAACAAATAGATGCTGAGCACCTACTACATGCCAGTATTCTGCTGTCACAAATGTCACCATGGGATAATAATAATAATAATACAAATAATAGTTACATATATTGGATACATACAATGTATAATGTGCCATACTCAGTTATATATGTATACCATTTCATTTGATCTTTACCACAAGCCTGTGCCATAAGTACATTGCTATCCCTTTTGATATATTAGGACATCAAGATTTAAAGACATTGGTACAGTACCCAAGGTCACAGAGCTAGCAATCAACAATCACAGTTTGAATCCAGACAGTCTTTCTCCTGAGAAGCCCCTGTGCTTAGTTACCAAGCAACATAGCCAGTCAGTGGTCACACAATACCACTCTACCATCAAACTTTCCACAGATATGTTTTTTGCCCAACCTCTGTCAAACTGCATCCTAAAAGGCATTGGGCAGGAACTATTTGAGGGGGTTTGAAGTGATGAGGATTTAGGAAATCAAATTAAAATGTTTATTTTTTAATCAAACAACTTGGGAGCATATGGTGCTGGTGAGTGTTTGATGAATATTAACTGATTGTAGTTAATGGTAAACTGTAGTTAATGTGGTTGTACTGTGTGACCTTTGAGGTACCTTTCAACCAGGAGATTCTATGATTAAAGAGGTGGCTTAATCTAGTTGTATCAAAATTCCATCTCCAGACTGTCTCTTGAAAATCACATTTAATTCAGGCTACTTTCAAAGGAATAGACTGGAGTAAGCAAGACCCTTATTTATATTTATACCAAGCTAAAGAGGTCACTGGTAGAAGTGACCAGGTAGGCACATATTTTGTCTCCACTGGTAGTCCATGAGAAGATAGAAATCAAGACTTAAAAACTCAGCTTACACAAACTGGAGCGCTGACATGTGTATGTAATCCCTCTACTTAGGATGCCAATGTGAGAGGGTTACTTGAACCCAGGTGTTCAAGCCCAACCTGGCCAACATAGCAAGACTTCTCAAAAAATTTTTAAAATATAGCTTTGTATTATGTTGTATGACATCATGAAATGACAGTCAGGAAAAGTATTACTTTAGCAAGAGGATTGCTTGAGGCCAGGAGTTCAAGACCAGCCTGGGCAACAAGGTGAAACCCTGTCTCTTTAAAAAAAAAAAAAGACACTAATTTATTCAATTGTGTAGCACATGACTTTTCCATATACGTAAGCTATTCCAAAATAGTGATAATTTTTTATAGACTCAACATATTAGAAGTTGCTTCATAGATATTTGATCAGTGCAGTGAATTTTTAGAAATTTGATCAGGGCAGTGAATTATGGTGGATCCTGAATGTACAAAAACTGCAATTCCCTGATGTTCATCATGTATATTTCCTGCTCTTCTTTGTCCCTCCTGGCCTACTTAGCTACATAGTCTTCCCATAGGGCAAAAAACAAGAGTGTTTGAACAGTGTATTTCCTGTTAATTTATTAAGATGGTTTCTTGGGTTATACAATATTCCCAAACCAAAGGCCACTCACTGGCAAGAGAAAATAATCCCTTTTTTAATTAACAAGGAAAAAAAAAGTCAGAATGAATTCTAAGCTATTTGACCACTTTGACCTGGTCTCAGACCTTATTCACATTTCCGTGAGCTCAGAGGTGAACTGCAAATCCCACTTAGGGTTCAAGTTTTGTTTAAAGTACTGTTCAGTGGAAAAGAGTCATTCTTCTAACTATTCTGGAATTTGAATGTCAGTAAGGTGATAACTAGGTGCTAGAGTGACAGGCTGCTATAACATAGCATGATCCATGTCCATCTGCTCACAGAAGAGGCTAGTTCTAGGTTTCATGGTTAGAATTGACATGTTGTGCACCAATTTCTATGCCTTAAATGTGTCTTTTTTATGTTTGAAACAACATTCTCACAAGAATTTTGGAACTGGGTCAACCCGTGACCTGAAATTACATTTAAGCCCAGGATCCTTATGTTCTTTAAGGAGACGTTTACAGCAAACCAAATACAATACTTACATAAGCCAGGAAAACTTGCAGCAAAAATATGGCCATGCTATAATCACTGCCATTTAAGAAAAATAAAGTTTGTGTGACTAAAACCAGAGATTACACCTGATGGAAACACTCCAACTTAAATCTGCCCAGTGATTAAAAGCACCGTCCTGGAGAAACACAGATTGCGCTTCAAATCCCATCTCTGTCACTCACTGGGTGACCTTAGATATGTTTCAGAGGTCTTGGTTTCCACAATTGTACCTCAAAGAATTACAATGTGGTTTAAATGTGATAATGTATTTAGAAGTTCTTGTTACACTGCCTGGAACACAGTAAGTACTCAGTAAATATTGGCTGCCAGGTTTTACTCATTCTACCAAACAATTATTGAAAGTCTACAATTATCAGTGACTAGGCTATGGGAAACAAACAGCAACATATAAAAGGATGACAGCACAGTGAAAATGCTGTTTTAAGTTTTGTTTTGTTTTTAATTTTTGTGTTCTTGGGTATTTTTCCACAGGTTCTTTTTCCTTCAATGGGTTGTAAGGTTTTAAAATTGAGTGTTGTCTCTGCAATTTTGTTAATGGCTTCAAGGATATGATGATTACTTTGTGGTAGACTAATTTTTCTCTGCCACAGGCCAATTCTGAAAATTTATGAGGTATGTACTCAACCAATAGCAAAATTAAGGTTAAGTCAAATTTTTTTACACATGAGTCTTATTACTAACAAGATCATATCATGAACAAGACTGATGGGATTAGAGGACCTTTCTGAAAGCAGGACCTCTAGAAACCTGTCTATCTACTGAGATACCTTCCCCCAGCAGAGACTTGACTTTCAGACTGCTCTAGATGTCAGGAATCACAAACTAACCAGGACTTTTCTTCTGGCTTGCCCCCAGTTAGGAAATTTGCTGCTGTGGCTCTAAATGCAGGATAAAGTGTCAAATCCGTGTGTGCATGTGTGCACTTCTACATATGCATGTGTTTTGAAACTTACATCCAGAAACAGTCCCTCTGCAAATGACAGAAGGGAGTCTCTAAAAATTGTATGTAGATAATTAATTAAAATATGCCATATATATTTGCATGTATACAGCTAAAATTAGTGATTTATGGTAGTAACCCAATGACACAATCGTATTGTTTTCTGAACTTGACATTTTAATATTCATTGTATGGTTGGACTTGCTGTTTTATTCGCCCCCCCCCCAAAGCTCTGAAAACTTTATCTTTGGCTCATCAGTTTGATCTCAAAATAATTTTGAAACAAGTTTTATTATATTTGGAGTAGTGGAGGATACATTTTCTTTCTATAACTCTGGATAAGATTTACCTTAATTTTAATTTTCCCACCATGAATAAAACCCAGGATTGACCTCATGAAAATTACTTTTGCTTGCTAACTCAACATCAATTTACAACCCAAGGTTACTTGAGGATCTGCTCTGTTTCTTAAACAATTTATCTTAAGTTCTTTTTGAAATGGGCAGAAGAATTCTGCTTTCCTGTGTTAGAGTGACAGTTCTGTGTTGCCACTGACTAATGACGGGAACCTGAGCAAATCACAATTTCTCTGGATCTCAGTTTTCTCATTCATAAAATAAGGGAATCAGATTAAATGAGTACTACAACCCAGAGGGTTGTTTTAACTCTATGATTCTTTGTTTCGGTGAATGTTTGAATTAACTGAGGAATGCAAAACAAGCCATATTTTTACTTAAAAAAATATATAAGCATAAATACACTTCAAGAAACTTAACTGTGAATGAATGTTTGAGTTGTTTAGGAATTTTTTTTTTTTTACAAATACTTCTTACTGTGAGCTAAGTTCAAGTAACTACCTGAGAAATATTTTTATGTCTGAGGAACTTAGAAGAAATAATTGTGTGAGTAGAGGCAGCATGACAATGAAGATTTTAAAATCAGAAAGATCTAGATTAAATTCCTAGGTTCATGGTACCATCTTGAGTAAATTAGGTAACCTCCTGGGCCTTAGTTTCTTCGTCTATAAGATAGAGATAAAATATACCCCCTAGGATTACTGCAAAGATTAAATGAAACACATAAAGCATCTAACATGGTGATTGATTAATGGTAAGCACTCAGATATTATCCACTTGATTTTTTTTCTTCTCTAGAAGCCTTTGTATTAAGGAAAATAAATTCTGGTTTTAGTAAAAGTAAGAGTTAAGTCAGTAGGCTGTGAATCCCTCGAGTCTAGGAAGGCAATATTTCACAGTGGTTACCAGTGTGCACTTTAGGGTCTTATAGATTTGCATGCAAATTCAGGCTCTGTCACTTAGTACCTTTGGAAGCAGAGGCAATTTATTTACGTTCTCCAAGATGCAGTTTTTCATCCATAAGCTAGTTGCTGTAGGAGAAGAGAGAATGTAGTACAGTATCTATCACCTGAGAATAACATGCTTGTGGTCTCCAAACTTGGAGCAATGACTAGAATACAGAAGGGTATCAATTAATATTTCTAAAGGTATAAATGAGCAAATGATTATTCCTTGCTGGATAAATAGCTTCCAGAACCTCAATGTGTTTTCTGGGAGCAAAACAGGTCCTAGAATCCCACAGATCCCTATGGCAGGCTTGTCATTTCCAAAGACGTCTTTCTTGACATGAAAACAATGCTGTAAAAGCCATTGTGTTCTTTTTTATGAAACCAGCTTGGGATTCCTCATGTTTTTGTGTTCAGTTAAAAAACTCTTCCAAAAAAAATCTGAAAATTAAAAAAACAAAACAAAGCAAAACTCTTCCTCAACACTTTTTATCGGTTTGCTCTGGCTGTCTGTAGTGAAACATTTTGGAGCAGGGAAAGAAGTGGATACGTCTAAACACTTTGGAAAATATGAAATAAAGGTTATATCAGTCCCGTAGGGTATTTTTGAACTGCTTTCACAAAATAGACCTAAAATGTGTTTACTTCCATAAACACAAGAAATCCTGACACTTCATTAGATTAAAACAGCAGCAATAACAAATTGACATTAGAATATTTACATTTTGCTGAATAACTAAGCTCTAGAATCCCAAAATACCAGGAGTTCTATTACCAGAAACTTAAAATTATGTTATCATTTTAGACTGACATTTTAAAAACAATAATAATGTGTGGGCTCCCTCTGCTGGATCTTCAGATGGTAGATGCCAAAAAGTAGTTTAGTATGTCCTAGTTTGCATTACTTGTGGTGATGAAATTAACACAAAGGAGTGATAATGACCAACCTTAATTCTACATTGAAACAGTTACCAAATATAGTAGCTGAAATCAATTGGGATTATATTTTTCTTCAGTGTTAGAAACCAGGAATTTTATTTTGTTTCAACTAAAAGACAGCAGATTTTTTGTTTGTTTGTTTTATTTTTTAAAAAGGAGGCACAGACACTCTTCAGAGAGGGGTCATTTGTGGTCCATGGTGCCTGTTGCCAGGGTGACTATGTCCTCTGTCTGTATATGTCAAGGCCAGCAGTTTCTTTTGGAGACAATCAGATGGAAGGAGACAGAGAAAATGCAAATGATGATGTTCATGTTGCTTCAGAAAAACTATCACGTGATTATCTTGCAGTTCAACTCACATAAGTCTTCGTCTTAATAATGAACTTCTTTCAAAGTTACCAGTGGAACCATCTCCATAAAACACTTACATTCTGGTGAGTATATAGGCACTTCATGTCCTTGCCTTGTGAACTTTTTCTATTTATTGAACTTGGAAGATGTGCAAACAAAATGTTCTTTAATAAAATTAGAACTTTTCTTAGAGTCATAAAATATTTGTCCAAAACTCAATAAAAATATTACCCTTTTCGCTTATGGGACATTTCTGAATAATGTTCTCTCTTTTTTAATGCCCGGTGAGACTGAATTTAGATTCTATGTTTAAAAATTGCTTGCTGAAGGAAAGCCGTAATTAGTTTAAAGAATACTGAGTTCCATTTTGAGAATGGCAAGATATTAGTTGGCTTTGTTTGTTTATACAAAGAACACAAATAGAACTTGTTGCAGAAATTGGAATTTGATTCATTCCCTAGATTAGTGAGATGTGCAAAAATATATAAGTAAATGCTCATCAATTCATGAAAAAGTAAATTTAATTGGTTGTGTTCTATGGACATTATACTCTTATTATCTAAACTTTATTGTAAAATGTCTCAAGCCCATATAAAATTAAAACAAAATCTTACTTTACAGATATCTACAGTGGTCCCTATAGCAAACATAGTCAGAAATTCACCAATATGTCTAAAATTAACGTCTCTCATATCTAGAAAGATAACTAAAACAATTCCTTAAGGTGAAAAGTCTCACTAAATTAATATCTTCAGGGATGATAGTTTTTTGGTTTACTTTGAAAGGTTAAGCACATATTTCCCCCAAATTTTCATTTTACAATTTCTATTATGACATTAAATGATGCAAAATGATCTTCATCCCATAGGTATGCATGGCTATTACTTCTTTTCAGGCAGCGATCCCCCCTACCCAGCCCATCTCCCAGGGAAACTGAAGAAACTAAGAAAAAAATGTAGGTGGGGAAAGGTATGAATGTATACTGATCTGTAGACAAAGGACCTTATAGATGGAGTGACTGTATGTTCCAGTTTGCTGGGGACAAAACTGGTTTATGCCTATTTTCTTGACAAAATTATGAAAAATGCCTCATTACATTCTAAAAAAAATCTGCTTTGAGTGATACGTTATATGGCCACTCTGTTTACTGCCTAAACACGTATTCCTGCATTGCCATTTGTTTTCCATAATATAATTTTCAAATGTGCATTTGCCTGAACTCTAACCCCTCCAGATATTAGTGTAAAGGGAGTTCTATGGTTAATTTTGAGAAAAGCTGTATGTTATATGCAGCTGTCTTCTTGGAGAATCTAGTACACATTTACATATTTAATGCTACTTGACTTTGCTTACTCCAAAACTTTTGTACTATCCCCTTATTTTTCATAATAGTTATTAATATAATATAATGTAAAAAAAATCGATCCAACCGTGCTTCATGTCTGTATTTACATTACTACACTCCCTATGAAGAATTGAAATTGCAGGGAGACAAGGGTACCAAATAGAATGTCAACTCCATGAACTCTACTAAAAAAAATCAAGGACACTATAATTTAAACTAAAAAGTGTTTTAAAAGTACATGTCTAAGTTGTTTGGCTGAAATTAGATGCCATTTACTCTCTTATTTTCCCTGAATTCAGTTGTTCTTTTTTGATTGCCTATTATGTTAAAAGCACTCGCTGTTTGCTATATAAGGATGTCTAAGATAAGTTGCTACATCCAGAGACTTAAAGTGGGTAAGAGGTCTCCCCTCTCCTCAACTCCTGATCTTACTCAATTGTAACTTTTTTCTAACAGCACTTGCAAGTTTTTACCGTCGTATATAATTTTCTGATTAATTGTATTTGCTTTTTATTTTCTGTCTTCCCAACTGAAATATAAGCTTCTCAAGCAAACATGTTTTCGGTTTTGGTCAGTAATTTATATTAAACACTTGAAAGGTAATTTGCATGTGGTATTGACTTAATCAATTTTTCTGAATGGATAAATAGATGTATAAATGAACTCATTTCGGGCAGTTTTAGTCATGGAGCCTAACTTAGAATAGACATGCTTTTTGAAGAATGAAGGAAAGAAGGCATAGTTACATGAGGGAACAAGGATATGGCTAGATCCCAGAGCAGTATATAAGACTTGTCAGGAAGGCATGTCAGGAATAGGTCATGGAGAACCTTGAGTTGGTTCTGGCTTGGTTACTATTTATTGTGCAATTACTATGGGTCATGCACTGTATGAGAGAAATAATAGCATCTTTCTTACAACAAACCCAAAAGGTAAATATTATTTGTCCTCTACTTTAGATGAAAAGCAGAATCTTATGAAGGCTAAGCCACTTGTACCAAATTAGATGCAACTTGGCAGTGATATCATGTCTTAGTCAGTTTAGGCTGGCATAATAAAATGCCTTAGACCAGGGGTTTAGAAACAACTGAAATTTATTTCTCTTAGTTCTGGAGACTGGGAGTTGGAGAAGCAGGGTGCCAGGTTGTTCAGTTTCTGGTGCTGGCTCTCTTTCAGATTGCAGACGGCTGACCTCTTGCTTCCTCACATGAAGGAAAGAGGATGAGAGAGCTCACTGAGGTTCCTTTGATAAGGGCACTAATCCCATTCATGAGGGCTTCATCCTTATGACCTAATCACCTCCCAGAGGTCCTACCTTCTAGTAGCATCACACTGGAGACTAGAGTTTTAACATATACATTTGAGGGAGACACAAACATTCAGGCCATAATAAACTAGAATTCAAACCCTGTTGTCTATGATTTGAATATTTATGTTCATCATATTGCCTTTCTATAGGGAGTAGAGAGCCATGAATGCATGTGAACAATGGACCAAAATCTTAGCCTTATACTTTTACAGATAATTGCTCTTACTGCCACTAGTATGACTGATAGATTGTGCAAGTAAGGGGTTGCGTGTGAGATGCTGGTAGAAGTTGGAATCCTAGCTCCAGAATTCAGATCTGAGATAAAAAATATAAATTCCAGAACTGTGCTGTCCAAGATTGTAGCTAGTAGCCTCGTGAGACTATTGAGCACTTGAAGATATCCTACAAAAAAAGATGCAAAATATTTCGCTTACATTGTTTAGATTAATTGCACATTATAATGATAATATTGTAGAGATACTGAGTTAAATAAAGTATATTAAATTTAATGTATCTGCTTCTTTTCCTTTTTGTAAGTTAGTTACTAGGAAATTTAAAATTATGTATATGGCTTGTATGACTTCTCTTCTGGGAAGTGCTATTCTATTACTTCTCATTCAAAAGCTCTTTAAAGTCTTAGATGGATCCCAGAGGCATCAGCTTAGAGTAAGCTGGCCTAGCAAAAAATGTTGAGAGAAGCCTATGATAAGAAGCTGAGTAAAGAAGGAAGAAACAGAAAGGAGACTGGGAAGTCATCTGGGATGACAGTGTTAAGGAATGAATTTGGCCACATTTTGCAGAAAGCCAGAAACAATGACAGAGGACTGCTAGGTTTGCTAAGGAGAAGGCTATTTGCTATTAGAATTTGTCAGAGCGGTTGTGGTGGAAGCTGGTTTTTTTAGGAAAAGAGGGGATGGGACAGTGTTCTCGATGCATACATTTTTAAGGAAATGGAAGATATGAACATGTTTGTAAGTTTAGAGGAAGAAACTAGTGGAGGGGAAGAGATTAAAGATACAAAAGGAAAAAGAGATCATTGATGTAATGAGTTCCCATCAGCAGTTCTTAGAAAGTAACTTATCTAGGAGAGGTTTCAGGATAACTTTTCTCTGAGGCCACAGAGAAAAAAAGAATTTTAAGGATTTCACTTAATTTTATTTAGTATCCTCTCTGAGATGGAAGAAATACAGTAATTTCAAAAGATTGAGGTGGAATTTGAGAGCTTGAGAAGTCTAAGGAAGTCTTGGAAAGACACTGTAGCTTGTCATCACTATGAAATAATAAAGACTGAGGAGTGAACAGTGAAGTGTCTGTGGGGTATGGATAGCATACAAATTCAGGAGCATCTGTTGACAAAATGATGTTGCTTTCTCCAGCAGAGTTAAGCTTTCTAAGACTTACCCAAGATTAGAAGCTGACAAAGTAAGTGTGATTGAAGGGCAAGGGGGCTTTTGGTTGCTTGTGTGAACGTAAATAAAATTGTAGAACATTGTTATAATTTAAGAATGTTTGCATTTCCTCAAAATTCATATGTATAAGCCCTAAAGCCCGATGTGGTTGTATTTGAAGATGAGACCTCTAAGAAAGTAATTAAAGTTAACAGAAATTGTAACCTCTTTGGTCCTCAACCAATAGAATGAGTGTCTTTGTAGGAAGAGACATCAAAACCTCTCTCTCTCTCTCTCTCTCTCTCTCTCTCTCTCTCTCTGATGCATACACTGAGGAAGATCCATGTAAGCACACAGGGAGAAGGCAGCTGTCTGCAACCCAAGGAAAAAAACCCTCACTAGACATCAACCCAGCTGGCACTTTGATCTTGAACTTCCAGTTTCCAAAAGTGTGAGAAAATAAATTTATGTTGTTTAAGTCACACAGTCTATGGTATTTTGTGAGGCAGCCTAAACAAACTAATATAAACATGAAGCCAAGATCAGATTTTTTTAAGAAATTTTTTTCCGAAGGCAGGAGTGGTGATTTTGGAGGAGGAAAGAAGCAGCATCCATTGTGTAACATACACACTTTGCTGAAGTGCTGACTCACCTTATTAGCCTGAAGCAGTAGATGGCTCAGACATGTGTGTTTTGCTCTGCAAGAAAGGGCCTCTACGATTTCTGCAGTACCCACATCAACAAGTCAGAGGCACCAAGAATAAACATAAATTTGAGTCCATCTTTATGTGGTTCGACCTGTTAGGCTCCGGCGATCCTTCCGCCTCAGCCTTCCGAGTAGCCGGAATTACAGGCGTGCACTACCACGCCTGGCTGATTTTTTTATTTATTGTAGAGATGAGGTCTCACCAAGTTGCCCAGGCAGGTCTCGAACCCTCGGGCTCAGGCAATCCACTCACCTCAGCCTCCCAAGGCGCGGGATTACAGGCTGAGTCACCTAGCCCGGCGATCTTTCCTTTCTGACTGTCTGTCGTGTGAACTTCAAGCCAGCATCAGACACAAAGACAACCTTGCAGGGACTGTTTAACCAGCCCCCTCGACTCTGTAAGTTAATTCTCTATAATTAACCCTTTAATGTCTATGGCATATATGTTTATATTAAATTTCATATCTCCTACTGCTTCTGCTTTTCTGATTGAACCCTGACTGATAAGGAATTAAAAGCCTAGGAAAAAGGAGGCAAACCTGGAGTTTGGAAAGAAGAGATTTCATTTATGCAGTCATTTGTTAAGTGCCAAAATCATACAACATAAAAGATAAGAGTCTTGACAATTTCTCATTAAAATAAACAAGTGATATAAAACTGTCTGTGTTGAACAGACAGGGGTCTTAGGGCAGGGACTGCCATCTGCTGAGCAAGCGTGAGTTTCAAAAGGATACTGACTTGAGATTGTGGCCTATTGCCCAGAAGGTACATTAAAAAACAAGGAGTAAACCAATCTCTCCTTTGGGCCCTAAGATATTGAACAAGTTAAAGGCGAGACTGATACTTGGAAGAGATTTGCAGGATGTGGGGTGGGCTCCTGGGTTTTAAAACTGTGATTCCACTTCAGACATCACCTATTCATTGTCCATTACTCCAAATCAGCTCGTTATCTTTTATTCCATGAGAAACATTTTTTCAAGCTCCTCAAACACAAATCCCTGTGGCATATTCTATTTTTCTTTTTCCATTTCTTCCAGCACCCAGCTGCCCTCTGCCACTGCCTCTCCAATTGACCATCAAATTGTTACTCCTACTTGAGGAATGACTCCTGAATGAATATGCTCCTTTGCAACTCTGCTGCTATGGTAAATAAGACCATCATTGTCTTCCATTTGGCCATCTTTGTGAACCTTTGGACAGGACTTTCTCCTTCTAGAATTTCTCTAAAGCAAATTGGACCCAATCACTCACCTGTATAAATATCACCGAATCCCTTCTGGAAACATTTCAAACCCCTTAACATAGTGCCTTTTCAACCAAGGCTCTGACAAGCATTTTCTGCTTCTGTTACCAGTTTTCATCGTCTCTTTCCATTGAACTTCTGGTCATTCCTAAATGTTACCTTGCCTTTTAGAACTTTGTAGCTTTGCATGTGCTGTTCTTGTGACTTAGAATGCCCTCTACACCCCTTTACTTGTGATAAATGCCTACTGTTTCTTCAAGACAGGTTCAAGTTCTTCATCAGGCAGACCTCCTCCTTGGTATGCTAGAGCACTGTATGTTAATGTTGCTTTTAACACAAATTCCACATTGAATAATAATTATCCATTTTCAGAAATGTCTTTCATTTCAGGACTGTCATCTCCTTGAAGACTCTGGCAGCAACATATTGGTGGTGCTATGACTTGCACATAGACATGGCTTAAGAAAAGTTTATTGAATGAATGAATGAGTCATGAATATCACAAAGAATCAAACTTCAGATGGAAGTTTGCAATGCTATAATCATTGTTCAGGCTCCCAAACTAGCCATAAAAGTTTTTTTATCTATAATTTAGAATATGTCTAAAATACAGTAGTATAAATAAGATTGCCAAATGTTACATTGTAGAACATTGATTGCAAAAAGAGTATTTTAGTCATTTAATGAGCAAGATCGATGTTGTGTGCTGGCTCAAGAAGCCAACCCAAATTTATCCTATTAGAAATTATTTTAATGCTCTTATTAAAAATGTTATATTTTTTAAAGTCACTTGTTTATATAATTTGGTCCAGTTGATTTGGATTTCAGTGGACTTGTAATGAGTTTATATCAAATTTCTTTCCCTGATATCCTTTTTCTTCCCCATTTTCCTACCATATCCTTCCCTTTAACAAAATGACTTTGAAAGTTTTAAAAAATTTTCCTAATAGAGACCGGGTCTCTCTTTGTTGCCCAGGATGGAGTGGAGTGTTGTGATCACCACTCACTGCAGCCTCCACCTCCTGAGCTCAAGCAATCCTCCCATCTCAATCTCTCAAACGGTTGGGACTACAGGTACATGTCACCATGCTCAGAAAAGTTTTAATTGTTTTGAAGAGATGGGGGCCAGCTATGTTGCCCAAGATAGTCTCAGGCTCCTAGCCTCAATTTATCCTTCTGCCTCAGCCTTCCAAAGTACAGGGATTACAGGCATGAACAACCACATCTGGTCAACCTTGAAACCTTTCTTGAATAAGGAATGCCAATTCTTCATGTAGGGCACTGAGCCTGAGGTTAGTTCTGAAATAAACCTTGGTACTGTGGAATATGTACTAGGAATAATAACAGTGATTTGCCCTTAATGTACCCTCAAGGAGGTTGTTTTGGCTATTGGAAGTCATAGAGAGACTGATGAAAGAGGACCACTAAAGAATAAGCATTTCAATGTTATATTTTCAGGGAGAATTTATTTTTTAGAGAAACAGACTGGTATAGTAGAAAGATAACTGGAGTGAAAATTAGTGTGAGTTAGAATGACAAGAGTTAACAGGCCAAGACGGGGGGTGAGGTGGTTGGGATAGGAAAACACACACACACACACACACACACACACACACACACACACACACCACTTTGTGTAAAAAGGTGGCAGATCTTTGTAACTCCCTTTGAGGGGTGGGAGTGGGGAAAGGATAAAGAATAGTACTTGAATAGTTGATATAATTACTGACTGGAAGTGGGGTAGCAGAAAGTGTAGTCGATTTTCTGAAAAGGTGTAAGATGGATTTATAAATTATTTAAGCTAGACGTGAAACCTATGAAATAAATATTTTGTGTATACCTGGGACACAGAGCAAGTGGTTAAATGAGATATACATGGAGACAGGCAGAGAGCCCTTAAGGCAAAAACACCTTCTGAGTTAGAAAAGCAGAGACTAATTTGGAAGCTAAAACAAGAAATGAAAGAAAGAGAAAAAGTAGCCCTCAGAGAGGTAGGAGGGTAACTGAGATTATATAGTTAAACAAAGAGGTTTGTTCATCCTTCTGTGCCCCTCTATCTGTTTTCTGACAAAACAGACATGATTTAGAGGAGATGTCTCTTTGCTCATTTCACACGGAACACAAGTTATTTTAGTTCACCAGAGGACACAGAACACAAATGTAGCACCAATAAGAGAAGTGATGATAGATTTGACCATGAATTCCCACGTGTTCAGAGTAAATCTCCATTTGAGTCCAAATCATGGTGTCTGGTTACTAGAGAAGATTTACTGGCAGCAGTGTAACTCCCAGGAAGGTTACTCTCTTACCCAGCTAATAGCAAGGAAGGCAAGGACTGTATTCTTAGTGAGGCATGATGTATTTTAAAACCACAAAAAGTCATCACCCACATTCCTCAAACTAAGCAAGACATGAAATGTACTATGTGGCTGTTGTCAAAAGAGAATAGTCTTAGCTAATTAAGGTCAAATCATTTTATTTATAAAATTGAGGTATCATTATAATTGTAATGAAGTGTAATAAAGTAGTATTTATTAGGGAAGGAACTTTTTAGAACATTCCACTTTAACCAGATCAGAATAAAATATAAAATTGTCTATATGTTTTGTTTTGACATTTTGCAAAAAGAAAAAAAAAACTATAATTATCAATTGATATCACCAGATTCTATCAGTGAAGCAAATTTTGACTTCAGTGCCCAATTAGTCTCTAAGCCTCTGGTTCATTCTCTGTGTCCCTCCACTCTGCTGAACTAAGTCATCACAGCACTTCTATTCATGGTGTCATTTCACCAAAATGGTTGCTATAATAGTGATAGAAAAAAATATTTTATCTTATTTTTAATACCACAAAAATGTCATATCTTTAAAAAGTACTTGTAATTCAATTTAAGGCATAATATTGTATACTAAAACTAATATTTAGATGGAATTGGGGAATTGGCCATTATAAAAAACTGTTACAAACATTCAATTAGGTAGTAAGGTCAGAATGAGTGTCCCTTTACCACTTTTTTAGTACACTATTTCATGACACTTGGTAATTATAGACACTGGCAGGGCTTCAAGTCAGCCCTTCTTTTAAAAATATCTGTGTATTACTAGAGTTATGATGCCCCTATAATGCTCAGGAAGTCACAAAATATTTGGTAAAAGCATCAATTAATTATTGACTTTATATTCACTTAATTGCATCCTAGGTATCCAATGCTATAATTGTACATCCTAGGCACTCAGAATATACTGCAGATAGAATTAATTAACAAATAGGCATTGATACACTTAATTAATTTAAAGAACATAATCTGTGTTATTTAAGTTTGATCTTGTCTATGAGCATTTCATTTTTGATATGATAGCTTTGAGATTTTTTTCTCTGCTATTAGATAGTCTAAGCAACGCAATACACACATATGCATAAGAGCCAATGATTCTTGAACTGTGCCAAAATTGAATATAACATTCTACAAGTTTAAATATTTGAAAAAGAGAATACAATTTTTCAAGAGAGTGAAAATTTTATGTTAAATGCTTAGAAATATATCAAAGCAAAGTTTTAAGAAGTTGTTCTTCATTAGGAAAAAATATCTGATTGTAGCTGTTTTGTTAAAGTTCTGATGATGGATTTTTCTTTAACAGCTCCTATTTAGTCCTGGTAAACCATTTACAGTCACTTTTCACAAAAGACTCTTTTTAAAGATAACTGAATTAGTCTAAGGAAAATTTTAGGCAAACTCAATGTAATCCCATTAGGCCAACATTTGCATATATATACATATATTTTAGTCCAGAATTTATAAGTGATTAAGGGCAATGACTGAAATGTACCTAAAATAAATAAACTGTTGTTAATTTTTTAAATCTTCAAGTAGCCCCAAATTTTCCCTTTTAAAAGAAGCCATTCATATGAAAGAAAAGATGGAAGATATTTGCACAATTAAGCATACTTTTACAGAGATATTTTAATGTATTTATCCATAAACCAAAAATTATATTCATAACTTATGTATGATTATTTCACAGTAAATGAGCAATCCAATTTGGGAAACTACAGTAAAGAATGAGTTATAATTATCAAATCCTTATAATAGACAGTAATATAATGCCAGTTGTAAAAAAATTATGATAAAATGACATTAAATTCTAAATAGCATCTTTGTATTTAAACAACTTAAGCAGTGTGTGTTTAAGGGGTAACAATTCATAATAGTTTCCCGAATCTAAATTCTCAAGTATAAAACGTTTCAGAGAGAACTGACAGATATGTACAATCCAGAGAGCAGCAAAAAATTGGCATTCCATTCTTATTTTTCTGTAATTAAGTAAATTCAAGAAAACATTAAAAACAGATTTATAATATTTTGGTGGGACTCAAGAGCCATTGAAACTAAATTTAATTTAAAATATAAACAAGCTAAGACATGAATCAGGAAAATTATATTTAGCTTTTCTGTTTGAGGTGTTCATAAGAAGATAGTGAATATCTATTGTCTTTGGAGAAGTCTTTTATCAAAACAAGCATTCCACAAAGTAAACACAATTGTACATATAAAACTAGGATGCAAGAAAAAAATCGATCATATAATTCCTGCATCTACTCCTCACAATCACTTTGAAATAGAATGTATTATTAAATTGAATGCAGCCTGCTACTTGTATAGAATTAAAATAATCCTACCATAAATTTTAAAAATGGATGAAAAATGATAAATAACTTTGGATTCTTTCAAATATTTATAATAAGACTACCTTTGAGCCTTGCTTATGTAAAGTGTCATATATATTTTATGTCACGTATATTTTCATTATATGTTATCTTCATTACATATATGTATATATGCATGATCATATACATATATGCATATAGATATGATCGCTATTAAGCCACAAAAAGTAACAGTCAGATTTGCAGTGACTTATTTTTCAAAGCATGACAATACAAAAAGTCAAACTTGGGAAAGAGGGAAAGAGATAGAGACATCTGGTATGGGAGGTAATAAGAGGGATGGAGGAAGAAAGGAAGGGAGGGAGGAAGGAAGACAGGAAGGAAGGAAAGGAGTGGAAGGTAGGCAGGCAGGCAGGAAAGAAGGAAAGTAGGAAAAAAGGAAGGAAGATGGAAGAGAAGGAACAAGGAAAAGAGAGATGAAAAGAAAGGGAGGGAGGGAGCAAGGGAAGAGAAGGGAAGGAAAAGAAAGAAAAGGGGAAGGGAAGGAGGGGAGGAAGGAAGAAAGGAGAAATGGAAAAGAAGAGAGCAAGGGATGGCTGGCGGGAAGAAGTCAGACTTTTGCCAAAACCTTGAACCTGAACTACATGAGACCATCAAAAAGGAACACCAGTCCTCTCTAATAGACAAGAACATCAGTGCCTCGTAAGCCACATTATCAGTTTAAGGAGATAAGCTACTCCTTTTAACCAGTCAAATTCTATGTGTATATATGCGTAGAAGTTGTTCATGTTTTCTATTGTTTGTTCCTTCAAAACTTAGTAGCTTAACTGACACCATATGATATCTCACGTTTGTGGGTCACGAATTCTGTCAGGGTTTAGCTGAGTAATTCTTCTTTTCATATGTTATTGACAGATTGGGCTAGCCTAAAGGGTGCTAGATAACTTCACTCACAAGTCTGGTGCCTTGGGAGACAAGATCTACTGGGTCAGAACAGTTACACACAGTCTCTTCCACGTGGAGTCTAAAGGTGGTCAGGGTTTTTACATATGGTAGCCCAGGGATCTCATAGATAGGGTTCCAAGAAACCCAGGTGGAACCCACTTATTCTCTTATGATTTAACATTGGTGGTCCTGGAATATCATTTCTGAAATATCCTATCAATTATGTCAGACATGAAGATTAGCTGACACATGAGAAGGAACTTAGACTTCATGTCTCAATGGGAGGAAGAACAAATTATTTATGTCAATTTTTAATTTTCTACACAAATTTACATTGGAAGATAAAGCAGAAAGATCCATGGTTCAAAGACAGATATTTTGTTGGTGCTTTACCAATATTATTTTGGAAAATGTATGTTTGATTCTAGTTGTATCTTCTTTAAAATTGTTTGGGTTCAGATTATTGTAACCAATCCTTATAATATAGAAATATTAATGTCTTACCATTTTTATAGTTTTTTAAAAGCAATTTATTTTCCCTTTCCATGGGGCTTACAATAAATACCATACAGGTGAGAGATGGTTGTCTATTCAGACACATTGCCTTGGTAAGATACTAAATTGTTGACTAACTGTTAAGAATATGACTGTGAAAACAATTAGTAACATAAGTAGTCACATTTCTAGTATTTCTTAGAGAATATGACTACCAGCTCATAGCCACTTATGACTTAGCACAGATCAGTTGAAACAGAAATTAGTGATGGTGAATCCCTGAGATGATGCACTGCATGCCTTCCTTCTGTTCTTATTTGCACTGGATTCATCCAAGCCAGCAGAGTTTAGTACTTTATTGTTTTAACACTCTATTGGTAATCTTTTATTAAATTGAGCTTTGACATTACATCACCATCTCGTGTTAATAGGCTTAATAAGATACTTTCTTTCAAAGCTCACTGTTGTAATAATTATTATGTGAAGGTAGTTGAAACTGTGGCTCCTGACACCGCTCTTGTCTCCTTGAAAAGAATCTGCAGTGAAATTTCTCTCTGACCAAGTAGCAGAAAGAGTCAAATTTCTCTGGAGCAATTAATTTGTCTTTGAGTCCCTGGTTTCCTTTTTGTCGTGTCTGCTAAAAGTAAAATTTGTTGCCTAACCTGAACAATGGAAAAAACACGATCTTGAGTCCCAACCTCATGCCACAGTTCAGCTTGTTTTTCATAACCTTGCTGTCCCTTTTTTCTTAAATAACTCATTTCTGATACAGGAGAAGATGGTGGCCCCAACCCTAAACCTAACCCTAACCATAACCATAGCCAGTCTGACTATGCAAGTCCCAGTGTGAGTGAGTATATGGAAAATTTTGTGTACATGTTGGTGAGTAAGTGGGCATGTGAGTGACTGGCTGAGTGAGGGCTCAGGAGCAAGTGGCCAGGGATCTCCTAGTGAAGTGGCTTGTGCTGCAGCTGCTCAGCATGGACCCTAGTGATTCCTGGGAGGAAGAAGCCAAGTGCCACTTTTTAAATATTCAATAAAACCTTTCCTGGGAAGAAGATGTTGGGAGAGACTGACTAAGTGGTGGCTCATGAGCAAGTGGCCAGGGATCTTCTGGTGAAACAACTGGTGCTGCTGCTGCTCTGCTCGGTCGCTAGTGCTTTCTGGGTTGCAGAAACTCAGTACCATTTTCTTTTTCAACTGACAAAATCTACCTGGGAAGAAGAGGCGGGGAGAGACTACCAGCTCCAGGTTGTGCTTTTCCACTGCAGTGGGAAAGACTACTGGATCCATGCTCTGCTTCACCACTACAGTGCATGGCTGGACACTGGCAGCAAAGGCTGCAGAGGATCCCAGAGGCAGAAGATGAAAGAGGCACCCTGCCACCGTCTTGAATACAGGTCAGGGTGCCAGAGACCAACCCCAGTCAGGTTCAGGGTACCGCAAAGGTGGAGATGGTGTCAGCGATTGGGGAGAAGGGGGAAGAAGAAAGAGAGAGAGAGAAAGAAAGAGACTGGACTCCGGTCTAGTGCAGAAGTGATGTGTGTGTTTGGGAATTACAATGGGTCTTTTATACACAAAGTCAGATGTGGGAGAGGTGTCCCCCACCCACCAGAATACCTTAATCCAAGAAAACTTAATCAATGATTGCCTTTAAACGCTTTTCATATGATAATCTTAAAATCCCATAACAAAGGATAACCTAATCCGTGACTGATATATTCTATAAACCTTTTTCATCCTAAACTGATTGATTTATGCCAAGTTAAACAATTCTATAGAAGCCTAAGTATTTACTTTACAAACGAAAGTGGCCCATCCCAGAATGTTTGGAATGTGGCCCAGTCCAAAGTTCATAGTGGGCTACCTGCAAGTAACCCAGCCGCATTCTTTCAACAAAATGGCTGTCTTCTAAAACTATATTCTACAATTTACATCTTCAATAAATCCTAAGATCATGACCCAGAAGCCTGTGACCAATACTAAAGCTCTTAGATGTGACACAAGTTTGAATTATAAGTTGTGTGAAAGTCAAAACTTCAGTTTGTGGAAGAATGGGAGCAATGAGCTTCTAAAGTTAGCTTGTGTTCGTCCTGTTCTCAGAGTTTTTATGTTTTGAGCTCACAGGAGCTTAATCTGGTTAGTGCTGAGTAGAAAGGGGGAGGAAATGGAGTCAATAGCTCCCGAACACATCCTAGTGGTCTCAGGGTCAACGGCCCTTCCTGATCCCTAATGCTCAGTGGGCCTCCATGGCCAGCTCCCAACATCAGGGAAGTGCTCTGACTTGCTCATCATGGAGCAACAGACCTGATCTCTGTTACTGGCAGATCAACTAGTCAAGGGTTGATCATGACCCAGAGGGAATATCCTGAAAGCACAAACTTCAGAGGAATTTGATGAGTGCAGAGTCTCAGGCACCCCACCCCCTACCCTGATCCAGCCTCAGGACAAAGGTTGTGGCCAGAAAAAAATGAGGAAGAACTCCAAAGAGATCAGTGGTGAGTCTGGGGCTGACCCAACCCCTTTCCTCCAAAGCAATCTTCTGAACATAAGACCTACATGGCTGGGGCATGACTGAAAGGGATGGACCCAGGCAGAAAGCCTGGATAGCAACCACAATAAGAGGACTCCACTCCAGGATAGTCCTGGCTGGGGTGCCCCATGTGCGTACCTGGGGAAAAGACAATCTCAAACCTCCCCACCAGAGGGGATCCACCTCACCATAGGATAGTGGGAGGGAAAGACTGCAGCCTCACCTGCCCCAATTGTCCCTCCCCCTTCCTTGGTCCAGATACTGGGGAGAGAGTGAAAGTGGTGGAAGTTCTGCAGGAGACAGAGGGGCAGCTGAGAGGAACAGTTCAGAAACTGCCACAAGAAGGCAAGGTTTGGGGGTTATTTTGTAAAAAAATTTTTGCCTGTTTGCTAGTTTTTCTAATTGTTGGTGTGTTTTCTTGGTTGTTGTTGGTGGTGGTGGTGGTTTCCTTTTGCTCCTTTGTTCTTTTCTTTTTTCTGTTTAGTATGTATGTGTGAATACATGTGTGAGAGTACAATCTAAATTCCTTTCTGTTTTTCTGTACTTTCTCTTTTTCTTCTCCATCAGTGTGTGTGTGTGTGTGTGTGTGTGTGTGTGTGTGTGTGTGTGTGATACTGGTTTTCCGTTTTTGTTGTCTTTAGTGTTGCTTTGCTTAGTTGTTATTCAAGTTTGTTTGGGGGTGTCTGTGTATGTATATATTCAATTGTTTTTTCACTTTGGTTTCTGCTTTCATTATTCATGTTTTTTCTTTTTTCTTTTTAATTTTGGCCCATCTTTTTTTTATTCTACTTTTCTCTGTTCTCCTCATTGTTGTTCCTGTATCTTGGACTCAGGGAGTACACACATGTACCCATTTTATTGTCATATAGAGTGTTGGTGGGGAGTGAGTCCCAGAGAACCCATACCACAACCAGTGAACATTGTGATTTGCAAGTAATTTCAGTATCCTAGCTCCCCATTCTATCTTATTCAAATCTCAAAACTATAAAAGATAGCAAAGCTTCCCACTTACAGTCCTGTTTCAAAACAGAACAAATCCAGAGACTGGATCAGGGAAGGAAAGAAGGCTGAGTGAACATCAGAAGTGAAAGCCTCTCCCACTGCCACTGAATAATGAAACTAAAGAAAGAGATATGTCACAAATGAGGGAAAACAAACAGAAGACCACAGGTAATTTCAAATGTAACAAAGAGAAAACTCCTGAAAAATCAGACCTCAGAGCACAAGCAATGGAAGTCACCAAGGACTGGTCCCAGAATACAACAGGAATTAGAGAATGGATGGAAAGAGTGAAAAAGACTCAAGAAAATCAAGATACAAAACTGAAAGAGCTTGTAATAGAGATTTTGGTCATAAAAAAGTTCATCCAAGAAATAAACAACAAGATGACAAGCATGGAAAGCAGAATTTAGCCAAAAAAGAATTTCAGACCTTGAAGACCAGAATATGGAATTAACCCATTCTGTAAAAAATATAGAAAGAAAACTCCAAAGCAAAGAGCAAAGCCTACAAGAGATGTACAATTATATCAAAAGGCTGAATCCATACCTGATTTGTATCCCAGAACAAGAAAGGGAAATGAACACCTTGGAGCTAGTATTCCAGGAGATTATCCAAGAATACTTCCCCCATCTTACCAGATGGCAACCAACCAAGCACGATACAGAGAACCCCCACAAGATATCAAATGAGAAGATCAACCCTAGACACATAGTAATTCAACTACAAAAAGTAGGCACAAAAGAAAAAACTCCTGACAGCAGCAAGAGAGAAAGGACAGACTACCTAACAGGGAAAACACATCAGAATAGCAGCAAACCTAATCGCAGAAACACTATAAGCAAGAAGGGACTGGAGTCCAATATTCAAAGTCCTCAAAGATAAACAATTTTAACCAAGAATTTACTACCCAGCTAAGCTCAGCATCATCAGTGATGGAAAATTAAAATTGTTCCCAGATATTCAATCCCTAAGTGATTATGCAGCTTCTAGACCAGCTCTACATGTAACACTTAAAAGGTATTAAGAACAGAAGAAAGAAAAAAAGAATGACTACACACTCCTTAAGAGAACAGCAGAGTACGGAATCAACAGAGAATACATTCAACAGTAAACTTGAAAAAACACAAATACGTCAACACCAAAACTAAAAGAAAACAAACAAACAAACAAAGAAAAAGCATTATAAGAGCCTCATGATAGGGATAAACAATCACATTTCAATAATCAGCCTGAATGTGATTGGATGAAATGCATCACTGAAAAGACACAGAATGGCAAACTGAATAAGAAACCATGACCCAATGATTTGCTGCATCCAGGAAACTCATCTCACCACAAGAGATGCACACAGACTCAAAGTTAGAGGGATGGAAAACAAGTTTTCAAGAAAATGGATCAGAAAAGAAGGCAGGAGTCACAATTTTACTATCAGACAAAACAATCTTTAAGCTGTAAAAAATTTAAAAAGATACAGAAGGACGCCACATAATAAAAAAAGTTTCAATACATCAATAAGAAATATCTATCCTAAACATATATGTGCCCAATACTGAAGCACCAGCATTTATAAAGCAACTACTAAGCAAACTAAAAAAAGATATTGACTCTAACACTATTATAGTTGGGTACTTGAATACTCCACTAACAGCCCTAGATAGATGACCAAGGCAATCAATCAACAGGGAGATCCAGAACCTAAACTTGATGCTCAACCAGATGAACTTAATAGATACCTACAGAATATTCCACTCAATAATCACAAAATAAACATTCTACTCACCACCACATGGAATGTACTTCAAAATTAATAACATCCTTGGCCATAAATGAAGGATAAAAAAATTCCATGAGGTTGAAATACTGCCATTCAACTTCTTAGATCACAGTGGAATAAAAATAAATATCAACACCAACAAAACTTCTCAAAACCCACAAAGACATGAACACTAAACAGCAAGATACCGAACAACTACTGGGTCAATATCAAAATCAAAACTGAAATGAAAAGATTCCTGGAAACAAATGAAAATGTAGAAACATCTTACTAAAACCTCTGGGATGCCATGAAATCAGTTCTAAGAGAGGAATTTATATCTCTACAAGCACATATCAAGAAAATAGAAAGATCACAAGTTGACAACCAAACAAATCACCTAAGGGAGCTGGAAAGAAAAGACCACCAAAACCCTAACTTTAGCTGAAGAATCCAGATCACCAAAGTACGAGCTCAAATATAGGACATAGAAGACAAAATGTTATAGAAAATATCAACAAAACAAAAAGCCGGTTCTTTGAAAGAATTAACAAGATTGATGGACCCCTAGCTAGAATGATCAAGAAAAAGAAAGAAAAAGCCCAAATAAACACAGTCAGATAGAAAAGATCAAATCACAACTGATCCCGAAGAAATTCACAAGATTAACAGAGATTACTATCCACAACTATATGGAAACAAACTTGATAACCTAAATGAAATGGAGAACTTTCTGACATCACATCATCTCCCAAGGTTGAAACATGAAGACATTGAGACACTAAATAGACCACTAACAACCCAGATAATTGATGCTGAACTTAGAAAACTACCTACAGAAGAAAAAATAAAAGACCTGGAACAGATGCGTTTCCAGCAGAATTCTACAAAACGTACAAGGAGGAGCTGATACCAATCCTATTGAAATAATTCCAGGCAATTGAGAAAGATGGAATTCTCTCCAAATCATTTTACGAAGCTAATATCACACTGATACCCAAACTGGATAAAGTTCCAATAAAAAAAGAGAAATACTGGCCAATATCCCTTTACTTCTGCATCTATAAACATAGATGCAGAAATCCTCAACAAGACTCAAGCAAACTGCATCCAAAAACAAATCTCAAAAATCACCCATCATGACCAAGTAGGCTTCATCTCTAGGATGGAGGACTGGTACAACATCCACAAAACCATAAATTAAATACATCAACAGTTGTAAAAACAAGAACAACAAGATTATATCATTAGACACAGAAAAAGCTTTTGATAAAATTCAGTATCCCTTCTTGATAAAATCCCTTAAATACCTAGTTATAGAAGGAACATACTTCAAAATAGTAAGCCCCATCTATGATAAACCCACAGCTAGCTTATTGCCAAAAGGACACAAACTGGAAACATTTCCCCTGAAAGTTGAAATAAGACAAGGCTGTCCACTCTCACCCACCTTGTTCAACATTGTGTTGTAAGTACAAAAATTAACTCTAAATGGATCTAAGACCTAAACGTTAAACCTCAAACTATAAGAATCTTAGAAAATGCAGGAGACATCCTTATGGAAATTGGAACTGTCAACAAATTCCTGATCAAAACTCCAAGTGCCCATACCATAAGAGATAAGATAGACAGGTGAGATCTCATCAAACTGACAAGCTTCTGCAAAGCAAAAGTAACCACCAAGAGAGTGGGAGACAGCCTGCACAATGGGAAAAAATATTTGCCAACTGTATATTTGATGAAGGCCTAACATCTAGGATCTACAAGAAACTCAAATGCACTAAAAGGAAAACAAACAAACAGCTCCGTTAAAAAGGGTCCAAAAGACATGAATAGACACTTTCAAAAGAAGATATACAGGTAGTCAACAGATGCATGAAAAAGTACTCAGTCTCACTAATCATCAGAGTAATGCACATTGAAACCACATTGAGATACCACCTAACCCCAGTAAGAATGACCATCATTAATAAAACAAACAACAATAGATGCTGGTGAGGATGCATAGAAAAAGGAACACTTCTACACTTCTGGGGGGAATGCAAACTAGTACAACCCCTTTGGAAAACAGTGTGGTGATTTCTGAAAGAACTAGAAATTGACCTTTCATATGAATCTGCAATCCCCCTATTAGGAATGTACCCGGAGGAACTCAGGTCATTCTATCAAAAAGATATCTGCACACTCATGTTTGTTGCAGTTCTCTTCACAATAGTAAAAACATGGAGTCAACTATGCTGCCCATCTAAACTGGACTGTATTAAAAAATGTGGTACATATGCACTATGGAATATTATGCAGTCATAAGTAATGACAAGCATATGGACTTTGCAGCAACTTGGATGGATTTAGAGTCGATCATACTCAGTGACCTATCACAGAAACAAAGAACAGAGTAGCATATGTTCTCACTCATAATCAGATCGTGAACAATTATCATAATGCCATACAAAAACGATTGGCAGTAGTTGGAAACTGCCAGTGAAGAGGGGTGGGATTGGCAGTTGAGGGAAACTGCCAGGGGAGGGGAGGTACACCTCATCCACAAGGGTACCTACCTAATGACCATTTGTATACCTAAAGTTGAATTGTACCCCACATCTTTAAAATAAAAAATACTCATTTTTTTCTTTGTTTATGTTATACTTTATTTTGGAGACTACTTTAAATCCTTTTGGAAGAAAGGCAAGCAATAAATAATTAACTAAAAATAAACATTCATTTAATATTCACTATGTACTACAAAGACCTTACAAGTGGGATATCATCTTACTAGACTTTTGGATGCCTGTTGTTCAGCTGCGGATGAAAAAAATGTACTTAATAAGCAATCCCAGCAAAGTATAACCAGATAATGAGTGTATAAGACTTGATCCACACCTCCTTGCATCTCTTAGAATTGAGAGAATGGAAAAATAATTCAGAATATTTCCCACTGAGACAGAAGTTTTCAGGCATGTGTGGTGATAGTGAAGGGAATGATATTTCCAGGAGGAAAATTCACCCTAAAAAAAGACTCTGGCCTCTATGTTTGAATTAACCATTTGCTAATATTTTAAATGTTCCCTCTAAAGTAACTTTAAATAGTAAATTATGTGTATTGTTTCCCTAGATGTGCACATTATAACTGTTTCATTTTAGGGTCCCAATATCTTACAACTCATTAAAAAAAAAGCTTGAACGAAATCATTCTGAAGATTTTTGTTATTGTTTTTTGTTTGTTTTGTTTTGTCTTGAAATAAATGTACCAATACTTGCTCTCAAATATTCATAGACTGAAGAAATGGTTCTCAGTCTGGGATGATATTTGGACACATTTTAGGGTATCACAATTGGAGATGATAGCTGTACTGGCACCTAATGGGAAGAGGCCAAGGACTCTATTGAATATCTTATAATTCACAGGACAGCACTCTGCAACAAAGTATTCAATCCCAAATGTCATTAGTGATGAGATTGAGAAACCTGGGGTGAAACCACATGCTGTGATGTGAATTTTTTCATTCTTAACCAATAACTAGTGTTCACAAGTTTAAAACAATTTAAATTGTTTGGGGGAAAATATTGTTGCCTTTCAGTAATAGTATTAGAAACTCTTTTCAATTGTCCCATGAGTGTCTGTACATCTAACATCAGAAAGCCTGGCTCAGAAAGGCTTGTTGAAAGAAGAAGCAAACAGATGATCATCAGTCAATAAGAAAGGATGCTACTGATTTCCGTCATGGAAGGAACTAACCTTTCTTCTGCGTAGTAGGTAATAGTCCAGCTGTTCAGTCTTCCTAGAGCAGGTCTCTTCTGTCTCTCTCTTACCTGGTTTTCATGGTAGTCAGAAATATAGAATGTCTGTAATTAAGTTATTTGTGAGAGGATTTGTTTGTAAATGGAATGAAATCTAGAACCTGTGCAATCTCCAGGTATCCGATATTTAAGAAAGACTGCCTAAGAGATATAATTACTACCTCATCATAGAGATTGCCCCAGTGCTCTGCTTGTATTATATAAATTCTGGAGTGAAGTTCATGGTCCTCTACTCATTTGAACTGTTAATATAAGGACTGTTTGGTTAAACAGCACTTTCTATGTCTACTGTGGTATTAGGGTTAAAATCATTGTCCTGTGTGTCATACAATATGTTTTTATACAAACCTCATGCTATTAATTCAGTCTTGAGATTAGTTCCAGGAAAAAAAAATACTACAGCATATTATTTCTCTTGTCAAAAACACAAAACTATGTATATATAACAATTTTTCTTTTGTGCCTTAGCTACAAGAAAAATAAGCTGCCTGAAATTATTTTCTATTTCTGAGGCTGTATCCTGACATGGTTAAAAATGACACATATTGGAGTCAGGCTGCCTGGATTCCAGTCCCAGAGCCATTAGCCACGTGATGGCTCTGGGATTTTATTAACTTCTCTGTGTCTCAGTTTTCTCATAGATAAAATAAAATTAATAATTACACTGACTTAAAGTTATCAAGACTAAAATTGTTAACTGTTAAGTACTTAAAACAGTGCCTAGTATGTAAAAAAGCCCTTGATAAACATGACCTATTATTTCTGCTTTCTTCAGAACAATTCTAAATCTGCTGTATTTTTCTAGTCGTTCTTTGACCTATAAGTTATAAGGCCAGAGCACTTATCTAGGTTGTTCGCCAATGAACTGCCAAGTTTTAGCAGAATATCGAACAAATAGCATGCATCTTTTTAAAAAGTGACCTGAATAAAAGAGTGGAAGCATGCACTTTACCAATAGATAGACAAAGCATATGAAACTTGACCCTCAAATGTGGAGTAAGTCCAGAGGATAAAAGTAAACCTCCTACCAGACTGAAAATGCCTAGATCATAGATGTCAATGAAAGAATATTATATCATTTACTACATTGAAAGTTACTTTCATTGAGAGTAGGTCGGAGGGTTAAATGAATAGATTTCACTTAACAGTCTATTAAAAAATGACTTAGAAACATTTTTCACTGCAAGTGGAGCAGACTCTAATGCTAGAATAAAATGTTTTGCATTCTACATGGTGCATGCAAAGAAGGGGACCAGAAACCTTTTTCTCAAAAAGTTGGTAATCTAATGTTTACGAGGAATGCAGAATCTGGCTACTGGGTTTGTTTTAGGTGTTTTTTTGTAATTATGTGATAGACAAGCAATGTTGTACACGTTCTTTTTCTTTAAGAATATGCTGGCTTCAATTTAGAAACATTTTATTTGAATATAGGTTTATGTGTATATCAGATTTTATATTCTTTGGATTTTAGGATATTTGCATTATCATACTGGTTGAGCATTCTTCACACAAAAATCCAAAATCCAAAATGTTTCAAAGAGCGTTTTGTTTGGGTATCATTTGGGCACTCAAAAAGTTTCAGGTTTGGGGGAATTTCAGATTTTGGATTTTCTAATTTGAGAAGTTAAACTTGTATATACGTGTGTGTGTGTATGTGTGTGTGGGTGTGTGTGTCCTGTTTGAATGTTATTTTTATTAATAGAATTATATCAGCGAGCACTAGAGCAAAACAATTGGATTTCTGGGGTACAAAGAATTCACTACCTCAAACTTCTTTTGAGATTTGATATAATAATTGAATTTTCCAAAAAACATCTATTTTTTTTTCATAAGCCATTATTTCTTCATTATCTAGACACCATGTATACACCACAATATTGCCAAATATTGTCAAAAAGCTTTGTGATTCTGTCATAAGTATGTCTAAGAAACCAGTACAGTGCTTAATTAACTGGAAAAAATACTCACCTGCTGCCCATCACTTGATCAGCCAATGAGAGAACAGCGTACTTTTCTGGAGAATTATATGTGAAAGATTATACACATATGAGTGGAAATGAGATGGTGAGTAAGGTACTGATGGCAACAACATTGGGAAGGATTAAATCACTAAAGCAAGCTATTCAAACAGCTGACATTTAAAGGAAGCCATCCAGACAATGGGGCAGATAGACACCTTCAGCTCTGTAGTTGAAGCGCTGCAGAAATCTAAATGACTCCAGTAATGTCTTTCTAATGCTCTACGACATTATGAAACTTGATTAGTCACTGTATTGTGTTACCACGCCAATGTCATATATTAATTTCATCTCTCCATTTCTCTGTCCTGATCATTTCACAAATTACAGGACTGGAAGAGAAGTTGATTTTCCACCATTTAGCATGACTCTGTTAACACCCCCAATTATGATGTGATGTTGAGAATCATTCCAAAGTGACACACCCATCATCTGACAGCTTTAGATGTCTAAAGTTTAGAAAATGTACACGGTTTGCAGCCATTCAGCATGAAATAAGAATAATTGATAATGCTTTGTGAATTATTTTTTGGTGAGCTTCCTTGTCTTATTCATTTGGATGATTGAGAGCTTCTCCCCTCTTTTCTCAGCCCATTTTTGACTTTATGTTTTTCTTTCCTAAAGAACTTGACAATTTCTTCATATCTTGAGACTTAAATGTAGGAGGAAAGGGGAGAGCAGAGATATATATTAAACTTTGGTTGAATATCAGATACCATGCTAGGTGCTTTGTAATATATAATGTCATCTAATTTCCACAACGATTTCTGAGATTTTAATTATTATGCCTATTTTATTGATCAAGAAATGGAGGTGCAGCTAGCAAGTCATGGAAGCAGATTTCCCCTTCAAACCTAAGTCTTCAAACTCCACACTAGTGCTTTTCCCAATAATCATATGTGCACAAACAGGTCCTCAGAATAGTGAATGACAGCAGGGAGGTGGAAAGAGTGTGGCATGGTAAGGAAGGCCAGGAGCCCAATTCCTTTTACCTGGAAATGTGGATGGGGAGGTTGGATTCCTCTTCTAGACAGAATGGAAGAGGCATGAGAAGGAACAGGGAAAGGAGACAGATCTGGGATTTATGTAAATCTGGACACCCTGGTCAGGGAACCCGCAGGAGAGGGAAGTTGCACCCTCTTGGCCTCTGGTCCCCAGTGTGGCCACAATTGTTGCTACTGGCAGCTTGGAAGCCTCATCCCAGGCCGCAGTGTAACTGCAGAAACCCTTAGTAGTAGCATAGGATATTTCTTGTACATGCTATCGATGCTCAGAGTACCTGAGGCAAGAAGGGTTTGTTCCTAGAGCTAAAACAAGATCCTCCAAGACAGGTTAGATGGGGTCCATGAGGCTTTTAGGGAGAAGGACAGAGAGCTCTCTCTCCTCCTTTAGTTCTAGTACCCATTCCAAGACCCCTTAACACCCTTTTCTCCATGGCAAAACAGTACTACTTCTTTGTCCCTTCTAGAATGTCTTCCTTTCCCAAACCTCCCATGATAACCCACTACTCAATGGCTCCTCATACCTGTGTCCAAGCTAGGAATATTATCAAGATAGTCTCATTCTGCCTACATTTTACTGAACTAGCACCTACCACCAAGAAAATGACCAGGATTTCTCCCACTCTAATATAGTTGCCACACATAACTCTTGATGGCTTTATCCTTGAGGGCATTCCCTCTGAAAAAAGAGGTTCATATAAGAAAACTGCTCCCAGAACAAAGAAGGTCCATGGAGAATGACCATGTATGGAAATTCTCTGATTAAGAGCTGTGATTTTAAGCCAGGCTCGGTGGCTCAGCCTGTAATCCTGCACCTTGGGAGGCTGAGGTGAGTGGATTGCCTGAGCTCGCAGGTTCAAGACCTGCCTGGGCAACTTGGCGAGACCTCATCTCTACAATAAACCAAAAATTAGCCAGGCGTGGTAGCGCGCGGCTGTAGTTCCAGCTACTTGGAAGGCTGAGGCAGAAGGATCGCTGGAGCCCAGCAGGTCGAGGCTGCGGTGGCCCGGAGCAGCCACTGCACTCCAGTCTGGGCGACAGAGCGAGACTCCAATTCAAAAAAAAAAAGAATCGTGATTTTAAAAGAATTGTAGTAGTAGGATAGAACACAGTATCGCATCAAATGTCTCATTTCCAGGTTCAACTTGACCTATATGCAGAGTAAGTAAACATTATTTAATTTAATCCTTACAATTTAATTTAATCCTCCTACAATGTATGAGGTGCCATAATTATCAGCATTTGTAATAGTATCACAAGAAACCAAGGTTTAAAATAATAAGTGCCACGTTCAAGTTTGCACAGTTAAACCTCATATATGCTGAGCCATAACATTATAATATTTCTGTTCAAGTTCTAGGTTTTTTTTCCTGCAGTTCCTTAGGCATTTATCTTTTCCATCAGCTTATTTTCATACTGTCACCCCCAGGAATCCCCTCCTCACGCTTGTTTCATGGCAATAAACTTTCCACCAACTTCATTTACTTAAATTCCACTTTCTGCTCTTAGATTTCTAGATCTCTTCAATAATTGCACAGAATGTTTCCTCTAACAGTGCTGTGTAATTAAAGAGCTCCTTAAATTCTTCTCTTCCATAAACATTTTCTATGCACATGAAATGAAAAGAGATATTTTACTTATTTAATGTAATGTATACATTTTTATTCATAGATATTCTCATACGTGGCCACACAAAATGACACTTACGTCTTTATGTAACATCAAATAAGTCTCTTTAATATTTGAACATTTAATTTATTTTATTTTTTAGTTATAATCTCCTTGAGGCTACTAATTATGTCTGATAAGGCAATTTGGTACAAAGCCCATCATAGGGTGTCTCATTGAGGATGATTAATAAATATGTCAAATAGCAAACTAAAGAACATTTATCTTTTAAGTGGAATCCCAGTGACATGGATCTATTAATTAAACAAAGATTATTATGTTTAAGATCCTGTGCTAAGTGCTCATGTGTTCAAAGTGAAGCATTAATTAAATACCACCTAATTTATTTGCTCTGGTTCTTCTCTAAATTGAGTGTGATTACAGATGTGTCAGGTGACCCCCCTCCCCTCAGTTTCTTCTTTTATAATGAGAGGATTCCATGATTCCCAAAGTCCCTTGTAGTTCTGAGAATCCATAATTCATTGTGGTCCTGTCACTCTCTAAATTGAGATTTCCAAATTAGATATGGTTTAATCTTCATAATACATAACTTAAAGAAAACTTCTTTTAAAATGATGCATAATGACAAGAACTATCCTGGATGTACCATGAGTTTCTCTCAACAGTACTTGAATTTAAGTGTAAATGAATCATAAACATGAGGATTATATTTTTCCTAAAATAAACATGCCTAAAATTCCAGATGAGATTTTCTTGGCAAAATGCACATCGGATTTTATTAAACCCAAGACATTTCGTATGTTACACTGAGAACAGGAGATCATGCAATATCTATACCTATGAAGTAAGGTAAATTAAGACAATTTGTTAGGGATTCGAGCCTATAAAGCTCTACTGTTTTTCTTCCCCTGATATTAGAATAAAAGTAAATTGGGAACTTAGTCTATTTATTTTTTCTTTATTATAAAGATGTGGGGTACAATTCAGGGTTAGGTAGTCAAACGTTAATTATACAAGTACCCTGAGAACTTAGTCTATTTAAAGGTCTAAACCACAAAGACCTGACTACTCTTCACATCCATTATGTGGCTTTCTTTGCCCATGGTTAAACAAATATCTCTACACCTCTGGCCTCTCTTATGACCATTTTGTTTTTACATTGCCTTCACTGAACACTGATTCTTTCCATAAACTATCAATGTCCTCTCAACAGTAGGTGCTCTTTTTTCCATATAGTATATATCTCAGGATTTCCAAATTGCATTCAGCTCTGAGTCTCCATCTTTATTAACTAAATAATAAATACATAAATAAATAAAATCTGTTCTATTGAAGCTCTTGCCAACTGACTAAACATTATTTTACCCATTCCTGACATTGCCTACTATCATCTTCCTGCTCACTTCCTCTGATTAAATATGATTTTTGGCATCTCCTCAAATTATTTATTTCCTTCTACTCTGAGTAATGTCATCATTTATTGGATGACTCATTTAACCCTAAACACAAAATCTTGAACTTATTATCTTTTCCTATTCTTCACTTGTTATTATTCTCATAAACTTACCCATAAATGCTCACCTATAAAATTAGAAATGCCCTCAGTCTATTCTGAGACCATAACTTTCTGCTCTTTGCAGAAACCTCTTCAGTTATGTTATATTCCAACTCACAGACCATTCTACTTTCTCCTCTATTAGTCACTGCTCTTTTCTTTCTCCATTACATTTATGATCTATTACTTCAAAACTTTCCTCTACTTTGTCCTTGCAAACACCTCAATCCTGAAAGAAGACAACTATGTTGTGAGTGCTGTTTAATAAGTCACACAGCTAGTCTTTGTCTCAATAGTTGAGCTCTCTCTTGCCTTCTTGAACTGTCAACAAAAAGAGAAGCAATTGAGAAGCACATAATAATAACCATTACTCCTTCAAGCCATTCCTCCCTTGTACCTCAACCTGTATTCTATTTTCTCAACAGAAAAAAAAGGATCAGAGAGGCAATCTCTCAATTTGTAAACAAAGAATGTAGAAAGGGATCAGATGATCCTTTTACGCTTTAGAGTGAAATAGAAATTCCATCACTTCTATGGAGAACTGAGGAGTGATATTTATTAGTTATTACTCATCAGTTTCCTCAGAAGTCTATCAGACCTACGAGGTACAGAGTCTCTTTCTCTTGCTCTCATTTGTAAACTTAGAACTCGGTACAATGATTAACACATAGAATTTCATACATTGTTGATTGAAAGCATGAATAAATGAATGAGTAAAATCAGGGAATTTCTGACAAATACATTTTTATTAATTTGCAATAATTGCCAAAAACCTAAAACACCTAGGACTATTTTTAAAGGACAACCTATTCAACAAGAAGGTGAAATATCTCTTTTTAAGGAGAACTGCAAAATACTGATGAAAGAAATTGTGGAAAACACACAAAAAAATAGAAAAATATCTCATAATCATGGATTGGAATAATTAACATTGTTAAAATGACCATATTACCCAAAGTAATCTACAGATTAAATGCAATTCCTATCCAATTACTAACAACATTTTTCACAGAATTAGGAAAAAAATCCTAAAATTCATATGGTAACAAAAAAAGAGCTGGAATAGTACAAGCAATGCTAAGCAAAAACAACAAAGTGGGAAGCATCATGTTTCCTAACTTAAAATTCTACTACAAGGCTATAGTAACCAAAACAATGTGGTAATGGTACAAGAGCAGATATATGGACCAATAGAACAGAATAGAGAATCCAGCAATAAAGTCAAATATCTACAACCATCTGATCTTTGAAAAAACACACAAAAACACATACTGGAGAAAGGACACTGTATTCAACAAATGATGCTGGGAAAACTGAATAGCTCCATGCAGAAAAATGAAACTTGATCCCTATTTCTCAACATATGCAAAAATTAGCTCAAGATGAATTAAAGACTTAAATGTCAGACCTAAAAATGTGAGACTATAAAAATCCTCGAAGAAAACCTAGAAAAAACTCTTCTGGACTTTGGTCTAGGCAAAGAATTTATGGCTAAGACCCTAAAAGCAAATACAACAAAAGCAAAAATAAATGAGTCTTTCATTTTAATATAACTCTGTCAAGTCTATTTTAATATACTCTCCCAAGTCTATTGTTCCACCAGATTTTATTAATCTTTTTTTAAATTTTAAAATGTGGAGTACAATTCGAGGTTAGATGTAAAAACACTGATTATGTAGGTACCCTTGAGGATGAGGTGTGCCCCTCACTCCCCTAGCAGTTTCCCTCAACTGCAATCCCACCCCAACTCTCCTGGAAGTTTCCCACTATTGCCATTACCTTAGTTCTAGTATTATGGTAATAATTCAAGGTCCATTTATGAGTGAGAACATATGGTACTCTGTTCTTTGTTTCTGTGATAGGTCACTGAGTATGATTGACTCTAAATCCATCCTAGTTGCTAAACAGTACATATGTTTGTCCGTCACTATGGCTGCATAATATTCCATTTTGTATATGTACCACATTTTTTAAATCCAGTCCAGCCTTGATGGGCAGCATGGTTGGTTCCATGTTTTTGCTACTGTGAATAGAGTAGCAAAAAACATACATGTGCAGGTGTCTTTTTTTGTAGAGAAATTTGAGTTCCCCCAGGTATACTCCCAATAGGAGAATTCCTGGGTCATATGAAAGGTCAATTTTTAGTTCTTTCAGAAATCACCACACTGTCTTCCAAAAGGTTGTACTAGTTTGCATTACCCCCAGCAGTGTAAAAGTGCTCCTTTTTCTCTGCATCCTCACCAGCATCTGTTCTTGTTTGTTTTTATTAATGATAGCCATTCTTACTGGGGATAAGTGATACCTCAAGGTGGTTTTGAATTGTATTTCTCTAATGGTTACTGAGACTGAGCACATTTTCATGTGTCTGTTGGTTCCCCATAAATCTTCTTTTGAGAAATGTCTATTCATGTCCTTTGCCCCCTTTTTAGTGGGACTATTTGTTTTATTGTTTTTTTTTCTTTGGTGTGCTCGAGTTCCTTATAGATCCTAGATGTTAGACCTTCATCAGATATACAGATGGCAAATATTTTTCCCATCTTGTGGCCTGTCTCCCTGTTCTCTTGATGGTTTCTTTTGGTTTCTAGAAGCTCATCAGTTGGTTGAGGTCCCACTTGTCTATCTTATTTCTTACGGTATGGGCACTTAGGGTTCTGATGAGGAATTGGTTGCCAATCCAATTTCCATATAGGTGTCTCCTGCATTTTCTAAGATTCATATAGTTTGAGGTTTTACGTTTAGGTCTTGGATACATTTAGAGTTAATTTTTGTGTAGGGGGATAGGTAGGGGTCCTGTTTCAATCTTCTGCATGTGATCAGCCAGTTTTCCTAGCACCATTTACTGAAGAGGTTCTCCTCTCCCTAGTGATTGCTGTTGGAGGCTTTGTCAAAGATGAGTTGGTTGAGAAATTGAGGCTTTGCTTCCGGAATCTCTCTCCTGGTCCATTGGTCTATATGCCTGTTCTTGTACCAATACCAGTCTGTTTGGATTACTGTAGCCTTATAGTTAAGTTTGAAATCTGGAAGGGCGATACCTCCTGCTTTGCTTCTTTTGTTAAGGACTGTTTTGGCTATTCGTGGTCATTTATGTTTCCATATGAATTTCTGTTTTGTCACTTCCAGGTCTGAGAAAAATGATGTTGAAAATGTAATGGGTATTGCATTGAATCTGTATATTGTCTTTGGTAAGATGGACATTTTAGCAATGTTGATTCTTCCTCTCCATGAGCATGGAATATTCTTCCATTTGTTTGTGTCTTCTTGGATTTCTTTGAGCAGTGTTTTATATTTCTCATTGTAAAGGTCTTTTACTTCTCTGGTTAGGAAGATGCTGAAGTACTCCATTTTTTCTGTGGTGAGTGTGAACGGTATTGTGCCTTTTATTTGGAGTCCCAAATAAATACCTGCTTGTTGTTGGTGGAAAGGAATGCAACTGTCTTTTGCACATTTACTTTGTACCCTGAGACTTTGCCAAAGTCCTTTATCAGTGCAAACAGGTTTTTGACAGATTCTCTTGGATTTTCAAGATATAGGATCATATCATCAGCAAAGAGGGATAACTTGACTTCCTCTTTTCCTGTTTGGATACTCCTGATTTCCTTCTCTTGTCTAATTGCCTTGGCTGGGACTTCCAACACAATGTTGAACAAGAGGTGTCTTATTCCAGGGGAAATGTTTCCAGTTTCTGTCCATTTAACAATATGTAAGTTGTGGGTTTATTGTAGATAGCACTTACTATTTTGAGGTACGTTTCTTCTATACCTAGGTGTTTGAGGGTTTTTAACAAGAAGGGATGCTGGATTTTATCAAAAGTTTTTTCTGCATCTAATGATATAATCATGTGGTTCTTGCTTTTACATTTGTTGATGTATTTAATTACATTTATGGTCTTGCAAATGTTAAACCAGCCCTGAATCCTAGCGATGAAGCCTGCTTGGTCATGGTGGATGATTTTTGAGATGTGTTTTTGGATCTGATTTGCTAGAATCTTGTTGATGAGGATTGCTGCATCTATGTTCATAAGGGATATTGGCCTGTATTTTTCTTTTTTTATTGGAACTTTACCCAGTTTGGGTATCAGTATGATATTAGCTTCATAAAATGATTTGGGGTTAATTCCATCTTTCTCAATTGCCTGGAATACCTTCAATAGTATTGGTATCAGCCTCTCCTTGTACATTTTGTAGAATTCTGCTGGAAAGTGATCCGGTCCAGGGCTTTTTTTTTTTTTTTTTTTAGGCCGTTTTGTATGACAGAATCAATTTCCTGGGTTGTTATTGGTCTATTTAGTGTCTCAATGTCTTCAGTTTTCAACCTTGAGAGGTTGTGTGGTGTCAGTCCTCCATCTTTTAGGTTATCAAGTTTGTTTCCATATAGTTATACATAGTAATCTCTGATAATCTTTTGTATTTCTTCTGGGTCAGTTGTGATTTGATCTTTCGTATTTCTGATTGTGTTTATTTGGGCTTTTCTCTCTTTTTCTTAGTCATCTGACTAGGGATCCATCCATCTTTTTAATTCTTTCAAAGAAACTGATTTTTGTTTTGTTGATGTTTTCTATGTTATTTTTATCTTCTATGTCCCATATTTGGGCTCTTGTTTGGTGATTTGGATTCTTCTGCTGAAATTGGGGTTTTCGTGGTATTCTCTTTCTGGCTCCCTAAGGTGATTTGTTAGGTTCTCAACTTGTGATCTTTCCATTTTCTTGATGTGTGCTCACAGAGATATAAATTCCCCTCTTAGAACTGAATTCATGGCATCCTGGAGTTTTTGTAAGATGCTTCTTCATTTTTATTTGTTTCCAGGAATCTTTTAATTTCTACTTTGATTTCAGTGTTGACCTGTAGTTGTTCAACATCATGCTGTTTAGTATCCATGTCTTTGTGGACTTTGGGGGAATTTTGTTGGTGTTACTTATTTTTATTCCACTGTGGTCTGAGAAGGTGCTTGGCAATATTTCAACTTTATGAAATTTGTTTATGTTTGATTTATGACCAAGGATGCTATCAATCTTAAATACATTCCATGTGGTGATAAGTAGAATGTATATTCTGTGGTTCTTGGATAGATTAATGAAGGTATCTACTAAGTCCATTTGATCAAGCGTCAAGTTTAGATTTTGGATCTCCTTGTTGATTTTTTACCTCAGTGATCTATCTAGGGCTATTAGTGGGTATTCAAGTCCCCTGCCATAATAGTGTTAGAGTCAACATCTTTTTTTAGTTTACTTAGTAGTTGTTTTATAAATGCTGGTACTCCAGTGTTGGGCACATATATGTTTAGGCTGCATATTTCTTGTGATGGATTGAACCTTTTATCATTATGTAGTGTCCTTTTGTATCTTTTTAAATTTTTGATAGCTTAAAAGTTGTTGTCTGATATTAAGATCATGACTCCTGCCTTCTTTTGTGATCCATTCGTCTGAAAACTTGTTTTTCATCCTCCAACTTTTAGTCTGTGTGTGTCCCTTGTGGTGACATGAGTTTCCTGGATGCAGCAAATCATTGGGTCATTGTTTCTTATCCAATTTGGCATTCTGTGTCTTTTCAGTGGTGCATTTAGTTCATTCACATTTAGGCGGATTATTGAAAGGTGATTGTTTATCACTGTCATGAGTTTCTTATAAAGTTTTTTCTTTTTTTTTTTTTTGACTTTGGGGTTGATGTATTCATGTGTTTTCAAGTTTCTTGTTGTGATGTATTCTCTGTTGATTCTGTACTTGGTTGTTCTCTAGAAAAGTGTATGGTCTTTCATTCTTTCTTTCCTCTGTGTTTAATACCTTTTTAAGTGTCTCCTGTAGAGATAGTCTGGAAGCTGCATATCTCTTAGGGGTTGGATATCTGTGAATGATTATAATTCTTTTTTTTTTTTTTTTTGAGTTGAAGTCTCACTCTGTCGCCCAGACTGGAGTGCAGTGGCCGCTCCCGGCCACCGCAGCCTCGACCTGCTGGGCTCCGGCGATCCTTCCGCCTCAGCCTTCCGAGTAGCTGGAATTACAGGCATGCACTACCACGCCTGGCTGATTTTTTGATTTATTGTAGAGATGAGGTCTTGCTGCCCGGGTGGGTCTCAAACCCGCGGGCTCAGGCAATCCACTCACCTCAGCCTCCCAAAGGCACGGGATTACAGGCTGAGCCACCGAGCCCTGCTAGGATTATAATTCTTCATCACTGATAAAGCTAGCTTGACTGTGTAGAAAATTATTGATTGAAATTATTTCTCTTTTAGGACTTTGTATATTGGACTCCAGTTCCTTCTTGTTTGTAGTGTTTCTGCTGATAGGTCTGCTGCTATTCTGATTGATTTTCCTTGGTAGCTATTCTGATCTTTCTGTCTTGCTGCCTTTAGGATTTTTTCTTTTGTGCCTACTTTGTGTAGGCAAGTTACTATGTGTCTAGGGGTTGGTCTTCTCATTTGATGTCTTGTGACGGTTCTCTGTATCTCTTGTGCCTGGCAGGTAACATATCTGCTGAGATGGGGAAAGTTTTCTTGGATTACTTCCTGGAATACTTGCTCCAAGTTGTTCTCCATTTCCTTTTCTTCTTCTGGGACACCAATCAGGCATAGGCTCAGCCTCTTGATATAATCGCACATCTCTCATAGGCTTTGTCCTTTGTTTCTGGGTTTTCTTTCTATGTTCAAACAGAATGGGTTAATTCCATGTTCTGGTCTTCGAGTTCTGAGATTCTTTCTTCAGCTAGGTTAATACTGCTTTCCATGCTTGTCATCTTGTTATTTATTTCCTGAATGAAATTTTAGATTACTAAAATCTGTGTTACAAGTTCTTTCAGTGTTGCATCTTTTCTTTCTTGAGTCTTATTCACTCTTTCCAGCTATTCCCTAATCCCTGTCATATTCTGGGCCAGTCATTGATGACTTCCATTGTTTGGGCTCTGAGATCTGATTTTTCAGGAGTTTTCACTTTGTTACACTTGAAATTACCTGTGGTCTTCCTTTGCTTTTTCCTTATTAGTGACAGATCTCATTTTTCTCTTTAGTTCTGTTATTCAGTGTCAGTGGGAGAGGATTTTCTTTCTGATGTTTGCTCAGCCTTCTATACTTCCCTAATCCGGGGTCTGGATTTGTTCTATTTTGAAATTGTACTGTGGGTGGGAAACTTTGCTGTCTCTTGTAGTTTTGAAATTAAAATAAAGTAGGGGATGGAGTGCTAGGAAGCAGAAACTTCTTGCTAATTACAACGTTCACTGATTGTGGTATGTGTTCACTGAGAACCACACCCCACCTCCACTCTATATGACCATGCAAAGCAGAAACCTAAGCAAAAAACAATTGAACACACACACATAGACATACACACAACCCCAAAACAAATTAGAATAACAACAAAGTAAAACAAAACAAACAACAACAACAAAAGAATCCAAGAAAACTAAATGCACACATACATGCCTAACACAAGGTGAATGGCAAAAAGCCCCCCCAAAACCAGAAAGATCAGAAAATAAAAAAAGAAAAAGAATAAACAGGAAGTCAGATTGAACACTCACACATATATTGACACACACCTTAGGCTGTAAAAAATAAAAATTGTGTTAGGTATGTGTGTGTGCATTCAGTTTTCTTGGTATCTTTTGTTGTTATTTGTTTTGTTTAACTTTGTTGCTAGGCCGGGCTCAGTGGCTCAGCCTGTAATCCTGTGCTTTGGTAGGCAGAGGTGAGTGGATTGCCTGAGCCCACGGGTTTGAGACCCACCCCACCTAGGCAACTTGGTGAGACCTCATCTCTACAGTAAATCAAAAAATTAGCTGGGCATGGTAGCACATGCCTGTAGTTCCAGCTACTTGGAAGGCTGAAGTGGAAGGATTGCTGGAGCCCAACAGGTGGAGTCTGCAGTGGCTGGGAGTGGACACTGCACTCCAGTCTGGGTGAGAGAGTGAGACTCCAACTCAAAAAAAAATTAAAAATTAAAAAATTAAAAAAATAAAAATTATTTTAAAAAAGAAGAATAAAAGAGCAAGAATAAACCAATAACAACAACAAAATTGGAAGATGAGCACTCATTCACTCACATACACACATAAACAGAAAACAACAAACATAAAAAGAAAGAAAAAGAAAAGAAAAAAATTGGGGGGATGCAGATCAAACCCTCACATACACATTCATGCACAAATGAAAAATATTTTTAAGCCGGGCTCGGTGGCTCAGTCTGTAATTCCGTGCCTTTGGGAGGCTGAGGTGAGTGGATTGCCTGAGCCCGTGGGTTCGAGACCCGCCTGGGCAGCGAGACCTCATCTCTACAATAAATCAAAAAATCAGCCGAGCGTGATAGCGTGCGCCTGTAATTCCGGCTACTCAGAAGGCTGAGGCAGAAGGATCACCGGAGCCCAGCAGGTCAAGGCTGCGGTGGCCGGGAGCGGCCACTGCACTCCAGTCTGGGTGACAGAGTGAGATTCCAACTCAAAAAAAGAAAAATATTTTTAAAATAGATGAACTAACAAACAGGCAAAAGAAAAATTTATTTTTTAAAAAATTTTTAAAAAAATGTGCCCTCTTTTGACAGACCCTGTAATTATTCCTCTAATCTGGTCTCTCCTGCAGAGCTTCCACCTCTTTCACTCTCTCTCCAGTATTCAGAGCAGGGAAGGAGGAGGGACAGTGGAAGTGGGTGGGGCTGCAGTCCTCTCCTCCCACTCTTATATGGTCAGGGAGGTCTCTTCCGGTGGGGAGGTGTGGGATTATCTCTTCCCCAGGTGTGTACTCAGGGAGGGTGCCCCAGCCAGGACTATCCTGGAATGGAGTTGGAGTTATCCTATTGCAGCTGAAGTCCAAGCTCTGCCTGGGTTTGTCCCTCTCGGTCATGCCCCAGCTGTGGGGGTCTGATGTTCAGAGGATTCCTAGGGAAAAGGAGCTTGGGTCAGCCCCAGATTCACCACCTATCTCTTTGGAGTTCTTCCTCATCCTTTTCTGGCCATACCCTTTGTCCCACAACTGGATCAGGGTAGGAGTGGAACGTCTGGGACTCAGCACTTGTCAGGTACCTCTTTAATTTGTGCTTTCAAAATATTCACTCTAGGTCATGATCAACCCATGAGTGGTTGATCCACCAATCACAGAGATCAGGTCTGTTGCTCCATGGTAAGCAAATCGGAGCACTTTCCTGTCCCACCTTCAAGATGGTGGTGGGTGCCTCCCTATGCCTCTTCAGTGACACTCTGCCTCTGGGCACCCTCTTCAACCTCTGCTGCCAGTGCCTGGTCAGGTGCTGAAGTGGTGAGGTGAAGCCTGGAGCCAGCAGTCTTTCCTGCTGCAGTAGTAAGACAGAATCTGGGGTGGTAGTCTCTCCCCACTGCTTCTTCACAGGAAAACTTTTGTCTGTTTAAGAAAAAATGGCACTGGACTTCTGTGACCTGAGAAGAGTCAGGGGCCAAGTAGAGAAGTTGCAGCACCAGCTGTTTCATCAGGGCCCTGACCACTTGCTCACAAGCCCCCCCACATAGTTGTCTCTCCCAGCATTTTCTTCCCAGGAAGGATTTTGTTGATTTAAAAAAAGTGATGCTTGACTTCTATGTCCCAGGAATTGCTAGGGTCCAAGCCAAGCAGCTGTGACACCAGCCACTGCACCTGGAGAGCCCTGGCCACTAGCTCCCTAGCCCTCACTCAATCAGCCACTCATATGCCCACTCACTCACCAGCACATAGACAAAATTTTCCATACAATCACTAACTCACACTGGGACTCTCATAGTCTGACTGGCTTGGCCACCATCTTTCCTACCTTGTCCACAGATTTTAAACATAAAATTCTTTCAGGTGAAATTTTATCTTAATGTTGATGATTCATCTGCCCTTAAATAATAATTTTAAAAAACACTGTAAGAATCCTAGTTGGCCTTTTAACTTTGGGTCTCCCTAATTGGATAATTGTTTGCATATTTAAGACAAAATTATTATTTGCACTTCATTATTTAGATAATTTTCTCAGTTATACACTCTATGTCTTGTGTGTAGACAAGTCACAATCAAACTAAAATATATCCTGATTTCAAGATATTTCAGTCTTTGTATATGGGAATAAAGTTTTGTCTAAGACAACTAATACCACAAATGGGAAGTTTAAATAGAAATCTATTTAGTGATTCATGTAGAATCCATATGTCATTCTTAATGCTGAAAAATTCTTTGATCAGTTTAGCAATTTTTAGTACTTCTGGTCATTTTAAACTAAATCAGTTGTCAGTCTCATGAAAAAAGGAGTCTAGTATTATAAACAGAAAATCAAATTGGAACACTGAAAGTGACTAAGACCTGAAATGGATGGACAACTAGAGGAAGAATTAAAGTTTTTGAAGTTTGTTTTTCTTGTCATTTTTTCTACTTTACAAAGCCACTCAAATGTTGTGTCTTTTCTTTCTCCTCCTCACTCTCTTTGCTCTAGTCCTACTGGCCTTGACAAGTCAAACTCATTATTTTTTCTCTGGGCCTCTGTCTCTTCTCTCTCTTGAGAAGTCTTCCTCCAGATAATCACATGGCTTATTTCAATGAATTTTCTATTTCAAAGTCACTTCTTAAGAGAGGCCTCCCTAACCACCCTAGACAAAATAGCCACCCCTATCCCTATACACACTTAATCATTCTCTTCTTACTGTGCCTTACTCTTGTCATAGTACTTATTACTAACTTCACTACCCAGATTTGTAAAATATACTTGATAATGTAGCTTATCAAGTTTCCCTGAAGGGACAGAAGCAGTGGCTTCTCTACTACTCTATCATTCAAGATTTGTTGAATGAAAGAATGAATCTTCAGTATTAATAGTTAAACAATTATTTTGCCATTTCACCTTACTGAGCTTTATAATTAGCCAAGGAGAATGGCACATGCATATATTTCTGGGAAAGAAGGAAGGAAAAGGCTACAGCATTTACTCTGGTTCAAATGTGGAGCTAATATCCAATCCTGCTTCATGTATGTTCTCAAAATATTCAAAGACTTGGAATTAGATAAAGCAAAAGAATATTTTTGGCATTTTTCATAGAAAAATAAAGAATATTAATATTTGGACTCTTGCCTGTTTAATAATGGAAGAATCTAGTCTAAATAAATATAAATATAAATGAAAACTGTCTTCTTGCTAATTATAGTCAGCAATGTAAATTATGTTTTCACCAAAACAACATTCTCACATTTAAAATAATTAAGAAAATATTATTCACTTCTTAAAAAAATCCTCTTATTTTTCTAAAACACTATGAAGATTATGCTAGAAACTGGCCAGAGAGGGTGTGAGGAGGTTACAGAGGCTATTGTAACCATTTTTCTTAAAATGTTATGTAAATTGTTATTATCCAATTTTTAATTATCCAAATAAAGATTTTAAATAAAAATATCTATCCTGAACACTTACTAGTTTCTATTAACTTTATATGCTAAGTGATTTATATATATGCTTATGTATATTATATATATTCCATTTAATCCTAATATCAGAAAAGCAAACTATAGCTCAAAAAGTTTAAGTGACTTGCTCAAGATTACCCTGACTCATCATTCAGAGGGAGACTGACTTCTTGACCCTTCTGCAGTAATAAACAATTTACCACGAGAATATTCCTTTAAGCATCAACACAGAGTATTAATGCACTCAGAGATAAAGTGGTCTAATCTTTCAACTCCTCAAAGGAAACTTTTTTTTGGTACAGCATTTCCCTATGTTGCCCAAGTTGGTCTTGAACTCATGGCCTCAAATGATCCTCCAGCCTTACCCTCCCAAATAACTGGAATTACAGGTGTGAGCCACCATTCCCGGTCCCAAAAAATACATTTTAAATAAAGGATCAATTTTTAAATGAAAGATTTTATTAATGTATATAAGTAAACTGAAAAACTTGAACACTATACCCCTGACCAATGAGTGAAGGATTCTTTTGATAATCAGAAAGCAAAGTTGATTTTAAAGAAGTCAAATCTCCTTCCTTCTCACAGGTTGAGTTAGAGCAAGAATCACAGAGAGGAGGTTGGGGCGTTGCTGGAGCCAGCCATATGGAGTAAGATCTTCAACGTCGTGGTAAGTCCACAGTCTACATTCTCACCATGACTATGATGGTTTTTGTTGAGATCTATAAGCTACTTTCAATGATTACCACATCAATATCACATGTACACCAAGACCTGGTGTTTGTTATTCTGAATATACAGATGGATATGTCTAACTCCTGCTTTGGCTCAATAGGTGGCCTTTGCCTCCAGGAATATAACCCTGATTTCCAACCTGAGAAACAATGATCAGGTGTTTTAGCAGACAATAAAGAACTGAGATGTCCTATTTTCCTAGATCTCCTATTTCTCAGATAATTTCTATGCTCTGGAATATCAGAGATCAAATTGCAGTATATCCTTTGCTAGCTTGTTATGACAACTATGGTTGTAATGGGAGCAATCAATCCAAAGCTTTGCCTGATAACTGACATTAAACCAATCATTGAACTCCCTGTCCCTCCTTGACTACAGAAGAGAAGCAATTTAGTTACATGGTCATTCCTACCAATGGGTAAGTGACCTGGGGTCATTTTAAATAGTAGCAAGCCCAATCCTGCCAAAACTATAAAAATGAGCTACTTATGAAGTCATTGGTATCAAGGCTATAAAACTCTCTCTGTATATCATTGGCCTCTGATAGTTGTGTTTTTGGCTATGCTACAGGGAGACCTAGACAATCCCTAAACAGAAGCTGAGAACTTACCTTATACTATTCATCTTGTTACAGCCATCCTTTTGTTTAAAAGTCATGTACTTTTTGGTTAATTAGGAGACAGTTGACAGTCTTGCTTTTGATTTCAGAATATCCATAAAGACGAAAAACATTCTTTGTGGTACAAAGGAGAGAAGGATGACATCAAATATCAAGATCAATTCCTTAATTTCAGTACTCAAAGAGACATACATTTGCAATTGACCATCTTTTTCTGCCTGGGCAGCTGTAGTCCACCTTGAGGAAAAGACCTAGATTTGCAAAGCGGCTTAAATTTTTAGGTCTAAAGGGTTGGTTTTCTTCATGCATTTTTCTTCAAAAAAAAAAATTTATAACTGTATGGTTCAGAAGAAAAAGCACTCTTTTCTTCCAAGCTGGGCCTGTTAATTTAGCACAGTGCCACGCACACTAGGGAGAAGGCTCTGTTCTCAAGGATCATTTGTGCATCACATTATTAGTAAAGGGTGGTTGAAATGGAAGCTTTAAAAACAGGCCTTTGCTAGCTATGATTTCACTATTCATCCCTTTTTCCCACTGCTCATTTAATTGAAACATAATACATTTCTCTCAAATATAATAAAATTAGTATACAGGGAATTATCAATTTATGAAAACTATATTATTGTATAAGTACTTCTATTTTAACAGCGTAAGGACTTCACAACTTTAGTTTCAAAATATTTATTTTAAAGAGTAAAAGCTAAATATATCTTTTTGTTTACTTGTTTTAGAGTCCATTTAGCACTTCCGAGATCTTTTAACCACACCTATATTAGGTATCTGGCTCATATGCTTACCTGAATTTTAAGCAATTATTATTTTTGATCTCTATATCAATAATGATGATCTGCATACATGAGTATAGGACCTGAGAAACTTTCTAAAAATGTCACGTACTGACTGCACTTTCAACTTAACCAAGCTGACACTATCTTTCCTCACAAAAATAAAATTCGTCTAGATCTGAAGTTCTTTAAGTTTGTCCCTTCTTCTTTACTCTGTTGCTAAATGTTCTTTACCTGATGTTACCTGTCAGAATGGAGAGCAAAAAATAAAATAATAATAATTATTATTATTATTGAGAGATCAAAGAATAAACCAGTATTGTATTAGGTGGGTTTCTAGGGTTAAAGGAGAATGGAAAAATTATTTATAAACTGTGTTTCTGACTCTAATGTCTCCCTCAGCACTACAAAATTACTCTCTTATGGGAATGCCAGGCACTGAATGGGCAGACAAGCTTTTTGGGTCTCCTACAGTCAACCAGGACTCTGTCAACAGGTAACAGTAATTAAAATGTCTATTAGGAATCATGTGGTTTTCAACAAATCATTTAAATGTTGATGCCTCTGTTACCTTTTTTGTCTAATCAACATAATAAAACAAAAACTAAAAACCTTATCTTCCTTTTCTGTAAAAGTTCTTAGGAAAATTAAACAAGGTATTCTATGATTTTTTAAAAATTTCTTTTAATTGAAATGTAATTTACATACAATGAAATGCATGGTAAAATGTTGGCAAATGCACATACCCAGTAAGCTTATACACACATTAAATATAGATCATGCCGGGCTCGGTGGCTCAGCCTTTGGAGCCTTTGGGAGCCTTTAATCCCGCGCCTTTGGGAGGCTGAGGTGAGTGGATTGCCTGAGCCCGCGGGTTCGAGACCCGCTGGGCAGCGAGACCTCACCTCTACAATAAATCAAAAAATTAGCCGGGCGTGGTAGCGCATGCCTGTAATTCCGGCTACTCGGAAGGCTGAGGCGGAAGGATCGCCGGAGCCCGGCAGGTGGAGGCTGCGGTGGCCAGCAGCGGCCACTGCACTCCAGTCTGGGCGACAGAGTGAGACTCCAACTCAAAAAAAATAAATAAATAAAATAAATAAATAAATGTAGATCATTTCCCTCATCTCCAAATTCCTCTTTCTATTCAGTCCTGCTATGCCATCACCCCAACCCTGAGTGCCCAAGACCAGTGCTATTTTAATTTATTTCATCATAAAATGGTTTTTGCTTACCCTAGAACTATATGTAAATGGATTTCCACAGAAGGTACTCTTTTGTGTCTGTATTATTTTGTCAGAAAAATGTTAATAAAACTTATCTATGTTGTTGCATGAATCAGTAGCTTATTCCTTTTTATTGCTTTTTACTATTCCACTTCTTAATTTCTAAATTTCTATGCCTTTTTCTATTCTAATGTGCCACTATATTCCACTCTATCAAACACCACAATTTATTTACTTATTTTCATGTTAATGGGCATTCGGGTGGTTTAAAATTTTTGCCACTTATGGTTAAGTCAGCTATAAACAGTCTTATAGAAGTTTTTCTATGAAAATATATATATTTTTTATCTTGAGATATTTAGGAGAATATGTGTTTAACATATATTTGACTTAAAGGGAACTGACAGTTTTCCAAAGTAGCTGTAACATTTTTAAACTTCTTCCATATATATATACCCATATATATATACATATATATATATACACACATATATGCATATATAGAAATACATATATGTATATACATATATATGCATGAGTTCTGACTGCACCACATTTTTGCCAAAATTTAGCAGTGTCATTTTTGTCCTTAAAAAAAATTGAGTCTGGGCCTCATTCTGTCATCCAGGCTGTAATACAGTGATACAATCATGGCTTACCACAGTTTTGACCTCTTGGGCACAGTCAATCCTCCCCACTTCACACTCAGCCTCTCAAGTAGAGGGGATAGCTGGGGCAATAGGCTTGTCCTACCATGCCCAGAGTGGTTTTGTAGATACTAAGTCTTGCTATGTTGTCCAGACTGATTTTTGTTTGTTTTAAATTTTAGCCATTCTAGTAGGCATAATTGATATCTCATTATGTCATAAATTTGCATTTTTCTAATGCATAATAAAGTTGAGCAGTTTTTAATGAGAAGGTTGAGTACTTACATATTTTCCTTTGTGAAGTGTTTGTTGAAGCATATCTTTAAAAATATTTTACAAGGTTATTTCTATTTTTTAGTTATAGAAACTCAAATATAGAGTTACATAGAGACAGTTTACATAACTCTGTATATTCAAAAATATATATGTTATATGCATTGCAAATATTTTCCCCAATCTGTGACTTGTCTATTTAATTGTTTTAGTAGTGTCTTTTTTTGTTTGTTTGTTTGTTTTTGTTTTTTTTTTTGAGTTGGAGTCTCACTCCGTCGCCCAGACTGGAGTGCAGTGGCCGCTCCCGGCCACCGCAGCCTCAACCTGCTGGGCTCCGGCGATCCTTCCGCCTCAGCCTTCCAAGTAGCTGGAATTACAGGCATGCGCTACCACGCCCGGCTGTTTTTTTTGTTTTTTGTTTTTTGGTTTTTTTAATTGTAGAGATGAGGTCTTGCTGCCCAGGCGGGTCTCGAACCCGCGGGCTCAGGCAATCCACTCACCTCAGCCTCCCAAAGGCGCGGGACTACAGGCTGAGCCACCAAACCCAGCTAGTAGTGTCTTTTTGATAAGAAGTTTTTTATATTGATATAATCCAATTTAATATTCTTTTTTTATGTCTAATGGTTTTTTGTTTTGGTTGTTTAAAGAAATCTTTCCCCATTTCATGTTTGCAATAAATGTCTCCTCTGCTTTCTTCTACAAGTTTTATAGTTTTAGAATATGTTTAGATCTATGATCCATCTTAAATGTTCACCTTGTAAAATAAAGATACTCCTTGGCAAGTTTACTACACTTGGACACTAAAGTAATTTTCAGAGAATTTTTTATGTCAGTAAGAATGATTAATCTAGGAATAAACTGTTTGGGAAATAAAGTGAAACCGAATTTAATAAAATATTCATTCTAATTAAATGATTTAAAAATGTACAATACTAAAAATCTCAGACTAAAATATCACAAGATATCATGTGCTATGAATTGAATGTGTGCCCCAAAAGTTAGTGTGTGGAAACTTAATCTCCAACACAACAGAAAAAAATCTCTGACACAAAATGATTGGCTTCATTTTGTTCTCTAGAGGGCGGGTTAGTAATTAAAAGAGTGGTTTTGTTGTAAAAGCAAGTTCTCTCTGGCTCTCTGGCTCTTGCTTCTCTGTCATGTGATACTCTTCATTATATTATAAAACAGCAGGAAAGTCCTCACCAGATGCCATGCCGTGATCTTGGACTTCCTAGCTTCCAGAACTGTGAGAAATAATTTATTTTCTTTATAAATCACTCAGTCTATGGCATTCTATTATAGCAACAACAACAACAACAAAAAAAAACTAAAACATTACAGATATCAATATGGGAGGAAGGTTTGAATTTGCTTAGTGTTCAGGAAAGAAGCAACTAGAAGTTAAAGTGTGTTTTCGTACACATTTTGTTTCAAGAAATACATATAATTTGATAAATTTTCAACAAATAGGGAAATATAACCTACTAAAATATTTTTATAGAGGTAAACCTCAGAAGAAATAAAAGAGGAAAACATATTCAGTGTAAAATAATAAAGGAAGAAAAAATAAGGTATAAAAATAGAAATCACATAATATTAAATATATATAAAGAAGTCCTCTCTTACATAAATAATAGTAATTAAGAATGAGATAAATTTATTAATTAGGACATGAATATTCACACTAAATTTTTTAAAGATCCAATAATGTAACAAGAAGCATAAGAAAATTTGAAAGGATAGATTTATCCTCAACCCCCCTCTTTTCACCCAGTTAGGCTGTAACACAGATAATGTCCCCACTTTTGATATTTAATCACTGACAAGTTTCAAATCTCCAGCTTTTCTTTTACTCTTTGCCCTATATCTGAGCAACAAGACTGAACTTCCACCCTGACCCCAACCCCTAACCACAGTAAAATCCTGAGCTGGATGCAGTGACTCATTCCTGTAATCCCAATATTTTGGGAGGCTAGAAAGGAGTATCACTTGAGGCCAGGATTTTGAGATCAGTCTAGGCAACAAAACAAGACCCTATCTCTACAAAAAAAGAAAGAAAGAAAAAAAGAAAGGAAGGAAGGAAGGAAGGAAGGAAGGAAGGAAGGAAGGAAGGAAGGAAGGAAGGAAGGAAGGAAGGAAGGAAAGAACAATTAGCCAGGCATGGTTGTATGTGCCTATAGTTCTAGCTATTCAAGTGGCTGAGACGGTTTGAGGCTGCGGTGAGTCATGATGTGTCACAACATTACAGCCTGGGTGACAGAGTGAAATTCTGTCAAAAACAAACAAACTGGAAGCCACCAATGTCTTGTTTAACCCCCAATTGAATATGAAATCTTCTCTTTGAAAATCCCTTTGCTGTTTACCAGTACAGTTTATGTCTTATCCCATTGATGTTTATGTGTCATTCCTCTGATCCATAAATTATTGGGATAGGGGTTGTGGATTATGGCTGCTCAGCCTTCAGCAGGGGATTCTGGGTATTCACATAAAACAGAGGCTTTCTCAACTACACTATAAAATTTCAGCTTACTCCTTGCAACTGTATTTCTTCTGGACTGCTTTATTTTTGAGCAGCACTTATTATCTGACATAGAATAAGCTTTTACTTCATTTGTTTTTATTAATCTATTATTAAGTGTTTTTCCTACTAAAATATAAGCTTCAAGAAAGTAGGTTTGTCACCTATTTCTTTATACCTAGAACCTAAAGCAATGTCTCACAGTGGACATTAAATATTTGTTGAGTGCAATCATGAAAAATACATACCAGGTCAATATAAAACAAAATGAAGTCTCAGAAGCAATTTTAACATTAGAGGAAAAACAAAATTTAAAGCTCAAAATGATAGGTAACAAAATGGAAACTTGCAAAAAGTAGAAGACATGATAGATCAAGAAGATGTAACAACCATAATGCAATTATATATAATTAAATATATGATCCTGAAATATATCAATAAACAATGGAATAAATTACTGAGATCAATGGACATCAGTACTCTTAGTAAAAGATGATACAATATTTCTTTTTAAAACTAATATATTGCCGGGCTCGGTGGCTAAGCCTGTAATCCCGCGCCTTGGAAGGCTGAGGTGAGTGGATTGCCTGAGCCCGCGGGTTTGAGACCCGCCTGGGCAGGCGAGACCTCATCTCTACAATAAATCAAAAAATTAGCCGGACGTGGTAGTGTGTGCCTGTAATTCCGGCTACTCGGAAGACTGAGGCAGAAGGATCGCCGGAGCCCAGCAGGTCGAGGCTGTGGTGGCCGGGAGCGCCCACTGCACTCCAGTCTGGGTGACAGAGTGAGACTCCAACTAAAAACAAAAACAAAACAAAACAAAAAGAACGAATATATCATGTAAACAAAAAATACAAGGATATTGGAAATTAAATAATAAAATAATTGGCCTGTATAGATTGTAGAAAGAGAGACATCCATCAAATACAGAACACAAAATTTTTAAAGCAGATTTATAAAGAAAAACTGATGAAAAAAGCCAGTCTAGTGTGTATTCTAAAGATCACACACACTATAGTTTTGAAAAATATTCAAATCAATAAGTTAGAAAAAAACAGAGTATCCCTCCCAAAAATAAGAAGTAATAAAATAATAGAAATAAAGTAACTAAACAAAAAACAGCAGCAATATGCAATACAAATAATTAAATCTTAAAATATTTATTTGAAAATGTTGATAAATTAGATAAGCAACTAATATTAATGTTGAGGGAAAAAAGCTGCCACAAAATATACAACATAATAAGAATAGCTGTGAAAAATGCAAATATTCATAGATAATACAATATTTTTAAATGATATGAAAAATTTAAAATATGAATTAAACCAATACATTTTTGGAAAACATTGTCACAAGAAGATGTACAAAGTTAAATAGATCTATAATTACTAAGGAATTAAAAACAATAAACAAAAACCTTTCTTTTCTTTCATCTTCAAGCACAGGGTCACTAAAGTGGTTTACAGGTGAGTCTTATCAAATTATTAAGGAATAGATGAGTTTCATGTCATAAAATATTTCAGAAAAGTAACACAAGAAGGATAGCTTGTAGGCTTATGTTAATAGAATAGTTTAATTTTGTATTGAAATTAGTTGAAGGCAATAGAAAATTAAAAATCATCTGCCAATTTCATTTATTGACATAAACGTGAATTTTTAAATAAGTAAAATATCAGGCCATTGAATCCTTTTATATTGTGTTCAAATATGATCTAAACCAGAAATATCAGAATTTTCCAATAGCAGCATACCAATGAGGCCATTTACTTTATTAATAAACTAAAAGTAAAAAAGCAACATAGATTTAAAAAGTGACATTGAATATCCAATTATGCTAAAAGATAATAGAAGAATTATTTAAGAGGAAATTTTCTTACACTAATAAAATGTAGGTCCCAAATCCTGTAGTAAATATGATACTTAATGAAGAATTTTAGAAACTTCCTTTTTTAACATTGGAAACAAGTTAAAGATAATTATTATTACCACTACTGAGCAACACATCTTGGGACAAACAAATTTTAAAAAAGAAAAAATAGTTCAGTAAAAGACAATATTAATATTTTCAGATTCTATCATTTTACATAAAAAATTCTGGAGAATCAATAGACAAACAAAAAACTATAAGAGATTGGTTAATTAGTTGGTGCACAATTAACATACAAATACCTGTAATATTTTCCTGCTTTTACAGTAAACTAGAACTATAGTAGAACATATAGGTATAGTTTGCATTAACAAAAAAATTGATTCAGAAATAGCCAATTTTATTAAAGGACAAAAAAGAATGCTTGATCAAGTGAAAAGATATACCATCTTCATGAATTGTCCATTCTCTCATTAAAAAGCTGCCAATTCTCTCCAAATAATTTACATATTTAAATGCAATTTCAATTAAAATCCAAGAAGAAATTTTTAAGAAGCTTGGCAACTTATTCCAAAAAGTTATGGGCAAATAAACATGCAGAAGTATCTAGAACAATCCTAGAAGAATCTGGGACAAGTAAGATACTACCTTGCTCTATCTTTTCCATTAGCTTTACTAATTTTGGTGCTGATTTACCCATATGGACCTATATTTTAATTTAATTTTGACATTTCTCAGAATTCTAGCAGAATTCTACCTAACTCTCTGTTACTATCACCAAGATTAGATGCAGATGACCAGCAGGCAGCCTGTGCTTAGTATACTACCTGATGCTTCCCTTTGTAACATTATTTCATACTATTAATTCATTCTCATGCATATATCTAGTTCTCATTCAATAGTGTGGTTTGTCATTCTCAAATATTTTTTCTTCCTTATGAAGTATGAAATTTAAAAACACTTTCAAATATTTTTAAAGATTTATATATATATATATATATATATATACTCTATTGCCCAGACTGGAGTGCAGTGGCCGCTTCTGGCCACCATAACCTCGACCTGCTGGGCTCCAGCGATCCTTCTGCCTCAGCCTTCCAAGTAGCTGGAACTACAGGCGCATGCTACCACGCCTGGCTAATTTTTTTGATTTATTGTAGAGATGAGGTCTTGCCAAGTTGCCCAGGCGGGTCTCAAACCCGCAGGCTCAGGCAATCCACTCACCTCAGCCTCCCAAAGGCGCGGGATTACAGTCTGAGCCACCGAGCCTGGCTTTATATATATATATATAAACTAAATGGGTTCAACTGACAAAATCTTTGCTTCCACCCAACAAACACATCCCTCAACAAGAGGGCTAACTGAGGGCTGAGAGCCACAGACTAAATCTTTGTAGCCTAAGTCCTCTGTGTGCTTTTGAAATGTCACAGAATTTGAAAAAGTTATATATACATATATAAATATATATATAATATATATTATATATACATTAATAGTTGTGTTTTTAAATTTCATATTTCATAAGGAAGAAAAAATATTTGAGAATGACAAACCACACTATTGAATGAGAACTAGATAGATGCATGAGAATGAATTAATATTATCAAGCAATGCTACAAAGGGAAACATCAGGTAGTATACTAAGCACAGGCTGCCTGCTGATCACCTGCATCTAATCTTGGAGATAGGAACAGAGAGGCAGAATTCTGCTAGAATTCTGAGAAATGTCAAAATTAAATTAAAATATAGGCCCATATGGGTAAATCAACACCAAAATAAGAGAATCTAATGGAAAAGATAGAGCAAGGTAGGATTTTACTTGTCCCAGATTCTTCTAGGATATATATATCCTTAGCAAACAAAGTTCCCCAGTACAGGATCCCTACCCACTTCTCTTCTTTCATCTTTTCCACTCCCTAAATTTATCTCTATCTCACAGATATAAATATAGGTGTGTGTGTGTGTGAATGTAACATAAACTCATATATATATACATATACAATTTTTATATGTGTGTATATACAATGTCTTTGATAGTTCCCAAATCTCATCTGAAATATGAACTAATTTAATATTATTTCAGTTTTAAACTTCTATAATACTATATCACAAATGCATTTGGAGAGCATATGGAATTCATGAGACTGAGATTTATATGCAGTCTTCAGACTATGGTTTTTAGGTATATATGTATAACAATGCAAAATAGTAAATAAAAATCATCTTAGTGTAACTACAACTATAAATTTACATCTGTTATTTTTCTCATATTTTGTCTCTGATCCAAACTGATTTCAAAGGGCTTTTGTTATAGGATCAGAATATAAAAATAACATATAAACCGTTTAGTGAAGAGCAAATAACTTTAGCACAGTGTTAACCCATAAATGCACTCAGCATGTATTACATACTGTAACAGCTTCAGTATAGTTCATAAATATTCAGTCAGGTTTTTGTCAGACAGAGTATTAAACCAGGCCTTTTACATTCAGATAATTTTCACATGTTGATGTTCTTTCTAGTTCTTTTAAAGCATACATTCCATTTGGAGACTTAGTCTAAAGACAGTTACAATTAGTTGAACTGTGAATACAATTTTTATCAGTTTTATTTTTAAAACATTTTGGTATTTAAATTTTGGAAAAAATTGTTTTTGCAAATATGCTATGAATAACTATCAGATTTTTGAAAAATCTAGAGAAACAAGCAGAGCCTCTCTTGCAGTTATAACACCAGTTCCCACATGCATATTTTTATTTAAAATTTAAAGCTATTAAAAGGGAGGACACAGATCACCCTCTATACTTTGAAGGAAAATTCTAAACCATCACAAAAGAAAAAGCACTCAGTACAATTTAAATAATAGTTTAAATTATTTTATAAAGGAACAAATGTTAAACTTACAATAAAAATTCAGAGGAGAAAACAAAAGCAATGTGAACTAATGTTTAAATTTTTCTTCTTTAGTTGTTAGAGCTTTACCTTTTGTATTGGTGATAAAGTTTTTAAAGGGTATATAATATTAATTGCTATTTACTATTAATTTAGTTTTCCTTAGTAATTGCTAATATAATTGCATACAAGTCTCAAAGCTTTCCATGTCCTAGATATTCAGTTTTGTAGTTATTTTCTTATTGCCATGTGCTTTTAATTAGAGAAACTGTGTTTTGTTCTGTTCTTTTAAAAATAATCGCTGCTTCAATATTCCTACCAAGTTCTCAAATATAGTTTTAATCATTTATTAATTGATAGGTTTCTCACTTTATTTCATGGTTGTCTAAAGACATAATGTTATTCTTATTTTTCCTAAGTATTTATTGCTTACTTGGAGGAACAAAGAAACTCAAGACCGAATGATCAATTTATTTTAAAAGTAACTTGTTGTTAATGAAATATAAATTAAATGTGAGAATATGACAAATAACTAAAAATAATCTCATTTTCTCTATTTACTGTGTTAAATTTGCATGTCTTTATTTATTTTAATGTATCAGAAGAGCATCAGAGATTGTCTTCCACTGATTTTCAGCAAAATGGAAATTTAAAATCAACATTGTCATAACATTTCTCTATATCATCAGGAATAAGAAAATTAAAACTCTATGTCAACTTCATATTTCATTCTTCTTTTATTTCTCTCTCAAGCTTTGACCTACTTTCACAACTAATTTTTAGTTTCCTATCTTTGTGGTTTTGAAATATTTACTGTTTTCTTGTATTTTCATTTTGATGCATATTTACAAAGAAGTGTAAATTACAATAATGTGAAAGGATAATTAAATTAGTGAGACCCATTTTTTAAAAAATTTAATTCAAAATTATTTTATGTAATACAATTGCTAGTGTATATAAAGTGCGATTATTTTTGAGTCTCATTATAAATTATATAAAAATCCCAAATACAATTTTTGAAATAAAGTAATATGTCATGAGTTGAGAAGGAAAAGTATTCCTCAGTTTAAAAAAAAAAAAAAAAAAAGGCCGGGCTTGGTGGCTAAACCTGTAATCCCAGCGCTTTGGGAGGCCAAGGTGAGTGGATTGCCTGAGCCCGTGGGTTCGAGACTCTCCCGGGCTACTTGGTGTAGACCTCATCTCTACAATAAATCAAAAATTAGCCGGGCGTGGTAGCACGCGCCTGTAGTTCCAGCTACTTGGAAGGCTGAGGCGGAAGCATCACCAAAGCCCAGCAGGTCGAGGCTGCAGTGTCTGGGAGTGGCCACTGCACTCCAGTCTGACTGACAGAGTGAGACTACAACTCAAAACAAAAACAACAACAAAAAAAGATTGATGCAGTTCAAATAAGTAAATCTTATTTTTTAAAGATTAGAGCTCAAAATTACAGTATAAATAGAATTTTATGTACCAATTGTTTTTTCCTATCCTACACTTGATGTTATTAATTTTAAATATCTTGACAAGATAGTTGGTAATATAATTCTTAATGATATAATTCTTTTATAATTAGACTAAGTAACAAACGGGTTGACGTTTCTCTATTGCTTGGGAGAAAATCTGTCTTAAGGGTGACTGAAAGTATAGATTTCAAAGTTTTTAGTCCTCGTGGCATTTATAATTAATTACCTTAAGTTATAATGAGAATCTAGTATTGTAATCTACTGTACCTTACTGCAGTAACTCTAGCAATGAGTTTTCGCAAACTGCGACCAAAAAAACCCTATTTATTAGTAAATATCTACATATTTAACATTCAGAAAGTTGGTAACAGGTATATATGTTTAAAATTTTTGGTAATAAAAATGCACATGAAAACAACCAAAGTCAACATTGTATTTCATTCACTCCTTTGCTTAGTAATGATACATACAAGAATACAGGTTGTGCATCCCTGATCCAAAAATGTAAAGTCTGAATGCTTTAAAATAAAAAATGTTTTCAGTGTCTACATGATGCCACAAGGGAAAATTTTCACACATGATCTCATGTAACAACTTTTGGCCAAAACACAGTTAAAACTTTGTCTCATGCAAAAAAAAAATTAAAATATTGTATTTAATTACCCTCAGGCTATGTGTATGAGATGAATATAAAATGAATTTCATGTTTACACTTGGGTCTTGTTTCCAAGGTAAGCCATTATGTGTAAAAATATTTCAAAATCTGAAAAAAATCAAAATCCAATACACTTCTGGCCCCAAGCATTTTGGATAAGGGATATTCAACCTGTACTATTTCACAAGCAGCCTACTGAAAAATACTGTATAATTAACAAAAAGTTACAAAATAAAATGGAAGAAAATTAAATTTCAAAATAGAAAGAAGATGAGATAACTATGAATAAACAACCAGAAATGTTCAGCAACTACATAAAAATAATTTTAAAGTATTTAGAGAAAATGAAATACTGTAAGTGTGTTAGTTTCTCTAAAATAATCTGTAAACTCAACTTAATTTCAGTAAAGTTACTAACTGAAACATTTTCCAAACATGACAAACATTTTTAAATGCATTAAAAATGATTTTAATAACATCTAAGAATAGGTGGGTAATTCTAAAAGACTGATAAAGGGCAGAAGACTGACTTTGCTAGACAATAATATTTATTTTAAAGCTGTAGTATTTTAAGTAATTTGATATTGGATATAAATAAACTAGCAGATCAGAATCCAGAAATATACCCATATGCATATGGAAAGGTATTAAAGAAAAAAAGACATTACTTCAAACATTTGGTGGCAAGATATATTTAATATTTTTATTTTATTGTTGGAATTATTTCGCTGAATTGTGTATTATTTTTGAAAATAGTATGTGTATGCAATTATTAGATAATTTATATATGTATAGATATATAGATATATTCGCATATATAAAAACAACATGTAATAAATTATTATATACATATATAGAACATAATAGAATACATATTTGTATAAATACATGTGTATTTATGTGTATATATACGTGTCTGTATATATGTGTATATAAAATATATGTGTGTGTGGCTATATTGTATATATGTGTTTGTCAAAGAAGAATAAATTAAATGTTTAAACATATAGTAGATATATTGCTTTATGATATGTTTCTAGTTTTTATTTTGTGGGTTTGGAGATTTTTTTGCTGCACGGAAATAATACATGATAATAAAACAATCTTAAACTTAGGATTCGGGTAGAAAAGAAAGAATAACATTTGTTTTTTTTATGTTTTCCACTGAAATTATGGCAATACAATGTGTGAAGAAGACATTTCTGAAAAAAGTATCAATGAGAAAACTTTATATAAACATTATTTTAAAATTTAAATAGTATTATTTAAATACCATAGTTAATTTAATCAATAAGCTTACTATTGTAAAAACATAATTTAAGTTTTAAAATACCCTGTCTGCAATGATGAGGTATGTATTTGAAATTAGAAAGCAAACAATAAAAGTATTCTGACAATAAGTTAAAAGTAGCACCTCTAACAAAATATTCTGATGGTATGATAACATAATGATAAGCTTTAACTAAATAAATGTGGTTGGAGAATCCTCATTCAAAAATGAAACATTAATAAAATTAATTTTTAAGCAAGTAAACATGCACAATTATTACATATCAACTAAAAATAAAAACATAGAAATAATAAGTACATATATTTGAAAAGAAATAAGTAGGTTGATAGCTCTGAAATAAAAAGTACAAATAAAGAACCTATCCTAATTTCATGGAGTTTCATTTTCAAACTGGATTTAGATAATTGGTCTTCAAGTTCATATACTCCTGGAAAAATTAAGTTTTAAGAGAAAAAAGCTTATTTTAAAGACAGAGAGAGTCCTCTTACATTACAACGTTAGTGATTTAAGTATAAACGAATCAGAAATATATGGATTGAATTTCCTTTCAACAGCACATGGCTTGTAAATTAAAGAAAAAGCCCTTCAGGCCAGGCTTAGTGGCTCAGCCTGTAATCCCGAGCCTTGGGAGGCTGAGGTGAGTGAATTGCCTGAGCCCGTGGGTTCAAGACCCGCCTGGGCAACTTGGTGAGACCTCATCTCTATAATAAATCAAAAAATAGCCGGGTGTGGTAGCACGTGCCTGTAGCTCCGGCTACATGGAAGGCTGAGGCGGAAGGATCGCTGGAGCCCAGCAGGTCGAGGCTGCGGTGACCGGGAGCAGACACTGCACTCCAGTCTGGGCAACAGAGTGAGACTCCAACTCAAAAAAAAAAAAAAAAAGCCCTTCAGGCTACGTGTTTTATCAATCCTAGAGCAAGCTGATATCGTTTTAAGACGTCAAAAATATCTGACGTCTTAAACTGTGGTCCAATGTACGCATCCCTGAATCAAACAAAATACCGTGATCATAAAATTCTATTTATATTATTCAGAAGAGAATAGCACAGGAAACACCAACATTTACTAGAAGATGAAATGCACTTCTGCAGAAAATTCTGAGGCTACTTACCCTCTCTTCTAAAAATATATGGTATTATAACATTAAAGAAAAAAATTCATCAAAGCATCAATGAATAGGGTGAACCAATGCACACAAAGAGGAATCACTCCACAATGTGATATTCCAAAATAAAAGACAGTCATAACATAGCTTTCAGCTTTATTAGGATGCCTCTTTCTTTCCTCAACACCCACTTTCTACACCTCCTACTGTAGGATAGAATAAAGTTGCCACTTCAAACATATGGAGACAAGTTAGATTTAATATCTTTTTTATTGTTTGAATTATTTAGCTGAATGCATGTCTATTATTTTTATAAATAACACTTATATGTAATTATTAAAGAATGTATCTATGTATAGCATATATTGACATATTTACGTATGCAAAAGACAGCATGTATATATTCATACATATATAACTAAATAAACTATGTGTCTATACACGAGTATATGTGTTTTTGTGTGCCAAAAAAGGATCCATATTTTAAGAAAAAGACATATTAAAATTGTAATAATATATACCAATAACAAAAGATGAATGCAAGTCACATTTGACTTCTGCAATTACAAGGGGTGCTCAAAGTGGTTACCGTCAGCATCCAGACACTTGTAATTACAGTGAACTACTGCAAGACTTGCTGTTCTGCTTGTCCACATCACACACAGTATCATGCATCTCAAAACTTATTTTCACAAATGCATACAATTGTTAGGCATGTTGGAGGTTCTGTTGCATTTCACACCTCCATTGTCGTGGTACTTCCACAACATTCTTGAATTTTAGCTACCACTTCAAAATGATCTTGTGCTCCTCAAAGGACAACCATGCTTCTGCCATTTTCTTTCACTGTCTAGCCTGTGGCATGGTGATGCTAGCATTCATTTGATTATTGCCTTTTTTTTTTTTTTTTTTTTTTTTTTAGTTGGAGTCTCACTCTGTCGCCCAGACTGGAGTGCAGCGGCCTCTCCTGGCCACCGCAGCCTCGACCCGCTGGGCTCCGGCGATCCTTCCGCCTCAGCCTTCCAAGTAGCTAGAACTACAGGCGCGCGCTACCATGCCTGACTAATTTTTTGATTTATCGTAGAGATGAGGTCTCGCCAAGTTGCCCAGGCGGGTCTCAAACCCATGGGCTCAGGCAATCCACTCACCTCGGCTTCCCAAGGTGCAGGATTACAGGCTGAGCCACCGAGCCCAGCCTATTGCCATCTTTTAAGCAAGTATCATACTACACATTGCTACTGTAATTCAATTCAACTTTGAAAAGTAATACATAGATAACATCTCTTATAATGTGTAAACATTTTTTGGTCACCTCCAGTATATATATATATATATTTGTGTGTGTGCATACATTGTGTATGTACATGTACCATTTCCTAGCACACAGGCACGCAGGTTCACACACACACAGAGAGCACAGGCACACAATAGCTTCTTCAGAATATAAGTAATTTCAATGATTTTGGTGTTGTGACTTTGTAATGCATCGTCTTAACCAGATTAATCTATATATTTTAGAATTTGTTACCCTTCATGTTGTATTAGAGGGTCCACAAAAGAGGTTCATGTGGGAGATTTTGAAGGTGGAAATGAAACAGTGATTAGTTGCTCACCTATGTCGTTCCTTATCTTCTGGTTCAGCTCATGTGTATAAAGTGGTAGCCAGACCTGCAATTCCCCCACTTCTTCATATTGTTCTTCAGAATTTCCTATACCTGGGACAAGAGTGCGCACTTAGCTCTATGAAAAAGAACTCTGGATTTTGTGGGATACCCATATCATCAAGATCAGAGGCAACAACTGACAAGGATTTTAGGCCAGACTCATGGGTTTGTTCTTCTTCCTTACTGTGTGTTTTGGATTTCCAGCTTATTCTTGCTCTCCCACATGTTTTATCCACCTTTCCTTCCCTACTACTTTTCCTTAGTAGGTGTTGGTACTTCCAGGCTGTATTTAACTAGTTGCAACCCCCAGAAAAGACAAAGGCTTTTTTTTCAGCTTCTGTTCAAAACCATCTTAGTGGAGGCCTCTCATAAGCTTGTGTGACTAAGACTCAGATGGGGAAGAGGAAAGGAGCAATGCACTAGTTGGCAGATTCCAATAGAATTACACGATTCAAGAAAGAGATATAGCTCCTCAAATAGCAAAGGTATGGCTATCAGGAGAAGTAGGGAAAGGGTACAAGAATTAAAAAGTAAAATTACAAATAACTACAAATTAGGTTGGTCCTGTTTGTGATGTGCAGATTTCCTTCAGGTTTTTGCTTATTTTCTCTCACATACAGGAATGTAAAATAAGCATGCCTTATCTAAAATGGCAAAATTACACATGATAATTAAACATGAAAAGGGGTCATGGCTAATGAATTAAGTGAATTAAAATCATTTGAGTGGAAGTTTTGTGCTAATATCTATTGGACTCTCTTGACAAACCCATCTTGTTCAACATATTAATTAACACTTGAATCAGTCCAGAGACTATGTGTGTATTAAATTTATGGTCAACATGCATCTGAAAGGGAGAAAAATATGTTTTATGACAAAATTCAAATCTAAAAACATATGAAAAGTCTAAATAATTGCTCACAGTTAGCCAGTTAGAAACCAGATATAGTCAACAGGAAGACCTTAATTTATATAAAAATCAACCAACCAACAAAATACAGCACAAGCTTAAAATAGAAAAGTTTTTGCTTAATGGCAGCACTATAAGAAAATTTTAGAAAGTGCATTTTTACATATTTTTCTCTCCCTCTTTCTGTCTTTAATCTACTCTCTCTTTATTCAAATGATATGATTTTAGTTGGATTTATGATTAAAAATCATAATCAGCAATAGAAACAGAGTACCAAAATGAGAAGGAAGATTCTTTACAACTCTGTGATAGTATAACTCTTCTAGCTTGTAAATTGAGAAATAATGTTTCTAATTTCACTTTTTATTTATATTTGAAAAAGTGATGAGACATGAGTCATTGTTAAATCCTTTAAAATTTTTTCATCTATATTGGTTTCATATAATTTTTATGTACTGTATATAATATGTAAAATATATAAATTATTCACACGCACATATTTTAAGAGTTGGTATATGAGACTAATTCTAGGTCTATGCTAGGTCTACTAGTTCAATGATTACAGTGATTATAATCTGATAACTAAACTCAAATTATAAAGTTCATTTGTGACTTTCTTAAGTGACACCTATAGAATCAATGGTTCTGACCCAATGTAAAAAAGCACACATATACCTGTAAGAAGTGAGATTACAGCATCTAAGTATGTTGGGAAATAGGACTGAAGACATTTAAATTCTGTGACACGAAGCTGAGAAACAACCCCTAGAAGGAGAAATCATTCATGCTCCTGACATATGCTCTAGTTTACGGTGATTTTTGCACCCTGAAACATTACTTCATTACCATCTGTTCACAACTTTCAACTCTCACCTCTGACATTGTTCAGTGAGGCAATGGGAATACGCCTGAACTGCCAGATCCTGTGAAACTATTACAGAATTGAATTTTGTCTGCAGACACATAGTCCAGAGCTCAAATCTCATCAGGAAAAGATATCAATTCAGTGTAGATCTTTGGCAGAGTTTAAAGAAAAATCTGGGTGAACAGAAGGTCAAAGAGATAGCTACATACGTTGAGTAATAGAGCTTGAAAATGAATATGAAATTAAATATTACAGTGAAACATGAGAGATATATTTGAGGAATGATAATAAATAGAACAAATTGCAAAAGCAAAATGTGGACTATAATAAAGATCAAGTGCTAATGAAGCAATGAGAGACCAAGTGTCAGTAAGATTGGGCATTGTTATTAATTGATAGATTTGAGAAGAATGATGACATTAGATTATAGAATGACACTATCACTATGTTCCTTGTTAATGTGAATGTGATTTATCCATTGCTCATTGATCTGTTTCTGCACAAGCATTTAATGTGTATCTACTAGGTACATGGGGCTATGCCAGAAATTTAATAGGAAGTAAAAGAAATACAAGACATACTGCACATATCCTACAATATCCTACAATCTGGCATATGCATGAGATAAATAGTCATGTAAGATAGTATTTGTGTAAATGCCAAGAGGAGAAAAACAGAGGAAGTTCAAAGAAAGGGCATCATTGTGAACCCGAGCAATAGAGAAGGGTACCTTGGATAATTATGATGTAAGCTTGCTCTTAAAGAATGAACAGAATTTGAAATTGTAGCGGGATGGGGGAGGAAGCCTCAAAATGGGAGTAACTAGTGTTTGCTGAGGGAGGGATGTTCCTTGATTCCTCCTTTCTTCCTCACGTTTCCATGTGTAGTCTGTAATAAGGTCCTGTTGAATCTACACCATAAACACACCTGTTTTCACTTGTGCACACTCACTGTCCACACTCACTGTAACCCTTATCCAGGCCACCATCTTGTCATGTGAATCATAGTACCAGTCCCCTAATGGTAGAACAGTCTTTTCAACTTCATCATTGTTACTGTAGCTAGAGTGATCATCCAAAAAGGAATATTTGAAAAGAGCACTTCCACTTAAAACTTGGTTTTCTTTATGCCATATAAGACCCTCTACCATGTGACCTCTGTCCAGGTCCCAGCCTCTTCCCTTACGTGATTCTCCTACAGCTATACACACGTGTTCTAGTTGCTCATATATTCCGCTCTATATTTTGCTCCCAGGTCTTTCAAATAGGATATTCTTCTGCCTCTCCACGTTCATTTCTCCCAAATCTAAACACCTGCTCACCCTTCCTGTTTCAGCTTAAATATTACTTCAAAGGAGGGCTAGTCTTCACCCTAAACTACGTGAGGTCCCTCTATTAAATGAACTCACAGTTCTCAATACTTTCCCACAATATTTTGTTATTAATTAGTGGTCTATCTCTCCTAAAAATCACACGATCCATGAGGGTCAACTTTGTATTAGCACTGTTTTGTTTGGGTTCTCAACAGTGACATGCAATTAATGAATAAGTGAGATCAATCTAACTGGCACAGAGCATTAGTATGGAATTCTAGGAGGAAGCCTGGGATAGGTCTGCTGGAATCAGGTAATGTAAGTAAGGATATGCTAGACAGAGGGGTATGTCCTGAAAGTATTTTAGCAAGAGATGAGGACACTGGTGATTTATGAAAATACATATGATGACAGCTCATAAAATGGATTGAATAGAATGAATGGGCTAATAAAACTCATTATGAAATTTTTACATTAATTTATTGGTGAGAAAATAGGGATCTGGACTAGGTAGAGATTATAGGAATAAAAATAAAGAGATGAATATAAATTAAATAATATGTATAGACCTGTAATGCATAGAGAAAAGTCAATAGATACATAAAGTTTAAATAAAGGAAAAATGTTTAAAAGAGAATTATATTTTGAAGAGAATGCATTAAATTTTCACAGTATTATAACTTAGTAAATGATAGAGAATTCAGGTGAACATGAGCTCTGGTCAAATGGGATATGGAATTAGAGTTTCATAATTAAAATAAAGGTGACAACTTATAGTAGGGATCAACAAATTAATGCCCACAGCCTGGCCCAGCACTGTCTGTTTTTGGAAATTATGTTTTATTGGAATACTGTCTATGTCGTTTTAATGCTACAACGACAGAGGTAGGTAGTGCTTAGAGGTGAGTGGTTTCTATAGAGGTGAGTGGGTCGAGATCATCAGGGCTGCAAGTCGAAACTCTTTTCTCTCTGGTCCTTTACAGAAAAAGTTTGCTGATCCTTGATATATAATAATGAGCCAAATGCATAAACAATGGTAATATTCTTAGATGTAAATAAATACATCATATTTGCATATTTTAGGCATATGTATCTAGGTCTACGTGTATACATATATTAAACTAAGCTATTATTCAAAAGTTTCAGGAATTGATAAACATCTAAGTAATTGTAGGAGACAGGAAAAGCAAGAAAAATAAAACACTGATTACATTTTACCAAAAGAGATTAAAATATGAAACTCATAGAATATTATCATTGGTAGGCTCCTTAAAGAAAAGCAAATTACATTTTTGTCTGTTAAATTGGTCATTGCCAAAGGAATTACAACCTGAGAGCTGAGCTGCCTCTAACTGTAATTGTGTCTATAATTTTTGTTTTACAGTTTATAGTGGCAAACCCATAAAATGTATCATCATCATCTGCATTTTGCATGCCGATAGCCATGTACCAAAAAAACCTAGAATTTGACTTTGATGGAATATCTACTGTCATCAAATTCACTAGAACAAAAAAGTAAGCCTGACACTTAGTCTTTGAAAAATGCCAGTTGTGCCCCAATGGCCTTGATAAGAATAAATGAGAAGTAGAAACTAGTACAACTTGGGCCTGTTGAAAATAGTCATTCTTTTCTTGGGAACAATCCATTTGGATGTGGCTGTCATATGCATGTTCAGGTGAGATAGAAAGAGGCATTTAGTCACATGGCAGCAGTAGCAGTGGACCAAGACACTCTGATTTCAAGTGATAGATTGCAAGTTGAACTAAAGTGTGCCTAAAGGAGATTTGATTGGCAGACATAACATTTAGCAAAGACAGGTGTGGGCCCTGCCTCAGAGATGATAGGCCCAGGTATTAAAACCTTTAGGGCTTTTGTTCCCATTCTCTCTTTCCACTATTTTCTATTTTTTACTTCATTTTATAGCATACTTTCTCCAAAAGGGAATTTCATGTTTTTATAATGTGGATTATGGAGTAAAGTGTGTTCTCCTCAACCCATTTCCAACTTGGAAAATCCTGGTGTCTTGATTGATCTGTTCCTTAAGACCAATACATGTGGTTATGATGGAGTTTTATCAAGGGTGAGAGGGGGGAATTTGATGTATTATCTCATGAGAAGGGGGGAGAAATGCTCACCACCTCACACAAAAATGAAAACCTACTTCAACTACCAAATATTTATTTTCCTGTGATTACCTATGACCAATTTACCAAATAACTTACTACTATTATGGACTGTATTATGCCTCTCCTTCTAAGCTGGAAAATACAAATAACCAAATTCATATGTTGATATCCTAAATTGCAGTATATCAGAATGTGACTGTATTTGAAGACAGGGTTTTTAAAGAAATAATACAGTTGAGGTCATTGTGGTGGGCCCTAATCCAATACCACTAGTATCCTTATAAGAAGAGGAGATTAGGGTTGGTGCAGTGACTCATGCCTGTGATCCCAGCACTATGGAAGGCTGAGGCAGAAGGATCACCTGAACCCAGGAGACTGAGGTAGCATGAGACATGATCGTGCCACTGCACTTCAGCCTGGGTGACAGAGTGAGACTCCAATTCAGAAAAAAAAAAAAAAAGATTATGGCACAGACAGACACAGAGAAAAGAACATGTGATGTGAAGACAAAGGGAAGAGATGACCATCTACAAGCTGAGGAGAGAGGCCTCCCCTTAAAATAAACTCTGCCAATGCCTTGATCTTAGACTTCCAATTTCCAGAACTGAAAGGAAATACATTTCTATTGTTTAAGCGATCCAGTCTGTAGTATTTTGTTATGACAGTCTTACCAAACTAATACATCTTTAAATGGGGTATAAAGATTAATGCATCTATAATAATAACAGATGTCCAGTGGGCCTTTTCCTGTTGTCCCAGAATTTGTCTAAAGACTCAAATGAAACTAAATGGGCCAGGTACCCACCTTTTCTGTCTATAGATCTTTTGATATTTGAAGCCAGCCACCTCTCTGAACAGTCTCTTGAGAGGTGCCACTTCGGAAATCTTGGTCAAAAGTTAACCCTCCACAGTTCCACCTCCAAGTTCATGTAAGGGTTAGGCTAGAAAAGAGGATGTCAACTTTCAGGGGCACATAGTGATCAACAGAGTGGCTATTCCCACTCTGTACCTTATGCAAATCTATCTTTCCTAAATGTCAAGGATGTGAGAACCTCAAATAAATGACTTCTGGAAGTAGGGGGTACCCATTAGAAGGGGACACCAGAGTTTAGCTTTCCAGATATCGGCTTAACCAGCAGAAACAATCTCACTTGCCAGAAGACAGCAGATATTTTAGTTTACTAGGTCTTTTCTCTAAAACTATCCATCTAATTCCTTATAAAATATAAAGTCAGTCTCCACTTTGATAAATTTCAAGTCTGAGATTCTTAGGCCAATGATCTCCATGTGGATCGGCAGTTTAAGCACTTCTGCTTTTGACCACTGTTGCACTCTTTATCACTATGCAGATTAAGTTAGAAAGAATTTGCTATAGAACTTGCAGTTTTTATTGGGTTTTTTTGTTTGTTTGTTTTTGTTTTTTCGCCTTTGACACTGAAAACAGAGATAGATCTTAAGATAAGATGCATAAGCTCAAAGTAGGTAACTACAGCTTAATAACAAAATGAAAACCAGAGCTGCCCAAATGATTTTCCTTTTATGGTGGTATAATATGAACGTATTCTGAATTCTCCACAGTTTTCCTTGTATATTGAGAGTATCAGAAAGCTGTGGATTCAGTCATTTCGTCATCCAGTCATCTAGCTGCATTAAAGCATGTGTGGTAGACTGAATAACCATCCCCCAAAGATAGCCATACCCTAATTCTCAGATATGTTACTTTGCATAGCAAAAGGGACATGAGGATCCTGAAATGAGAAAATTATCCTGGATCATCCTGGTGGGCCCAGTATAACTACCACAGTCCTTGTAAAACAGAAATCATAAACTTAGGAATCAGCGGAGGCAATCTCATGACAGAAGTAGAGGTCAGAGTAGGACAGAACCAAGGAATGCAGGCAGATTCCAGAAGATGAAAAATACTAGGAGTGAATTCTTCCCTAAAGCTTCCAGAAGGATTACAGCTGTCTGCTGACACCTTGATTTTAGCACCATAAAATTATTTTCAGACTTTTGACTGCCAGAATTGCTAGGTAATAAGTATATGCTAGTTTAAGCCACCAAAGTTGTACATATTTGCTATAATAGCAATGTTGTTATATGAACAAGTAATCTATGTAGCATGCCAAAGGAAAATAACATAAAATTTTCTATTGCTCTCATTTAATTAATTTTGCTGATTATGTTACAATATGTTTTCATTTTAGCATTGCTAAAGAGAAACAGTCTTTGGACATCAGGACACGAATAACTGTTCTCTTGAGAAACTAAAATCTGTGGATTATATACCTGATTATTCTTTCACTTATAGTCTTCCCTACTAAGAAACTGTTGTCCAATTCATTGTTATGAGCACTAATTTTACCCCTGGTTCAGCTTTAATTTTATCTTTTTCGTTTTCTCTTTGTCCCTTTCTTCATGTATTTATCTTGTCTTCTTGACATTTATGTATGTTTATAGGTCATTCAAATAATTTGTTGAACATGAGTATAAATAAATCAATATTAAACAAATAAATTCTTACAAATCTTTTATTGAGAAAGATCTTCATGCTTAATTGAAGTTCTTCACATTGCGAATTAATCTTGTTGAAAATACAGAGATAAAGAGTGAAAATTTGGAAGGGAGCCATTTTGGAAAAAGATTCTAGAGTTTTGTTTCTTTTCAACTTAGACTAACAAATGACATTTCCATTTTGATGAGGTTCAGGATATGCTTTCCCAAAACATGGCATCTTGGCATATGAAAAAATAGCAGAAGCAAGCAGAAAGGTCTTTCTGACATACTCTCATCATTTTCACCAGAGGCAGACCATAAAATAATTCTCTGAACTTCCTCTAAACTAGATCATCAGACTCTCATTCCAGAGAGGTCCCTCCTATACCCAGAAGGAAGGGATGAAGACAGAGGCACTGAGAAGAATCTGAACAAATAGTAAATCATGCTAAGCTCCCACCAGCTTATTACCAGTGGATCATACCCTTTTGTTCTCTACTCATACTTCTTCACAAGTGTTCATAAAAATACACAATTTTCTCTTTTTTATTTTTTTTTGGTTTCTTTGGTCTTCATTTCTAATGGTTCCTTCTGTCCAATAAAACTTATATTACATAAATGTGTATGCTTTACTCTTATTGATTTAATCTTTCATTGGTAGGTGTCTCAGTCATGGCTGAAAAAAAATAATCTCTGTATTGCACAAATATATATGCCTCCTATGCACTCATAAGAATAAAAAATAAAATCTCTTCTCCCATGCAACTTTATAATCTTTTAGATCCACTGATGTAAAATCTATTACACAGCTTCCATTCTTGAAGCAAAGTCACAGTTTAAAATTTATCAACTAATGTATATAACAAGTCTATTCCTTTTCTTCATAGATATATTTATAATGTATATTTTTTAATATATGATGATGGAAGACTGGTATTGGTCATGTCTGAACAGATATTTGATTAAGATTGATAATTGTATTTGAAAAAAATGTTCTTTGATTTTTGGCAGCAGCTGTTCATTCTTTGGTTAAACTTTTAGTCTGTTATTGGTTTCCTATGATTGAAGGGCTCCTATATAAGGACAAAGAACTGGCTTCTCTGCTCTTCAACCAGTGACCCATGACACTGAAACAACCTCAGTTTGTCTTCATTATTATAGAAATGTTCTTATTTAATAGTTGTGACCGTGTACTGTTCACTTGAAGCATTCACTTAGCTATTACCCTACAAATACATTTCCTATAGTTGATGCTGATATTGGGGAATTAACCTTTCATGCCTCTTTCCATTTGATCCTACTGTTGACATTTGTATGCCAAAAAAAGAACGTCAGTGGCATGTGAATGAATAGATATGAAGTTCCAAAGTGCTTGTCTACCAAGTAGACAGGTTTAGCTGAGGAAGGTGACTGGGAAAAGTGTAAAGATCATGCCAGACATTGAGATATATGTTTAGAAACAGAAAAAAAAAAAAAGAAAACCTGACTAGCAGGAAAGCTGGTGGTAGCAAAATCTCTAGGAAATAATCAGATAATGGCAGGTGACAAAGTGGACCACAAAGAGGTGAATAGAGGAAGACAATTTGCAGAGATGTGTGCAGCAGTCAATATGAAGACTGGGTAGCTAGTGAAAGAGACATCAGCCTTGACTGGTCAAAGCACATTTGATCTGATTTTCTCACTTCTTGTGACTGAGTGAGAATTCTCTTGATTTATGTGGGAAAGTAGGGAAGATCAATGCATAAAACACTCATGGATACTTATGGAGAGAATGAGAATCCCAGCAAAATAGTGGATTATGATAATAATACTGCAGGGCTAGGTAATAAAATGTTCATTCTAGGTGATGTCTGCATTTTCTTATAGAAGGAATGGGGGAAATGTTTCTAAATCCCGTATATAATAACAGGTGTTTATACTCAGCTTACTCTTTTATTTTCCAGTCTTCTGAAATTCTCTTTTATTTCTTTGTTTTTGTTTCACATTTGTTTTCTTCCATAGGCTATAAGCTCCAGGAGGGCAGGAATTATGTTTATTTTGTTCACTATTCAGTTTCTGGCAGCAAGTACAATGCCTGTCACATAACAGGCATTGACTGACTATTCATAATATAAATTAATGAACAATAAATTAGCACATGAATGGCATAACTCAATTTATATGAATGCTTATTGGCTGACGAGGATGATTTGTAAAACCATGACCATCCCAAATCAGTTTTGGTCTCTATATCAACAAGACAACAGTATATTTCAGACATCCAAGTGAGCATTTCCATGTTCATTTAAATATTTCTCATTCTCTAGAAATTGTTTTAAAGAAATAGGACTTAGATATACTTTAACTCTTTTCTGGCTATGGCTGAGTGAGAGAAACCATAAGTAGAACTAGATCCCTGTTTTGGTTTGGGGAGTTTTTGTTTTATAATTACTGGAATGTGTGGAACCACTAAAAATACTAAATATTTTTAAAATGGAAAAGTTTAATTTTAAGATTAATCAGTTAGTTCAGTCTTTCTCCTTTTCATTGTCAAGATTCTCATACTCATATTATGAGAATGTTTGAATCTATTTTTCACCCCTATCTGTTTACATTTAGATTTGAAAACCAGATAACACTCCAGTAATACAATGTCTCTATTTAGACAGTGCCATAGTTTAAGGAAGTAGTTTTAAGAAACTTTTCTCCCCCTGGAGCTGGAACAACCTCAGTATGTCAAATCACTAACTTATTTTCCTGGAAGAAAAATAAAACCTCTTTTATGAGGTTTTAGGAAGCAGCCTATTCCTTGTTCATCAATGATATTGGTAACGTCTCAGGAAAAAGAGGAGCTGATGCACAAGGGGTTCTGAGCTCTCAGAGTCCTATTGAGTACTTTTCTTCTTGTTAGCAATCCATATAGATCCTAATGCAGAAGAGATATTTTGTGAAAGAATATTATTCACCTTTAAACTCAAGTATAATAAAATATCAAGGGCATGAATAAACATAACTCTACCCTCATGAGGAGGAGTTAAGGAAAATAGAGAAAAAGAGGGAACTATGTAAGCACTGGCCACTCTACAGTTTCTTTTTGGCAATCTGGTGCTGAAACCCCCTCACTATAACAATAATATTAATAATGAAACTAGACTTTGACTAATTAAAGGCTTCATACAGATCTTATTTTCAAAAATCTTCAATTGATTACAATCGATACATCTTGAAAAGAGCTTCTGGCCAAAGCCAAGATTCCTCCGCACAGATCTTTACCTTCTAGGGTGACCAAAGGGAGAGGAACATGCAGAAGAACATGTTCTTCTCTGGAGAGCTAGGCCATGGAAGACAACAGCCAAGTCAGGAGTCAGAGCTGTAATTTAGGAGGCCTCCGTCTTATTAGATAAAACTGCCTGTTTTTTGGTAAATGCTGGAAACTTATCTCCACTTCATTGATCCTTAAATCTGTTACAGCCTTACCGGACTCTCCTGCTCGCTGCCCAGAAAAACCAAGACTGACAGCAGTTGTTACATACAGTGGAGAAAGAGTTCAACATCACAAAGCAGCTGAACAAAGAGGCCAGAAGATATTTCTCAAATCCACCACCCCGAGAATTTTAAGCTAGGGATTTTAGAGAAGAAATTCGTTGGGCAGAGGGAGGTATTGAAACTGTCTGTGTAGTCAGTTTCTGGGTAGAAGGCATCACAGGACCAGCGGAACCAGCTCCTCTGTATATGTCCAGGTAGGATCTGAGATCCATCAGAGTGCAAAGTCTGAAAAATATCTCAAACACCATTCTTAGATTCTTCAATCGATGCTTTATATAAAAACAGTTCCACCATCAAAGACAATTGACCCTGGGTAGTAGCCCATTATGGAGGTTAGTTTAAGGAGGAAGGAATGCAGGAGGTGGGGTCCCTGGAAATTAGACTGGTTGGTCCTTCAGCCTTTAAACTTCAGGATGCCATCAAGGAGATCTGTGGGATGTTAGGCTCATTGTGTAAAAGACAATATGTTTGACAACCTTATGGGCAGCTTTCCTCCTCCCCAGATGTCAGAACACAGAGATAATAATTTGCTCTCTATTGAAGTGGTTTGTAAATAATCATGCAAGGAAAAGAGCAAGCTTAAAGACATCAGATTTGTTGATTTCTAACCATAGCTGCAGCAGGGCTCATGTCTCTTCTATAGCTTTTACCCCAGACCCCATATTATTTTTATACAGGTGATTTCAGTTTAGTTTTTTTCTTTTTTTCTGCAAGGTCATACCTATACACAGCACAAAACAATTAAATATATAAATGAAGAAGCAGCAGCATAGGAGAAAATTGCTAAAAATTGGTGTAGTGCTGCCACATCTACTCATAAATGCTCTGGAGATGAACTTCAGCCAGACATGCTAATGTTGTTTTGTTCGTTTACCTGGAATATATAGAAGTTTTAAACCAAAGGCAAAGATACATTTTACTACCTTCTCATTTCCAACTCCTTTTGACTTTTTTTTTTTTTTTGAAAGGAAGGTTTTCTTAATAGAAGCCAAAGCAAAGGCAAAGAACCCCAGACGACTTCCTGGATGGCCTGCTGACATCAGGCTTTCTTTCAAGATGCTGAGTTTCCCGGGCACATCATCAGCGTTCAAGTCCTGACTCACCAATTCATAGCTGCTGACACAAGCAAGTTATTTAACTTTTCTATGCTTTATCTTAAAATAGGAGCCTACTTGCCACATAGTATAAGTTTTTAGGATAATGGCTGACATGTGCCTAAGCATCAACAATGTTAGTTATTGTTGTTATAATTATTAATAAGACTTCCTTTGAATGAGTGTGTGCAGGTGTTTTAAAATTACTTGGCAGGGCTGGGCATGATGGCTCATGCCTGTAATCCTAGCACTTTAGGAGGCTGAGGTGAGAACATTGCTTGAGCCTAGGAGTTTGAGACCAGCCTCAACACAGCAAGTTGACAACATAGCAAGACCCCATCTCTACCAAAAAAAAAAATTGCCAGGTGTGGTGGCACATGCCTGTAGTCCCAGCTACTCAGGAGGCTGAGGCTGAAGGATCACCTGAGCCAACGAAGTTAAGGCTATGGTGAGCCATGATTGTGCCACTGCATTCCAGCATGGGTGACAAAGTGAGACTCTGACTCAAAAATAAAATAAAATAGAATTACTTGGCAGCAGGGAATAAAAGAAGAGGTATGTAAATGCCTTTAAAAAATACATTTTATTTTTTAGAGCAGTTTTTAGTTCACGGTAAAAGTAAGCACAAGGTATAGAGATTCCCATATACCTGCCCTGGCCTCACAGAGGCACAGCTTCTCCACTGTTAAAATCTTGAACCTGATTGGCACTTTGCAATGTTTATGCTACAACCCATGAATCTACATCAACACAATCTTACCATCTGAAGTCCATAGCTTACATTAGGGTGTACTCTTAGTGTTGTACATTCTATGAGTTTGAATGTAATTTTTTTTCTAAGAATGCTGAAACATAGTTCATTACTAGTATATTTAACAATTCAGTAACTATTAACAAAGCAATCTTTATTTCATTCAAGTGTAGTTGATTGGGACACAAGAAAATAGCACTAAAAGATATTTTTTTGACTGCAAAGATTTTACTACATATTTTAATAAAATAGTAAGTGATAGTAGAAAATATAAAATTCTTAACCAAGTGCTTTTTTGAGTGCCTTTTACCTGCAAGATTATATTTTAGGATCATTATTATGGGTGGGTGGTGGGGGGTGTGGAGAAGAGATCAAAATAATTAAGATGTGCATTATATCAAGAGCTTAAAATTTAATCAAATAAATAAGGCCTACATCTAACCAGTTATAACTAAAAGATAAAGTGACAAAAAGATGTGGTTGGGAGTGATTGGAATACAAAGAATTGTTGGAACTCACAGGAGGGAAAGTTTTATTCCAGCTAATCTAATATTGCTTAAATGGCAGAGTTGGTTTATTAACAGGTTCTGAACAAAGGCTGAGCACTTATTCATGGAGAAGAGAAGAAGTAAGCAAAGTTAGAGTCAGAGAAATATGAAAAGGGGCCATTTATTCATTCCATTACTTCAGAATCTCTTTATCTAACCCCTCCCAGAGACCAGCCACTGTTGGTGCTGGAGACACAGCAGTGAACAAAGCAGACAAAAATCCCATCCTTAAGGAACTTAGACTCTAGTGAGGAGAAGTAAAGTTTTAGTTTAGTATAAGCAAAGGAGACTTAAAAAGTTGGGGGAGGGAAGAAAAGGGGAGGCAGAAAATGTTTGGGTATTCAGAATAGGGTCAGGTCATAGAAAGTTTCCAAGGTTAAGGCAGAAAGTCTGAATTTTGTCCTTTAGATAAAACTAAAACATTAAAGCTTTTCTGAGCAGCAAAATATCCTAATCAGATCTGTACTTCAGGAAGATTCATTAGGTAGCTAATGTGTAAAATAAAGCAGAGAAGAGAAAAGTTGGTAGACAGTGTAGCAGTTCTGCAATGAAATAACATGGACAAGCAGGTCAGGGGAGAGAGAGGTCAGGTGCTGGGGAGGACTTATATGATGTGAAGCTAGGTTCTAAGGACACAAAAGTTGTCTTCTAAGTAAGGCAAGAAAGTGCCTGGTCAGTTCCTCATAAAGTATTTCTGCCCAGGAAAAATTAATTGTGCAAAATGCCCACCCTTTCCTCTGGCAGGTTGATTCTCTTCTGAGGGATCAGTTAACTGGATCTTTGCCCCTTTACAAGCATTTTCCTTTGGTGGAAGTAGTGACTACTGAGGTAGAAATGCATTGGCTCCAGATAATTGAAATTGACCTCCCATCATTAAGGTCCTTATTCTGAAAAGAACACTGAGGATGGCAGGGGGGAAAGGGGCCTCTTTGTTCAGGTTTAATTCTATTGTCTTCCTTGCTACTCATCTATTTAGCAAATGAAGAGAGAAAGTAATGACGATGATGAATGAAAAGCAGAGAGAAATGTGTAGGCATTGTAAAGTTCAGCCAATCCACAATTGTCTCCAAAATGAGCTTGATGCCTATTTTCCTAGTCTTTAGATCCCTGCCTTTATTCTTGTTTTTTCTTTATTTTTCTGTTATTCTCAAAAGCACCAATGTACAATGTGAGTCTGTGGTCAGCTTGCAATGAAAGGGGCGCTAAGCTGGCTGTTAAATCTCCAGCTCTGATCTGTAGAAACTGAAACTTCTGAATATTGCCAACCAGACAAATTACAAAAGCGACAGAGAAATAAGCCTCTCAATATCCTAGGCTAAAACGCAGATTTCCAGTACCACACAACCCTTAGGAGCACACAAGAAAGTTGGAAAATGGGAAAACACACATACACCCAAGTGCACCAATGCACACACACAATACATACCCCCTCCCCCACATATGCACACAACATATCCCCTGGGCAGTGCTGCAAAAGAAAGAATTTAATTGGAATCTAAATACTTGATATGAGATCTCCCCCATCTCTGCACCTACCCTGCTACACACACAAACATTTTTTCCCTCTCTTTTGTCAGCCCTAGTGTTCTAAGAATAAGAAAAAATAAATGATGGGCTCTGAAATCATGTGATTCTGACCGCAAATTCCATTTCACCACTTGGATTTATTTCCTTAGGCATTTTACTTAAACTTTCTGAGCCTCAACTTCCTTATCTGTAAACAGAACAGATGACAGCATCTACCTCTAGGATCTAGTGCGTGTTCAATGAGATCACACAGATAATTGATTACAGTGCTGGGAAATAAATAAGCAATCAATCAGTGGTATTTATCATTGTTTACATTCATTGCCATTATTATTAAGCCACTTAGGTGAAGAGAGTCACATAAATAAAGGGCACAATTCCTTGGGTATGTAATGCAGTTGACATCCCAACGTGTGCTAGCAGGTCTTGGAAGTGCAAAGTCACTTAAAACCCAGGCATCCTAGGTTGGCTTCTATCACCTCTAAGAAGAGTGAGGTACTTACAACTCCAAACTTAAAATAACTCTGAAGTGTTGGCAAAGATATCCTTATTGCGAAGGTTCATAAAGTGCCCTTTGTGAATTTCACTCCCCAAGTGTTAACTGACAAACAACATGCAACACTTGACAGTCTCCTTCAAAAGTGATTTAAAGAAAGCGCTTGAAATATGAAGAATTTGGCTGCTCATTATAGAGACCACTTTGGCAAACATCATGTTGAGGCATCAAAGCTTTTCAAACATTGGAGGACCTAACTCAGACGCAGATAAGCAAAGCTGATACACAAATTGTTTCTGATTCCAGAGTACATCTGTTCAATATAATTGTTCTTACCAGTTGAAACTATAGACTTGATATCATGTAATTTATCCAAATGGAAAACAAGTTTTAAGTTCTATGTGGCTTCTACTCCTGGATTTTCTGGCATAGCAAAAGTGAGGATGGTAAATCTTCAGTGGCAGATCCTGGTCCTTCCCTCATGTGGTACCCTTTCTTCCATTGATGTTGCATGGATGTCCTGTCGATGCTTTCTTAGAGAGTTCTTAACTTCCAGTCTATTTAAAAAGTAATCTCTAATATTGTGAAAGGACAAGTGTTCTATATCTCCTTGGAACTATACATACTGTCTATACTACTAAAACAAAAACAAATCTTTAAAGGAAATTTTAAAACTGTCGGTGAGTAATGCATTATAGTTGCTTGTATATATTGCAAATATATGGATCCATCAGTTGTGACATATTCATATTTCAGATGTAAAGGGAAGTAGAATGTGAATCATCTGTGGGTTGGTAGGTTGTCCCTCCCTTTTTATAAACATGTAAGGATCATATCTGTCAAGAACATAAATGTGCTAGGGAAGAGATAACTGAATAGACTATCAAGCAATTCATTTACTTATGTCTGCTTTTCTCAAAACTGATTTCAAGAAAGTCTTTCCTCCTTTACAAATAACCCAGTTACCTTTGGCAATGACAAGCAAACATTTCAACTACATATAAGCACCTGTAGGGCTTCAGGAGCCCATCCAGTTTCTGCTTTTGTGAAGTTCATATTCTAGCCAGGATGATGAAGGTATTAAAAGAACATTTCATGTATGATGAATGCTACCACATAGATCAATTAGGGTTGAGGTGGAATTAAAAGGGCATAGAGAAGAGATGCTTAGCTTGGGATTAAGAATATATTGGGAAGGTTTCCTACTGGAATGAAACCTGAGTTGAGTGTATTAATTAGCCTGATTGTGGGGTGGCTGGAATGCAGTTGAAGGTAAGAGGCTAAAAGGTGATACGTGAGAGAATATCATCACATGGTGGGGCGGTGGGGGGGACAGCTTGAGGCAGAGAAAAGCAAGACCAGAAGCCAGAGAAAGCAAAATTATGCGAGACAATTCTAAGCAACTAGGTATTGAAGGGGAGGAGAGTGTAAAAAAAATGGAGTTGTATTTCATTAAGCATTTTATTTAAAATTTTGCTTAAAATTTCGGGTTTGGGGTAGGAGAGCTGGGCAAGGCCTAATCTTGAAAAGCCTTAGAGGCAATGCTAAGGATTTTGGATTTTATTTCAGTTGTGTACAGCAGGAAGCTATATTAGTCTCCCATTGCTGCTGTAACAAACTACCACAAACTTAGTGACTTAAAACAACACAAATACATTATCTTACGATTTTCAATATCAGGACTGTACTCCTTCTGGAGGCTCAAGGAAAGAATCTGTTTCCTTATATTTGCCTGACTGTGGAGGACATGCTACCCCCATTTCTTAGCATGTAATTCCCTTGCAAAAAGTCCACGTCTCCAACCTCACATCTCTTTTCAGTCTGACTCTTTTACTTCTCTCATTTACTTATAAGGACCCAGTGACTATATTGAGTCCACTCAGATAACCTAAGATAATCTATCTCCTCATGTCAAAATCCTTAATTCAATCAAATCTTTAAAATCCCTTCTGCCTTGTAAGGTAAAATTCACAGGATCCTTTGATTAGAATGTGAATGTCTTTGAGTGTGTGGGAGGGGTCATTACTCTGCCTTTCACAGAGGCCATTTCAGGTTTTAAGTAGTGAGTAGAAAAACCTGAGTTAGCACAAAATTTACTGAAAATCAAGAACATTTTATAATTCATGATTTTCTGTATTTTAGCAACATCAGGCAATCATGTTATGAAACCTCTTTTGTAGGTCTCTAATTGTCTTATATCCAGTATTTCTTCTTTCTTCTCTCTTCCCTAGTTTTGTGTGTGTGTGTGTGTGTGTGTGTGTGTGTGTGTGTGTGTGTGTAATTTACAGGGCCAACAAAAAGCAGATAGAGAATATGAATGTTGGCTTCCATATATCTAAAAGAGTGGAGGTATAAGAATACAGTTAGAGAGAAGGAATACGTGCTACTATTCAATAGTACAGTAGAGAAATCATAGCTAACAATAATGTATTATATATTTCAAAATAGCTAATAAAAGAATTGTAATGTTTTCAATACAAAAAAAAGTGTTTGAGGTGATCAATATCCAAATTACCCTGATTTATCATTACACATTGTATACAGTTACCAAAATATCACATATACTCCCAAATATGTATAACTAGTATGTATTAATAATTTTATATACAGGACAGGCAAAAATAAATAAATTTATTAAAAAAAATGTTGGGATCATAGCCTAAATTGATAACCACTAGGAATCAACTCTTTTTGACCATGAGGAATCTAGAACCAGATCTGGATATGAATTCTAGCTTAGGCATTCAACAGGCGTGTATTCTTTGGACAAGTTACTAGAGATTTTTGTGACCTGTGTTATTTATCTGTTAATGGGGCACAACAATGCCAGTTCATCAGTTTTGTTGCAAGAATTAAATAATATTGGCAATAACATTTTGATCTTCATATTGGACTTTTGTTTTAAAAAGATAAAGATATCATATGCCTATATGTTTGCAGAAACTTGTTTTCAATACTGAAATTAAGTATAAATAATACATGCCAGACATTGCGATGTGTAAAAATAAAAAACTAGATAGAATCTCTCAAATTTGGTCTAACCTGACAAAACAATGTTTTTTAAAAAGTAGTCGCTATTACAATTATGACAATAGTTGATCTATTCAAATATGAAAAATAATTGCAATTTTTTTCATTGTGGTTATTTTATCAAGTTACCTCTGAATCAGCCTCATAGGAATCACTGGGCCAGAGCTCCCCAGTGCAAGTCTCAGGTCCAAGCTGGCAGCCTTGTTCTTGTTATTTGTTATCCTTACAACTGCCAAGGAATGGAAACCAGTAGCAATTCTGATTCCAGGGTTCCAAAATGATTTCCAGTCTCTTCTTCCAGACTCCAGTTATACTAAGCATGTGAGTATACAAGATATTCAGAAATCTGTAATGGCTTAAAAACCACATTTTTCTTGAAATACTGGAATGGTCCTCAGGCCATTCAGCTTCCAGTCTATTCGAGGATGTGTATATAAACCAATGCTGGGACAAGCAAAAGAAGGCTCAAATTAGTGCTTGCAGATGATCATTCCAGTGAATACCAGAGTACACATATAAATGAAGTAGCTGTTAGTTGACAGGCATGGTATGATAGGAAACATACTGGGACTGAAGTCAGAGAACCTTACTTTTAATCCTGCGGCTGGGAGGACATGTACAAATCATTTATTTCAACCCCCTGGTGTTGCTGATTACTCACTCAGAAAATACTTACCCAGGCACTACCATGTGTCTGTCATGGTTCTAGAGCTAGGGATAAAATGAGAAAAAGGGATGGTGGGCATGAAGCTTAGAAGATGCAAAATTTTTACCAGAATTTTACTAGAACCCCTCATTCTAAGGTTTGTGAAATAATACGTTTTGAAAGGGACTTTGAAAAATAGACAACATGTACAAAAATAACCATTTAATAAATATTATTTTAGTGTTTCTCTTTGCTTTTATGCTTCAAAGGCCTTGGTGATACTGAACAATTAGATATTTATCTATAATTTCTTTGTTTTTTTAACATTTAATTTTTGACAACTCATTAATCCACCTAAATAAATTCTGTTTAATGGAGAAAAAGCCCATTGTTAAACTACTCAACAGCCGGGGTTGGTGGTTCAGCCTGTAATCCCGTGCTTTGGGAGGCTGAGGTGAGTGGATTGCCTGAGCCCGAGGGTTCAAGACCCGCCTGCGCAACTTGGCGAGACCTCATCTCTACATTAAAATAAAAAATTAGCCGGGTGTGGTAGCGCACGCTTGTAGTTCCAGCTACTTGGAAGGTCGAGGTGGAAGGATCGCCGGAGCCCAGTAGGTCAAGGCTGAGGTGGCCGAGAGCGGTCACTGCACTCCAGTCTGGGCAACAGAGGGACACGCCAACTCAAAAAAAAAAAAAAAAAAAACTACTCAACAAATGATCTGTAAATTCATAAGTGATTCTTGATCAGTTTTTTAAAAATTACATTTAGCCTGTTTTAACCTTTTCCTGTTGAGTTTTACGACTGCTAAATCTAGTACTTTAGTATCCATTACAAATATTTCAATTTTTTAACAAACTTTTACTTGGTAAGATGAAGACCTTTTCCTTCCATTTTCCTGTATTTTGTTGGCATTTAGAAAACATACTTTAAAAAAAGAAAAAGAAACCATATTGACCTTCCTGAGAGATTTCCAGAGGATAATTTTTATTACATGTAGCTTTTGTTTTAAATGCTGATCATATAATCAAATAGTCAATGCTATATCTGTATAACTGGTTGTTTCTAGTCTATATAAAAGCTACTGACCAGGGTTTCTGGGGAGATGGCTGGGCTCAGGACTGGAGCAGGAAGTAACACAATGGTGCGAACAGTTAAGATGTAAAGTCCTTATTTTGCAACTATTGCAGTAAAGATTGAACCAGGAAAGAAATGTCAACCAATGCTAAATCCAGAGGAATATTGTACCAATAAGAAGGATGTTTGTATGATCTTGAAATGGCTTCCTATAGACTGCTTATTAATTACAAGGGTGAAAAGTAGTCATTACAAAGTAGAGAAATTGTTCAACACAATTGCAGAGACACAGTGAACAAGGTTAACTTCACCAATGTGGGCAAGTGAACACTGTACACTGTGTACCTCCAGAGGAGACAGCCTATAAAGGAGACAACATCACACCATCACCCAGAGAGTGTGCAACCTGAATCTAATTTTGAGAAAATATCAGACAAACTTAAAATGAAAAAATATCCTATTTATAAAAGAGGAAGAACCCGGTCTCTGCAAAAAAAATTAAAAAATCAACTGAGCATGCCTGCAGTCCTACCTACTTGGGAGGCTGAGGCAGCGGGATCACTTAAGCCCAGGAGTTTGAGGCTCCAGTGAGCTATGATTGTGCCACTACACTCCAGCCTGGGTGACAGAGTGAGACCCTGACTCTAAAAATAAATAAATACATACAAACATAAATGCATAAATAAATAAGTAGAACTATATTCTGTAGAAAAGTTCCAGGTAAAAGGAAATTAAAGAGACACGATGACTAAATGCAGTATACCAGCCTAGGTTGAATCCTGTATTGGAAAACAGAAGAGAAATGTTATACAGACATTATCAGGTCAATTGACAGGAATACAAATAGCCGTTTAGATAAAACTTTTGCCAATATTACTTAAGTTTTTTTTACTTGAGCAAAATTTATTCAAAATTTACCAAGTTGAAACTATACTGTGGTTATATAAAAATATTATTTTCATTGGGAAACACACACTATACTATTTAAGGTTTACAGGTTATAGTAAATGCACCCTTAGATGACTCTGAAAAATAAATTACAATAATACATAGCTTAATGACAGAACATGTTCTGAGAAAAGCATGTTAGGTGATTTCATCATTGTGCAGCCATCATTGAGTATACTTACACAAACCTACATGGTATAGCCTACTACACACCTAGGCTAGATACTATAGCTTATTATTCCTAGAATACCAACCTGTACAGAATGTTACTGGACTGAATGTTGCAAGCAACTATAACACAATGGTAAGTATTTGTGTACCTAAACATAGAAAAGATACAGTAAAAATATGGCATTATAATCTTATGGGACCACTGTCCTACATATGGTCTATTATTGTCAAAACTTAGTTATGTGGTACATGATCATATATGGAAGATAGATAGAAAAATAGGTAAATAGATATTGATACATTTAAAAAATTAACAATAAAGAGAATGGTGTAAAATTATGCAAATCTAAGAAAACATATGCAGATATTCTTTTATGACCTTTAGTTTTGCATTTTTTCTGTGACAGAAATTATTCCAAATAAGTTTTAAATAATAAAAAAAAATGTAAAATAGCAAACAGTGGTGACAAAAATAAAAAGTCTTTCCTCTAGACTGTCTTCTCACAGTTTTTCCATTATTTTCTGTTGCTTCACATGGCTATTTGCTGTATTTAAGTGGTTTGTAAGTATTTGTTTATTCATCATTTACTGATTTTCTGTCTTCCTATGAAACAATTCCTGAGCACAGGAATAATGCTTGTAATGTTCATCACTGTCTCAGCATGTAGCATAGTGCAAGGCACAGTGTAGGCACTGAATAAATGTCTGTTCTTAAATAGGGCAAAACGTTTACATTTTATATATTTATCATAATATACAGGTACTTTTGACCTTATCTATGTTTCCCAGTTTTTCATAATGGGACTATTGCAGTGTTGAGTGTGGCAAATAATACAGAGATTTAATTTACTATGTATAGTGTGCTGTTCAGAGTACTATTAGGCTATTATTATTAAAAGAATGTGATATCTACATTCAAAGGACTTACAATTTAATCAAGAATAATCAAATTATTGTATTTATTATGATCTCTAGAATCAAAAACTTTGGCCTAAAGATTAGACAATATTTATTAATTTCAGTGAATGAAAGTGAAAATACTAAAGTAAAATAAAACTTACATAAGTAGTTCTGGCTTAGTATCTGTAGCCATGTATGTGAATTTTGGAAGACAGTCATATAATGAATCAATTATACAACTAAGAACCTGGAAATCCTTATTTTTAGAATAAATATTGAAATTATGACAGTTGTTTAAACATCCAAGTGAAATAACAAATTTGACACCGTGGAAAGAGAAATAAATTATTTAATAATGCCAGCAATACCAAAGTGGTATTAATAATGACCTCATCAGCCAGGCTCAGTGGCTCAGCCTGTAATCCCGTGCCTTTGGGAGACTGAGGTGAGTGGATTGCCTGAGTCCACAGGTTCAAGACCCGCCTGGGCAGCGAAACCTCATCTCTACAATAAATCAAAAAAAAGCCGGGCGTGGTAACGCATGCCTGTAATTCCAGCTACTCGGAAGGCTGAGGTGGAAGGATCACTGGAGCCCAGCAGGTCGAGGCTGCGGTGGCCGGGAGCGGCCACTGCACTCCAGTCTGGGCGACCGAGTGAGAGTCCAACTCAAAAAATAAAATAAAATAAAATAAAAAATAAAAATAATGACCTCATCTAATTTATAGTGAGTGACTTTAGTATGTGGTGACTTTTGGCTATTCATCAGTTATTTTTGTCCTTCAAATATTACAGACATATCTATGAAATAAAATAATTTTGTAGTGATATTATTTAATAAAAATAATTAAAATATATAACCACATAGTTGTAGATAAAATTCTAAGCAAATAAAAAGTATATGAAAGAGTTGCTAAGTATAAAATAGCTGACTTTTAAGTACTGAAATTAATTTAGAGGAAAAAATTATGCAAAAATAAGTTATCTCCAACTTCCATCCTGACAGAAAGCTGACTATAAAGTTGAACAAAACTGTCAAAACCAACCATTTAGCTTTGCTGGTGTCACCAGAATGGGCTCCCTTAATGCAAAGTGTTGATAGTTAAAGTGGTTATCTTGGTGGCAATCACAGAATGAGGACCAGCATCCCCACTAGTTTGAGATCTTCAACCTGTTCGAGGCAAGCAGTGGACCAGAAAACTAAGCCAGAGATTGAATTGGGAGTTTTAGAAGGTGAGCACGTCAGAATGGGCTTGAGCAATCAACATTAATATCACTGATGATTATGAAAATTAGACTAAAAACACTTCCATACACAATAACATCAGCAAAAAATTAGACAGAAATAAATTTAACCCCCCCAAAAAAGACTTATGAACTAAGAACTATAAAATATTATTGAAAGAAATTAAGAATGGTTGAAATAGGGAGAAATTCAATGTTCATGGATTGGACGATTCAATATTGTTAAGATTTTAATCCTCTCCAAATTGATCTGTAGATTCATCATCGCCCTATCAAAATCCCCAGGTTTTTTGTAACAGTCTTTTTTGTAGAAATTAACAAGCTGATTTTTAAACTAGTATAGAAATACAAAGGGTCTATAATTGACAAAACAATTTTGAAAAAGTTGGAAGACTTACATGACCTGATTTCAAGCCTTACTATAAAGCTATAATAATTAAGAGAGTGTGGTAGTGGTTAGCAATTATAAGCAGATAGACTGGAGCAATGGAGCAAACTTGATAGTCCAGAAATTATCCCTTACATTTATGGTAGATTGACTTTTCATAGAGGTGCCAAGTCAGTTCAACAGAAAGAATAGAGTTTAAAAAAATAAAATAAAATAGTGCTAGGACTATTGGGAACCCATTTGTAAGATAGATAGATAGACAGACAGACAGAGAGATAGATAGACATCTCACAAAATTATATCAAAATAGATCATGGGGCAGAGGGGCAGAGGACTCATGCACGCCCAGGAAGAGTGGGTGCAGGCTGAGACTCCAGAATCTCATTGTCTTAGCTGGGGTTCCATCTCTGGCTCATTGCCAGGGTCACCTACAGGCTGGTGTGGTCAGTGATTCAGTACCTGGAACCCGGAGAAGCGCTTCAGAGTTTGATATTACGATGACCTAAACCAGGTGGGGAGTTAGGAGGTGAAGTGTAGTAGGCAGGCCTGCGAGAGGCGGCTAAGAGCATGACATTTGCTTCACTTCAGAACAGAAAAAAGAGCAATTGGGAGCCACTGGATGGTGCTGGATGCTACTGCCCAGATGTGGCTTCCAGGAGTGAAGACTTGGTGGCACAATGAGTGCACTATGGTGAGCCTACTGGCCTCAATAAAGGAGAAATTACTGCCAAACATGGCGAGGCTCAGGTAAAGATTTGGAGGCCTCCTATGATGTCCCACCACCTCTGATATGCGGGGGACCAGCCCCTGCAAAGAGATTTAGAGGATCCCTGGGAGGTGTGGTGGCATCAGCGATTATTCTGGAGAAATAAAGAGAAAGAAAGAGAGAGACAGGGGCGGGGGAGAAAGAAAGAGACTGGACTCTGTCTAGTGCAGAAGCCAATTCTGTAGGAGGGATAGATATTGAAAGAAAGATGGAGGGATAGATATAAAAAGAAAGAAAGAAAATAGACAACTGTTCAACAGATTCAGCAGAAGCCATTTAACGGGACAAACCATAAGTCTTTTATCCTGAAGTTTCACAGGTTAAATCACAAGACTTTCACGTAAACACAAAGCCAGGTGGGTGAGGGGCGTCCCCCACCCACCAGGTGTTTCCTCAGGCATGAGGAAGAACAATCCCAATTAAATCACAAAACTTTTGCATAAACATAAAGCCAGGTGAATGAGGGACGTCCCCCACCCAGCAGGTGTTTCCTCAAGCATGAGGAAGGAGGATCCCAAAATTATCTCACTGTTCCTCATGCTTGGTTAATATTCCTCAAATGCAATACAATTCTAATATCATAATATTCTAATAATCTATAACTTTTAAAACTTATGCCTACACAACACCTAATGACCAACTTAAATCCCAATTCCTTTCTATTTTATGCTAATTCTACCTACACTATAGAAACTCTTAAATATAGCCCAAACCAGTTCCTAAGGAATGTGGCCCAGCCCAAAGTTTGTGCTGGGCCATTTCTTGTAACTCTTGATTATTAACTATATTATTAAGATTGAAACAGCACTTTATATGTATATACTAATTCTATAAATATACTTTAAATCTTATAAAGAAGCTTGCGCCATATTAAAGCCTCCCAAATGTGACCTGAGTTTGAATTATGTTAAGTTTAAAGCCGAAACCGCAGTCTGAGAAATGGGAACAATGGACTCCTAAAGTAAACCATGCCTGTCGTACTCTCAGAGCTTCATGCTTAGATCATCAAAGTCCCCACTAGTGGGACGTGCCAAACAGCAAAGAAGGGAAGAGGGAATGGGCCATCAGCTCCTGAACTCATCCTAGTGGTCTCAGGGTCCACAGCCCACCTGGATCCCTAACGCTCAGGTGGCCTGGTGGGCCTCCTCGGCTGGCTCAGAACACTGATGGAACCTGACCATTTCTTCTACAGCAACATTAGTGTAGAGACATGTCACTTTATTTTAGATGCTAATCTGCCACGTAACTACTGACAAACTCAAGTGCATGATGACTTCAAAATGTCTAGTTAATGTCTGACTCTTTATATAGGACTATCTATGCATTGTAAGTTCCCTCCCAAACAACACTTGTTGTTACATACATCATAGACTGTGATGTGCATGGCCACCTACATGTTCCTTCCAGAGCACATATTTTTCCCAAAATAGAAAATTTTGTATCCCCCTTGGCCTAGGTGCTGCATGATCTATTTTGATGTAATTTTTGTGAGATGTCTGTCTATCTATCTATCTATCTATCTATCTATCTATCTATCTATCTATCATCTATCTATCTTGCAAATGCATTCCCAAAACTGACCTGGCACCTCTGTGAAAAGCCAATCTACCCTAAATGTTCGGGATAATTTCTGGACTATCAAGATTTACCTGTCTTGTGGCTGCCCAAGACCACACTTCTGTGAGTTAACCTAATAAATAACCCAAAACCAACAAACTGAACGGGTCCATCTCCATCTATGATTTCTCAGCTCTTTCTGCATTTGGGAGTGGCTTTGTACACGAGTATACAGCCCTTTTGCTGAACAATCAGTAAAATTCGCAAATATGTAGACCTCACTGAATATCAGCTACTCTCCTGTGAAAGTTTGAAGGACAAATCAACAGTTTTGAAATCAAGTAACAGTTTCCTAGATTAAGGAGGGGAAGTGGGTACAGATTGCAGCCCATGGCAACAGTCTTCAAGACGTCAAGTATCTGCAGGGTTTCTCTGAAGAGGCTATTATGGAGCAGAACCTGCTAAAAGGTATTCCCATTGTCTATGAATTGGAGAACATAAAGCCCATCAAACCCACAACAGTTGGTGGGGCATATAGTAACTGTGCTAAAGCCATAGGAACTGTGGTTGCCCGAGGCAAGGTAGATTACTATCCTAAGGAACACCCTCCGTAGCCATCCCATTCATCTGCACCTCCCCCTGAACATCACACTGACAACATCTGTAGGTGACTTAAGTTGTAGCTGCAGATGGGGCCTGGTGGCTCCCAGTTTCATTTTAGCCATTGTGTCTTCTGTACTCAGGCCCTTTGTACAATCTAGTCAGAATGACACCTATGGGACATGAGTTCTCAGTCCAAGCCCAGGTTCATGCTCCTCTTTTCCAGGAGAAGTGAGAAGTTGTGACTCAAGTTTTTGTCAGTGTTTTGTTTATTAAAGACCTACTTGAGTAGGGGACAGGGAAGAGCCATGCCAAGGCATGACCAGGGAGAAGAGAGTCCATTGTGTTCCTAGGAGTCTGCCCTGCACTTTTCTGTAGCCAAGTCATTGCCTGGGATCTTTAGTCATTCCAGCAAAATCCACAATAATCTGCATTGTGATTACAAAACAAAACAACACTTTGTCTTCCATGACCCAGAATAGGTGACTCCAGAAGGTTGACATCAATCCTGAATTAAGTTATGTGTTGAGTTTACTTTTACAAAAATGTGTATATAAGTAATATAAAACAAGCACCCTTCTGGGATTTCTAGTGGCATTTGAAATAGTTCCACACATGGTCATCAGAAAATATTCTGTTCTTCACACCAATACGGGATAAGCATCCATTCCACGATGTAGAAGGGTATCTTGCTGTATATTTTAGAGATTACTTCCCTCATTGTGGCAATGAAATGCCTCTTGGTCATGCCCAAGTGTTTCTTTCACTGTGTTTGATTTCTGAATTGCATTCCAATTGGTTGGCCCTTCCACTCGAACCCAGTACTCATTTTGTGAATAGCTATACTAAATACTTTTTTCAGATCAATATCTTAAAGGAGTGATGTGTAATAAAAGTGGATTACAAACTAAAATATAAGAACTAAAACATTAAACTTTTAGAAGAAAATATATGAGAAAGCTTTTATTATCCTGGTTTAGGCAAAGTGTGAAGGTCAAACAAAGTATTCTTAGCTATGACAACAAATGCACAAGCCATTTACAAAAAAAAAAAAAAAATGAAACCCTGGCTTCCAGAAACATCATTAAGAAATAAAAAAGATAAGACTTGGAGAAATTATTTGAAAACCATATATCAGATATGACTTGTACCCAGAATATATAAAGAAATTGTACAACTCAGTAACAAAAAGTCAAACAATACAATTTTTAAAATGAGTTAAAGATTTGAGTAAATATTTCACCAATAATACAGGAATAGCTAATAAGCAGATGAAAGATGTTTAACACCATTAGTTATTAAGGAAATGCAAATTAAAACCACAATAACATATGACCACATACACACTAAAATGACTACAAATAAAAGATATATGAGAGGGACCAAAAAACCCTGGAATTTATTTATCAGAAATTGTGTATTTATTCTTACCTGTTTAAACTTTAGTCACCTTCAAAGTACTCTCCACATGATACAATACACCTATCAAGATGCTTTTCCCATCGCTCAAAACAGTTTTTGAACTCTTCAATTTTGATGCCTTTTACTGTCTTTTTTTTCTTGTTCCTCTTCCACATGGGCAAAAGTCTTCCCTTTGAGGACTTAAAAAAAAAATTGCTCAGGGCAAGATCTAGTGAATGGGGGGGATGGGGTATAGGTGCATGCTGTTTTTGGTGAAAAACTGCTGAACACTCAGCACTGTGTGGGCAGGTGCACTCGTAAATCACCCATCAGGAAATGGACAAACGTGTTGAAAAAATCTTCAAAAAAGAATTCACTGAAGCTGAACGCAGTCTCTGAAACAACATTAGCTGGTATACTGATGCCATGGATTCTTAGAACACTTAACTTACCTAGCAGGGGAAGCCTGTACTACAAGGGGCCTACCCTCCGACAAAATTCTATTTTTGTTGTTGTTGACAAGGATGTGAAAAACTGAGATTTTCATGTGAGGTGGCAGGAAATTAAAATAGTACAACTTTTTTAAAAAACAGTTTAGCACTTATCTAAAATGCTAACCATAAACATAGCATATAAGCTAGCAAATCCCTCTAGAAATAAACCTAAGAGAAATGAAAACATACGTCCACAAAAAGACTTCCATGTGAATGTTCGCAAGAGTCTTATTCATTATATTCCCAAACTGGAAACAGTTCAAATATCTATCAACTTGTCAATGAATAAACAAAATGTAGTATATCCACAAAACTGAATACTATTCAGCAATAAAGTGGAATTAGGTACTGACATATGCAATAACATGGTTGAACACCCAAAACAACCTACCTAGAAGATATTAGATATAAAAACCTACATGTTATATAACTTTATTCATATAAAATACCCAGAAAATGCATGTTTATAAAGATGGAAAGCAGGGCTGAGTTGCTCAGTCAGCAGACTTTTCAGAATTTTTGAAAAGTAATGGAAATGTTCTAAAACTGGATTGTAGCTATGACAACACAACTCTATAAATGTGCTAAAAATTATTTAACTATACACTTAAAGTGGACACATTTTATGTATGTAAGTTATGGCTCAAAAAAGTTGTTGAAAAGAAAGAATAAGCTATTATATTATGAATTAGCAAAGGGAGAAAAATATTCTGAAATTAAAAAAAATATATATATGGCGTGTCTCCCTTCATACCATCTGTTTCCCCCCTACTCGTATGCTTCCATTGTATATTGCAGGCCTTCCTCATTAAATTATATCATGAGCCAGCCATTTCCTCGGGGTAGGGTTATTCCAACAAAGTGGCGACACAAATAAATAAATCTTGTTCTTTTAAGTTTCAAAATACACTTCCAAAACATCTGGAAGGGATAAGTTTTTAGAACGTTCTTCCAAAAGGTATTTAGACTATCCGTACCTGTCCCATTTTTTACCCCTGGGCTCCAGGGTAGCTGGTATTACAAAGAAACCAGAGATAGTGTTGATGAATTTAAATATGGAGATATACTTGGCTCCTGTATTTGGATAAAGCCCAGAATATGGGCAAAATCCCCAAACTCCTAGGTTCAAAACAGTGAATAGAACAGAACAATCTGGTGAGAGGATCTAGTCAGGCCTCAGAGAGCTCTGCCAAGATTCCTGCAGTGGAGAGTAGCAAAGAAGTAGCCACTTTGACATGTGCACTAAAAAGAGGTGAGGGAGTCTCCAGGAGTGAGGGCCAGCTCCACAGAGATCTTGGAATTGAAAGGACAGGGAAATCCCGCAAACCTTATTACCCAAGCTACCCAGAACACCAGGTATGACTCTGGAAATGGGGAGAGCACCGGCAGTGAGACCCTGAATTGGTTCTGACTGTACATATTCATTCAGGCCAAATGAGAGCATGAAGTTAAAAGACAAGTTTACTTACAGAAGAATAAGAAACAAGAAAATGACATTTCTTCCACGCTAAATTTGTAGGCTGAGATTTATACCTGCTATATAACACTATCATGCAGTATTTTGCAACCTTTCTTTTGCTTTATCACCTCTCTGAGGAGGTTTTTCAGACATTTCCTTCCTAATTGCACCCCTCACAAAATTTTAACATCACAGCTATGGTGTACATATTCTTAAATGCTACATTTATACCTGTGTCTAATATACATAAAGAGTATGTTTTTCCCCTCCCCTAAGGTTCAATTTTTGCTCTATTGGGAGCAATATCATCCTTGTTGAGAATGCATGAAATAAAATTCCACTTAATAACGAACAAAAAACAAGAAAGCTAAATAATTGATTATATTAATTTATGGCTAGCACTTGGCCCAATATTTTCTGATACAACATCTCATTTGGCTCCTGTTACAAATTTGTAAAGTACTATCACCATTCTCATTTTCAAAGATACTTAAATGACTGTTCTACTAGTCATAATTGAGCTGGTACTGAGACCTAGATGCTCCAACTCAAATTCTGTGCTCTTTCTACTTGAAACTTTGCATCAGAAAACATTTTCTTTTGGGAAATGGTAGCAGCTGTCAATAAAAAATATACTATAGAATATTCCTTATATAGGAGAAAAACTGACAAAATGAGGGGTTTTTCTTCTCAAATTATCAGCATTTTGTTGGAATAGCTGAGGATATATTAGATATGCAAAATTCAATATAAAAATGCAATGTGTAGATCACTAGGAATTGGGAAAGCTTTCTCTATTACCAACATTTTCAGATAACCAGTGAAGTGCTTTGGCATTTTAAATAGTGTCAAGGTGGCAGCTGGGATAAAAATACATACAAGATTAAAAAATACTTTTAAAAGTATTGCTTAAAGAATATTGATGAATTCTAAAATAAACATAGAAAGATAAAGAGAGACTAACAAATAGTCAATACTGTCTTTAAAACTGCATTTATTATTGTTAATAAGTTATACTCTAGTCCAAAGAACTCATTCGTAAACTAAATCCATAGTTTTCTTATCATCTATTAAGTTGAACAGTAAAATTTGTAAGTGCTACTTAATTAATTGTAACTCTATTTACAACTTGCATTCCAATTCTAGGAATGTTTTGAAATGTTTTGTCAATGTTCCATGTCAAATTCTTATGTCATTATCTATAAAGGAGCCACTGCTGTACTGTTGCCCTAATCCTGAGGATAGCAACGGTATGCTACTCCCTGAACTATAATACATGGTGTGGACTTAGGATGGGTGGTTTTGAAGAACTTTTCTTGGCATTAACCTTGAGAAGAACAACTCTCTTTCAGATGTCTAGATTCTCACTAGATTCAGATGTGATCACACTAGCCTCCTTTTCTGGAAGGAGATTTTATATGCTGCCTATTTTAGAAAACAAGATCACAGAGCATATAGCAGATAACCTGGAAAAAAAAACTTTAAATAAAATTGATTTTGATGTTTGTACCACAAAATAAACAACGATATGCTAAGGATTCCAACTCAAACACTCTGAAACCTCTAGATATGGATTGGGGAGAATCTAATCCTAGAACTCATGGGCACTGTAAATGGAGCCTACACATCCCATGGGGGGCGCGGAGAAAATCAGCAGGGCGAAGAGTTGGTGAAACACCATCCTAAAAGAAGGGTAGCAAAGAAACCATGGAAGAAAAAGAGCTTGGCATGTTTGCAGAACTGGAAGAATTCAAACAGGGCATTAATCCTCTGAGGTTGACAGGACTATTCTTCATGGAAATTTATTTATTTGACATGTTTTAAACATGTTTTAATTATTACATTGATCCTGTTTCTATTTGGCATTTCTATTTTATGACATTTATAATAAGTGTCATAAAAATAGTATAATCAATAGATAAATGACAGGAATTAGAATAATTGAAGTAGAAACAAGTAGTGAAGAAAAGACTATGGGTTGTGTGAAACCAGTTTTAAAGGTGTTTGAATTGTTATATTCACAAAGCTGACATACCAAAACACCTCTAAATTCTAACTCCTTTCATGTGAACAAAGGCATCATCCATCATGACCCTTCAAATTCAGGAAATTCGGATATAACTGTGGTTTTAATCGAAGTATTTAAAACTCACTTGATTTTTAAAAATAATATTTTTCTTTAATATCCTGAGAAAACATTTAGACTAGGCAGCTGTGACTCAACTCTTCCTAAAAATATGTAATAAAATGCATTGAATTTAAGGTGATGGTGTTGAAATACAGCAGTAAGTCAACTTAAGGACAATTCAGTGTTTATATATGTTATACTTTTCCTGGATGTAGAAATCTTTCTATCTACACTTATATATAAATGTGTATATGTATATAAAAACATTGATCTTTTGACTGAATTGAGAAATCAATTTAAGGCAAATGACATAACAATCTATTCAAATAAACTTGATTTTTTGAAAAATGTACACTTGTTTGCTAAATACAGTTGTCAGATAAAGTCTAAATAATGCCTGAATCAAATGCAGAAAATTAATTTGATGATGTAATGTAATGTTCACACACCTTTTTTTAACCTTTTTTTTATTTTTTAACATATTTTTAATTTTAAAATTGTGGGGTACAGTTAAGGTTTAGGTATACAAATATGCATTGTACAGGTACCCTTGTTGATAAGGTGTGCCCCCCTGTCCCCAGACAGATATTGACTACCGTTAATCTCACCTCCCTTCCCCTCTCTGTCCCCCCCATAGTTTCCCGCCACTGTCAATCCTTTTCTTATAGTATTACGATAGTTGTTCAAGGTCCACTCATGAGTGAGAACATGTGATACTCAGATCTTTGTTTCTGTAAGAGATCACTCAGTATTTTAAACTCTAATTCCATCCAGGTTGCTGTGAAATTCATGATTTTGTTCTTTTTTAAGGCTGCGTAATATTCCATTGTGAATATGCACCACATTTTTTTAATCCAGTCCTCTTTTGATGGACAGCATGGTTGGTTCCATGATCATGTTATTGTGAACAATGCTGCAATAAACATACATGTGCAGGTATCTTTTTTATAGAGTGATTTGTGTTCTTCAGGGTATATTCCCAGTAGGGGGATTGTGGGATCATATGGAAGGTTGATTTTTAGAGCTTTTAGGAATCACCACAACAATTTCCATAGAGGCTGCTCTAGTTTACACTCCCACATGTAGAAGTATTCCCTTTTCACCACATCCTCTCCAGCATCTGCTATTTTTTGTTATTGATAATGGCCATTCTGACTGGAATTAGGTGGCATATCAGTGTAGTTCTAATTTGCATCTCCTTGATGACTAGTGAGGTTGAATATTTCTTCATGTATCTGTCGGTCACTCGTATGTCTTCTTTTGAGAAGTGTCTGTTCATATCTTTTGCCCACTTTGTACTGGGGTTGTTTGTTTTTTTCTTTTCAGTATGTTTCAGTTCCTTGTAGATCCTAGATGTTCGGCCTTTGTTAGACATGGAGTTGGCAAATACTTTTCCCCAGTCTGTGGGCTGTGTCCCTGCTCTCTTGATGGTTTCTTTGGTTTTGCAGAAACTTGTCGGTTTAATAAGTCCCACTTGTCTATCTTATCTCTTATGGCCCATGCATTTCAGGTTTTACTCAGGAATTGGGTGCCAGTTCCAACTTCCATAAGGGTGTGTCGTGCTTTTTTTAAGGTTCTTATGGTTTGAGGTTTTACATTTAGGTCTCTGATCCATTTAGAGTTAATTTTTGTGTATGGGAATAGAATAATTTTTTGAATCTTCTGCATGTGGTCAGCCAGTTTTCCCAGCACCATTTACTGAATAGGTTCTCCTCTCCCCAGTGGTGAGTGGCGGAGGCTTTGTCGAAGATAAGTTGAGAAATTGAGGTTTTGCTTCAGGAATCTCAATTCTATTCCATTGGTCTATATGCCTGTTCTTGTACAAATACCAAGCTGTTTTGATTATTGTAGCTTTATAGTAAAGTTTAAAGTCTGGTATTGTGATACTGCCTGCTTTTTTTTTTTTTTTTTTGCTGAGGATTGTTCTGGCTATTTTTGGTCATTTATGCTTTCATTTGAATTCCTGTATAGTTTTTTCTAGATCTGAGAAAAATTTTGTTGGTAATTTGATGGGCATTGCATTAAATCTGTAGATTGCCTTAGGTAAGATAGACATGTTCAAAATGTTGATTCTTCCAATCCATGAGCATGGGATATTTTTCCACTTGTTTGTGTCATCTTTGATTACTTTGAGCAGTGTTTTGTAGTTTTCATTGTAAAGTTCTTTCACGTCTCTGGTTAGGAAGATGCTGAGGTATTTCAGTTTTTTGTTTGTTTGTTTGTTTTGTGGCTATTGTGAATGGGATTGTATATTTATTGGGGTTTGTGTTTGTTTATTATTGGTGAAAACAAATGCAATTGTCTTTTGCATATTTATTTTATACTCTGAGACTTTACCAAAGTCATTTGGTATCAGTGCAAGGAGGCTTTTGACAGATTCTCTTGGGTTTTCAAGGTACACAATCATGTCGTCTGCAAAGAGAGATAACTTGACTTCTTCTTTTCCTATTTGGATACCCTTGATCACCTTCTCTTTTCTGATTGCTCTAACCAGAACTTCCAAAACTATATTGAAGAGGAGGGGTGAGAGTGGGCAATCTTGTCTTGTTCCAGTTTTCAGGGAAAATGGTTCCAATTTTTGTCTGTTTGGGAGTATGCTGACTGTGGGATTCTCATAGATGGCTTTTACTATTTTGTGGTATATTCCATGTATGCATAGATGTCCATACAAGTGTACATAGTAGTTTCTAATGATCTTTTGTATTTCTTCAGGGTCAGATGTGACTTCATCTTTTGTGTTTCTGATTGTGCTTATTTGGGCTTTTTCTCTCTTTTTCTTGGTCAGTCATTGATTTTTTGTATTATCTTTTTGTCTTCTATGTCCTGGATTTGGGCTTTTATTTTGGTGATCTGGATTCTTCTGCTGACGTTAGGGTTTTAGTGGTCTTGCTTTTCCAGCTTCCTTAGGAAACTTGTTAGGCTGTTAATTTGTGATCCTTCCATTCTCTTCATGTGCGTTTGTAGACATATGAATTGCCTTCTAACTATAACTTTCATGGCATCCCAGAGATTTTGGTAAGATGTTTCTTCATTTTCATTTGTTTCCAGGTATATTTTAATCTCTGTTTTGATTTCATCATTGACCCAGGAGTTGTTTAGCATCATGCTATTTAGTGTCCATGTCTTTGTGGGTGTGGGGGGAAACTTGTTGGTGTTGATGTTGATATTTATTTTTATTCCACTGTGGTCTGTGAAGTTACATGGCAAAATATCGATCTTTTGAAATTTGTTTATGCTTGATTTATGGCCAAGTTTGTGGTCGATCTTAGAGTACGTTCCATGAGGTGATGAGTAGAATGTATATTCTGTGGTTGTTGGGTGGAGTGTTCTGTAGGTATCAATTAAGTTCACTTGATCAAGAGTCACATTGGGGTTCTGGATCTCCTTGCTGATTTTTTGTCCTGATGATCTGTCTAGGGTTGTGAGTGGGGTATTAAAATCCTCAGCTATGATAGTGTTAGAGTTAATATCTTTTTTGAGTTTACCTAGAAGCTGCTTTATGAAAGTTGACACTCCTATGTTGGTTACATATATGTTTAGGATAGATATTTCTTGTTGATGGATTGAACCTTTTATCATTATGTGTTGGTCTTCTGTATCTTTTTAAATTTTTGATAGCTTAAAGGATATTTTGTCTCAGATTAAGATCGTGACTCCTCCTTTCTTTTGTGTTCCATTCACCTGAAAATTTGTTTCCAATTCTCCTACTTTGAGTCTGTCAGTGTCCTTTCTAGTGAGATGAGTCTCTTGAAGGCAATATGTTGTTGCCTGGTGATATTTTATCCAGTTTTCCATTCTATGTCCTTTCAGTGGTGCATTTAGTCCATTCACATTCAGGCTAATTTTGAAATATAAGAGTTAATCCCTATCATGAGGTTCTTATAGAGTTGTTGCTGTTGCTGTTTGTTGTCTTTCTTTTGGTTTTGGGGTTGGTTAGTGTGTGTTTTTAACTTTTTTTTCCTGTACTTTTGTGAAGAACGTTGTTCTTTTTTCCTTTTCTTCCATGTTTAATACTTTCTTAAGTGTTTCTTGTAGAGGAGGTCGGTGGCAGCCTAAGTTCTTAGGGATTGGATGTCTGGAAAAGATTTTAATTCTCCCTCACTGATGAAGCTTAGCTTGGCTGGGTAGGTTATTCTTGGTTGAAATTGTTTCCCTCTGAGAACTTTGAAGATAAGGCTCCAAGCTCTCCTGTATTGAAGGGTTTCTGTAGATAAATCTGCTGCTATTCTAATTGGTCTTCCATGGTAGGTAATCTGATCTTTTTCTCTTGTTGCCTTTAGAATTTTTTCTTTTATACCTACTTCATTTAGGTGAATTATTATATGTCTGGGAGTTGGTCTTCTCATTTGTTGTCTTGTAGGGGTTCTCTGAATCTCTTGTGTTTGAATTTTTGCATCGCTGATGAGATAAGGGAAGTTTTCTTGAATAATCTCATGGAATGTTTGTATCAGTGTGGTCTCTGTCTCTCTGCCTCAGGAAGTCCAATTACTCTTCGGTTTGGTCTCTTGAAGTAATTGCTCATCTCTTGAAGGCTTCATGCTGTCTTTTTAAGCTTTTTTTCTGTTTTTGACAGTTTGGGTTAGTTCTATATTTTAGTCCTCAAGTTCTGAAAGTCTTTCTTCTGCTTGGCTAATTCTGCTTTCCATGCTTATCAATTTGTTATTTATTTCATTCACAGTATTCTTTACTACTGTTAGCTCAGTTATCAACTCCTTCCTGGTTTCCTCTTGCCTCTTAATTCTTTTTAATCTCTCCGTTAATGTCTTGATATCTGGGTTTGTAGTTTGAGCCAGTCATTCCAGGAGCTCTTCATTGTTTGCATTCTGAAGTCAGTTTCCTCAGTGTCTGACCTCCCAGGGGACTGTGAGAGACCCATATTCTTTTTTTGGTTTTTCTTCATTTGTGTACATTTTTCTCTCCCCCTTTCCCTCCCCTTCTTTAATTTTGTTTTTCAGGGAATGTGGGGTTGCTTTTACTTCTTTTTATTCCATCTCCTGTTCTTCCTTATGAGCGTCCTCTGGCTTTGTTCACTTTTGAGGTTGGACTGTGGGTTGGGGCTGTACTTTTTGCAGTTTTGAGATTTAATTGAGGGGGAAGCTGTTATTCAGAATCTATCTGCAGATCCAAGTATCCACCAACAGGTATATGGGCACACTGGAACCCACTTCCCACTGCCTTACAATCTCTCCATGCAGTGGGGTTTAGGTTTTTTTCCCTGGACTCAAAGGAGGTAAGAAAAAGGAAAATAAAGGAAGAAGGGGGGATCAAGAGGAAGTTGGAGAGAGAGTAGAAAAAGAGGGAAAACAGACATACATACCAACTCATGAATGAAGGAGACACAAGGCCAGAAAAGAGTAAAATACCAACAAACAAACAAGATTCCCTAAAGCATACCAGTAATCACAGAAAGACAGTCCAATAAAATCATGCCTTTTGATGTGGTTTTTCCCAACACAAACAAGTAGTCTAACTCAAAAAGCAAACTTTTATTGTCAAAACAATAAAATCAAAATAAGAAACTAGACTAGCTCTGGAGTCTTTCTTGAGTGTCTAAAGTTTCTTCAGTTCTGATCTCTAGCCTCTCCCCTTTATTCTCATTGCAGGCAGAAAGATTTCCTCACAACTTGGGTTGGTTCCCTTGGCTTGCTGCCTGAGAGGTCTGCCACAGGACTGAATTGTCTTTGTCTGATTAAGCATAGAGGAGGGGCTTCTGTCTCCTGTTTGGTGAGGTTACATCAGAAACCAAGGTGGAGGCTGCTCATAGATGGGCAGGGCAATGCACATCTCTGCCCGGAAAATGGCTGCCGTGGGCAGCTCCTCTTTCACTGATTCTTTCTCTCCACTTGTCCTTTCTCTCCACTCATCTGGGTCGTGGATTATCCACTATGACAGGCTATGGTGGTGTGTGTCTGGCATCAGGCACTGGGAATCAGTGATATAGCTGGGCACTAAATTTGGTGTGCCACCAGTGGCCTGGGGTGAAAGAGGGAGCCAGAGCCAAGAGCCGAGAGTAGTTGTTCAGTACCTCCTTAAGATGTACTGTAAAATAACGATTCAGGGTGACGACCGAATCCTCACTGCTAATGTGAGATGAATTTTTGAGTGGGTAAAGGTTGCCCCTAAGGTGACCCGCCTATTTTGTGGGATGCCTGGGAGTTGCGATCTGCCTGTCCCCCTTATTTTAAAAAAAAAAAGCCAGGCTCGGTGGCTCAGCCTGTAATCCCGCGCCTTTGGGAGGCTGAGGTGAGTGGATTGCCTGAGCCCGCGGGTTCGAGACCCGCCTGGGCAGCGAGACCTCATCTCTACAATAAATCAAAAATCAGCTGGGTGCCTGTAATTCTAGCTACTCAGAAGGCTGAGGCAGAAGGATCGCCTTAGCCCAGTGGGTCGAGGCTGTGGTGGCCGGGAGCAGCCACTGCACTCCAGTCTGGGCAATGGAGTGAGACTCCAACTCAAAAAAACCTTCCCCCCCAAAAAAAGATATACTGTCCCCTTACACAACCATGGGGTCTTAGTTCCCAAGTTGGAGGTTAGGCAGAGCTGGGTGGGTGAGTCACTGCAGGTCTCTGCCTGGTCACAGGGCTCCAGCTGTTCTCTGGTCAGCTGTAGTCAGGGGAGAGTTGGGGGAAGTGGAATGTGAGACTGCTTGGGTCCTCAGCCAGAGTGGGGACCAGAGCTCCAAAGGGTGGGTGGCAGGCAGTGGCAGTAGCTTTGGGCCCTGTGCAGGGCACTTGATGGGCGCCTAGAGTCTCCCTGTGTGACAGCAGCTTGAGATGGGGCTGGGCAGGGACCCAGAACTCAGAGTGGGGACCCAGAATTCCATTGAGATGGGACTGGGTGGGGACCCGGAACCCAGGGTGGGGACCCAGAATTCCGAGAGTCGGGCACCAGATGTGGCTTTGGGTGCTTCAGCCCGGGCAGTGGTGCAGAGCCCAGAGGCACAGGTACTGGGGGCCTGCATGGGCAGCAGCAGCCTTGGGCCTGGTGGGGTTCCACAGGAGGGAATGGAGCCTGTAGTTCTGAGGGGCAGGCATGGAGGGCTTCCATGGGCTGTCACAGCCTGAGACTTGGCTGGGCACCCAGCCAGGGAGGGAGCTGGCAGTGGCTGAGTGCTGGGCAGATCAGTGTATCCAGCAAGGGAACCCAGATCTCCACAAGGCAGTATCTGAGGGCCTCTACAGGTGGCAGTGAGTGGCTTGGGGCCAGGTGACACAGTGTATCTGGGGAGGGAGCTGGGATCTCCATGTGGCTGGGGTCCAGGGCCACCTGGGGTGGAGCAGCTGTGGCAGAGGGACCATGGTAGTCAGTCGTGCATGGCCCCAAGGGTGTGGCTGGTGGTGGGTGAGCGGGGGGGAGTAAGAGTCTTTATGAAAACTCATTTTCCCAGCATCTCACAGTCCCACCTGTGCCGTCACCATCTTCTAATATTTTTCCACCACACCTTTTATTACCCTACCCAAATTACTATGTAAATTAAGTGGAAGAGCTGCCTAGATGTGTGTAGCAGGAAGAGGAGGTCATAAGTTAAGGAACAGATTATCAAGATCACAGAAAACTTGTTGATATTTAGATAAAATATCTCAAAATGTTAAAGACTAAGTCATATTACTAACACAAATAACAAATGATAAATATAAAATGAGAATTAAAATATGATATAATAAAAATCAACATGAAAAATATTTAAGTAACAATGCATTGGTGAGTAGCTAGTGAGCTCTGTCAGGGCAGGGATCTATCAAATTATTATGCAAGTATCCTGATAGTAAATATTCCAGACTTTGTGAGACACAAATAATCTCTGCCAGATATTTTTTGTCTTTTTTTTCTTTTTACAACTATTAAAAAATGTAGAAACTATCCCTCAAGGGAAGGACCAGGTCTTATTTTTATATTTCCCAGGTAATTAGTGACTTACTAAGCATAGATACATACTGAGAGGTGGGTTTAATTTTTCACTTATCTGAGTTATAAAACTGTGAGAAAGTAGTTTTGTAAAAATGAAAATAGGGACACAGTTTTCAAATTTGTCTTATAAGAATGCACAATTTCATGAGTTGGTTCCTCAGTTCTACATTTTTGTCAGAGTATTTCTTCAAACACAGATTTTCACTTTATTAATCTATACTATCCCAAGTGTCAATATATTTTGAAAAGAATGAACAAAAATCTCAAAACTAAAGCTGTCTCTGATAACTGCATGTAACTAGATGACAGTTAAGGCTTCATCTTGAGGCATATATTGACCATATCTTTTTAACTCTCAATCCTCCATCTAGAGACACAAAAAATGAGAATGACTTAAACCTCCTTGTTTGAAGACAGTTCACTAGGCATGCGATTGGGAAAAATATTCGAACTTGAGAAGCTGGTATCATTCCTCATCTGTAAACGGAGATGAACAAGGAATGGAGGAAAATTGATAGAACAGTTTGTATTGTCCTACTTGTTGGGGAAAGAGATGGTACCACAAAAATCTGCCCTCCCAGAAAATTAAGGGAAAGTCCCAGGATCTAATAGACTAATAACCACTCCTTGACTGTTGTTATGTGAAAGCATAATCCCAGATCCATCTGGGTTTGATTATAAGTGACATGGACAAAGGTATGTCTAGGCTGGAAAGGGTAAGAACCATCCACAATATTCTTTGAAATTAAATTGGTGTACATGATAATCCTAAATTTTCTGTGGGCTTATAAGAAGCTACAGATATTAGCTAGATACATTAGTCAATTCATTAGCCCTCAAGAGGGACTTTGGTATGAATCATGTGGCAGAATCTCTGGGGTGAAGTTCAAAGGACCACTCTTGCCATGAAATTTTATGGAGGCCCAACTGGGTACCCAAATAGCCCAAAGTGACACACTACAATGCCAGCATTTAAGTCACTGCTGCTCTGAGGGCATTAACAGTTGTCATCACACTCCTCGAGACTACGAGCAGATTGAGCCAAGCTAACAACCCCCCTGGAGTATTTGGATGACCTTCTAGTACTGGCAAGTGGGCAATACATAAATGACAGTCTTTCTCCTTCCCACCAACACCTCACAGGACTTCCAGCATCTTACATAGGAAACAGGAAAAAGAAATGAGAAAACTTTTGGAGGAAAAAGAAAATTGAAATTCACTTTTCAACTGAATTATGATACCTAAATTTGTTTGAAGAAATTTTAAAATAAGTCTAACTTGGCCTAGAGTCAGTTGTCTGACTAGGTAAGACTAGAAGTTTCTCTCTTAGGAAAGTTTATAGTTGTAAAATGAGAGTTTGATTTTTGCTTCATTGACTTTTATGAATTATCATAGCCATGGAACACCCTATCAGATACAGAAAAAGAAAACAGTATTTTCCTGAAGTTCCACAATGTTAGAATACAGAAAACTCCAGAAATCCATAAGAAATTATGGACATTTAGAAATGAGGAACCTAAAGGCAATTAATAAGTATGAAGAAGAAATGGGAAAACAATTACCTGTTTGAAATGGTAATGAGAAAATTCTAAATCTGAGATTGCCTCTGAATCTCTTATAAATTCTGGCTTATCCTTAAAATAATGAGCATACATGTTTCCATGGAGACTAAATCAATTTTGTCCACAGTCTGTAAGTTAACACTGAGATGTAGAAAAGCTTTAGAAACACTTCAGACTGAGGGGTGAAGTATTAGTACACTAGGCTGAAACATCACATAGCAAATATTGAACTGTACTTAACAGAGAGATCTGGAATATATGGTTGACAATGAGTTCAAATATCTTTCAACAGTTTGATGAGGATGACTCAAAGCAAATGCAAAATGATAATAAAATAGGTTATAATTAAGTACATACTAGAAGTTCACGGTATGCTTCTAGAAGAACCAATTAAGATTATGATGGCATAAAAATATATGTAACAGTTGAACAGAGAGTCTTCGATTTGAAATTTTAAGATTTAATGGTGAACATAACATTTTACATTTATCTTCCAATACTAAAGATCTGTTACATAGACACATGAAAGAGAAATCAGTCTTATCCTGTGTAATTTTATAGACATTTGAGTACAAAATTCATTAGCGTTTATAATAGGTATTAGTGACAGGTTTTTATCTAAAATGCTAAAGAAAGATCTAACAGCAAAGACTGTTCAATAAAACTGTCTTATATGGTAAGGGCTTTCCATCACTGAAAGTACTTACAAATAAGCAAGACCCAAATGAAAAAATTGGAAGAATTCACTCACTGGATATAGAAAATAAGGTTAGATGACTCTAGACCTCCTTGAACTCTAAGAATCTTTACTATTATTATACTTGATAGCCTTCCATAACAATTATAAATACGGAATGTTTGAAGGTAAATTTTCAAGCCATTTCTGTTTGCCTAAAACCTTAAGATTTTATTTTCAGCTTCTGAATTTTGTGCCTAAATTTACTCTAATAATAGAGTTGCTCGTTGCTAGTTGGCCAAGGGTAAAATTACAGGAAAATCAATAACTGTTTCATTAAGAAAGAAGTCTCAAACTCAAAAGCTTGCTGTGGTCAGGTAGGTATTCTAAATTATTGCTATGGGCAAATAAATGATTTTAGCTTTCACTTTTGAAACACATCAGACAGTTTTGAATAATCGCTAGTTTTCCCAGTATAGTCAAAAGACATGATATCCTACCAAGTTAATGTTAAACTTCAATGTACTTATTCATCGCACATATTTGTGTACATTGGTTGCCTTTCTTCCACATGGAACTCAAGGGTCAGGGACCTTCCATCTTTTAGTCCTGAAGGTCTAGGATAGATATTCCAATGTAGTCTTCAAAAGGGGGAAAACAAGGGAAGAGACTTTTTTTTTCCTTGAAAACCCTCTGAAGAATGAAGCCCATCACTTCTGTTCACATTTTATTGGTGAGAATTTGGCACATCACTTGGTAAAAAGAGAGTTGTGAAATGTAGTATACATGGGTTAAAAAGTCATTTTTCAATGGCAACTCCAAATAATGATTGGACAGGTAGCCATCTCTGCCACATGCTGACAAAAGATTTTCTCCATTATGCGAAAATCAATTGTGCAAAATGGTGATAAACAGCTCCTGGGATGAGACCTCAATGCAGTGACATAGACTGTGTCACACTGTAAAACATATTTAGCCACCAATCTCCCTACCCACCATTCCTCAGAGGGTATGGCTGCTGCAAATCTCTAAGTGTTGACAGAAGTAGTACCTGGCACATAGTAGGTGCTCAGAAAATATCGATTGACTATATCAAAGAGTTCTAGATTATCAAACCTTTTAAGTTTTTTATTAAAGAAGGTAAGGCATTTACATTTTAATGTAAAATCTACTGAATTTTAAAATTTGGACCAAATTAAAAAACAAAACAAAAACCTTTACTAGATAAACAAAACACTATCGTGTCAAATATGCATCATAAGCAACTAATCTTCATGTTTGTATAACAGTTATCAAGGAGCTATTCAAAAATGCTCCAAGCTTGATTTTTTTCAAACTATTTTCTTAATTGAAGGGATAAATAATAAATTATATAAATAATATTGGCTGGGCTCGGTGGCTTAGCCTGTAATCCCAGCACTTTGGGAGACTGAGGCAAGTGGATTGCCTTAGACCACGGATTCGAGACCAGCCTGGGCAACTTGGCGAGACCTTATCTCTACAATAAACCAAAAATTAGCCAGGCATGGTAGCGCATACCTGTAGTTCCAGCCACTTGGAAGGATGAGGTGGGAGGATCGCCTGAGCCCAGTAGGTCGACGCTGGGTGGCCGTGAGCGTGCTACTGCACTCCAGACTGGGCGATGGAGTGGGACTCAGATTCAAAATAATAATAATAATAATAATAACACTGGTTCGTTTAAAACTTTTTCTTGGAATGTACAATCATACTCGGGGTTAGAAGAGTTTAGAACATTATCTTCTAGGCGCAAACACTTGCTTAGGTATAATTTTAGATTCTGATGAGAACAAAAAATAGAATATAAACCAGAAAACATTGCTTCCCAGCTTAATTTTATGCTTGATTAAAGATGATGGAGGTATTGGAAAGGAAGGAAAAAACAAATGAAATAGGAATTTTCAAGAGACTGCAGTGTGTCCATGGACGATGTGACTTTGGCAAGGTTCCTCGGGTCTAGTTCACCAGCATTTGCTTGTTTATTTTACCAACAAGAAGCTTGCTAATTTATCTCTGAACATGTTGCACAAGTTAAATGTGACGTTTTCTTTCTCCTCTAATGCTGTCTCATTATATTGTTTCTGAACGAGTGCTATTCGTAATGCTTTTTCCAAAAATGGAAGCTTTGAAAATAATTATTTTAAAAATCAGTCATGAGAGTTATTTCTCCTTACTTTTTCACCAGACGGCTGGCTCTGTACAGTGCATTGCACTTAATTCCAAATCTATCCTGAATGAGCATTCAAATTGGGCCAAAATTGGTCAAAACATATAGTTTAGCTACTCCAAAAGATTAACCAGTGTCTTGCTTTCTATAGGAAAAAAAAAAGTCAAGTTGGAAATTTTCAGTCACAAATAAAAAATCATAACAAAAATTAGAGTTTATTAAAGCCAAAAATAAATGCACTGTTTCATGTAGTTTTGGAGGACCCAAGTTACCTTTGGTAAAATTCTTACCAATCGTTCCATTTTCCTAAATTTTAAACTTTGGCTAATCATCCAAGCAAGGTGCTAGTAGGTTCTGTTTAGAAACATATTGCCTTTCATCACTGATTCAACAAGTACCAATGAGGGTCTGCTGATTTGCTAAGCATCATCTTTGGTGAGTGGGTATAACTCCATACCTAACAGACACAGCCTCTATACCTCGGAATTTCAGTCTTATGGCAATGACTGTCACTGGTCATAGCTTGATGAAGGCTGACAATAGCTATGATGAAATTTGACAGGCACGGGAACAACTACAAAAACCATGAGGGGTTCCATAGCCAAATGACTCTCCTTCTTACTGGCAGACAAGATAAACCTCTGTGGGAGGAATAGGTGGATAGGGACTGTGGCAGCTGCAACAAGCTTGCAGAGCTACCACATAAGACTTCAAACTACTAATAGAGGGACTTGCCATCTAGTCTATTTCATTCGTTTTCAAGAGAAAATAAACAAGGACTCTTTCTAATATTGACTAATAAGTAGATGTGTCACTTTCTATGTATTGTATTTCCTCGTTAGCCTGTAGTTCTCAGACAGAAACAGTCACCCTCTCCTTTTGATTCCCATGGAACTGTGTTGGTATTTCTAGTGAAATTCCATCAAATTCCACTTCATTCCATCAAATACAAGACACCATCGATGATTTAAGAAATACTAGATCCAAGATACTATTATGATTTAAGAAATACTAAAACCAGGGGGTACAGGTGAAGTGGAGATACGCATTTTAGAATAAATAAAATGTGGTATTACCGTCTAACTCATGTTTGAGATATTATTGTCTTATCTCCCCCAGTAAATTTCAAGTCTTCAGGGGCAGGACTGGCTCTAGTTACTTTGTATTTTGCGGAAATTCAGCGACTTGTACTTCCCAGACACTCAAAACATATGTTAAATAAAGAAAAATGAAAGTACAGTTTATCAGGTAGACCTAATAGAAGTCAAGTTTCCTAAATCCCAGTCTAGGGTTCTTCATACCAAATAATGACATCAGCAATCCTTATTTAAGAGGAGGTCAGGAGGAACTTTAACATAAAATAGCAATAATAAAATAGTAAATATAATACTTAGAGGGGAAAAAAATGTTAAGTGCTGTCCTTATCTCCTTATCATTTTGTTAAATGTTTTCCTTATCATTTTATGCTCACAATTGCCGAATGTCATGGATATCTTTAATGCCTCTGGTTCTCATCCTCTCCGCTCACCTTTGTGCTCTGACTCTTGTGTGCTGGTGAAGCCCTGGAGCTCACCACAGTCACACTGACTTTCTTTCGCTGTCAAGTAAACCTCTGTGCCTCTACTAGGTGGAATGCTCGGGGCATTCCATTCAGTCACACTTCTCAGGCAGATCATTCTGAGCTATTGTCAGGCTTCATCAAGCTATGATCTGGAGGTGCAAGGAAGTTATATCCCCCAGGCATTGCTTGCCCAATGGTGCTAGGCAGCTGATGGATGAATACTCCCCTCTTCTCCTCCTCAGGCAGATCATTCTGAGTTGCCTTCTACAGATTCTCAGGGAGGACTTTGTAAACCCTCCATCTACTTTCCACATCAGGCTCTGACCCATTCATTCCTGACTTCCTTCCTTTCCAAAATAAACTACCCATATATAACCTCTCTTCTCAGACTCAGTATTTTGGGAGAACCCAAGCTAAGAGCTCTGTGAGGTGGCTGCATGATTAACAGTCAGAAGAAGAGACTGAAGCCCAGAGAGGTTTAAGTTGTATGCCCAAGGGCCCACAGTCAGGAAGTGGGACAACCAGGATTGGAATCCAGGGAACCTGATGTCAGAAGCAAAACCTTTAACCACTCTTCCTTCTCTTTCCCTAAAATAAGTGAAAGTTTTCATTTTTTTTTATAGGAATGTATGTTTCTGAAAAGTTAATCATAATGTCGCATAATTATTCCATTGTCAAATACTATAAAGAATCACTATAGCTTAAGTAAGTACAAACTCTATGCTAGGTACTTTAGTAAATGTTATTTCATTACTTCTTACAACACTCTGGATGGTTAACAAATTCAATATTTATTTTGCAGATGAAAAAGCAGGAGATCAGAACATGTCAGTAACTTGATAAAGTCATAGAGTTTATAAGGGCTCAAACAGGAATGACAACCCACTCATTTATTCATTTGTTTAACAAATATTTATTGAGCATCCACAGTGTGTGAGGCACTGCTCTGAGAGCTAAGTGCCTGCCTTCATGGTACCTGTTTCCTGATAGAGGATTTACACAGCAATTCCAACAAATCCAAGAATCACTGGATAGTGATAATTTAAGATAAGAAAACAGAGAAAGATAACAGAGTGACTAAATCTGGGAAGAGCGCCCAAGCTAAGGAAACACCTAGAAGCTTCTCAATCTTGGTACTATTGACAATTTGGGACAGTTAATTCTTCATTGTGGGCGTTCATCTATGGAGTGTAGGATGCTTAGTGGTATCATTGGTAGTGTAGGCACACTAGATACCAGAAATATTCCCCAAGTCATAACAACCAGATCATCTCTAGTCATTGCTAAATGTCCTCAGGGGATATGATTGCAAAATCACTCCTGATTGAGACCTACTAACCTAGCGCAGAGTTCATCAGGTAGGTAGGATCAGGCTTGGTATATGTGAAAAGCAAAATAAATTCATACTGAGGGAAGAAGAGGGGGCAGAAGATGAGGTCATAAAGGTAGGTGCACGCCCCAACACTCAAGGACTCTTACAACAGGGAAATAATTCTGATTTTATCTTAAGACTTCTGGGGGGCAGCATCAGCATGACATGATATGATCTATATCTTTTTAAAAATATTATGTTTATGCTTTATATAAATTATGTTTGTATATGACATATGAACAAATTTTAAATAAAGAAAAGGAAATAACAGCATCACTATGAGCACTAAGTTTAGGTATCACTTCTTCCCTTAATATGGTAAGTTCTAAGAAAATTAAAACTTCTCTTTTGGATAACTTCATACATCTCTAGTCTCCAGGAATAAGATATCCAAAGAGATTACATAGTTTTTATTCTTCTGTGTTTATAAGTAAGCATAATGGATAAGAATTGGTCTTATGAATTATTGCAAATTAATATTTTGAGAATAGAGTACATTAGAGATACTAATCAGAAAGAATATTCCTACTAACATGATAATTTCCTCTGACTAGAATTATCTAGAAAGATGACTGTGACAATGAGGCATCTGAGTAAATAGAGTGATGATTATTTCATGATCTACATCTTTAAGGGGTCACCCTAACTTCCATGTGTAGAATGATTTGGCGGGGGTAGAGTAGGAAAGGTGTGAGACCAGGAGTCCAGGCAAAAGAAGAGTGGCTTAGAAAAAAATGATAGTCGTGAAGGCAGTGGGTAATAGAGAGGCTCTTAATAAGTCTTGAAGCCGAGCTGGCAGGATTTGTTGACAACTTGATAAGAGAAAGGGAGGCTCCAGAATGAATCCTAGGTTATGGCTAGAGCCTTCGGGTTGGGTGGTGGCGTTTACTGGGATGAAGAAACTGGCAGGAGAAGCAGGTGGTGAAGGTGGGAGAGAATTCCAGCCTCTGGCTGCTCCACAGCACATATCCCTTTCCAAGGCCTTGCCTCCTTGGAAAGACATTTGCTTTCTTCTCAGCAACTTGGCAGCTTAGTGACAGGATTTCCTCATTCACAGTTGGCTGCACATAACCTTCCAAAGCCTTTGTGTCATTATTTGACAAATGCAGTTTATAACAAATAACTATTGAGTGGCCACTCCACTCAATAAATTGTCCCCATTCCTGGAATTATTTCTCAATTTTGAGGTGAGAGCATTTGTTCTTTCAGTGAATGTTGAAACTGGGAGTATAAGGAAAGAAATGAGTATGGGTCCTGCCTCCGTTTGAAAGTGTAGATGGGCTCACTATGCTGTGTCCACATACTTAAGCTCAAGCCAATCCCACATTAGGTTAGGGTCAGCCGCGAGTAAGAGTAATTGCAGGCAGTCTGGAAGGCAGTAGTGAGGTGGTCACCATCTTTACATGCTGAAGTTTATGTAGGCAGGTGTGTGGCAACTCACACACATTCTCTCTAGACTGCGGGCTCCCCTCTTGGCCAGGGTCATGCCCTGTTCTGCACATCCAGTGATTCCCTCTGATTGTCTCTTCCATCTTTTCTGCACCCTGGGCCAGGAGCAAGTGCAGCTCTGTGGAGAAAGGCACCAGCTTCTCCTGCAGGTCACCTGCATCACTGAGCATGAGAATGAAGACCTGAGAGACTGATGCAACTTCTAAGCTTCCCGTTGTCTCTTCCACTCATGTCGTCCATCTTCCCTGCTCAAGTGTTGGCCTTGCTGAGTTTTGGACCCACCCCAGATATAGGCGTGGCAGGACTATGTATTCGGTTTAATCTGTATCCACATAAGGTGTGTAAGATCATGACTGTAATAATACCTAAAACCCTTACTCTGTGTTGCCTATAGTGGTTCTGCCTCCCTGATTATACATAGTCTTACTGTCATCCATCTGGCCCTCCTGTGCACATGTCAGTGATGTAAACTTGCATCTTTAATTACACTTAGATAGCACATACCTTGTGTCAACACTGGTCCATTAACTCAGATAAATCTCACAGTACCAACCTCACACTTCTTTTATCATTCCCATTTGCTGATGAGTAAACTGAGACCCACATTAAATGATATCCCAGTGATACAAACCAGGCAGCCTGGCTCCACATGCTCTGCTTACAACCACTCTACTCAGCTGTCCTTGACTAGGCTGATTTGCAAATGTTTTTGTTATTATGATTGTTGAATAGTCACTAAGCTCATTTATCAAGAGCTCTTAACCCTTGAGCTTTTCCAGTCTCTATCTGGTGTTCTACACTACCCAAGTCTCAGGGTCACCATCATCTGTCCCGTGGTGACTTCTCTTCAAGGTTCCTGGGTTTGCACACGTGTCTTTTCCTTTCATGGTGACTTGTCCTTGTGGTTCCTTGCCTGAAACGTAATGTCTTATCATTACTGCCTGGAAAACCCCTAGGCATATTTCCAGGGCCAGTTCAAGTATCTGCCTTACCAGGGCATCTTCCTTAATTCCTTCCTGCAGGCAACGACCATAGCATATGTGATAGTACGTCATATTTCTTCACATCTGAGTCAAGTTCCTAGACTCCCCCTGCCTCCACAACTTTCTCAAAGGTGTAAGGCAAATCTTATTCATCTTTGATTCTCCAGTGACTACCCAGTACCTGACATGAGTGTAGAAGGTACTTAATAAATGTGTTTGTTCCTCAGCCAAAATCTATTTTACTGTGTTGAACTTCTTTCAAACTTAAGATTACTACCTAAGAAAGAAATCTCCCTGTGCTTTTATCATGTGTGAGAAGTGCATTCTTCGACTTTTTCTTTGCTAAATACTGATTGGTGCATTTTTTAATGAATAAAATGTACAGATCTTGAAAATGCACACACATTCACTCAAGTTTAGCTACACAGAAACTATATCTTTAAAGTTATAGCTGTTGTAGGCTATTCCTCCAAGAGAGCTATCTAGCACATACACACAATTTTAACTTTATGCTGGGTGAACCTAGATCAAGGTACAAAAGTAGCTGGGGGAAAAAAACCGTGCACCATAATTGCAACAGATCAGTTTAAAACTTCTCTCATGTCACCCTCTAAGCTTCAGGGCCTATTTTCTCTGTAAGCATTAGGATCCAATCATCTGGAGTAAATACATCAAGGACTTCATAAGCCACAGATCTCATAAAATTTCTCTCACAAATGCATTGTTTTAATAAATGTCTTCAAAGCCAATGGTGCTGATTTTATGATGTGTGTTCAGATAGTCAATGAAAAGGCTGCAAAAAAGAGAAAGCAGCAATCAAAACCCTCCAGTCGATGAGTCAAATCATAAGCAATGTGCAGCTTTGTAAACTTGGCTGAGTGCAAGTGAATACAGAACTCAAAAAAGATAGTTACAAGCTCAATGCTTGCATCCAATTTGATCCAAATCAGAACAAGCTTCTCATTTCTCTGGGTACTGTGTTTTGCACATTGTAGGCATCTAATAAATATCTACTAAGTGCATGAATGTGTCCGTGGTGCTTTGCCCCTCACCTCTTTTCCTAATATTAAAATATGTGATGAGTTTAATTATATCCTTTTCACATGATTCACTGTTTGAACTTTAGTGAAAACAACACATCTGGGCAGCAATGTGGGTAATTCATTCTAGGAAAAATATGCAATCAGAGAGTTTGATAAACTTAATTTTGCAATAAAAGCATTTAAAAAGACTTCAATTCCCCTTCTCAAGATTGTGCCGCTTTATGAGACTTTGTGAACCAAGACCTCACATGGACAAGGAAGGGCTGAGTGCGATTCCCTTTTTTGGAGTGCTTGCCAATGGGGATAGAAGGGCCCAAATAAACCCAGAACACTGTTCCATCTACATTTTCTTAGGTACCACTCATCACAGTCAACCATCATCACGTAGTATTTGTTGCATCTGACACTAGGACTACCAAGAGGTCATCTTTCAACTTGATTCTAGCTGTCATTTCTTGTTTTAAACTACTAAATACATCTACCTTAGACCAAGAGATGGTTCAATTGGGCACATTTTATATTCTCAAAGATGGAAGCATGTGATCAAAGATGAATTCAAGTTGTCAGGAAATTGTCTGTATTATCCCTTAAAATAATAATAGTGGATTAGAAGGATTAGCTTCCTATTTCTTTAAAAAGAAAACCATGGATTTATCATTTTAAAAACAGAGACATCCAAGTCTAAAAAGTATTCGATCTTAATTTTTTGTCATTGTTGTTTTATTTTTTTTTTTTTACTCACCCTAGCAGGTATTAAAGTTGATGATGTGTGCATTCAGTCAAAAAATTAAATAGGATGAATGTAAGAACAGCCTAAGCATCAAAAGTCTCCAAAAAGGTTTTAGAAAATTATCATCAGCTTTCCATAGCATTATCCAGTGTCAATGTCCATTCTAGGTGCTAAACAAAGCAAATGAAATGAACTATACCCTAGGCTTTAGGAAAATATAATACAAAAATATTTTCCCACACTTTTAGATAATATTACTATTATCTATTTTTTATTACTTTTTTGTGGGGTATTACTTTTGTGGGGTAATAATCCTAACAAATATAACAATTTAAGGTCATATGTAATCCTAAAAATGCATTTTTTTGTTGTTTTTGTTTAGATGACCTTTGTCCCTTCTTCTTCAATTTTCATTGTCCCCTTCCAATCAGTCCTCAAGAATGTGGCAGATTGTATTTTCTTAAGATAGTCACTACAATATCTTCTATCCCATATTTCTTCTAAAATCCTGCTGCTCCATCTGTCAAGATATGGCATGTGTGCCCCCTTCCCTTGAATCTAAATTGGCCTTTGTGCCACCTTTACCAATATAGTAGAAAAAATGCTATGTGACTTCTAAGTTTAGGTTATAAAGATGGAATTCACTTCCCCTTGTTCTTTTGAAATGCTTATTATTGAAACTAAGCCACCATACTGTAAAGAAACACAAGCAGCCTGTGGAGAAGACAATTGTAAGGAGAATCAAAGCTCTCAGACTCTCAGCCCTAGTTAAGCTTCAAAGTGACAGCCTATATCTATTTGAAAGTCATGTGAGTGAACTATCTTTAAAAAGGACGCTTCAGATCCCTTGAGTTACTCCAGGTAATCCCACATGGAGCAGAGACAGGCCATTTCCATTAAGACCTAGCCAGTTGCAAATTTTTGAGCAAAATAAATAATTGCTGCTTTTGTAAGCCACTAAATTTTGAGGTGATTTGTTATACAACAATAAATAATTGAAAAATCCTTTCTAGTGGCTGTGTAATCTGTTATCATTCTACTTCTATCACCAATGTTCTAAATTCAAGTCCTTATTACTTGCCTAGAGCACTGCAAAAGCTGACTCTCTCTCTCTTCCCTTTAGTCTCTCCCTGGTTAATTTTCATTTCCACAATCCATCCTCTATCTCGCCAGCTTACACCTTATTTATATTACTCTCTTTCTCTCACTCTCTCAATAATACAGAAAAAGTTCAAACTGTGATCTGAGAAGTTTTAAACATCCATCAATGGTTCTCAATTCTGATTGCCCATTAGAATAACCCAAGGAGTTTTTGAAGTCAATGTCCAAACCTCAACGGATTGGTCTAAGGTGCAAATTAGTCATTGATATTTTTGAAAGCTCTCTAGATATTCTAAACAGCAACCCAATTAAAACCATTGAAGCTGCTGGGTGCAGAAAATAACATTCAAGAATGGGTATAACCCAACACCAATATTGAAGGTATGAGTAAACGATGATAAAGATGATGGATCTGAAGTTTTCAGAGTAGGAAGTAAAGCAAAAGATTAAAATAACAAGCAAAGGAAAATAACTAGAAAGAAATGTCAGGAAGATACTAAAGATAGTTCAGAATATTCATGAATTTCCCTTGTTGTTTGGTTTTGTTAAAGTAAGTTAAAATGGAGAACAGGCCTGAAGAATCCCTGGAGACAAAATCAGTTAAGACTCATAAGTGACCTTAACCTTGCTTGATTTGCAAACATAAGTGAAACTTGGGCTATTTCTTGTAAATTCCTATTTTAAAAAAATAAACTTGAGATCAACCAATCATAAGTTGCAACTAACTTATAGTTATATGACTGGGAACTTTCCAGCAGATTAAACCAAATATAACTACTGTATAACTATAAGCAATCAAATGTTTTCTTTGCTTTACTTTCATGTTCATCCTATAAAAACCTTGCTTTTGTGCTCCTCTGTCAGAGTACCCCAACAGTTTGTAGCTGCTCAATTCATGAATCATTGTTTGCTCAAATAAAATTTCATAGTGCCTCAATTTACCTTTTATTCACTTATTGTAATAAAACAATCAATATAGTTGGGGATTTTTTTGTTTTGTTTTGTTTTAATCTTGAGTCAAGTTCTCACTCAGTCACCCAAGCTGGAGTGCAGTAGCACAGTCACAGTTCACCACAACCTCAACCTCCTGGGCTTAAGGAAATCCTCCCACCTCAGCTGGGATTACAGAGTCAAAGTCTCACTATGTTGCCTAGACTGATCTCAAACTCCTGGGCTCAAGAAATCCTCCTGCCTTGGCCTTCCAAAGTACTAGGATTACAGGCAGGCGCTACCATGTCCAGTGATCAGTATAGTTCTGATAGATAAAGTTAATTCCAGAGTTGGAAGAAAACATATATGAATTCATTAGGACATGATTTTGTTTTACATGTCAGCATATTCCCCAACCCTAGAACAATGTACTTATTGGTTCAACAAATAAATATCAAGGGCCTACTATTTGTCACCCATTATGCTGGGAATATAGCAGTGAACAACACTAAATCTTTAAGCCCTCATAGACCTTATAGTTAAGTTGAATGTAGCAGATAATTAAAAGATAAACAGATGAAATAACACACCAGAGGTTAACAAATAATAGGAAGAGAAATAAAGCAGCAAAGGGAAAAAAGAAGCATGAGGGTGGGAGTAAGGGATTAAATGGGAGCATTTTACTAAAGGGGTCAGAAATGTCTTCACTGGTAAGGTTTCCTTTGAGCAGAAATCTGAGAGAAGTGAGGGAGCCAGTCATGGAGATGGCTATCTGTGAGAGTGGGGAAAGAAGAACAAAGAGTGCACGAAAACATGAATGAACATGATTGAAAAGTACTCAAGGAGGCTGGTATGGCTAGAGTGGAGTAAACAAGGTGGGAGGTAGTAGGAGATGAGGTCAAAGAGATAACAGAAGCCAAAAGAAGGAGTTTCAGGAATGGAAAGGAGAGATTATGACCAGCAATGGTTCTTTCCCGTTGGAGTATGAGATCTCACAATTAAGTTGATGAACTTGCCACCATGTGCTTACATTGGCAGCACTGCACAAACAACTTGGTAAGGTTTCATAATTTTGATATATCAGTGTCTCACAGCTGTATTCATGTCGACATGTGGCAGTGTCTTGCTGAGTGGCGCTCATTATTGTTGTTGCGTGTTTTTGTGTGCCATTACGAGAATATCAGAGCTTGAATTACAACAGCAAACAAACATTAAATTTCTTGTTAAACTTGGCAAAAATGGAAGTGAAATCAGGAACATGTTAGTCCAAGTTTATGGGGATAATGTCATAAAGAAAACAGCAGTGTACAAATGGATTAAACATTTTTCTGAGGGGAGAAAGTATCACTGATGAAGAGATGTCAGGAAGCCAATAATGAGCAGAACTGATAAAAACAACGCAAAAACCCATCGAATTAGGTATCAAAATTGTCAGCTGCCTGTGAGGAGTATAGCCAACCAAATAAACATTGATAGAGAAATAGGAAAATCTTAACTGAAAATCTTGTCATGAGAAAGGTGTGTGCAAAAAATGGTCCCAAGGGTACTCTTGCATCATGACAATGTACCAGCTCACACTGTCTGTGAGGGAGTTTTTAGCCAGTTGGTAAACAAATAACTGTATTTGAACACCCTCCCTGCTTACCTGATCTTGCCCCCAATGACTTTTTCCTTTACCCAAAGATAAAGGAAATATTGCATGGCAGACATTTTGGTGACATTCAGGACATCAAGGGTAATACGACAACAGCATTGATGGTCATTCCAGAAAGAGTTCTAAAATTGCTTTGATGGGTGAACTAGGTGCTAGCATTGGTACATAACTTCCCAAGGGGAGTACTTTGAAAGTGGCCATGGTGATATTCAGTATGAAGTATGTAGCATTTTTTCTAGGATTTGCAAATTTGTCAGACTGCATATATTAGAATCACCTAGGGAGATTCTCAGAAAATACCTGTGCCTCATCCACTCCCTCAGAGACCCTGTGTGAATTTATCTAAAATGGACCCCAGTCATCAGCAATTTTCAAATGCTCCGAGGTTATTGAGAACCATTGCTGTATTAGTTTATATGGATACTTAGGTCCATATAACTCTATGGATTTTGCTCTGAGAAAGATGAAAAGCCATTGGAAAGATACAATGAGAGAAGAAGCAGGATCAATACCTTATCTAATTCACTCTGTTTATCTGACTGTACCAACATCTTTATCAAAGCAAAAAAAAAAAAAAAGTACAAGGAAGAAAATAGAGCTATTCCAAAAAAGCTGATAAAATTCCTAAAGGATGACTTTGCTGGTATGCTTTGGAGAATAGACTGTATGGTACAAAAACTGATTAGGATCACTTACAATACCTTTATTTTAAATATTTTCCACAATGAACATATAAATCTTTTGTATTGATGACAAAACTTTTAATTTAAAACACTAAATGATGGATGAAAAGAACATCTATTAATGACAAACTGAGCATTAGGCAAAATTAACACCAAAGTTGGAAAAAATAAAAGCTACATGGATTGATTAGGACATAGTTCCAATTCACACGTCAGCATATTTCTTAATCCTATCACAATTCATTTACTGGGTCAACAAATAAATATCGAGTGCCTATTATTAATCTATTCTTCCAGATATGTTTCTTAAGAAAATATTTTTTATGATGGCCAATGGGTTGTATGTCATTTTGCTAGGACTACTGTAACAAAGTATGTTACAGACATGTTTAGTTTCACAACTCTGGAGACTAAAATTCCCAGATTTAGGAGCAGGACCATGCTATCTCTGAGGCTTTGAGTAGAATCCTTCCATGTCTCTTTCTAGCTTCTAGCGGTGGCAGCAATCCTTGGCCTTCCTTGAATCTCAGCTGCATCAGTCCAATCTATTTAACCACATGACTGTATTGTATTTAGATCATCTTCCCTCTGTTTTTATCCAAATTTCCCTTTTACAAGAATAGCAGTCATTGGATTAGAGCCACCCTAATCCCTTTATCTTAATTTGTTCAAATCTGCAAAGACCCTATTTCCAAATAAGGTAATATTCTGAGGTACAGGAGGTTAGGATTTCAACATATTTTTTTGGGGGGGAGATGCAATTCAACCCATAACAGATTGGTTCTCATGAAATCTTTAATAATGGAATTGGTATCACATGCCAACATCTTTATGGAAGCAAAAACCTTCAAAGAATAAAATAGGGCTATTCCCAAAAAGTTAATAAAGTTCTTGCATAAAGGATAACTGCCTTGAGAAAGAGAATCTACCATGTTTTTTGTTCTCTCATTTTTTTCTACTCCAGCCAACGTTTTCCAGAGAATGTATAAAACTCTACAAAAATGCTTGGTTATTTCTGGTGACTCATTTATGGAAAGTGAATTATCAGTGGTTTGATGGGTTTACATTTAGGACTAGATCCTCTTTTACCTTTGTGGCCAAATAACCCTGAACACAGGTTTACTGAAATTAAAGAGCCTCCCTCATCCTTCAAATTGATTTCACAATTCCAAGGGAGTCGGATCTTTTTTTATTTAGTTTTTTTGTTTGTTTGTTTTTTGTTTTGTTTTGTTTTGTTTTTGAGTTGTGGTACAAATCAGGATTAGGTATACAAGTGGTCATCGTACTGGCAAAGGCTGGGTCTCCCTTTGGTCCCCACTTCACCGGGTTTGAGATCAGGTACCCTTATTGATGTTATGTGCTCCTCTTCCCCCCCCCCCGCCCTCCTCCCCGGAAATTTCCGGCTACTGCCAGTTTCTTTTTTATAGTGTTATGATAAGTGTTCAGGATCCGCTTGTGAGTGAGAATGTGTGGTATTCAGTTCTTTGTTTCTGTAATAAATCACTGAATATTATAGACTCTAAGTCCATTCACGTTGCGCAAAGTTCATAAATTTGTTCTTCTTTGTGGCTGCATAGTATTCCATCATGTATATGTACCACATTTTAAAAATCCAATCCAGTTTCGATGGGCAGCAGGACTAGTTCCATGTTTTTGCTATTGTAAATTGTCCTGTGATAAACATGCATATGTAAGTATCTTTTTTGTAGAGTGATTTAAATTCATCTGGGTATATTTCCGGAAGGGGGACTGCTAGTTCATATGGAAGGTCAATTTCTACTTCTTTTAGGAATTGCTACACTGTTTTCCACAGAGATTGAACTAGTTTGCATTCGCAACAACAGTGTAGAAGCATTCCCTTTTCTCCACAACCTCGCCAGCATCTGTTGACTTTTGTTTTATTAATGATGGCCATTATAACTGGAGTTAGATGGTATCTCAATGTGGTTTTGATTTGCATTTCTCTGATGATTAATGAGGCTGAGCATTTTTTCATTTGTGTGTTGGCTGCTCATATGTCTTCTTTTGAGAATTGTCTATTCAAGTCTTTTGCCCACTTTTTAATGGGGCTGTTTGTTTGTTTGTTTTTCCTTTCAGCACATTTGAGTTCCTTGTAGATCCTGGATGTTAGGCTTTTGTCAGATATACAGTTGGCAAATATTTTTTCTCATTCTGTGAACTGTCTTCCCGAATAGCCAAAGCAATCCTTAGCAAAAGAAACAAAGTGGGAGGTATTACACTTCCAGACTTTAAGCTTTATTATAAGGCCATAGTAATCAAAACAACTTGGTATTGGTACAAGAACAGGCATGTAGACCAATGGAACAGGATAGAGATTCCAGAAGAAAAACCTCAATTTCTCAACCATCTCATCTTCGACAAAGTCTCCAGTAACAACCACTAGGGAGAGGAGAACCTATTCAGTAAATGGTGCTGGAAAAACTGGCTGACCACATGCAGAAGAATGAAACAGGACCCCTAACCATCACCATACACAAAAATCAACTCTAAATGGATCTAAACGTAAAACCTCAAACTTTAAGAATCTTAGAAAATGCAGAAGACATCCTTATGAAAATCGAAATAGGCAACCAATTTGTGATCAAAACCCCAAAAGCCCATGCCATAAGAACTAAAATAGACATGTGGGACTTCATCAAACTGAAAAACTTCTGCAAAGAAAAAGGATTTGAATCTTAATTGTGAGCTCTGAGAGGGATAGACATCAGCCCACAAGCATTTTTTAAAACATGTCTAACTTTCTGAGTGACTCAATTTTGGCTAATGAAATATTTTGTTCTCAACAGCAGAATGAAAATTGTTAGGCAATTTTCAAATACATTGGGCAGTGAACTTTTGTTACAGGGTTTGAAAGCCAGTAACAAACCTTGTAAAGATCCAAGCAACACCTAAAGTTTAGCCTCAAGACACCCCACAAGCAAAGCAATTATTTATCAGGAGGCCACTGATAATCCAAGTAACCAAGCTGAGCTGAAATTAATGTGTGGGTCTACACTCTGGATAAGCAAAATGTGCATTCTGCCATGGGACAAAGAGCAAAAGAAGATGAAGAACAAGCACCTACTTTTTGATATATTATCAACTGTCATATTTGGAATTGCTCTGAAAGTACACAAAGTGAAGTATAAACTGCATTTGACCCATTTTTTATCTAAAAGTTAAATATCTCCAATTCATTTATTTCCACTAATCAGCTGCTACGCATTTTTCTCCAGCTTCTGCCATCTGCTTTTAATTACCAAAACAATTTGCAACCCAAATGGAAATGATAATAGTTAATCATCACAGGCATTCAGTTTACAGGTACAGTCAAAATTAACAGAAATAAACAAACTTGCATTTAGTTTCAAGAGAGTTGAACTTACATGAATCTAAAGCATTGTCAACATTACCTTATTTCCTCAATGTTTTGAGAGCTTATAAACAAAATCCACCCTAAATGTAAACAGTCACAAAATTAATAAATAGTGTTATTTTGGGCAGAATCATTGAAATTAAGTTTTAAGGACCCAGACTAAGAGATTTTGTGGAAAGAAGTAAGACTGTAAAGAAAAATAACACTTCAACTACAACAACAAAAACCCTGGACAGATGAAGTTAGCATAAATGTCTCAACAACTAATAAGTTTACCTTCACATCATATTTACACCATTTTTTGGGAAAAGAAAACAAAAATCCTTACTCTTCCTTTTTAAGCAAGACAAGTCAAGACAAAAAAGAAAAATGAAATTAACATGCTGAGTGTCCACTATGTATTTAGTGCATTATAAACTCAATCCTATAAACAGTCCTGTAGAGATCATTTCTCCCACTTTGAAGATAAGAAAACTGAGCTAGGAAGATAAAATAAAGTCAAGTTGAGAGTTAACCCAAGGCAGTGATTGATGGGTACCTTCCACAGCTTGATTAATGTACGATGAATAGCAAAAAAGTTGGTAAGAGAAAGTTTAACTGTATTTTCTTAAAGGACACTACTGGATTGACATATATTAGTGTTAAAAATAATTTACATATGCACAAACACAAACACACACACATATGATGTCTGAAATATTTAACACAATTATAATTGTTTTATTTTTAATATCCTGGTGTTTTTCAGTTTTAACAATGTACTGAACTCTGAATAATTGAAGGGTGGTATTTTGAAGTTCCCAAAGAGAACCAAAAAGATATACAAATGTGTAAGAATGAATATTCTTAACTATATTAAAGATTTTAAAAATTTTGTTATTATTACTCTTATTGAAATATATACCTTTTATAACAAAAATGTTTTTTTATAATTCACGTCTCCTTAGACTCAGTGTTTCTCATGCATAGTGCACAGAGCACTCATATTGGAATCAGCCTGAATATTTACAAATTTAGATTCCCAGGCATTACACCAAAAAGTCATATTTTTAATAAACTCAAGGTGATATATCAGCTTTATTGCACTTCCTCTAAGTATTAATTTTGCAAGTTTCAAAATGGTAATTCCTCAGATATCAGCAAAACAATCTGTTGATAAGTCAAGCTGAGTTTATTATTTACTGTGGCAAGGGAGAAATTGCCTCACTAGGGACTTAGTCACCCAAGGCCAAATTGGGATGTTAGTTGGGATTTGAATTTGGGTTTAAGGTGGGTCTTTCAATGTGAAGCTTTTTTTAGGACTGAGTAAACATCATGAAGTAATAGTTTAGAATAGGTGGGCATAGCAAGGTGAGAAAACTGAGGCCAGAGGATTAAGGAGTCTTGTCCTATATATAGACTGTCAACTGTTACTTTCTGTGGAAAAGTTGATGGATCCTTCAGGAAGTTCCTGAAATCAGCAACAAAGATTTTTACATATTTCTTCTGGCTGATTGTTATAAAAAAGACTGGTTATCCTTGGAATTTGGGAACTAAAAATTATAATAATGGTTATAGTTACTAGAAAGAACTATTAAAAAAATGTAGGATAATACTGATCTTGGAGAGGATTGCAGGTTGTAGATAGTCAAAGCACTGCTTCGTGGTCACATCTTCCTCTGACAAAGCAAATGAGAGGTACTAGAGCTTTTAATTGGCCCTTGCCAGTTTCATAACATGAGACTGGAGAAGTTGTTTCATACAGGTTCTCAAAGAGAGATTCAAGAATAGCTTGTTTTTAAACTAACAAGAACAGCTGCATATTATAGATTTATACAATTCCTTCTTTTCAGCCATGTAAGAAGGGTAGACTCTCTCTATGATACTGGGCTATATGCCTGTTGAAAATATGTTTTGGGGGAACACAAAAGAAGTAAATAGAATTGAGAGAAAATGGAAAGAAGAGAAGGCTGAAGTGAAGAGGGAAGGGGGGCAGGGAAGATGAAAGAGATTTGAAGGAAAGGAAAGGGGAGAAAAAAGAGCTGTGACAGATACCATGTGGTAGACAAAGGACTTTAGAGAAAAATCAAGAATGCTTAAAGGCACATTTTAGGAAGATTTTTATGAGATGGCCAACAAAACCCTTTCCTTAGTCTCCCCGTGACATCATCAGTAAAAGTCCTTTCTTGTAAATATATTATTACAAACCTCTGCCAATGACCAAAATGCCAGGAGTTTTTCCATCTCAGGAAGCCACTAGGAGCTGGTCATAGTGGCTCATTCCTGTATTTCCAGTCAAAGTGAGAGGATCCTTTGAAGCCAGGAATTCAAGACAAGCCTGGGCAACACAGCAAGACCCTGTCTCTGGAGAGAGAGAGAGAGAGAGAAGAGGAGAGGAGAGGAGAGGAGAGGAGAGGAGAGGAGAGGAGAGGAGAGGAGAGGAGAGAGAGGAGAGGAGGAGAGGGGAGCCACTAAGGGTTATTCAATCCACAACACCTGGGAGTAACAGTAGCAGTTATTACTTTCCATCTCTTCTTCAGCTATCCTGCAGAGAAGCACCTATCCACCCCCTCCAGGATTCTGTGTAAGGGAGGCAACAGGCAGAACATCACCAGACCACTCTATACGGGAGGTGGCAGATCACTAGCACACAAGTTTTTATTTTAACAAAACTAATTCACCACAAGATAGGAAAAGGGAAGAGAGGAAAAAACAACCATTTGCTGTATAGTATCATTCTCGTTCACAGAACCTGGACCTATCCCTACCCTCCAGAATAAATCGAATGGTGTTCTTTGACTGGAAACACATTGGTCAAATACCTGGAGGTACCCAATTTAGAAGTTTGATAGAACTTGGACATTTGCTAAGTCTGCCAACAATTTGAGTGGGACCTTGGAATTCCCTGAATTTGAGTCCCTTGGAGTCCCTGAACGTGCCAGGGACTTAAGGTCTCATATATCCTTTACTTGCAAATTTGGATTACATAATATCAAAGTGAGTAATCTCAGGCATTGAATTCAGGGAATAACAAGAGGCAGGTTAAACTAGCTGGGTGGTAGCAGTCAGAAAAGTTGATGATTCAAAAGTAAAATGGTGAAATTTTTTCTGCTTAATAAAGAGAAGGAAGGTAGCTGTTTCTTCAACCTACTCTTCGTAGGTAGTCTCCTTGAAAGCATCACAAGTCTAGGAAGAGATCCAACCTTTTTATCTTACGATGAAAGTTCACAGATATTCTGACTCTTGGAACTGCAAACATTTGTGAAAAGTGACCCCCCAAAAACCAGAATTACTTTTTGGAGCATAGGCCCCTTGTAAAGATTTCCCCAGGTAGGTAAGTGTTCTAGGAGCCCACTGGATTTTAGATTCTTTCAACACATTTGCCCATTTTGTGATGGATGATTTAGGAGCATGCCTGCCCACACCATGCAGTTTTTGGAAAAAAACAAAACAAAACAAAAAAAACAGCATGATTTCCATGCCTCACCCTCCATATTCACCCAATCGAGCCCTGAGCAATTTTTTTGTTGTTTCTCCAGATGAAAAAAGTCCTCAAAGGGAAACATTTCACCAATGTGGAAGAGGTGAAACAAAAAACAGCAGGAGCCCTAAAGGGCATCAAAATTGACAAATCCAAAAACTGTTTTGAGCAGTGGGAAAAGCATCTCAATTGGTGTATTGCATCAAATGGAGAGTACTTTGAAAGTGACTGAAGTTTAAACATGTAAGGGTAAATGCACATTTTTTAAATAAATAAATTCTGGGATTTTGGGGGTCCCCCTTCATACTTCCAAAATAAGCACAGAAATCTTTCAGAAAACATACAGGAAATGATCAGAAGGTGTATGCATTAGTTAGGTGTATGCATTAGGTGTATGCATTAGTGTCTTGAGGATATTAAAGAAGTCACTTTTTTTCCTTCTACTTTACTGTATAAATTTCTATAAAATTCTGTCCAGATATTGTAGTCACTTTCATGTGATCTTAAATGCAAATATATCTGTTAATAGTTTCCACTAATAAATTGTACTCTTCTACATTGGTATGGAGGGTATTTTTGTTGACAGGAGTGATTTATTTCTTCAGCAGTGACAATTGGGAAACAGTAATATGTTTACCTACGAGGCAAAAAGGACAAATTGCTAAGTGAGATGAGGCTTACACAGTGACATATCATTTACTGTGAAGAGTCACCAAAAAAAAGAAGCCATCCTTTCATAGAGAGCAGTATCTTAGCGTTGGAGGAGAACTTAACTATCAAATCTTCATGTGATATTTTTATGTATTCTAACATATCCTGGGTTTCTTCATCACTCTGTATCCAATCTATCAGAAGACCTAGCTATTAATACACTCGAAATCTCTTTCAAATCCTTATGCTTCTCTCCGTTCATGAAGACTCTAACCAGACCATGCAGCCATCATCTCTCCCCTAGGAAGTCTTATTATCTGCAGTTTTGCTGCCTCTCAAGCCATTTCCCCACACAGTTATGAGTCATACATATTTCAAAAACATCAGATCTCTTTCTAAAAACATGATACACAAGAACCTTCTTTATCCAGTCCCTGATTACTCCACCAGACTGATTTCTCAAGACTCCAAAACTCTCCAATTTTTAAATTTATGATCTTGTCATACTGAATTATTTCTTGCTGCTTTAGTGTTGTTTCTCTAATTCTGGGACTCTGAAAGGACTATTTTCTTGGTCAGGATCACTCACACCTTTCTCTAGTCACCATCCTCCTCTTCCCAAATTTCCACTACTTTCCTCTCTTCATTTAGGACTTAATCAGGATGGATCACCCTCCTTCTAAATTTCTTATATGAGCTTTCCAAGCCACCCGCTACAGAAATAAATGACATAACTATGCGAATCAGTATATTCTATCACGTTTAGAAATGGCAGCTTTGCAGTTTAACCCATATTCAGACATTTTAAATCTCATTTATATGGTGGTTTAGCTCATCTTTTCCTGTATGTTTGGCTCTTTTAGGGAGCTAAATTGAAATTTATTTATGTTTTTAGAAATTTGATCAATAAATGGAAACACTTCCAACTGTATACTGCAGTTTCCAAAAAGGATTTACACACTTGTATAGACTTTGACTTAAGCTTTTAATTTGAATGTAATATTTTTAATTTGTTAATTGCATTTCTCAATAAGTTGGAAATATGAAAAACATTTTAGGAAGGAATAGCTAAATCTGGGTAATAAAGGCAAGAAATAGCACTTTTTATGCAATTGCAATTCTGAATGATTAATGATTTAAACAAGTAACATAATTTGTTTATCATGTATGATTCAATGGAATGATTAAATTTATAGTAAAAAGTTAGGTTAACATGACAAACTGGGGCAAGAAAAATGGAAAGGGCTCATTTTATGCTAAGTAAGCAAATTCCAGCTACTCCTTAACAACCAGGAAAACCTTTAAACACACTTTTACCTCCTCTGGGAATTTCAGCACAATTTGGCTGCTCAGAGAAAAATCTCCTCTCACAACACCTTTTTGTGATGAGAGCAGGCTGCCAAGAAAACCCCACCCAATAGAAGAAGTCTGAAGAATGTCTGTCTTGAGTCAGGTATCATAATTATTTTTGACACCACTTTCACAGTAAGTCTCCTTAATCCTCCTGAAATTGTATAAAGGAATGCATCAAGCACCTACTGCATTATATGCATCATTTTAGTGGTCTCTTTAATCTCTTCTGTTCATAGTTTAGGAGATAAAGATATTCCAGTTATGTACATTGGACTGCCCTAGAAGCATCTGATTGATTTTTCATGCTTAAAATAATTTCCTAAATAAAAAAAAGTTTATAAAGCTATTAGATACCACAGTTTCTGGGTATGGATTCTGACTCAAAGATGTCACAATAAATCAGAAAGAAGCATTGAATCTGGAAGTCAGATGCTTTTAGCTGAAGTTGGAGGTCTTTTTCTTTAAAATGTGGTGCTCTTTAATAGTTTCATCTTCTCTGTAGGAGGGAAATATCTTCTATCATAGAGTTATTGTGTGAATCAAAAGGAAATCAATAATGTATATTTATTAAAGCGCTCTGCTTACTATGTAATTATTCAGTCTCTGCTTTGATATTTCCTGGTAATGAGGTTCTTAAAAACTGTAGGAACCAAATAAATTAAGAAGGAGTTAAGACATATTTGTGAGATAGAGATAGAGAAAGATCTGCCAATAATAGTGACTAACAATAATAGTGACTAACACTGATTAAGCACTAATTATATGCAAAGCACTTTACAAAGGCTTCTCTTTCTAAAATTCTCAGTAATCTTATGAGGAGACTACTAACATTTTCCTAATTTGTATACTGAAAAACCAAGTCTAAAAAGTTTTACAACTAGGAAGTGTAGATATAAGACTCAACACTCAAGGCAAGGCCAGTGTAGTCAGCTATTATGCTCTACATAACATCTTCATCCCTACTGGTCCATGACATTGAAGATATACTCCTGAAGTACTTCCTTGTATACATATGAAATTGACTCATGATAAAAGAAGCCTCACCAGTTATTGAGGAAGTGATTGATCATTTATTAAGCAATTTTAGGAAACTTGACTTTTTTGTTTTATCATAGCCTTATACACCAGAACATTTAAAACATGAAATAAACAAATCACTTTTTAAAATTTCTTAAACAAACCTTTTTTTTAAGACTGAATAATATTCCATTAGATGTATATACCACATTTTGTTTATCTATTTATCTGTGAATGGACACAGGTTGCTTTTGGCTATAGTGAAAAATGCTGATATGAACATAGATGTACAAATATTTGTTTGAATTTCTGTGTTCAATTTTTGAGGGTATATTTCCAGAAATTAAATTGCTGGTTCATATAGTAATGTTATTTCTAATTTTTTTAGGAACAACCATGTCATACTATTTTTCATAGCAGCTGCACCATTTTACATTACTACCAGCAATGCACAAGATCCCCGAGTTCTCCACATCCTTACCAACACTTATTAATTTCTATATTTTTGTAAAAATAATAAATATCTTGAATGATCTACTTTTAAAAAATTGCATGTGTGTTATTTTCAAATTCCAACAGAAAAGGCCTTCAAAATCTCTAAAAGAGCATCAAGAAAAATATAGTGAGATTTTGTTGAATGTGAAAATATTGAGAATTTTATGCTCTTAACTGTCTTGAGACTTTTACATAATTCAGTTCTTGACAGTTGCTAAGAAAGTCCTTCTTCCTACAGTCATCTTAGTTGATGAGAGCGCCCTATCCTTAATTATATGCAGTTTCACTTAGTTCTTTCCATGATTCCATTCATTCACTTGACAACTATTCTATGCTAATTATCCGAACACATGTTTCTAAAATCACTTTTCTTTGTCACCACTGTCATTGTCTTCGTGTGGTCCTTATCAATGCTGGTCTAGTCTGGAGAATTTTTCACTTCTAGAGGAAATAATCATTCCTGCAAAATTATCATTCAAAGAGACAAATGTGATGACATAATTGCCTTGCCTTTTTCCCTACCAACATCTGCAACTGAGCTTCTCAAACAGAGTATGTCAAAAGTGTTTATTCACAAATGAAGCTTACAATTTATCCTAAAGTGTTGATTTTCTTGAGTGAGAAATAATTTAAAACAACATTTACATGTTAAAATAAAGCAAACATATAAATATAAACAAAATCATAAGCATCAAAATTTTTTCCCACATGAGTGGGACAATATGGGCCACAGTGTCATAATCTTTGGGTTTTTTTCTCTCTTTGTCTGTATAGGTAAATTAAAGAAGGACTTTGAGAGGTTGGCTGTGGTGCCTCACGCATGTAATCCCAACACTTTGGGAGGCAGAAGTTAGAGGATTGCCTAAGCCCAGGGGTTCAAGACTAGTCTTAGCAGCTTGGTGAGACCTCACCTCAATAGTGAATTTTAAAAAATAGCTGGATGTGGTGGCATGTGCCTGTAGTTCCAAGTACTTGGGACACTGAGGCAGAAGGATTGCCTAAGCCCAGCAGGTTGAAGCTGCAGTAGCTGTGATCATACCACTGTACTCCAGCCTAGGCAACAGAGTGAGACTCCAACAAAAAATATATTTTTTCATATAAATATAAACATACACAAACATTATCCATATATGTTTTCATTTTGGCCAAAGAGTAGCAAATGAAGTCCAAAAATATATAGATGGTAAGAAGGAAATTAAATTTGTTTCAAGAAATATTTCCCAAGCACCTACTCTGTGGCAAGTTCTGAAGGATTCTAAAATGAATAAGAGGAGAAGAGCTGATATTTGTGAATGTTTACGTTTTCCATGAGGTCTTCTAGACACCATGCATATAGTTCCTACAGTTTTTGCACATGCATTATACATATATAAGTATATATATTTCATATCTATATATATGAAGAAGAAGAAACTTGAGAAACACTGACTTAAAGGATAAAACATAGTCTCTTCAGCATGTCATTAGTTCTTCTATGAACTAGCACTTGCTTATATCTATAGACTCACTTCCTGACACCTCCCTCCACATTGATACGTGGTATTTCAGAAATGTTACATCATTTGTGGTTTCCAGAACTTTATCCTGCTCTTCCAGGTCTTCATGTATTTGACATGCTATTTGTCTCGAGTAGGAAGTTTCCCCATCCTTTGCCTCTACCCTGTTCTAAGCTGTTCTAGGAGGTAAACTCCATTTCTACCTTTCAAGCTCCACTTTAGACCACTTCTTTAAAGTTTCCCTTGAGAACACTTCTACACTACTGGTGGGAATGCAAACTTGTACAACCTCTCTGAAAAACAGTGTGGTGATTTCTGAAAGAACTAGAAATTGACCTTCCATATGACCCAGCAATTCCCTTATTGGGAATACACCCGGAGGAACTCAAATTATTCTACAAAGAAGATACCTGCACACATATGTTTATTTCAGCTCTATTCACAATAGCAAAAACATAGAACCAACCATGTTGCCCATCGAAGCTGGACTGGATTAAAAAAATGTGGTACATATACACGGTGGAATATTAGGCAGCCATAAAGAAGGACAAATATATGGAGTTTGCAGCAACCTGGATGGATTTGGAATCTCTCATACTTAGTGATTTATCACAGAAGCAAAGAACAGAGCTCCATATGTTCTCACTCATAAGAAGACCTTGAACAATTATAATGGCATAAGAAAGCAATTGGTAGTAACGGGAAACTGTTGGTGGGGGGAGGGTGTTGGCAGTTGAGGGAAACTGGTAGGGGTGGTAGGGGGATACTTCATCAACAGGGGTACCTGCATGATCAGTGTTTGTATACCTAACCCTGAATTGTACCCCACATCTTTATAATAAAAATTAAAAATAAAATAAAATAAAGTCTCCCTTGACTCCTCTACTCTCTTCTTGTTCAGAATTATGCCTCGTACCTCAATTATATTTTAATTATTATTAATATTGTAGTACTTTGTGCTATTAGTTTGTACATCTGTCTCATATCTTAAAATATCAATATTTTAAGGGCATATATGATTAAAAACATTAGTTCATAAGATAACCAACATGAGTTTGAATCCCAGTGCTACTATTTTCCACCCGTGTGGCTTTAAGCAAGTTAATTAAGCTATCCGTACTAAACAATCTTCTTAAAATGGGGTCAACATAACAACAACTTGCAGGGTTGTTGTTAAACTTCTATGAGATAATATAAGCATGGAACCTAGAAGACTTCCTGGAAAACATAAACATTCACAAATATCAGCTACTTTTGTCTTATTCATTTTAGAATCCTCAAAACCTGCCACAGAGTAGATGTTATTGAAACAAATTTAATTTCCTTCTTACCATCTAAATACTTTCGGACTTCAATTGCTACTCTTTGGCCAAAATGAAAACATGCTTTTTTGAAAAACTGAAAGAATTATTGGTGACTGAGAAACTCAAAATGTACTGCTCTCGTCCCCAGTGTTTTTAATTATTATGCATGCCCTGCCCTAGCGTTGGCAGCGATGGTGTCATCTCACAAGAATTAAATTGAAAGAGGAAGGAACTAAAATGCTGATGGTTAGTGAGGGAGTTCATTTTCCATTCTGCAACCAGGAAATGATCCAAACCTCTACATGGCATGTGAAAAGAGAACCTGTGCTTGGAGACCTATCTTTCAGAGTTATGAAAGCCCATTACACATTGTTGAAAGGAAAACATTTGTGCATTTGGACAACAACTCCACATAGGAGAGGATTGCCAGAGCGCATGTGAAATTGCTTGAACTGCTAGGGGTTTTGTTCAGGGTCTTGAGACTAGTGATAGATGAGCCTAAAAGGATTGCTTTAAATAAACCAAACCTCTTGGATTAGCGTGGCTGGACTGAGAGCCCCTTGGGAAAGGCCTGTCTCCCGTGACTTCCAGTACACTCTACTTCCAACGAGCTGGAAATACCACAAGAAAACCACTGTTCTCACGGTATTTTTGCCTTTTCCATTTCTGGTTCTAGCTAAGGAATAAAAAAATGGTATGTGCAGATCAAAAATGACATGTGTATATGACAGAAAAATCAAAGTATCCAAATGTTTGATCTTTACGCTAAATATAATTCACTGTAAGTTTCATATAAATTCCAGTAAAATAACTTTGGGCATATTCTGATAAGTTTCAGTGAGGCAGATTTACAAACAAGCAAAATCAATTACATCTTGACTATCCTAAAACTGTATTGCATGTACATTGATTGAAGGCAAACAGTAGAGTGAAATAACTAAAATTAGTTACTGCTTCTAAATTTTTGTTTAGGGATATTTGCTTAAACTACTTCAAAAAATGTGCTATAAATAAATAAGCATATTAAATAAATATTTGGATGCTTTTCTAAAAGAGATGACTTTTTTCTCCATTTACAATTTTTGCTACAAGGATTTAATTCCATATTTAGATGATACTTCAATAAAATGCAACAAATATTTATGGATCACCAACTATGTGCTAGGCAGAGTACTAAGAGCTACGAGCTGGGGACACATTTAAGAGCATATGCTAATTCTTTTTAAACATGTGCAATTAAGAATATTTAAATAAGGTAACCAATGAAATGTGAAGAGAGAAGGGAAAGAGAAAAGATATAATAGAAATCTTCAAAGAACAATATAAGGGTGTGAATTTCTCCTATTGTGCTCTTAATATTTTGTCTGTTATTAATAGTAGAAAAAAATGACTAAAATTGAGTGAAAATTAATGGCTTTTTTAGCCTACAAAATCAGGATATTTGCATGTAATTAGAGTTTAAATTCACTTTTAGGAAAGAAAGAAAACAATTGTTGTTTCCGTTTTCTGAGTGGCAAGCATAGTAACCATCCACAAACAAATTCAGCAGATCCTGGAATCAAGATGAAAATTAATATTATTATTCACGTATGTACTTATTAACAGATACATTTCACTAAACCTATTTTTACAAACATAATAAGTACATTAAAATGCAGGTGCCATCTAATGCTTTAAGAACTCTGGATAGAGTCAGTTGGATATACATGGGTCTGAGATTCAGTTCTACTTTTTTTATATCTGTGTGACCATAATTGCTTAACTTCTCTGATCTACAGAATCTACACCTATGATATAAAAATTATAACAGTACCTACTTAAAAAAACTGATTGTGAGAACTAAGTAGTGGTGCAAATAAAGTGCTTAGCTGAGTGCATAATGAGAATGCAATAAATACTTGAATTAATAGTTGTAGTACTAGCAAGGTTAATAAGGAACACTGTTAATAAGTGGTTGTAGTACTCACATTATTAACCATATTAATGAGATATAATGTTAATAAACTTCAAACTTTGAAGAAAAACAAGATCGGAGGGAGTTGATGTTAAAATAAATAATTCTAATAATATCAGAAATTGGAACTATGACTAAGTAATAAAACCATCCAAATATTTCATAGTTGTAACTCAAACATAACATGATCACATTTGAATGTTTCTACTGAATCAGAGTATATTTAAATACAGTATTTTCTTTTATTTATCCAAATAATGTTTCTCTGCAACTCAGTGAATGTACCTAGAAATGATTAATATACAAGTGCATCTAAACTACTCTCTGATTCTCCACTGGGTTCTGTGAGTTATAAGTAGCATGGTAATATTGGGTTGTTACTGGAACTTTTTCTGTAGGTATGAGACAACATTCTCAACCTTTAAACAAACTCCAGTGCTAACAAAGTGTTGTGAATATAGTCTTCTTGTTACTCAAGAACATTAGGAAGATATGACTCTTCTTTAGAGAATCAATGACATCTCTGTTAAAGAATTTATTTTCTCTTAGCTGGAGCAAATACTGCACTTCAAAGAGAGATAGAAGTTTTATATTAAAATAGCTGCCTGCATGCAAGGAAAATATTCAGACAGAGGAAGGGGGAGAAACAGCAGGTTTTTGGGGGCTTCTGGGATCCCTTCACTGGTAAGTAGAAGGAGCAGAGTGATTGCTCAAGGATATTGTTTAGTTTCATCTGAGCCAAGCAGGTTAACTTCACCAGGGTCGTCCTCTTTTAGCTGCAAGAGAATGAACCTACACTTTCCTGGGTAAAAAGAAAAATGAGGTCATGTTGGCTGCATCTTCGAGTTTGTTATTGACCCAAAAGCAAGAAGGCAGTACTCTGGTCAAAAACCCTCATTATCGGGCAAGAACAATAGCGCTAGCGGTAGAAATAAAGAGGAGAAAACCTCCCAGCTGTGAAGGGGAAATCTCTTTAATAACCTCAAGGGTTAGAAAACTGCTTGGATTGTGGCATGTGGTCTCTTTGGACACAAGTAGAAACCAAGATTAATTACGATCATCTGGTAGCTAGAAGCAAATAAAACCCTAGAGAAGATGGAGCAGCACCACAGAAAAATAGACTTTATATTTTGTATTTCAACTAGATTCCCAAGCTTAATTGGCTTGGGGAAGTACCCATGACATAAGTGACTCTGAATTCTCCAAATCAATGTTTTCTTATAGTTAAAACAATTAGTGAGTACAGAAAACATTAAAACAGATTATATTTCTTTTTCTGGGGGAAAACCTGAGATTTGTTTGCTTTTGAATCATGAAAAAAATCAGAATTTTTTTTCTACTTCTAGTAAGTCATTAATGCCTGTCATCTGAGATGTCACTTTTGCCAAAGACTGTTTATAAATGGGCAATTAGAACTTACTGAAGCATTTTAGATAAAGCTTATTTAATTGATGAATGAACTAACACTATATATCAAGTTGTGATTTTTCTTCCTTAGCAAAAGCATAGCGTGGCATTAGAGATACACTGCAGAACTTCTTTTTATTTGTATAAATGTCAGGACCCTGGATTAAGAGTATATATGTACCATGGAAACCAAATGGAGAATACTTTGGTGTATACAAATAAAATAAAAGCCACTTTATACTCACGTCAACAATTTATCAATTTTTGTTGTTATTGTTGTGCATGTGTGCACATGCACATGTATGTGAGCGACAGAGTTAAGCAGGAAAACAGATTACACTGATTTTGGAAAAGAGTTGGCACTATTGAATTCATAAAGGTGGCTATCATTAATATAAAAATCACATTTATATAACGAATAAGGTTCAGGAAATTAGCAGAAAACTATCTCTGTATCAGTTCAATCTTCATGCAAGAAAATTGGAAAGGAAAAAGGTAAGCTAAAAGAAACTGCTTTTCAGATCAAAATTATCAGGTTTTCACTCTCTGCCTATATAACATGTACTATAAATTGTAATGATAATACAAGGATTGAAATTTAACATCTCTTTCACTCTCCCCTCCTTCAATTTAACAAAAGTTGATGATGTATCATGGTAATAATGTATATTTTCATGGTAATAATGTGTATTTGAAACTTAAAAATCAAAACTTCACAATGGATAATTCGATGTAACCTTCAATCAAAATACAAATTCTTTTCCTGTGTCTTATCAAAGCATTTTATAAGGTTACAACCTTTCTCGTAGAATATCAGTGCAACAACATGATTAAGATAAAGCTAAAGTCAGATGGCACAACCAACACAGAGAAATGATTAACAGACAAGTATCCTTTCTCCAGAATGGAGCTAGCTTGCAACCCGTTGATATCAACGACTTCAGCAGAGCAAACTGCATGAAAGCTTCAAACGTTCAAATTGGCAGATTTTAAACATTTATATCTTCTTGCTTCCTTTTTAAGAGTTGTGAGAAACTGAAATGCTGTCTTCAATGTGCAGAGGGAAAAGAAACATGCTTCTTCTTGAAAGTTCTCAATGAATATAAAAGTAAGTGAGAGGTCTCCTCCAATATCAAAGAAAAGCCTTAAAGCAGAAAAATGTTTTGTTAAGATTAGCGCTTGCCCTCCTGGCGGGACAAGCAAGGACAAATTCCTCTATTTCTCTTCTTTGCCATATCCTTTTTATTCAGAAATAAAATCACTTTAAATTCAGTCACACTCTATGGTGTTGAGCACTCAGCCCAGAGCTAAGGAAAAAGGAGAGAGAACCAGGATCTTCACTCTAAGGGACATAGTCTGGAGGGACAAAAATGCATGTGGCCACCCCATATGGAAGGAACTCATTCTTCCCTAATTCCAAGAGGTGATGTGCTTCATGAACTGTATGAAACTCTCTTGTTAAGGGGAGAAGGGACATTTAGTCCAAGCTCCTCCTGTTTCTATGTAGAAAGACTCCATTAGGTTAATATTTTCATTCTCCACCACAGGAAGAAAAAGCAAAAAATTTGATAGAGTAATTTCAAAAATAGAATTCAGATCTCCACACATGCTCTGTTCAATTTATTTCTCCTGGAACTTGGCAGGTGGCTGGGAGTGTTCTCTGTAATTCTCCCACCTGTGCTGTCAGAAATCTGCTTCTGCAGGGAAAACTTTAGATTATCCATCTTGCCAGCACTGGGGATAGGGACAAGTTTAATTATAGGATAAAGGATTAACAACCTGTTTCCCGGGACATGCAAAGACATAGCCTAGAATTAGCTTTATCAATCTAACAAAACAATGATACTTTGAGCTGCATCTTTTTTGACTCTTGAATTTAACTCCAAGTATGTTCTACACTTGGTTGGGAGAGAGGGAGTTTATTTAGTGACCCTTCCCTACAAACCCTAACACCTTCCAGCTGCGTAAATAAAACAGTTTTCATTAGTGAATGACTGGATTTCAAAGATATTTTCTTCCCCTCTATCCATCAGAAGAGCATAGCTGACATAGTAGCAAACAGGAAATCCTAGTGAAAGTCCACAGAAGGCCCAGATAAGTTAGCACTACCTCACAGATGTGATGATGGACTCTTTTTTGTGTGGGATGTAAGAAAAAATACTGAACATCTCCCTGCATTGTTTCATGTATCCTCACAGCAACTAGGTAAGAGTGATACTACAACTTTCTCCATTTACAAATGTAGAAACCAGGTTAAGATACATAAAATTACTTGCCCAAGATCTCAAAGACTGGGAATTACTGAGCCAGGGTTCAATCCTGAATCTGTCAGATTCAAAGTTCTTGCAGTAACCCTGTCTGCCTTTTTTATCTTACTACCACTCACGTCAACCACCTCAAAATCAATCGGTAAATGATTGATGAATTGAATAAAATTAAGAGTAGGATTAAAAACAAAATGTGGCCAGGCTCGGTGGCTCAGCCTGTAATCCCGCACCTTTGAGAGGCTGAGGTGAGTGGATTGACTGAACCCGCAGGTTCGAGACCCACCTGGGCAGCGAGACCTCATCTCTACAATAAATCAAAAAAAAAAAAAAAAATCAGCCGGGCGTGGTAGCGCGTGCCTGTAATTCCAGCTACTTGGAAGGCTGAGGCAGAAGATCGCCGGAGCCCAGCAGGTTGAGGCTGTGGTGGCCGGGAGCAGCCACTGCACTCCAGTCTGGGCGACAGAGTAAGACTCCAACTCAAAAAAAAAAAAAATGTGTATATGGTGAAGCATTAAAAACTACTCACTTCACACAGTTTTCATGTTCATGGACTTTGCAGTTGACAAGTTACCTAAAACTAGAATATGTTTAATAACAAAGAATCAGAATTACCATGAGAATAAAAACTGAAAGACTGACTCATCCAAAAGAAAAATTAAGTATCCTGTACTGGAAGTTTTTTTTTTTTCTTTGCAACGTGGGGACTAAAAGCATGATGACAGCCAACAGATACGTGTCAATGTATAAACAAGAATGGTGAGAGGATGAATTTAATTAAATGAAACAATTTGAGAAAATGGAAATTTAGTTCTAATTTAAGGGTAAACATTTTTACCATGAGAACTCTTACAATCTCAAGGGAAATTGAAGATCTTCTACTTTGGGCATTTAAAAATAGATTATATTTACCCAAGAGAAAAGAAGGAATATGTCCATACAAAGATTTGTACATGCTTTATTTGTAATATCCCCATACTGAAAGCAATCCAGATACCCATCGAGAGCTACTTGAGTAAACAGACTGTGGTATGTCTATACAATGGAATACTATTAATCATTAAAAAGAAATGCTGTATTACTACATTCAATCATATGAATGAATTTCAAAATTGTTATGCTGAGTGAAAGAAGTAAGACTGGAAAAGAGTATATACTCTCCTATTCCATTTACATTAAACTCTACAAAGTGATAGGTGGTCTGAAGGGAAGGGGCAAGAAATTAAGAAAGAAGAATTACAAAGAAACTTAAGAAAACTTTTGAGGTTGATGTATATATTTATGAGGTAATTTTGATGATGATTTCATGGAAGTATATGCCAAAACATATCAAATTGTACACTTTAAATATATGAAGATTATTTTATATCAATTACATCAGTAAAGTTGTTTAAAAAAACAACAAACACATTTTTTAAAATAGGTGAAAAAAACCAGAGGGTAAAGATGTAAGGCATTGTCCTGAAAAACAAAAGGACAGAATAACTATAACTTGTTCATTCTTTCTCCGCTATACAGCTACTTACTTCTCTCTTGGTTGACCACTTTTCATACATTCGTGATCCATGCAGTATACTGCTATTTGGAGCAAAGAATATTAAATAAAAATCCCACCACACAGATATAATGACTTATAATATTTGAGAGAACTACTGTCTTCATCCGAATTTAGTTTGAACATTAGGTTCATACCATTTGAGTTCTTTTTGTTAGATTTTCTCATCTTTAAACTTTTCAAATATACATAAAATTGTAAAAAGTTAGACATGTATGTAATCATCCCTTGACTTTAGAGTTTTGCTTCAAATTTCTCTAGAAAACAAACATTTTAGATAAAATCCCACTCTCCATTTTTTCCTCTTTCTCTCCAGAAGTAAGCAAAATCCTAAAGTAATTATACATAATTATCATACATGCTTGTATCCTTTATCATACATGTTTATGCATATAACAAATGTATATTCTTGCTTTTGCATTTTTAAAAGTTCCATAATAGTGTTAGAGTCAATATCTTTTTTCAGTTTACTAATACAACCTCTTTGGAAGACAGTGTGGTGATTTCTGAAGGAACTAGAAATTGACCTTCCATATGACCCGGCAATTCCCCTATTGGGAATATACCCGGAGGAAGTCAAATCATTCTACAAAAAAGATACCTGTACACGTATGTTTGCTGCAGTTCTATTCACAATAGCAAAAACATGGAAACAACCGTGTTGCCCATCAAAGCTGGACTGGATAAAAAAAATGTGGTACATATACACAACAGAATATTATGCAGCCATAAAGTACAAATATATGAACTTTGCAGCAAATTGAATGGATTTGGAGCTGATCATACTCAGTGATCTATCACAGAAACAAAGAACTGAGTTCCATATGTTCTCACTCATAAGGTGACTTTGAACAATTATAATGCTGTAGGAAGGTGATTGGCAGTAGCAGAAACTGTCAGGGGAAGGGGGCGTGGGACTTGTAGTTGGAGAAAGCTGCTAGGGGAGGGAGGGGCATGACTCATCAACAAGGGTACCTGCATGATCAATGTTTGTATACCTAGCCCTGAATTGTACCCCACATCTTTATAATAATAAATTAATTAAGTTTTTAAAACATTCCATAAATTATTATGAGGAGTATGGTGTTGTAGCTTGATATTTTTCCATTCACTATGTTTTGAGATTTATCCATGTTGATATACATCAATCCAATTCATTTATTTTGACTCTGTCCCACTGTGTGAAGAAATTGGTTCAGCATTCTTATTTCACTAATATTATGTCATGATTCTTCTCCAAGCCCTGTGGTTTTCCACATCTGGATGTTTCTTCCTTCAGCTCTTTCTGGCTGCCTCTGTCTCCTTTCTCATGCCACACCTCAGAGAAGCTCCCCAAACTACCCTATCTGAAATAACTTTCATCCTTGTCTCTTCTCAATGAATAGTTACTCTTCTTTTTTTCAACATCCTGTTAATTTCTTTTATAACAATAACTTTTTCTTTTGTCTGTTTGTTTATGCATGATTCTTCTGTTAAGTCCTCCGAAGTCAGGAACTTTGTCTTTTTGGTTCACTTTTGTATTTTAAAGAGGCATGCCACATTAGCAAAGTACATATCACATTAGAGGAACTTCATCAATATTTAGAGAAATAATGAATAAATGGCTCTATAGATGGATGACAGAAGGAAAGCCATTTCTGGTTTTCATTGTTTGAAGCCTTGTTCTATCACAACAAAGCAAAGGAGTTTTTTGTTTGTTTGTTTGTTTTTGTTTTGTTTTTAAGCAGAGGAGCACTTAAATTTCATATTCCATCCCGCATGGACCAATCTACCTTGGAGGGCTTAGTAGCTGCAGCTAAGTCCCCCTTAAAAATAATAAACTTTCTAAATGTTCTGGTTACAGAGTTTGGTAGCTACAGTTCAGTCCCCTAAATTTCTCTGTTCAATTTAGCAACTAAAACAGAAACTAAAATTCTGGCCGTTCAGCCAGCTTACCAGAACACATACTTTATTTTATTACCCTGAGAAGTGTTTCGTGAGATCATAAATAATTCATGGTGAGTTTCATAAATTATTTATGATTCATGTAGGACATCGATGATTAGGCTTGATATCTACATGAATACTTTCAAAAAGATTTGGATTAAAAAGATTTATATACGTACAGGGTGTATACCTACTTTTTAAATTTTACAGAGATTAGTTTTTAATTTCCTAACAAAAATTAGAAATTTTAGATAATGATTTTTATATAATATCTACTAATAAGGAACAAAGAGAATAATTTTGGGTATATGTGATTTTCTTTATTTAAAGTTGTTAATTTTGTTCTTCATATATCACTTATATTTAAAAGTATTATTTGTATTGGGGATCCTTTTAAAATGCTAAATCTTTATTTTTCAGTTGTACTCAAGGATACTTTAAATTCATAAATCATTTTTCAGATGTTTTAATAAAATATATAAAATAATATTTACCATTTATTGTTCACTTACTATATGGAAATCACAGAACTAAGTATTCTATGTGTTTGTCTCATTGAAGTGTCACAAGAACCCTATAAGGTAAATATTATTTTCCTTATTTTACATGCAAGAAAAAGACACTTAGGAGAGGATAGTTAACACGTCCAAGTAAGTAATAGAACTAAGCCATAAACCTCAACCTATAGTCTTAACTACTACACAGTATTAAAAATGAAGTATAGTATAAAGGAGAAAATAAAAATCACCCTTTATTCTCTAACCCAGATATCATAATTGTTAATAATCTAATTTATCGTTCATCAGTACTTAGAACTTGGGATTATATTATATCCATTATCTGTTTACTTAGTTTTGTATCATGAATATTCCCTCAAATTAAATATTTTTCTAAAACATAATTTTGGTAATTGACTATTGCTTGGTAATGATTCATTCTCCTTCTCAAAACTATTTGCAGTCTTCACAGTTTTTAACCACTCATACACCCATTAATTAACTCGAGTGTGCTTGTTTTAAATCATTCCATCTTCTAAATCATACATTTTAATTTAAAAAATAAAATACTAAAAATCCCCCAAATCAGTTACCTAGAAAGTATTAAGTAGCTGACAGAAAGTAAAATGATGGTATCAGTGCTTTTAAAAACTGATTATTCTTCTCAAATATTAAAATTCTTTGAATAGTTTTCACCATCATATAATGAATTTGTTGGTTAACAATCTGAAAGTTGCTCCCCAAGTATAAGCTGTGTTACATATTTCTTAAGTGTGAGGGCAGTTCTGTAGAAATGTGTTTTATTGATGATTATATATGATTGAAAATCATTGGCAGCACAGCATCAAGAGCAACAAATAAATAAAATATATGCGTTCAAAGTACAGCTTGGCTTTCTGAACCTCAGAAGGTCATCACCTGGATGGATCAGGCTGTCTCCATCTTCTAAGATAGTCTGCACCAGACTCATTAAATTTGATACAAGTTAACAATGCTCCAAGTCCAAATTTACAAAGCCATTCAGCAAAAAGATAAGGTATTGATAGCATGACCCATGTAAAAAAAGACACTGATAAAATTATGCTGAAACATTGTACTGGTGCATTAAATTACACTATTTAAGTGAAATGTTTTTGATCGATATCACTCAAAAGTCCCCAGATTAAATAAAAAATATCCACCTATTTATTCTTCCATCAAAGATTTTGAAATGGTATCCATGTAAGAGGTACAAATTGAATTTTTTCAGGATAAATGCATTAGTAACAATTACCAGTCAGCACAATCCTATCATCAAGTCTATAAAAATGGTTTTCAATTTAAATAGTCACTTTCACATTTCCTCCAACATCAAAGAACTTATCATTTGTGTGCATAATGTGTGCATAATTTTACAGAAGACTTTTTTATTTGATTTCTCTGTGAGACACTTTTGTACTATGGTTATATCATGTGAGGAAAATAAAAGAGGTTAGACTAGAAATTTTTAAACCCTATATTTTTAAGCTATTTATGCTCATGTTCATGATTGTCAGAAAGATTATTTGGATTTAATTATTGTATTACCTTACAAAATAAAGTCTTTACAGACTGCTAAATATATATGACTTTTAGATTATTATCTTAATTTTTCATTAAAATAGAATTTTATTATGATTTAATTTTTTTTTTTTTTTTTTTTTGAGTTGGAGTCTTACTCTGTCGCCCAGACTAGAGTGCAGTGGCCGCTCTCGGCCACCGCAGCCTCGACCTGCTGGGCTCCAGCGATCCTTCCACCTCAGCCTTCCAAGTAGCCGGAATTACAGGCATGCGCTACCACGCCCGGCTGATTTTTTTTGTTTGTTTATTGTAGAGATGAGGTCTCGCTGCCCAGGCGGGTCTCGAACCCGCGGTCTCAGGCAATCCACTCACCTCAGCCTCCCAAAGGCGCGGGATTACAGGCTGAGCCACCAAGACTGGCTATGGTTTAATTTATAAATGATTCTTTCAGCCATCCTTGTGCTGGTACAAGACAACTTTTAATAGTAAATACCACTACTCAGATAAATAAATATAAATCTGTTTAATATTCTTTTCCTGTTATGCCTACTTTTGAAATTGGTAATATATATATAAATATCTTTTGTTTCTAGGATTTGATTTCATTGCAATCAAAGCCAGAAATATCTGGTTAACTTATTCACTAAAATAGCAATATGCTGTGATTATTCAAAATATGTAATCAAATGAATTATAACTGCTTCTGCAGGAATCAGAAATTCAGTAAAAATGTTAACCTTCTTGTCATTGGTGAGTCACTATTGTGTAACCTCTTCACTGATGATATGTCTAGGTCACTAACAGAGGACGTACTATCATTCTGACAATATAAATTGGATTTGGCTTTTTTTGCTGTTTTTTATTTTTATTTTAAAGATGTGGGGTACGATTCAGGATTAGGTGTACAAGTGGACATCATACTAGAGAAGTTTGGACCTTCCTTTGGTCCCCACTTTGCATGATTTGAGATTGGATACCCTTATTGATGTTATGTGTCCACCTCACTTCCCTGGCAGTTTCCAGCTACTGCCAATCCCCTTCTACAATATTATGGTAAACGCTCAGGGTCTGCTTATGAGTGAGAACATGTGGTACTGAAGTTCTTTGTTTCTGCCTGCAACCACCCAACTCAGATCTCCAGTCGTTAGAATGAAGAATCGATCTATTTCTAGTATTTTATAATTACTGTAATAAATGTGTTTTGTTTTATCCAAAATGTTATCCAACTCCTCACTTACTTACTACTTGCCTAAGATTCAAAATATTCTTCATTAATGTAGAACATGCTTAATGTCCTTGCTTAATCTTCAAACATGAAAATCATTTGTCTTTGTGATAGTGTTGATTTTAAAAGTGGATTTCTGTTGAGTGTAGATTAAAATTTTTTAGCCCACTTTTAGTGGCCCAGTAACTTTTCATTTGGTTATAACAATCTAATTTTGTTACTCAATTTTGTAAACCTGAAGTGAACAGGGATGGGAAACCTTTAATTCATAGGAAAACTTTTACTTTAGGAGTGATCAATAGCAATCTTAAAAGATATCTCACCCTCATGATAGGTGACTGTGGGTTTCTGTGTGAAGGAGGTCATTTCAATGGCAAAATTTGAATCAGGGAAAGGAAATTTTGACCAAAGATAAGCATCTTTGTAATGGTTTACAGAAAACTCAGAGTAATTTACTTAAGGAAAAAGTGCTGGCAGTACAGTCTCTGAAAATGGCCATGACTAATCATTTCTATGCCAGAATCTTTATTTCTTACTCCCTTTTACAAAAAAATGAAAGCACTTGTGAGTTAGTGTTGAGTTTAGGATTTTTGGATTTAGGGTATGGGGGGATGTTTTTCTATCACACTTCGTCTTCTGTGCTCCTCATGAGTAAGTTCTGCAGATGTGCCCTGGGAATCTAGGTACTTCCTTATTTGATAAAGCCTGAAATCATATAAAAAACAGGACATGAGTTCTGTTTCATGCATAATAAACCAAGATAATGTCAACATTCTGTTTGGAAAATTCCTCCTTTACTACACAAGCTGAAAGTGTACATTTGTTACACAGTTGGGTGCTTTCTTTACTACTGACCTAGAACCAGATGCTCCCCGAATAGGAAAATATAACTCTATTCCCAACTCAATTGATCCTTGTCTATTAAATAAAACAAATGAAGTGTCAAGGAGTCTCAAAAAAGAAATATTAAGTAAGGCATATTTTGTTGTCTCCGGTTAAGTGCAAGGGTCATTTAAATTATACAATTAAAAATGCTAGAGAAGTTCTAGAATCATAGTGTTTTTCTGGACAAAAGGAGACATTTTGCCTCCCAGTAACTGATTAATCTAATGGATCCCTAGTTTATTTCAAGCAACCGCTCTTTTTTTCATAGTAGCTATCCAGTATTAGATCTGGATTTTGATTGACATCAATAAAGTCCTTCAAATTAAAAAAAAAAAAAAGAAAGAAACATTGAATGGCCAGAAAGTATACATTTACTTTCTAGTCCCACTTGCTATCGTTTCAAGTGAGATTTACTCTATGGTAGAGACATATATGTTCTTGAAATATGCCCTTGGGAAGTTCAGCTGCATGCTAGGCATTGGCTTTCAGGACAAGCAGAATCAAGCCAGGGACTGGCTTTCAAGTCAAGTAGAATCAGCTACTCCAGAAAGTCACTGCGACAAGTGACACCCCAGTGTCTGAAGGTCACAAGTAGAGCTACTGGGGTCTGAACCAGTAACCTTGACCTCTCTTCTCTGAGAATGATGAAGGAAGACAGAGAAGTGGGGGAGGCATGCCATGCTATGTTGTTCAACACAACCACAGTAGAAATTTAAAATGAAGAGGAAGAGCCTTTAGGGGGTGATTACTTCTATAGGGTAGAGCCCTTATGAATTGGATTAGTGCCCTTATTAAAGGGATCAGGGAAACTAGTCCTTTTATCCTCTGGCCCTTGGCGTCTAAGGAAACAGCATTTGGCCCTTCCAGAGGAAGCAGAGTTTAAGGCATCATCTTGAAAGCAGAGAATGAGCCCTCACGAGACACAACCTGCCCGTTCCTTGATCTCAGACTTCTTAGCCTCCATAACTACAAGCAATAAATGTATACTAATTACAAATTTTTTAAAGGATAGGTTTGATTGGTGCTACTTATATCAAGAAATTACATTCCATGAGTTTTTATCAATTTTATTCATAGGTGTAACCTCTAGAGCCAAGATAGTACCTATTAGAAAGTAGGTGTCTAATAAATATTTGTTGAAGAGATTTTTCAGCTCTTTCCAAAAGCTGATGTTCCAGTACAAAAGCTGACTCTTCTTTATCTGCATATGCAGATAGGAGCAACTATTTAATGTGGGTATACTGTTAACCCTTTTATATATGTTATCTAATTAATCTTTTAAAGAGCCCTGGAAAAATTTTCATTATCCTAATTTTTAAAATAAAATAACAACTTTTTGGTTTGTGTTTTCTAGGGAGAAGGTTAGGAAATTTACCCAGTTTTCCTGCACTAAGCAGCACTTAAAACAGCAAGTGAGAAAGAGGCTACAGGAGATGATTCATGCCATGCTCTCTATAGCTCATTTTGTCATCTGCAAATTGAGGGCAATAATTCATGATCTAGAATGAAGCATATCTAACATCAATGAACCAACAAAATGTACACACATGCAGAGCTCATCCCTCATCAGTGATATCAGCAAAAATATTTATGGAAAACTTTTTATACTGAATGCATAAAAATAGTCATGTTTAAAAAACACAAGCTTGAATCGAATCCTCTCTCTGAGGAGAATTTTTACAATGTAATTGCTGACTACACAATCCATTCATTTGAGTCAGAGTTCACAAAGTATAAAAGACCAGTGTCCCTTCAGTGCCACTCAGTTCTTCTTTCCACAGAGATTTTATGTGTAATGTATTGCTGCATTCTCATTGTTAATACTTTGCATCAATATTCACAATATGGTTTAATTTGTGGTTTTCTACCTTATGCAATCTCTGTTCTTTATTGGTGTTAAAGTGATGCCTATGTCATAAAACAGATCTGGAAGATTTATTTCATTTTGTATGCCCCACAGCTTTTGAAATAGCACTGAATTTATTTATTCTTTAAAGTTAGGTCAATTCACCTTGTGAAAATGTTTATTAGTTGGGAGCTTTTTGACAAATTTCTAAATATATGGTAAGGGAATATTCTAGGGTTTTTAATCCTCTTTTCCAGAGTCAGTTTACTAAATTATATTTATTTAGAAGACAATTCTAATGTACTAGTATAAATTTGAATTATCTTTGAATATTCTTTGTATGTCTTTATAGTGAATTTTCTTATATAGTACTTTGCATCTATTTGACATTTGCAACTCAAAACAGATTTTGCATATACTTCATAATACTATACATCTGCTTTTTAGGTAATTAATTTCCCCCTGATTTTTCTGAGTTTATTTTATTATTATTCTAATATTTTAAACTGGATACTCATTTTATTTGTTTTCATTTTTACTGCCTACTAACATAGTTAAGACCATAAATTTTTGCCTGAGCATAAAGCTCAGGAAGCATGAGCTTTGGCTGTATCCAATAGGTTTAACATGTAGTATTTTCATTCAATCTTTTCTAGATATTCTATAATTTGTCTAGGTATTCTGTTGATTCAAGAGTCGTTAATATAAAGCCTTTGCGTTTTCTTTCTTGGTGCTTTTTCTTTTTCTTTTTCCTAGCTTTTCTCAATTTGTTATAATTTTTAGTTTTATGGCCTTAGGAGCACAGAATGTCATATGTACTATTTCCACTTTTTAGAACTTATTTAGGTTTTCCTTGCAGCCGGGTATATGGTTAATTTTTTTTACTATTACAAAGGCACTGGAAATAAAAGATGTTCTGATTTTGTAGTCATATATGTTTCTGTGTAATTAAATGTGTGAGTATGTGGTTTCTTAGGTGTTTTAAATGATATCCTTTTTTTCTTACTTCCAGTCAATTTTCATGAATTATAAAATATGTATTAAAATCTCCCATTACAACTCTCTTCTATTGGTGTTCATATTTCATAATATATGAAATATATCTAAGTTTTTGGCTATGTGCTGTTTTTCACTCTGTAAATATTTATGCTATATTATTTAATGTCCAGGTACTCATAGCTACTATGCATTGTACACTTTACAATTAAAATATGAGAGGGGACCCACAGAAACCAGAATTATTTTTTGGAGGGCAGGCCTCTTGTAGTACAGGCTTCCCCCACTGGTAAGTATTCTAGGAAAACAACAACATCTAGCTAGTGTTGCTGTGAGAGGCTCCAGTGATTTTTTTTTTTTTAGATTCTTTCAATGTTTGCACATTTCATAATGAATGATTTATCAGCACACCTGCCCACACCCTGCTGAGTGTTCAGCAGTTTTTAACCAAAAATGGCATGATCACCATGCCTCACCCTATTCACCTGTTCTCACCACAAGTGACTTTTTTTTGTTTCCACAGATGAAAAAGGTATTCAAAGAGAAACATTTTGCCCATGTGGTATTCCACATGGGCAAACAAAAATGGCAGAAGCACTAAAAGACATCAAAATTGATATATTCAAAAGCTGTTTTGAGTAGTAGAAAAAGCATAATGATAGGTATTTATATTGAACAGAGAGTGCTTTGAAAGTGATTGATTTAAACATGTAAAAATACACATTGTTTTTGTAAATTAATTCCAGGTTATTTGGGGTCCAGTACTTTCTTCTTTATTTATTGCTTTGGGGCCTGAGTTCAATTTTCCAAATAGTAAGATTACAACTCCTGCTTTCTTTTATTTTTACTGGCCTGGCATGTGTTTATTCATTCTTTTATTTTCAGCTTTTATGACTCATTTGTTTTAGGTGTGGCTCTTGTATACAATATTAAATTGGGTTTTAATGTGATCTGGTCTAAAACTCTTTTTATTTTATAAGTAAATTTAGCTTTTTGTTGATATGACAATATGATTAATTGTAGTCTGTCACTATTTATTCATTTACTTACCAAGCTTCTATTAATTTTTTACTGTATGCCGTTCTCTTTCTTCTTCCTTCCTCTCTCCTCCATCATCTGATTTTAATTAATTATATTATCTTTCTTTGTATTTCAATTTATGGTTTGAAACATATTTGATCCTTTATTAATTGAAAACTTTATTAATTGTCAGCTTGACAACTCCCCACCACATTATTTTAAGTGAGGAAAAATAATTTACTCAAATTTCTTTTCTCCTTTTACTTGTAATTTTTACTGCTGTAATTTTTTCTGTACTGTCAGGGTAAATAGCACTCACACTTTGTTCTGTCATCCAAATTCCAGTCTTATTTTAGTGTATTAGATCTACAGTTAAAGATGCAGTACTCATCAACAGTGCTTTTTTATTCATTTTTTTATTTCCCATTCGTCTGGTTCAAGTTCTTTATGTATGAGAATCCTCAAAAACTTATCATGGGAACAACATTCTCTAAGAATCTGATGTTTAATATAGACATAAAAATCCTTGGTCATGATTTCTATCTTCCACTTTTTTTTGTAGCGGTTTTGTCACTTTCTCTTAGCGTTAATTTTTGTTGTGAACAAGTTTGAGGACAGTTTGATAGTTTTCTCCCTTGGAGGTGATTATATTTTGTTTTACTCCTCAAAGGTTTATTTATTATGATGATGATTTTGAGACAGAGTCTCTCACTCTGTTACCTAGACTGAAGTGCAGTGGCACAATCCCAGCTCACTGCATCTTTGAACTACTGGGCGAAAGGAATCCTCTCACCTCAGCCTGCTGACTAGCTGGACTATAGGCAGGCAGCACCACACCTCTATGATTTTTTTTAACTTTAAAATTTTTGCAGTTTAAAGATGTAGGGTACAATTCAGGGTTAAGTATGCAAATGTTCATTATGCAGGTACCCTTGTTAATGAGATGTAGCCCCCTCTCCTGGCAGATTGCTTCAACTGCCAACTCATCCCCCCCCCCCCCGGCAGTCTCCCACTACTGCCAGTCCTTTTCTTAAAGTATTAGGATAATAATTTCAAGGTCCGCTTATGAGTGAGAACATATGGTACACTGTTCTTTGTTCCTGTGATAGATCACTGAGTATAATCTCTAAATCGTTCCAAGTTGTGGCGAATTCCATATGTTTGTCCTTTATGGTTGCATAATACTCCAGTGTGTATATGTACCACATTTTTTTAATCCACCCAACTTCGATGGGCCGCATGGCTGGTTCCATGTTTTTGCTCTTGTGAAGAGTGCTGCAGTAAACATGCATGTGCAGGTATCTTTTTGGTGGGATGATTTGAGTTCCTTCAGGTATATTCCCAATAGTGGGATTGTTGGGTCATATAGGAGGTCAAATTCTAGTTCTCTCAGAAATTGCCACACTGTCTTTCAAAGAGGTTACACTAGTTTGCATTCCCACCAGCAGTGTAGAAGCGTAACTTTTTCTCTGCTTCCTCGCCAGTATCTGTTGTTCTTTGAGTTATTAATGATGACCATTCTTAATGGGGTTCAGTGGTATCTCAGTGTGGTTTTGATTTACATTTCTCTGATGATGAGTGAGGCTGAGCACTTTTTCATGTGTCTGTTGGCTGCCTGTATCTCTTCTTCTGAGAAGAGCCTATTCATGTCTTTTGTCCACTTTTGAATGGGGCTGTTTGTTTTTTTCCTTTCAGCACATATGAGTTGCTTGTAGATCCTGGACGTTAGGCCTTTATCAGATATTCAGTTGGCAAATATTTTTTCACTATCTGTGGGCTGTGTCCCCACTCTCTTGATGGTTTCTTTTGCTTTACAGAAGCTTGTCAGTTTGATGAGGTCCCACTTGTCTGTCTTATCTCTCATGGTATGGGCACTTGGGGTTTTGATCAGGAATTGGTTGACAGTTCCAATTTCCATAAGGGTGTCAGCTGCATTTTCTAAGACTCTTATAGTTTGAGGTTTTATGCTTAGGTCTTTGATCCAATTAGAGTTAATTTTTGTGTCTGGTGATAGGAAGGAGTCCTGTTTCAATCTTCTGCATGTGATCAGCCGGTTTTCCCAGCACCGTTTATTGAATAGGTTCTCCTCTCACCAGTGATTGTTGTTGGAGGCTTTGTTAAAGATGAGTTAAGAAGTTAAGATTTTGCTTCTGGGATCTCTATCCTGTTCCATTGGTCCTCATGCCTGTTCTTGTACCAATACCAGGCTGTTTTGATTATTGTAGCCTCATAGTAAAGTTTGAAATCTGGAAGTGCAATACCTCCTGCTTTGTTTATTTTTATGAGGATTATTTTGGCTATTTGTGGTTGTTTATGTTTCTATATGAATTTTTATATTGTCATTTCCAGGTCTGAGAAGAATGATGCTGGTAATTTAATGGGTATTGCATTGAATCTGTAGACTGCCTTTGGTAGGATGGACATCTTAACAATGTTGATTTTTCCTGTCTATGAGTATGGAGTATTTTTCTATTTGTTTGTTTCTCCTTGGATTTCTTTGAGCAATGTTTTGTAATTCTCATTGTAAAGGTCTTTCACTTATCTGGTTAGAAAGACACAGAGGTAATTCATTTTTTTTCTGGCAATTGTGAATTGGATTGTGCTTTATATTTGGTTCTCTGCCTGCTTGTTGTTGGTGTATAGGAATGTAACTGTCTTTTGCAATTAATTTTGTACCCCAAGACTTTGCCAAAGTCCTTTATCAGTGCAAGCAGGTTTTTGACAGATTCTCTTGGATTTTCGAGGTATAGAATCATATCGTCAGCAAAGAGGGATAACTTAACATCCTCCTTTCCTATTTGGATACACCTAATTTCCTTCACTTATCTAATTGCTCTAGCTAGGACTTAGAACACAAGGTTGAACAAGAGGTGTTAGAGTGGGCCACCTTGTCTTGTTCTGGTTTTCAGGGAAAATGTTTCCACTTTCTGTCCATTTAATAATATGCTAGCTGTGGGTTTATCGTAGATGGCACTTACTGTTTTGAGGTATGTTCCTTCTATACCTAGGTGTTTGAGAGTTTTTATCAAGAAGGGATGCTGACTTTTATCAAAAGTTATTTCTGCATCTAATGATATAATCATGTGGTTCTTGTTTTTACATCTGTTGATGTATTTAATTACATTTATGGTCTTAGGGATGTTGAACCAACCCTGCATTCTAGGGATGAAACCTACTTGGCCATGCAGGATGACTCTTGAGATGTATTGTTGAATCCAATTTGCTAGAATCTTGTTGAGGATTTTTGCATATATATTCATAAAGGACATATGCCTGTAGTTTTCTTTTATTGTTTGATCTTTACCCAGTTTGGGTATCAGTGTGATGTTAGCTTTGTAAAGTGATTTGGGGAGAATTCCACCTTTCTCAACTGCCTGGAATACTTTCAATAGATTTGGTATCAGCTTCTCCTTGTACATTTTGTAGAATTCTGCTGGAAAGTCGTCAGGTCCAGGGCTTTTTTTTGTAGGTAGTTTTCTTATGAGGAGTCAATTTCCTGAGTTGTTACTGGTCTGTTTAGTATGTTAGTGTCTTCTTGTTTCAACCTTGGGAGGTTGTGTGATGTCAGAAAACCCCATTTCCTTTAGGTTATCAAGTTTGTTTCCAAACATGTGTGCATAGTAATCTCTGATAATCTTCTGTATTTCTTCAGGTCAGTTGTGATTTGATCTTTTGTATTGCTGAGTGTGTTTTATGGGCTTTTTCTCTCTTTTTCTTGGTCATTCTGTCTAGGAGTCTGTCAATCTTGTTAATTCTTTCAAAGAACCAACTTTTTGTTTGTTGATGTTGTCCATGATATTTTTGTCTTCTACATTCCATATTTGGATTCTTTCTTTGGCGATATGGATTCTTCCGCTAAAGTTATGTTTTTGGTAATCTTGTCTTTCCAGCTTCCTTAGCTGATTTATTGGGTTGTTAACTTGTGATCTTTCCATTTTCGTGATGTGTATTCATAAAGATATAAATTCCCCTCTTAGAACTGATTTCATGGCATCCCAGAAGTTTAGGTAAGATGTGTCTTAATTTTCTTTTGTGTCCAGGAATCTTTTAATTTCTGTTTTGATTTTGGTGTTGACCCAGTAGTTGTTCAGCATCATGCTGTTTAGTGTCCATGTCTTTGGGAAGATTTGTTGGTGTTGATATATATACTGTGGTCTGAGAAGGAAAAGGCAATATTTCAACCTTATGGAATTTGTTTATGCTTGCTTTATGGCAGAGGATGTGATTGATCTTGGAGTACGTTCCATGTGGTGGTAAGTAGAATGTATATTCTGTGGTTATTGGGTGGAATATCCTGTAGGCATCTAATACGTCCATCTGGTCAAGCATCAAGTTGAGGTTCTGGATCTCTGTTGATTTTTTTGCCCTGATGGTCTATCTAGGGCTTTTAGTGGGGTATTCAAGTCTCCAGCTATAATAGTGTTAGAGTCAATATCTTTTCTTAGTTTGTTTAGTAGTTGCTTTATAAATGCCGGTGCTCCAGTGTTGGGTGCATATATGTTGTGGATGGATATTGCTTGTTGATGGATTGAATCTTTTATCATTATGTAGTGTCCTTTTGTATCTTTCAATTTTTGATAGCTTAGAGGTTGTTTTGTCTGATATTAAGAACATGATTAGAGGCCGAGCTCGGTGGCTCAGCCTGTAATCCCAGCGCTTTGGGAGGCTGAAGTGAGTGGATTGCCTGAGCCCACGGGTTCAAGACCACCTGGGCAACTTGGCAAGACCTTGTCTCTATAATAAATAAAAAATTAGCCCGGTGTGGTAGTGCATGCCTGTAGTTCCGGCTACTTGGAAGGCTGAGGAGGAAGGATCACTGGAACCCAGCAGGTCAAGGCTGCAGTGGCTGGGAGCATGCCACTGCACTCCAGTCAGGGCGATGGAGTGAGACTCCAACTCAAAAAAAAAAAAGAGCATGATTTCTGTCTTCTTCTGTGATCCATTTTTCTGGAAACTCGTTTTACATCCTCTAACTTTGAGTCTGTGTGCATCCCTTGTGGTGAGATGAATTTCCTGGATGCAGCAAATAATTGGGTCATGGTTTCTTATCCAGTTTGCCATTCTGTGTCTTTTCAGTGTTGTGTTTATTCCATTCATATTCAGGCTAATTAATGAATTGTGATTGTTTATCCTTATATTAAGTTCGTATAAAGTTTTTCCTTTGTTTGTTTCTTTTAGTTTTGGGATTGGAGTTGTGTGTTTATCAAGTTTGCTGTTGCGATGTATTCTCTGTTGATCTGTGCTCTAATGGTCTCTTGGGAAATATGTGTTCATTCTTTTTTTCCTTTCTTTCTTCTGTACTTAATACCTTTTTAAGCATCTTCTGTAGAGCTGGTCTGGAAGTTGCATAATCTCTTAGGGATTGGATACCTGGAAAGGATTTTAATTCTTCATCACTGATGAAGCTGAGCTTGCCTGAGTAGGAAATTCTTGGTTGATGTTTAATCTTTTTAAGAACTCTGAATATTGGACTCCAGTTGCTTCTTACTTGCAGTGTTTCTGCTGATAGCTCTGCTGCTATTCTGATTGGTTTTCCCCAGTAGGTGGTCTATCTTTTCACTCTTGCTGCCTTTAGGATTTTTTTCTTTTGTGCCTATTTTTTTAGGCAAATTACTATGTATCTAGGGGTTGGTCTTCTCATTTGATGTCTTGTGGGGGTTCACTGTATCTCTTGTTTTTGGCTGGTCACATCTGGAGAGATGGGGAAAGTTTTCATGGATAATCTCCTAGAATACTTGCTCCAAGGTGTTTTCTGTTTCCCTTTCTTGTTCTGGGATACCAATCAGGCATAGGTTCAGCCTATTGATATAATCACACATCTCTTGTAGGCTTTGCTCTTTCTTTCTGCATTTTCTTTCTTTTGTTTTCTTTTTTTCTTTTTTTACAGATTGGTTGAAAATCATGCTCTGGTCTTCAAGTTCTGAGATTCTTTCTTCTGTTTATTAATTCTGCTTTCCATGCTTGTTATCTTATTATTTCTGGATAAAATTTTTTATGACCAAAATCTCTGTTACAAGTTCTTTCAGTATTGTATCTTGTCTTTCTTGAGTCTTATTCACTCTTTCTGTCCATTCCCTAATCCATGTTGTAGTCTGGGGTCAGTCATTGGTGACTTCCATTGCTTGGGCTCTGAGGTCTCATTTTTCATGAGTTTTCACTTTTTTACACTTCAAATTACCTGTGGTCTTCCACTGGTTTTTCCTCATTTCTCTCTCTGTCTCTTTTCCCTTTAGTTCTGTTATTCAGTGGCAGTGGAAGAAGCTTTCATTTTAGATGTTTGCTCAGCCCTCTCTTCTTCCCTAATCTGGGCTCTGAATTTGTTCTATTTTGAAACAGCACTGTGGGTGGGAAGCTTTGCTGTCTCTTCTAGTTTTAAGAGTTGAATAAGGTAGAGGATGGGGAGCTAATATTCAGAAATTACTTGCAAATCACAATGTTCACCAATTGTGGTATGGGTTCTCTGAGATGCATTTTCCACCACCCCTCTACATGATGATGCAATGGGTATGTGTGTGTACTCCCTGAGTCCAAGATATGGTAACAGCAATGAGGAGAACAAAGAAAAGGAGAATGAAATAAGATGGACAAAAATTTTTGAATGAATAAAAAAACACAGAACAATAAAATCAGAAACCAAAGCAAAAAACAAATGAACACACACACACACACACAGACACACACACACACCAAAACAAACTGGAATAACCACTAAGTAAAATAAAAAAACAAAAAACAGCAACAACAACAACAAAAAAAAAAACAGGAAAACCAAACACACACATACCCCCCACAAAATGAATGGAGAAGAAAAAGAGAAAGAATGGAAAAAAAAAGGAATTCAGACTGAATCCCCACCCATATATTTACACACACATTAAACTAAAAAAAGGGGGAAGAACAAAGAGCAAAAAAAAACAACAACAACAACAAAAAGAACTGAAAGATGTACACTCAATCATTCACATACACACATAAACAGAAAACAAAAAAATGAAAGAAGAGAAAAAGACAAAAAGGGATGCCGGGCTCAGTGGCTCAGCCTGTAATCCCATGCCTTTGGGAGGCTGAGGTGAGTGGATTGCCTGAGCCCATGGGTTCGAGACCCGCCTGGACAACTTGACCAGACCTCATCTCTACAATAATTCAAAAAATTAGCCAGGCGTGGTAGCGTGCGCCTGTAGTTCCAGCTACTTGGAAGGCTGAGGCAGAAGGATTGCCGGAGCCCAGCAGGTCGAGGCTGCGGTGGCCGGGAGTGGGCACTGCACTCCAGCCTGGGTGACAGAGTGAGACTCCAACTCAAAAAAAAAGACAAAAAGGGGGAATGCAGATCAATCTCTCACATACTCATTCATGCACAAAGAAAAAATATTAAAAAGTTAGAAAAACTAACAAGCAAGCAAAAAAAAAATTTTTAATTAAAAAAAAAAATTCCCTGCCCTCTTGTAGTAGGTTCTGTAATTGTTCCTCTCATCTGTTTCTCTGTTGTCTCCTGCAGAACTTCCACCTCTTTCACTCTCTCCCAAGTATCTGGACAAGGGAAAGAGGAGGGGCAGTGGAGGTGGGTGGAGCTCCAGTCCTCTCCTCCCAATCCCCTATGGTCGGGGGATCCCTTCCAGTGGGAAAGTGCAGGATTATCTCTTCCCCAGGTACTCGTGTGGGGTGGCTCAGCCAGGCCTATCCTACAGTGGAGTCCTCCTATTGCAGCTGCTGTCAGGGCTCCATCTGGGTTCATCCCTCTCAGTTGTGCTCCAGCCATGTGGGTCAGATGTTCAGAAGATTGCTTGGAAGGAGGAGTGTTGGGTGAGCCCCAGACTCACCACTGATCTCTTTGGAGGTCTTCCTCATCCTTTTCTGGCCACAACCTTTGTCCCATAGCTGGATTAGGGCAGAGGGTTGGAAACCTAAGTCTCAGCACTTGTCAGGTTCCTCTGAAGTTTGTGCTTTCAGGATATTTCCTCTGGGTCATGATCAACTCCTGACTAGTTGATCCACCGGTCACAGAGATCAGGTCTGTTGCTCCATGGTTGGAAAGTCAGAACACTTTTCTATCCTGTTTTCAAGATGGTGGCAGGGTGCTTCTCATCTTCTGCAGTGGGGCTCTGCCTCTAGGCTCCTTCCATAGTCCTTGCTGGCAGTGTCTGGCCAGGTGCTGCAGTGGTGAGGTAGAGCCTGGAGCTGGTAGTCTCTCCCATTGCAGTGGTGAAATACAGCCTGGAGTTTGTAGTCTCTCCCTGCCACTTCTTCCCAGGAAGACTTTTGTCAGTTAACAAAAAATGGTGCTAGGCTTCTGTGACCTGGAAAGCACTAAGGACCATGCAGAGCAGCTGCAGCACCAACTGTTTCATCGGAACAACCGTGGTCACTTGCTCACGAGTCCCTACTTAGTCTCTCCCAGCATCTTCTTCCCAGGAAGGATTTTTTGATTTTAAAAAAATGGTGCTCAGCTTCTGCCTCCCAGGAATAGCTAGGGTCCAAGCCAAGCAGCTGCAGCACAATTCGCTTCACCAGAAGACCCATAGCCACTTGCTCCTGAGCCCTCACTCAGCCAGTCATTCATAGTCCCACTCATTCACTGACACGTACACAAATTGTCCATACACTCACTTACTCACACTGGGACTCACATAGTCTGACTGGTTCGACCACCATCTTCCTGATCCTCCATTTAAAAAAAATATTTTGTACAGGTCTCATTATGTTGCCTAGGTTAGTCTCAAACTCCTGGACTCAAGCAATTCTCCCACCTTGGCCTCCCAGAGTGCTGGGATTACAGGCATAAGCCACTATGCCCAACCTATTTATTTATCTGTGAAGTTCAATATGCTTACTTGGTTAAGACTCTATATTGTCTTTCCTGACCTAGTTTTCCCTGGAACATGATGTGCTCTTTCGTAGATCCAAAGTTCTTTTATTTCTATTTTTTCATTTTGTAAACACAAAGATACATGTGAGTGTTTGTTACATGCAAAGAATGTGTAATGATCAAGTCAGGGTGTTTGAGATATCCATCACCCTGAGTGTTTATCATTTTAATGTGTTATTATCATTTTAAGTCTTCTCTTCTAGTTATTTTGACATATATAAAATATTGTTGCTAAATATAGTCACCCTAATCTACTATCAAATATTAAAACTTATTTCTTCTAACTATATGTTTGTACCCATTCACCAGCCTCTCTTCATCTCCCCCTCCACCCCACCCACCCGTCCCAGTCTCTGTGTCTATTGTTCTGCTCTCTATGTGCATGAGATCAAGTTTTTTAGCTCCCCTATATAGGTGAGATAATGTGGTATTTTTCTTTCTTTGCCTGGCCCATTTCATGTAACATAATGACCCCAGTTCCATTCATATTGCTGCAAATAACATGATTTCGTTATATATTTTTGTTCAGATTCATTACTTGTGTTGTCTCCACTAGGGATGGCAAACTCTTTGTCCTCTGTATATATTCTCTTCTCTCTGATCTTTCTTTTTTTTGATTGTCATCTTAGACTTTACTGTATTCTCAACAGTATACAGGCTCTCATCTAATCTGTTTTTTTCTATTGTCACCATTATTTCTCTGATATTTTAATTATTTCCTCAGAGTTTCTGAGCGTTGTCAACTCTAATTTCATTTCTTTGTATTTTTTCACCATCCTCTTCGTAGCACTTGCTTTTCTGCACAGTGCTCTTATTTCATGAAAGAAATTTCTTCATCATGTGTTTATAACTTACTTTGCACATTTCTTCTGGTGTAAGATCTCAATTTCTTATTTGTTTTTTCTCTCTCCTCTCTCTCTCTCTTGCTTTCTCCTCTTTCCTCTCCTTCTTTGTACTTCCTTTTAAAATATATTAATAACAGAATAACAGCCCACAAAACCACCACTCAACGTGAAAACTAGAACATCAAATACATCAACTCCATGCACCTCCTTCATTCTGTCTCCCGTATTCACCCAAACTAATTACAATCCCAAAACTTGGCTTTATCATACTACTGACTTTTATAAATAGAAGTACATCACATTATATACTATATGTGACCTAGGTGTATATTATATAGATTTATTTTCTCATTAAAATTATATACATATATACACAATGCTATTCTAAAACATATATTGTTTGGCTTTGACTGTTTTCGTTCTTACAAAAGCCTATTAAACAAATGATATAGGAAGACATTTTCAAATGTGTTATCAATCAGGAAAATAACAATCAAGACTATAACAACATATTGTTTTATACTCATTCTATTGACGAAAATTAAGTCTGATAATATTACGTCTTGGGCAACCTCTTCGGGTACCCCCTCACTGTGGGAGCTTTTCTGTCCTCTTAATAAACCCTGCTATCTCAAAAAAAAATTATGTCTTTGAGAACTCTTTTACATAAACATTCCTGTCTCTTTCTTTTTTTCCTCTTGCAGCAAATATTTGTGCGTTCCCAAAAAGTTCTCAATTTATCATTCACTTTTGAGGGAGATGAGTTTTAATTTCTGAAACCAATCATTTACAGAAAAACAAATTATACAGAATGAGCAATGTTCTTAAATATCTGAAATTTTTGTTCTGTTTTGCTTTTGTAATCCAGGATTTTAGATATAGATCAGCTCTTTTCCTGAACACTTGAGTCTTGACTTAGATATACCTTCTACGTTTGGCACAATAAAACCAGATCCAGGAAACTCCATGCATTCTAGTTGGACATCTTGCTTCTACTCTCTCACAGTTATATACCATAATTTTATAGGTTATATACTTAGAGGTTATATATTTTGGGTTAAATCTCTCATCATCACAGATCTTACTCTCATCTTTAAAAATCTGTATTTGAGGGCACTAATGGAGTAGCAGAAACTGAATTTACCATATCTTAAGTCACATGAAATTCAGACAAAATATTAAAAAAATAGTTGTCACATGTTAATCTATGAACGAGAAGAAACAAAGGAGGTAAACCCTACAATTTTATCAACTTATTTCCCAAAGAAAATTTCCAGGCTTCTAAGCAGAAAAAGGATGAAGAGCCCAACAGTCTACCTGAGCTGAGGAGATGAGAGTGGGCTTCCAAGGATGCCAACACAACTAGAGTTTGTGAAGCAGAATACCCTACAGAGAAGAGAGTGCTACCTAGGAAAAAAATTTAAAAAAAAAAAAGCTCTGAGTACGCTTTGAATATTCTGATGAGTACAGATTAGTTTGTATGCTGAAGGGGACAAAACAATCCCTGAAGCTCAGACAGGACCAGAAATAGTTCATGTCCCCACAAACTAAAGAAGAACAATCTTGTAATTCATGGGATTCTGGGTAGAGTACTAAGAAAGGTATTATCTCAGTAGCAGAAAAAAAATAACCCTAAACTCTAAAAAATAAGCTCTAAATTAACTGTTCTCTTGCTGTAAAACAAAGTTTAAAAGTAGGACTTGGCTGTGTGTGGTGGCTTACACCTGTAATTCCAGCACTCTGGTAGATGGAGGCAGGAGGATTGCCTGAGCCCAGGTATTTGAAACCAGCTTGGACAACTTGGTGAGACCTCATCTTTACAAAAAATCAAAATCACTAGTTAGGTACAGCGGTGCATGCCTGTGGTTCCAGCTACTTGGAAAGTTGAGGCAGAAGGATTGCCAGAGCCCAGTATGTCGAGGCTGCAGTGGCCCTGAGCACACCACTGCACTCCCACCTGGGTGACAAAGTGAAGTTCTGACTCAAAAAAAAAAAAAAGTATTCAAAAAATTAAACTATCTTCAAATTATCTACGTTCATGAGCAAAGTTTAATAACACTTTGACAAATATGAGCAATCAGCAATATAAAATGTACAATTTCTGGCATCCAATAGAACTTAGTAGACACAAAAAAGATCCAAAATGAAATTTTAGAGATGGAGAGTACAATGTATGAATTTTAAAATGCACTGGAGATTAACAGTAGATTAGATGCTGATAATAAACTATTAATTGAAGGCATGGTAATAAAATCTATTCAAATTAAAACACAGAGAGAAAAAAGTCACATTACAAACAATTGTTCACAACAAGTAATAAACAGAATTTTTAAAAAAGTCTCCAGGGTTAAAAAACAAATCATACAGAAGAGTAAAGATAAGAATAACAAGAGACATCTCTTCAGATTCATTATAAGACCCAAAATAGTGGAGCATCTCCAAACACAACAAAAAAACAAAAAACCGACAGTGTCACCCTAAAATTCTATACTCAGTCAAATATGTCTTTTTAAAATATACAAAAATATTTTCCAGATATTCTAAAGCTAATAGGACTCATTACCAGCAGACATACACTGTAAAAAATGTTAATGGAAGTGGTTCTAGGTGAAGGAATATGACACAAAGTCTGGATCTTACAAAGCAATTAAAAACACCAAAAGCCATAATTATAAAATAATTGTCATTCTATTTTATATTGCATTGAAAGAAACTTTACTGTCTAGAGAAAAAAATATTATAATGAGGTTTGGGGTTTATTATATATAAAGAAGTAAGATGTATGACAACAGTAGTGTAAATACCAGCATTATCTTGATACAAAAGTGAGAAAAATATACTAGAAGAAAACTTTAGACCAATATCTCTCATAAATATAGACACAATAGTCTTTAATAATATTTTACAAATTCAAACTCAGCAACATATGAAAGGATAATATCTCATAGCCAAGTGAGGTTTATTTCAGTATGCAATGTATATTAAATTAATATTAATTAATACTTTTTAAATGTTAGTAATATTTTCAAAATTTAATATTACTCAATGTATATATATATATATATATATATATATATATATAGTATGAGTTCATTTATAAAATTCTAGACATTGCAAACCAATCTATAACGATTTATGAATGGTATCCTTGTCATGGTTAAATAATCATGTAGATGTAGTTTCATTAGTTCTAAAAACATATTTACAATATTTGATTTAAAGTTTTTGCCTAGTAAATCCAACCTCTGAGCTTCACCAAAGATAAAGTTGCTGTTGACTATGTATAAGTCATACTTTCTTGTATATTTGTGTAATTCATGACTTTTTTGTTGAAAAACAAATATTTTAAATATTAAAATATGTAAACTTCAGTTATTAGATTTCCTGTCCGAATTGTTGTTCTTGTTTTTATTGTTGCTACTCCCACTGTCATTGTTGTCTGTTTAGTGATTATTTTGGGCTAACTCTGTATGGCCTAAATTTTTTCACCTGTGCAGCCACTGAAGTCTCTGCTTGATTAGCTTAGTGGTCAGCTAATTATTGAACAAATATTTCCTTAAATTCCTTAAACCATAAGCTTCCTAGCTTTCCTGGGGCAAAGAGATGCCTTCAGTGCTCTGGTAGTTCTGCCTTAACCTTTATTATCTAGCTGTGTAAAGCCTCAAGATCAGCCAGAGGTTAGATGTTAGGACAATCTCAGGTCATTTCTGGGTGTGCCTACTGCCTTGTAGATTCCCCAGAAATATGTAGAGCTTTTCAAAGTCCTCTATAAAAATCACATTTCTCAGATTTTATTTTAATCTTTTTGACCAGCCTCTTGTTTTCTTTAGCTAGTATCACTGTCTCAAGCAGCTGAGATGTTAAACAATTGCCACTGATTGTTTTTGACAAATTTCCCTGGGGATAGACTTTCCTCAGTGAGTAAACTTTGAATCAAGTCAAACGAAGACAATCTCTGTGAATGAGGCATCCAGGAAGCTACTATATGGTCAAATAGCAACAATTCTCTGGGGATGGAGCTTCTTAGGCAATTCCAGACTTGCTCTATTCCTCTCCAGTGAGAGCTGGGCTGTTTTTTTGTTTGTTTGTTTGCTTGTTTTGTTTTTAACTCTTGTGGTGCCAATGCTGCTGATTTTCAAGGTTGCTCTGGATCTGAGGAAATGGAAATGGAAATAGGACAAGTTAAAATTCCAGAAAACCCAGTGGTCTTACTGAAATTCAACTATATTTTTGCATAAGTGCGTCCCAGATTGTTGCAAACTTTTTATAAATTTCTAGAGTCACTTAATAGTTGATTATGTCAGGTTGGCAGCTGTTCCTGGCGGCCTCGGGCAGTCTAGGGGCTCCCAGGACGCAGGCGCGGCGCGGGTCAGGCCGCTCGGTAGTCCCGGCAAGGGCGAGGCGGCCGCTCCACCCCGGCGGTGCCGAGGCCCCGGCAGAGTCCCGCACCCGCCCTCCCCCCGCCCCCTTCGTGCGCGTTGTCGGACCCTCAGGCTCGGCGGTTACAATTGCTTGTTTGGGGGCCAGGAGAAGATCTTGATGAATAAAGCAATCATAATTCACCTCTAGAAAGACTACTTATACCCTGGCAATTGAAATGCTTTTTATTTAGAATAGTAGTAAAAATGGAAAAAGATGATGGAAAACTAGACCAAGAGAATTGCTTGGACTTTTCTGAACACTTCAACCAACTTGAATTGTTGGAAACATATGGACTACTGATTCCCATTGGTTCTCAAAGCCTCTGGGTAGGCAATTCTGATGAAGATGAGGAGCAAGAGGGAAAAAAATGAAGAGTGGTATCAATTCCAAGAAAAGAGTCCTCTATAAAACCCAAGCAAGTTACTTCTGTGGGCTGCTGAAAAGAATCAGCTTACTACAGAGCAGAGACCCCGTTATGAAAAGGCCACTCAGACGGGTTCGGTGGCTCAGCCTGTAATCCCGCGCTTTGGGAGGCTGAGGTGAGTGGATTGCCTGAGCCCGCGGGTTCGAGACCCGCCTGGGCAACTTGGCAAGACCTCATCTCTACAATAAATCAAAAAACTAGCCGGGCGTGGTAGTGCACGCCTGCAATTCCAGCTACTTAGAAGGCTGAGGCGGAAGGATCGCTGGAGCCCAGCAAGTCGAGGCTGCGGTGGCCGGGAGCAGCCACTGCACTCCAGTCTGGGCTTCAGAGTGAGACTCCAACTCAAAAAAAAAAAAAAAAGAAAGAAAGAAAAGAAAAGGTCACTCATGTGAACATCAAGGATAAGGATGTCTATACCCCTCTTCACTGAGCAGACTACAGTGGACACTTGGACGTTGTCTGCAAGCTGGTTGCCCGCAAGGGGCAGATGTCCACGCAGCGACTGTGAATGGCTGGACACCCCTGAACAGTGCTTGTAAGTGGAATCAGGCCAGAGTGACCTCTTTCTTACTTCAGCAAGATGCAGATATCAACGCCCCAACGAAGGACCTCCTGACCCTCCCCCCCAACACACACACACACACACACACACACACACACACACACTCACACACACCTTGCCGCCAAGAGCAGAGACAGGCAAGGACACCCTAGAACTCCTCCTGATGAACCATTACGTCCAACCAGGTCTGGAAAACAGCCTGCAGAAAACTATCTGACATCGCCAGGAGGACAAGTATCTACACTATCTCTTTGAAATTGGGAGGGCTGCACAAATTCTTCACCTCAGTCTTGACAGTGCTCATAGTTTTCTAAGTACTGGTGCCTTCTTTGCGTGAGGTGTGAAATAGTCCCATTATAGGAAGTTGACGTCAAACGTTCTCTCACTACAGAAATCCAGTGATGCTCATTATAATGTTCTTCTGAACTGCCTGATGTTGACGACAACATGTATTTGGAAGTTGTTTGGATATATCTTTAGTGATTTCTGTGGAGTTTGTGGTTGTTATCAGAAATAATTTTAACTTGCCTATGCTTAAAAACTTGACATGGGTTACAGAAACGGATATTTTTTGGTGCTGATCCAAGAGAAATGTATTTTTAATTATCTCACATCCTGGATCTTTGTTGAGTAGTTAGTATATTGACATATATTTTTATCAGGTAACTCAGAATTTAATTTTAAAGTCTTAAGTATTCTGGTGCAGCCATTTGTTTTCATTTTCAACCAGAAGAAGTAACACTAGTGTCTTGAATCTTTATAAGTTAAAGAAAAAATACACCAAAACACCAGATCTTTGTCTTTTGAAAAAGTTTAAGGAAAATCATTAACTAGGTGTTCCATCCATGAAAGTGGTACACAGCCTCCCCTGCTGGAATTCCCACAGTCTTGTGGCTGGTCCTACCTCACCCCTGTCAGCCTGTAAGATCCTTGTCCTAATGGCAAGTCAGGATGGCCTCGTAGACGTGCACACAACTGTACCTTAGTCCCAAAAATCGCAGCACATCTACTGTCAAAACTGGTGGTATCTGCCTAGCCCTGCTGGTCTGAATTCTGCTCACAGCCTTTTGCATTGATGGGAAATGTTGCTTTCCCAAGGTCCTCATTTTATATAGACCACACAAAAAGGCAAAGTGATGAAGGAAAAGAAATTCTAAGGCTGGGGGGATGGTTAGGAGGTAGGGCTGAGAATTCCAACCCTCTAATCACATGGTTGATTTCCCTGGCAACGAGCTCCTCTTTCCCCATGCTGAGGATTTCATGAAAAGTCACTTCTTTAAAACAAAAAAAAGCTTCTATCACCCTCAAAATTTCAAGGAATTTAGGAATCCTGTATCAGAAACTGTAGTCAAAAACCAAATATCAGAAAATTCTTCTAGTGCCCTTATCTACAAGTATTTTAAAAGTTCTGCATTAGGAACTAGGGATAGAGATTTTGCTCTAATATTTTGTCTTTGACCCCAGTTCCTGAAAAGGAACTCCTCAGACCTTTGTAATTTCCTGAATGATAGGAATGTCTGACACAGAGCTCCTAAATCACTTAGAATTTTTTTGGGTGATGGGAGCACCTTTTGTTCTAATAGGACAACTCCTAGTGGGCTTTTGGACAGCTTCTGGAAGGAAGCTGGTTGCCAGGGAAACCAACCATGTGATTACAGAGTTGGAACTTTCAGCCCTAACTAGCAATCTCTGGGGAGGGGAGAGTGGCTGAAAGTTGAGTTGATGGCCAACGGCCAGTGATGTAGTCAATTATGCCTACCCAATAAAACTTCCATAAAAACCTAAAAGGACAAGGGTGTGGAGACATTTTGGGTTCCTGGAGAGTAGCTCTGCCTGACCCGAGAGGAAGTCTGGAAACTCCACACCTCTTCCTCTATACCTTGCCTTATGCACCTCTTCCATCTAGTTGTGCATCTGTATCCTTCATCCTATCCTTTATTAAGATAATAAACTAGTAAATGTAAGAAAGGCTTCCCCGAGTTCTGTGAGTCATCCTGGCAAATTAATGAACCCCAAGCGTTGTGGTGACTCTCATTTGTAGCTGGTTAGTCAAAAGTATAGATGACAATCTACTATTTGAAATTGACACCTAAAGTAGGGGGCAGTCTCATAAAACTGAGCCCTTAACTTGTGGCATTTGATGCTATGTCTAAGCAGACAGTGTCAGCATTCAATTGAAAGAGAAGACACTTAGTTGGTATCCACTGGAGAACTGATTGTTGGTGGGGCAAAAATCTACACATATTTTGCTTACCACAGGTAAAGTGTTCTGTGTCGTGCTGAGTGTAAAACTAGAAAAAATGTTTTCATTTGTGTGTGTGTGTGCGTGCGCGCATTTTTCCCTTTCACACTAGTCCATGGCTAAATGCCCCAAGTCAATCTAAATTAATCTGATTTGGAGGTTTGGTGAGTCAATTTTCACTTAGTTCTCTCACCTCATGGGCAGTTGCATGGATACATAAACTTACATGAAAACTTTTACTTCCATAGCTAAATAGAAAAAAGAACAATTGGAAGACAGAATCCAACTCAAAAAGAAGATAAAGATTGATGATTGTTGATTGATTTCGTGATGGAAAGCAAGAAGCTAAAGGTCTCAATCAACATGTTCAATTGAAAGAGACACACAGGTAGACCTGTTGCAAGTGAACAGGTTTGTGTCTTTGGCTTTGATGCCTGTGCAATAAATTGTAGAACCATATTTGAGTTATGAGTATTAAAGTATTAAAAAGATCATCTAATTGGATGTACTTTTTATTAATAGATGGTCATAACTGACTTTGACATAAAACAATGAACTAAATAATCAGTGGAACCCTCTGTTATCTCTCCTAACATAAAGACAATGAGCTAGTCTGTGTTACATTTTCTATATTTACAACTGTTTAATGAGCAGAGGTCCCTAGATATTTTTTTAAAAATCTGTTTTCTGGAAGATTCTGGGACACATTCCAAAAAGAACCAGATTCTCAAAAAAAAAAAAAAAAAAAAAGAAAGAAAGAAAAAGAAAAGAAAGGTGCCATAGTGTATCATATATTTATTACATTGAGATATTTAAACTTTTGGAAATTAAACAATGCTAGTTGAAAAAACACAATTTTTCAAATAATAGCATGTTAATCATGGTAAAAAAGTATATCCAAACATACCTACCCCAAAGGAATTATAGTAAATGCCTTTGTTGTAAGTTAAATTGTAAGTGACTAAGATAGTCTTTTAACTTGTACTATTTTAGGCACATCTATTCCCATCAGTCACATTAAGTCTACATTAAACAAAACTAATTGCATACACACGTCTTTGTGCTGAAAGCACAACCCTATCTTATGTAGACTCTTCTATCTTAAATTCTGCCTGATTTATCTAGGAACCAGAGCATATCAGTTTTCTGCATATAAATTTTAAAGAAAGATACGACCTAGCACTGTAATATATGTTAAAGACCCTGTTTTATTCTCAAATGTGTTCAAAGACATTTTATTTTTGTTAACAACCCTGATTAATTCTCCCAGAAACGGTATGTAACTCATCATATACCCAGCATTTAATAGTAAGAAGAATGTATTTCCTCTTGAAAACTCGGTCTTTCATGTTTTATAGAGAACTGCAGAGGATCAGTTAATGGTTATTGGTAAAATCTAATGAACTTGTTTTTGTTACTTATGATGTACTACATTTAAAAAATAAACACTCCTGGGCATTTTGTTATTTTCAAATTCAAGGAATTTAAAACCATTGTTATAAGGATTTAGAACATTCCACTGTTTCATAAACACTTATATATAGTCACAATCCCAATATACCACATCAATTTAAAAATAAATGTATTTCTCTACACCATTTTTCAGCAGTAACTTGGCAATAATAGAAATAAAACATAGTTTAGCAAAAAAAATCACTTGTATATGCAAAATTCTGTATTATGTTCTTACAACTGTGTTTTTGGAGTTTTACAAGACATATTTATAGGTTTTGAACTAGAAAAGCTCAAAAACATATTTTTTTTGAGAAATGGAAATTCATTGAGATATGCAGTTGGAAACTAATCATGCTCCATTCTAGTTATGAGAGTTGGTGTCCCTCATGTTTCTTTATCCAGAGTATTGAAATGTAGTTGTTAATTATCCATGACCCTCTTCTAGAGCCCACTCAGATGTCTAAGTCAGAATTCAGGCCACTGTACTTGATCTATAGTTTCAGAAAACTAGTCAGGTGTATATCTCTTTCCTCATAGTTTGAAAATGAATATACTGCTAAGTATTTCATATCCTGGCAGAGAAAACATTTGTATCTCACATGTCTACACTGGCTCAAAATCAGCAGTTCCCAGTACTCAATACCCGTTTGCATCCCCCTGAGAGATCTTGCTTGCACCAAACACATTTCTGAGAGAGTCAGATTTTAATAAAGATTTTACAGAGGAGGAAATTAAAAGGATTTCACATCAACCTCTGCCACATATCCTATAACATAAATACCTATTCAACTTGCATCTTCTTTCTGGTTATTCTGGTAGCTCTATCAGCTGCCAACTCAGAAAGAAGGCAGTGTTTCTTTTACTTTCTCTTCCTATCAAAACCTCGATTTTGCTGCCACAATGCATATAACTCATCAAAACTTTATTTCACTTGAACTGGCTTTCCTTGCAAATAAAATATTTTACCAACTGCAAAACACACACACACACACACACACACACACACACACAGTCTTTCACAAAATCTGCAGGAATTCATGGGGATTATTGCTTCTATATTGAAAAGGACCCACTTTTGTTGTTGTTGTTGTTGTTTTTTGAGTTGGCGTCTCACTCTGTCACCCGGACTGGAGTGCAGTGGCCGCTCCTGGCCACCGCAGCCTCGACCTGCTGGGCCCTGGCGATCCTTCCGCCTCAGCCTTCCGAGTAGCCGGAATTACAGGCGTGCGCTACCACGCCCGGCTGATTTTTTGATTTATTATAGAGATGAGGTCTCGCTGCCCAGGCGGGTCTTGAACCCACGGGCTCAGGCAATCCACTCACCTCAGCTTCCCAAAGGCACAGGATTACAGGCTGAGCCACCGAGCCCGGCTAGGACCCACATTTTTGTGCTTGTATCATTCTAGATCTCAAACAGTTACTCACAGAAAATCTTACAAACACCCTATTGGTAGCTGAGAGTACAAGCTCCTTAAAAATAAAAGGGGCATTTATTCACTTGGTTTTTATATTGAAGCAACCAACATGAAATATAAAATTTCCTCAATGCCTAATAAATTTAGAAAAGATGGATGAAGGGAAAGAGGACATCTAGTATTATCCAGCTATAAACTCATGTAAGTTTGGCAGTTTCTACATTAGAAGTATTTATCATTATTTTTTTAAGGGGACTACCAGAAAACAGTTTTCTTGTTTTTGAGGGAAATATGGGCATCTCAGATTCTGTTTAATGCATTCCTTAAGTATAGAATCACCTGAACATAACCAGCCACAAAGACACTTGGTATTTTGAAAGGCTCCTCAAGCCATTTATTTCCAAGGGCCAAACCATGCCTTCCAGCTCATATTTAAAGCACCATAAATTCTTAGGTCACATGTCACATATTTAGAGAGCAGGGTCATGAGAACAGCCTTGGACAGTGTCAATAAGAATGGAGAAACAAGAATAGCTGTGAGCTAGTGATTGGATGGCAGGGGAGTTGAAGAGTGAGGAAGAAGACAAGAAAACACCAAGATTACAATCACAGAAAAGTAAAGCCGACTTAAAAACACAACATTCTGCACAACAATGCTTTCTTATTGGAAGATTCAGTCCGTCAAAAGCTTTTACTAAGCACTTACTACATAACAAACACAGGTTTTGGAGCATATATTGTAGTTGAATTAGCTTCAAAACAAAGAAATTTTTTTTGTAAATATGAATGAATAGTCACTTTTAAGGGTTCTACCAGGCCCTAGGTGGAAAATAGAGATCACTACATGCAGGATGAGCCGTGCCTTCAAGGAGTTCATTATCCAGTGGGGCCTCTGAGATATACACACCTGATTTAAAACAGGTGCTCATTGTGGCTCTCTAGATGAATGTCATGTTCATACAGAGGTAGAAAATGGAGCAGTAGTATATGATTTGGGGTTCAAATATTAAGGAAGCACAAAGGAGAAGGATGATAGTTCTATCTAGGTGAACAGAGAAGGCTTTATAAAGGAGGAGGTAACAATGGACCATTTTGTGTCTTAACTAAGCTCATCTCTTGCTTTCATTATTTTTTCTTTGCATCTTTTGCTCCACTTCCTCAATCATTTCAAGCAGTCTCAAGACAGACTAATTTTTTTTTTAGATCTGAACAGCCAATGAGCTGTATATTGATGTTAACCTAAATTTATGTTAAAATGTTTTTGCTTAATATGGATTTATTAAATCAGCTACAATGTATTATGCTTCCATTATGAGCCAAAATTTTGATAGTGTGTTTGTCCTCCTTTAACCATGGTTTTGCTTTCTGTGGTTTCAGTTACTGGCAGTCAACCTCAATCCAAAAATATTAAATGGAAACCTTCAGAAATAATTCATAAGTTTTACACTGAACACCTCTGAGTAGCATGATCAAATTTTACTCCATCCTGCCCAGGACATAAATCCTTCCCATGGCCATATATCTGTGGTGTGCATGGTACTCACTCAAGCTACTTCAGCTGTCAGATCAAGTCCTGGGATCAAAGCAAATACTTATTTTACTTAATAATAAAAGTGCAAGAGTAGTAATGCTGACATATTGTTTTAATTGTTCTATTTATTATTAAGTATTGTTGTCCACATCTTATTGTGTCTAATTTATAAATTAAACTTTATTATAGGTATGTTTGTATAGGAAAATACATAGTATATATAAGGTTTCATATAAGGTACATGTCTGTGGTTTCAAGCATACACTAGGAGTCTTGGAACACATGCCCTGAGATTAATGGGGAAGTACTGTAGGTTTTGCACCCAGTATTTTAACACTCCTAAGATAAAAGTAAGCATATTATCAGGATTAGTTTCAGCTATGAATAACAAAGCTCAGTAAGATAGAAGTCCATTTTCTATCACATAAAAGTCCAAAGGCTGATATATTAACTCTGCTTCGTCAAAGAAACCAGGTTCATTCTAATGCACTATTCTGCCACCCTTAAGGTATGACCCAGTCTTCTTTGTCTAAGAGAACAACTGGACCTCCAGTCATCATATCTGCCTTCCAGTCAGCAGGATAAAAAAACAAATTGAGAATAGAAGAGGCAATGGTGTCACATGAGACACCTTTTAAGGAAAGTTCCTCAAAACTGTTCTAATTACATCCAGAAATTAATCACATGGCCATATTTGCCTACAAAGGTAGAAAATGCAATCTTTATTTGGGACAACAGAATTGTCAGCTAAAAACTGTGAATTTGATTCGTATGGAAGAATGAGGTAATGAGTAATGATGGATAATAGCAGTTTCTGCTACAATTATAACTCTCATTTATACAGATGGAGAAATAGAAATGAACACTCACAGGGCAACTTATTACTGATAACACATCTGGTTCATGTCAGAGCCAGCATATGAATTCTTTTCTTCTTGTTCCAAATTCAGCACTGATTTCACTATACAACATCAGCTTCCATCAGTTGAAATGTGAAATGAGTCCTTCGTTACAAAGTTTTCCCCCTCAGATCTGACACATTATCACAGTTATAAACTTAATTTTTTTCAAGCAAATCAATAAAGTCAACACATTACATCAACCATTATTCTAGCCTTTGACATTCTTTCTTCATTCTTCTGTAATGTATCAAAATCTGGATGATAGTTTCTAGTTTAGTACTATTTTCTTCTATTTTTTGCCTCATTATCCTGACTGATATAAACACAATTTTATTTCTTTATCCTCAATATTGTATACCTAATACCCAACTGTTCTGTTACAGCATTATGCACTGTCCTGAAACATCCCTTAAAATCTTCCCCCCAACATCATATCTAATAAACAAAACCATCCACCATGGTGGTTTTACATGATTCACATTTACCTTTCTCATCATCCTCACCTCTGCTAAACTTTTTGAAAGACTCTCTTGACTGACTCTCGTGATCCTCCTCAAAGACACCCAGAATCCAGGAGCCTCAATGCTTCTAAATACTTATGAAAAATGCTAGTTGCATTTTTCAGATGTATGAAGACCTGGCTTCCCAATAACTCTAGCATTTATTTTTAGATAATCTCCCTTTTCAATATTCTCTATACTACAGTCTCATTTATCTGCCATATCAAATCCATAATATTTGTCACTTTTTTCAGAGTATCCAGGGCCTGAACTTTTAAAGCCATCACATCTTGTGCGTTTCTCCTTGTCACCATCACCATCCTTGCAACTCCTGACATCTGGAACCATCTCCTACAACTCCTGGACACTTCATCAATCTTTCAATCTCATAATATAAGAAATCTTGCCTGTCAAATGGTTACAATTTCTCTCCTTTCATATTTGAAAAGTTTTCTTACCTAACTCTCAAGAATAATACATAATACAAAACTTTTTTTCTATTGTTTAGTAAACTAGCAAGTACTTAATTTCATTTGTCAATTAGCAAGTACTTAAATCTGAATGCAAGCATTTCTCAATGAATATGGGGGGACAGGGTTGAGGAGGGAGAAGGTCAAATATGGGCCCTTTCTTCTGTTAACAAATCAGTGTAAACTGATACCTACATGCTTTGCTGTTGCTAAAAGCCAGGAACAACTACATCACAAAGCCTGGTGTTCACTATACTTAAAATAGAGAATAATGGAGCACCTCCAAACAAATAGGAAACTGTAATATACAAGGGGTGTTCTGCTGGAAATATAAAATATGAGACCACAGACCGAGTGGTTTATGAACAGCATCAGGTCTCAGGAGAATGTTTCCCCTATAGACATACATTAGTGGTTTAATGACAGTGCTTTTGACAGTTTAAACCATAAATTATTTCATACTATTTTCCCTCCTAGAAAAAATACTTTCAGAACCTGAAGATTGGATGAAGACATCTACTTAGCAGGAAAAGAACCAAATTATACAGTAATTTTTTTTTTTTTATTAAACATATTGGTGCAAAATTTGTTTTATTTTGACAAGGTCACTGAAAATATTTCAATGGAAAATGATTGGAAAGAAGTTGTTGTGGTTTTGCTCTAAACATTTTTATTTAAGGTGTTTCCTTTATGTTGTGGGAAAATATCAAGATTCAGTTTGAAGGATATTTTAAAGGATCTAACTTCAAAAGTTGACTCTCAAAGCTACAGAAATAGTTGAGATGACTCAGAAACTAGCTCTACCCTTAGTTGATTTCAAATATTTTTCTATTATATCTAACAATTTCATTTTCTTCTTTTTCTTTTCCTGAATTCTTTTAATTATTGAGTATGCCTATGGTAAATATAATGATATTCTATCACCATTTTCAAAAAGTTAAATATTTTATTATATCCTTATTTTGTCTATCAAATGGTTTGCTGTCACTTTTTTCTTTTAAATCAAATTTTTTATTTAACCATTTAAATTAGCTAATGTACAAAATTTAAAATAATTACCAAAATGATTTTCCTAATCATTTTATCATTATAAGTAAGCTGAGTATATAGCAATTTGGACTTATAAGCAATGATTTTCTTAACTAATTAGATCTCTGGTTTCAACTTAATACTGTTTTAATTTTAAGACATAGACTATAGATCTATATTTTGTAGCACAGAGAAATATGTAAATGCTTAAAATTAACTATTTTTTCTTTAAGCCAAGATGTAACTCCCAGTATTTGAGATGTATACTAAGAAGGAATCTTTGGTAAATCTTCAAATGATTTCAGACTTAAGAGTGGTAACTGCTGTTCACCAAATATTCCCAAGTCTCTGCCTTCTGGCTCATAGTAGGATTGTACGTCCTATTTTACTTGTCTTGGGACCATGTGACTAGTTCTGTCCAATGAGTTGAATATGTCACTGCTGGTGAGACAGACTTCGCTGAGCTTCTCTTTTGGTAAGGTGATCCATAAAGTTAGAGACAGTGGCCTCTTTGTCAACCCACATCTCTAACTATGTTGTGTTGAGCCTCCTGACTCAAGGTGGACACATAATGTGAACCAGAAATAATCATTTTAAATCACAGAATTATGGGGGTAGATCTTTTTCTTTTATTTTCCCATAGCAGAATCTATCCTGACTAAAACAGAATGTTTAGACTCTTGAAATGTTACTGTCTCTATCTTTTCAGCCATTTATTTAAACATGATATTTATTTTAGTCCACTTTAAGGAAAGTTGGTAAAGATAATAAAAATATATATAGATATATAAAGATCAGTGAACTAGAAGATCAAGAAAAGTATTTCTAATATTATAATACATGAAAGCACAAAAATAGATTTGAAAATGTATTTTCTTAGTTACAATATTAATTTTTGTTTTTTTGCTTTTTTTTTTGAGTTGAAGTCTCACTCTGTCGCCCAGACTGGAGTGCAGTGGATGCTCCCGGCCACCACAGCCTTGACCTGCTGGGCTCTGGCGATCCTTCCGCCTCAGTCTTCTGAGTAGCTGGAATTACAGGCATGTGCTACCATGCACGGCTGATTTTTTGATTTATTGTAGAGATGAGGTCTCGCTTGCCCAGGCGGGTCTCAAACCCGTGGGCTCAGGCAATCCACTCACCTCAGCCTCCCAAAGACGCTAGATTACAGGCTGAGCCACGGAGCCCGGCTTTACAATATCAATTTTTAATTATAAAAGAGGAATTGCACATTAAAGAAATAAAACTGTATGTAGAAATATATAAAGAAAATAAAATAATCACTCCCAGACATGATTACATAATCATATTAACTTTTTTATGTTTTTTGTCAATCTTTTCCTATGCATGCATTTAGAAATTTAATAATGTGCATGTGAATTAAAGAATTCAGGTAATAAAACATAAGAAGCAAAAGTAAATGTACTTAAATATTCAACTGATTTTATAGAAATGAAGCCTTTTCTCAGCATAAATATAAATTGGAAACCACTGACAAAATTAATTACATTAAACTTTAAACTCATAAATGTCAGGAACATCCTGAAAGGGATATGACAAAATGTATTTTTATAGCCTAAAATTAAAGATATTTATATAAAGCATAAATAACACTGGGCAGGAAAAATATTGATATTTTTACACTTGAAACTAATTTCAGGCTTTATATTTTGTCACACTCAGAATATATACTCAATTATCAAAAGAAAATTTACATTAAATTATTTACAAAATAATGTAAAATATCAGTGCCATTATTAAGGGATAAATTGTGTAAAACAGACGGAAAATTCTTCAGGAATTCAGAGAAAGGAAATATATGTGAGAGTAATCATAGAAAAATTCTCAGCGAAAATAGGAACTGAGTACAGCTTTGATTTTTCATAATAAAATGAATTTCCCTTATCTTTGCATTGGACAATATATGAGCTCAGTCTTAAAATATATTGTGATGGAGTACATGATTAGAACAAAAGCAGTAAGTACATAAGACAGAACAGGTATAAAAGTCCCCAATCTACCTGTGAGGCTAGCCCTGGAGGGACGGAGTGAAGGTCTAAATCACGTCTGGGAGAACTGGCAAGGCTAAGTTTGATTTAGGCTCGTATTCAGACACAGAGCATCTGCTATTATTTGATGGTAAGTGATCAAAAGGCATGTCAGAAGACTGTCATGATCTTGGGGACAGATGCTCCAGTTTAAAGCAGGGCTGCAGTACTCCATGGGTGTCCAAGGACAGGATCTAACCTCCTGGCAGATGAACTGGTAAGCACTGAGGAGGATGCTAGGGACTGCCCTACAACCTACAAGCAGATTATTGCTTGGAGCATGGTCTGACCTCTAGCAACCACCTTGAATACAAAACAAGAAATAAGGCTGAATCCAAGCAATATGGTTAGAGCCATCCTCACTAGGAACTCTAAAGAGAAGATGAAGGTGCCTGAGAAGCTTGCCCAAGCCCATTAGATAGAGAGCTTCAGTCAGCAAAGCTAACTCCAGATTCTACCTGCTAGTACAGGGAGGACTTCTAAAACAAGTCAGATTTGGGCTCCACGTTAGGGTGGAGCTGAGCATGTAGACCAAATGTCTTTGTTTTCTTGAGCTCTACAGAGTTTGAGAAGTCAGAAGCTAACTTTTCCCAATTTCCCAAATGCTTCCATATGTACCATCTTATCTGAATGCCTATAGACCTTTGAAGCAGGCAAAGAAGGTATATTTCCCTTATTTTGGAGAGAAGACATGGCATGCCTACTTTCTGAGGTCAGTAAAAGAAGTGTTCTATCTCTTACTCAATGTTCTTGCCTTGAACTGCAGGGAATCATGGGACCTTCTATAACAGGGTAATGACACAAAGAAAAGACAGATTTTGAAAACAATTGTTTTGATTTAGCCAGGTGACTAAAACTTGTTATCTTTAGAGAAATAAAGTTGTAAAACAATATGAAACTTCTATGTTGTGAATCATATACATATTAGCCTACTAGGGCTGCCATAACAAAATACCACTATCTGGGTAGCTGAAAACAGAAATTATTTCCTCAGTTCTGGCAGCTAAAAGTACAAGAACAGAGAATCTATGGAGATGGTTTTTTTCTGAAGCCTCTCTCCTTGGCTTACAGATGACCGTCTTCTCCCTATGTCTTTACATAGTCTTCTTTCAGTGCCTGTCTGTGTAAAAATGGCCCCTTCTTTGTTTTTGGGGGGGGTTGCATTAATTTTATTTTAAAGATGTGGGGTACAATTCAGGGTTATGTATACAAATGTTCATTATGCAGGTACCCTTGTTGAGGTGTGCCCCTCCCTACCCTGGCAGTTTCCCTTGACTGCCAATCCCAACCCCCTCTTCCCTGGCAGTTTCCCACTACTGCCAATTCCTTTCTTATAGTATTATGATAATTGTCCAAGGTCCGCTTATGAGTGAGAATATATGGTACTCTGTTCCTTATTTCTGTGATAGCTCGTTTAGTATGATAGACTCTAAATCCATCCACGTTGCTGAAAAGTCCATGTTTGCCCTTCTTTATGGCTGCATAATATTCCATAGTGTATATGTACCACATTTTTTTGTATCCAGTTCAGCTTCAATGGGCAGCATGGTTGGTTCCATGTTTTTGCTATTGTGAATAGAGATGCAACAAACATGCATGTGCAGGTATCTTTTTGGTAGAACGACTTGAGAGTTCCTCCAGGTATATTCCCAATAGGGGAATTGCTGGGTCATATGGAAGGTCAATTTCTAGTTCTTTCAGAAATTGCCACACTGTCTTCCAAAGAGGTTGCACTAGTTTGCATTCTCACCAGCAGTGTAGAAGTGTTTTGTTTTGTTTTTTTCTTCTGCATCCTCGCCAGCATCTGCTGTTGTTTGTTTTATTAATTATGGCCATTCTTACTGGGGTTAGGTGGTATCTCAGTGTGGTTTTGATTTGCATTTTTCTGATGATTAGTGAGGCTGAGCATTTTTTCATGTGTCTGTTGGCTGCCCGTATATCTTCTTTTGAGAAGTGTTTATTCATGTTGTTTGCCCATTTTGTAATGGGGCTGTTTGTTTTTTTTTCCTTTTGGTACATTTGAGTTCCTTGTAGATCCTAGATGTTAGGCCTTTGTCTTATATACAGTTGGCAAATATTTTTTCCCATTCTGTGGGCTGTCTCCCCGCTCTCTTGATGGTTTCTTTTGCTTTGCAAAAGCTTGTCAGGTTAATGAGGTCCCACTTGTCTACATTATCTCTTATGATATGGACACTTGGGGTTTTGATCAGGAATTGGTTGCCAGTTCCAATTTCCATAAGGTCATCTCCTGCAATTTCTAAGATTTTTATAGTTTGAGGTTTTACATTTAGGTCTTTGATCCATTTAGAGTGAATTTGTGTGTATGGTGATACGTAGGGGTCTTGTTTCAATCTTCAGCTTGTCATCAGCCAGTTTTCCCAGCAAATGTCCCCTTCTTATAAGGACACCAGTATTATTGAGTTAGGGCCCACATTTATGACCGCATTCATTTTACCTTAATTTCCTCTTTAAAGGACCTGTCTCAAAATATGGTCACATTCTGAGGTACAAGGTATTAGGACAACAATATATAAAATTTAAAGGGACATAAATCAACCCATAACAGATGGTTTTGAAAATCACAGTTCTGGAGTTAAGAATAATACAATAGAAAATAGGAAGCCACTGAAAACTTTTGAACAAGTGGCATCATGAAAGTTATGTTTAAGAAAGATTAGTTTGGCAATTTTGGCAATGTATTGTAAAATGTTTCTCAGAAAAGATTAGAAATAAGGTTACCAACTAGAAGGCTGTGGAGATAATCTTGAAAATGTATTATAGGAATATGGGGATATTTCCTAAGATGTGCAACTTTGAAAGCATGAGACTCTCTTCTTTTTTTAAGCTTTGAGTAAGAGTATGTCATACCACTTATTTCTACATTTCTGTAAATGGTACCATGAAGAATTCTGATTAATACTATAATAGAGGAGGAAAAGCATATAAAAGAAGTACATAAAAGTTAACAGAGATGTATTCTAAATGCTACATTAATGTTATATAATATGAAAATTATCATATAATATGCTACTGGCATAGTAATTTTTGCCCATCTATCATGCATTTATTGAGCAACATGTATCAGGTAGTAACCATGTACTCTATATGGAAAGTAAAGGGCTTAATCCTCGCCTAGAGGAACCTAAGTTATTATTTATGATCCCTAAAACTGTGTGTTTTTCAAATTATTTAACATTTTTGGTGTCTTTGCCAAAAATCTCCTCCTCTAGGGTTTAAGCTCCATGAGGAATCATTAATTTACCCACCCATAAACCACTGAGAAGCCATCAAGTTCCCTTTCCATTGAGAAGCAGGGCATTTTCTTCATAAGGACAGTTCTACTATAAACATGCCTGAAAACACTTTCAAACTTGAAACCTCCACTAAGTGCCTTCAATCACCCTAATTCTCACTGACTTCAAAGGGAGCTCAGAAAAGATATAGTGGAGAAACAAGAAGTTGGCAGGAGTCGTACCAACACATCCTCAAACTATAGTGTGTTAAAAACACAAACCTTTCATGAAGCTAAGTGCCAACAAATGATACTTAGCATTTTCAAAGAGCTTTCCAATAGTCTAATTAAATGTTATGAGGTCAATCAGTATTATTAGCCTCATGGTGTAGATAAGGAAATGGGAACGCAGAAAGGTTAAGTGATGTGCCCAGGCATTCACAGTTCAACGGTGTTCATGTTAGTGTCTCAACTCACAGGCCGTGGCAATGACAACCACAGAATGCTTCAACCCATCTTCCAGTTCCCCTAGAAATGTTCTGGCTCGCTATAATTCACCACTTGCCATTTACAAGCATTCTTTATAGCTATTAAAGGTTTGATTTAGCTTCCAAAGGTGAAGGTACACATCCTGCATCAAAAAACAACCAAATTTCTCCTCAAATGGCTCCAAATCCAAAGAAGTATATTAGAGACAGATATGATTCTGCTGAACGTAGAACTCTGTTAATAGAAAACCCTATAAGATTATCAGTAATTTATATATGCTTATATGTGGGGATTTTTACGTATATCTTACATATGCAAACATGAGGTGATTAATTTTTCATCATGATTAACTTAATAAAAATCCTTGAAAAATCTTTGAATAAACCCTCATAAATTACTTAGAAACTTATCATTGCAAGAGATTCATAATGATATTAAAATCTGACATAAAAATGATACAACCAAAATTAGAGTATATTTTGAAATAACTCCCATCACATTGAATGCTTAATATTGGCTTAAATGTTATCCTCTTGATAGGTACAATTTAGGCTAGTTCTTTATGTATTACCAATAACTTTATTGCAAGTTCATACAAGAACTACCATTAGTGGATATAACTAATACCTAGATACACTAAACTTAAAAGCTTTTGTGTGTGCTTTTCCAATAGGCTTATTACTTTGGTAATTCTCTATATTTTTAAATCTAGCTCCTTTATAAATCCCTGCTCGAGTCAGAATCCATGTTTGTTTCCCCTCATCCTGGTATTGCATGGTAAATTTTTTCATGCTTCTAACAGTTTGATTAAAGGCAATGTATTGCCATACTGTTTTTAATAAATATGAATAAAGTCAATCTTTCATTACTGAGCTTATTTTTGACAATAATAATTATAATAAAATTAGTTTTTTAATATGCACACATTCTGTTTTTTCTGAAAAATTTGATCTTAAAATGTAGAATAAGATTAAAATTAAACGTCCTCCACCTTAACCTCAGCTTAGAAGAAATATGCAATATTAGTAAATATAATAGATATACTTGCATTAATCCAGAAATCAGCTTTACCTTTCTAAGGTAAACTATTCTAGTTCTATCAATTTTTTTCTTAAGTTTTGGGACCTCTTTCTACTATCCAAGTTATCATTAAAGTATACATGGAAATAGTATAAAATATTGGGTAAATTCTGAAGTTTATTCTGCTTAGGACTTAGGTTTAAATCCTAACTTAGTTACTATCCAAATGTGTAACTTAAGGCAAGCTTTTTAAACTCTCTAAACTTCAGTTTTCTCTTATGTAAAATTACAGTAATAGATATGTATACTTCATAAGGTTGTTGTATGAATTAAATGAAATAAAATTAAATGAATCAATTCATTTAATTAACTGAATTAAATGAAATAAAACATGTAAAGCACTTAGCACATTGCCTGGAATAAAGGTCAGTATTGTGAGAATGAACACAATGAAACTTGAAAATTGATCAATTTGCCTTATTGATTTTTTAAATGTCTACTTTGTGTACAGACCAGATATTCCACATAAAATTCTAGTTAGTATATTAAATGAGAAAAAAAAAATGCTTATATTTGGGGGCATTTGAAGTCCAGTGGAAAAGGGAAGACAGCTATCCATAGAGGGATAGAAGAAATATGGGTTTGCAATAGATTTTAGTTTCTATTTATATTTTTATATATTTTGAAAATTAGCAATAGCAAAACCAAACAATAAGAGAGTGGTACTCACAAGGGAGGATATTGTAATGGACAATTGGCATGTCAGTCAGCACCTAGCAGCTGAGCATCATTCTTATGAGAAGGTTGAGCCCACTTCCCTATACTCCTTTACACATCAAGAAGGTCATATGGTCTCAACTCCAACCATGAGTCGCACCGCACAACACTTTTGCTTAGAGCTCACTTTCTAGCAAGGATGTAGCTGAAGCACTTGTTTGGGGAGGCAATGGTGATGAAACTGCTAGTGTCAGACCCAAGCATCAGCAGGAACAGCTATGGGTCCAACTCCCTTCCTGGCAAGGGTCATAGTGCAGTTCTCCTCTCAAGCAGTCTTGTGCTGCAGTTGAGAAAATAGCTAGCAAGCTTGACTCTGGCTTTCCCCAAAGTCTGTGGGGAATACCTATTCAATGTCAACTAATGAAGTATCTGACTATTTAAGCCATACAGACTTTGCTTCATTGTCTGAAACTCAAATTTTAATATTCTATATGTGGCATATCTCTTAAGACAAAAGTTTAAGAGGCAGGAAAGGCTTGGGGCACTGTGGCAGATATTACTACAATTCATGAATGTTCTGTTTTTTTCTCCAGCAGAGACATAATAGAAAGATTGTATTTTTCTGCTCCCTTGCATGTATGCACAGTTCATGACTTGCTTTGCCTAATGAGCAAGCAGTGACGCCTATCCTTTGCAGATTAAGCCTCTTCATTTCCAGTTCCCTAGTCTTTGCCTCTGTCTTCCCTTGCTGAGGCTGTCGTGGAAGTTTGTGCTGAGGTTGGGGGGAGCAATGCTAAGCCCCCACAGGGATTATGGCTGCCCAATAGAGTAGCCAACATCTACAGAGGTTTTTCATGAAAAAAAAGTAAACTGTCATTCATTCAAGCCACCAAAATTTTGGTTATTCATTCATACAGCATAACTTATGCTATCTTGGCTAGAACAGGCACATTAGGGTCTACAGAAGAGTTATGCATGATCACATAAATTTGTAAATAAATTAAAATGATTGCTCAAATCAACAATTAGAGCTTTTATACATTCTAAATTGATTCTATCACAATATGTAAGGAAACATTTAAATCCCATTAGTTTTACTTATAATTTTTATGATTGTATTACATTTTAAATTTACACATATGAGCACAATGATTTGGAGTCAGTGTGGGGCTTTTTATTTCCTCAAAGGTGTTATATAGAGTAGAAATAACTCCTAGTGGGTTTTATAGAAATATAGAACTATTTCATTAAAAACCTACACATTTTTTTACCTATTTTGCTGTTATCCAACATATTTTCTGATGACATAGTTGAAATACTTGAAGAATGAAGTTGCTAAAAGGCAGAAACTCTAAATCTATTCTCAATAATTATTAGTCAGCAAAGAATATAGTCTGCATATTAGAATCTGAGAATACTTGTAACCTGTGATGGCCAGATAAGTTTCATCTGCTATTTCCACTAGGCTTGATGAGTAATGACTCCTTGCAAGGGTATGTAGAGAAAGGAGTCAGGCTACATCGAGATTCATACAGAAATACAGCCATGATTGACTTCCATATCTGTAGTGGGCATGAAAGGCACTAGTATAAACGCGAGTGCTACATATCAGTCCTTTTTGCCATATGTTAACATCTGCTTTTGTGTGTGATACACATTTGCCCTGGGTTTGAAATGCTCAACACTTATATTCAATCTTAAGGCAAACAGGATAGAAGACCTTAAAAGGAAATATGCTATTTTAAACAATCTGTTGCATAACACGCTCCATCTTGCCAAAAATAACCCATAATAAGATTAAAATTTCTGGTTATTCCTACTTCAACTAAGACATTTGATGACATTACTACTGAGCCATGTCTCAAATACATTTCACTATGTATTATTTTTGAAATTATATCACAATTAGTCAGATTAGTGATCCTCTTCAACCTCATTCTTCTATAAGACTGCAAGTTATCTGAAAGATCCGTGATTAATTCACATTTATATCACCAAAATCAGTTCAGATCTTGATATATGATACACTTTTAATGAGTAATTGTTGAAGATAGGCACTGCACATGGAAGCAACAGCATGGCAAAGACGTTCCTATGTATATAGCAGAGTTGTAGGCTTTTTTTCCATTGCAATAGTTTTATATACACACACACACACACACATACACACACACACAACACACACACACATCACATATACATATATACAGTATGTATATATTAGCTGCCAATATTTTTGACTGTCTTCTTGGAACAGATGCCAAAGTCCTCTAATGGCACAACTAAAGCAAGTTGGAAGTTTCTAATAAGCCCAAAGTGGTCCCAGCTGGTAAAAAGTACTTGGGATTGTGACAGTAAAATTAAACAATTAAATGAATTATCATCATGGATGGAACCACAACCGTGAAGACAGGGTTTAGGCTGCACCAGCTTTGGTCTTCAATTTAAACCTGGACATTTTTTTTTTTTTTTTTTTTTTTGAGTTGGAGTCTCACTCTGTCACCCAGACTGGAGTGCAGTGGCCGCTCCCGGCCACCACAGCTCAACCTGCTGGGCTCCGGCGATCCTTCCGCCTCAGCCTTCCAAGTAGCCGGAATTACAGGCGTGCACTACCACGCCTGGCTGATTTTTTGATTTATTGTAGAGATGAGGTCTCGCTGCCCAGGCAGGTCTCGAACCCGCCGGCTCAGGCAATCCCGCTCACCTCAGCCTCCCAAAGGCGCGGGATTACAGGCTGAGCCACCAAACCCGGCTAACCTGGACATTTTCATTCATACCACTCTTCTTTCATCCTGGCCTGCTCTGACTCTACCTCATGTTCTCCTCAAAGAGCATGGGCCGGTTGGTGGGGATGTTGGTTGTGTTCGTTAATGGACAGGTGTGGAGATGTGATTCGGGGTCTGTCAAGATGTGATTCTGGTCTATCAGTGCTCCTGCTGTTTTATATCCAGCAGTATTTAAGGGTGGGATCAGCACAGAGTTGCCTTTGAAGTAACAAAGGACCATTTCATTAAAGACTAGTTTGTCTCCTGCCTATTTCACTACTATCCAACTCAATAATTCACTGGAAAGGAATGTTGCATACTAACAGTTTTCTCACATAAAAATACCCACTGGCTCTAGCTCTTGTATACCAGTGTCTCTGGAAATGCAAGGGAAAATATATTGCTCTAACTAGAGCAGGTTGTTTATGTTTTTACCAAAGCTTAGTCTCTAAGCAGATTTTCACGTAGTCTTCAATATATTTAGGAAAGCAAAGTTGCCAGAAAATACCCTCTATTCTTTTAATTAGGCTCAAAACCTGAGAAGAACTTAGCACAAAACAATAACTGCTATATTTACCATCTTAAATGCTATCCAGAAGAGCATTTCAAAAATTATATGCTAGGAAAGATAAGATTCTACCCCATAATTTCAGGAACAACTGTACGTCAGGATGTCAGATAAATATTTACAACACACTCAAATTTAGATGAACTTATATGACTTCAATCAGTGAAACTGTTTCCAGACCCAGAGGTCACAAAAGCTGTTATCAGGTTTCCCGAGCCTGCTGCCACATTCACGTTGGAAACCAAACGCCACACACTCCAGGCTTCCTCAAGTCCTCAAAAGCTGATACAAAGATAGTCCTTTCCCTCCTCTTCCTGTCCATGGAAAACACCTTTCACCACTTCTCCCCTAGTAACAAAATCTTTCTTCTTTACACAGGTGAAGGGGCTGGCCAGCTCTCTGATGTAACCACATCTTTCTGCTCTGGAATGTAATTTTCAAAATGTTTAGGCTGGAACTTCAAGGGTATGAACTGACATGACCATTGAGGGCAGATGTAAAGAAATTGCAGTAGCAGGCTCCCAGCCAAATTTACAGTGTCAAGTTATCTGCCTAAAAAATGTTACAAGGGCCATGGAGGTGCCCAGAGTGAGGGCCTGCCAATTAGAAGGAGTGTGAATGAGACTTATGGGACCGGCCAGGGTGACAGGGCCACAGTCATCATTTGGCAGGAGGCAATTTAAAGATAGGTGTCTGACAGCATGGCCAGGGTTTTTGGAAACTTGTGTGTGGTTCTTGGAACTGCACTCTCTGTTCTAATTGCTTTACTCAGATTAAAACTGCCTACTGTTCACTGCAGTTGCTGAATTATAGCAACCTCTTTATTTTTTTCTTCCACAATCGGCGTTTGAAAAGCTTAGACAATGACCCAGAAGTCTGGGATAGAGAGGCAGGGAAAAAGAGCACCATATTTAGAGGTTGTTTTAACCAAACAGTGGGAAAAAAACTGATAAGAATTCAGAGTAAATCATAAAATAAGAATCAAATCAATGCTATATTTTACTAACAATAACATTTCTAACACTATAAATATTGTTCTTTATTAACCTAAAGATTTGCTAAGTAACAGAATCGTTCCAAACCATCTTAGCAAGATTAGATTTCTCTAAAAATGTTAATGAGATACTTACATAAAACAGGATGAGAAACATTACAATTAAAAGGAAATAAATTAGATTCAATTTTACGCAGCATTGCTTGTGTTGATTATCTAATGAACATGGGATACTTAGTCAATCCCAAGTAATGACTTTTCAGGGTATGTTTAGACTGTATAACTAACTTGCAAGACTGAGATAAAACTGTATGGAAATAAGGTATTTCAAGGAAACATTAGAAAGAACTGGCGTTAGAACAGCTAGAAAATCATCTACAATGTAAAAGGGGTGAAATAAAATACATTTCAGGATCAACTCCCATGATATTATTTTAACATTTTGGTTTTCTCAACTGTTAGATAACACATTTAGCTAAAATTAAGAACAAGAGTCATTGTTAGAAAGAACAGCTACTGGGGCACAAACAATGGCTATCTCTCAGAATGACAATATCTAGAAAGTACTTATGGAGATCAGAGAATCATTGGATAGATTGAATAAAAATCAAGGAATGCAAGAGCTAAAACTAAATGAAGATTCATGAGCTAGACAGGCTCAGGAAAGCATTCTTAATAACAGAAATAAAGAACAGAAATAAAAAACTAAATGAAGTTTCCTGAGCTAGACAGGCTCAGGAAAGCATTCTTAATAACAGAAAAAAAGAACTCCATCCAAGAAATAAATAACAAACTGACAAGCAAGGGAAGCAGAACTGACCAAGCAGAAGAAAGAATCTTAGAGCTGGAAGACCAAAATATGGAATTAACCCAACCTATTAAAAATATTGGCCGGGCTCGGTGGCTCAGCCTGTAATTTGGGAGGCCGAGGTGAGTGAATTGCCTGAGCCCGCGGGTTCGAGACCTGCCTGGGCAACTTGGCGAGACCTCATCTCTACAATAAATAAAAAAAAAATTAGCTGGGCGTGGTAGCGCGCGCCTGTAGTTCCAGCTTCTTGGAAGGCTGAGACGGAAGGATCACCTGAGCCCAGCAAGTCGAGGCTGTGGTGGCTGGGAGCGGTCACTGCACTCCAGTCTGAGCGATGGTGTGAGACGCCAACTCAAAAAAGAAAAAAAAGAAAGAAAAAAATATTTAAAAAAGAAACTTAAGAAGAAAGAGGAAACTCTCCAAAAGATATGTGATTTCATCAAAAAACCAAACCTACGTATGCTTGGAATATCCGAAATAAAAAGAGAAATGGAAAACACCTTGGAACAAACATTCCATGAGGTCATTCAAGAAAACTTCCCTCCCTCTATCGGGAATATACCCAGGGGAACTCAAATCATTCTACAAAAAAGATACCTGCACATGCATGTTTGCTGCAGCTCTATTCACAATAGCAAAAACATGGAACCAACCATGCTGCCCATTGAAGCTGGACTGGATTTTAAAATGTGGTACATACATATACACAATGGAATATTATGCAATCATAAAGAAGAACAAACATGTGGACTTCCCAGCAACTTTAACGGATTTAGAGTCTATCATACTCAGTGATCTATCCCAGAAACAAAGAACAGAGTACCATATTTTCTCACTCATAAGTGGACCTTGAACAATTATCATAATACTATAAGAAAGCAATTGGCAGTAGTGGGAAACTGCCAGGGGAAGGGGGAGTGTGATTGGCAGTTGAGGGAAACTGCCAGGGGAGGGAGGGGCACACCTCATCATTAAGGGTACCTGCATAATGAACATTTGTATACATAACCCTGAATTGTACCCCACATCTTTAAAATAAAAAACAAAAACAAAAGAAAACTTCCCTTATCTGGTCAGAGAGATGACTATATAAGCACAAGATATCCAAGGCATCTTATGAGTAAACCATAAGATGCAAGGCATCTTATGAGTAAACCGGCCCCTAGACACATAGTAATTTGCCTTCACAACGTTGGTATAAAAGAAAAAATCCTAAAGGCAGCAAGGGAAAAAGGTCAGACTACCTACCGGGGGAAATCAATCAGAATTGCTGCAATCTTATCTGCAGAAACTCTACAGGCCAGAGGGAATTGGACCCCAGTCTTTAATGTTCTCAAAAATAAACAATTTTAATTTATTGTTGACTATGCTAGTTTCAATATGTTCTAGGTGTTCTCTCTCTTTCTATTAACTCATTTACTCTTCAAAACCAACCCTGTGAAGTCGATACTATTATTATTCTCATTTTACAGATGAGAAAATGGAGGCCACTGAAGTTCGATAATTGGCCCAACAATATACTGTTAACTAGTTTAATGTCTGAAGCAGGATTTAAGCCAAGTAGCCTGGTTTCAAAACTTGTGCTAAAGACACCTTCAGCTATAAAATTACAATATTAACATTGTGATTGGTTACACACACATGTAAATGTTTGAATTCTCTTTGGTTGAAACATGTTACAGGGGTAGATATAGAAAGGAGAAATATATGTACATATATTTAAGCCACTTTCTCTTGCATACTACCTGTAGGAATAGAATTCAGAAACAAATTCAAATCAGGCTATATTTATGTCAAAAAATATTTTCCAACATCAGAAAAGAAATATATGAACCATAATTATTTACTATTTATTTTATTTAAATATGTTAGTAATATAAATTCTAATTTTTACCTACTATAGCAAAACAATTGCTGCAATAACACCTTAATGTGGTAAGTTAAGTTTTTAGTTGTCAGGTCCCAGAAAGACAATTTATCTAAAAAAAAAAAAAAAAAAGTAGAGGGATGGGCTATTCTTATCTCAGGAAAGTTCTCCACAGAGAAGTGATTGGAGTGTCTTACTTCTGGGTGGCCCAAGCAATCCAGAGTGGTGTTAACTAAATGATAGCAGTTTCTTTAATAAAGCAGAAAGATAATCCTTGTTCCTGGAGTTCCTAGGTCACTGGGTGTATTTTTAACACACGAGGACTATCATGAAGCTCATCCTTAGCATCTAGATAACTAATTCATTTTTACTAAGACACTTGCCTCTCCCATATCCAGCCATCTTAGCTACTTGAGTTTGAAAAAAGCAAAGTTTCTACTGCTTTTGTGCGTTTTTTTCCTTTCTTCTTAAGATTCATGTGAATATTTGGCAATGCATAGGCACAACTGACATCTTCTTATTTCTCAGTGATAGTTGGTGCTCTGATTAGAACCCAGGACCCTTACTCCTTATTAAACAAGCTGAAAATTTAAGTCCCATTCAAGAACTAAGCAGTTTACTAGGAAGAAGACAGCTTCTGCTGGAAATAAGAACTGGAAAATATGGACATTCTCACCCATGTCCTTTTCTACCTTAGAAATTTCTTTTTTGATAGCTCAAAATTTCACCCAATTGCCTGTATCTCCATTTTAAGATTTGGGAATTAATCATTATGGTTTTCCTGCTAAACATAAAAGTCTTTAAAGGCAGAATAGTCTCAACATATGTATGCCTGCCTTTCCTCCAAACCACAGGAAGACCACCCTAGGCTTCTTCTCTTTGTGCCTCAGATGGACTCATGCCAGCAGGCTGCTCTGAACTGCAAGAAAAGATCAAAAATAAAGCATAAATCATTAAAGAAGGAGAATCTGCTGCTTCCTTATCCCTCTGGTTTCTAGGCTATTCCAAATGTCAGGGCACATCAGAAATGTAAAGTTCAAGGATGATGTATTAGTTCTGATTCTGTACTTAGGAAAACTGGCAGCTTCGAAGCAGGGAAAGCTGCACAAAATCTGCTTTGGCAGAAGATTTCTCTCTCCATTTGGGAGGGGGAGGGCGGAACAGCTATGGGAATCTGGCTTTCTCCCTTGCTGTGGAGAAAGAGAAGTAAATAACCAAGGACAACTGCTTTGGCTTTGAATCTCCAGCAATCATTAAATGCACTTTCAGTAAATTAAGATAGTTGGTGACCCACAGGACTATGCGAACCATTTATGGTGCTGAAATACTTGAGAGTTGAAGTTTGATTTTTGTATTAAAGTTCATGCATCATGATTTAGAGGCTGTATAAGAAAAGATATAGAGATTCAGAATATGTACTTACTGGAAACCATGTTTCCAACTTATGGAAGTTCCAGTACTTATAAAAATGATGATTATATATTATACTCCAAAAAAGCAACTGATGAACAGATTCTCTCTCCTTTGAAGGTAGCAAGCAAAACTTAGCCTATTGAAAGTCTTGTCTAGCCCAAGTGTTTCCTAATGCCAGCATTCCCTGAGCTGGGAAACTCCACTCCCCACACCCTACCCCTTATTCCCAACCAGAGCAGATACTGAGTTGATTAGTCACATTGTCTCAAGAAAACCCAGTTAAAATGCTGAATAAATCAAAAATTAGCCAGGCGTAGTAGCACGCGCCTGTATTTCCAGCTACTTGGAAGGCTGAGGTGGAAGGATTGCCGGAGCCCAGCGGGTCGAAGCTGCGGTGGCCAGGAGCGGCCACTGCACTCCAGTCTGGGCAACAGAATGAGACTCCAGCTCAAAAAAAAAAAAAAATGCTGTAGTTAGGAAGTGACTGCACCTAAGAGCAACTTCATTTAGTAAGCTATATTGACTTGTATATGACTCTATTTTGAATTAAATTGGATAGGCTATACCTTTCTAACTAGAATAAAACAAAAAATTCTGGGTACAATTATCACCCTATATTGAAAATAGATTTTCAACATACATATCACAGGATCCAGAGCAGGTGTTTGGCAGCAGCTACTTGCTCAGTCTCTAGTATTTGGCTCATCCGTCATCTTCATTTACTTTCTTCCAATGAAGATAAGAGACCTATAAGTTGGAATCCTCAAAAGCATGAGTAACTTATTTTTGGCAAGTTTGGATTTTCTGGTGATAGAGGACAGAAGCTGCTAGCCACTTCTCTACCCAGTGGACTCTAGAATGACTCTTCCAGAATCCTGGTAGCCTCCTGGTAGTTTTGCAAGTGTGAGGTGAGGCCTATTTTGCTCTCTCAGGGCCCTTTGGGCCAAAAACTCTGGGACCAGGTTGGGAAATTATTCTATAGATTCAGGAGCACTAAACTGATTTGGGAACAAGAATTGAGTATGTAAGGGTACATCTACTTCAACCCATTCAGAGATATAAACCAGCAAGCACTTGAGGACAGCAGAAGATGAGAGCCAGAATTGAGACAACTCATTATTTCAACTGCTGGAGTCTGTAGACCTTTTCTCTTAGAACTCTGACACTAACATGATTCAGTGTCCACTTCCTGGCTTCTATGTCTCACACAGTTTGAATCCTTAAGAGATAATTTATATATATATTAATGGGGCATGTGTCCATATCTAGACCACTCAGGTATGAACCGGTAATAGCACAACTTCCAGGAGGCTATGAGGATTAAGGAAGACAGCATTCTGTAAAAGTTGGAGAAGAGCTTTAATACACCAGCAGCACGTCTCAACTGCCCTCTGTATACAGACACCCAGTATCTTGTTAAAATCAGATTATGAATCAGTAAGTCTGGAGGGAGGTCGGAGATTCTCCACTGCTAATAAGCTATCAGGTGAGGTCAATGCTACTTGTCCAGAGACCACACATTTCCCAAGTAGTAAGGCATTACACTACTATGTGCTATAAGTTTGTGCCTTAATGATAATAATAATAACTTTTATAGAACAGTTAACATGCACTAAGCACTATTTGAAGTGCATTACAGGTTTTCCTCACTTTAAGGGGTACACCAACCACAGAAACTGAGACAGAAAGTTAAGTGACTTGTTCAAATTTTCGGCATTTTATAAAAATATCCTTTACTACTCTGACCCAATGATTACAGGAGACTTTTGTTGTTTTTCTCTAAACTCCAAGAACTTGTGTAGCATCTGGATGTAGACTACCATATAAGAGTTGTGCCTAGCCAAATAACATCAAAACTTTTTTCCAGATGAAATTAGCTTAGTAATAGTACTTCAAAATTCCTAGTGCCACACTGCTTAACTCAGCAAGCATATAGAAAACAGCTCAACAGTATATGAGGGGGTACCTACAAAAGCCTGGAAATATCTTTTTTTTTTTTTTTGGAGGGTAGGCCCCATGTAGTACAGGCTTCACCCATGGTAAGAGCTCTTACACTAACTGGCATCAGTGTACCAGTTGGTGTTGTTGTGAGAAGCTGTGTTTGACTTCAGCTAATTGTTTTTTAGATAGCGTTTCAACACATTTGCCTATTTTAAGATGAGTGATTTACAGGTGCACCTGCCCACACTGCTCTGATTGTGCAACAGTTTTTGACCAAAACCAGCATGATCCCTGTGCCCCACCCTCCCTATTCACCCAGTCTCAATTGGAGCAACTCTTTTTTTTTTTTTTTAATTTCTCCAGATGTCCTCAAAGAGAAGCATTTTACTGATGTGAAAGAGCAAAAAACAGCAGAAGCATTAAAAAACATCAAAATTGACAAGTTCAAAAACTGTTTTGAGGAGTGGAAAAAGCACCTCAATAGATTTATTGCATCCAACGATGAGTACTTTGAAGGTGACTGAAGTTTAAACATGTAAGAATATGCAATTAAAAAAATATTCCGGGATTTTTTTGTTCCCCCCTCATGTAGGAAAATCCAAATTGAATAACAACAAGCTCACTTCTTCGAACATTTTACTCTGCTGCACCTAAGTATTGTTCTTTCTTTTACAACCATAACACTATCTCTCACCATTAAGTAAATACACCATAACTTACTTTCAACATTTTGTCTAACTCTGGATTTTTTTTTAATCGGCACCTCACAAATGTTACAGTGAGCAAAGGAACATAAAATACTCATGAAATATTTTTGTGGTGCCATAAGTTATATGAGGTAGCAACTCCATCTGGCTAGGACTTAATTCTATTAAGTGAATTCCTACTTTGCTCTTAAAACTGGCTCTCTCCAATATAATTTTCCACAAATGTCCCTTGGAGAAAACTCCAGCTACAACTTTCACATACTATATTTTCTCATGTGGATGAGTAATTTTATATAATCCCATCTACTGCTAGTTTGGGTTTTATTATTTGGGGTATGGAGTTCTTTTATTTATTTGTCCTAAGGATTTGATTTTTACTTGGAAGGCTGAGGTGGAAGGATCGCCTAAGCCCAGCAGATCAAGGCAGTGGTGGCCATGAGCATGCCACTGCACTCCAGTCTAGGTGACAAGAGTGAGACTCCAACCTTAAAAAAAAAAAAGAATTTGGTTGTTAGAGTAAATTGTTGAAAATCCCTTGAATTAAAATGCAAATTGCCAGTACAAATTGCATGCTACAATGGTATACCAGGTAACTTTTTGGTGTCTTATTTTTTTGATGGTTCCCTATAATTCAACTTATTTTTTTTTCCTTCCATCTCATAATTGGTGGTTAACAGAACCTGATACATAAATAATTTCCATATTCTTTTCCAGAATCGCTGTGCCATTTTATATCCCCACAAGCGACATATGAGGATCTGTTTTCTCCATATTGTCACCAGGATTTGGTGTTATTACAATTTTTTTTAAAGTGTAGTCATTCTGATAAATGTGTTTTAATATCACATTGTCATTTTAATTGGCATTGATTTGATAGTTAATGATACTGAATATTTTTTCATATAACAACAATATGTTTATATTAATATAGATGAACTCATCACAATGTCTCTTTAAAAATAATCTAAATCATGGTCAGTGACTTCAAATTGAAACTTAATTCACATTGTCTTAAAGAAATGTTGTTAGACATGATCAAAGAATTATGTGCTTGTTAAATTTCTTATTGGTGAACTAAGATTTGGAGTTTTTGCCAAGTTATTGTGTGTAACATGAACGTGTATTTATGAAAAATTCTGAGTTCCACAATCATCTTGTAGACTAAACTTATTTACTAATTTTGTAAAAATCTTCTAATCATTCCTTAAAGATTTCGGGCAGCAGGCAATTCAGTTTATTTATTTATTAGGAATTGCCCGTATAACATGTTTGCTCAATTCTAAGTATTTTTTTAAATGTACTTATTCAATAATTCAATGAATATACAGTGATACTTTCTATGTTCTAGGACACGGGATAAAAAGCCAAGCAAGGCTAACATGACTCTACCCTCAAAGAGTGTACAATCAGTAAAAATTTAAATAGACAGAGGTAATCATTTAATACTGTTTCTTTTTTAAAAAAAATTTATTTTAAAGATATGGAGTACAATTCAGGGTTAGGTATACAAATGTTCATTATGCAGGTACCCTTGTTAATGAGGTGTGTCCCCCCTCCTCCCCAGGCAGTTTCCTACTACTGCTAATCCCACTTTTCCGCCCCACTCCCTGCAGTTTCCCATTTCTGCCAATCACTCTCTTATAGTATTACAATAGTTGTTCAAGGTCCGCTTATGAGTGAGAACATGTGATGCTCAGTTCTTTGTTTCTGTGAAAGATCACTCAGTATTATAGACTCTAAGTCCATCTGGGTTGCTATGAAGTTCATGATTTTGTTTTTCTTTATGGCTGCATGATATTCCATCGTGTATATGTACCACTTTTTTTATCCAGTCCTCTTTTGATGGGCAGCACAGTTGGTTCCATGCTCTTGCTACTGTGAACAATGCTGCAATAAACATATGTGTGCAGGGATCTTTTTTATAGAGTGATTTGAGCTCTTCCAGGTATATTCCCAGTAGGAAGATTGTGGGGTCGTATGGAAGGTCGACTTTTAGGTCTTTTAGGAATTGCTATGTTTCTTAAGAGGTTTTTTCTCTCTTCCCACTCCCCCATTCCCACCTATCTCAGGTGTAATTTTAGGTTGTTATTCATGTAAAATTTGTGACTAGCTGAAAAGTCATACTTGGGTGTTGGGTGCACATGGATTTCATGACACCCCTTTCTGACAACTTTGTAGCTTCCTTCCTCCTTCTCCACTTTTGCATGAACAATGGAGAGTAGAAGGTAAGGTCACATGGCCCCACTCTTCTGTCTCTAGACTTGCCTTGTCCCTCCTGTTTCTGGCCAGCCACTAGAGAATAAGGAGCGGGAGAGGGTGCTTTCTTAGACTGTCCTCTTCTAATCTATCACAGAGGACCTTTTCAAAGACTATACCTCCAAAATCTTTTTAAATGCTACTCCTGAAACATACAATTAAAAAAAAGTATAAATAGCCCGTTTATTTTATAAATTGAGCTGTCAGGGAAAAAGCACCTTTTTATCATACAAGATATTGTTCACTATATGGTCCAATGTGAAGCAAGCTATGAAATAGGTTTAGTTCTCTTTTAATCATTCAACGAACTTGTGTGCATGCGTGTGAGTGCATGAACATGCACGTGCTCTTAGTACATTCTGCATGCTGTTCAAATTTATGGACAAGTGAAGTCAATCACACCCTACTTCGTTCTTCCCAGAGCTCATCCTCTAGTGGAAAATAAAACTGTAAATGGAAAATTAGAGTAAAATTTCCTAAATGCTTCTGACTTGTCACAGGGACCGAAAGAAGAAAATAACTGTGTAGCAAGTGACAACATGAGAAATTGGTGTAGGGAGACTTCTATCATGCCAATTTTTAAGCTATAAATACTTAGAATATGGGTCAAACTTAAAATACAGGTATTTTGGGGTGTTTTTGTTTGTTTGGTTGGTTGATGTTCCAGTAAATTCCCTTCTATTTAATTTCATTTGCCATTATTATACTCCATAAGGTACATTTGAGGTACATGTTTAGACACGGGCATTTCCCACTATCTCTAACATTGATTCATGTCTTTTAGCCAGTTCTACATCTAAAGAAAATATTTTCTTAAATCCAACAGCAACTCGATTTTGTTTTGTTTTCATCAATCTTTGATATGAGAATTTTCTCAAATGCCTTTTGAAAGTCTAAATAAATTAGGTACATTGATTTCAATAGTCCAAATGTTATTTACCTCCTCAAAGTACATTGGTTGGAAAATACTGGCAAGGGTTATGTTTCATTGCATAGTATATTCCATCATTGGCCTGTCTCATTTCTATTTTTAGACAGGGAGGAAAAAAAAAGTCCCAAAGCTTTTCTTGGTCTATTTGTATCTTTCTTAATGGTGCATTATTTTAATGAGATAAAATCAAAAGCATAAGTATTTTTAGCATCTTAATTTTTCACAACAAACCATGTAATAGAATTTTGATAATGATCTGAAGTTACTGTGCTCCTTCCCAAATATGTTAATCCAACAACAGCAACGCCAAATCTGAGAGTACAATTTGGCATGTGCGTATAGGCTTCTGCATCTGCAAATCAAGCAGATTATTTGAAGATATGTTAAGGAGGTTCACAAGGCTTCTGTGAACCTAGATTTTAATCCAAAATGGTAAGCACAAATAACTCATTTAAGAGGTATACTCTGTTGTTCTTTTTTTTGAGTCTGGGTTTCACTCTGTTGGTTGTGGTGTTATGACGACGACAATCACAGCTCATGGCTGCCTTGACCTCCTGGGTTCAAGTGATCCTTCCACCTCAGCATCATACCACAACACATACCACAACACCCACCTATTTTCTTTTATTTTTTTGTAAAGATAAGATTTCACTATGCTGCCCAGGCTGACCTCGAACTCCAGTTCTCAAGCAATCCACCTGCCTGAGTTTCCTGAGGTGCTGGGATTACTGGCATGAGCTGAGCCTGGCAAGAGGTATAATTTAATTTTTAAAATAAAATTAATTTACATATGAAGTTGCTTTATTATCTGTATGTCACTGATAATAAAAGGTTCTCTGAGAACTATGTATGTAAATGAAGAGATTTTATTTTTTATTTAAAGAAAATCATATTCATGAGTGATTCCTTATTTTTGTTGTACTATTTTTAGTGCTACATCTTTATTGTGATAGGAAAAGCACATGCATGGTAGGTTTGTGAGTAATATGTTTGTTATTACTTATGAAAAATGTTTTATGCCTTGGTCTTCGACTGTACTCTGCTTTCCGAGCATAAGTAAATTTATGAAAATGTTACATATTCAACTCTTTTGTATTTCCTTTAATAAAACATTCTTTCCTATCTATGCATGTCAATGTTTATCAGAAGTCAAATCCCATTATGTAAAAGAAGGAAGTATTTGGCTTATTTTCATAGAATTGTTTGACACTTAAAGGATTAGAGAAAATTTGATTTATAATCTGTAACCTGAACCCAAAGTAGAGAAATGAACAATATTCTGAGATCTAAATTCAACTACTGATATAAAGATTCAGTTGATTTCCTTTGGTGATCTGAAATTCCACTTCATCAAAAACAATCTAAAACTATTCTTATTTGTGTGATTTATAGATTATGACACCAATATTTAAAAGGTAAATAATATGTGATATCTTCTGACAAGTATTAACAAATGCCTATTATGTCCCATTTCCATGATGTTTACATTATTAGCTTCATGTTTTGCTTATGAAAAGAATAGTATTTCTAACATAAAGAAATTAATAAAACCAAAGACTTAAACAAGCATTTTTCTTGTAAAGAAAAAAAGATGGATGAAATACACAGAATATTTTCTTTTAAATGAATATAGAAATGTCGGGTGCCAAAAAACTGATAGCAAAGATTATACATCTTCTTAATTGATATGTGTATAAGATAATGTAACAATACTTGGGAATAATTCCAAGAGTAAATTATAAAATACTAGCAGATAGAAGGCACTTAAATGATAGCATTATTAGACTTTTCCCTAAGAATAAGTTCACTTATCCTCTCGAAATCATGTTTGAGCATGCAACAGGGCTTGCAGTTTGCTCATTTGCCCTAGACAATATGTTAATATGATTCTGTTACAAAGAGGGCTAAGGGAAAGTCAGTGTGAAATTACTATGACAAGATGGAAAGTATGAGTATCCATAATCCTAACACTTAACCCCCATAACCTCAGACACTCTTCCCAGCTTTCTGCAATTTTCAAGAAAGATAACTAAAGAGTTTTCTATTTTGCTACCTCTTGGTAATGATATGTTTGCACCATTCAGAAAAAAACGGCATAGTCCATTACTTTCTCTTAAAAATGTATTAATTCCCTTTTTAGTTAATTAATAAAATTAGTACAATAGTATGTATTGTTTACTTTGTGTCTTTGTGTCAAGTTTAAATACCTCAAAGATGAAGTAGGCCAAAATGAAACCCAGGCAGTCAGACTCCAGAGCCAAAGTACCCTATCATATTGTATTCACTAGAGAGATAAAGATTAACAGATTACCAGGAAACTATCTCTTATTTGAGAGTTTCTCAGGGGAGAGAGACAAATGGAAAATGAAATAATTGCAGTAGATTCATAAATGCTAGAATAGAGGTGTGGAAACTCTAGAGAAAACAGAAAAAAAGGATCTATGGTTCCTGGAAGGTAACATCTGAACAAAGTTAGATGGATGGGAGTTTACTAAATCAGCATGGTTGGGAGAGGTAGAACTAGTGGAGAGAAGGTCACTGTAGGAAGAGATAAAAACACAACCAGAGCTAAAAAAGAAGGAAGTATGGCATATTTAGGGGAACACAGACCAGCTGGAATTAATGTAGTTGGAAGTCTGGATAAAGAGAGATTTAGAGGGACAACCAGAGGCCCTGTGAATCTCCTTAACAGAGCTGAACTTTGGCAATTAGAATCATTAAAGAAGTTAAAGCAAAAAATTAAGTGGTCAGACTTAAATTTTAGGGAGAATTCTGACAGCTGTGTGTAGAGGATGGAGTGGATGGGTTGGAAACCAAATGGAGGTTATTGCAGCAATCAAGAGGAGAGCTAACCAAAGCAATGAAGGGATCATGTACAGGGGGAAAAATGAAAGAAATTATAGAAGCAGAGTCAACCAAATTTATGATGGTAAGAAGGTAATGAAGAATAAAAAGAACAAACAGAATAAGATCCAGGCTTGTGTGAATAGATGGCTGGTGGCACCAAGAAAAGATAGAAAGCACGGGAGAAGGTGTGAGTTTTGGGGAGTCATTGATGACGCAAGGTAAAGACACACTGAGTTGGAAGCACCTATGGAATATCCTAGTTATCAGTGAGAAAATGAATATATAAGGGCATGGCTTCAAAAAAATTTGAGCCGGACTTGGTGGCTCAGCCTGTAACCCTGCGCCTTTGGGAGGCTGAGGTGAGTGGATTGCCTGAGCCTGTGGGTTCGAGACCTGCCTGGGCAGCGAGACCTCATCTCCACAATAAATCAAAAAAAAAAAAAAATCAGCTGGGCATGGTAGCACGCACCTGTAATTCCAGCTACTCGGAAGGCTGAGGTGGAAGGATCGCCGGAGCCCAGCAGGTCGAGGTTGCGGTGGCTGGGAGCGGCCACTGCACTCCAGTCTGGGTGACAGAGTGAGACTCCAACTCAAAATAAAAAAAAATTTGACTAACTCAATTTATTTCAATAAGAAAATATATGTGGAAAGTCCATTTATAAAGATGAAGTCATTTGTAAGCCTGAAATCAACCAGATTTATACATATTAATGACATTGTTATGAGCTGAATTTTGTCCCTTTGAAATTCACATGTTGAAGTCCTAAGTTCCAGAAGTACTCAGAATGTGGATGTATTTGGAGATTGGGGCCTTTAAAGAGGTAATTAAGTTAAAACAAGGATATTAGAGTAGGCTCTAATCCAATCTGAATAGTTTTCTTATATGAAGAGAACATTTGGATATGTAGAGGGACATCAGGGAGTCACACAACAGAAAGACCATGTGATGACACCATGAGAAGGCAGTCATCTGCAAGCCAATCAGGGAGGTTTCGTGGGAAACCAAATCTGCTGACACCTTGCTCATGGACTTGTGGGTTCTAGATCTGTGTTTTGTTAGGGAGCCCTAGAAAACTAATACAGACATCTTCTAGCGTAATGTACCACTTTCATCACAAGACTCTTTGCCAGGAGGACAGACTCTTTCACCTATAGCATGATAAAACCACAGGTTGACATCTTACTCTTTGAGTCTCATTTTGTTTAGCTCTTTCCCATCTGCCCTATAATTCTTATACAAAAAAATCGACTATATATTCGCTTTCTTAGTCACATTTGAATTCTAGATTTCTTCCTCAAGACTGTACCCAAGACACTTTTACTGAACTTGAGTGTTCATAAAATGGATGAGATTTTTATTTCTCCGAGCATGTGTTGCTCTTACACCTGACTAATCCACTGCTACTTCATAACTTCCTTGGAAAAAGGTAACTTTATTTCACAGAATCCCATAAAATTGCCCACATTACCAACCACAGTCACATCTGTATCTCTACAATGAGCTAGAGCACTGATTTTCATTCAGTAAAACCACATGGTTGTTCAAGTCATCAGTGAGAAGAATTTTAGAGGCACAATTTACCAGGATGGAAATAAATCTATCCCAAATGAGTTACTTTTTAATTTCTACAGATGTAAATTTCATATCAGTTGGTATTATTTAAACATGAATACTATGTAGGTAGGCTTAAAAGAAAACCTTCTCCAGTAGACCATATTTATAATAGTTTATTGGTCACTTTTGTATAAGATTATATTCCTGTTTTATAATTTATAATTATATATTATTAGAAAAATTATTAATTTATTCATATATAAATACTTATGAATTACCATCTTTGTGTCTGGCACAGTGCTTGGTACTGGGGACATAGGAAAACATGAGCCCTTGAAGCCTAACAAACCAACTGGATAGAAAGAGCATAGTAAAAGGTTTTAAGGAAATACTTGGTCTGATTTGTCTCATCTCCATTTGGTATCTTGGCAAAAAATTTTTCCACTCCTGGCATCTGTAATCCCTCTCTAATCAAACATGCAATGCAGAAAAAAAAAACCAGCTATTTGGAGGTAAAACTGCTCTGATAACTTAAAATGCCAAAAGTATTCTGATGACTATACTTGGAAAACCTGTGTTATATTGTGACTTTTACCACTCAAGATCCAAAACGTCAGTATTAGGAAATAAACATCTTGGTATTATCAGCTAAATTTCGACCCCCACCCAATATTCATTTATAGTTTGAAGCTCTAACCTCCAGTACCTCAGAATGTGACTATGTTTGGAAATAAACATTTTAAAGAAGTGATGAAGTTATAACTGGAGTCCTTATATGAACAGGGAAGTCTGGACACACAAAGCCACACCAGGGGCACACAAGCACTGAGGTGCAACCACATTAAAAGGCAGCAAGATGGCAGCCATCTATAAGTCAAAGAGAGAGGCCTCGGAAGAAACCAACCTGGAAAACTCTTTATCTTGGGCTTTCAGCCTCCAGGACTGTGAGAAAATAAATATCTGTTGTTTAAGCCACACAGCCTATGGTATTTTGTCATGGCAGCCCAGACTGATTAAGACAACACCCATCTGAAGGAAAGGCAATATCCGTAAAATAAAAACCAATTTGATAGCCTACCCATTATGTAATTAATTTAGTCATTGCCATATGTGAGATATCCAGATAATTCAAACCAACACAAAGATTTTTTTTTTACATTATTAAATACAAGTGAGCACACTTTTCTATAATTATGTCCTTCTGTTTAAACAATAGTAACTTGCAAAGAGTGTAAAATGTTTTCGCTAGATACATTTATCAGTACAAAATCTGTAACATTTAATGTATCAGTTCCTATCACTGTGCCTTCATTTTGATACTTAATAAAGGTTTATTCAGCAATCTTCCCTTCAGTCTCTTCAATGAACCATGATCGTTTCTGGCACATATGGAAAACAGAACAAGCTTTCTTGAATTAATAAAATTAAGTATGTCAGATTCAGGCCAGTTGGGTATTAAATTTAAACTAGACCAAATACTGGCTGAACATAGTTGCAGTTTATATAGATCAGATTTGGCATAAAATTCAGTTTGTGATGTAATGTAAATTGTCAAAGTGATACTGCTTTAAATTTCATGTGGTTTATTTTTCAAATGATATACATCATACAGAAAAGTAAAGCTTAACCTAATGTGAAAATAACTACTTAGAAGAACAATAGAATGAGAATGTAAGTTGAACATTTATTAAGAACTGCCATATGGTTCTGCATAATAATACAGGACTTTATTGTTTCCATTTGAATGGAACAGAAAATGAGAAAATACCTAGTAATATGCTACTTTCACTTTTCTTTTATATAAGAATTAAAAACATATACCTTTTTGCACCTTAGAAATAAGCACTTTTTACTTTCTTAAGTGTACATTTTTTATTGCATTTTTCATAGAACAAAACCTGCTTGACACAATTCCGTAACTGTGACCGTGTCAGAATAAATCCGATTAACTTAACATTGTTAAAACGTATATACCTTCTTGTGACAGATGCAATATGGGTTTAAAATATCAATTCTATATCACAGTCACCATTTCAATGAATTAAGATTCTTGTTAGAGTATACTTTGCCCAAACCAAAAAAAGCATGATTTTAAAATACATATTATAAAAAGACAACTGATTAAGATATTTTTGTCATAAACCTCTAAACTAAAAAGGTATAGTGATAATCTAAACTAACATCCCATACAAAAGACTACTTTTCTAATTGCATCAGAAAGCTAGCTATTCACATTTTTTGCCATTTTAAAATAATGCTCGATTTACATGAATATTTATTTTCATATGCTTTTTAAAACATGACAGCAGACAATAAAATGCACTCATATGTAGTCATACTGAGGTTTTTCAAATTATCATACTATTATAATGTTCATTCATTCAACGAATGATCTCAGTATGTCTATTATCATGCCATCTATTACATACATGGTCCCTACCCACATGGAGCTTACAGCCTAAGGAAAAAGATAAATATTCAATAATTAGACACAAATATAAAATAGACAAAAAAAGTATTGTTCATTATATGCCAGATCACAGTGTAAAGTAATTAAATATATTCTCTCATTTAATAATCATAATACCATGAGGCCATTATTATTTTTAGGCCCATTTTACTCAAGAAGAAACTGAGGAACAAAAGCTAATTAACAGCCCAAGGTCACGTAAACTGTAAGTAGCAGAGCTGAGGTTTGAAACCAGGCGCTCTGGCTTCAGAGCTTATATCCTTAACTGCTATACTGCATAGACCAATCGAATGTATCATTGTAAATTGTAAGGCTATAAGGAAAAATACCATCTATAAAAAATGTTTATACAAAGCCAAATTTAACTTGAAGCTGTCAAGGGAAGCCTCTCAAGAGTACTGATTTTTAAGCTAAGACTTGAAGGACAACTGAAGGTAGGGAGAGGATGGAACTAGGAGTGGGGTGGTGGCTTTTCTAGCAGAATAAAACTGCAGCATGTCCCAAGACCCTGGTATTTAAAAACAAAACAAGCACACAAACAGAAAAAGAGGCTATTTGGTTGAGCATTTTTCCAGACCTTACATTACAAAGAGCCAAGATGTATTTTCTTATTTTGTATTTCATTAAAAAACATATTTTAATGCAAAAAAAAAAAAGCTGAAAGTTTTTGAAAAAATAAGAAATGCTTAAATAACTAGGGGACTGCAAGGTTGATTTGTAGGGTACCAAGAGTGCTGACACAATAAAAACCAGTGACAAAAAATATCATTTTAAAAATGTATTTCCATCAAAAATGTACCTTGGGCCAGATTTTCTTCCACCAAACTGTTTTCAATTCCATCCTCAAGTCAAGAAAAGCTGCCTGGCAAGTAGATCAGTGTAAACACAAAGGCATAAACCATCATGGTTTATTTGCAGAACTGCCAGAAAAATGTGGTTAAGACATATAGTGAGGAAATGGGAGGAGCAGCTTTCAGGGAGAAAGCTAGGATTAGACAGGGAAGTAGGACCCAGATTGCAGGGGAAATTATAAGTTGTACTGAGAGTTTTATACTTTAGGCAGTGGAAATCTATCCAAATAAGTAGCAGAGATTTGCATTTTAGGAAACTCTTTCTGAGAGAACTAGAAGTCGAGAGAAATATAACCATAAAGGGGGGGGCAGAGACACCATTTAAAACCATCTCTTAACCATTTCTTCTTTTCAGACTTATTGCCAAGTTATTAAGACTGTATTCTGATCTCAAAATAATTCATTAGAATCATTTTGGAGAAAATATTCCAACCATGGCCTTATCTGAACTGAACTCCTAGGTCTAAAAAAATTAACATAAGGGTCCAACTAAAAGAAGTTGGAATGGGAGGTAAACACCTGCTATGAGTCAGGCCCTGTAATGGATATTTAATGCTCCTCACTCTCTAACAATATCCCTAGGATTTATCCTGGTGTATGTCCTTGGGGGAAACTTACACTGAAATAGACCGTGTGACACACTTCCCTCTGGAAACAGGTAGAGTAAAAATTAGGCTTTGGAATCAAACACACATGGGTTTCAGTCTTATCACTTTCTCTGTCTATACCACGTATCCAGGGAGAAGACCCTATCGTCATCATCTTTTTCTCTCCAGAATTTAGCAGGGAAAATTCTTCAGAAGAGAAAGTTAATCAATACTAAAGGGAAGAAAAAAACTGTATAATGTATAAAAAAAATGTAGCAACCTGAAATCATTTTTCTTTTCTTTTTTTAAAATTTATTTTATTTTGAAGATCTGACATCCATTTCAGGGCTAGGTACACAAGTGGTCATCATACAGGTAAAGTTTGGGCCTACATTTGGTCCCCACTTTGCCTGGTTTCAGATCAGGTACCCTTATTAATGTTATGTGCCCCCCTCCTACCTCCCCTGGTAGTTTCCGGCTACTGCCAATCCCTTTCTTATAGTATTATGGTAAATTATCAGGGGCTGCTTATAAGTGAGAACGTACTCAGTTCTTTGTTTTTGTGATAAATCACTGAATATTATAGACTTTAAATCCATCCAAGTTGTTGTGAAGATCATAATTTTGTTCTTCTTTATGACAGAGTAATATTCCACCGTATATTATGTACCACATTTTTAATCCAGTCCAGTTTCGATGGGCAGCATGATTGGTTCCATGTTTTTTGCAATTGTAAATAGTGCTGCAATAAATGCGTGTGTAGGTATCTTTTTTGTAGAGCTATTTAAGTTCCTCCAGGTATATTCCCAGAAGGGACATTGCTGAATTGTATGGAAGTTCAATTTCTAGTTCTTTTAGGAATCACCACACTGTTTTCCATACAGGTTGAACTAGTTTGCATTCCCACCAACAGTGTAGAAGCATTCCCTTTTCTCTGCATTCTCACCAGCATCTGTTGACTTTTGTTTTATTAATGATGTCCATTCTTACTGGAGTTAAGTGATCTCAACGTGGTTTTAATTTGCATTTCTCTGATGATTAGTGAGGCTGAGCATTTTTTCATGTGTCTGTGACTGCTCTTATGTCTTCTTTTGAGAAGTGTTTATTCATGTCTTTTGCCCAATTTTTAACAGGGCTGTTTTTGTTTATGTTTTATTTTTTCCTTTTGGCATATTTGAGTTCCTTGTGAATCCTGGATGTTAGGCCTTTATCAGACATGCAGTTGACAAATTTTTTTTCCCATTCTGTGAGCTGTCTCCCTATTCTCTTGAAAGTTTCTTTTACTTTGCAGAAGCTTTTCAGTTTGATGAGGTCCCACTTGTCTACCTTATCCCTTATGGCATGGGCTTTTGGGGTTTTGAACAGGAATTTGTCGCTACTCTGACTTCCGTAAAGATGTCACCGGCATTTTCTAAGATTCTTAAATTTGGGGTTTAACATTTAGGTCTCTGAGATCATTTTTAGAATCATTGTCAGCATACAATCACTTATGAGTTCCACACATAATTAGGAATTCATTTCAGATGTATTAAGCAGGAACTATTGTTGATTAAAATGATCCACAAAAAGAGTGTAGTCAAATAATAAAAACAACTTACATTTCCTGAATTATCAAACAAATAAAAGAGGATAAAGAACTTCTCCAAAGATGGTGAGACAGGAACTGCTTGTTGTTCCCCAAAATCTGTTTTTCCATTTTTTCTATGATAGAACTTTCTAGTTTTAGTTAATCATATATATGTACCTGGAATAGCAATCACACTTTCCTGTTTTTCCTTTTAACTAGGTGTAACCATAGAGCTAAGCTCTGGCCAGTAGAATGTAAAGACAAAGTAATGTCTACGTCCTTAAAGTGAAGGTGGTGATCCTTCAAACATTTTCTCCATTCTGCTTCCTGTAACACAGATGTGCGGAGATGCCATCTTGGACCATGGAGTGAAAGCAACAGCACCTATGTTAAGGATGGTGAAGCAACCAAGTAGCAGTCTGAGTGTGACTCCTGGCATGAGCAGCCATGCCAGTCCTGTACACTTACCTTCATATTATTAGATGAGGGAAAAGCATCTAACTTGCATAAGCCACTGCTATTTGGGGTCCCTGATACATACCACTGAACTCAAATGCTCAATAATACTGATGGAGCCCATATTGGCAGGGTTCTAATCATCATGGAACTAACCCACCTTCTCTTCAACTCAGGATTGCCTTCTAATAAAATGGAAGCCACTGGGAATCAGAAATCAGCTAATGTCTTTAACTGAACAAGATGATTATTGTAAGCAATTCTAAAGTTCCCTTCAGAAACTAGAACATAATTTTAACCAAATATATTTTTTATTCTCAGTGTGACAAAAACAAAATAGGTCAAAACGTACATCACATTAAGGTCTTACTTTTAAGAGTGGAACCAAAAGACCTTTCTACATCTGTATCTCTCTCTCTTTCTCTTTCTATCTCTTTCTCCCTCTCTCCTGTGTGTGTGTGTGTGTGTGTGTGTGTGTGTGTGTGTGTGTCTTCTTTCTTTCTTTCTGATTTTAAATATACAAAAGACTCAAGGTTTTGTGAATTCAGTTGGATAATATCAAAACACCTTTTAATCAGAAAAAAAATTAAACAAGTCATTTGGCAAATGACTAGGGGGTACGATTTACATCCAAAGTCAGTCCCAGATCATATAGGATTGTTTTTACATAATCTTCAAATTTTACTCTGGTTTCTGCTCTAGGCCCTGTGTATATTAAACTTTTTAGTAAAAATAAAGTTCAGTTGCATAATTTCTGAGTTTTGAGCATTTTGTCTGCTATTTATTTTATTAAATGAAAAAAATCAATAAAAGAGCCTTCAATGATGTCTCTATTACAGTACTGAAGCAGCCTACACACTTCAACCTAGTAGCTAAGTGACTTGAGCAAGTCATTTGCCCTTGCTAAGTCTTGACTTTTTCACTTATAAAGTAGACTTAATAACTGTACTTGACTCATAAGACTGTGACATGTAACACTGATCAAGCACTTAGAAGGCTGCCTGGTGAATTACAGAAGTTAAGCAAACATTTGCTGTTATTGACATTATGACTGTGATTGTTATTTGGCAAAGACATTTGCAGTTTGATTTTCTTCCTGTGGGGGATAGTATTTGCACCCATTATCTGTATGCCATCTCATCTACTTCTTTTGTACAAATGAGTTTAGTCTCAGCAATCCATATATTTACAAAGTGACTGAACAGTCAGGAAATTAGTCTACATCCAAGAAATAGAATAAACTAATGGTGCAAAGTAAACTTCGCAATTAGCTCTTTAATTTTAGCTACTTAAAAATCACACAAAACTCATGTGTCCTTTTTTCAATAACAGTCAAATCAATACACATCAGATTGCTATATGTTTGGTCATTAACAAAGTATATTTCATTATTAATACAATATAATTATTACTCTGCTTAATTTGTAATTCTAAAAGACCATATAGGGAATATTTTAAATCCTCATGGATCTCCTAATAGAGATAGGGTAAATATATATATAATGCATGTGTATGTGTATACTAAGTTGTAAAATAAAAATTGCTAGTGAATATAACATGAGAAGAAAAACAAAAATATCCATTCTTTGTGTCACTGACAGCTATGAGCCCAAAATGAAATTAAGAAACAGATTAGCCGGGCTCGGTGGCTCAGCCTGTAATCCCGCGCCTTTGGGAGGCTGAGGTGAGTGGATTGCCTGAGCCCGCGGGTTCAAGACCCGCCTAGGCAGCGAGACCTCATCTCTACAATAAATCAAAAAATCAGCCGGGCATGGTAGCACATGCCTGTAATTCTAGCTTCTCAGAAGGCTGAGGCGAAAGGATCACCGGAGCCCAGCAGGTCGAGGCTGCGGTGGCTGGAAGCGGCCACTGCACTCCAGTCTGGGCGACAGAGTGAGACTCCAACTCAAAAAAAAAAAAAAAAAGAAAAAGAAACAGATTACATAGTGGTAGAATTTACTAGAACTACATATTTCAAAGAACAATATCAAACAAGAATGAGAAGATGGTATAAGGTAGAAATATGCATTTGTGAAGTAGACATCTTCATGCAACATATTTAATAATTGCTCACTCTTAAATTAACTCTGGAGTTAAGATCCCAAATGAAATTCAAGAATTAAAAATAGTTTCCAACTAGACAATAATGCTTTCTCTATATTTAGTGCCAATAAAATATACATGTTGCATTTATTCTGTTGATCAGCATTCCTTTTACCCTCTCCAATTCTCCTTCCACAACCCTTGTACCCTTCCCAACCACCCAAGGCAAACTAAGAAAAGAAAAAGTCTCCTTAGTTGAGAGAAAAGATAAAACTTAATCTTATGTTTTGTTTCTTTTAAAGCACTGAACTACAGTCATTTTGCTTAATTTCTTTTCAAATCATTTGTATCTGAGTGTGGCTAACACATGATACTTACAATATAGAAAGACTTAAAAATACCAGATTTTAATAATCCTTAGGTGACTCTATGCAATGCAGATGTTCTATTATACTTTCCAGATGCTAGCTGTAAGCATAATTAATTAAAGACAGTGCTTACATATCATTTTAGTACATTTCAGTACATAGTTAAAACTACATTAGAGAAAAGGGAGAAGGAGTGAAGCCAGGACTACTTAACTGCAAAGAGAATTGCCAGGAAAGATTAGGTTCACATATGCTATGCCAGTAATAGGCAGAACTGAAAAGCAACTGTAACCAAACTAAGAAGTGCTTGCTTGGTGCATTGTGGCAGTACTGAGATTTATAAAATAACAACTTTCTTCACAATTCTGCATACTGCATGCATTTTGTGAGATGTCAACAGTTATTAGTCATTTCAGAAATCTTCAGACAATCTAAGATGCCATTTAACTGTTTAAGAATGCAAAGATCTGATAAAACTCAGATCAAATTATTTTTATCCAATTTGCTAGAGAAAATAATTTTTTATATTTCAAACAATACTAAATTTTCTATATTCATTTAACCCTTTTAGGATATTGCATGCTGTCCTTTATCAAGTACTATATTTCTTATGTGCTCTGCAAATAATCTCTCTTTAGTACTCAATGAGCAGTGAATACCCAGTAAGTTCAAAGGCCTATACTGGGAGATAAAATAGTCAGAATTCCCTACTCAGAGTTAAAGTCTTCATTCAGAGACTATCCAAACTTCACCATCAAATTCAGTACCTAATTTACCAACAACTCTGGTTATGTAACCTAAGCAAACCTAAGGTTGAGTTCATCATACTGAATTTGCCTTAGTTATCACAACTTCTATCACACACAATATCCAGTAGCATTTTCTCAATGCTGGAAAACACAGGTAAGTCATTATTAATGCACAAGTAGGAAAATAACACCTCCTTCAGATCAACCAAACGGATATATGAATCAGTTATCGTTTGCAATGCATAGGACTACCTCTTTATGAACAAAACAGAGATGATCAAAAAATGGAAAGTCAAATAAAAAATAACTCACTAATAACCTGTTCTCTAAATTTTGCCCTTTGAATTCCCTAGGAATATATTATCCTTACCTTATAAACTGCAACAGATGGAGAAGCCCATTCATTTTTACTCTAAACTCAGCGTACAGAGATTTTCATTTATTTTTCTTAATGTAGTCAATTTCAAACGTGTCTGTCTTAACAAAAATTAGAAAACTTACCTTGGATTATTTGATTAATAACTATATAAAATTGTTAATATTCTCCATTTTTTTGATCTACAAAACGCAATCCCATGCAGTTCAATCTATGAAACTATACTTTGTAACTTGAACATAAATCAGGAATCTGAAAACTCATACATTTGATTCAGTGGGATTTGACTATTTGTACAATTGATTCAATTACCTTAAAATGACTTACAAAAAAAAGCAGGATACAGAAAAATGGAAAATAACACCTTAAAAAGTAGAGAGGGTACACTTTCCTCTAAAGTGAAAGCAAACCCATGGGATACATTCAAGAAAGCCTCCTTTTACTAAGTTACAAGCTGATGTTACTAGAGATTTGGTTTTTAACCACCCACCTTCAGAAGAGTTTCCTTTTGTCCATTGTCCAAGGGTCAGGAGGAGGAGTCACAATAGATATAAAGTGTTGTGTGCTGACCTTTCACCTCTGGGGACCAAATTTTAACTGAGTTCATAGATTCTGCCCTCTTAATTCAATTACTACTGAAAAGTGACTACATAAAATCACAGAAAAGTAGTCATTTGAAGTTAATCAAAACCTCAGGACCACACCGGTGCGAAAATGAAGTCACTCTTTAAGTTCAAAAGACATGATTCTCCCACTGGGGTCCCAAAAGTGCATCTGACCAGAAAGATCACATTACGCCCACCCTGGCTGTACCTGCAGCTTGAAGATTAACAGATAAACAGATAACTAATTAGTCCAAAAGACAATAAAAATTCTCTTCAGAAAACATGAGAGGAAAAGATGACCATATTTCACCTAGCAAGAACAGAGAAACGAGTATGTTACTGAATTAGAATTTCTAACTGACTAGGTTTTGCTTGGAAGTGGTCGTGACGCTCAGCAGGTGCTGTTGAGAGAGTGCTGCTGAGTTCAGCACCTTTCCCTCTAACAAAAACAAAATCAAGTCATTCTGTTAGTGCACATGCCGGTGCTGTCCATCCTGTACAGCACTGTGCAAAAATTGATTATCGTTGAATAGCCCTCTGAAAGTCTCTATTCAAGACTTTCTACAGCAATAAGGATGACATTTTTGTAGCAAGATCAATAGCTTTTAAGTGTTAAGTTGTCCTTTAGGATCAGCAAAATGAACTCTGAGAGTTGGTTCTAATCCCATTCTAAACCAAACCCATTAGCACTCATGACTACCAGGCTTACTCTAGCTCATTTGTTTGTTTTACTTGTTTATTGTTTTTCTCTCTCCCTTCCTAAAAAGTACACTCCGGATGGACCTGATCTGTCTCACCTATGGCTGGCTTGATCTCTAGTGCTTACAATAATAACAGATGCAAAAGAAAGCATATCATAAGTATTGTTGAATTAATTAATTGGGTGATGAAAACTATAGTACTAACATCTGTAATACTATCTCTCCAAAGGAAAACACTAAAATAAGGATGATTTCTTCTTTATACTCATTATTTGTCCTTTCTTAATAGTTTCCTCCAACTTACAAATGTTACAGATATTTGTCAAGAGTTTGCAGCCAGACTATGGATTAAAAGAAAAAAATTCACAAAGCACTTAGAATGTCTGCCATAAAGCATTCTATGTAAATTAAAGAAATGTGTGATTGGTAAAGTATGCACCTTGTATATGTCCAATAAATCAAACACTTACTGGGTCTCTACAGAGTGACAGACACTTTCACATAAATAATTATTATTCATTGTCACTAGACCCTCCAGGTAGAAAGCATAATTCCAGGTTTACCAATTAGGAAGTGCTTATATCAGTCAGGCCTATGAAGTAGCTAGAATTCAAACCTACTCTAATTCAACAATTTTTAATAACCTGTTTTGTTTTCTTGAAATAATTCTTATTTTTCCATCCTAACAGGCACTTCAGTGCTATGCTATTTTCTTGTCTGTCCAGGGAATGTGCCTTGGCAACAGGGAAGAAGGCTCTTTCCTACAAAGATCTACTCATCAGAGACAGCAAATTGTGCTGTTTGAGAGCTCAGATCTGAATGTACACTGATCACAACTGGCTCCATCACTCATGAGCAAAGTGACCTTGGACTTAATGCCTCCACACCTCAGTTGCCTCACTTGTAAAACAAGGATAATGAATGTTAAATTTTAACCATTTTTAATAACAGAGTAGACCATTGTGGTTGTTAGTAACACACTATGCTACTTTTTCATTTCTTTAGTAGGTGTCACCAGACTTTCCATTTCAAAGAAGAAATCCATTTTTTAGGAACTTCTTTCTCTGGAAATAAAAATGGTTTGGAATTTAGAAATAAAATCTTCCTAGAAATTGAGCAAGATTTAGCATACTTTACACATACACACACACACACACACACACACACACACACACACTACAGATATATGTATATAACATGCACATATGTACATACAGTATATAAATGTATATATGGAAAAGGAAGATCCAAGGAGAAAACATTAATATAAGTTTTCATGGCTTTCATCTTTTTTCTATTATATAAGTTTTAATAAGTCATGGAGACAAATTCACCACCAATAAAGTTAAAAAAAAAACCCTGAAACGAACTCACCCCTTTTTCTGACAGTTCTGTAACTCTAGCCTTTATCATATGATACTTTTTAAATAACAACTTTGTTGAGATATATTTCTTATGCCCTACATTTAAAATGTGCAATTCAATAGTTTTTACTATATTCACATAGTTATGAAAACTTCACCATGAACAATTTTAGAATATTTTATTACCCTCCCCCAAAACCCCTATACCTATTTTCCCTCAACTTTCTCAGTCCTAGACAATCACCATTTTACTTTTTGTTTCTATGATACATTTTAAAATAACAGATTCAAAATTTAAATCATAAACAAATTATATGAGTATACAAATGTTTTGTAACTAAGATGCTCATCATTTCTTGAATAGTCAGAAATAAAACTGTTAAAAATGTGTAAGATATAAATATATCAATACATATGTCTATATCATCTTCTGTGGTACGAAGAATATAAAGGATAGTAAGGTGTTGTGTATTCACAATGAATTTGAGAAAATAGGAAATAGTTAAGAAGCACAGGTAAAGTGTCAGGCAAGAAAAACAGGCCATATGTTCTATTGCTACTTAGAGGGGGAAGAGGTCTCTGGTGACTAAAACAGACAAGGGAAAAAACTTGAATGAAGCAGTAAGGAATGGGCAAGTCTGAGATTAGCAAGGAGAATTAGGCAGAAATTTTTATTTTCAACTACAGGTGAAGCCTGTGCTTTCTTTATAATGCAAAGATTCCAAAAAAAGTCATCTAAAGTGCTCTGAGCTATCAATATACAATATATTTATATGAGTATTAAATAGATTCATATTTTAAGTTTTCTTAAAACATTCTGGACCATACATTTTTAAAGTCAAATATGTGTGAACAGCTTGTTTTTTCTCATTATGAAATGTCTAGTTGTACTTACATGGATCAGGTTGCTATTTCCAATATCAAGAAAAGTAAACACACACACACACAAAAAGGTAGGAAAAAACAAAAAACATAAATTTTTTGTACTGCAAAGAGACAGACAGACTTTTAAGGGATGGTAATTATGACTTTGAGATTTACACTGTTTTAAATTTACTTCTATGTAAATCTATCTCCTCTGCTAGATCACTGGAATCTTCAAGGGGGTTCACTAAATACAGTCCTTCTTCCCTGCCTGGATTCTGGATTAACTAAAAAAATAAGACAAGAAATAGGGTTGATAGAAGCCATAATATTACCTCTATTACAGAGCTAGGGTGGAAGATGTGGCTTACATCTGCAGACAAATGTGCTACTGAACTCTACAAGCAAATCCCCAGACGGGTAGAAAGACCCTGTCCTTGGAGGAGCAGCTGAGAAGTTGTGACCCTGCCTACACTCAGGAGGAAGAAGGGAGCAGCCCCAGCTCACCCTGCCCAGTTCTTTCTTCAGGTTAGTTAATCTACTTGCTCGGGGGCAAATGACTCGATTGTCCAACTTGAGTATCCAACAGAATCACCTGGAGGGCCTTGTTAAAACACAGATCTGCCTTTCTTTCTTTCTTTTTTTTTTTTCTTTTTCTTTTTTTTTTTTTTTTTTTTGAGTTGGAGTCTCACTCTGTCGCCCAGACTGGAGTGCAGTGGGCGCTCCCAGCCACCGCAGCCTCGACCTGCTGGGCTCCTGCGATCCTTCCGTCTCAGCCTTCCGAGTAGCCGGAATTACAGGCGTGCCCTACCACGCCCGGCTGATTTTTTGATTTATTGTAGAGATGAGGTCTCGCGGCCCAGGCGGGTCTCGAACCCGCGGGCTCAGGCAATCCACTCACCTCAGCCTCCCAAAGGCGCGGGATTACAGGCTGAGCCACAGAGCCTTTCTGACAAGGTCCCAGGTGATGCTGATGCTGTTTTTCTGCGGTGCAGGAGTACACTTTGAGGGTCACAGCAGAGAAAGCCGTCAAGAGCATCACATGCCTTCGGGGCAAGAAGGAAGTATTCCCCCCCACAACAACTTCCGCAATGGCAGTTACTTATCCTGGTCACATCCTTTCCCCTTCTTTCATGAAGATGGGTCTGGGGGCTGGTGGTGCACAGTGGCAATGGGTTGCTTGCAGAATTGGATTGAATACCGATGTTGCTTAAGTTTCAACTATAATATGAACACAGTTTTTGAAAAAATTTAAAGACGTCACTCTTGAACTTTCAACTCTCTTTAAAATTAAACTCCATAGATCTTTATGTGAAGTTCTGGATTCTGATGCGTCACCAGTTCACCACTTCCTGGGGGTGTGCTGGCCAGGAATGACTTGAGGCTACAATGCAGCAACCATGCCTATTTCTGTACCAATTTGTTTCTGAAAGCACCAGAAGCTCTCCCCAAAAGGGCATTTCCATTCCTCCATTTCTCATGGGGATTTAGGAGTTTAGATAACTGGGAAATTAAAACCAAGAGTTTGGCTTTTGTGATATGACTCTAAACATTAGATTTTTCTTATCTTTCCTTATCTGACAATTCCTTCTATTTATGTTTCCCCACACTGTAGATAAATCTTTCATTCAACATTTCTAAATTATATGCTAGCTTTTTACAGACACAGAGAAAATTTTTATTCTCTGTTTTGCAGTGTCTCTTTTTTTTTAAAGCAATTTAGGCCACATCAAATTAAAGATGATCCAACTGATAATACTTCAAATTTCAGATCCTGAATAATTTAAAGGAAACATAAGAATAAAATTGTGATAATGGTAACATGAATCCAGACTTCCAAAATGATATAATAAATGCGCCAAATTTTATAGAGTTAGAGATGCTTAATGGAAGGAATTCTTCAAGAAATGTGTAGTCTGGATCCATTTAATTCTATGAACCACTCTTTGACTGCCCTCTACTGGCTAAATTGCAGAGTACTGATTAGAACAAAGTACTTGGTCGTAAGATTTTACCAAAAACATTTGCAGTGAGTTTTCAGAAGGTTTATAAAATTCATATTTTCTATATTTATATACAGCTAAAACTGATTACTTTATATATATTTAATTACTGATGACAAATATCTTGTTTTTTTTATTTGTACTTGTCACCTTGTCAAGGAGGTTTCCAATAATGATAATAACAGCACTGCACTCAGTTCCAAAATAAGGAATTCAATAGATTGCATTCTTCAGTGAAAGAGACTTCTCTTCTTGCAATTTAGTGAAAGACATGATTTTCTGAACATTGGAACTGTTACTAGGGTTGTAGAATTGAGTTTTATAATTAATGCTTTATTTCTCATTTTATCACTTTATACCTCAGTTTATCTATATTTATTGATCTCAAGCAAACACAGACTTATGGCAATTTGTTTTTAGGACCTGATAAGTTTTTTGTAAGATTTCAAGGAATATTAGTGAGACAACATCTTAAAAACTTGCAAGATAGTGGTGGGAGTTAAGTTCAGGTAATTAATTTGTGTTTAGTTTGTAAATGTATACAAGGTATAATCTTTGTATACTGAATTTCTTGACCTGTGAACTAAGATTAAACATGGGAACAGTTTAGCTATAAATAATGTCTTATAGGCCAGGCTCCTGTTCACTTGTTCTAGGACTGAACTAGAAGGACTGATGTTCCAAGGGTACTCAGCAGCTGGCTGGGGAACCTATTCCTTCAGTGTCCACCCCCAAGGAAGTGAGCACCCGTCACACAATGGAGGGCTGAAAAATATCTCCACTTTCAATCAAAAAAGGATGTTGTAGGACAAATTTGCAATCCTACCCATTATGGGACAAGTTGTTTCTTCAGGGAGAAAAAAAAAAAGATTGTACAAAGAAAAGAATCTGCACAAGCACTTGAGGGTTGAAAATATCATTTAATTTATTTTCTCTGAATCTAAGTGCACCTAGGACTGAACTCACATCACAATGAGCTACCATGACATTCAGCTTTAGTTGTTATTATTCTAGGGCTTCTTCTACCCTAGGTTCAGATGAAGATCCCAATAGCCTGGTGCAGGATAAAGTATTTGGAATGGCCCCTCCAGTTATCCATCCTCTTTGATCGCCCTGACACTTAGCAACACCCAAGTCCACGTGTTCTGCCTTCACCCCACCACACCACGGGGAGGAGACTACAGGTACTCACTGCTTCCAGAACCTGCAGCCCTCCTCCCCCAGTCCTGGGGAATCGCCTTCTCCCATCTCCCAAGGCACCTGTCCCTCCTACCTCTCCTGAGTCACACCCAGTAATCTCCTTAATGATTTCAGATTTTCATTGCAGTCAAGGATAGAGTTGTCTTTAGTTTTTTTCTGGAAGACTTGCCAAAGACCTCCTTGGAGGCAGATAAACACCAGTGTAGGCAGAATGATACAAAGAGAAAACAAAACTGGCTTTCTATCCTTTTTGATTCTTCCTCATCAGTGAAGTTAAAACCCGTATTGCTAAATTAACAAATTATTCTTCCACATTTTCAAAGTCAGGGAGAATAGTATAAAACGAGAATGATAGGATGTGAAGAAACTGGAAGAAGGTTTAAACAAAGGACATTTCTCTGAGCCATTGTATGTCACTGTCTAGCTTATTTATTCATTTATGCTGCCACCTGCTGGTGGCTAGTGAGAAAAGAAACTCGTACTTTAACTCATTGCAGCTGGCATGGATCTGTAAGGTCCGAAGATAAACTCCTTGAGAAAATCATAGTCTTAAAAGGTAAGTAGCAGAATACTGACAATGCTTTAAATACAAATCAAATTGTAGTCTTCTGGAGAAGGGGTCTATAGAAAGAGAAAAAAAGTGAGGACATGGATGCAACACAATACCATAGGTCAGTAGGTCGGAGCAAGGGTGATGCTAGCTGTCAGGAGGTTTTATAAAATGCCTGTGGATGCGGTGCTTTCATATTCACAATAGGGTTTTCTGGGCTCCTGTAGTTATTCATGCAGTGACAGAAAATGCAGTAATCGCCGAGTATTGTTGAACTACTAAATACATGTTCACTAAGCAACTGAAGTTTTGCTTGTCTCTTGCCTATTTCACTGTTTATCTCAAACAGCATCATCCAGAGGTGATGAAATCTTATTTTTTAAAAAAGGCAAAAGTGTAAAAGTAGTGTAAAATCACTCTCAAATATCATCAGGAAACAAATCAATACATTCTAAAACCCCCAATTTAAGCCAATCCCATGCGACATACAACAGCCTTAATGTACAAAGATTGACGATGTCAACCAGAATCCTATGCAGAAGTATGTTGTTTGTGTTTTTGACCATATATAGAGTCAAAGTCTGGGATATAAACAGATGTCTCAGGATCCTGGATTCAACAAGGGCTAAAATATTTACTGATAGGCTGGCATTATGGACGGTCATCTTCCCATGGGTGTCAACAGTCACTGAGAGATGTCAGTACCACAAAACAAAGCAGCTACTCTTTAAGACATTGCTGCTTACAGTGCAGGTTCAGGCAACTGTCTCAACATCACAGATTGAGAAATGTTTCAGGTCATGATGGAGTCACGGATGTAGAGTTCACGATAAATTCATTCAACATTGCTGATGAACTGCATGTAGCATTTAAAGAACATAGCCAAAGGACTATGTATTCGCAGCACTTTTATTCACAAGTGACCCCCAGCTTGAACTAGCTTCAACAAAATGGGAATTGAGTGGTTAATGGAACACAACAGCAGTTTCTATAGCAAATCCACAGGAACTTCGGGCATCTGTTTGGGCCTTAGAAAATAAGGCCCATGGTGCTTCCAGTGTTCATGAGTTATGCTTCTCAATTCCTAACATCTTCACCTGGAGGACATAAAGCCTTCCTTCACAAGGAGGTGTTATGCCCTCTAACAGCTTGCTAGCTCCCCATCCCACCACACCTGTCACTTACAATTCCGACAGAAGAATATCGATTGCCTTGAGTCAGGGGCCCACACCTGGACCAACCAGGTGTGGCCAGAGATAACATGGAGTAACAATTAAGAGCAGGAACTCTGGATCCCAACTTTCCCAGGTGTACAGCAGTTTCTCATCTGTTAAGGAAGGATATAACAATACCTAGTTCAGAAGTGTATTGTAGGAATTAAAAGTGGCACTACATGCAAAGTGCTTGAAACTATGCCAAATGTCCATTGACAGATGAACAGATATTTTTCATGTGGTATATACATATAACAAAATATTATTCAACCTTACAAAAGAAACTCCTACCATTTGTGACAACCTAAATGAACCCGAAGGACATTATGCTGAGTTAAATAAGCCAGTCAAAGAATGACAAATACTGTCAGCACTTATATGAGGTATCTAAAATAGTCAAACTCATTGAGAAAAAAGTAGAACAATGGTTGCCAGGGGGTAGGGGAAATGAGAAAGTGTGTTCAAAGGGTATAAAGTTTCAGTTAAGTAAAATGGCTATGTTCTGGAATCTGCCATACAACAATGTGCATATAGTTAACAGTATGGTATTGTGCACTTAAATATTTGTTAAGAAGGTAGATCTCATGTGTTTTTAACCACAAAAAATGAAAGTAAAAAGAGAGAGAAAGAGAGGGAGGGAGGGAAGGAGGAAGGGAGGAAGAAAAGAAACACAAAGGGACACAAGGAAAGTTGAGGCTGATGGATATATTTCTTACCTTTGGGGTAATACTATTACAAGTATATGTACATGTCCAAACTCATCTAATTATACACATTAAACATGTGAAGTGTTTTTTTGTATATCAATTGTACCTTCATAAAGTTGAAAAAATATGCCGGACATCGAATAAGCCCCATTTAAGTGGGTGTTACTCTACTAGAACAGATGTTCTCAATCTTGGTCATACATTGGAATTATTTGGGGAACTTTAAAATACTTGATGACTTGGTCTCATCCCAAGATAACTGTTTTGGGGATATAGCCCCAACATCAGTTTGTTGTTATTGTTGTTGTTGTTGTTTTGAGTTGGAGTCTCACTCTGTCACCCAGACTGGAGTGCAGTGGCCGCTCCCGGCCACCGCAGCCTTGACCTTCTGGGCTCTGGCGATCCTTCTGCCTCAGCCTTCCAAGTAGTTGGAACTACAGGCGCGTGCTACCACGCCCAGCTAATTTTTTGATTTATTGTAGAGATGAGGTCTCACCAAGTTGCCCAGGCGGGTCTCAAACCCGCGGGCTCAGGCAATCCACTCACCTCAGCCTCCCAAGGTGCGGGATTACAGGCTGAGCCACCGAGCCTGGTAACATCAGAAGTTTTAATGTGATTTTCAAAAATTCTAATGTGCACCTAGGACTGAAAACTACTGCAGTAGATTACAAGCTCCATGAATGGAGGAATTTTCTTTATGGCCACTCTTCAATTCACATTGCTTAAAACCATATCTGCTCAAAAATATTTGTTAAATGAAATAATAATACCGCTTTAGAAGCTGATATATCTAGTTAAATGAGGTCAGGTGTGTGTGTGTGTGTGTGTGTGTGTGGTGTGTGTGTACACGCATGCACATGTGTGTACACAAAAGATGGCCCAAAACACTTATGAGGTCAGGGCAAGACTACATTTGAAGGTCCTCATAGCATACAGTATTTGTAAATATTTCTTATAAGTCAAGCTAAGAAATGGCTAAATAAAATATATTTTATCCTCCTACCATGAAAAGTAAATCTCTGTAACAACTTAGAGGTTCAAGTATAAATCTGGGATTTTAGGACCTCTCCAAGTTTCTCTCTAGAATATGGAAGTCTGGGGAGAGAAGGTTGCTGACTCCTGGCCACTGCCTGTGACTTTTCGGCTTCCCAATCTCAGTTCTGCCTTTCACTGAAGGGTCCCTTGGGCACACAGATGTCTATATCCAGTTCTCACAGGATTCTCTGTCTACACTTCCCACACATATCCTACAGGACTGGTACGCACACATCATCTGTACTTCCAGCATCCAGGTGGATAGAACAGGTGAAGAGGAAATGGGTTTGGGTTCATTTGGACAGAGAAATTTAGGTGCTTAGCCTGAAAGGTGCTCTAGAAAGAGTTGGGTAGGCCAACTGCAAGAGCTCCAGATAGATGAATCTTCTTTATCCCAGAAACTGCTAAACCTATAAGAAGAAGCATGACTGGAAGAGAGCCAAAGTGGGCCCTTTAAAGCATGGGGCCCCAGGTAAGGTCCCCAGGTTTAAGGTGGACAAACTTTGTGTGTGAGTGTGTGTGTGTGAGGATGTATGTTCATGCACACATGCACACCTGGGCCACAATTAAGAACACTGGACCCACTATAGATTGTAATATTCTATATAACAGAACTTTTAGGAGCAGCTTCTAACCTAAATTCTGTTTTTAAAAAATGCATAGAGATATCTCTTGTCTCATAATATCAAAAAGTGCACAGACATGCACATGGGTGCTGTATGACGTGTCTTCTACTTCAAATCTGTCAGTGAATTTCTAATGCACTTAGAAAAAAAGTTACAAGCAATTCTTATTCATCCTGGCAGTTATTTTCTATAAAATCACAGGAACGCTGAATTAATGAACACTAAGTCATTCTTCCTAGGCAAAAATACAAGGTTGACTTCCCATGAGCCTCTGGTCACACATTTTCTTCAACTGATCAATACATAACACTGTGTATGTGTGTTTCTTTTGAGACGTCTTATTTAATACGTAATGTTTATTCATCAACATTGAGGCCACAGTCAACAACACAATAACTCTGCCTAAATAAAGCTTATCTAATGTATATTTTCTCCATAAGACACATCACAACTTTCTTACACATAGGAACATTAGACAGCACTTCAGCACTATTCATAGGGGTCATTTTAAATAGTGAAATTGTGAACAAAAAAGTTGAAACAGGAAGAAAGAGCATTGCCTTGTTCGACTTTAGCTGAGAACATGGATGCCAGGTAACTCAAAATGTCTGACACTCCTGTGTATGTCCCCATATTACAGTGAAACATAGACTTTGGGATTTAAAAAATTTTATCTGGGTCAGGCACGGTGGCTCAAGCCTGTAATCCCAGCACTTTCGGAGGCCGAAGAGACAGAATTGCCTGAGCCCAGGGGTTCAAGACCAGCCTGCACAACTTGAGACCTCATCTCTACAATAGATCAAAAAATTAGCCGGGTATGGTAGCACGCGCCTGTAGTTCCAGCGACTTGGAAGGTTGTGGTGGAAGGATCGCCTGAGCCCAGCAGGTCAATGCTGGGGTGACCATGAGTATGCTACTACACTCGAGACTGAGTGACAGAGTGAGACTCTGAGTCAAAAAAAAAAAAAAAGTTATCTGGTAGGCAAATTTGCAACTACAGAATCAATGAATAATGAAGACCAACTGTATACAACATGATCAAGTCTAAAATCCTTACCCTGGAATTCACATCTCTCTATGAGTTGGCTGCATTTGCTTTTTCTAGCCTTTATCCCAATCCTTGCCAATTCTCCCCTCTTCACTCTCCATTTCTGTTAGGTTGAAATACCTTTTCCCCTGTGCAGCCATACGGCCTTCCAGCTTTTGTTTCTGTTGACTTAAGTCAAAATTTACTGGAAACATAGAAATTCCAGAAACAACACAGGAATAAGAAAAATGTTCTTCTCAATATGTGTATATATTTGGATATTACATGATCCCAAAAGATCTAGTTAAATGAGGTCAGGGGTGTGTGTGTGTGTGTGTGTGTGTGTGTGTGTGTGTGTGTGTGTGTGTGTATGCATATGCATGTATACAAAAGGTGGCTCAAAATACTTATGGGTTCAGGGTAAGACTACATATGAAGGTCCCTATAGCATATAGTATTTGTAAATATTTCTTATAAATCAAGCTAAGGCATGGCTAAATAAAATATCTTCTATCCTCCCATGAAAAGTAAATCTGTAACAACTTAGAGGTTCAAATATAAACCTGAGATTTTAGGACCTCTCTGGGTTTCTCTTTTTATATTAATTATCTGTATTAAAACACCCTACTCTGAAGAATTAGGTGACAACCTAATAAAATTTAGAAGGTCTTAGGTGGGGACAGTAGGATAAATGTTATTACATAGCAAAGTGGCTTAAAGAGCATCAAATGTCATGACCAGACCAAACATGATGTGAATAAATTGACCATGGCTTTGGAAAGTTCATGGTCAAATATTTCTCCATCTCCCATGAGATAAGCTCAGAGTTGAGAATAACAATTTTGAATTGTTCCTTTTCTCTATGAAATAAACTGTGGGCTAGAGTTACCTAAAAGTTGCATGATAAATTTCAAGAATTGACTTCCAACATTCTGAAAAAGAAAAATATATTTAAAAGTCTCCTTTGCATGACATTATCACCATCTGATGACTTGTTACATTTCACATAACTTGTCCATATACATTTGGGATATATACACATATATATGATATATATATAATTGTATATACATTATATATGAGATGTATGTGTATATAAATATGAGGGTGATTATAAATTTATATATATATATATATATTTCTTATATTTTAAGGGTATTTATAATTCTCCATGATGTGAATCATTTTGCAAGTTGAAGAAAACAAAGAACATGTAGTCCATATATGTGTATCTTTATAGTTTTAAGAAGAAATGCATACAACAAATCTGGCTTTTTTCTTTCTTCAGCAAGCTATTTTGAATAGAGAACAGCATGCTTTCCTCATTAAATCCTTATTATCCTTAGCTTCTATTTTGATATCTGCTGCCAGGAAGTGGATTTCTAATTTGTGACCAATAAAGAAAGTTTAGAAAACCAGATGTTAAGCTAGGAATTAATTTCAGCCAAAAAGTATATATAGAAAAAGAATTTTCCAAATGTTTTACATCGTTTATATTCAAATAAAACAATTCGAAATTGTATTCAATAAATATTCACTTCACATTTTGCGTGGTGAGGAAAACACTTCAATATAAGAGGCTTCAAAAGAGCTGACTAGAAACATTTCTTGCCTGCCTCCTCCACTTGGAAGAATCAAAATAGTGTATAGACAGTCACACTTAGAATACATTATCCTAGAGAAAATTCTGAAATTCAGCAGAGAAGTGACAGGAAACCCCAAAAGGGTAGAAAGATAAGAAAGAGGTTCAACTGGAAGCCAGGAGGATTTCCCAATGACAGAGGAGACAGAAAACAAATAGGCAGTCAGGGCACCTCCGGCAATAAGCTTCCTGCAGGACCCTTGAACTAGAGCAAAAACACTCACTTCCTGGGATTCAAAAACATACCACAATACCACCGGTTGATTGGTGCTAAGTGCCAACCAGTCAGCTCACTACTAGCCCTCTATCTCTAGCTGATTGGTGCTTAGTACTAACCAATCAGCTCAGCTACTGCCAACCAATCAGCTCACTGGTAATGCTAGCCAATCAGCTCAAGCCTAGGACTATATAAGAAGGGTTTCAGGCCAAAATCAGCAACCCTCCTGCAGGTTCTATAGGGTGGTAGAAGTTATTCTGTGTTGTTATTAGACTCCTGTCTTCTCGTTGTCTGTATTCCTCGTTCTTCTTGGGTGCCATAAAGAACCCAAACCTGAAGAACTGCTGGAGATCTTCCCATCAGAGCTGAAGATCGTGGGAACTGAAGAGCTGCACAAGAGAACCTGCAGAGCGATGGAGTGATACGGAGATGCCAGGCAGATAAGAGATGAAACTGAAGAAGGTGTTGAAGGCAGATGGGAGCTGAAGGTGAAACCAACTACTAACTCTGAAGTGAAACCGACAATGCGGAGCATGTAGCCTAGGGTCTCCCGTTGCCCTACTCAATTCACCATCTTGGGTACCTGAGCACTCCTCTCAGAGGCCTGAGGTTGCAAAAATCTTCAGTAAAACACTATTAATAGCAAACTGAATCCAACAGCACATCAAAAAGATAATACAGCCCGATCAAATGAAATTTATACCAGGAATGAAAGGATGATTTAACATACACAAATAAATAAACATGATCACATCAACAGAGCTAAGGATAAAAGCCTTATGATCATCTCAATAGACACAAAAAAATCATTTATTAAAATCCAATATCGATTCATTATTTTAAAAAAACTCTCAACAAATCAAGCATAGAAGGAATATACCTCAAAATAATAAAAACCACATATGACAAACCCACAACCAACATCATAATGAATGGGGAAAAGTTGAAAGCCTTTCCTCTAATAAAGAACAAGACAAGAATGTCCATCCCACCACTCCTCAACAACACAGTACTGGAAGTTCCAGCAAGAGAAATTAGACAAGAGAAAGAAATAACGCATCCAAATGGGGGGGGGGGATGGAAAGGAGGTCAATCTGTCTCTCTTTGCTGATAATATCTTATATCTAGAAAAATAATAAAATAATAAAGACTCCACCAAATGATTTGATAAATGAATTTTGTAAAGTTAAGTCAGGATAAAAATGTATAACATCTCTATACACCAACAATGATCTAGTGAGAAAGAAATCAAGAAGGCAATCTCATTTACAATAGTTACAAAAAATATAAAATAAAATACCTGGGAATAAATGAATTAGGGATGCAGAAGCTCTCTATGAAGAAAACTACAAAACACTGAGGAAAAACATCCTATGCTTATGAATTGAAAGAATTAATGTTAAAATGACTATACTGACCAAATCAATCTACAGATTTGATACATTCCCTATCAAAATACCAATGCCATTCTTCACAGAATTAGGAAAAAAATCCTAAAATTCTTGTGGAACCACAAAAGAGGCCCAATAGCCAAAGCATTCCTGAGACAAAAGAATAAAGCTAGAGGCATCACATTACCTGACCTCAAAATATAGGATAAGGCTATACTAACCAAAACACCAAGGTATTGCTATGAAAATAGACACATAGACAAATGGAACAAAATAGAGAACCCAGAAATAAAGACACATATTTATGGTCAACTGATCTTCAACTAAGCTGACAAGAAATTACACTGAGATAAGGACAGCCTCTTTAATAAATGGTGCTGGGAAAAGTATTGGCCATATACAGAAGAATGAAACTGTCACTATATACAAAAATCAACTCTAAATGGATCAAAGATTTAAATATAAGACCCAAAACTATAAAAATGGTGGAAGAAAAGGAAAAAATATCCTTTATATTGGTCGAAGCAAAGTATTTATGATCTCCAAAAGCACAAGCAACAGCAAAAAAAAAAAAAAAAAGAAAAGAAAATAGACAAATGGGACTATATTAAACTAAAAGGTTTTTGCACAGAAAAGAAGACCATCAATAGGGTGATGAGCAAACCTATTGAATGGGAGAAAATATTTTCATACTATTCATTTGACATGGAATTAATAACCAGAATATACAAGAAACTCAACTCAGGAGGGAAACAACAAATAATCTCATTTAAAAGTGGACAAGAAATATAATTAGACATTTCTCAAGATAAAACATACAGATAGCCAGCAGGTATATAGAAAAATGCTCAGTATCATTAGTCATCAGAGAAATGCAAATACAAATCACAATGAGATATCATCTTGCCCCAGTCAGAATGACTATTATTATTATTTCTTATGGATTCAGGGAGTACAAAGTGCAATTTTGTTGCATGGATATGTAGTGGTAAAGTCTGAGTTTTTGATGTACCCATCACCCAATGGTGAACATTGTACCCAATAAGTAATTTTTCAGCCTTCACTGCCTCCCACAGTCTCCTATTTTGGAATCTCCAGTGTCTGTTATTCCCCTCTGTGAGTCCATATGTACTTGTTGCTTAGCTCCCACTTTTAAGTGACAGCATGTAATATTTGGTTTTCTGTTTTTTAGTTATTTCATTTAGGATAATAACCTCCAGCTCCATTCATGTTTCTATAAAATACATTATTTTGTTCTTTTCTATGACTGAGTAGTATTACATGGTATATATATATTCCACATTTTCTTCATCCAATCATCTCTCGATGGACACTTTTAGGATGATTCTATTACTTGGATATTATGAATAGTGCTGCACATAAACATACCTGTGTAGGTATCTTTTAGATAAAATGACTTCTTTTTTAAAGTCAAAAACAACAGATGTTTGTGAGTATAAAGAGAAAAGGGAATGTTTATACACTGTTGGTGGAAATGTAAACTAGTACAGCCACTATGGAAAGCAGTATGGAGATTTCATGAAAAACTAAAAATAGAATTACCATTTCATCAGCAATCCCACTACTTGGTATCTACTCAAAAGAAACCATTATATCAAAGGGACTTCTGCACTCACATGTTTATTGCAGCACTATTCACAGTAGCAAGGATATGGAATCAACCTGAGTTCATCAACAGATGAATGGATAAAGAAAAGATGACAGATATACACAATGGAATATAAAGCATCCATAAAGAATTAAAGCATGTTGTTTTTCCACAACATAGATGGAACTGGAGGTCATTATCTTAAGTGGAATAAGGCAGATGCAAAAAGACAAATATCACATGTTCTCACTTATGTGTGAGAGCTAAAACTTTTGATCTCATGGATATGGAAAGTGGAAAAATAAGCAACAGAGACTGGGAAGGACAAGTGTGGGATAGTGAAAGGGATGAAGAGGACTGGGTTAAAGGGTACTAAAATAGAAGGAATAAATTCAATATTAGATAGCGAGTAGGAAGACTATACTTAACAAAAATGTATTGCACTCAGGTGATGGACAACCCAAATCTCCTGACTTGATCACTACACACTATACATGCAACAAAATTTCTCATATACCCTGGAAATTTGTACAAATTTTAAAAAGCACCACATTAGTCAATCTTTTTCTGAAAATGATATAGCAAACTGCTCATATTCTAAAAGTTGTTCCCAATATAAATGTAGATATCTAAATGATCTACATTTACCCTATATGCTTATTAATTTAGTCTCTATCATTAGGAAATAAAATAGGGGATCACAACATCAGCAAGAGTCTACCAACATGTTCTTATCAAAATCAGTCCACTTTCCTGTTCTGTATCTTAAAGACAGCCTAAGATCAAGGGCTTATAAAATATAGGAACTTGATCTCACTTGCTCTCCTCAGGACCAAACATGCTGTCATCATGATTAGAGCTTAGGTCACCCAACCTTACAAATACTTGAGAAATAAATTTATTTTTAAATCCTCATTAGACCAACAGCTATGTAGTTTTGGTCCAGCAGTTGGACTCATTGTCCAATCATACAGTCAAAAAATGAATTAGAAAGTCATTGGCAAGAAGACCTAGAGATTCACCCCAATATCTGACCTTTTTGATGACTTGCTAATGACACTTCATCTCTACATTCATGTGTGTTGTTTCTACCCTGAGTGCTTAAAGGAGGGAAGATAGCAGACCTGGAATTAAGTATCATCTTGGGTAACAGTCTGGAGGTAGAACAAATGCTGATGAAATAAAAGTACAGCCAAGAAATAGAAGATTGACTTTTCAAAATTATAAAAAAGGAGACCTGAATCCTGGTGTCATGAAAGAAATAATAAATAGTGGAAAAAATAAAAGAGAAAGTGAAAACACTCACAAAAGAACATTGGGAACAAGAAAGAGGCATAATTATAAATGTAAATGAGACATTTAAAAATCACAGTTCGGTAATTAAGAAATCTTCTTGAACAGCTTCTTGATGCCAAGACCTTTACCATGCACTGGGGATAAAGTAGAAACTATGACAAAGTCCTTGCTCTCATGGATCCTTGGATTAAGAAAAAGCTGTCAGATAAACCCAAAGGTAATAGTTAATTAATTTTAGCTAGTGGTAAGTGCCTGCAGGAGATAAAATAGAGAAATGTGAGAGGGTCCTCATGGCTGCTTAAGTTAGGAGGGACAGTGAAGGCCTTTCTGAGGAGGTGACATTTGAATTGAAACCAGAATAATGGACGAGTCACACAGCTACCTGTGGGAAGAGCCTTCAGAGAAGAAGAGAAAGCAAGGACAAAGCCCCCAAGCTTGCAGCAGGCCTAGCATGTGAAAGGGACCCAGGAGGCCAGTGTGTTTAGAGAGTATCGAGAGTGGAAGGGTGGAGAGAGCTGACACAGGAGAGAAGGGCATTGGCTAGGACAGATAGGATGTTCTACATAACAGTGGCCTGATATCACTAGGGGAAAGCCACTGGAATTTTGACTTACTCTTCAGAGAAACTCCCCAGGTCATTCTCTAAATGTCAGCTTGAGGGGACACAGGAGAGAAAATAAGGAGACCTCTTAGGACTGCTAAGCAGTGGTGCTTACAGGAGAGGGTGGTGGCTACTCCAGGGCTTCCTTAGTGAACTGGGAGGGAGGTACACGCACAACCTCAGAGCAATTGGAGAACTAGATATATTGGGCAATTCTCTAAAATATATATATATATTTAAGATGTATTTAACAGTTATTATGTGCCCAACACTGTACAAGTTTCTGGGAAAGATCCAGAAAATTAAGATGAGTCATTGTCCTCCAACTGCTTTCAGTCTTGTGGGGGTACAAACAAATACCTCCCTAACTAAGGTGCCTCCCCAACTAAGGTGACATGTGATGGTGGTTTCTGATCAGAAACAAGATCCACAAAGGAGGAAGGTAGGAGGGAAGGATGGATGGAGGGAAAAAAGAAGGGAGAAAGAAAAGAGAGAAAGGAAAGAAGGAAGATGGAAGGAAGGAAGGAAGATCGGAGAAAACCTAAATATCCCACACCGTCCAGCTATAAAAACAGGGAGCCTCCACTTCCCCAGATGAAACTGTCTCTCAAATCTTCACTTCTTCCACTGCCACCCTATTTATGTAAACATAGGTTGAGAGGTGTCACCACTTAGATTTTCTGGAAACAAATGTTCAGACAGAATTTGGGAAGTAAGATATTTCTTAGGAAAAAGCATTTGTGAATAGAAATGGAAGGAAACAGGATCAGAAATAGAGAAGTTGAATTTTGATACAGGACAGACAACACCTCATCCACCCTAGCAGGGAGCCATAAGCAATGCTCACCAGAGTTCTCTGTATGGGGCAGAAATGACCAGGCCTATCCTCCCATTCCTCAGTCACCAGATCAGATACATGCTTGTCCTCCTGAGAAGAATGTGACCCTAAGGCACAAGGCAGTCCCTGCAGCCAAGGCAGCCCCTGCAAGAGCCAACTGCTGGAGCAGAAAGTGCTGGATCTGGGCCGGGCCATGCATCCCATGTCCTCATGTCTATTATGGGGGCAGTAAGATGGGAGCGGGGGATGTAGATAAGAAGTTCTGTTCTGGAGAAACAGTTTTTGGAGAGGCAATCATCCTTTCTCCTCCTCTTCCCCTCCTTAATCTGCCTCTCTTTTCATAAAACAATGGGAGTTCTCAAGGTTGTCATTTCCACTAATTTAGGAACTGGTGATTTTCTCATCTCTAAAATTTGCTGAGCTCTTACTTGATCTGATGCTGCTGTAAAGAGAGATGTCAGAGTTGAGAAAAGGAATGTGGCAGGGTTCCCACTATTTGGCTTTCCCAAATGGGTCAAGAAGAGTTCCCCATGGGTCAAGAAGTAGAGACATGGAAAGGCGCCGGAGTCCTAAGCATTCTAGTCGGCCCATAAAGAGCTATTTGCTTGGTGAAGGGAATGAACAATAGGAATTTGAGGTGGCCCATCTCTGGTCATTGTGGAGGTGAGGAGAATGCCTTAGCTGGACTTTCTGTACTGTGAAAAAATTTTATAGGACTTTTAGGACCCTCCTAAGAGCTGACAAACATGTGCACATGAGTAAGGCCGTATCTCGATAAGTTCCACCATGAAGAAATCACATTCTAGGGGTGCAGTGATTGTGGTCCTGAAAAGTTCAAAAGAAGGTAAGGAAGGAATATGCATCATCCTGTGTTTTCACTGCAAAATTGTAAATGGTAAATTTAAATTGAGCAGAAAATAAATTATTTTTACATTGCCCTAAATATTCTGAGTAAAATTTGCACCAATGCAAGTCATCATCAACAAAGCAAACTAACAACCTCTGAAAGAGTCAGCGGAAGTCACTATTCACAGGCTAATGCAGACTTGGAAGTAATGATATAACCAGAATTAAGTAAATGGCACTAGAGAAATGCACAAGCAAGTAAAACAACAGTTTTTCAGTACAAAAAGGTTTCAAAAAATCATGACATTATGAAAAATAATGGTGTTGCTACTACCTTTATCCCACAGTGAGAGATATGAAATTAGCTAGGAATAGTATATTTGACAATAAACAAAACAGAGATAAATCCTGGACCTCAACAGAAAGAAATGGTGTTTGAACCCTATAAAGCCTCTTCAGTTGCACTGATTGGGCAATAAACACATACATAAATACCTCTTCTCTATCCATTATTCTAAATCACCATTGATAAATCACTCTATCTTAATGGGTTTGTGAATTTTATGGTACATTTTTTAATCAAATTGTTTTAGTCATGGGTCCCACAAACATATATTTGCCTAAGATCCTGCTCACCCTAGGAGAGCCCTTAATGTGATTGGTTTTTTTTAACCAAAAAATAAAAAGGTTTTCCACCTTACCCCAGCAGTCACATAAGGAAATATCACTTGTCCTTAATCTCCTCCCCAGTGTAACAGCAGAGGAGTAAGCACACAGAAAGAAAAGGAGAGTGGAGCGTGAAAGCTGACAGACTAGTCCCCATATACACCTTGGGTCTACAGATCTAACCTGAAACTAATCTAACCTGAAACAAAGTGACTGAGAAGTTGTGGAATGTGGCTGGGATGAAGTTAAAGGAGATTGTTACCTTAGGGGAGAAAAGAGTTCTCCAAAATACCAGCAATTTCTGGAAAATTAAATCACGTAATTATGCCTCAATCCTAGCATCTGCAATCTCCAGGAAAATTCTTTGAAATTGCAGATTCCTCTCTTTTCTATTCCACAAACTAAGTACCTAATTTTATGAACAGCCAACATCATTTGGGATGATTAATGTAGAATTTATTCTGAAGATAATTCACTTTTAATCCTCACAAAAAATATTAAATAAAACAGATGTTTAACTAGAGAGACACATGATAGCTAAAAACACCTGTTTGGCAGACAAACTCTAAAGAACTGAAATCTTAAGACATTTATAAAACATCCCATTATAATCCTTGCTCTGATTTATCTTTGTATTTCTGACACTAGGCATAACTAAGGAAATGTTGAAGACTGCTGTGTTCAATGGCTTATAAACATGAATATTTAAAAGAGTTTGATACCAATATTCCTCATAGCTTATTGCATCATCCTTTTAATGTATAGAGTGCTGGCGATTAAGAATAAAATGTCAATTATAATAGACTTCAGCATTTCAGGTCTAGAAGATACAGTCACACTAATATTTCTTCCCTTTCATTGTGTCCACAGGTGGACTTACAAGAATTCAGAGACGCCACTAAAGTATACATAATTTTCTTTGATAAGAAAGTGTCAAATTTGGATTAATTGACATATAAAACAACCCCATCCTAAAATATGATGGTTTTATTATTCAAATTTAGAATTGAGAAAAAATGAGTTCAACAAAAAGGAGACTATAAATTCTAAATTTCTATTATATATCTACCTATCTATATATCTCCATTATATATTTAGCTATTCTTATTTGTTGTTATGTATTATATGCTCTCTACATTCTATAAGAAATCTGTAAACTTTTTCATACTTAGTTTTAAATTCTCTATTTCTATCCATCGTGTGAGCTAAGGAAATTAGCTAATTATTTTCTTCTTTCACTCAATACCCATCAACATGAGCAAAGGCAATGTTCTGTGTTAGGCACGATGGATTGGACTATATCATAGAGCTTACATTATTCTAAGAGAGAAAACAGATGTCAACAAGTATTGACAAAAACTAACAGTTAGAATACACACTTAGAAACATCACTACCCCAGTCAAATTCCATAAGACTTTATAGTCAAAATTGGGTGTATCTGTACTACTTTTGTTCACTGAAACGACTGCTCATAGCTCATTTACTCATTCCTTCATTCAGCAAGTATTTATTGAGGTTTTGCCATGTGAGCAGCCTGTGCTAGGTGGGAGTCAAGTGAAATGGGGGGTGCAAAATAAGACTGGCCCCTGCATTCATGGAGTTTATAGTATGTCTCAGGGAATAATCAGAAGTGACTCACTGACTTATAGATCCCATCAGGCACTTGACTATAGGTGGTAAATTTGAGGAAAACTTGGAAACTTTATGAGAAAACAAAGCAAATTTTTCAGGATGTATGAATTTCCCTAAAATTCATATGCCTCTTAGAACTGGCCAGATTGCTTACCTTTCAAAGCAATATCTCACCTTACTTTCCCCATTCACTTGCTACTTGTAAATTCACTATTGAATTTTTATATGATTTGAAATCTTGAAAACTAGGTACCATAGAAACATTATTAGAATTTCATAAATATTATTAAAAATGTGTTATAATTAGACAGCTTACTTACCATTGTACAGAACTGACATCATTTTAGGGTGGCTAAACTCCTTGTTCAGTAAAGATGTTAGTGTATAAACTATGGAAGAAAAGATGCCATGTAGTTACAATAGTCCTCATTTTGATTTTGAAGACCATGTTTCATTCACTTAAGCAGATATTTCTTAAATACTTATGCAGTGGATCTCTGTTATTTTGGCCTGATCAGTAACTTTTCACCTTCTTGGGAACATCACCCTCATTATCCTTTAGGAAACGAAGATCTGCTGACTCTACCTCCCCCGATGTCAATGTAGTAATGTAACTCAGGCCAGTCAAATGACCTTATTCCATGTCATGGCCACAGTGATTATTTTGGAGACGTGATGCAAAACAATTCCATAAGAACTAACTAGTCTTGGTGCTTTTAGGAGAGCTACTGGCAAAGAAGTGTTTTCTTTTTTCTTGAGTTGCCTATGGTTGTGTGTGCCTGAATCTTCCAGCAGCCACTATTTTGGATCCTGCCTGACAATAAAACCAAACTGTCCAGAAATGGAGCTTGACTGCAAAGGAAAGGAGGGAGAGAAAAAGTCTGAGTGCTAAGACTTCTTCTCTAAGGGGTGAGTACAAACTCAGGGGGGCAAAAATGTACTCTATTTTTCACGAGTAAATGCACTTTCTATCTTAATCTCCCTTTTCACCTAGTGGCAAAAAAAAAAAAAAAAAAATTAACAAAAGGCAACCCAGAATATCAGGCAGCTCAAGTCCTGTTTTTTCTCTCTATTTCTTGAGGGTGACTCAAAGGGGACATCTGTTCAATCTCCCTCTGTTAGTGTCCTCTGAGAAGTCCACTACGCCACCAGGTTCCATCTCTCTGTCTATACAGGTCTCTCTCTGTACTCCTTATCTCTACCATGTGGTCTCTCCAGATTTTCCATCTTTCTCTTGATAACCCCTAAATCCTCCATAAAAACTTTGTGCTTCTGACCCGACATGCCAAACAACTATCCCCAACACTAATATTTGCACACCATGATGTCACAGAGTACCTCTTGAGATTTAGAGGTATCCTTTCTTCTTAAGTCCCCAAACCCCCCAAATAAGGAGTTTTCTAACATGTATCCACCCCAGGACTTGCCCAGGGTCAGGACACAGCCACTATTCGTGGCTTTTCACACATGTCTAAACTCTTATCTCCTCTGTGCCTCTCTCTTCTGAAGCCTGAGATAAAGATAACTCATTTTTACATGTGATCTCTTCTTCCTAGATCTATTTCTTAGCAAATTTTGTCTTTTAAAACTAAAGTAGTTTGTCTTTGGTGGAAGTTTTAAAAGTTTACTCTGAAATGTAAAACCTAATAATTGACTCTATTGGTCTCTGAACCAAGACAGAGTCTGGGTTCCCTCACTTCATGCCTAAAATCAAAGACAAGAATACAATTGATAGTGAAGAAAAACGAAGCCAAGATTTGCTTTAAATTAATCCAGCAAAGGGTTTTGGATCAGGGAGAAGGGAGGAGTACAGGTGAAACAAGATTAGCTGTAGGTTGATTATTGTTGAAGCTTGGTGGTAGCCCATGAGAGTTCATCATACAACTCATTCCAATATTTGACTATGATTTTCTCCCATCTGTTCATTGTTTAAACATATTCACATTGCAAAGCCTTTCTTAAAATAAAATAAAAGGAAAAAATCAGTGAATATTAAAATATTATTTTCAGGAGGTAGGTAACAGAGGGAATTAAACTGAAAACATTTAGATTTGTAATTCTGAAAGAATACTCTGGCTATTGTATGTCAGAGAGAGTCTTTAGGCAGAAAAACTAGAGAGAAGACCAGTGTATTGCCCCAGATAAATGAAGTCAGGAGGTGGTAGCACTAGAGGGAAAGGGACCAGGTAAAGACAGTGTCTCTTGAGCAGGAAAGTCATGAAAAAGGATTGATTGTTCCTTCCAGGTTTCTATTTGAGTGGCTGGGAGGACACCAGAACCGTTGACCAGCATGGGGAGTTCAGCATTAGAATGAGAATTATAGAGTAAAATATTTGGCTCAAACTTTGATTTACTATGAAATTTTTGAGGGGCCTTAGGAGAGTCTACTAATTCTGTGTCTAATGTTTGTACACATGAAATTGTGAGAATTATATAAAATATTGAGAAATATATTAAATTATAAACCATTATTAAATATAGTTATTATTTTCAAAAAATATATAAAATGTAATATCACTGGGGTGATGAAAAATATAATATGTAATATCATTGGGGTGATGAAACAAAGAATGTAAACAGTTTTGGCCTCTGACCTCCATTGCTGAAAATTTCTTAAATTAGTGTGCAAGGACAAGTATTTCATAGAAAAATGTAGTAAATACTAATTTCTCATTATGTCAGTAAATTAAAGAGAAATGTTATGTACAGATGAAGATCATAGTAATACAGTTGGAAATGAACATTTTAAGAGAGAATAATTCAAAGTATAATCAGTAGAAACTCTTTGACTTGACTTACATTATCAGAAAAAGCTTGTTAATTTGTTTTAGAAGCACATCACATTCAAACAGCTAGGCAGAATCAAGATGGGTGCTAAAATACGGGTGGACACAAGACTACTCAATTCAGCCTAATAAGATAGAAAGCAAAAAGCCTTCACTCAAGATATACAGTATTTCTGCAGATACTAGGAAATGAAACGTATCACTTGTCCATGTCCTTGCAAAGGAAAAGATGGAAACTAAGAAAATAATTTCCAAGCATGAAGCATTTATTACACAATATTGAAAGATGTTTTTAACACTGACTTTTTTTTAAACTTCTACTTCAAGGTTAGACCTTAAAATTAATCCATTTCCTTCTGGTAATCCTTTCAGGAATCAGACCTCAAAGCTTTTTACAAGATAAGAATCCTGTGGCCCAAATCACACAAATTTTATCATAAAATTTCCTTTTATCTTTCCTTTAAGTAATGACTGTTTTGAATGAAGTAACATTGATAATGTGTTCCTAGAAATACAAAGTATTTTCTAGTACGGCAAAGAAGGAAGACCCATTTTGTTACACTCTGATGTGCTTACATCGATTTAAATTCCCAGCATTCTATTTAAGTCTGACCTCTGTCCGATGTGGGCTATATTTCTCTCATCGGAGGGGCTCCTGTGGGGGTCTGGAATGCCACTACTGAGAGAGCGTGTCAGCAGCATTTCTTAGCAAAACACTGCCAGAAATACAGAAAATAAACATCTTTGAAAAATAGCTACGTTGAAGTGCTTCCAGATTCAACTCTGAATAGCTAAACTCCCTTAAAGCCTGTTAAATATTATAAAAATCAGGTCATTAACTGACTTCAGCTTGTAGACTGCAACATGACTTACAACCACTGAGGACTCCAAGGCAAGTTTTACAGCAGCATTATTGGTCCTCAAAGAGGACAATCTCCTACTGACTTTGGAGGTGGGGAAGAGGGATGAAGCTGAGAACTCAGTACAGAGGAGCTCTCAGGGGGACATAATGTCGAATTTGGGTTGCCAGGAACTGATAAAGAGCTCAGCACCTAATTAAAGCTGCTTCACAAATAGCTCCCAAAGCAGAATCAATGACTCTATTTGGAATCAGTGATGACTCTCTTGGGAGTCATCAGAAGTCAAAGACTGAACAGAATGAAAACTTGGCCTTTTGGAAAATCTTCACCCTGAAAGATGGTAACCCAAAGAGTGATGAAAATCACAAGTTTTATACTGGAGTCCCAGAACTGGAGTCCCAGAACAAGGTCACATTTGTCTTATCTGTGCACATCTTGCTCAATGGTCAGGCTAGGAATAAATAAAGCCTGGAAAATACTCAAGCCCCAGGGAGAAAGTAATCAGCCTTTCACACAGTAGATAAGAGCAGTTCAGCAGTTCATCCATGAAAACATGCATCCTAAGCAATAACAATGCCCCATCAATACAGGCTTCTCTGAATATTCTTCCAAGGTCCTAGGTACCAAGAGGGAAAAAACGTCAATGTCTCAGGGTGTGTGACTATTTAACCACCATTTGAGAATATAAAAAATATCTCATTGCCTTACTACCTTTAAATCATATTCAGGCATTCAGCTCTAAGATTCCATGTGGGCTGAATGACAGGGAACTCATTCTCCATCTGTATTTACTCTCACGGGTTTACTTGCCTCCAAGTGACACAAAAGTCTGGAATTTCTTTAGCAGAGCAAAAGGACACAGAGAGGGTTGTACTGGTTACAGTGGAGACTCTCAGCGATATTCTGAAATTGAGTTTACTTTGCTGCTTCTGGGTTACCCAGGGCACACGACTCTGCTCAGGTGGGGAGCTCTTCTGCAAAGGCTTCCCAGGGGAACACCCTAATCAGGTGGCTTCTTCCAAGGTATGCACACCAGTTCCCATGCCTTTCCCTGTCCGGTGCTGTCACTGCTCTCTGCTCTTCCCTCTCTCTTTAGAGACATGTAGAGTCATCTCTCAATAAGCTAAGTCTTCCAGAAAGATTGAAAGAGAGGTTGTCTTCCGGAAGCTCCATATTTGGGTTCCCTAAGGACAAGGAACACAATGACCCTTGTTACCTTTCCCAAAGAGAGCTGAAGAGGAGAGAAGAGAAATGCAGCAAGAACAAAACACAAATCTCTCTCTCTCTCTTTCTCTGTCTCTTTCTCTCACACACAGACACACTTCAGTTTTTAAAATACATTAACATTAATATTATTATTTAATTTAACAAATGAAAAAGTTAAAGTTCAAAAGCATTAGTGGGTTTCCCAGGTGACAATGGTATGTGGCAGATGAAGAAGGTGTCAGGGTCCAGGTCGGTCTAGATTCAAAGCTTATGTTTCTTAACTGCTTCTGTCAGAAGCTAAAAACAGTCAATATTTCAGAGATTATTTGTAAGAAGGAAATCATTATTTGATGAAAAGGAAGGTAGGTACTTAGGAGAGTAACATATTAGCAGACAGATGCTGATGATGGCAGCAAGATAAACTGACTACAGAGCTTTTTAAAAACATTGTCATCATTGGCATTCTTCTTTCTCCAAAGTAAGAGATAGAGCACTTGCCACCAATAGGGAAAGTAAGGGACCAGAATTCCAGATTATTGACATGTGTCTTATTATCTGTTTCTGGATAACACATTATTCCAAAACTTAGTGGTTTAAAACAAATATGATGGGCTCACAATGTCTGTGGGCCATGAACCTGGATGTGGTTTGACAAGGTGCCTCTTGACATCTGTCATGAGTTTAGCCAGGGCTGCTGTCATCTGGAAACTCAACTGAGGCTGAAGAGTCTGCTTCTTCATTCACTCAACAGCTGCTAGTTAGATTCAGTTCTTCGTGGGTTGTTGGACTGAGGGCCTCAGTGCCGTACAGGCAGCTTCACTGTACAGCTCACAACAGGGCAGCTGGCTTTTTGTATTTTTTTTCAAACAAGTAAAGAAGAGAGAAAAGAAGGGAATAAGGGAGAGAGAGAATGGGATAGAAGCCACAGTCTCCTTGAACAAGTAACGTCCCATTACTTTTGCTAATTATGTTCCTTAGAAGTAATTTTCTAGGTTGCACCCATATGAAAGAGAGTACACAAAAGTGTGAATACCAAAAGGAAGGGATGTCGGTGGCACCTTACAGGCTTCCTTCTGTAGATGTTTATGTTGATATGATTGATTACTGGACTGAGCAGTCAGTTGGATTCAAACCTTAGCTTCATTATTTGCTAGCTATGAGACCTTCAATAAGCTACTTTAATTACTTTGTTTCTCAGTTCCTTCATCTGAGAAAATGAAACTCTTAATGGTACCTATTGTTCTCAAGGAGTTAATGTAGATTAAATGAGTAATAAATAATTTTTAAAAACTAGAAGAGTGCCTTGCATATGGTAGGCATTTAATGAATGTTAGCTAACATTATATTAATAATGCTATCAGATATGAAGTATCTTGTGTAGCTCATAATGTACACTCAGAAGAAAAGGTTTTTATTTTTAGCTTAAGAAAATAATGTGACATAAATGTAGTGGTCAAGGAAGCCAAAGCCACAGCCATACTTGGAAAAACTCAAAAACTCTACTTAAGTTGGCACTGAGCAGTTTTCTTAACACAGAAGAGTTGCAAACAACTATAGCATCATCTATGGAGGTGGAATACTTTATTTCTGCATCACTCTCTTAGTGTACCTCATATCCTGACTTCATAAATAAATTATTGTCAAATGAGAATATTTGCTGCCCACTCAAGAGCAAAGCAGGCTTATTTAACTATTGTTACTCTGCCAATTGACTTTCAGATGTCAAGCTTTCTTTACCCTTCCTCCCCTGAAGATCCCATCATACCCATACACAGACCAACCCACAGACAGATAAGCCATCATGTTCACACAGAGGTGTAGACTAGGACACACTTCTTGGATTGAAATGTTAGTTACAGTTTTAAAAAAGCCAGAATTTCAAGAAATGCTTACCAACAAACATTTTCAAACAATGAGATTTTTACCTAAAATTCTTATAGTCCCCAGTTTGGTCAAAGACACATAATTTCCATCCACCCAGACACTGCAACCCAAACTGGGAGGCCTCCTGTTCCCCTCGTCTCCTCACTTCTCCTGCCTGATTCCTCACTCTTCTCTGTGCAGACCTCCCTGGGCGTTTCATGCTACCCCAAGTGTCACTGCATTTGTTTAAGCCCCCATGTACGTTCAACCTTAGGGCAAGGTATGGAAACTGATTTTGGCCTTTAAGAAGGAGCCTCAATTTGAAATTAGGCTGAACAAAAGAACTGCAGCTTTATTTCCATCAGAAAAGAGACTAAACACTATGACCCTCGATAATGGGAAGATGGCAGAAATGCTCCTTGTCTGTCTCTTAACTCACAACTCTCAATTGCTTATCAGAAACAAACATGAACAGCAAATTGGCTCATATGTGCTCCAAAATGTAATCTTTCATAAAAGCTGAAGCAATGCCCTTGCATCCTGCCAGTATAGAACACATATGACAATTCTTACAATGTCCCAAAGGTAAACTGAATCCCTTTTGGAAATGAGGAAGTTACCTCATTTCAGCAACTCATCTCATCTTTCACCTCAGCAACACCTTGGGTAAATATCACCACAGCTCACAAAGATCTTTATGAAAACCACCTGCAACCCTCATCTCTACTAGGTCAGATCTAGTTCCTAGAGTCAGGCTGGGCCAGAGTCCATGAAGCCCCCTCTATGTCCCTTTTCTTTGCCTCTCTTTTCTGAGACTGGTTCAAAACTTCCTTCCTGAAGGGAGCTTTCTAATTGCTTCATGCAAAAAGATTCCTGTTGGTGGGATAAAGAAAAGGTCATCTGTTTACCATTTTACCATGTGCAGCTAAAACATGAATTTCGATTCATCTGGAACACCTTCTGACAAAGAGACATCTTAAAATACAAAAGTATGCCAGGCACAGTGGCTCACACCTGTAATCCCAGTACTTTGGGAGGCAGAGTTGAGAGGATTGCCTGAATCCAGGGGTTCAAGACCAGACTGGGTAACTTAGCAAGACCTCATCTCCATAATTAAAAAAAAAAAATTAATCAGGCATGGTGGTGTGCGCCTGTAGTTCCAGCGAATTGGAAGACTGAGGCAGAAGGCCAAGACTGTGGTAGCCATGAGCCTGCCACTGTACTCTAGCATGGGTGACAGAGTGAGACTCTGACTCGAAAAATAAAAAAATAAAAAAAATACAAAGTTGGTAACCTGAGAAGGAAAACATCAAAATGCTATCATCTATTTAATACTGAGTTTCTGGAAGGCAGAAAAGTCCTCACAGACCAAGACTTGGATCAACTTTATGAGAATAAAGGATCCACAAATGCCTAATCAGTAGCAATGTTCATAAAGGCAGTGACAGATTTAGCCTCAAAGTAAGAGACTCTGGGTGACTCAGAAGTAACAGGAAGATTCTGAATGTTTGACTCCAGTTATTTCTGTAATTAATGAAGAGGACAGACTGTTTTCTCATTGGCCCACACAGTGGAACCTCCAGATCAGGCTCTGAAGCTGGGCCAAGTCCCACAACTCATGCCCATTGTAGTCTCAGGTCAGCTTCTATCTCTCCCACGACTGCCAATCCCACATCCCCTCCCTCCCCTGGCAGTTTCCTGCTACTGCCAATCTTTTTCTTAGAGTATTATGGTAATTGTTCAAGGTCCATTTATGAGTGAGAACATATGATTCTCAGTTATTCATTTCTGTGATAGATCACTCAGTATTATAGACTCTAGGTTCAAACAACAACAAAAAAATCAGTAACTGTCTCTCCCCATCCCCAATACCTGTTCTGCAGTTGCCATGAGCAAATTATTTTGCCTTCACCTCAAGCCATGAGATAGGACAGGAGGACAGGCTCTTTCTAAGATATGGACCAGAATATGGGAGTGTTTTTAATGCACAGAGCAGCAGATGAAGAGAAAGGAATGACTCTCTCTATCACAGAACATTGAGAGTCAGAAGTCAGGTACGCCAAACTCTCTGCTGTTATAGAAACCTCGAGCATCATTTATAGGACATCATTTAGAAGAGAGCTCATCCCTCTCATCCAGGCTCCCTTTCCCTTGTTTTTGCTTAGTTACTTTAAAATTTTATTTTGGGGAGCCATTCCTCCCACAATTTTATGTTGATCTTGTGGGCTGAGTGTTCTGACTTTAGTGAGAAGTATGACTTTGTGATTTTTTCAATAGTCCCATAAGTGGTAATTGAAAGTATCTCCTCTCCAGGCTGCAGTGATGGGCTTAAGGTGGACATGCAACCCAAGCCAAATCAAATATAGTTCATCCTGGGACTATTGCTGGTATTTTTAGGAAATGGCAACTCTCTTTTCTTTCCGGGGTTGCTAATCAGGCAGGATATAATCCTGAAACTTCTGGAAGCCAACTGCTTCCTCTTGAAGATAGCCTGCCTGAGAATGAGGCCGAGACAGAGAACCAACAGTGTGGTTGGAACAAATAATGTTCCTGTAGACATTATTTGATTACCTGGATTTAAGCATGCTGGGACTTTTCAGTTAAATAAACCAGGATATTCCCCTTTGGGCCGAAGGCAACTTATAATGAGCTTCTGTCCCATAAAACCCAAAACAACCAATTTACCTTCTACAACTTCAGTGATAGAAAGTGACTAGACTCTCTTCAACCATTCCAGATAGACAGACCTCTACTCTTTACCAGGGCTCTTGATTTTGGGCTCTGATACTCAGTTCCTTCTTGTATGAGCACAATCTGGTGTCTTTAACCTGTGCCCACTACTAATCCTTCATTTATTTGTTCTTCTAGCTCTTCGTTTAGTTAGGGAACAACAAATATAAAAGCCTTGAGGTGGTTTCAAATTTTGTGTGCTGAATGAACATAAGGTAAAAAGCAAAAAAAAAACAGTGGGTCTGGACACTAGTGAGCTGGGGACACAGGGACATGTGATGTCAGATGGGGTGAAGACCAGGCATAGGAAATTGGGATTTTATTGTAAGAATAATGAGAAGTCATGGAAGTGTTGTTAACATACAGGAATAGTATGATTTGAGTTACAAAGTTTCTAAGATTCAAAATTCTAGCCCTTGACACACTAGAGGAAGCCAAATCTCTATGATACTGATAATGCTTTAGAAAAATGAAGTATCTGGTGTTCCCCCTAATTTTCTTCTCTTCTAGCAGAAATATCTTCAGCTTCTTCAACCATATTTCACACAGGGGTCCCAGAATCTACAACAACATGATGTTCTTTTCTGGATTCATTCTTGTTTGTCAACATACCCCTAAAATGCAATTCTCAGACTGAACACAGCAACTCCAGATATTGCCCAAGCAATGACTAATACTATGAGATCATTATTGTCTCTATTCCATCCCTCTAGTCACATTTTAGGCTACCACATCATCCTATTAACTCTTAAATCAATCAATACTAATTGAAGACATTACTTTTAATTATGTCAATTTCTAACTAAAGGTTATCATGTGAGAAAATACACAGACACTCTTCCTGAGTGGATTAAAAATTCCTGAAAGGTCTTTTCATCTCAGGCAAATGCACATATAAAGATTGAACTCATTCAACTTTTATTTATGCAAAATTAGATAAGAAAAATAGGGGTGTCGTTTGAACAAATGACCAGATTGAATCTGGAAATGTCAGTCCATTAGGGGATTAGTCAGTTTGTAGACTCCAAGGAGCCTTTAAGGAATACGAATTTAAAGTCACCTGCAACTGCTTTCAGCAAAATGTTTCCCTATATACACCCTAGAAAAAATTTGATTTATTTTAAATTCTGACTTTAAAAAATCAGAATGAGGCAGTATACAGCAGACATTCTTGCTGCTGTCCTGCCCATTGTTCCCGTCACAATGTATCTTCTTTTCTAGTAAACTTATCTTTGTTAAAAAAATTAAAAATAGCCGGGCTCGGTGGCTCAGCCTATAATCCTGCGCCTTGAGAAGCTGAGGTGAGTGGATTGCCTGAGCCTGCGGTTCAAGACCCGCCTGGGCAACCTGGAGAGACCTCATCTCTACAATAAATCAAAAATTAGCCGGATGTGGTAGCGCGCGCCTGTAGTTCCAGCTACTTGGAAGGCTGAGGTGGAAGGATCACCAGAGCCCAGCGGGTCGAGGCTGTGGTGGCCGGGAGCGGCCACTGCACTCCAGTCTGGGTGACAGAGTGAGACTCCAACTCAAAAAATAAAAAATAAAATAAAATAAAAATCAGAATGAGATTTAAGTGGCGTCGCAGTGATAGTTGGACAGAAAACATGATTAGTTTAAGCAGTTAAAAATTTATTTGGAAAGTTACCAAAGTGTACCTCAGTATTTGTTTTCAATGATAATGATATCATCAAAACTATCTACTTTATCATTCAATGTTTATGTTCAATTGTTTCAGTAAAAAACATGTCAATATTTTTAGAATTATCAATAAGTAAAACTATATGCTAATTTTTTCCATGAGAAGTCTCAGTGCTCAGTCTCCCAAGATACCACAGCTCACCTAGTAGAAGGTGCCCTGATATAAAGTTTGCTCCTAGTTAGAAGCTTTTGCGTAACAGCCTTGCAAACCCTACTTTCATCATGTAACATTTAACTCTATACCTGACTGATGAAAATAAAAGTTTCCTTTTGTAAAATCAACAGTTAGTAACACTGATTAAATTTTCGGAAGCTTCACTTCAGGGAGGATTATTTTCCCTCTTCCAGCAGCTATAGTCAGGGTTACTGCTAGTCCAAATGCAAACTAGAAAAAAAAGACATCTTCTTAGCAGACACAAATCCACACTAGAGTTCCTGACTTAACAAGAGGACCATGGGCTGGACTTGACCTTTTTCACCTTTTGTCAGTTATTAATTTCTAGAATAATGCTATGTAACAAATCACTCCAAAACACAGTAGCTTAAAATAACAAGAGTGTATTTTTTTCTCATGAATCTAAGCATTGGCCAACCAGTTTTGCTGATGTGGATCAGTCCTGTCTTGTCTCAGCTAGACGTTCCAATCATTTGTGGTTAGCTGCATATTAGCTGGCAGCTGGCTAGTTGAGGACGCTCTCAGCTGGAGCCTTTTATCTCTGCTCCATACAGTCTTTCAAGCCCCAGTAGATCAGCCCAGGCTTGTTGCCATGGCAAAGACAAGAATCCAACAGAGAGAAGAGATGCTGCAAGTTCTATTGAAGCCTGTGCTTGAAAAGGGCACACCCTCACTTCTGTCACATCCTATTACCCCAAAGCAAGTGACAGAGGATTAGGGAAATAGACTAGACCTCCTGATGGGAAAAGCTCCAAAGTCACGTTGCAGAGGACATGGATGTAAAGAGGAGAACTGCAATGTACCCCTTCAACCAGGCACTTGTACAACTATATACAGTAACCCTGACTACAGTCTACAAAAGTATACTTTGTTAGATAACTGGCTAGGTAAAATAATAGATAATACTTTATTTTCCTTGGTCAATTCAACACATATTTTTGGAACAATTATCATGTGCTCTAGAATTATAATTATGAGCCAAAATAGATATGATTTTTGCTTTCAGAGAGCCTATAGTCTAATGTCTTCTTGTTCCCTCATTACTATTTTCATAGTATATAAATACGCATGGTATTTTCTTTTTTTCTTTTTTTTAATCAATATTTTTTATTATGGTTTTATGGGGTACAGTTAAGGGTTAGGTGTACAATTACATTTCATTCAGGCACCCTGTTGATAAGGGGTGTTTCCCCATCCCCAGACAGATATTTGCTACGGTTAATCCCATCCCCCTCTCCCCCCATAGTTTCCCACTACTGTCAGTCATTTTCTTATAGTATTACATTGGATGTTCAAGGTCCATTATGAGTGAGAACATGTGATACTCAGATCTTTGTTTCTGTGAGAGGTCACTCAGTATTATAGACTCTAGTTCCATCCAGGTTGCTGTGAAATTCATGATTTTGTTCTTTTTTATGGCACACATGGTATTTTCAATTCAAATTTCAAAAAAAGTCCATAAAATCAGTTTACTTTTTTGAAAACGATGAGCATAAAAATTACCAGAAACTTCATGACAAGAACACCTCATTTATCAATTCAAGTTATTCAGATTTGAAATAAGTTATAAAAAAATTTGAGTCAGTTTAAAAGTCCTTATTTAAAACACAGTCAATTTATTTCCCAGCATTAGCAACTGTATCAAACTGAGTCCTTAATCTTTCTTAATTTGGATGCTGCTTTAAGTCTGCAGATATTTAGAATGGTTATATCTGATCCAACTCTATTATTAAAATCAATTTTAAAGCATCATAAAGTTATTTGCATCAGAATTTGAAAAATCTTTAACAAAATCATTAAATTTTAAAGTGAAGTATCTCTAGAAATCATCTAAGCCAAATTATTTATTTTATAGATGAAAAAGCCAGGGAGGCAGAGAGATGTACAAATTGATTCATCCAGGCACAAGAGAACCAGAACCACAGCTCAGATCCCCTCTCTTCCATCACTGACATATGCCAACAGTAACACACACCTCCTTTCTTCAGCTTTGACTCCATGCTGGATGTTTTCATTTCCTGGAGGTCTGCCATTGGAATTGGAGAACATGAGGGTATGTGGGAAAAGCAATCTTAAAGGCTGTTGTTGGGATTCAGGGAAGTGGGGAGTTCTGAAATAGGGGACTCATAATGGAAGCAGAGAGAGCTGCATATATTCCAAACATGGCCAGAAGTTAGAGGAAAAGAGAAGAAACAAGGGTGAAAATGCAGTTTCTGACATTAACAAAATGGTTAGTAGTGCCATTCACAGAAGTACTAGGCTATAGTGTTGGAAATCAAGAGATCAATGGCTAATTTTGTGCAACATTCCACATGTCTAATTGTGAATCTGCTTTATGGAGGTGTATTAGATAGTTAGTACCTTTGATTCACTCTTTCTTTCAACAAACAATGCGGGGCACCAATGTGCAGACCATTTTGCTATGCATGCAGAGACCAAGGTGATAGGCAGGATAGGTTGAGACCTGCAGTTGTAGAGTTTGAACACTCGCAGGATGGTGCGACCCAATGAGTATTCCTAGTTATGTCACTCCCTGGATATGTCAAAAATGCAGACTCCACAGTGTATTGTGATGTGCCTGAAAGACCACATTATTTCCTGCAGATGTCAAAGAAATAGATTCCTCTGGTGCTTGGTGATTTGCCACAAATTAAATTAGTTGGGAAATGGTGGAACCAAAGCTCGAATTTGCCTTTCAGTGGCTCATTTAGTCTCAAGTTCTGATCTCCTCCCTCTCTTCTCTTGCAGAGTCTGCAAAGGAGCTTCTTTGTTGTTGTAAACCAGGTGGCTCTTGTTCCTGTAGAAGCATCTCTTCCAAATGGAAGTTTCGCAGGGATTGAAAATCCATTTTGAGGTTTTAAATATGGGTTTCCTCCCTCCCTCACGTACCACTCGGCCTTGGGGAATTCCCATTGGCACAGTCAGGGAGTGTGCTAGAGTGAATGGGGCCTGTAACTTAAGTCTCTTCTCTTTTTTGAGATATTTTTCACTTGTGTTCCTGGAGTGAATTGTCTTTGCTACTAATCATTCTTCAGGCTACAGTGTTCATCATAGAGGCTTCCCTAAGGAGGATCTCATAGTTACAGAACAATGATCCAAGAATTTACATAGTAAAAGGTGATTTTGGCAGAATTAGAAATTAATGGCAAGACATGAATTGTCTCTGCCATGGATTGTACATGGATTATATCAGCTCTGTTATCATAACTTCTATTTATTGAGAAAATTTATATTTTATAATTTATAATTTTGTTTGATTTTTCTATGTGTCAGACACTGTACTGAGAATAAACCACATGTAAATGATTTTATTTAACCCTCTCCATAGTTTATGAGGCAAGTATAATCATTGTTGTTACTTGACAGATAAAGGAACTGAATCTTAAAGAGGCAAAACACAGAGAAGTGGCAAGATGGCGACGGGGCAACACAGTCTGTGAAGCCCTCTGCAAAGGAGATCTGCAGTGGGTCTCTGACTCTCACCCCAGGGGACTGTGGACCCCAGCAACGCAGGCTGCTCTTCTTATGGAGCTCGGCTGTTGCCACCGCTGGGGCATCGCAACGGACTGGACAGTCACTGCGGCACAAACGGTGCCGCCGCCACAGCCACCCCCCCCCCGCCGCTGCTGCCACTGCAGCCATCACCACCGCAGCTGCTGCGGCCTCCGTGACAGCAGTAGCACATCGTACCACCCAGGCTGGAGGCGATCCACTTCAAGACCCTTCAGGGAAGATCTGCTGGGATTGCTGCCACCTCTCCTGCAACCGAGAAATCCTGCCCACCCGCCGTGGGTCTCCTGTTGTCTGCCCTGAGGCAGGCAGCCATCTTGTTCCTGTCCGGCCCCACCCCCTCTGGGGCGAGCACCACCTGAGATAGCACCACCTGCTGGCGATTCAAGGTAACAACACCGAAACGGGAGAAACAAGCTTGATAAAGACATAGACCAAACTTCTGAACCGAGGTTAATCTGAACTGTCTTTCACAGTAGATCAGGGGAACTGACCCTAACTGCAAACTAATTTACCAGCTTGAAAAGAAAACTAGAAATCAGACTTGAAAGGACATTGAACTTAAAAGAAATGTCTCAGAGTGTGCTTCATTGATTCTGTTAGTTTAATGACTTAATTCTATTCCTACTGTATTGTTCCCTTTTTTCTTTTCTCCTTTTCCATTTCTTCTCTTTTCGTCTCTCTGTAAACCATATCTTTGTATAGAGGAACAGCATGCTAATAAGGTGGTTGGTTAGCTTGTATGTTAGCATCACTATATGTTTTATTTTTATTTTTTGTATTAGAGTCGGTTCGTCTGTAGCTGTGGTCTATTGTTTTTATCTGTTTCAATATAGGCCTCTCTCTCAATTTGTTGGCACACTTGTTTGTTTCCCCCCCTTACTCCTCTATCTCTCCACTCCCCTCTTCAACCCACTATCTGCTCCATTCTCTCCCCTCTGCTAACCACATTTTATTTCAGGGAGTAAACCTACAGCCCCACTGCACAGACAGATTCCAGGGCAGTGGGAAGTGGGTTCCACATTATCCACACACCTGTCAGCGAATACCAGGACCTGCAGATAGATTTTGAATCATAGCTCCCCCCTTAAGTAAATCTCAAAACTGCAAAAAAGATCACCTCCAACCTACAGTGCAACTCCAGAATTGAACAAAGTAAGAGGGCATACATAAAGAATAGGAGATTGAACAAACAGAAGTAAAACCAATCCCTTTACCCCTGAATAACAGAATTAAAGAAGATGGTGACGTGGAGGGAAAGAAAAAGTAGGGAGGGGAAAACCACACAAATGAAGAAAAACCAAAAGAAGAATATAGGTCTCACACAGACCCTGGGAAATCAGACACTGAGAAAACAGATTCTGGAACACAAACAATGAAGAGCCCCCAGAATGACTGGTTTCATGCAACAAACCCAGACATCAAGACATTAATGGAGAGAATTTTAAAAATTGAGGAGAGAAAAGAGGAAAATAGGAAGGAGCTGTTGTCAGAAATGACAGCAGTAAAGAATACTGTGATGGAAATGAACAACAGACTAATAAGCATAGAAAGCAGAATCAGCCAAGCAGAAGAATCTCAGAGCTCGAAGACCAAAACACAGAACTAACCCAAACTGTCAAAAGCATAGAAAAGAAGCTCAAAAAGACAGAACAAAACCTGCAAGAGATGAATGATCACTTCAAGAGACCAAACCTAAGAGTAATTGGGGTTCCTGAGGCAGAGAAAGAAACAGAAGCCACACTGGAACAAACATTTCATGAAATCATTCAAGAAAACTTCCCTCATCTCATTAGGGATGAAAAAATTCAAACACAAGAGATTCAGAGAACCCCTCCAAGACAACAAATGAGAAGACCAACTCCCAGACACATAATAATTCACCTAAACAAAGTAGCTATAAAAGGAAAAATCCTAAAGGCAGCAAGAGAAAAAGGCCAGATTACCTACCAGGGAAAACCAATTAGAATAGCAGCAGATTTATCCACAGAAACCCTGCAGGCCAGGAGAACCTGGAGCCCTATCTTCAAAGTTCTAAAAGAGAAACAATTTCAAAGAAGAATAACCTACCCAGCCAAACTAAGCTTCATTAGTGAGGGAGAATTGAAATCTTTTCCAGACATCCAATCCCTAAGAACCTATGCTGCCACCAGAGCACCTCTATAAGAAACACTTAAGAAAGTACTGAACACAGAAGAAAAAGAAAAAAGAACAACAGCATTCTTCACAAGAGTACAGGCAAAAGATTAAAAACTCACATGAACCAACTCCAAAACCCAAAGAAAGACAACAAAAAAACAGGAACAACTCTGTAAGAACCTCATGACAGGGATCAACTCTTGAATTTCAACTATTAGCCTAAATGTGAATGGACTAAATGCACCACTGAAAAGACATACAATGGCAAAATGGATAAAATATTATCAGGCAACAATCTATTGCCTCCAAGACACTCACCTCACTAGAAGGGACACCCACAGGCTCAAAGTAAGTGGATGGGAAACAAACTTCCAGGTGAATGAAATACAAAAGAAAGGAGGAGTAACGATCTTAATTTCAGACAAAATACCCTTCAAGCTATTAAAAATCAAAAAAGATACAGAAGGCCACTACATAATGATAAAAGGCTCAATCCATCAACAAGAAATATCTATCCTAAACATATATGCCCCCAACATAGGTGCGCCAACTTTCATAAAGCAACTTCTTGGAAAACTAAAGAAAGATATTGACTCTAACACCATCATAACTGGGGACCTTAATACCCCACTCACAACCCTAGACAGATCATCAGGACAAAAAATCAGCAAGGAGATCCGGAACCTCAATGTGACTTTGGACCAAATGGACTTAATTGATACCTACAGAACACTCCATCCAAAGACCACAGAATACACATTCTACTCATCACCACATGGAACATATTCTAAGATCGACCACATACTCGGTCATAAATCAAGCATAAGCAAATTTAAAAGGACCAAATTCTACCAAGCACCTTCTCGGGCCACAATGGAATAAAAATAAACATTGACACCAACAAAGTCCCCCCAAAACCCACAAAGACATGGACACTAAACAGCATGATGCTAAACAATTCCTGGGTCAATGACAAAATCAAAACAGAGATCAAAAGATACCTGGAAACACATGAAAATGAAGAAACATCTTACCAAAATCTGTGGGATGCCCTGAAAGCTGTAGTAAGAGGGGAATTTATATCCCTAGAAACACATGAAGAAAATGGAAGGAACAGAAATTCACAACCTAACAAGCCACCTAAAGAAGCTGGAAAAGCAAGACCACAAAAACCCTAATTTCAGCAGAAGAATCCAGATCACCAAAATAAAAGCCCAAATCCAGGACATAGAAGACAAAAAGATAATACAAAAAATCAATGAAACAAAAAGCTGGTTCTTCGAAAGGATAAACAAGATCGATGGTCCCCTAGCTAGACTGACCAAGAGAAAATGAGAAAAAAACCAAATTAGCACAATCAGAAACACAAAAGGAAAAGTCACATCTGACCCTGAAGTAATACAAAAGATCATTAGAGACTACTACGTACACTTGTATGGAAACAAACTTGAAAACCTTAAGGAAATGGAGGACTTTCTGACATCACACAACCTACCTAGGCTGGAACAAGAAGAAATTGAGACCCTAAATAGAGCAATAACAATCAAGGAAATCGACTACGTAATAAGAAAACTTCCTACAAAAAAAAGCCCTGGTCCAGATGGTTTTCCAGCAGAATTCTACAAGACGTTTAAGGAGGAGTTGATACCAATCCTACTGAAGGTATTCCAGGCGATTGAAAAAGATGGAACTCTCCCCAAATCATTTTACGAAGCCAACATCACATTGATACCCAAGCCAGGTACAGATCCAACAAAGAAAGAGAACTACAGGCCAATATCTTTGATGATCATAGATGCTAAAATTCTCAACAAGATCCGAGCAAACCGGATTCAGCAATACATCTCAAAAATCATCCACCGTGACCAAGTAGGCTTCATTCCTGGGATGCAATCCTGGTTCAACATTCGTAAAACCATAAATGTAATTAAATACATCAACAGATGTCAAAACAAAACCACATGATCATATCATTAGATGCAGAAAAAGTTTTTGATAAAATCCAGCACCCCTTCTTGATAAAAACCCTTGAACATCTAGGTATATGGGCAACGTACCTCAAAATAGTAAAAGTCATCTACGAGAAACCCACAGCCAGCATACTCCTAAATGGACAAAAATTGGAACCAATTCCCCTGAAAACTGGAACTAGACAAGGATGCCCACTCTCACCCCTCCTGTTCAACATCGTATTGGAAGTCCTGGCTAGAGTAATCAGAGAAGAGGAGGCAATCAGAGGTATTCAAATAGGAAAAGAGGAAGTCAAGTTATCTCTCTTTGCAGATGATATGATTGTGTACCTTGAAAACCCAAGAGAATCTGTCAAAAACCTCCTTACACTGATAAAGGCCTTTGGCAAAGTCTCAGGATACAAAATAACTGTACAAAAGACAATCGCATTTCTCTACACCAATAATAAACAAACAGAAACCCAAATAAAAAACACAATTCCATTCACAATAGCCACAAAAAAAAAATGAAATACCTTGGCATCTTCCTAACCAGAGACGTAAAAGACCTTTACAATGAAAATTACAAAACACCGCTCAAAGAAATCAAAGCTGACATGAACAAGTGGAAAAATATTCCATGCTCATGGATTGGAAGAATCAACATTGTGAAGATGTCCATCTTACCTAAGGCAATGTACAAATTCAATGCAATACCCATTAAATTACCAACAACATTCTTCTCAGACCTAGAAAAAACAACACAGGAATTCATATGGAAACACAAACGTCTAAGAATAGCCAGAACAATCCTCAGCAAAAAAAAAAAAAAGCTGGTGGTATCACAATACCAGACTTCAAACTTTACTATAAAGCTACAATCATCAAAACAACTTGGTATTGGTACAGGAACAGGCATATAGATCAATGGAATAGAATTGAGATTCCAGAAGCAAAATCTCAATTTCTCTACCAACTCATCTTCAACAAAGCCCCCACCATCTACCACTGGGGAGAGGAGAACCTATTCAGTAAATTGTGCTGGGAAAACTGGCTGACCACATGCAGAAGATTTAAACAGGACCCCTATCTATCCCCATGCACAAAGGTTAACTCCAAATGGATCAGAGACCTAAATGTAAAACCTCAAACCATAAGAACCTTAGAAAAGGAGGGAAATACCCTCATGGAAATCAGAACTGGCATCCAATTCCTGTATAAAACCCAAAACCCACAGGTCATAAGAGAGAAGAGAGATAAGTGGGACCTTATTAAACTGACAAGCTTCTGCAAAGCCAAATAAACCATCAAGAGAGCAGAGAGACAGCCTACAGACTGGGAAAAAGTATTTGCCAACTCTAGGTCTGACAAAGGCTTAACATCCTGGATCTACAAGGAACTGAAACATACTGAAAAGAAGAAAACAAACAACCCCATTATAAAATGGGCAAAAGATATGAACAGACACTTCACAAAAGAAGATATCCGAGCAGCCAACAAACACATGAAGAAATGCTCAACCTCACTAATCATCAGGGAGATGCAAATCAAAACCACACTGAGATACCACCTAACTTCAGTCAGAATGGCAATTATCAACAACTCAAAAAATAACAGCTGCTGGAGAGGGTGTGGCGAAAAGGGAACACTTCTACACTGCTGGTGGAAGTGTAAACTAGTGCAACCTATGTGGAAAGCAGTGTGGCGATTCCTAAAAGCTCTAAAAATCAACCTCCCATATGACCCCGCAATCCCCCTACTGGGAATATACCCTGAAAAACTCAAATCACTCTAAAAAAAGATACCTGCACATGTATCTTTATCACAGCATTGTTCACAATAGCAAGAACCTGGGAACAACCATGCTGCCCATCAAAAGAGGACTGGATTAAAATAATGTGGTACATATACACGATGGAATACTACGCTGCCATAAAAAAGAACAAAATCATGAATTTCACAGCAACCTGGATGGAACTAGAGTCTATAATACTGAGTGACCTCTCACAGAAACAAAGATCCGAGTATCACATGTTCTCACTCATATAATGGACCTTGAACATCCAATGTAATACTATAAGAAAATGACTGACGGTACTGGGAAACTATGGGGGGGAGAGGGATGGGATTAACAGTAGCAAATATCTGTCTGGTGATGGGAAAACACCTCTTATCAACGGGTGCCTGAATGAAACGTAATTGTACACCTAACCCTTAGCTGTACCCCACAAAACCATAATAAAAAAATATTGATTATAAAAAAAGAGGCAAAACAACTTAAACACAACTTGAAAATATCAAAAAAAGAGGAAACACAACTTGCAAATATCAAAACTAGGACACAAATCTGCCTGTTTTCTCCAAAGTGTTCTTAATCATTAAATTAAATGAAATTAAACTAAGTTCCTGTGCGTGCAATAGTTTATCCAATGTAGTTTTGAAGTATGTTGTGTTCTTTTCAGATTGTCCTTTAAACTCTTCAACACAAGGACTTCTGCCTTCATTTGTTTGACCATCAGCATGTGTTGACTACTCAATGTGTATTGTCATTCACATCTTCCCTCCAGACAGATGTTGCATTAGCAGTCCTTAAGAGGCTTGATCCTAGATAGAACAAAGAATAAAAGTTTCCAATATTTCATTTAAATTTTAAGCTAATATGATGATCAGAGTCATGTTTCATATGGGGCAACAAGAAATTGAACCATATTGTTTTTGATGATGCAAAAATGCCAAGTGATATCTCTTTCACAATGGATGCAAAGGAAAAAGAAAAGCTGGATAAAATATGGGGAAAATGAGCTACAACATTTGACATAATTAAATGAGAGTTAGGTTGGTTTTAGCATGGAATAATAAAAAAACCAACCAGAATGACTAGATTGGAGAAAACTATTATATTTCAATTTATTTAAACTCTAAATGAAAGAGAAATACTAAGAAAAGTGACGTTTTAATGTTAAAATTAGTGAGTGAAAATGTATTTATAATTTTGCTTGATTCTATTCTCTTAAACTTGCCTAGTCTTGTCACAATCTGAAATATCAGCCCCAAAGCTAAGCCACTATGTATTCTCTTTGGAGAAAGACAGCACATAAAAAAATAAATAAATAGAATCGCCAATGTTAAAGTTGAATGCTTCAGGTTTGAGCAAGTTTCCCTTTATACCACGACCAGCCACTAGATGGCAAAATATGACACAAAATGGAGGATGCAGATGGAGTAAAAGTCTGTCTTGAAGTTGAAGCAGAGGAAGTTTGAGTTAGTGAAAACCCATCATTGTACTATATGAATAAAGAGATGTAGTATACTCATTCTTAAGCTAGGCATGTTACTTCTAAAAGAGATTGATTGATTCACTCAAATTCATGTCTAGGAGTCCTCAGTTGTCTTGTAAGTTGTTGTACCCAAGCCCCACTTCCTGTCTAGATCTTCCTGTCTCTGCCAGTCTTCATCCCAGAAAGCCAAGCCCACTGCTTAACACTATTTCTCAGTGACAACCACCAGTTTGCTTGGGTCTCATTTATTATTACCTCCTGTCACCTTCTTCATCATTATTCTTCACCTTCTTTCAGTATCCTTTAAAACTTCATCCTAGCCGGGCTCAGTGGTTCAGCCTGTAATCCCGCACCTCTGGGAGGCTGAGGTGAGTGAATTGCCTGAGCCTGCAGGTTCGAGACCCACCTGGGCAGTGAGACCTCATCTCTACAATAAATCAAAAAATCAGCCGGGCGTGGTCGCGCATGCCTGTAATTCCAGCTACTTGGAAGGCTGAGCCGGAAGGCTCGCTGGAGCTCAGCAGGCGAGGCTGCGGTGGCCGGGAGCAGCCACTGCACTCCAATCTGGGCGACAGAGTGAGATTACAACTCAAAAAACAAAAAAAACAAAAAAAAAACTTCATCCTTGGGTAAGCATCGATGCATATTTTCTTAGACTGAGATCTGCTGTGGTCACTATTTTGTACAAAGTAACTTTCCAGCCTAATAAGCTCATTTCTCAGTAGTGCACCTAATAGGATGTTATATTTCCAGGTCCCAGCCTGAGCCTTAATGAGTCCCAAGATATGAGAAGCATGTTTAGAAAATAGATGCAAGGGTTAATTTTCGTGCCAACTTGACTGGGTAAAGAGATATCCAGAGAGCTGGTAAACATCATTTCTGAGTGTGTCTGTGAGGGCATTTCCATAACAGATTGACATTTGAATTGGTAAACGGAGTAAATAAAAATTTACTTTGATCAGTGTGGGCAAGCACACCATCCAATCTGTTGAGGATCCTTAGAGAACAAAAAGGCAGAGGAAGGGCAGATTTGCTCTTTCTCTTCTTGACCTGGGGTATTAATCTTCTTCTGACTTTGTATATCAGAACTCCTTGGGTCTTAAGACTCCAGGACATTATGCTAGTGGTCCCCTGTTTCTCAGGTTTTCAACTTTGGCCTGAAACTATGGGCTCCTTTGATTCTCAAGCCTCCTGTTTTTTCAGTTTACACACTCCTTGGCCTTCACAATCATGTGAGCCAATTTTCATGTCTCCTCTTACATATCTGTATATATCTTATTGGTTTATTTCTCTGGATTAATATAACCTGAATAATACAGCTGACCACACTATACGTAATAGAAAGCCTGATGGAGAAGCAAGAGATGAGTTAAAACTCAGACTAGCTAAGCAGCTTATTCAAAGTTTCTCATCAATAATTCTAAAAATAGAACCAGATATTCCTGACACCTGACTTGGCAGTCCACTTAGTCAATAGTATCTTTCTTTGATCATTAAATGAAAGAACAGAATAGCAATTTGGGGGAAAATCCTGCCAAGAGGACTTAATAATCTTTCCCAAGTACTATCAGTGAAACCAGGAACAGAAAAAAGTTTTATGCTAGTCTCCTCGCTGTTCTGGAACTGATAATTTCTACAACACTCTACACTCTGAAACTGAATCATGTTACTGTAATCTCTTGTTAGAGATTAGCAAAATGAAGGTTAGACTGAGCTTTCCTAAAGTAAGTGGGCTTTGTGAGAGACTTCCGGTACAGTGTGGACCATATGTCATTTTATATGCAGATATCTTATAAAATGTTGAACTAACCAAGCAACATTCCTCATGAAACCTTCCCTAACCAAATGTACTTAATATAAACCAACCTCGTTTCCTTTGTGCCTGGAACTTAATAGGTCATCAATATTTATCGAAGGAAGGAAAGAAGGAGGAATAAGAGAAAAGAGGAGGGAGATGAGAGAGGAAGCCTCTATTAAGAAGATCTTAACAAATGCTTGTAAAATCACCAAGAAGCATATTTATTTTTCCAGTTAACAAGAAATGTTAGCTTTCTTCTCAGAATAATCTGTTTTAGTCTTGGTTATTATAAAAAATATTCCCTATCATCCCTTCTCTAGACTAAACAATTCCAGCTCCTAAAGCGTTCCTGCAGAACTGTCACAATTTTTTTTTTGGTTCTTATCATATCTAAATTGATTTTTTAAGTCAAAGTTATTTGATATTATGTTCCATTTTTCATTATTATTTTCAATGTTATCTTTTATTGGGAAGAGATATATACAGTTGAAAGATAAACCAAATACATCTTTAAAAATTTTAAAAGATAAAGCACATTTTAAAGTTCATGGAAAAGAAGTATATCTAAGGCTAGAATATCTAAACAACTACTTTTTTACATAAAAGTCAAATTTATCAGCGATGTGCTTTTCTAAAAAACAGATTAATTAGCACATACACACACATTTCTTATGGTATGACAAAAAAGTCAGCCATATAACTTATTTAAATTTCCTACAATTATCATATTTAATAAAATAAACTTAAAATATTTTACCCTGAATTCACAAAATATACCAAAATCTATTATAATGTATAAAATCTCAGAAGAAAATCTGCTGGCAAATATTGTTTGGAACAGACAAGTCAAAACTTTCCAGGTTAAGCACTTTCCTATTTCTAAATCAAAATGTTGTATATGAAAGACCTTCATCAGAATCACCTTGCAGATAGGTACTTCAACAGTACTTCTCAAAAGTGCTGACGCCTGGTCTCCCTTCACTCCAGCCCTACAGAATTAGAATCTCAGATGATGAAGTCCAGAAAATTGGCTTACTCCCTAGATAATTCATATGAATATTTCAGCATCAAGGGTGCAGTCTTTCCCCCCCCAGTAAGTACAATTTTCCCCCCAAGATAGTTTTTAAACAGTGATGGTAAAAATGTGAAATGTACCCTTCCCATTCTAAACTCAAATGCCCTAGATGATTTTGACAACTTAATTATTGTGGAGAGAGAATTTTATTGTGTTGTTAGGAATTCGTAAGGCACTTTAATCTTCCAGAGACTAACTTTATTTTTGGATATTTATGTAAAATAATGTCTTAGTCTATTTTGTGCTGCTGTAACAGAATGCCTAAAACTGGGTAATTTATAATGAGTAGAAGTTACTGGCTCAGAGCTCTGGATACTGGGAAGCTCAATATCAAGGTGCTGGCATCTGTCAAGGGTCTTTTTGCCATGCCTTTGCATGGCAGAAGGCCAGAGGAAGAAAGAGAGGAAAAGACAGGGAGAGGGAGAGAGAAGGAAGGAGAGGAAGGAAGAATAAGAGAGGATCAAACTCACCCTTTTATAATGACACTAGTGCTACCCATGAGGGTGGAGCCCTCATGATCCAGTCACTTCTTAAAGATCCCATTCCTGTTAATACTGTCACAATGGCAATTGAATTTTAATATGAGTTTTGGAGGAGACAGACTTGAAATGTATAGCAGACTAATTCTACAATCTCTTTTATATAATTCACTTACTTGGCCAAGTGCCAAGTTTGCACTTCGCATTGCAGTAACTTTGATTTGTTCGTTGTAGTAAGCTCTGTTGCAAGACATTGTCTTTTGAGTAAGGTAATGGGAATATTTATCTTCATTTGGCTACCAAGTTAACTGCCAGATAGTTAAGAAGAAGGGAAAATAATGCTTAACTATAATTGCTAAGTCAGTGGTCTGAGACTAATAAATGAATCCCAAGAAGTGGGACTATCTATGATCCTTGTGTCCTTATTCTTCCGGTCCCCACCACTTATGTTTATTTGCTTTAAAGGTGACCTTCTGCAATTATGTGATAGCTTACAATTTACATGATTGCAATCAGGATAATTTAGAATGTTATCCATGTTTATGCTAGAATCTATCAATAAAGGTATTCTCTAAAATAGATTTGCTTTAGCACTTTTTCTTGGTTTCGCCACATTTTAATGTATTTCTCTCATAAAATGAATATATTTTGAAAGTTCTATGGCTGAGATTTACTAGTTGTTCTATGATATTTTCCCTTGATTTTGCTGACTTTTATATATCATAGAAGGTTATTGATATTTGGTTTTCATATAAGTATATACTTTGTCAAGAATTCTCAGATACATTTGATTCTTATAACTACTCAACATATAGAAAATAATTTTCCATATTTTAATTTAAAGAATATAATAAGTGTTATAATTATTTATCAACTTTGCCATCAGTAAAACAGTAACAAGGATGTTTTGGAAATTAACTTTGGTGTAAGGCTAAATTAACATGGCAAATATACTTTATCTTGTGTTAATGCAGGATAGCAGAGAAACTTGTTGATGAAAAGTCACTTTAAGTTGCATAGACCATGATTTTTTTTTGGTGTGATATAAGAACATAAATGTCAATATTCTCAGGTTTATTACATTGTCTCTTTGTTAACTCACTACACTGGGAAAATTTTATCATGAGTAGGCTACATGTCTCAGTGCACCCGACGTTGTTCCATTTTACTCCTGTAGCTCCAACACTTCAAAAGTATTCACATTGGACAATAAATTATGTGATCATTCCAATTATGAGTTCTTGGGCCACAAATATAACAAATATAACCAAATATAACATGAGCGAATTTGACTACATGACTTTATGACAACTTCCAGCCCTGTACGTTAACATGTGTCATCTTGTTTAATATTCACACTACTCTTATAGGAATACTATACTATTGATGAAGAAGATACAGGAAGTTAGGCTAAGTGGCTAATTCACACAAAGGTGGGCTGATCCACACATTTGATGGTTAGTAGAAATGTCATTTCAAGTTGATGACTTGGAAACGGGAATATCTATTGCCCTATGAAAAATGTTGTAAATTGTTATTAAATTACAAATGTATGTAGGGGACCTACTCCCCAAAAAGTGAAAAGTGAATATAGTAAACCAGACTCCAGTGAAGGGCTATGTAGCAATAGCTGTACATTCAGGCAACTGCAAGTCAATCACAGGTGAGGGTCACAAAAAAATGGACAAACAAAGGCAAACCACAGCAGCCTCTGGTGCAAGAAGAAGGCTTTTGATTTCTTGACAGGATAATGACACAGCATGGGCTAATTTCCCTTGGGAATGATAACCAGATGCGTTTCAGAGTGTTGGACCTAAACCCCTTCTGAGATATGATTGATATGTTTACTCCAAATGTCAAAGAAGATAATGAGGTGGGGTAACTTCCAGCCCTCCTCCTGCCGGTTTGTCCAATCACAGATCTCCTCATTTGGGGTCATCTATAATTCTCCACCAGATCTCAAGAAACCGATGATGAAATGCTTTCAAAAGTAGCCCCTTCTCTCCAAGTTCTATAATGGGAAAGAAACTTTTTTTTTAATCTGAATTTTTATCTGAATCTCTTCACTTGGCCAAAAGCACCTGGAAGGTTTGTTAACATGTGGCCTCTGTTACTTCTTCTGCTAAATGGAGCCACTCCTCTTCCCTCCCCTCATTTGTTTCCTCCAATCAGAATAAAGCCCAAGGACTCAGTGAAAGTTTCACCCTCTCTAAACACCCCTCCCCCTTATTTGTATATGAGGAATAGTTTACCTGATGTTTATAATAAAGGGGTACTTGAATTATGCTAGCTTTAAAGCATATCAAGAAAATTGTTGTCATGATGGTGTTGGTGGTATCGGTTCATGTGTGTGTTTACTTGATAAATCTCTGCTGTGGATTTATTTTCTTGAGATTTGGAAAGAAACTCACTTTTAGGAAAATTAAAATTCAAAAGCAGATATGCTGGTTGTATGTTTCAGATTCTTAGACTGTTTTATTTAGTCAAACTCATACCAAGCCAATTAGTTGGAGTTGTAAACTAGAGATGAATGTCCTGGCATATGATTTATCTTCTATGTTGTGGATTGGTATCACTATTTTTTCTAGCCTGTCACCAACATTGTCCTTGTCCATGAGCTGGACTGAGAGGAGCATTGAGCAGACTCAAAGTTTGTCTTTTTGAACAATTTCAGTACCTAACAATCCTGGAAGAAGAAATAATTAAGGATTTTTTTTCTGAATAAATTCTGCTATGCATGTTTTTCTCTCCATAGATGATTGAAAAAACACACAATTCCTGCTGCTCAGACTTATAAAATTAATTGAACTAAAACAAGCAAACAGGCAAAAAATAAAATTCTCTTTAAGCTCCAAGAGAGAGAACATGACGTCTGTTTCATTTTGGAGTAGTTAGCGCATATGAAAATATAAACGTATATTTCTATTATGATACCTCTAGTTAAAATAACTATTTTATCTGGAAGAAAATTGTCTCTAACTCTAATTTGTAACAGAAATTAAAGTGAGATGATGTCACTTAACTGGTTTTACTAGATGAGTATCAGACTTTTATTTTAATGATTGTACTTGCTAATATTCCCACTTGAACATGTCACAGGCACCTCTAAATTGAATCCTTTCCCTTCTGCCTAGGCCCTCCCTGAAACCTACTTCTCCCATAGTATTCCTCATTTCAATCAATGACACTTCCATCTACCCAGAACTCAATCAAGAAGCTTTGTAGTGACCGTCAACCCTCTCTGCCTTAATAAGGAAAGCTTGATTAGTAGAAGAACCAGGGACACAAGTCACTAATGACTAACATTTGATTATGATTCCCCATCTGTATATTCTTGAGCAAGACACTTAAACTTTCAAGACTCCAGTTTCTCTATCAACATCTTCAGAGCTATGAACTGTAGAAATAACTCTGAAGTTCTCTAATACGGTGTCACAACTGTAATCACACAATGCTTTCTCAGCAAGTAGTTGATAATTATCAACACTTTTCACATATGGTTTTCCTTCAGGTGGGTTCCCTATTATCTATGCTTTCCAATGTGTTTGGTTTTATAATACTATTTATTATTCTCAACTACATCTTTCTGTTTATTATCAGTCCTTCCAGAAAACACTGAGATTCCTGAAAATTAAGATTCACACATACAAGGGAGAACACAAAAAACCTGGAATTTATTTATAAAAAATTGTGTATTTATTCTTACATGTTTAAACTTCAGCCAAAGTACTCTCCATTTGATGCAGTGTACCTACTGAGATGCTTTTTCCACTGCTCAGAATAGCTTTGAACTTGTTAATTTCAATGCCTTTTAGTGCTTCTGCCATTTCTTTGGTTTCACCTCTTCCACATCGGCAAAACATTTTTCTATGAGAACTTTTTGGTATCTGGGGAAGCAAAGCTGTGTCACTCAGGGTGAGATCAGGTGAATAGGGAGGGTGGGGCATGGGGGTCAGGCCATTTTGGTCAAAAACTGCTGAACATTCAGCAAGGTGTGAGCAGGTGCTTTGTCATGGTGAAAGAACCAGTTACCTCTTCGCCACAACTGGGTTATTTCTTCTACAAATCGTGATGCCATCTTCTCAAAACTTCCAGATAAAAACTTTGGTTGACCATCTGATCTGGAGGAACAAATTCTGAATGTATTATGAGGGACCTGCCATATAAAAGATAATTCCAATTTTTTTTTTAATTTCCCCCTCGTACAGACTACGGCCTTTATTGCTTTATCTTTTCCTTCTAGTGTTCTTCCTATCATAGAGAATGTTAAAAATAGAATTCCTTTTAATCTTTCCATTCACACTAACCACTCTAGTCTAAGCCACTCTCATTCCTCCCCCGATGACTAAGAAAGCCTCTTTATCTGTATTTCCTCAGTCCCCTGCTTCCTCCTATTTCACAGAGTGGTCAGTGGTCTGCTAAAAATCTTTCTCATTGCATTTAAAATAAACCCCAAAGTCCTTCTGTGACTTTACCTCTGACCACTGCCTGCCGTTATGATCTCAACTTGTGCACTTTCACCCACACTCATCTATTCCAGACATACCAGCCTCTTTTCTGTTTCTCCTCCCTGTCTTAGGACCTTTTTCCATGCTCTCCAATCTGCCTAAAATTTATGGGAATTAACACCCAGAAAAAGATATGGACATATCTCACCTTACTGCACTTTGCTTTATTGCAGTGATCTGGAACTGGACCCACAATATCCTGAGCCATTTAAGACCATTGCAATAGGCAACCCCTTCGGGTCCCCTTCCACTGTGGGAGCTTTTTTGTCCTCTCAATAAATCCTGCTTTAAAAAAAAAAAAAGAAAGACCATTGTAATAAAGTGAGTCACATGAATATTTTGGTTTTCCAGTGCATATAAAAGTTATGTTTAGACTATATTGCTTTCTATTAAGTGTGCAATAGCATTATGTCTAAAAAAAGTATATATCTTAATTTTAAAATATGCTATTGATAAAAAATGCTAACAATCATCTGAACCTTCAACAAGTGGTAATCTTTGCTTGTGGAAAGTCTTGCTTTGAAACTGATGACTGCTAATTGATCAGGGTGGTTGTTGCTGAAGTTTGAGTGGCTATGGTAATATCTTAAACTAAAACAACAATGAAGTTTGTCACAACAATTGACTCATAAAAGAGTTCTCCATAGCATGTGATGCTGTTTGATAACATTTTATCCACAATAGCATTTCTTTCCAAATTGGAGTTAATCCTCTCAAACCCTCCTGCTGTTTTATCAATTAAGTTTATGAGTTAAGTCCGTGGTTGTCATTTCAACAATGTTCAAAAAATCTTTACCATGAGAAGATTTAATTTCAAGAAGGCATTTTTGTTCTGTTTTTTTTTTCTCATATGTAAGAAGCAACTCCACATCCATTCAAGTTTGATCATGAGATTTCAGCAATTCAGTCACATCTTCAGGTTTCATTTCTAACTCTAGTTTTCTTACTATTTCTACCACATCTGCACTTCCTCCACTGAAGTCTCAAACACCTCAAAGTTCTATGGCAGTTCTATGAAAGTTCTAGTCATTCTATCTATGGCAGTTATAACCTTATAAACTGTATTTCTTAAATAATAATTGAAATTAAAAATTATGTCTTCAAAGGCCTAACATCTAGCATCTACAAGGAACTCAAATGTGAAGAAAGGATAAAAACAAACAGCCCCATTAAAAAGTGGTCAAAAGACATGAGCAGACACTTCTCAAAAGAAAATATACAGGCAGCCAACAGACACATGAAAAAATGTTCAGCCTCACTCACCATCAGAGAAATGCAAATCAAAACCACATTGAGATATCACCTAACTCCAGTAAGAATGGCCATCATTAATAAAATAAACAACAACAGATGCTGGCAAAGATGCGGAGAAAAAGGAACGCTTCTACACTGCTGGTGGAAATGCAAACCAGTGCAACCTCTTTGGAAGACAGTGTGGCAATTTCTGAAAGAACTAGAAATTGACCTTCCATATGACTCAGCAATCTCCCTATTGGGAATATACCTGGAGGAACTCAAGTCATTCTACCAAAAAGATAACTGCATATGCATGTTTGTTGCAGCTCTTCTCGCAATAGCAAAAATATGGAACCAACCATGCTGCCCATCAAAGCTGTACTGGACTAAAAAAAAAATGTGGTACATATACACGATGGAATATTATGCAGCCATAAAGAAGGACAAACTTATGGACTTTGCAGCAACTTGGATGGATTTAGAGTCCATCATACTCAGTGATCTATCACAGAAACAAAGAACAGAGTACCACATGTTCTCACTCATAAGCAGACCTTGAACAATTATCATAATACTGTAAGAAAGGGATTGGCAGTAGTGGGAAACTGCCAGGGGAGGGGGTGGGATTGGCAGTTGAGGGAAACTGCCAGGGGAGGGAGGGGCACACCTCATCAACAAGAGTACCTGCATAATGAACATTTGTATACCTAACCCTGAGTTGTACCCCACATTTTTAAAATCAATCAATCAATCAATCAATAAAAGCAAAACTAAACAAAAAAATTACGTCTTGATCCATAGGCTGCAGAATGGATGTTGTGTTAGAAGGAATGAAAACAACATTCATTTCCTTGTACATCCCCATTAGAGCTCATGGGTGACCAGGTGCTTTGTCAATGCACAGTAATGTTTTGAAAATAATATTTCTTTCTGAGCAGTAGGTCTCAATAATGGGTTTTAAATATTTAGTAAACCGTGTTATCTTTAGATGTGCTGTCATCCAATATTTTTTGTTCCATTTCTAGAGCACAATCAGAGTAGATTTAGCATTATTCTTAAGACCTCTAGGATTTTCAGAATGGTAAATGAGCTTTGGCTTCAACTTAAAGTCGCCAGTTGCATTAGTCCCTAACAAGAGAGTCAACCTGTCCTTTGATGTTTGAAGCCAGGTATTGACTTCTCATATCTCATGGTTAAAGTCCTAGAAGGCATCTTTTTCCAATAGAGGGCTTTCATCTACATTGAAAATCTCTTTTTACCATAGTTACCTTTACCAATTATCTTAGCTAGATCTTCTAAATAGCTTGCTGCAGCTATATCAGCACCTGTTGTTTTTCATTGTACTTTTATGTTATACAAGTGAATTAGTTCCTTAAACCACATGAAGCAACCTCCACTAGCCTCAAACTTTTGTTCTGTTGCTTCCTTACTTCTCTCAGCCTTCATAGAATTGAAGAGAGTTAGGCCCCTGTTCTGGATTTGGCTTCGGCTTAAGGGAATGTTCTGGCCAGTTTATTCTGCCATTTAGATCATTATAACTTTCTCGTCATCAGCTGTTTCACCTTCTTATCATCTATCTGTCCACTGAAGTAGCATTTTAATTTCCTTCAAGAATATTTCCATTGCACTAACAACTTGGCTAGCTGTTTGGCACAAGAGGCTTGGCTTTCAACATACCTTTGCTATCTCTGCTTTCAACATACCTTTCTCACTAAGGTTAGTCACTTCTAGCTTTTGATTTAAAATTAGAAACATGTGACCCTTTTACTTGAACACGTGGAGGCCATTGTAGAGTTATCAATTGGCCTATTTTAATATTGTTGTGTCTCAAGGGATAAGGAGTCCCAAAGAGAGGGAAGGAGATGGGGGAATAGTCGTTTGGTGAAGGAGTCACAACACATACAAAATTTATCGATTAAGTAACTTGTCTTATATGGGCACAGTTCATGGTGCCCTAAAACAATTACAATAGTAATCGTGAAGATCACTGACCACATATCACCATAACAGATGTAACAATAATTTAAAAGTTTATAATATTATTAGAATTACCAAAATGTGGCACAAAAATTCAAGTGAGCACGTGCTGTTAGAAAAATAAGGCAAATAGACTTGCTCAACGCAAGGCTGTCACAAACCTTCGATTTGTAAAAAACCCAGTAACTGCAAAGCACAATAAAGTGAAGTACGACAGAATGAGAAAAGTCTGTATTTTCCAAAAGATAATATCTCAAAGAGAAGAAATAGTCACTATGACCTGGTACCTCCTAGAGCTAAAGATTTCAAGAAGTCACACAGCTTTAATAAGGGCCTTCCACTGCCAGTAATATTTTTGGTTTTGTTCATTTGCTTAGAAAACCTAGAAATAGCATATGCAATACCATCAGTTTATTTATATGTAAAATCAAATCTTCTTTCATGAGATTTAATCCTATCTTTTACCAAAGCATTCTTGAATTTGAGGGAAGTTATATGAGTTAAAGGTTGTTGAAGGCTGCTTTTCAAGTATTTGTCCCCCGTGTTTTGCAAGTACTGACAGGGACTCTTGTTTGTGCACAAATATACTGTCCAAACACCAGCCATCTGAAGCTTTTGAATCTGAGGTGAATTGTTCTAAACTCATTACTTAAAAATTGAAATGCCAAAAAACATTGACCCATGAAGTATCTAGGAAGGTTACCTACTTCCTCCTGGTCTTTCATTGCCTCTCTATTCTCTACCCTACAAATGCAATAGTTTTTACATAAAGATTAGTTCCCCTGACAAGTATCTGGGTTTTCATTTAGGACAACTATCTCGGTTTTTAGTAGAATTCCACCACAAAGAGTCACTGAATCACAGACAGACAGTATGTTCTTTTAATTTACTTCCATAAACAGGCAAAAATTGAAGTCAGCTGTCACCAGAGGACAAATTAAAGAGCTGAGTGTCAGAGCTACGATTGAATCAAGATCAGTTTTTGAGGTGGGGGGGAAATGGGAGTTTGGATTTTTAAGTTTCCAAAGAAGATATGTCTTTAGATACAAAGCGAAGACTTTCACTTTAGCTATGGTTTAGAAGTACTACGCACTATTTACTTTTAAAAAAAAATTAAATTTAGACTGAAACTAATCATTCCTAAAAACTTTTCTTACTTAAGTGATGTACATAATCTCAAAGTATAATATAATAAATGTGCAAACCATAATCATTACTAATATAATTATAGCAAGTATAGCTCAGTCTGCTGAGTTGAGGGCTGTGAACTGTCTTGTTATGGTTCATAATAAACTCCTAATGCTTCTTTTAAATGATTTTAATGATTACTTTAATTCTGTCCTGGTATTTTTTCTTCTCTTGTGATTTCACATTGACCTTGCTTCTGTGTAAGTCTGCTATGACAGAAAATCGCAGTTGTGATTGAGGGAGAAAAGTAAGCAAAACCTCAAGCCTGGGATTTCTGATAATTCAGTAAATAGTATACACATTCATCATGTTTATTATAGTAAGTGAGGACACTGTGGCTATGCAAAAACTTGGTTAACAAAGGTATAAGTGTAATTAGAGGGCAATATGTTACAGCGGTTAAGTAAGCTGTCTATAGAACTAAATCTCGGTCTGAATTGCAACTTGGCCATTTAATAGCAAATGTCTTTAAATTTTAATTGTCTCATTTGTAAAATAAGGATTATTACATTTCATAAGGTTATCTTGAAAATAAAATATGATGATGTATACTATGTGCCTAAGCACAAAAAGCCAAGCACATTTGAAGTGTCCAATAAAATATTCTCACTTTCTTATTACCAGTTCAATCCAGTAAATAGGTTGTTAGGGCATGCTACCTGTCTGCTCTGTGGGATATGCAAAAGAAGTATAAAATAGTGTTCCTGTTCTGAAAGACATTATGATCTAGTTGTTAACTTGAATTATGGAAAGAAGCAATACTGCATAAAAAGAACTATGTGACTCTTACTTAAATGATGGAACATGTCAAAATAAGGGGTGAGGAAGCTCAAGAGGCCAGCATGGGTCAAGGCAGTGGAGAAACACTGCATGGAAGATGTGGGAATTTTGTTGGATCTGAAAGAGTGAAATTTCCACATATGGAGTGATTGAAAGATGATAAAAATGAATGTGGTCTATTTGAGAAATAAGCAGTTTCACCAGGGCTACACTTGTGCTGGTGAGGAAAGGAGGATAACACCATGCTGGAAGGGCCAGCATTTCCCAAAGTGCATTCTGAGAAAGGGTAGTTTAGCAGAGTAATAAACAGTGTTTCACATTCACACAGGGGAGTAGGGGAGGGGGGATGGTTTATTTATTTCTGGGTTAAACTATTTTGAGATGTTGGCGCAATCGAAGGGAAACACATGTCTTTATTGTAAGACTTTTTAAATGCTAACATGTTTAATAGAAATGTAACTAACTGTGATGTCTAATTATAAATCATCTAACTGTGCCCCAAGTGTCATAATTCTCATCAGTGATGAAATATACGCATGGTTACATGTGTCTTCCTTTTCCTGGGAGAAGCTTATAGTGAGAAAGGAAGGGTGAGACTTAGAATAGAAGAACAAAAGTTAATGGAGTATAGAAGTGGCTCTTTGGATATGCAGAGTGAAGTCCTGATTTGAATTTGGTGGCAGGGTTTGAAGAGGACTAAATTATACTGCATTGAAAGACGCAAAGATTTTTGGTGGATAGGAGGTTGGAGGATTGCCTCCTGAGAAGAGGAGATAGTGGAGGGAGTGGGAGTGATGAACAAGCAGTACAGCTACATTTTAGGAACACAGATGTGAAATTCTTGCTCTTAAGTAGTTTGAGTTAAGGTGAGGTATAAAATTAATCTCTCCCCCCAAAAAACTTGAGTAAAATCTGTGATAACCCAGAGGCCTATGTACTAGCTTTACCAGTTAGCTCATGTGTCCGTTCAGCTGTGGACTGGCTGGTCTAGGTTTCAACTGGAATGACTCATCTCTGCTCCATTTAGTCTTTCATTACCCAGCTGGCTAGACCAGTCTTGTTCATTCACAAGGTATTGGCAAGGATCCAAAAGAGAGAGCAGAAGCACTCGGGGTCTTTTAAACCCTAAGCTTGAACTGTCACATTATCACTTTTCTCCTTTCTATTGTTCAAAGCAAGTCACAAGTGTAGACCAGATTCCAAGGGTGAGAAAATCACCTCCACTATTGATGGGAGTAGGTGTACCATCACATTGCAAAGTGTAGAGTTGTGGCCATCTGTGCAATTTACCATCTTTTTGCATGAGTAATTTTCTCATGAAAACCTAGTAAAAAGGCTTGTTCAATGGTGAGTAGGGTAAGAAAAACATACTCAACAAGCTGAACCAGCTCAGTAGAATGAGCATCTCTGAACCAACAGTGACCATAAGAATATAAATCACCTGTGAGGTGACCAAAGACTTGGAGCGGGTGTTGAACTTCCCCCAAGTCATGGAATGAGGTGTTAAGCCAATCTTATCTAGCTCTTAAAGGACACTCTAACATCAACTGAGAGGAGGCCATTATGAATCACCAAAAAGTTACTACAAAATATGGTGTGCCCCTAGTTTATTCAGTCACGAAAAAATTCTTTTTTCCCATCCTTTCCTTACCTTAACTTTCCCCCTTCCTTCCCTTTTCTTCTATCCTCTTCTCTCCTCTCCTCTCCTCTTTTTACTCTTGCCACCTTCTCCTTTCCTTTTTTCTTCTCACAGGACTAAGAAGTGAAAATAGGATGGAAAAGGACTTGGAATGTAAAAATAAAGTATTTCATGCAAGCTTGTCAGCAGTGGCCTCTTTGAAAAATTTAGCACATAAAAAATTTGATTGAATTGGAAAAATGCATCATCTGTCAGCATTGTGTTCAGTGGATCAGAAAGAGGATCCATTTTTTAGAATGAGAAGAAAGTTACAGCAGCTTCTAAAGGAATTTAGAGATACAAAACAAGATACACCTGCTTTCTGGTTCCAAAGCACCCAAGGTGTTCAACAAATGTTTGTTGCAAACATTCAGTATCCTCTTGTCTAGCCATTTGAAAGTGTATCACACATTTTTGTTAACTATAGTCATCCTACAGTACTGTTGAACTCTGGAACCTATTTCTCCTATTCAGTTGTAATTTTGTATCCTTTAACAAATCTTTCCCTATTCCTCTTGCCCCAATCCTTTCCAGCCGACAGTAACCTTTTTTAGCTTCTGCATGTGAATGAGAACATATGGTGTTTAACTTTCTGTTCCTGGATTATTTCACTTAACGTAATATCCTCCAGGCACATCCATGTTGTTGCAAAAGAGAATTTTATTCTTATTTATGGCTGAATAGGATTATATTGTGTATGTATACCAAATTTTCTTTATCCATTCATCTGGTATTAGTCACCTAGGTTGATTCCATATCTTGGCTATTGTGAATAGTGCTGCAATAAACATGGGAGTACATATATCTCTTCAATATATTGATTTTCTTTCTTTTGGATAAATACTCTGTGATGGAATTGCTGGATCATCTGGCAGTTCTAGTTGCAGTTTTTTAAAGAACTGGCATACTGTTTTCCATAAGGACTGTGCTAATTTACACTCTTACCAGCAGTGTATTAGAGTTCTCTTTCTCCACCTCTTCACCAGCATTTTCGGTTTGTCTTTTTAATAATAGCCCTACTACTGGGGGTAACATGAGACCTTGTTGTGGTTTTGATTGCACTTTTTAATGATTACTGATGTTGAAATTTTTTCATGTATTTGTTGGTCACATCTTTGTCTTCTTTTGAAAAAAAATCTCTTTAGATCATTTGCCCACTTTTTAATTAGATTTTTGAGTTTTGTTTTTTTTTGTTGTTTTTTTTTTTTTTTTTGCAGTTGAGTTGTTCAGATTCCTTGTATAGTTTGGATGTAAATCTGCAGTTGGATGAATAGCTTGTAAGTACTTTCTCCCATTCTACAGGTTGTCTCTTCACTCTGTTAATCAAAGTGCAGCTTTTCAGTTTATATGGTCCCATTTGTCTATTTTCACTTTTGTAAGAGGCCTTTATTAGGTTTCATTTTGTGAGAGATGTTGCCCATATGTTATATTTATGCATCAGAACCATGAATAAAAATGTCAGTTGGATCCAGTTGATTCAAGTATATTTTCTTGATAATAGATTAGAGGCTCTTTTAACTCCAGGCTGCATAATGGCAACAAAAGAAGTAGATAAAAATGATCAAATCTCCTCAATGGAAGGAACTATATACAGTTAAGTAAAACAGTTAATATAAGCATACATACAATCACTCACACACACATACATATAATAAACAGCTGTGAGTGCCATCTAATTCTATTACAAATTTCAGTCAGCCTTTACTAGGCACTCTGGCTTTGAAAACCAGCATTGATCCTCTCTCAATACCTTTGTGTTATTTCTGTACTCTTCATTTGTCCTGGTTGGCATCCATCATTGATAATTCTGTCTTTTGTGATTACCCATACTGATCCCCAGGAAATCTTTCACTTCCTTTTGTGAAGGTTGTATATAAGCTAGAATACGTAAAGGAAATCTTACCCACTTTGGCCATAACTCTTCAAACAAAGAAAATATACATCAATTATTTTTTGCAGGAACTCACTATTTTTGTTCCTATATTGCTATTAGATATATGATGAAAACTCAAAGTATGCCTGCTGTGTCTGATGAACTGCCCTGAACTGGTCTGATCCAAGATGTCTTCACTATAACGAGAGAAGGTTTATAGATCTTACTGTATTTAGACAACGAGGGCCCATAAAATAACTCTATTTTGGGTGATGACTTCAAAAGTTTCTTTTACCTCATTTTCCTTGCCATGATATTTAGAAGTCAGTTTCTTCATAGTTACATCTTTTGTGGTACTCTAAAACACACCCTTGGCTGCATGAGTTCAGGTCTAAAATGTCAAAAAAAAAAGGTTGGAGTATTGGGTTTTTACTATGTCATGTTCATTCTAGGTAGCACAATCACATTCATAGACATAATCAATAAGAACCAAGAGTTGATAATAGTAAACATTTATAAAGAGGTTACTGTGTGTCAGGCACTGTATTGATTTAATTTATATACCAAACTTAAAACTGATCTTTCACTCATCACCTAGAATCATCTTCCAAAAGTGAAAATCTCGTCAATCAACCTGCCTGAAACATTTTTATTAGAATATAAGCTAGAATCTTTACCATGGCCTACAAAGTGCTACACAATCTTCTCTTTCCCCACCTTCCAACCTTAATTGTCTCCCTCACTTACACCAGCCTGCCTTCTTTCTCTTCAATATCTAACTTCATTTCCAACTCATAGCTTGTGCACCTGGCTTTCCATCATCCTTGGAACTCTCTTCCCAAGACTTTCCCAAAAGACTGCCTGCTTTGCACCATTTAGGTTTTAGGTCAAGTGTCCTCTCTCTAGGGAGGCCTTCCTGGACAATCCTAGCTAACGTGTTATGCTATCTCCTTGCTCCTCAATTACCTTCTGTCCCATCACCCTGTTTTGTGTTCTTTATACAAGCTGGCATTATCTGAATTTGTTTTCTGTATTCATTTGTTTACATGATTCTAAGTGAGTGAGTCTGTTCTTCCTCACTCAAATATTAACCCCAGTGAAGGTGGAATTTATGTCTATCCTGTTAGCTTGCTCCTCTGTACCTAAAACAGTAAATATGTTTAGGTGAATGAATGCTTTAGCAATGTGGGTATTAGTTTTCTCCCAAATCATGGAGGAGTGTTTCTGCTAAGTAAATTATGAAGGGTCACACAGATAATGAGTTTGATCTTGGTCAAGCCACTAATCTCATGATTGTTCAAATCCAAATCTCATGCCTTTCGTAGTATAGAGGTTATAATACTTCTTTTATGCATAAAAATCTACCTCACTCTCCTTTTGGTAATTAAATAATTATAATTGATATTTTTTAAAAAGATAGCTTACTCCCATATTCTATTCTAGGTCTAAAGAGGAGAGAATCTAAATATTCTAGATTGTCTTAGAACTTTTGTTTTATTAAGGAGAAATTGTCATGGAAAGAACATGAACTAACATTTTGATTCCCTGCCATGTGCGAGGCATGTTGTAAGTGTTATGATGATTAACACCTATTTGTTACAGACAGCACTGCACAGATGAAGAAATGGAGATTAGGGAAGTTAAAAAAATATGCTTGAGGTTGCACAATTTGGTTTTAGTAGAAAATGAGCACTGCCCTGTGTGAATCCAAAGTCTATGAATTTTCCATGACACCACTGGCTTACTGAGTTGTAGCAGTTCTTAAGAGTAGAATGTGAAGATTTTTACTGTTAACACCACCTACATTTCTTCTTTTTCACTGACATTTGGATATTCCCAGAATATAATATGATATTTTTTTTATCGGAAACCTGACTTCCCTCTTGTTCAGTAATAGCAGAAATTTATGCCAAATTAAATAAAGTCACATTACCTAAGACAGGCTCACCAGAACAAGCCAAAAGGCTGGACAGATCGCAGCAGTGGATGCAATTTTAAACCTCCCAGGCAATTAAAGAATTTATTTTTCCCTGAGGTGACATAAAGCATGAGCTGTCTTCTCTTTTATAAAATGGATCAAGACAGAGCTGTGTGGCAATTTTACTTAGAACTCAACAACTCATCCCAAATCAGTCAAATTACTTTTAATTAAAGCCCAGAGTTGAAGCTTCCCCTACTTTTATAAAAAATGGACCAAGGAACCATACACATATCTCAAATGCCCAGCCTAGAACCATCAAAACTTGAAATCGACATGGAGGAAAATTCTGCATGAGGAAATATTCATTGTCCTGGTTCCTCTGGATCCTCAATGAAGGTTTCCCTGAATCTAGATGTAATTGAGCACCACTGGCCTTAGCAATGCTCTAGTTCCCTGTGGAACCCAGGCTCATGGACAGTGGTAAGGTGAAAGTTATCCAGTGACCTTCCTCAGAAGTGTTATCATTAGAAACAGGGTCGTACAATGCAGTTGACAGCTTCACTCACTGTCAGCAATATCTCAATTGCATCTCATTTTCTGATGAAGTATTCATTTTCCCATCCTCATGGGAACAAAGCTCTTACTTCAGCCACAACGTCTATCTTTTGGCAAGCTGCTCACCCTGGACCTAAACTCTTTTGAAATTGTATCCCTTATTCTTCAGATTTCCAAAACAAAACTGCTTCCCTGAAAGTTCTCTCCTGGAAGCCTTTTACTTTTACTTGAGAAGACACATTTAGAAACTCTGTTCAAGCCAGAAGTTCAACTGGGACAATTGACAGCAAACAAAACTCAGGAGGAGGGATGAAACAACATTGTTGGTTACTTCCCTGCCAGAGCCAGCTGTTCTCCAAATGGTGGCCCATGTCTATGCTGATAGCCAGTGGGGAGCACTCCAGAGCACTCTGTCTATAGCCAGGTTTTCTGGTTCCCTGGTACCACACTGCACCCATCAGACTTCTGTTAATGCCGGATTATTGCAAAAACAAAATGGTACCATGTGCTCTCTGCTTCTTGCAGTACAAGACTCTTCTTTCTGAGGTTTCTAAACAAAACAGCAAACAAACAAACAAAAAATGTTGCAGCTAAACTGTTAAAAGACCTTGCCTAGTAGAAAAATCTCAGGGTTTTGGTGTTTGGAGAAGTAATACTTCTTCGATGATACATCTATAAAAGTCATCCTTGTCTTGATTTTTTTTTCTCTCCTAAAGCATGGCATCATTTTAGTAACAATTTAAAAGAAAATCTCATGCTACTTAACTACCCCCCCCACACACACACACACTCACACTTTTTTATCATCCTTTTCTGTTTATAAACTAAAACCTGTACTTTACCTCTGGGAGGCTAAACTGTATCCCAACCTCCAAACTGCTTGAAAAGAATCCTTTCTTCATGAACAAACAACTTATTTGAATCAATCACATACCTTCCTCTGGTCTTTAATTCTAACATATTCTCCTTCTCTCCTTCCTTAGGTGTCAGTATTTTCTTAACTCATGAGCAAACTCTCAAATGCTTGCTCTTCCCAGGGGCCAGCTAAAACTGCAATGGACTCAGACACTCTGGCCTCTGGCACAGTTCATCCCCAGGAAAATCCAGTTTCTGTTTCCTTCTATAGTTTTCCGAATTTAGAATCTGAAGTATGTTGATGGACTAGATTATCCAGATCTTGGAATACTATGCAATTGTTAAAAAAGAATGTGTTCAGTCAACAGTATGTGTGCTCATGTAGAATTATTCTTGAGATATGTTAAGTTATAAAAGAAGAAGAAATCAAAAAAAGTCTGTATATTTTATGTAACTAGTGCTTAAATTATACATTTTAAATTATAAAAATAGTACATATTTGTGGAAAAAAATGTTTAAAATATCATACTTCTTGGAGGGCCATGAGCCAGAGAAGAAAAAATTACTTTTCTCTTGATACTCTTTTGGCTTCCTTAAATTTGTACCATGAGCATATATTAGTTGTTAAAAATAATTAACAAAGATCATAAAAACAAACAGGGGACTAATCAGGTATCATGATGAGGTTATATATAGACTAAATTAATTTTAGCTTTGTTTTTTCCTGGATCAATAGTTGCTTTTGCTCTCAAAGTACACTGTTGTTGACAAATGCTAACATACCTGTCCCTTGATCTACTTGAATTTGGAGAAATCACATGCTTCTTTTCCTCTTCCAATTCCAGGATACAGCATTCATTCTGCCTTGAAGGTGTTGCCACATCAACTTCTTTATGGTTATTTTATGCAATTTTTTCTTCATTTGGTCTCTAACCAATACCTCACTATTGATCCACCAGCCTGCTCAAGGGATAAAAAATCAGGGGCCTTTTCTTCTTCTTGCCTTTCCTAAAGTGTCAAGAAGAGCACTCAGGAGTTGATGAGCAAGTCCATCTGGAGCTAAAATCCTAAAGTCGCAGCTGTCAGGGAGAAGCTGCAGTTTAAAGATTGATTCCACGAGACTGAAAGTAGGAACTTCAGAGAGGTATAAGCAAATAGAGTAGGTTGTCCAGAGGTGCTAGAGACAGTGGACAATTGGGGAGCAATTGACCAAAATAGGGTGAATGGTACAAGAAAGTCAGGATCATAGAGGACTTGCAGCAGATGCTGTGCTTTGGCTATGGGATATAGAGGCAGAAAAATAGGAGTCTGGGCCCAGGGGAGGTACCATTTTGATTGGTTACCAAGTAAAATCAGATGTGAGGGCTCAGATATCAGAAAAAGAGCACAAACTCAAGAAGGCACTGACAGTAGGGCTGATTTATGCTCAATTGCCTCATCAGCCAGACTCAGGCACCTTTGAATCCATCTAGCAAGGAAGGATGTGTCCCACTGTCTAAGGTCAGACTGAGTCTGTAGGTCAAGTGGGCCAAGTTGTGGGAAAGAAAACATGTAGACGACAGATGAATTAATACCTGATATAAATTTGAGTAAGGTTTCAGGGCAATTTCAGGAGCTTTTAGAATAAGCTATGGTGGGGCCAAAAACAGCCTGATGTTAGCATCAATTGCAACATTTAGAAAAAGATAAAATCTACCAATTTTTCCTGCCTTCTACACATTCATTGAACATTGGAAACTGGAATCCAATCTGTATCTTGAAATTTTCAAGTTGAGAAGCATAACAAACAAAATATAACTGACTGAACAAACAAACGAAAACACTAAAACAACATTCTGCAGTCTTTGATGGGAAAAATGACAACTTACATGAAGTCCACGGTGAGGCCCATCCACAGTCTTTAACCCTGGTTGCAATTTGTTCTTTATGTCTAGATTAGAGGAACACACCCAATTTCTTTAAATCCCATTTAATTCTTTTCTTGGAAATTCTACCATGTTCCAAGAGACCAACTTCCCAATGCCAAATCTCCTCTTGGCCTGATATTTCTCATCTCAGGTTTTGAGGTATTGTCCATTTTGTATCTCACACAACGTTACTCACTTAGTCAGATGATCTGGATACATTGCAACCATTTCCTCTTCCAGGACTGAACTGTTACAGCAGGCTGATTTTTGGAAATGGTAGAAGAGTGGGATGTGGGCAAGAGGTAGTTAGATTATTACATTATTTTCTTTGGCTGCCAAAAAAAAGTGTTGAACTATAGACAATCCAAGAGGGTCCTATTAGAACAGTTACATTCTGGGAACTCACCAAACAGAGCTCAAGTATTGGTAATATTATTTCAGTAATACAAATTACAGGTGGAGAAACACAAAATGCAGCTCTGGACAAATATAGTGAACCACTTATTAAGGCATTTGTAAATCAAACACCCAGTGAATCAAACTGTCTCCAAATCTAGCTCATTTTGAAATGTAAAATAAAAATATATTTATTTGACAAGAACTCTTAGAACCAAAAGACAATCTGCATTTCTGTTCAAAATCTGGCTAAACACATTTAGGTTTCTCCTTAAGGCATAGATGGTCCAAATACTGTTCTGATATTACCTCCTAAGACTTTCTCCAGATACATTTTCAAGGCTATAGACCTTGAAGAAAAACCCCTTTGATGTTTCTCCCAGTCTTATTCTCATAAGTCATTATTGCTGGTAAACAGATAATAAACTCCTATCCTACTTAAGGAAATTATGTTTTACTCCTTTGTGCTATTATATAGTGAGTCATTTTCTTATAGCAATTCATTTATTTAAGCATTCATTCAATAACAATGTATTAAGTGCTTTGCATGCTTGTGAAATAATCATGCTTGGTGCAGTGAAGACCAAGATGAAAAGGCAAAAGTATTTTGTGCAAGGTAACCGCAATAACTATTTATTGAATCAAGAATTGTATTGACTGTAATGATTTCACTGGTGAGGCAAAATGAGAGTGGTCAGCTCTAGGTGGATGAATAAAGGAAGTTTTAAAAGACAATAAAACTCTTGAAAGTCTTAAAGGAAATGTTTGTTTGACAGCCCTACTGGAGAAGTGCTATGGGCTGAATGTTTGTGTCCCCCTCAAATTCATTAAGGACCTAAATCCCAATATGATGGCATTTGGATGTGGAGACCTTTGTGAAGTAATTAAATTTAAATGAGGTCATGAGGGTGGGGCTCCCATGATAGAAACAGTGTCCTTATAAGAAGAGGGGAAAAAAACAATTGCTCCTCTCTCTCTCCCTCTCTCTCTCTCTCTCTCTCTCTCTCTTGCTCTCGCTCTCGCTCTCGCTCTCGCTCTCGCTCTCTCCTCCCTATCCCTCTCTCCTTCTCTTCCTTTCTCCTTCCTCTCTCTTTTTCTCTTTCTCTCTCTATCTCTCTTGATCATGTGAGGACACAGAAAAAAGGCAGCCATCTACAAACCAGAGAGAGGGCCTTCACCATGAACCAGATTTATAGTCACCTTGATCTTGGACTTCCCAGCCTCCAGAACTGTGAGAAATACATTTCTGTTGTTTCAGCCACTGAGTCTATGGTATTTTGTGAAGACAACCCAAGCAGGGCAAAAGGCAAGGGAATAAATGGCAATCCCAAGAAAAGGCACAGCTCAGCATCATAAGATGTGGAGATGTGCAAGGGCATGACCACATTGGCAACTGAAGTCACTCATGCCACTGCATCACAGGAGGGGTGGCAATGACAAGGGCCACGACCCTGGACCCCCAAATTTGATAGACACTATTCTAGGGAAAGCACAACCTTCTGCCTCTCCCAGCCACAGTGGGAGCTGTGAACACTTATGGAAGTATTATTGTAGCCTTCAGATATTTTTAAGGTGATTAATAAAAATAAAAACATTGTTTTACATGGTTTCCTGCACACAGTCCCTTTGATTTGTTGCTGTAACTCTTTGTGGTAAATGGAATTATCCCTATCTTTACAAAGGAGGAAAGTGAAGAATTGAGTGGCTTGCAGGAGGCAAAGTTAGTCACTCCCAGGTCCCTCTCAACATCATTCACAAAGAATTCTACCACATGCTTTCCTCGTTGCTTTGGAATTCTTCCTTCATACAGAAAAGATTCTGTCTCACCTAAAAGTAAGGACCATTTCTTATGCTTCTTTTCATTGCCAGTAATGAATTCTGACTCATAAGATGATTGAGAAGAGATAACCAAATCCCTTCATTCCAAATTCCATATTTTTGCCACTAATTCTCAAAGGTAATATTATTGCCTAAGTAAAGGTGCTCACTTAACTGCTTCCTTGTTCTGTGCAACTTATCTAAACACTTTCTATCACTGATTTAATCATTTCCTAATGCTTAGCACAGCAAGGAACTAGCAGGTGTTTTTATTTTAAACTTAAATTTACTTTTCATTATTTATGACTAAAAACTAATAACCTACGGGTAAAACAATTAGTTGTACTGTACAGATTTCAAGTGTGTTACCTGTGTGCTATGTGATAACCCCATTTTGAAAAGATCGTGGGCTCCTAGAAAATAAGACCATGTGATTTTCATAAACTGCTGTGTCCAAACCTGAGAAATGTAGAGTTAGACTTTTCTGGTTCTGAAATTCCACATATATTCAAGTTCCATAATAGTGCTCAAATGCCACTTAATATTTTATTTTCTGTCCTCTTTCCATGCCCTTGATAATACAAGTACTTCTTACTCTACATAATAAGAGCACTTCTGAAAATGTGTATGCAAGCCAAATATAAAATATTGGTTGCTCTAGGAAAGAGTAGTTGATTTTAAACAATGATCCAAAATATACAAGATAAAAATCGTTGGATTTTTCTTATTTATGAATTTACCACATATTAAAGTATACATGTTCTTTAAATATCAAGAATATTAAATGTGTTGAATATTAAATTAAATATCTTACAATAAATTGAAAAAGAAGAAATCCAACAGTTATTTTCTTGCATCTTTTAGATAAAAGGAAAGTTCTGGAGGACAACAGGAAAATAACATAGGGTAAAAAATCTGTTTTTTCTGGGGTAAGAGTTTTAGAAACTTTTCCAAGAGCTATTTTTTTCTGCCCAGACTACAAAAAGAAATTTTTAAAAAAAGAACTCACCATACACTGTAAGCAGGTTAAAAATTTAACATACAGAAGACCAAGGTGTAAAAAATTAAAAAGTAACTTCTCTATTTTTTATACTTTCATCTTGCTAGTGGCAGAAAAAAAAAAATTCAACTTGCCACTTAAAGGCCACTCTCTCCATTTAAAACAATCTCTTTTAATTTAGTTCTGGTTTAGTTTTATAAGTATCTAGAGAATTCAAGTTTTGAACTTTATATAGGCACTTAATTAATGTTCACAAGGCTGGAGCCAATTGAAGTTATGTATAAGGAATAAAAATAACACAGAGAACATTTGGGGTGATGCCTAGGGTGGCCCTCCACATCAGTGGGACCCTCTCACACAAGCAGGCTTCTGTGACCCAAATCAATCTGAAGTGACTTCCAAGCCCTTCCACTCTCATGGCTCTGAGCTTTGGAATCAGATTTTCTGAGTTTATATAATTCTCACTGAAGAATAATCTTACAAATACTTATGCAAACCATTTTACTTCTCAGCCTCTTCAGTTGTAAAATGGGCAACTGCTTCATAAACCTTAGTGGTAAGGATTAAATTAAACAACAACCATAAGGGGCTTTGACATCACTGCCTCTCAAACTGTCTATGATGAAGAGCAAACGTGGGGGGATTTTTAAATTCCTGAACAGCTGCTGATGGATACATTTGTAAAATGCAATAAAAAGAATTATTAGAAATTAAATAACAAAAAGACAAATATATATACAACAAAAGCCCAAATTATTATGAAAGTTTCTAGCGACTTTAATTTTTAATTTTTGTAAGTATCTCACTGTCACTGGTAATACTGTGTGTGCTCTAGTCTGTTAGACACTTTAATAATACTACTTTATACAATGTCTAGGACAGTCACTCCATAGATATCTTTATTGAAATCCCAGTAGAGAAATAGAGCAAAGAGAAGGTCAAATAGCATGCACATGAACTCAAGCATAGTGCCAACAATTATTGAATAATTAGTATTCATTAAAGATGGAATAGAAACAAAAACTTTCAAACCATGACCACATGTATAATCTTTATGCATTTATCTTTAAAAATGCTACAGGAATCATTTCATTTTATAAATGAGAAAACTGAGACTAAGACCTGTTAAGGGACTTGCCAAGGTCCATCCAACTCAGTAAATCTCAAACCTGGCTTCCTTTTAAAATCATCTGGGAGAGCTTTTAAAAACAATCACTTGCCCAGGTTCCTCTCTAAACTAATAGAATCAGAGTCTCTATTCTGGGAAATGGGCATGGAGTATTTAAAAAAGCTGCCCATATGATTCTAATGTGCAGGGCTTGGTTAAGATGTTCTCATAGATACTATTACAGGGCTAGGCAGGACTCTTGTCTCCTAATCTATTATTGACAACACCACCTCACAGTTGCATTGGAGGCCACACTGCAGGGAAAACATTTGTCTTTAAAGCATTTAGATGAATACATTTTGCGAAAATTAAATTTAAAGTAGGGGGAGGTCTATATTAAACAGATGACTAATGAACCTAACCCCTCATCTGTGCAAAGGTACCTGATTCAGTTTCTCTAGATATCAACATGGGTAGTTGGTGACCCTCAGGAGGATTCACTGATAAGCTTGAGTGGAAGGGTGATAGGGTGTACTTTGCATAACCTTTTAAAGTCAGCTTGGAATTCAAGGCACAAAAATTTTTTTAATGAAATATCCTGTTTCATCCTTAGTTCCAAAATTATAATCAGAACTTTGGCTTTTATGATGTATTATTTTTCTCATTTGGTTTCCTTTGGAAGAGAATGGAAACTCTGAGTCTTGGCCACTCTTCCATCACATTCTGATTTCCCCATCTAGTGGGCCAGAGTGCTTCATGTACTTTCTTTAGTATCAATGGAGTTGAAGTGCATTTGGTGGAAAATGTACAATGGAGATTTATAGACTTCAAAAAACATAATAAAAAATAAGCTAAATGTTGAATTTTCCTTAAAGGTAGATGTGGTATATTTGATGTGCTTGCCAATGTTTTGGGGGGGGGGAAGCATTTAAACTTCCCAGGGCTTCCTTTATTTTATTTGTATTCAAAATATTGGTTCCTAGACCTCCCCTGTGTAGCACTCACTCAGACCTAGTTGGGAAGGTTGTAGACATACATTAATGAGTGGGAAAAATTTGATCACATCATAAGTAAAACTGTGTAATCTACTAGAGCAAAAGATTATGAGAAAGAAAATATTCTCAAAAACTCTGCTTTTTATTTCTTGCTTAACCTGGCTTCCTCAAATTTCTTATTCAATCTCACTTTAAATACTACAGTCTAGCCTAGTTTCAATTTCTGTGTTTTGTTAGGTGTGTGAGGTTTTTGTTGTTGTTGTTTTTGCTTCTTTTTTAATTTTACTGTTGTGGGGTAGATGTGAGGATTTACTGCAAAAGTAAGTTGCATTCAGGTGATGTTTGGGCTTCTAGTGGTCCCTGTCTCCTGCTGATAGTGGACCTGGTACCCAGTGTGTTGCCACGTGCTCCCCAATTCCTCCAAAGAAATCTATTTTTCTACGTAACAATCACTACAACTTTATTTGCCTGATGTATTTTCCCTTCTGGAGTGTAAGCTATGTATCTATCTTCTTCAATTTCTAGCACCACGGTAGTACTTAACACAGTGCCTGGCATATAGTGCCATTCCATTTGTCGAATGAATAAATATGCCTTTTACCAAACCCCCACTCCTACACACATTGTTTTAATGATTATAAGTATCGGTCAAAAGATTCATGGAGAATATACTCATTTGAAACTTTTATGGAGTCTTTAAGTTCTGCTTTATAAAACCCACAAGCTGGCCGGGTTCTGTGGCTCAGCCTGTAATCCCGCGTTTAGGAGGCTGAGGTGAGTGGATTGCCCGAGCCCACGGGTTCGAGACCTGCCTGGGCAACTTGGCGAGACCCCATCTCTACAATAAATCAAAAATTAGCCGGGCATGGTAGCGCGTGCCTGTAGTTCCAACTACTTGGAAGGCTGAGGTGGAAGGATCGCCGGAGCCCAGCAGGTCGAGGCTGCGGTGGCCGGTAGCGGCTATTGCACACCAGTCTGGGTGACAGAGTGAGACTCCAACTCAAAAATAAATAAATAAATAAATAAATAAATAAAACCCACAAGCAACTGAAACTTTGTGCCATTGTTACAAAATCAGAAACCACTTTTTAAGACGGTTATAGATGGGCTGAAACCTTAAACTTGGAATCACTTGGGTTCAAATCTCAAGTCTGCCACTTGCTAGCAATTTACTTAATTGCCCAAATCCTCAGTTTTCACATACATAAAATTTCTCACAGTAATAACAATAATGAATGACATACCACAGACCATGGCTGCACGGATGGAATAAGATAATATATAATTTAAAAGCTAGCAGTTTCTAGCATAGGGTAGGTCCTCAGTTAATACTTGTTGAATCTTAATTTGAAAAGAAAAAAAAGCAATGACAATTTTGGATGGAAGATTTCCCAGGTCATACAGGCTATTTCAAGGTGCAGATGGCTCAGATAGTTGTTCCTTGTGACTACTCCCTGCACCATGGCTCTTTCAGCAGTAACTTGTATTCTACTTGTGGTTCCTGGAGTCACATCAGAGGTTTGGAGTAATTTGAATTAACATTCCCTCTATGACAATATAAGATAATCTGAAACTTCTATTGCCCCTCATTTTGCTCTGGTTTTTAAAAATCAGACTCAAAATTATTTTAGAGACTATAGTGTAAGATAAAATATTGGTATACTATTTATAAAATCAATTCTAGAAAGTTTACCTAGTATTACACTCAGGAACTCGCTAGCTTTGTTTCTCTTTGATCTCGCTGATTTATTTTGAAGAACATTTTTACCTCTTTTTTTTTTAATGCAAGTCTTGCCTTCATCCAAAACCAACACTGTTTTAAGCTGTTAACAGTTTATAAACTTTATGACTTTAAGGAAGTTACTTAACTTCTTTGTGCCTTAGTTATCTTAATTGTTACATGAGAATAATGAGTAAAGTGTACAATTGTTTTGAGTATTAGATAAGTTAATTCATAAGAAAGTCATTGAAAGTATCTAGCTACTCATAAGAATTTGGTAAACATCCACTGTTTTGATAGTGTCAAGTAGATGGTTTTACACATACATACAGTCCCAAACACAAACCACCTAAGAACATAGATAGTAATTACTGCTTATGGAGACTTTCTTTGGAAATATCACTGTTATTTTATTATGCTCAGAGCAGGTATTTAACAGGTATTTTTAAACTTCCTTACAATTGAGGGCCAGTGCCTTAAAAATCTCATTAGTGCAAATATACAGTGCAAATAAATATTCCCGAGTACTCCATAGACTAGAGTTTACCCAATTGTAGTTTACTAACCACCTATATCAAATATCTCTTGTGCTTTAAATATTCAGATGGCTGAGCCCTACTCAGTACTATTGAATGGGAATTTGAGGGTAAGCAGCCAGGGCATATGCATTTTAAACAAATGCATTAAGCCATCTATAAAGATGTATAAGCATGCTGAAATTTGCAAATAATTTCAATAGATTGAACTTCTTTCTTTTGTATCATCATGACTTGTTTACAAAAATGTCATAATATTTTACTGTAGTAGTTTAAACAGAAAAATTCAATGCTAACCTAATTCACCAAAACCAAGCTCAACAAAGAACTATTGAGTGCTCCTGTGTGCTAGGCACTAAGTATGGCATATTTCAAGATTTATAAAGTCTGATTTGAGGGAGAGTTTATACTCTAATACAGTTGCTTATAGTCTCATCTCAGAATAGCTGAGAATCAGATTGTATTATTTGTTGGATAAATCTAATGATCCCATTGCATATGAATGAAATTTTATAATACATACAAAAGTAGAAAAAGAAAACTCCATTAATTAACTAGTAAACATACATAATAGGTTTGTTAGAGACCACATAACAGTATGTTGATGAACTTTAAGGCAAGAAGAAAAATCTCTCTGTCATGGAACCAGGTAAACAATGCCATGTAAGTCACAATATATCAAGACTATGGCCACCAAAAGCAAAAGCACACAGCTCTAGAGGAAGCCATGCCTATTCCAGTTTTTCCTGGGGATGGGGGTGCTCCAGGGTGGGTATTGTGAAGTCTGTATGCCTAACATTATTCAAAACTTCCTTCAATCTCTTATATTAGCATCAAAGCTCATATCCAACAGGGAGTTGGTGGAAACTGATTTCTAAAGGAAATACTTCTCTTAAATGTTCATAAAACTTATGTTTCTGGAAGATATGATTGGAGGCTATGTGAATCCTGGTTCCCTACCAACTGATTTCTCCCAAAGTTCAACAAAGCCCTGAGTCAGTCTATCAGAGGCCAAGAATAGTATGCAAGAGGAGACACAAAATAAAGCTATAACTAAAGGGATAAAGAAACAATAATTTTCCATGCTAAGTTGTCCTAGGCAATCATAACATTTAAAGTGAGTGAAATACAAACATTTTAAAAACACAAATACTGGATAGCTTCAGTTATAGTGAATAATCTCTGATATTTTACTCTTCCTTTTACCCCTCCTAAAAAGAAATTCCTTCTTACATTGAAATGTATTTGTTCTTATGTGAATTAACTGTGATCACTTTAGATATTCAGAGGGACAAACAAATGGATAAAAAACATAAGGCACACAATGAACTTTTTTTAAGTCCTGATGTTGCTCCCTATTTGAGTTAAAAAAAAAAATAGGAGGCACGTAATTTGCATTTGCATTTTTCACCCCTAATTGAAGAACCAGTTTCTAATAGAAGAACATGGAACTGAAAAGGTGCCAATGAAATAGCTGAGTTTCAGAAGCCATGGACAGCTCTTTCAGTACAAACGGCATTTGTGGTTTCAAACAGGGAGTCTCTATGGCTAGGTTAAGTGAAAAGTAACTCACACTCAACTTCATGTCACTGTTCTGACAGGCAGGAAATGTGTAAACTGTTTCAAAACCACCATAGACTGCCAAATAAGGGACTGCCATGCTTCGGTTTTGCCAAAGCGTCTCCCTCTTCATTCTGCACTCACCTGGTCAGTTTCTTCAATTCAGAATGTAGTCATCATTCATCCTAGAACTAACTTTAACTTGATATTTTATGCAAATATAATAAATCTCATGCACAAATTATTAGGCAGCCTCATCCCTTGTTTAAGCTATTGTTTTTGCCGTTGAGTTATGGGCTCACTGAAAAGTCCTTTACAAAAAGGAAAAAAAGAACAGAAAATGAAGAAACAAGGAAGGAAGGAAGAGAGGGAGGGAGGAGGGGATGGAGGGAGGGAGGAAAGGGAAAGAAAAAAGGAGAGAAGAAACGAGAGAGGGGGGAGCAAAAAAGATTTTAAAAAATTAAATATTCAATGGAACAGTAAAGATAATTATTGAGTATACCCTATAGAATTACCTGTTAAGTGCCTCTAGGGTACCTATTATATTAAAGACAGATTAATCCAGTATGACTGAGATACAACTAAAACTCAGATTCCCAAGTCTCAGTTTTGGGCTCTTTCTGCTTCCAGCCAACTCCTCTTAGGCCATATAGAAGAGAAAAGTGTTTATTTATTGCTCTATTATGGCTGAAACCAGCATTATTTGGCACTTGCTCCCTAGAAAGTTTAATGTCAAAACTTCAGTTTCATGAAACAACTGGTTTGGTCAAGGCCAAACTGCTTTGAGTCTAGCTTTTTTTTTTTTTTCGTGGTATTTCCATGGCTGTTGTTGCCAAAACCCAAACTACATACCCAGATGAAAATAAGCATAAATCAAAAAACCTCAGAAATGGTCTGAGCTTAGTGTGAAGAGTGAATGAATGATGGCTTAGGTTAGCTTGTATTTTATCTGAACCAGATCCTTGATTTTTATACAAATAAAATTGTTATTGTTCTGGTAACATGAAATACCCACTTTCCCCCCAACAAGAGGTATCTAGAAATTCAGTCTACCCCATTAAATGTTAGGCAAATTTCAGTGATTGATGACATATTCTAGTTATTTCTTCTGTTATTTCTGGTAAGAGGGTCCAATGAGGAGTTGAGTTTTCTTTATAAAATATAGTAAGAGGAAATCTTGAGTTTCTAATTCTCAAAATCACATATGCTTGGAGAAAACATGGTAGCCCCTTTTGTGAGTGGTACCTTAATGTCAGAGAAATCGAGTGAGAAATTCTCTAGGTTATTACTATCGTGTGTGCGTGCGCGCGCGTGCGTGTGTGTGTGTGTGTGTGTGTGTGTGTGTGTGTGTACTTAGTGACCTTTTTTTTTCTAATATGGACAGGATGAGGCACATAAAAGCATTTATTAAAGGACATAATTTTGCCTGTGAACAAGCCCTGCTTCTGCCCCCACAGGATGTTGGTGCTCTCCACAGACCCTGTGTTGATTACCCTCTGTGGGAAGTAGTGGTCAACTCTAATTAACTAATTTGCTTTCAACAAGTGTTTAATTAGGGCCTTTGCCCATATGTTGTGCTTTTGAAGATTTTCTGCCCAACATCGGAACTTTATTAAAATACAAAGAATTAATCTGGTTCTCTGACATAGGCCTGTGACCACATAGAAAATAATCTGAATCTGTTGACAAGTATTCAATTTAATAAATATCTGTCGAACAAATCAGAAAGGGAATTGGGCCAGCAGCCATGAAACACGTGCCTTCAGGGACTGAAACTGAAGATGCGCACGTGAAAACCAAAGCGCAGTATTCAAAAGGTAAAAATTCTAATCACTGGCGGTAGATAAGGGATAACAGCAAACATTTTTTTTTTCTATTAACTGAGGGCAGGAGACTTTTGTGCTCTATCTCATTTAAAGCTTACAAGAATACTAGAACCTTAATCGTCCTCATTTTGTGGATGAGAGAACTGAAAGAGAAGTTAAATAACTGATCAACGTTACAGCTGGCAGGTTGCAGACCTGAAATTCAAACCTGGAAAGTGTTAGGGAATCTCTGAGATATTTTCTTTTATTTGTTTATTTATTTATTATTTATTTATTTATTATAAAGATGTGGGGTACAATTCAGGGTTAGGTATATAAACAATGGTCATGCAGTTACCCTTGTTGATGAGGTAGGCCCCTCCCTTCCCTAGCAGTTTGCCTCAACTGCCAGTCCCACCCCCTCTTCCCCTGACAGTTTTCTGCTACTGCCAATGACTTTCTTATGGCATTATAATTGTTCAAGGTCACCTTATGAGTGAGAACATATGGAACTCAGTTCTTTGTTTCTGTGATAAATCACGGAGTATGATAGACTCCAAGTTCATCCAATTTGCTGCAAAGTCCATATATTTGTCCTTCTTTATGACTGCATAATATTTCATTGTGTATATATACCACATTTTAAAAATCCAGTCCACGCACCAAGGGATAAAAACAAACAGCCCCTTTAAAAAGTGAGCAAAGATATGAATAGACACTTCTCAAAAGAAGATATATTGGCAGCCAACACACATGAAAAAGTGCTCAGCCTCACTCATCATCAGAGAAATGCAAATCAAAACCACATTGAGATACCACCTAACCCCTGTAAGAATGGCCATTATTAATAAAACAAACAACAACAGATGCTGGCGAGGATGTAGAGAAAAAGGAATGCTTCTACACTACTGGTGGGAATGCAAACTTGTACAACCTCTCTGGAAAACAGTCTGGAGATTTTTGAAAGAACTAGAAATTGACTTTCCATATAGCCCAGCAATTCCTCTATTGGGAATATACCCGGAGGAGCTCAAATTATTCTACGAAAAAGATACCTGCACACACATGTTTGTTGTAGCTCTATTCACAATAGCAAAAACATGGAACCAACCATGTTGCCCATCTGAGGTATTTTCAAAAGGTGACCCATGAACTTTCATGCCCATAGGAACCATCAGGGGATCTGGTTAAACTGCAGATTCTAATCCACGGGTCATGGGTGGGATCTGAGATTCAGTATTTCTAGCAGGTTCCAGGTGATGCTGCTGCTGCTGCAGACCTTCCAGTCATGCTTTGAATAGCAAGGACTTAAGTGGACAGGGAGGAATTCAACAAAATGAAATGTGCTGGAAAAGATGCTAGTGGCTATTGCGGATCAGAGAGGGTCAGCATATGAATCAATGACACAGAGCTAATAAAACTGTGGAGTCAGTTCTCAAGTTCAGGCCCTCTGTTTCCTCACCTGTAAAAGAAAGGGTGTTCAGTGAGTTGAATAATTTTAAACATTCCTCCCAGGTACAACAGAGTCGGAATCCATGATCCTATTATGGGATGGAAAAGGAGGGCAGGGACATGAGAGCTGAGCAAAAATTTATTGCAGAGGCTGTTAATAAGGCCGTCAGACCCTGCTCTCCAGATTCCTAGGCCCTCCTACCAGGTTAATAGGGACCTAGAAATCTGCATTTTAACAAGTGCCATCATATAGCTCTGATTTATGTTGTCCCCACAATTTGAGAAACACTGTGCTAGGTTATAGAGAAAAGCCAGCCTAGAATTTGGCAGTTGTGATCTAGATACAAGCAAATTGAAGATTATATCCAAGGATAATAACAGCTCCTATTTACCGAGTGCTACACATGCAATAAATGTTAGACATTTTATATGTAGGTGCATAAAATATCTAATCTCCACAAATTCCAGCAGAAGTTTTTGAGTTGGGCCTCTAGTTATGTGAGACTATTAATTTTCTTTCTTTCTTTTTTTTTTCCAGCCATATTGAGAGGGGGTTTTGGTTCCTTGCAGCCAAAAATATCCTAATTAATTCACATCTTCTACACCAGGCATTCTAGATTTAAAATGAGTTTCCCCAAAAAGCTCAGTGACTCATGGTAGGGAAAAGGGGTGTCAGACAAGTAAAAGATGTGATAAGTTTCAAAAAAGAGATTTTTTGAAAATGCTATGGAAACACAGGGAGGAAGAGCAAAGCTTTAGGAATGGAAAGCCTGACTCAATTACTGGAGAATAAACAAACAAAATAGGTGAGAAGAGCATCCCAGGTGAAGGAACTGGCTTAGGCACAGGCACATATATGCGAATGAGCATGGCGTATCAAATTCTGCAATAAGCTAGTCTTACCTGCCAGACTATGCTGTAGAGATTATCAGTAGGTCTATTCAGGCAACAAAAAATGGGTTTGTCTCCTCTGAGCTACCTGCAGAAAAAATGCATGGATGACGCCACCTTGAGTCTGACAGACTTGCATTCAAATCTCACCTTGGCCCCTTATTAGTTACACAACCCCAAGTTTCTTAACCCTCCAAAGCCTCCACTTCCTTGTCTGAAAATAGTGGTTGATGATGTCTAACTTACAGGTAGTTTAAAGTTGAAAGACGCACATGAAGGTTCTTGGAACGTTATTATGACTTTGGTTATAATTCCTGTCTATGTGCTAATAATACAAAGAGAAAGAGACATTGTCCCTGCCTTGAGATACTCAACATCTAGTTGATAAGGACAAGGACAATATGCAAGGAAGTAGTTTGCTGAGAATGAGGGATGTGTGGGATAGTAGAAGCTTTTTAAATTTAATTTGGTAATAATATAAATTATTCATAAATGTAAACATAATATAAATAGGGGTGAGTCAGCTTTTATTCAAGATAATGGCTTCCATAGCTGTGTGGAAAATGGACAGAAATAGAGGCAGCAGGTAGGTTAGGAGATGGTTACAGCAAAAGGTGAAGAGAGGGTCAGCTGGGAAATAGAAGGAAGACAGAAAACTAGATGTATATGTAAGAGACATTTAGGAGTAGAATTGCCTGGATTTTATGCCTGAGCTGAGTCTAGGATGATGCTCAGGTTTTTAGTTTAGTAATGTTTCACAGTGGTGTGGAATACAGGAGGTAGAGCTAGAATCACCATAGTTTTCCCATTCTCATTTTCCTCACCTGATCTATTTACTGTGTGGCCAACAATTAATTATTCCTTGCCCCACAATCTGCTTTATCAATATGCAACTTTTAGCATGCTGCTCGTGTCTAAACTTTTCTCCATTTGGGAGTTCTCAAAGCGTAGTCTTTACACTAGCAGCATCAGTATTATAAGGAAACATGCTAGAAGTGCACATTCTTGAGGTTCATTCTAGATCCACTGAATCAGAAACTCTGAGGCTAGTCCCTGCAGTCTGTGCTTAAACAAGCCCACCAGATGATTCTAACACAGGCTATATTTTTATAGAATCACAGGTCTACAATAAGTTTCAGAGTACTAGGCGTTTTGTAATACCCTGGTTTCACACGTGGGAACAGCTCTTGCAACATTCTGCCAAACTCCAGGGAGAAAAGCTGCAGCTTCACAGGGAGACCCTGAGGATGGAGTAGATCAATGGCCCCAACCATAAATACAGGTTAAAATCCAATTGGGAGGGTTAAGGTGGGTTTGGGCAGCTCTGTAACTAAGTCGGCAAAAACTGGGCCTTCTTCCCATGGCAAGACAGAACACTCATTGGGCCATGACACACACTGCAAAACTACCTCAAAATCATTCCAGAATTAAAGCCCCCAACTCCAATAGGAAAAAAATGGGGACTAGTGAAATATGTGAGAAGTAATCAAAAGAAAAATCCCCCTCAAACATACTCCTTCTGCATACTGGGCCATTCCACTATTCTTATAGTCAGAGCCGCTTAAATTCCAAGAGACAAATATAATAGCCTATCCTACCAGGTCAATGGGTAGAATTTCAAGGGTCAACAAGCCATGGTCTTAAAGGCTCCAATTACAAACTAGACTACCAGACAGATGCTCAATTGTCTGCTGACCTCTGCAGCACAACTCCACGCTTCTTGGGAGAAGGGGAGGGGGCAGGGGTGTGTTCTTTGGCTCACAGGGAAAGGATTAATCCCATCATGACCCTTAGGTCTCAGCTCCCAACTGCCCATTAAATGTCTGACTAAATGGTATCCCTGGGTGGGCTGCAATTGCTATGAAATCCCTTCCTGTCAGTTTTCAGGACTAAATTCTATGACAGAAGTACTTTCTTTCTCATTAAATTATTTATTTCCTCGCCCATTGAGCTCTTTTATTGAAATACTGTTGAAAGTATCTAAATTGTCCCATCTTCAACAATACAAAAACTATGATTCCAAAATCTCCTTTCTCGAATGACAACAGGACATGTGGGGCTATCGGCCTAAATATCTGCAGCTGCTGACCATCAACACTACTTAGTTTCTTACAGTTCATCTCCATCCTGACCCTCCAAGCTAATTACCCTCACAGCCCTGCTCACAGTTAGACATCCATGAGCAGGATCTAGACATGTAGGACCACTTAGAGGTCAAATGGAAGACCTTTTGTCCGTTTGTTTGTTTTTTCCTACTCTTAATAGGAATTGTTTAATGCAAGTAGCTGGATGGAAAGAGACTCACACCCACAGCTCATTCTGTGACCCAGGCCTTTGGGACTCACTGTAAATGCTTCTACTCCACAGTCTCTGGGGTAGCACTTTTATCACTAGGATCCTTAGAATCTCAGAATATACTGTGCTTTAAGTGAGTGCCTGCTCAGCTTTCCTAATGTATGCAATCTTGATTTTCCTTATCTGCAAAATGGAGGTAGCCGTGGGAGGTAAATGAAGGAATGCATGTAAAGTCAGTGCTGTGTGTAGCATGGTGTTGAATAAATTTCAGCACTTAGATGTTGATAGGATTGTAGTGGATGATATGGGTGCTCCTCTCAGATCCCCTTATCTCCCTTCTGACCATCTGTTCTTTCCTCAAAAAGTCATTAACTAATGACTTTAAACATATGAAAGTCCCAGGATCCATTAGGACCACAAAGATGCCCTGAAAGCAAATAAAAAGTGTCACAACTATGAGGGAAAGGAGTCCTACTTGCTTTAGCATAATGTCTTTGACATAGTTTTATTTTGATCTTCTTAACTTCAAGATAATTGGCAGTGCCAGTGTTCACAGCAGAGGTGCAATGTGAGTTCTAGTGCCGATTTTGTCTGATGGTGAAGGCTATTACTTTAAAGATGGACCAGCGGCTTCAGGTTCATGGTGGGAGCAATAGCAGGGCGAAACACTGGCAAGGACAAATAGCAATGTGGATAATTGGAAAAAGCACAGATGATTTTACCTGTGAACTCTGTAGGTTCTTCCAGAATAATGAGGGGATCTTTGAGGTGAGCTAGAAGTCCATTATGTAAAAAAGAAAAACAAAAATATAACACAGTGCTAAGTCAGTACAAATTTTCTTCTTGTTGGTCAAGGTGGAAGAACGACAGCTACAGAATTTCTTGACCTCCCACAACACCCTCACCTCCTAGGGCCACAAATGAGAAAGTCAGAGGGAGGGAAACATGAGATGGGCTGGCCAAAGGAGAACTGTGAGTTCTTGACCTGGCCCAGATCCTTCCTGCCCAATATAATTTTTCAAGAAGTGGTCACCAGCAGGCTGTGCATGAAGTATGCCCTTCTGCATCCTGTCTTTAAGTCCTACACTTTATATCTCACTCCCTGCCTCCTGGCTCCTCCCTCACAGAATACACCTATGGGAATTGTCAAGCCCACTAGTATGTGATAGCAGAGAGTTTGCAATCAATTATTTATGCTGATGTCTCCTCTATTTCTCCAAATCAATTCCAATTCAACTCAGCTCTATACTACTCGAGACATCCAACTGCAGTCATATATTTTGGGCCCCCTAGCCTTCTATGATTGTGCAAGAGTCCTGGGCACTTTCTAGTAAAATAAGTACCTACCCCTATTGACTCTATTCTACTATTTCTAATTGAGCAAGTCCTTGTGGCTCATTTGAGAATTCTTTTCTATAGTAAACCTGACCTCAGGGATTTTCAACCAGACTCCCACAGCCATGATACTTAATGCCACAGTTCTTAATACCAGTCTCCGAATACGTGGCCACCTCATCTGAGTCCTTGTTACCTTCAGGGTCCCATGTGCTACTTCTCTGACTTCCAACTGTCAAGCAATTTTACTCACCTTTCAAATAGGACCATTCCTCATTCCTCTTCTGATAAGCTTTCAAGATCATCCTATCCAGAAAAATCAAACTCCAAGCTTTCATAATAAAATAATAGTAACAGTTTACATTCATTCAACTACTATTATATTTCCAGTACGAGGGTTAAAACTAAAATGATAACAATGAATAAAGCATTAAAAAAACTTACTGTCTAATAAAAGAATCAGAAAAACGTGTAGAATTGTAACATATGGTACTAAGTTTTCCGATGGTAAAAATAACACAGGAAAAGAACAATAATGTTTATTGAGAATTTATGATGTCCTATGTACTGTGCCAGGCATATACATTATATAATATATATCCTTTTTCATTTATTCTTCATAATGAATCATTTAGGTATATTTTAATGTACATGAGGTGCAGAGGCTAAATAATGTGTATAATGTCCTTAGATAATAAGATAATTAGTGACAGGGCTGAAATTTTAATCCATATTTACTGACTAAGATTACCTTAGCTCATCACCTACCTTACCCTACCACAGGAGCCTAATAAAGCATATCCAGTTGAGGGCTAGAGAGAACTTTCTGATAGATATTCTACTGAAGAGGAGATAATAATATTTTGGAGTTAGCCAGGCAAGATGACAATGTGAGAATGTGTGTGGGCAGTAGTGAGAGAAACGAGAAGGTAAGTGGAGGGGAAAAATAAAGCGTTTCTTGACAGAGAGAACAGCAGGTACAAAAGTCCAGAAACAACAAAGCACATTGCTAGTTACTAGTTTTTGTCTGCTGGTACTTCAAAGATGCAAAAAGATGAGGAAGTTGGAAAGTTAAGGAGTTTAAACTTTGTCCTGATGGTGATAGGGAGATATTAATAGAAGATATTTTTAAAGATAGAATTGATGACATAACACTTATATTTTAGTTGATGTCATCAATACTGTGGGGAATGGACTATAGCTGGGTCCATCTCAAAGTGGCCAGGTTTTTCTGAGTCTTCTTCCTAAACAAACATGTGTCTTATGTATATTTTAGTTGTAGCTATGGTAATATATTTCTGTATTCTATATTTTGTACTGATTTCATTGATTCAACAAATATTTTCAAAGTGCCATTAATCAAGAACACTGCAAGAAAAGATCAATATCCCTCATGAACATAGATGTAAAAATATTTAGCAACACATTAGCAGATCAAATTCAGCAAATTGTAAAAGAATAATGCATCATAACCAAAGGAGATTTATTCCAGGCATACATGTTTGAATTTTCTTTAAAAATAATCAGTGAAGGTAATTTACACTGCATCACGAAAAAAAGAAGAAAATCATATGATCATATTAACATTTGCAGAAAAAGAATTTGATAACGTTCACCCCCACTCCAAAACCCAAAACAAACACAGCAGACTAAAAATACGAGAAAATTTTCTCAAACGTTTAAGGGCATCTATGAAAATCCTACTACAGATTAATATTGTAGAAATATTGTAATATTGTACAGAAAAAGACAAGATGTTTTTCTGTAAGATTAGGAACAAAGCAAGGATATTCAAGCTCACCTCTACTATTTATTGTTGTAGTGGATATCTTAGCCAGTCTAAAGAAATTAGTATTAGAAATATATAATTAAAGTGGGCAAATCCAACTGCAGCTTCTGGTTCAGATGTTTTTATTGGCATAAATCAACATCATCCTGGTATCTGGGATGAAGCACAGCAAAAACTTTCTCTTTAGTTCCACAAACAGGAAATACCAAAAGCAATCTGCTTTCACTTGGCAAGGATAGCAGTAATCTTTCCTATTTTGCCTAGAATTATATCAGCTTTTTAACTCTGATCCATGAATCCTCAGGAAACAACTATTTTACCATCTGTGATAGTTAATTTTATGTATTACCTTAACTGGACCACAGGATGCCCAGATAGCTAGTGAACTATTATTTCTGGGTATGTCTGTGAGGGTGTTTCTGAAACAGCATTTTCAGAAGAGCAGCACTTGAATTCGTGGACTGAATAAGCAGATGGTCCTTCCAATATGAATGGGCATCATTCAACCTATTTAGGTTGAGGACCTGAGTAGAACAAAAAGTAGAGGAAAGTTGAATGAACTATTCTTGGCAATTGAGTTGGGACATTGATCTTTTCTTACCCACAGCATTCCTGGTTCTCAGGCCCTCAAATCTGTACTGGAATCCATACTATCAGTTCTCTGGGTCTTAGGATTTTGAGTTTTCCTGGATTAACTTTACCCTTCCTGGTCTTCAGCTTGTATATGGAAAACCTGAATCTTCTCAATCTTCATAATCACTTAAACCAATACTATATAATAAATTTCTTCATAGGTAGATGGATCGGGGGGAGAGAATCTTTGTTGATTTTATTTCTCTGGAAAAGCCTAATACAGCATCCTGCAGGATACCCCATTGACCCACTACATTTATGATACCATTTTTATAGGACCTGGAGATAAGTAGCTGGAACTATCCATGTATTGGCAGAACAGAAAGTAGCAGGAATTATCCAAGTCTTGGTAGAACAGAAGGCATGAAATAAATACCACAAATATAAGAAATTGCTACCTTGATTAAGTTTCTTGGTTAAGTAGTCTGGGGTATACAGGAATCTTCTCTCCAAAGTGAAAGACAAGCTGTTGTGCCTAGAACCCAATACATAAAACACTAATGGCATCATTCATTACACTGCTTTGGATTTTTATAACATATTTGAGTTTAAATATTTTGACAAATTTATCATATGACTCAAAAGGCTGCTTATTTTGAATAGAAGGTTTTTGAGCTTGTCGAGGCTGTAGACCAATGGAACCCAGTGAAACCAATTATGATCAAAGCATTTAAAGTCAGGAAACTGTTTGCAAAGTTTGGTAAGTCCTAGTAAGAGATTCATAGTAGAGTTTTTGGAGAAAACACTATACTCTTCCACAATGAACTCATTCCTTTTTGGAGAAACAGCATTTGGTTCCCAATTAGGTCCCTGGTAGAAATCAACTGGAAAATACGTTGTCCATGAAAACTGAACTATCCTGCAGGAATTAGATTTATCTGTTTTACCAGCAAATACAATTGGCCATGGCTGCTCTATTTCACCTTTAAGCGGAATTATAACTGAGCAGGGTTTTGAAAGCATAAATTATTTAAACAAAAAGCTTACATTTCCATTGAAACTGCTCCTGCAGCATTGCAATCTTTATACGCTTTCATGGGAAATCCTTTATGACTTATGATCGAGAAGGAAAAAAAATTTGGACCTGTTTTAAAGATTGTTCTTCTCAATATGCTGGAGTCAGCTTGAAATGAATGGAATAACATTGGACGCAACTAGGGGGAAAATGTCCTTTTAGTAGGCAGAATCTTCTAAATATGTTTTTTTTGCACGATAGTTTGGGACTCTAAAAATGACATGCAAGCTGTAATTTTGTTTTTTTGCTTGCTTGTTTGTTTGTTTGTTTGCTTGCTTGTTTTTGAATAAGAGTCTCACTCTGTTGCCCAAGCTGGAGTGCAGTGACATGATCATGGCCACCTCAGCTCTATCTGCTGGGCTCTGGTGATCCTTCTGCTTCAGCCTTCCAAGTACCTGGAACCACAGGCGTGCACCACCATGCCTGGCTAATTTTTCAATTTATTGTAGAAACAAGGTCTCGCCAAGTTGCCCAAGCTGGTCTCGAACCCCTCAGCTCATGCAATCCTCTCCTCCACCTCCCAAAATGCTGGAATTTCAGACATGAGCTACTGTGCCCAGTTTACAAGCTACAATTTTTAAAGGCAATATTAATCGAAATTATGGCAGTTATGACAAAACTTACAATTGTTCTGTGAACTTTAAAATTTGTTGCCAAGCATTAAAAACTCTCTTACTGTCAATTATAAGTGTGGAGAAGTAAAAAATAGTGAAAATATTTAGTACACTGATATTTGAAACATTGAGAATTAAAGTATCACATTTATTTGCAAAAAAAAATCTTAGCAAGAGTAGTTTTAACAGCGTCATCTTTTTTGTTAATTAACAAAATGTGGAGAATATCTTTTCTATGCCTTGGTGAATTCTCATACTTCTTTCTAGTTTGGATCAGCTCCCAATATTTTATCACTTTAATGTGATTTTTTTGATCAGCATCACTTTCTCTGGAATGTATTCAACTATTGTTTCCTCATATATGTACTTTCCTCATATATGTCAATCCATTTTTCTTCATTAAGTTCCTCCGGCTACATATCTAGAATCAAGTGTCAACATCCCCAAGGCCAACTGTTTTTTCTATAACTCCGTTTACATTTGATTTGAATTTTACTTCCAGCATTGTCACTTTCCATTTCTTTGCTGTACTTCCATCTTGTAGGTTATTTCCCCTTTACAACATGTTCTCATTCATAAGCAGACCCTGAACATTTACCATAATACTGTAAGAAAGGGATTGGCAGTAGTGGGATACTGTCGGAGAGCAGGGTAGGGGACACAACATTAGTAAGGGCACTTGACCTCAAAAATGCAAAGTGGGGACCAAAGGAAAGCCCAAACTTTACCTGTACGAAGACCACTTGTATACTTAATCCTGAATTGCACACCACATCTTTAAAATAAAATTTAAAAAAATTTTTTTTTCAAAAAAAGCAACCAATTACCCCTTTTTGTAAAAGACACATGGGTTAAACACTGGGAGGCAAGGAGGCAACAAAAACAATACTTTTGCTGTCTGTGTGTGAACTGAATAACAAATAAACAAAGTAGTCTAATCACTGATAGACTTTAAAAGAAATGACATGATTGGTCACTGAGTATTATGTGCATATGTTGTTGTAAAGTGATTTGTGGATTACAGAGGTTGCAGTGAAGTTTGAACTTTATGCAATCTCTCACAGTTGATATACCATGGTTACTAAAATTTGAACTGGAATTATTTACCTAAATGATGAATACTGAAATCCATGCCTATCAGCACCATGCAAAGAAAGAACTGCCAGTACATTTCGGTAGTTGAGAGTTAAGACTTGACAGGGTTGTAATGTAGTATACCTTCTTAGAAACTGATACAAAATGTTGTTTATCCCACAGTTAGAATATGTAGGTCTGAAAGTCAGGGAGTGGATATAAACATGACACCTCCCATTATTATACCTCGTACCTCGCAAAATACTGCTTTCCCTGTCTCCAAAACACTGGACTTTGCTGATTAGAGAATTTAGCACACAAGGAAGAAATGTTTTCACAATGGGACATAGCGACTTATGTTGAATTGGGAGGTAAGACTGACTCCTTGCCATTGGGGCTTCTTATGTTATGCGACAAACAGGGAGACAAGGTTGTCCCAGTGCTGTCTGAGTGATTGATGGGGCAGGACATTTTTGCTATAAAATGATAGATAGCAAACCTTTTGTGGCCTTGTGGGCCTCATGGTCCCTGTTACAAAGACTGTTTTTGTGGTGTGAAAGCAGCTATGGTCAATGCCTAAATAAATGGGCACGGCTATGTCTTTACCAGATAGGATCAAAATACAAAATCAGAAAATCGAAGTGTCTCTTCCTACTCCTGAGTTGCCCTCATATGATCTTTTGAGTATAGGAGCATTTTCACTTTCAGATTCTCCATGATTCTGAATGGGCAAGTGAAACAAGGAGTCCTCCCCTCTGAGAGGTATTGGGAATAAGTGTTCTACCATTTATTTACCCATTCTTCATCAATACCTCTCCCCAAAACTGGAGAATGACTGAACACTGTAAATGTGTTTGTGAGCTCCTTCTGGGTTTTCCTGTTTTCTGGGCATCTCATACCAATATATTCCTCCAAATATACTATTTTTTGCTCTAGTTTCTTCTCTGTAGAAGTTTAGAGGGAGTCTTAGATCTTGCAAGGGTGGGTGGAAGTGAAGATGGGGAAGTCTGAAGTTGTGCAGCTGCTTTTGTCTACTACTGCAGGTAAGACTAGCTTCGTTAATATCATGTCTGTGTGAAAGCATCATTGTTTTATTCCCTGATTTTTCTCTCCTTATCCTTTGCTACATTCCAAGGTACCAAAGATCAAATTTAAGACTTTTGCACAAATGATTGTTTTCTATAATACCTGAAGTGTCTTGTTATTCTGGATCATAAATGTTTATGTAATTCCTAAATCCCACAATCATAAGCATCCCTTAGAGTGAGGCTGAAAAAATAAATTTCCCATATACAGGAAGGTCAGGAATTTCTGCAGGCAAGAAACCCAATAATAACTGTTTTGTTTTGTTTTTTAATTTTTATGTGTCCTAGTCACTAATTTAGGGGTTTTATATATTTTACTTTATTTAATTCTTAGAACAACCTCACAAATTAAATATTATTTTCTCACTTCAGATGAAAAATGGGTATCCGAATATGTTAAGTAATTTAGTACTGATCACACAATTAGTAAGCAGCAAAACCAGAATTTAAACATAGATCTCTTTGACTCCCGAGTTCATGTTCTTAATTACTGTATTATATTATTGATTAGCAAAGGGAAAATTGAAACAATAAGCCACTATGGTTCGTCCACCTCCTCTCCCAAGACAGGAGATCATTCTGAGTAACAGAAACTACCCACAAAAGAGAGGTAGCTTATCTGTGATCATGCCTAAATGAAGATTGAGAATTTCAGTAATTGCACATCTTCCCACAAATAGAAATCTAAACTCAGGATATTTAAATAATGATTTCTCATCAAAGATGCAGTTCCTGGATTTACCTAGTATAGTGATCCATTCATGGCTTACACAACTTATTGATGAACTGACAGAATAAAGAAACAGTAAGTGGGATACTGGTAAGAAGAAACCTGAGGAGGGAAAGCTTTCATGGTTCAATACTTCAGGGTCGCATCTTTCTCTGCAATGTCTGCTTAACTAGACAATATTCTAATTCCTATAAAGATAGAAATTTTCTAGAAAAAATTATGGAACCATTATGGCCTGCTGAAAATTCATGAAATATACACTTTAGTTGATGTTCCACAATTTTTTTACACTTCTTTTGCTTGTTCTCAAGTTTTTTCCTCTGTAGACACCGTACCAAACCTTCAGTCTCCTCAAATTATTTCCACACTGAACAAATAACTCTACCCACTTTTACTGAGAAGAGGACCACATGACATATTTCTTCATTTATCCTCTTCAAAATATCTCTGTAGGAATATCATATCATTTGAGATTTTGTTTTGTAAATCCCAAATGTTTACCTTAGAAAATAAAAAGACAAGTGAAGCACATGAGATAATTACAATGATTTAAGTTACTTTGGATTATATAGCTAAAATGTATGTAAATGTTCAACCATCTGGCTCACACATGGAAGAAACTAGACTAAGGGAACTAGCTGAGAACACAAGAAGAACCATCTGGTCATCTAACAAACATTGCCCATGTGCCTGCTCTGTGCCAGGAACTAAAACCAAGGTTGAAGGTAATAGCTTGGTCATATGAAACTCGGTACAAAAGAGGGCCTTTTCTAGTTGTCTAAACTCTTGGACATTGAAATAGGCTACTTAGAAAACCTGTAAGTACTCAATTTGTTAACTAAATACCTAATGGTCACCAGATACAAAGTTTTATGGGCTTTTTCCTCCCATGACAGAGGACATTGAAATAATTTAGTTACTTTGAACTCAATGCTTCTATAGAATGGCAATTCTAGATTACTTCCCCAGTATTTATTTTCTGCTGAGGAGTCTCTCCAAGGTCCTTTAAAAATGTACCTACTCACAGACTCATAGATTCACCTTTTGGAGGATGACTAATATGCAAAATGACTCATAAATATGTTCTGAGCCAGTCACATTTAGCCAGTCATACGTAGCCATGCCTACAGAACATTTCCATTTGTATGTCCCATTGTCTGCCCCAAATTGAAGCATTTAATCAAAGTTATTCTTAACTCAAAACTGTGTTCTTCCTGAAACTGACATTTCTATCAACAACACCATTTTATTCCAGTAATTTAGTGTCAAAATTTTATATCAATGGTTTGATACACTGTATCTCTCAGAACTTTGGAACTGATCAACTTTGACCAATCAAAATCATCAAATTATGTTCTTCAACAATTTTTAAAATTTAAACTTTATTTTTTAGATTCAGTGGGTACAAGTGCCTGTTTGTTACATAAACATATTGTGTGCTGGTGACGATTGGGTTTCAGGTGACCCATTTCCCAGATAATGAATATTGTACCCAACAGGTAACTTCTGAACCCTAACTCCCCTTTCACCTTTCCAGTGTTTATTTTGTTCATTTATTGTTCCCAATGACTATTATTTCCATCTTGTGATCATTTTACTCCCACATGTAAGTAGGAACATGTGGTGTTGGTTTTCTGTTTCTGAGTTCACTTAGGATAAATTTCTCCACCTCCATCCATGTTGCCACAAAGAACATGATTTCATTTTTTATGGCTGTGTAGTATTCCATGGTGTATATGTACCACATTTTCTTTATCCAGTTAGTCTTCGATGAGCACTTAGGTTGATTCCATTGTTTAGCTATTGTGAATAGTGCTTCAATGAACATACAAGTACAGGTATCTTTTTTATATAATGATTTATTTTTCCTTGTGTAGATACCTAGTAGCTCTTGGGATTGCTGTGTCAAACGGTAATTACATTTTTAGTTCTCCATACTGTTTTCCATAGAGTTTACAATCTCACCAACAGTGCATAAGTATTCCCTTTCCTCCACATCCATGCCAACATCTGCTGTTCTTTGACTTTTTAATAATAACCATTCTGACTGACTGTATCTCATTGTGGTTTTAATTTCTCTGATGATTTTCGATGTTAAGCATTTTTTTCATGTGTTTTTTGGCACTTGGGTGTCTTCTTTTCAGAACTTTCCTTTGCCCAGTTTTTGATGAGGTTGTTTGTTTTTTATGTTGAGTTGTAGATTCTGAATATTAGTCCTTGAGGTTATAATTTGCAAATATTTTCTCATATTCCACAAGTTTTCTGTCCATTTTGTTGATTATTTCTTTTGCTGTGCAGAAGCTTTTTAGATTAATTAAATATCATTCATCTATTTTGTCTTTTCACAATTGTTTTTCAGGTCTTCATCATAATATTTTTGCATAGGCCAAAGTCCAGGTATATGGCTTTATTTCTGATTTCTCTACTCTGTTCCATTGATCAATCCATTTTTGTACCAAGCTGTTTTAGTTACTATAGCCTTATTGTATATTTTGAAGCGCAAAGTGATGCCTCTATATTTGTTCTTTTTACTTAGGATTGCTTTGGCTATTTGGGCTCTTTTGTGGGTTCTGTATAAACTTTAGGATCATTTTTTCTAGTTATATGAAAAATAATATTACTATTTTGATAGGAATTTCGTTGAACCTGTAGATTGCTTTGGGCAGTATGGTCATTTTTAACAGTATTGATTCCTCCAATCCATGAGCATGGAATGCTCTTCCATTTATTTATGTTGTCTGCAATTTCTTTTATCAATGTTTTGTAGTTCTCCTTGTAGAGATATTTCACCTCTGTGGTTAAATGTATTTCTAGATATTTTATTTTTTGTGGTTATTGTAAATGGGATCAAGCTCTTGATTTAGTTCTCGGCTTGAACATTATTGGTGTTTAAAAATGGTACTGATTTTGTTGTTGTTGTATATTGATTTTGTATCCTGAAACTTTACTGAAGTCATTTATCAGTCTCGGAGTCTTTAGTGTTTTCTTGGTAAAAATCATGTCATCTACCGGGGGAGGGGTTTAAGATGGCGACCGGGCAACCCGGCGTCTGAAGCCCTCTGCAAGGGAGATCTGCAGTGGGTCTCGGACTCTCGCCCCGGGGGCCTGGGGACCCCAGCATTGCAGCCTGCTCTTCAGACAGAGCTCGGCCATCGCCACCACTTGAACATCGCAGCGACTGGACCTTTTTACTGCATTGCACTGTCCCGCCGCCGCCGCAGCCGGTACTCCCGTCACCACCACCGTGGCCTCTAGGACGGGTAGCTCATCACAACCCGGCCTGAGGAGATCCACACCAAACCACTTCAGGGAGGATCTGCTGGGATCGCTGCCACCTCTCCTGCTCCGAGACTGTCCTGCCCACCTGGAGTGGGGCTCCTGTTGCCTGTTTGGAGGCAGGCAGCCATCTTGTTCCTGTCCGGCCCCACCCCCTCTGGGGCGAGCACCACCTGAGATAGCACCACCTGCTGGAGATTCAAGGTAACAACACCGAAACGGGAGAAACAAGCTTGATAAAGACATAGACCAAACTTCTGAACCGAGGTTAATCTGAACTGTCTTTCACAGTAGATCAGGGGAACTGACCGTAACTGCAAACTAATTTACCAGCTTCAAAAGAAAACTAGAAATCAGACTTGAAAGGACATTAGACTTAAATGAAATATCTCAGAGTGTGCTTCATTGATTCTATTAGTTTAATGACTTAATTCTATTCCTACTGTATTGTTCCCTTTTTTCTCTTTTCCTTTTCCTTTTCTTCTCTTTTCTTCTGTCTGTAAACCATGTCTTTGTATAGAGGAACAGAACACTAATAAGGTGGTTGGATAGCTGGTATGTAGCATCACTATATGTTTTATTTTTGTTTGTATGAGAGTTGGTTCGACTGTAGCTGTGGTCTATCGTTTTTATCTGTTTCAATATAGGCCTCTCTCTCTATTTATTGGCACACTCATTTGTTTCCCCCTTTACTCCTCTATCTCTCCACTCCCCTCTTCAACCCACTATCTGTTCCATTCTCTCCCCTCTGCTAACCACATTTTATTTCAGGGAGTAAACCTACAGTCCCACTGCACGGACAGATTCCAGGGCAGTGCGAAGTGGGTTCCACATTATCCACACGCCTGTCAGCGAATACCAGGACCTGCAGACAGATTTTGAATCACAGCTCTCCCCTTAAGTACATTTCAAAACTGCAAAAAGGACCACCTCCAACCTACAGTGCAACTTCAGAATTGAACAAAGTAAGAGGACATACATAAAGAATAGGAGATTGAACAAACAGAAGTAAAACCAATCCCTTTACCCCTGAATAACAGAATTAAAGAAGACGGTGACATGGAGGGAAGGAAAAAGTAGGGAGGGGGAAAACCACACAAATGAAGAAAAATCAAAAGAAGAATATAGGTCTTACACAGACCTCTGGGAGATCAGACAATGAGAAAACAGATTCTGGAACACAGACAATGAAGAGTCCCCAGAATGACTGGCTACATGCAACAAACCCAGACATCAAGACATTAATGGAGAGAATTAAAAAAATTGAGGAGAGACAAGAGGAAAATAGGAAGGAGCTGTTGTCAGAAATGACAGCAGTAAAAATACTGTGATGGAAATGAACAACAGACTAATAAGCATAGAAAGCAGAATCAGTCAAGCAGAAGAAAGAATCTCAGAGCTCGAAGACCAAAACACAGAACTTACCCAAACTGTCAAAAGCATAGAAAAAAAGCTCAAAAAGACAGAACAAAACCTGCAAGAGATGAATGAAGAATAATTGGGCTTCCTGAGGCAGGAAGAGAAACAAGCCACACTGGAACAAACATTTCATGAAATCATTCAAGAAAACTTCCCTCATCTCATTAAGGATGAAAAAATTCAAACACAAGAGATTCAGAGAATCCCTGCAAGACAACAAACGAGAAGACCAACTCCCAGACACATAATAATTCGCCTAAACAAAGTAGCTATGAAAGGAAAAATCCTAAAGGCAGCAAGAGAAAAAGGCCAGACTACCTACCAGGGAAAACCAATTAGAATAGCGGCAGATTTATCCACAGAAACCCTTCAGGCCAGGAGAGCCTGGAGCCCTATCTTCAAAGTTCTAAAAGAGAAACAATTTCAACCAAGAATAACCTACCCAGCCAAACTAAGCTTCATTAGTGAGGGAGAATTGAAATCTTTTCCAGACATCCAATCCCTAAGAACCTACGCCACCACCAGAGCACCTCTACAAGAAACACTTAAGAAAGTACTGAACACAGAAGAAAAAGAAAAAAGAACAACAGCATTCTTCACAAGAGTACAGGCAAAAGATTAAAAACACACATGAACCAACTCCAAAACCCAAAGAAAGACAACAAATAAACAGGAACAACTCTGTAAGAACCTTATGACAGGGATCAACTCTTGCATTTCAATTGTTAGCCTAAATGTGAACGGACTAAATGCACCACTGAAAGGACATAGATTGGCAAAATGGATAAAATATCATCAGGCAGCAATCTATTGCCTTCAAGAGACTCACCTTACTAGAAAGGACACCCACAGACTCAAAGTAAGAGGATGGGAAACAAACTTCCAGGTGAATGGAATACAAAAGAAAGGAGGAGTAGTCATCTTAATTTCAGACAAAATACCCTTCAAACTATTAAAAATCAAAAAAGATACAAAAGGCCACTACATAATGATAAAAGACTCAATCCATCAACAAGAAATATCTATCCTAAAAATATATGCCCCCAACATAGGTGCACCAACTTTCATAAAGCAACTTCTTGGAAAACTAAAGAAAGATATTGACTCTAACACTATCATAACTGGGGACTTCAATACCCCACTCACAACCCTAGACAGATCATCAGGACAAAAAATCAGCAAGGAGATCCAGAACCTCAATGTGACTTTGGACCAAATGGACTTAATTGATACATACAGAACACTCCATCCAAAGACCACAGAATACACATTCTACTCATCACCACATGGAACATATTCTAAGATCGACCACATACTCGGCCATAAATCAAGTATAAGCAAATTTAAAAGGACCGAAATTCTATCAAACACCTTCTCGGACCACAGTGGAATAAAAATAAACATTGACACCAACAAAGTCCCCCAAAACCCACAAAGACATGGACACTAAACAGCATGATGCTAAACAACTCCTGGGTCAATGACAAAATCAAAACAGGGATCAAAAGATACCTGGAAGCAAATGAAAATGAAGAAACATCTTACCAGAATCTCGGGGATGCCCTGAAAGCTGTAGTAAGAGGGGAATTTATATCCCTACAAACACACATGAAGAAAATGAAAGGAACAGAAATTCACAACCTAACAAGTCACCTAAAGAAGCTGGAAAAGCAAGACCACAAAAACCCTTTTTTCAGCAGAAGAATCCAGATCACCAAAATAAAAGCCCAAATCCAGGACATAGAAGACAAAAAGATAATACAAAAAATCAATGAAACAAAAAGCTGGTTCTTCGAAAGGGTAAACAAGATTGATGGTCCCCTAGCTAGACTGACAAAGAAAAAACAAGAAAAAAACCAAATAAGCATAATCAGAAACACAAAAGATGAAGTCACATCTGACCCTGAAGAAATACAAAAGATCATTAGAGACTACTACGTACACTTGTATGGAAACAAACTTGAAAACCATAAGGAAATGGAGGACTTTCTGACATCACACAACCTACCTAGGTTGGAATAAGAAGAAATTGAGACCCTAAATAGACCAATAACAATCAAGGAAATCGACTACATAATAAGAAAACTTCCTACAAAAAAAAGCCCTGGTCCAGATGGCTTTCCAGCAGAATTCTACAAGACATTCAAGGAGGAGCTGATACCAATCCTACTGAAGGTATTCCAGGTGATTGAAAAAGATGGAAGTCTCCCCAAATCATTTTATGAAGCCAACATCACATTGATACCCAAGCCAGGTAAAGATCCAACAAAGAAAGAGAACTACAGGCCAATATCTTTGATGAACATAGATGCTAAAATTCTCAACAAAATCCTAGCAAACCGGATTCAGCAATATATCTCAAAAATCATCCACCGTGACCAAGTAGGCTTCATTCCTGGCATGCAAGGCTGGTTCAACATTCGTAAAACCATAAATGTAATTAAATACATCAACAGATGTCAAAACAAAAACCACATGACCATATCATTAGATGCAGAAAAAGCTTTTGATAAAATCCAGCACCTCTTCTTGATAAAAACCCTAGAACATCTAGGCATACGGGGAACATACCTCAAAATAGTAAAAGCCATCGATGAGAAACCCACAGCCAGCATACTCCTAAATGGACAAAAATTGGAACCAATTCCCCTGAAAACTGGAACTAGACAAGGATGCCCACTCTCTCCCCTCCTGTTCAATACAGTATTGGAAGTCCTGGCTAGAGCAATCAGAGAAGAGGAGGCAATCAGAGGTATTCAAATAGGAAAAGGGGAAATCAAGTTATCTCTCTATGCAGATGATATGATGGTGTACCTTGAAAACCCAAGAGAATGTGTCAAAGTCCTCCTTACATTGATAAAGGCCTTTGGCAAAGTCTCAGGATACAAAATAAATGTACAAAAGACAACTGCATTTCTCTACACCAATAATAAACAAACAGAAAACCAAATAAAAAACACAATTCCATTCACAATAGCCACAAAAAAAATGAAATACCTTGGCATCTTCCTAACCAGAGATGTGAAAGACCTTTACAATGAAAATTACAAAACACTGCTCAAAGAAATCAAAGCTGACATGAATAAGTGGAAAAATATTCCATGCTCATGGATCGGAAGAATCAACATTGTGAAGATGTCCATATTACCTAAGGCAATCTACAAATTCATTGCAATACGCATTAAATTACCAACAACATTCTTCTCAGACCTAGAAAAAACAACACAGGAATTCATATGGAAACACAAACGTCCAAGAATAGCCAGAACAATCCTCAGCAAAAAAAACAAAGTAGGTGGTATCACAATACCAGACTTCAAACTTTACTATAAAGCTACAATCATCAAAACAGCTTGGTATTGGTACAGGAATAGGCATATAGATCAATGGAATAGAATTGAGATTCCAGAAGCAAAACCTCAATTCCTCAACCAACTCATCTTCGACAAAGCCCCCACCACCTACCAATGGGGAGAGGAGAACCTATTCAGTAAATGGTGCTGGGAAAACTGGCTGACCACATGCAGAAGATTGAAACAGGACCCCTATCTATCCCCATGCACAAAGGTTAACTCCAAATGGATCAGAGACCTAAATGTAAAACCTCAAACCATAAGAACCTTAGAAAAGGAAGGAAATACTCTCATGGAAATCGGAACTGGCATCCAATTCCTGTACAAAACCCGAAACCCACAGGACTTAAGAGAGAAGATAGACAAATGGGACCTTATTAAACTGACAAGCTTCTGCAAAGCCAAAGAAACCATCAAGAGAGCAGGGAGACAGCCTACAGACTGGGAAAAAGTATTTGCCAACTCTAGGTCTGACAAAGGCTTAACATCCTGGATCTACAAGGAACTGAAACATACTGAAAAGAAGAAAACAAACAACCCCATTATAAAATGGGCAAAAGATATGAACAGACACTTCACAAAAGAAGACATCCGAGCAGCCAACAAACACATGAAGAAATGCTCAACCTCACTAATCATCAGGGAGATGCAAATCAAAACCACACTGAGATACCACCTAACTCCAGTCAGAATGGCAATTATCAACAACTCAAAAAATAACAGCTGCTGGAGAGGGTGTGGCGAAAAGGGAACACTTCTACACTGTTGGTGGGAGTGTAAACTAGTTCAACCTCTGTGGAAAGCAGTGTGGCGATTCCTAAAAGCTCTAAAAATTGACCTTCCATATGACCCTTCAATCCCCCTACTGGGAATATACCCTGAAGAACACAAATCACTCTACAAAAAAGATACCTGCACACGTACGTTTATCGCAGCGTTGTTCACAATAGCAAGAACCTGGAAACAACCATGCTGCCCATCAAAAGAGGACTGGATTAAAATAATGTGGTGCATATACACGATGGAATACTACGCAGCCATAAAAAAGAACAAAATCATGAATTTCGCAGCAACCTGGTTGGAACTAGAGTCTATAATACTGAGTGACCTCTCACAGAAACAAAGATCAGAATATCACATGTTCTCACTCATATAATGGACCTTGAACATCCAATGTAATAATATAAGAAAATGATTGACGGTACTGGGAAATTATGGGGGGGGATGGGATTAACAGTAGCAAATATCTGTCTGGGACTGGGAAAACACCTCTTATCAACAGGGTGTCCGAATGAAACATAATTGTACACATAACCCTTAACTGTACTCCACAAAACCATAATAAAAAATACTGATTAATTATAAAAATAAATAAATAAATAAATAAAATCATGTCATCAACAAACAGAGATAGTTGGACTTCCTCCTCGCCAATTTGAATGTCTTTTATTTCTTTCTCTTGCCTGATTGCTATTGCTAGAAATTCCAATATAGTGTTGTATAGGGGTGATTGTCTCAACCTTTTTCATCCTCTCTTACTCACTTAAAAAAATTGTTTCACCCACCCTTCATGGGTCACACCTCTACTCTTTAGACTATCAAAGGAAGGAGTTGATACAGTATTCTTAACCTGTCTTCCTTTCAATTTCTTTGAATACATACATGTGCTCTCTTTAAAGTTTTACTACCCATTAATTCAAGTCGTTATCAAAATGAAAATTGATTTGGGCCATATTTTTCTACAGTTACTGTGAATTAAACTCATCAATTTCTCTCTATTCCAATTAAAACAAAATATTCAGTAGATAGTTTATAGATTGGAAAAATGAAAGTATAATGCTAAAATATGTAAAACTTTTACTACGTGGAAAAACTCCAGATAGATGTGTCCTATTTCACTGTTTCTTGTATGTACATATAAGTCAAATTTGAGCAATTCCTACAATATTATACCACCTGTGGGAATTCCTCTAGGTGCTCTGGCTTTTTAAAGGATGGGTCACAGCCTTACCCAGATGTACAATTCCCATCTCCAGTATCTGTAGAACATGGATATGTGGTTAATAGTACTCCCATTTCTCTGCATTGATCACAGATAGCTTCTTGTTTTGCCAAACTGAAAGATCCCTGAAGGCAGGGACCTTGTTTTTAAGCAAGCATCTGAATTCTTAGATCCTAGCAAAGAGTGTTGCATTTAGAAAATGTGTTGAATAAAGAAACTCCTATCTTTTGCTCTTTGTAAACATTGCTGAAAGAATGAAAAGAAAAGCCACAGAGTGGGAGAAAAGACAAATGACAAATTTGGCAAATGACATTTCATTAAACAATAGTATACAGGATATATAAACAATTCTTACAACTTAGAAAAAGATCCAATTTGGGGGACAAAATATATGAACAGGCACTTCACAAAATAAGATAACAGATAAGCAAATGAAGCTATACTAACAGTATACAAATTAAAACGTGATGATATACACTCCACACCTACTAGGATTCTAAAATTAAAAAGACTGTCCATATCATGTGTTGGTTAGAATGTGGATGAACTGGAATTCTCATACACTTCTAGTAGGAATGTGAAATGGTACAATCACTTTGGAAAATAGCTTGTCAGTTTTTTTCTTTTTGTTTTTTAATCTTAAAAACAGCCAGACTCAGTGGCTCAGCCTGTCATCCCAGCACTTTGGGAGGCTGAGGCAAGTGGACTGCCTGAGCCTGTGGGTTTGAGACCAGCCTGAGCAACTTGACAAGACCTTGTCTCTACAATAAATCAAAAATTAACTGGGCATGATAGCACACACCTGTAGTTCCAGTTGCTTGGAAGGCTGAGGCAGATGGATCACCTGAGCCGAGCAGGTTGACGCTGGAGGGCCATGAGTGTGCCACTGCATTCCAGCTTGGGAGACAGAGTGAGACTCCAACTTAAAAAAAAAAATTCTTAAATATACACCTGACAGATAATTTAGCCATTCCACTCTCAGGAATCTACTCAAGGGAAAGAAAAATCTACGTCATCACAAACACGTATACACAAATGTTTATAGCAGCTTTTTTCTTTTTTCCACAATAGCACAATACTTAGAAATGACCCAAATGCTCCTCGACTGGTAATTTGATAAACAAATTGTGATATATGTGGAATCTTGCTCAGCAATAAAAAGGAATAAAGTAATGATACATAAACAACATAGATAAGCCTTAAAATAATTGTGCTTAGTGAAAGAAGTCAGAGATAAAGAACATATATTGTATGGTTCCATTTATATAAATTTTAGAAAATGTAAACTCATATATAGTGACAGAAGGTAGATGAGTGTTTGCTTTAGGATAGAGAGGGATACAAAGAGAGATTACAAAGGGTCACAAGGCAACTTTTGGAGGTGATAGATGTGTTCAATATCTTGTTTATAGTGATGGTTTCATGGGTATTCACATATGTCAAACCTTATCAAATTGTACATTTTAAATATTTGCAGTTCTTTGTATGCCAGTTAAACCTCAATAGAGTGGTTGAGAGAGAGAGAGAGAGAGAGAGAGAGAGAGAGAGAGAAGATAGAGAAATCCCTGCTATTCACTATATTTGAAGACCATGTGGATAAATACATTTGTAGAGAAAGACTTGTATGTTTTAAATTTAAAATCTGTCTTGGAATTATTGCTACAAATATAAAATGATCGCAACTATTCATTCATTTCTTCAACATATATTTATTTTGGACTTACTATCTTCTAGGTACTGTTCTAGGCACCCATAATATATTTATGAGCAATGCTGGTGAATTCCCCACCCTCTTGAAGATTAAATCCTATGGAGAGAAAAAAGGCGTACCTACCACATAGAAAAATAAATGTTATACCATTGTCAGGAAGATGAAGCAGAGGAGGGAGATAAACAGGAATGATAGAGGCACATTTGCTATTTTAGTTTGGATTGCCAGCGGTAACCCGGCAGGTGACATTTGAACAGAAAAACTTTTTAAAAAAATAATATTAGTGCTTTTATTTTATAAATGTTCATAATTTTCTTTTTTAAGACTTTGAACAACAAAATAATATCATGGATAGTAACTGGTAATTCTTTGGCCCTTTATGTGACTCACCTCCTGGATCTGAAAGAATTTGGGAGGTTTATTGTCAGTAGGGGTGAGCGCTGGAGAGCTAAGCAAAATATATATAAATTAAAGGCCTGTAAGATTTCTAAAAGCCAAGCATCAATTAGGAAACCAGTTTCAAATTAGAATCATCTCTCGTAATTACCACTTTGAAGAGAATTATCTTGCCCTCCATAATAGAACATATAACTCCCTTTCATTTTACAGTGGAACCTAAGCATTCAGTTTTTTATTTACCTTTTCTTGCCTGTGATGATTTTATGTGTTGAAATTAATACATTCATGGCTATGAATGATGAGATCATCTCTATATCATCATATTGGCCCGTCCATGCTATTACGTATTCATCCACCCACCTAGTATGTACTGAGCACCCACTAGGTGTGGAGCACTGACTGCAACATGAGCTATGACAACAAATCAGACATCGACCCTGAACCTGAATGCCTGAATGGTTTATTGACTACTAGGGGTAGACAACCATGTATACAAATGAGAAAGGAAATTGTAGAAGGTGTTGACATATAAGGTAAAGCAGACGAAGGCAAGCTTATCAGGACCTCCATTAGGGAATGTCCTAGTGATCTTTCTGGAAGCCAGAGTGTTTTCTCCTCTCCTTGGAATGTCTTATAGCTAGTTGCTTGGAGCCAATTAGACTTGGCCAAATCCTTGTTGTATTCTATATGCCAAAGTCCTGAAAAAAATCTTATGAAATATTTCTAACACAAAAAAGTTAAATAATAATAAACTCAGATTCAGAAAGTATTAATACAGTTGATATGTCCTATATACCTGATTTTATCCTCTCTCACTTAGCCACGCTTCCTTCCAAAAGGAGTAACCTCCATTCTGAATTTAGTTTCTATCAACCCCACAATTTCTATTTTTACTATATATGCACACATAAATACTATATATGTTTACAATGTTGTTTTTATGTTTTTAAACTTTAAATAAATGACATCATACTCTAGATATTCTGAAAACCAGACTTTTCTGCTAGTGTGTAAGATTTATCCTTGTTAATGTGTATAAAGCTAGTTTGGTCACTTCTCTAATCATGTTATTTCATCATGTGAACATTGCATGTCTTATTTCTGCTGTGGTTTGTAGACTTTTAAAAATGCTGCTGTAAACATTACTATACAGGGTGCCATGTGCAGATGTGTGAGAGGTTCTTAGGAGCATACTTTGGAAATAGAATTGTTGGATCATCAAGTGTGCAAAACTTTCATTTTATAGATGTGAACACATAACTCCCCTAAATGTTTATAGTGATGTAAATTCCCATCAGCAGTACACAAATTCCTATTTTCCACATTCTCACTAATTCCTGGCATAGTTATACATAAAACTATTTTGAAACGAAAGGGTGTGAAATGGTACTTCAATGTGGTTTGAATTCATATTGTTTTTTTTACCAGCGGAGTTGAGCATCTTTTCACATATTTAGTAGTCATTTGGATTTCCTCTTCTATGAATAATTTTTGCCCATTTTCTCAAAGCATCTTCACATGAGAATAACTCACTTTTTTTATCTTCTCCAATTTTAAATAAAATTGTTTTACCACCCTTGTTCCCAACCACCCAGTTTCCCCTTTGTAATTAACTTTTCTTCAAATTTGAAGATTGAAAGCAATGCATAGAGAGTTTTTTGTTTTTGTTTTTGTTTTTAATTTTGACTGGGCATTGAAGAGAAGGAGTACAGAAGATAGTAAAGTTTAGTGTCTCATGGCAAATTTTGAAGGGCTAAGAAGATCACAATGAATCAAGAGGCTTTTGACTCCTGAGCAGAGAGAAATAATTGACGCTTGAAGGTCACAGAGAAAATTGCAAATGGAAGATCTCATGCCCTAGGAGGGCTCAGGCAAGGAAAATTCTTCAGTGCAGCTGTACCAGGAGCCACTGGTTTTATAACCTAATCTGTCTGTCCTCAAACAGGGCAATAAACATGCTGAATCGAGATGAGGATGTCAGCACCTGCTCACCAAAAGTTTCTTATGACGTCCGTTCAGCCATACATGATGCTGGACACTGCTTTAAGGTTTTCTAACATTACAATTGTTCAATATACTGTACGTATTCAATATTTATTTATTTGTGTGCACGAAGTATTTGCTGTGTAGAAAATGCTTTACACGTGAGCTCAGTGAATTTCTCAATCCTCCCAGCAGGTTGTTAAACCATTTCACAGATGAGGAACCTGAGGTTTATACTGGGAATAGCTTCCCCATAATCACAGTTCTCCATGCTGTCACCCTCAACCATCCTCCTCTGGATATTGGTAGGAAGAAAAAAGTCAGTTTTAAATATAAACTCTCTATGTGTATCATAAAAATGATAAAGCCCAAGATTTGTGAATAAACAATTCATTTCTTCAAGAAAAACAATGGTAGGACTAAGATTCCAGACTTTCATATGCTAGCTAAAATGAGTGTCTCCAGAATTTTCTTCCAACTATTCCAAGTTCTCTCAAGGTCTCCACTCTCAGAGGCCACAAAAAGTAGTCTGAGGAGATCTCTGATGGCTGAACTGCCAGTGCTTGAAGGTAAATTGCTCCTTGAAGAAGTTTCTCAGATGAAAAACTCAATGTCTTTTATAAAGAAATTAATCACTTGTTTTAAAAGGTGATATGTTCCCCCTGAAACTCTTTGGGCTTTCAGCAGAATGAGTTCAAGCCAATTTTTTTATTCCAGTCAAGGATTTTACTCAATCTTAAAACTCCTATGGCCATTAATCCACAGAAGCTGTTTACTCCTTTGAAGTTTCCTTTTGCTCTGAACGGACAAGGTTTTAGCCAAGTTTGTCTTCAGTAGACCTTCAGAGAATGTTCTCTGCCCAGGTTGTGTCCTCTTTGTGTAGTGGTTGAGCCCTCAGCTTAAATTTCACAGGGAGGACCAAGTTGCTCAAGTTCAAGGTGGAGTAGATAAATGTTTCCAGCACAGGGAAAGGTTTGTGAAAGGACTGTGTGGGTCTCTCTGTGTGTGTATGTTTGGGTGCGTTTCTTTGGTTTTACTTGTATGAACTCACAAGATGTATATTGAAAAAGTTAAGTTGTACTTACTGTGTTCTAAACACTTATACTTATCAAACCTAGAAATAACTGTTTCAAAATTGTAATAACTACACAATATTTATTCTCTCTATATCATTATTTTCCCATGTAATTATTAGCTAACTTGAGATAATGATGAAATAATCTTAGTAAATGGTCTAATAAAAAAATAGTGTCTGCCAAATTGACTGTGAGCAGCAATGAAAGAGTAGCACATGAAAGTGGTTAAGTGTATGACCCAAAGTTCCCATTACTGTATTCAGCCATCTCGCCTTACGATGCACTAATATTTCTCTTAAATAGGGTCATGGACCATTAATTTCCTGGCCTTGAAATCTCTTATTATTAAAAGTGTTACTTAGCAACTTTTAGACATTGAAGTTAATCCAAATAAGAAAAGCCAAAAGGTCTGTTGATCTGTTCACTCTTATTGTAAAAAACGATTGATGTCCTGTGCTGGAATATTTTTCATTTGCTTTCTTAGAATTATATTGTCTTGACTGGGTCAGGAGGGAAAAAAAGTACAATGTGAGTTTCCTTGGCTCCCATAGATCAGGGAACAAAATCACAAACATTTGGTGTTTATCCCATATGTCCGCCTCACTATTCTTCATATATGAAATGACTCTTCTCTCTCCACCAAATGTTGAATTTAGTCTTTGAAACAACACATGCTATTTAATATCTAGTGAGTGAGTGTATCAGGCCCAAATAAACTTATTTCTCTTTTCTTTTTTTTAAAGATATGTCTTTTTAAAAATGCGTTGTCTGTAATTAATAAATTTAACTGTAAAAAGCAGTTAGATTTACCTTGATTATGCTTATTGGTAGAGTCAGTAGAACTGACAAGATAGAAGTACCAATTCCATGTGTTCCTATTATACTTTATTACACACTTCCATAAATGCACTCACAATTATCCTTACATTCAGGGTTGGCTTCCTGGATATGTGACCTGCACATTTGGACTGGCCCATGCTTAAAAGCGCCCAACTCTTGGTTTTAATGCTGTCTGTCACTCCCTTGAAATTCCTAATTTTTAAAGAAGGGGTTTCACTTTGTACCAGGCTCCACAAATTGTGCAGTTGGTTCTGCTAACATGTTTATCTTCTCTACTGGAGATGAGTTATTTGAGGGAAGGTATTAAACTTCCAGGAACAGTTTGGTACATGGACTGATTAAGCTTTATGACTACTTAACAGCAAAACATTGGAATCAGTTTAAGTGTGTAATAAACACATTATTTTGAGATAAATACATATTTATATAATTTTAATAATAAGAGTAATTGTCTGATATGCTTTAAAATAATTATAAAACTATTTAAATCAGTATGATTTTAATTCCTTAACATAGAAATGCTTTAAAAAGTAGAAATAAATGTGTCAAAATGTTAAAAGTAATGCTCTTTTAGAAGAAGGGATTATAGATATTCTTTGCATTTCTGTACTTTAAAATAATAAAATAATTTTAAAATATCAATTTTTGATAATGTTAAGAATGCCTCCACTTTGTTAAAGATGTTAACTTAAGTGGGAAAATGCCAGGGGAGGACAGGGATGGGATTGGCAGTAGTGGGAAACTGACGGGGTGGGAGGGGGCACAACTCACCAACAAGTGTAACTGCATAATGAACATTTGTATAACTAATAACCCTGAACTGTACCCCACTTATTTAAAATAAAGTTTTTTTAAATAAAGCTGAAAAAAAAGATGTTAACTTAAGCTGCATGCATATATATCAAAGATTGCTTTTAGACTATAAAAACTTTTAAATTTCCAAGAAGGGATGTAATGATACATGGATTTTTAAAAGCAGTGATGTTGAACATATGACATACTTCCTTGCAAGTACTACTAGTATTTCAAAATATCACTTGGGAATCAATCCTGTGGGCAAACATCAGCCATGCCAGTCTGGAAATCGCATTGTACCACCTAGGGATACAGTAAAGTAGTCTTTCCTGAAGGGAGGGCTTTAGAGCAGCAAATCCCAAAGTAAACAGGTAGGACTGTGACTACTAGATTGATGAACACTGATCTCACTAGAAATGGTGGTCGAACCTTTCTATGCTTTAGCAGAGTATTTTGCTCATAGCTCTATTTTAGCACGTTGTATCCCAAGTATGTCTGTGCAGATTTGTTTCCATTACTAAATTTAATGCTGCTTAAGGGCATGGACTATGTTTCATTTCTGTCTTCTTTCCCAACACACAGTAAGAACTGGCATGTAGTAAAACAACATGTCTTTAGAACGTGTTTTGAAAATGAATAAGGAATGTGCAAAAATGTAGGTCTTAGTTATCTTAATCTGGGTCATATTGCTTGACATTCAATATTAAATGCACTTTATAAGTTATTTAAGCAGAACTACATTTAGGTATCAAAACATTGAATAACACAATAGAAATATGCCTTCAATTTAGTTATGACAGCAATTTAGTCCTGGAGGAAAAACATTTCCATAAATCATTTGGCAGCCAATTTCAAATTCAATTATTATTGACTAAATGCTAATTTATATATAAATTATATATAGCCTGATATAAAGAAAACAAGGATAAATTCACTTGCTCAGCCTCAGTTATATGTTATGTAAAATGTGAATACCATTACTTGCTTATTGTACCATAAAATTTTTATAGAAGACAAATTAGTGTGTGTGTGTATGTGTGTGTGTGTAAATCACTGCAGAAATATTAGTTATTATATCCAAAACACTATGCTAAGTGATTTGGTAAATCAATGATTTAAACTCAAGAGTCTTGTCTTCAGAGTATTTATAACCTAATTACAAGTATGAATTTTTACAAGTAAGAGGAATAACAAATTGTTTCTTGAGTTACAGAGGAAGCCACCATAATGACTCCAGCAAGGCTCCCATACCTGTTGTATTATCATGAGCCTGCACCTTCAGCTACTCAGACTTTCAGACAGTTTAGAACCTAAATTTCGGTAATTTTGCCTATTTGCTACAATGACAAGAGTCAAAGATTCTTATGGTGTGTATGTGCTTTTTTTAAAAGGCTGTTCCGCTTTGAATATCATATCATTTCCAATGAAAATTAGGGCATGTAACTCTCCCTAAATTGTACTTCTGAAGTTGAAATCAATTTGAGAAAGCAGAGAGAAAGAGAGAAAGAAGCAGGGAGTAAGGCATCTGGGAAGGACCTAGAACCAGGATCCTATGAAAAGGCCCCATTAGCAAATCGTTTCCTCCTTTTCTCCTAGACTGTATTAGTACTTGCTACTTATTTTGGGGATGAGGACATTTATTAAAAATTTTAGTATCTATGTACAAAATGGGAAAAAGTTACAAATTCTCTCCAAGTCATCATCATCATCAACAATACCAAACCAAAAACAAAGGATGAGATTATATTTTTTAAGTCCATACAACAGTATAAAAATTGGCACTACTAAGAAATCCTGACACTCAGAGTAAACTTAGGCATGTCCAAGATATAAATTGAATCTGCCTTGAACTTGGACAGCTTGAGTTTTACCTGGAAGAATGCAGAAGAAATTGCTCAGGTAATAATAGGTTGGAGATTTACGCAAGCATCTGTGAGATGTGAGGTGCTGAGTAAATCACTCCAATCCTTCTTTTATCTGGGCCCCAATTTCCTATAACTCCTTTGTCTAAGGAGTACAGATCACCTTGTGGACTTGCTATAAACTTCACCCAACTTTCAGCTATGCCCATTTTTTATGTAGTTTTATATTAAGTCATTCAAGGTCCTCATAGAATCATAGGGTAAGTTTGTGGTAGCCTTTCGCCTAAAATTCTGGGATTCTTTTGGTTGGCATTTGAGCATCAGTCTTATTTGTTAGTGAGTATAAATCAAAGAAATAATCATTTTTGGATAGATTCAGACTCAAATATCTCTAATATAGAGCAAGTATATGTATACAGTCAGTAAAATATTATATATTTTAGTTCATTTTGATAAAATACTGTTTGTTTAAACATCAAGAACATGTTTTTAAAACAAATCATTTCAGTACTAAGCTTAATCAGTAGTATAGAGAAAAAAATCGTATAATCTGAGAAAATATATTTAATAATTGGGGCCAATTTTTAGATGGTGGTCTTTTAAACTTTCTAAATTTCCTAATTAGGGTGTAGCAAATGTAATGACAAAGAACTACACACAAGCACCTAATTACAGTGGAGCACCACTGATATTGAGGAGCTAAAGAAAGGGTAACTCACATACCATCCACTTTGTCTGTTGCTATTCCACAAAACACATCAGAGTTCAAAACTATAAGATGAAACACATTCAGCCAGCCTATTTTCAAAAGCTCAACAGTCTGTGTTTTTGAAATGCACTAATTTAAATTTAAAGACACATAGTTAATGTTTCCCCTTTGTAGGTTTTCAGCAGCATACACACATGGAGTCACCATCTGTTTTCAGCCTGGTTCATTACCAATTCATCCTCCTGCTCTGTATTATCAGATCAAGAGGGTGGACATAAATTTGGCCACCTGGGCACTGGTGTCATTAACGTGCACCCCAGCCACACACTCATAAAGTGGTTTTGCTTGGAGCTGTAACTTAGTGGTGCTTCCTTTTTTTCCATTTGATCAATTTCAAGATTTGCTCAGTAAGCTCTTAATAATGTAATTTCAGAACAAACTAGAGAACACTAAGAACTTTCAGGGGTATTTTGCCTAGAAATCCAGGAGAAAATAATTTGTGTTTTCAGGAACAGACACAGACTGGCTGGACAAAAGGGGTAGGAGTGGAGTCAGAGAAGAGAGAGGAGTAAAGGCAAACAGAGATACACAATGGCATGCAAACAGAGACAGATAAACCCATACAAGATTCTTTTGATTTTAATGAATACGTGTATGAAAGAGTTCAGAGAATCTCAATATAATTCTGAGTATGGATCATCATTGAAGATGGCCAATCCCATTTTTTTTTCCTTGTGGTAAAGGAATTCTATATATAGTCACTTAATTCATCACAAAATTAAAGTGTCACATTTAAAACAGATGTTCTACTTCCCTGATTAAAACTTTAACTGATCATGTGTCACTTTCATTTTGCAGACTACATAGAATTGAGAATTTATCTGCTAAATTATTGTCAATTAAAACAGATAAATTGCCCTGAATCTTTTTTTACTACTCATTTTAAATATTGAGCAAAACCACAGAAGCACAATTATCTTAGAAAAATAACAAGGAGCAATTTATAGTATAATAGTCTCCTTTAGAGAGATTGAACACTTGATTTGTAAGATTTGGACAATCTTACAAATAATATAAAAGTTATGTTCCCTGATTCTCAGAAAAACATTCCACTTGGGACTTGGGGCTGATTCCAATTTTAGAAATAATAAAAATCAGAAAGGTCTACAGCCACATGAACCTGAATGTGCCCAATTTTGTCTGATCTTGAAAGCTAAGCAAGCTATTGGTACTTGGTTGGGAGACTACCTGGGCATACCCAGTGCTATAGATTTAAAGAATTTTTTTTAAATCAGGAAGAAAAATATTGTACCATGAACATTCTTTCAATTAGTAAAACATGGTGGAATACTACTATATATGCAATTTTGAGGAAAAAAATGGGATTTAGAGTATGATGCTCTACTTAAAGAGGTTCACAGTCCAGTTGGTGAGATAAGAAGTAATGATAAAATCATTGGGGAAAAGTTAGATATTTTATTTTAAAGTTTGATTAAGTATCAATTTATATTCACTGTAAAACTCAGAGGAGGGTATCAATGATAAGTCAGGGCAATAAGGTCACGTGAAGGAGGTAATGACCCAGGGAACTCTTTTTGTGACAGGTGGTGTTTGTCTGCTAAACAATACCATAACAGAAGAACACAGACTGGGAGGCTTAAACAAAATTAATTCATATCTCACAGTTCTGAATGCTGCAAGTTCAAAATCAAGGTGTTGGGTAAGTTTAGTTTTTCCAGAGGTCTCTCTCCTTGATTTGCAGACAGCGGTTTCTCTGTGTCTTCACAAGACCTTTTTTCCATGCACCATGCTACTGGTAGGTCATTTACTCTGTTAATAACGACACCTGTTCTATTGGATTAGGGCCCCACCCTTATGACCTAATTTAACCTTAATTCCTTAAAGACACTATTTCCAAATACAATTTTGCTGGGGGTTAGGACTTCAGTAATGGGTTTTGGAGTGTATGGGGGACAAATCAGTCTAAAACAGATGGGATTTGGATGGTACTATATTTTGTAGGGAGAGTGGTCGTGACATGATATGGGAGAACACAGTAAAAGAGGAGTCTCATTAACAGAGAATAACCCTGAGCCATCACTAATACCATTGTATAGATTGTCTACACTTGTTACATAGAGTAGGCACATGGAGAACATTTATGGTGATGTGCTTCTTTGGCCACCTAAAGAGATGATATGAATCTTTGATTGACAGCAAATTATTGTATCACTCTTATCAGAATATTTGACAGCCTCTTTCACTAAAATGAAATACTTCATTAAAAGTAGAGTCACTGTTCAAATTTGAAACTTATCCATATTGATTATTTTAGCCAAATATCCTTTTCAATTTTCTGCCTTACTCTATCTACTGACAAGATTTCAACTATGAAGTAATATGGTTTCTTGATTCCAAGAAAAAGCAAACAGAAAAACCACATTATAGAGAATACTGGGCTATACCGAGATAACTAATAACTCCAGAATCTCAATGGTTTAAAACATTAAACTTTTTTTTTCTCTCAAAGTCTCATTTAGCATAGGCAGCCATTCAAGGCAACGTCTATCCATACAGACTTTCCAGGCTGCTTTCACCCTGTGATTCTGTCACAACTGAAAAAAAAAAAAAAACCCACAAAAACAAACAAACAAAAAACATGCAGAACATACATCTGCCCTTAAGCAGTCAGCCCTGAAGAAACACACACATAGTTTCCAATCAAACTTTATTGGCTAAAAACAGTCATAGGGACTTATCTAACTGCAAGACTGAGAAATGTGGTGCTCTCCATGGTCAGAGAGAGAGATAACTGGATGTGAATAAGTACTAGAAGTCTCTGTCACACTTAGTTTTTCTGGATGGTATACTAGAGGATTTTCCCTCTAGGTAAGTGTTCTAGGAACCCATTGGCATCAGTGTATCAGCTAGCATTGTTATGAGAGGCTGTGTTTGGCTTCAGTTAATTTTTTTGTTTTGAAGATTCTTTTAATGCATTTACCCATGTCATGATGAGTGATTTATGAACCCATCTGCCCACAACACACTGAGTGTTCAACAGTTTTTAACCAAAAATGCCCCAACCTCCCTATTCATCCAATCTTACCCCAAGCAACTTTTTTTTTTGTTATTGCTTTTCTGAATGACAAAAATCTTCTCAAAGGGAAACATTTTGTCAATGTGGAAGAGGTGAAACAAACAAGCAAACAAAACTGGCAGAAGTGCTAAAAGACATCAAAAATAAAAAATTTTTAAAATGTGTTGAGCAGAGGAAAAATCATCTGGATAGGTGTCTTGCATCAAGCAGAGAGTACTTTGAAGGTAACTGAAGTTTAAACATGTAGGAATAAATACACAATTTTTTATAAATAAATTCCAGGATTTTTTGTATCTTTCCTCATACATTTCTGGATAGGAGAAAGTAAACTCCAGTGAAACATGTGTGAATGGGGAAAAGCTCAGGAACACATTTAATTTAAAAATAAAATGCAGTATGTAAAGCTTTAGTTTTCCTATTTTACACAGCAAACACTGAAAAAAGTACTCCCCCACTATCTTGCTTTCCAGTCAAATACCATGGTTGTATGTATGTACAATAGCTAACTGTTCAAACATGCATGCTCTCACATAAGAGAGCTGCTACCAAAGTACCTCAATAATTACAAGTTTAAAAAATCCTTGTTGTTGAAAATTACAAACCCAAGGGGCCTATAATTCACAGAAGGCTTGTTTTGTTGTTCATTTGATATATTTTATTAACTTTGAAAGAAACTTTAAAATTGTGCAGGGTCATTGAGATAATTATTTCATTATAAATGTAGATGAAATTGGTAGGTGATATGGTAACCTGAAATTAAGTACCATTAACACATTTATAAAAAGAGTTTCTAAAGTTTCTAAAGTTTTTGAACATTAACTTATGGTTCTTTTCTACACTGAAATCATTTTCAAGGAGATTATAAACTTTTGGTAAGTTTCACTCTTGGAGTGTACAATGAGGAAGCAAATTTGAGAAGACCCAAACCCTCAATCATTGCAAGTTGTTTTCTGATTGTCTTTCACGTCTTCTAATATTTTCATTCCAAAACAAGGAAGGGAACTATGTAAGCTCTGAATCCAGCTCTTCGTTACTCTTAGCGACTTTCAGTTCCTAGTTTTTCTCCTTGAACCCTTTTGCACAGTTTCTTTACTGGTGCCTCATTCTCTGGTTGATGTTTAAGGTTTGAGCATTCCTATGTCTCTTCACTTCGCTTGAACATGCTCTCTCTGGGCCATCCCATAAGGTTCTATGGTTCTAAGTGCCATCAATACACTGACATATCCCAAAGTTATATCTTTAGCCCTGACCTTTTCCCTAAACTCCAGATTTATATATTCAGCTGCCCTCTTGTTCTTGCCATATAGATATTTAACAGGGACCTCAAGTTTAGCATGTGTAAAATAGGTGTATTTTTTTCTCCAGTCTTCCCTGTGTCCCCTATATACCTTGTTACTTAAGATGTGAAACCTAGGAGATTTATCTGGTTCCTTTTCTTCCTTTACCCCACATTCAACTCATCATCGGGTCTTGTGGGCTCTTCTTCCCAACTATATCCTCAATCCAACCACTTTTCTCTTTCTTTACCACTCTCCACCAGCCCATATCACATAAATTGTCAACTGATTACTGCAATAGCCTCTCAACTTGTTCCTCTCTTTTCACTCTAAGAATCACACAACAGAGGAATGATTCAAGATGGTGACAGCATAGGTGGACTTGTGAGATTCTCTGAACGTGAGCTCCCAAAAAGACTCTTACTTTTCTTCCCCCATCTCCTAGTCCACCACCAGCTGCACTGGTCCAAGGCCCAGGGACCTTCGGTCCCACGCAGGGCTGGATATTGCGGCCCCCTGCTGCTGCTGTTCCACTGCGTGCATGGGAGTCTCAGGTCTCAACTTGCTCCCGGCTACATCGTCTATCGCCCAGCATCCAGCACCAAGCTACCGGTTACTCAGGGAGGCTCTGGGTGTCCGCCCCTCTGAAACACCAGTCCCATTCCTGACTGAAGTACCCTGTGGGGGGCCCAGGGTCACTCTCGCCACCCACCGCCTGCCCAGAGCTTTGGAGCTCTGGAGCTCTGGGTCCACCCTGGCTGAGGTACTCAGCGCATGACTCCAAGCTTGGGGACCCAGACAAGTGGAGAGAAACGGATCTGCAAAAACTGCCTCAGTCATTCTCCAGGCAGAGGCTTCCATTGCCCCACCCACCTATCAACAACCCCCACCTGGGTTCCTAAGGTAATGTCCGGTAAACAGGAGACAAAGCCCCACCCCTACACTGTATCAGACAAAAGCAACCCCCAGGCAGTAAACTAAAAAAACAAACAAACCCAAACTGCCAGTAAATCTAGCTGCCTGCAACGAAAGACAAAGGGGAGAGGCTGGAGATCAGAGCTAAAGTGACTTTAGTTTGATCTCTTATTTTGACTTATGATTTTATCATTTTGACTGTTTATTCTGATCACTTTTGTTATTTGCCTTCTGACTTACACTGTTTCATGATTTTATTGGTCTGTCTCTGTGAAGCTATCAGTGTTCTTTAGGGAATCTTTCTTACGTGTCTTTTTTAACTTCTTTCCGGCCTTGTTTCTCTTTCTCACCTGATAGTTGGTATGTATGTTTGTTTTCCCTCTCGCTTTTCTCTCTTTCTAACTTTCTATTGACCCCCCTTCCTCCATTTTTTCCCTCTTTTATACCCCTTTTTAATCTAGAGACCAAGACTACATACTGCTGCAAGGACAGATTGTAAGGCAGAGGAAAATAGGTTCCAGTATGCTCATACACCTGTTCGTGGATGCTAGAATCAGCATATACATTCTGAACCATAGCTTCCCCCTCAATTAAACCTCAAAACTGCAAAAAAGTACAGTCTGCAGCCCACACTCCAACCTCAAAAGTGAACAAAGCCAGAAGACCCACATAAGGAAGAACAGGATATTCCAGAAGTGAAACAAAAGCAACCCCACTTTCCCTCAAAAACAGAATTAAAGAGGGTAGGGAAAGGGGGAGAGAGAGAAAAATCTACACAAATGAAGAAAAACCAAAAGAAGAGTATGGGTCTCTCCCAGGCCCCTGGGAGGGCAGACACTGAGAAAACTGATTTCCAAATGCAAATGATGAAGAACCCCCAGTATGAAGGGTCTCAAACTACAAACATAGATATCAAGACATTAATGGAGAGATTAAAAAGAATTGAGGAGACACAAGAAGAAACTAGGAAGGAGCTGATATCTGAGATAATAGTAATAAAGAATACTGTGAATGAAATAAATAACAAGCATGGAAAGCAGAATTACCCAAGCAGAAGAAAGAATCTCAGAGCTTGAGGACCAAAATATAGAACTAACCCTAACTCTTAAAAACACAGAAAATAAGCTCAAAAAAGCAGAACAAAATCTTCAAGAGATGAGCGATTACTTCAAGAGACCAAACCTAAGAGTAGTTGGCCTTCCTGAAACAGAAAGAGAGACAGAGACCACACTGGAACAAACTTTCCATCAGATCATTCAAGAAAACTTCCCTTACCTAATCAGTGATGCAAAAATTCAAACACAAGAGATTCGGAGAACCCCTGCAAGACAACAAATGAGAAGACCAACTCCTAGACACATAAAAATTCACTTAAATAAAGTAAGCATAAAAGAAAAAATCCTAAAGGCAGGAAGAGAAAAAGGCCAGATCACCTACCATGGAAGACCAATCAGAATAGCAGCAGATTTATCTACAGAAACCCTGCAGTCTAGGAGAGCTTGGAGCCCTATCTTCAAAGTCCTAAAAGATAAACAATTTCAACCAAGAATAACCTACCCGGCCAAGCTAAGCTTCATCAGTGAGGGAGAATTAAAATATTTCCCAGATATCCAATCCCTAAGAACTTATACTGCCACCAAACCACTTCTACATGAAACACTTAAGAAAGTACTAAACACAGAAGAAAAGGGGAAAAAAAACAACATTCTTCACAAGAGTACAGGAAAAAGAATAAAATATACATGAACCAAACCCAAAACCAAAAGAAAGACAAAAAAACCAAGTGGAAGAACAACAACTCTATAAGAACTCTATGATAGGGATGAACTCTCACATTTCAATAATTAGCCTGAATGTGAATGGACTAAATGCACCACTGAAAAGACAGAATGGCAAATGGATAAAATATCACCAGGCAAAAATATAGTGCCTTCAAGAGACTCATCACACTAGAAAGGACATACACAACCTCAAAGTAAGAGGATGGGAAACAAATTTTCAGGAGAATGGAACACAAAAGAAAGGAGGAGTCGTGATACTAATTTCAGACAAAATACCATTTAAGCTATCAAAAATTAAAAAAGATACAGAGGGCCACTACATAATGATAAAAGGTTCACTCCATCAACAAGAAATATCTATCTTAAACATATATGCACTTAACATAGGTGCGCCAACTTTCATAAAGCAACTTCTAGGAAAACTAAAGAAAGATATTGACTCTAACACCATCATAACTGGGGATTTTAATATCCCACGCACAACCCTAGACATATCATCAGGACAAAAAATCAGCAAGGAGATCTGGAACCTCAATGTGACTCTGGACCAAATGGACTTAATTGATACCTACAGAACATTCCATCCAAAGACCACAGAATACACATTCTACTCATCACCGCGTGGAACGTATTCTAAGATCGACCACATAATTGGCCATAAATGAAGCATAAGCAAATTTAAAAGGACCGAAATTCTACCATGCACCTTCTTGGACAACAGTGGAATAAAAATAAACATTAACACCAACAAGTTCCCCCCAAAATCCACAAAGACATGGACACTAAACAGCATGATGCTAAACAACTCCTGGGTCAATGATGAAATCAAAACAGAGATCAAAAGATACCTGGAAACAAATGAAAATGAAGAAACATCTTACCAAAAACTCTGGCATGCCTTAAAAGCTGTAGTAAGAGGGGAATTTATATCCCTACAAACACACATGAAGAAAATGGAAGGAACACAAATTAACAGCCTAACAAGCCACCTAAGGAAGCTGGAAAAGCAAGACCATAAAAACCCTAATTTCAGCAGAAGAATCAGGATCACCAAAATAAAAGCCCAAATCCAAGACATAAAAGACAAAAAGATAATACAAAAAAATCAATGAAATAAAAAGCTGGTTATTTGAAAGGATAAACAAGATTGATGGTCCCCTAGCTAGACTGACAAAAAAAAAAAAAGAAAAAACCCAAATAAGCACAATCAGAAACACAAAGATGAAGTCACATATGACCCTGAAGAAATACAAAAGATCATTAGAGACTACTATGTACACTTATATGGAAACAAACTTGAAAATCTTAAGGAAATGGAGGACTTTCTGACATCACACAACCTACCTAGGTTGGAACAAGAAGAAATTGAGACCCTAAATAGAATAATAACAATCAAGGAAATCGACTACATAATAAGAAAACTACCTACAAAAAAAAGCCCTGGTCCAGATGGCTTTCCAGCAGAATTCTACAAGACATTCAAGGAGGAGCTGATACCAATCCTACTGAAGGTATTCCAGGTGATTGAAAAAGATGGAGCTCTCCCCAAATCATTTTACGAAGTCAACATCACATTGATATTCAAGTTGGATAAAGATCCAACAAAGAAAGAGAACTACAGGCAAATATCTTTGATGAACAAAATGCTAAAATTCTCAACAAGATCCTAGCAGACTGGATTCAACAACACATCTCAAAAATCATCCATCATGACCCAGTATGCTTCATACCTGGGATGCAAGGTTGGTTCAGTATTCGTAAAACCATAAATGTAATTAAATACATCAACAGATGTCAAAACAAAAACCACATGATTATATCATTAGATGCAGAAAAAGCTTTTGATAAAATCCAGCATGCCTTCTTGATAAAAACCCTTGAACATCTAGGCATATGGGGAACATACCTCAAAATAGTAAAAGCCATCTACGAGAAACCCACAGGCAGCATACTTCTAAATGGACAAAAATAGGAACCATTTCCCCTGAAAACTGGAACAAGACAAAGATGCCCACTCTCACCCCTCCTGTTCGACATAGTACTGGAAGTTCTGGCTCGAGCAATCAGAGAAGAGAAGGCAATCACGGTATCCAAATGGGAAAAGAGAAAGTCAAGTTATCTCTCTTTGCAGATGATATGATTGTGTACCTTGAAAACCCAAGAGAATTTGTCAAAAAACTCCTTACACTGATAAAAGACTTTGGAAAATCTCAGAATACAAAATAACTGTGCAAAAGACAATCACATTTCTTTACACCAATAATAAACAAACAGAAACCCAAATAAAAACACAATTCCATTCACAATAGCCACACAAAAAAAGAAATACCTTGGCATCTTCCTAACCAGAGACGTGAAAGACCTTTACAATGAAAACTACAAAACACTGCTCAAAGAAATCAAAGATGACACAAACAAGTGGGAAAATTATCCCATGCTCATGGATTGGAAGAATCAACATTGTGAAGATGTCCATCTTACCTAATGCAATCTACAAATTCAGTGCAATACCCATTAAATTACCAACAACATTTTTCTCAGACCTAGAAAAAACAACACAGGAATTCATATGGAAACACAAACGTCCAAGAATAGCCAGAACAATCCTCAGCAAAAAAAACAAAGCAGGTAGTATCACATTACTAGACTTCAAACTTTACTATAAAGCTACAGTCATCAAAACAGCTTGGTATTGGTATAGGAACAGGCATATAGATCAATGGAACAGAATTGAGATTCCAGAAGCAAAACCTCAATTTCTCAACCAACTCATCTTCGACAAAGCCTCCACCACCTACCACTGGGGAGAGGAGAACCTATTCAGTAAATGGTGCTGGGAAAACTGGCTGACCACATGCAGAAGATTGAAACAGGACCCCTATCTATCCCCATGCACAAAGGTTAACTCCAAATGGATCAGAGACCTAAATGTAAAACCTCAAACCATAAGAACCTTAGAAAATGAAGGACATACCCTCATGGAAATCGGAACTGGCATCCAATTTCTAAACAAAACCCGAAACCCAAAGGTCATAAGAGAGAAGACAGACTAGTGGGACCTTGTTAAACTGACAAGCTTCTGCAAAACCAAAGTAACCATCAAGAGAGCAGGGAGACAGCCTACAGACTGGGAAAAAGTATTTGCCAACACCAGGTCTCACAAAGGCTTAACATTTTGGATCTACAAGGAACTCAAATGTGCTGAAAAGACAAAAACAAACAACCCCATTTTAAAATGGGCAAAAGATATGAACAGACACTTCACAAAGGAAGACATCCGAGCAGCCAACAGACACATGAAGAAATGTTCAACATCACTAATCATCAGGGAGATGCAAATCAAAACCACACTGAGATACCACCTAACTCCAATCAGAATGGCAATTATCAACAACTCAAAAAATAACAGCTGCTAGAGAGGGTGTGGTGAAAAGGGAACACTTCTGCACTGTTGGTGGGAGTGTAAACTAGTGCAACCTCTGTGGACAGCAGTGTGGGAATTCCTAAAAGCTCTAAATATCAACCTCCCATATGACCCCACAATCTCCGTACTGGGAGTATATCCTGAAGAACTCAAATCACTCTATAAAAAAGATACCTGCACACGTATGTTTATCGCAGCATTTTTCACAATAGCAAGAACCTGGAAGCAACCATGCTGTCCATCAAAAGAGGACTGGATTAAAAAAATGTGGTATATATACATGATGGAATACTACGCAGCCATAGAAAAGAACAAAATCATGCATTTTGCAGCAACCTGATGGAATTCGAGTCTATAATCCTAAGTGACCTCTCACAGAAACAACGATCTGAGTATCACATGTTCTCACTCATATAAAGGACCTTGAACATCCAATCTAATACTATAAGAAAATGACTGACAGTAGTGGGAAACTGTGGGGGGGAGGGAGATGGGATTAACAGTAGCAAATATCTGGGGATGGGGAAACACTTCTTATCAACAAGGGTGCCTGAACGAAACGTATTTGTATACCTAACCCTTAACTGTACCCCACAACATAAAAAAATATTGATTATATATTTTAAAAAAAGAATCATACAACAGTTCAAGTGAATGTGGTACAGGAAATCAGAGATATCACCCCCCCCTGCTTAAAATCCTCCATAATTTTCCAAGAACTTAGACTATACTGCAAGCTTTCACTGTTAATTTCATGACCCTCCATGACCTTGCCCTTGATCACTCCTGAACTCATGTTGGTCTCATGCTCCTCCTGAATACATGTGAGCATCTCTTCCCTTTTTTCTGTACTTTCATCTTGCTGACCCTGATTGTACCTCAGGACTTTCACATTGGTTGTTACCACAGTCTGGGCTGTTCTTTCCCAGATTTTAATATATCCATCATGTGGGCTTAATGCCAAAAACACCTTTCTAGACCCAGAGATGCCTTCCTTGATGTTCCTGCCATTATCAAATCTCATGTTCTACTGTCTCCATAGAGAGGCTCAAAATGACACAAAACATTGGCCTAAGAATTGCCTTACAGCCAAAATGAGTAGCCAGAGAACTGTGGCACTCCTATCACTGTCTACAAGGTTTCACTCATAAAAGGCATTCAGTGCATGCTCAAATTTCATAGGCCAAAACAGAAAATGGGGGTGAGACTCTAACAAGGAAAAAGTAATAGGATAATAATGGATATAAGTAAGGAATAATGGATCCCAGAAGCACAGTAAATACAATAAGAGTATTCAAGGAATTATTTTTAAAAACCATTTTTTTGACTGTAAGATGAGTCCATAGTATTAATTCATATAGGCTGGGGCTACAAGAGTAAAAGAAGAGTGCACCACTGACACATATTACAGAAATGTTGAGGCAGTATTGATATTGAAGAGAGAGAAGATAAACTATATGATTTTCTTATTAGAATGTAGGGGGGCAAGGGTATACTAGAAGGTAGTGGTGCTGTTTATATCAACAAAGAAGTTAGAAGGGATAACTTATACAGAAAAAACCATTTTTAAAAATTTTTAAATTAATTTTTGTAATACTGGGCTGATGCATAAACTTATAGCGTTTTTCTGCTTTCCCATGGAATGCAAATACCGCATGATGGTTGAGTCACAGTTCATCACCGTTGCCAACTCTCAGGTTGATTTACATAGATCATCATGAGTTAAAGCATTTAAACAGTTTTCATCAAAGCCCGATGGTCTTCCTGAACCTGGAGAATCACTTTGGTCAAAGTGGCCCTCTTTGAAATGACAAAACCATTTTCTTGCCATGTTTTCCCTGATGGCATTCTCACCATACATGGCACAAATGTTTCCAGCTACTTCCACTGCCTTTACTCCTCTGTTAAACTCAAACAGAAGAATATATCAGAAGTGTTCGTTTTTTTTCCACTTGATGCGTCATCTTCTTTAGCCTACAAATAGCACTAAATTTCTTCAAATCTGCAAAATGCAAGGTGTATTCACAGCACAGCATTGTCACTCCAAATGACAAACAATGAACAAACTCCCAACCCCACAGTGTTGTCATGCCCAAAACAAATGCTACAAACTTATGCATCAACCTAATATTTCACTTTAGGTTTGGACCCAAAATAAATCTAATATCTAGAGCCAGTAATAGATAAAACTAGAATTGGAGTGAAATTTCAAGAGTGGCAATATAAAGTTGGGATTTATCCCCACACAGAGGGTGGTTAAATGGCATCTGCATTCAACACAGATGCTGGCCCCCTACCAGAAGCAGAGTATGTGTAGCTCAGAAGAGTCAGAGGCAACCTTTCACCATTTGCCAGGAAAGTGCATTAATCAACAAGTTATCTTCTATGTCAGAGGTCGGCAAAACCATCTGTGGGTCAAATTCAGACTGCCATCTATTTATGTATGGTTGAGAAGCTAGCAATTTTACAGTTTTTAAATAGTTGGAGAAAAACAAAAGAATAATATATTGTGACATATGACAACTATGAAGTTCACATTTAAGTGTTTATAAAGTCTTTGCAACGTAGCCATGCCCATTTATTTACATGCTGCATAGAGCTGCTTTTGTGGGACAGCAAATTTAAGTAACTGTGACTGAGACAAGTTAGACCACAAAATCTAAAATATTTACTTCTAGCCCTTTACAAAAAAAGTTTGCTGACACTTCTTCTCAAAAGACAGACACAGGGAAGAAGGTTTTTGGCTGAGTCATAACTAAACCAGCAAGAAGGGAGCTGGTAGAAGAGAATCAAATTTAAGCTGCTGTGCACCAGGAGGGCATGCCCCCACAGACACTGAGGTCATAAGACCCAAGGAGGAGTTAGTTGGCAAAGCCATTCGAGAAAACTATTAATGAAACTATTCTGCATCTTAAACGGGGATATACATTTATCCAGGGATAAGTGATTATGTGCCAAGGAGTATGTAAAACCCCGGACCAAACAAACATGGAACATGTGATTTCTGGGGGATACTGAAGATAAGGGGAATAGCTTTGCATTTAAAAATAGCCATTTTATTGAGTAGAATGCAAAATCTCCATGAATTTTTAAGTTAAAATTGGGATTAAAATGAGGAGGCCTCAGGTTATAATTTGAGCTATAAATTAGCTTTTCCCTGCCTTTAAGGATACTTTAGTGGAAAGGTTCAAATAATACTGCATGGAATGCTCCAGAGTGTTTCTTGACGATGACAACTGTCACTCTCTGGGGCATTTACTTGAACCTGGGAAGCAAAATGTGACTCCTGTCAACTCCAATCTATTGATGATTTTTCCTCAGAACACCTTTATTGGGATTGAGTCTACTTGTGTTGCTCAGAAGTCAAAAGTGTGATTAACAATGTCTGCTAGAGTTGGAGGGGATGGCACATGGCAATTTGCTTCAATAATTTATCATAGATGAATACGGAAATCTGTCTAAAACGTTCACATTTCTTAGACTGTTCGACCACTCAATTGGATTTAATATGTTGACCATCTACTTTCAACACCACGTTTGCCCTTAAATTTCTTTTTTCATGATTCAGGAGGTATTAACTAATATAGTGAGCATGTTCAAGTTTACTCTCAAGGAACCTTAAAGATTTTATAACAACAATCATCTCAATCCACTCATTCTTCTGTTTATTCCCATAGGATATATGGGTGAAAAGGACATTAAAAGGGCACTATATTCTATGGGAAAAATTTTAAGATTTTATTCTGTCAGGGTTAGGGAATAAGCAAGAGAATACCAAAAAAAATGTAAATAGAAAAATAAGTGGTAGAAATATAAAGGAATAATTAAAGTGTATGAAGCTGGGTGCAAGAATAATACTTCGGAATAACGGAACAGTCCAGAAGAGAAAGAGGATCAGCCTAAGACAAAGAAAGCAAAGAGCTGGAGAGAAATTCACGAGACAGTTTCAAGGTAGACTCATTATAACTTATTAACTGATTAGATGTAGAGAACAATGAAAGTAAAAGATAAACACGGGAGTCTTCGTTTAACCAAGCAGGAAGGGGAGCAATTTGAGGGAGGTATTGGTGATTATGCTGACCATTTGCCTGTTTGTTCGTAGATCTACCCTCTGCCCTTCCCTCCCACTCCTCCGCATCACAGAGAACTACATTACCCAGACTCCCTGGCCCGCTGTCTTCTGGGCAGGATTGGGCAAAGGCAGGCAATAGTGGAAGAGGGAGGTTGGAAGGTAGGGGAGGCTGGGGTATTGCTTCTTCTATATTGCTTCTTCTATCGATTTGCCTCAGGCAACTTTTCTCACAGCGACCAGATCATCCTCAAGATGTCAGATCCTGCCAGACTAGCTTTCTGTCCTTGGTTCCAACTTCCTCTGTAGTTATAGCTTTAGCCTCAGCTGTAGTTCTAACTCTAGCTAGGTGGCCTTCACTTCTGGATTCTGGAAACTCCTTTTCCTTTTCTCTCTCTTGTGTTAGGGGTAATAGTGCTTCCTGCTGTTGCTAATCTCTGGGTTGTCTCGCCAACCCATTTTGGCTTCTTGTGTCTTTTGTCAATTGTATAACCAATTCCCAGCATTAAATTCCCTATTTGAAATACTGCAACTAGTTTATTTCCTTGCATGAACCTCAATTGATACAGTAATGAAGTCAGTTCGCATATGTGTGCATCTGTATATCTATTGCTTATAACAAGGAGACTCAGAAAGTAGATATAAATCAATTCTCTTCCCATAATTAAAAAAGTATCAAATAATGTCCAGGCATAAAGCAATAGACTGAAGGGTACTGGCACTATCATAAATATATTCTATTTTGTTAAGGAGACATCGTTTTTTAAAAAAGATTTTGTAGAGACAGAATCTTGCTGTATTGCTTAGGCGGTCTTGAATTCCTGGCCTCAAGTGATGCTCCTGCCTGAGTCTACCAAAGTGCTGAGATTACGGGTATGAGCAACTGTGCCCAATAAATAATTTTTAAAGAATCTAAATACCCAATGAAAGCCATCATAATAGGCAACGGCTTGTGTAGTACTTATTATATACTATGCTGCGCCGATCATACCTCATATTTTTAAATTCAATCTTTAAAACACAATCTTACACATATTTTATTTGGTCCTTAAAACATAGCCTGAGAGGCAGATATATTGTAATTCCCATTTCACAGATAAGAAAACTGAGATTTGGAGAGATTAATTTGCCCCAGGCCACCCTAAATCTAGACTGTAACTCAAGCAGTCTGGTTCTAAAAATCCCCACTCTTAACCACTGCACTGTAGCTTAACTTATACATTAGTGCCCTAGACATAGTTACTAACACAGGTTCTTTGCTTTTGTTCTTTTTTTTTTTGAGTTGCCATCTCACTCTGTCGCCCAGACTGGAGTGCAGTGGTCACTCCCGGCCACCGCAGGGCTGCTGGGCTCCTGGGATCCTTCCGCCGCGGCCTTCTGAGTAACCGGAATTACAGGCATGCACTACCACGCCCGGCTGATTTGTTTGTTTGTTTTGAGTTGGATAACACAGGTTTTTTAAAACATGTTTTTAAGCTGGGCTTGGTGGCTCAGCCTGTAATCCCAGCGCTTTGGGAGGGTGAGGTGAGTGGATTGCTTGAGCCCGCGGATTCGAGACCCACCTGGGCAACTTGGCGAGCCCTCATCTCTACAATAAATCAAAAATTAGCCGGTGTGGTAGTGCACGCCTGTAGTTCCAGCTACTCGGAAGGCTGAGGTGGAAGGATCGCGGAGCCCAGGAGGTCGAGGCTGCAGTGGCGGGGAGCGACCACTGCACTCCAGTCTGGGTGACAGAGTGAGACGGCAACTCAAAAAGAAAAAAGGTTTTAAGAACTATTATTTAGGGTAGATTTGTTAAAGTACTGCTTCTTTTCCTAAATATATCTGTAAAATATAAGTCAAGTAATAAATCTCTACAAAAAATAAATTTGAAGTTTTTAATGCACAAAAAGTACATCCCAGCAACAGAACAGGAATTGACTTATTAACAATGAGACTATATAAAGGAGACCCCTCCCCTCTTAGTAAATGGGAATATAGTGTAAATAGACGTGAAAAGAGGAAACACTTTAGGATAAAATGCAAACCCTAAAGTTGTATACGACATTCATATATGGCTTATTATCTCACAGCAATAATATCTTCATAATGATGTATATGACAGTTATCCTCATTGGTAAGATGTTTTTGACTCAAAAGTTAAACAAAAATGCTGAAGAGGTAGTTTTGCCAATGCAAGGTGAGAAAAAGGCTTTACCTTGCTTTGGTTATTTCTTCAGAGATATGCAATCATTCCTTTTTTTTGTTCTAATTTTCTCCTGGATCAGCCAGGAAGATAATAATGTTTTTAGAAAAAGCCAATCCAAATCCTCTAAAAACCATTTCCCCCAGAAACAACTGCTCTGAAAGTCACCTGGGAAGTTTCCGTAGTGTTCTTTTGGATAGGAAACAGATTCTGGCTGAATGGAGACCTGTTAAGATCTGGCCAGAAGTTGTACAGATTCATCTTGTTTTATCTTCAAATTCTATACATAGGCTCATGATGGTAACTTCTTCAGTGACTCAAGAATATTGACAGATAGCCTGTCATTAAAAGTCAGGGATTGCTTTATAGTTTAAAAAAAAAAAGTTGAAGTCAGAAACAAAAGTTTAAAAAATTCTGTAGCTGGCCTCTGACATGGCATGATAAATACTACAAGTAACTAGAAGAAATTCCCCATGTTTTCAGTTGTGTTTCATAAAGTCATCACATCTTAAATTCAAAGAGAGTATTGACTTCTGATAGCCAGATGCCACATGCTGCATTATCTGTGTTGGGGGAACACATGGAGTGGGGAAAGTCTGGTGATATCCAAACTCTTTGACACTGGTCATTCAATTCTATATACAAAAACTAGTTAGTCCTATCCTTACAATGAGAAATAAGCCCACATACACAAAAAAATAGTTTCAAGAAGCAACAAAACATTTGTCAATTCACAAAACTAGAACAATCATTTACAGGACAATGGTTAGGAACCACTAGAAACAAAGTGACATCATATTCATCAGGTATGACGTGTTATGCACAAGAAAGCATAAATATACAGTAAATAAGAGCTTTATATGTAGCCCCAGCAGAATATGTACATATCAGGGCTGCCGTGAAACTGAGCATGAGTTTCCGGAGCATATTCCCAGCTAAAAGCAGTTTCATCAGACTATGGTGTGAAGGCAACAGATGCTGAGAACACCATGTGGTAACATGAAGCAGAGAGCCACATACATTTATCCTTGAAAATGCACAATGTGAGAAATAAAGGTCACAAGTGAGTTGCACTTTGCCTGAGAGCATCTTCTTTCACATAAATAGGCACAAGTTTGTTCTGCAGGGGTGGTTTGCAGCCTCACACCTCTTTTGTGTCCATGGCACCAGAGACAGGTTCTCCCAGAACACACCTAGCCAAGTCACAGGCCAAGCACTGACTCCTGCCTTCAGTCTCCAGATTCAAATCAAAGCATAAATAACAGAGGACACACTTGTGGCTCTTCCTTTCACCAGGTTACTGGGAACAGAACTGGTCAGAGCAGCTCAAATCCTGCACACCAGTGTGGAGTGGAGAGTAGCTTTGTGCACTTTTGCAAAAAACAAAAACCCCCAAAAATCTACCAGGTGTGTCTTTCATTTTATTGATTAGCTCTGTCTGTAGCTAGGAAAACACTGTGTTGCTCTTGGGCTCGTTCTATAAGCTTCCTCTTCTTTTTCTTGTTCTTCTTCTCCTTTGCCTTTGGTGTTCTCTTCCCTACAAGGGGGGAAAGAGAGAGAAAAATGAGGACAAGTCAGAAAAGGCTCTTTCTCTAGGAAAGAAAACGCAAAAACATAGAGAGTTTTGCACAAAGCCCATCTGGAAAACATCACCTATGGAAAAAGCAGCCTCAAAGAGAAAATTGTTCACATTAATTTTGACGGAATAATAATAATTTACTAAATTGGATATGCTGTCTAAAACAGAGACTGATCTTCCTGTTACAGGGAACTGGCATATTTAAAAACCTCCCAGCGGCCTGATCAGTCTTTCAAATATCATCCTGCCACAAAAATTCCATTTATCCCCTCCCACTTTTAACAATGCTACCCTTTACTAGACATCTTTACATCTTTCTACTGCTCCACATGCCAGTGGGTCAAAAGAAAATAAGCATCTATCTACAGTAAATATACCAGAAGTTTCAAACTCCCCTCTCACTGCCCCATGGGGCGGAGGAAGCCTTGCTTTTAACATTATTCCCTCCGTGTTCTCCAAATGCCAATATATAAAATGACATATGTGCAATACTTTTTATTTTCTATAAAAATTCATGAGGACATCATTCATTATGTGCCTGATATAGGCTTCTTATCCAAATCCCCTGGACAAGTTGTTCTTACAACGAATGCAGAGCAAGAAGAATGCTTGTTTGTTCTGATGAACTGGTGGTAAGTGTCTTACTACCAGAAAATCACCCCAAGTTATCCTATTTCTCCTCTTTGCCTTAGCCACTAGGAAGCCCAGACCACAAGCTAAACCGTTGAGGTTTTCTTCCATCAGGAGTTTTGGATACAGTCTTTTATTTGCCTCTGCTGTATTTTACTTCTTCCATCTTGCAGTTATGATTTTATAGTCTTACTTTATAAGGTATCAACATTTCCTTGCAAGTATGTATACATAACATTTTTTAAAAATAAGGAACATAAGGCATTTGTTTTTAGTTCATTGCCCTTTTGGGGATCTAAACACATAGGAATTATGGTATTTCTAGAGCAGAAAAAGATTTAAAGAAAGTCTTATTTTACAGAAAGTAAGTCACTCTATGCATTTTTAATACAGGAAGATTTTTCCTTAATGAACAAGAAAGAATTTTGTTGGCTGTTCTTTTTCTCCTACCTGCCGTACTTCCTATTTTATCTTATAGTCTCACAAGCCTTAAATTTTCTCTTCCTGTAAGGTGTAGTTATTAGACAGTAATCACTACTATAGATAGGACATTTGTTCGTGCTCTCCATTCTTCCCACAGCCATGAAAGAAAAGCAATGTCCCAGACTTTTTCATTACAGAGGTGTGGCTTGGTTACCTTTTCAATCCAGACAATGGAGAAGTTGGCTAATGTTAAAAAAAATTTTTTTTAAAAACCCAATGGACCAGAGACTAAGGGAAGTCATGAGATTTCTAAATAAGGGAGGTATTTCTCATTTATGTTCTTTAAGATCAGAAAGAGACTGTTTTGTTTGAGGATGGAAAACAGGCTCACTCTTCGAGACCCTAGCACAGTGATTGGCACTTAGTCGATAATAAACAAATGTGAGCTGAGCAAAACTTTTATCACAAGGAAAAAAAGATTAAAAAGAATAGTTTTTAATAGGACACTATGTTAAAACAATGAGAACATGATCTCCCCCCATATTAAATTATAAAGGTCCTTGAAATTAACTTCTGGTTCTCATTAAATTCTGGCATTAATGTTATAATGGCATTTTGCCATCTTTAAACATAGTTAATCCTACCCAATGAAACCTTAGTTCGAGCCATCGTTAATCAAAGCAGCTGTAAAGTTACAACTATTTAGGAACATTATCTCTAATGATGAGACACACCTAATGAAAGCAGAGAAATGAAATACTTAACACAAAATAGCATATTTTAAAACCTTTAATTATAAGATTGTAAAGAATTTTTTCTTAGTTGTATATTTTCTTTAAACAACAAAAATCCTTAGCTTAAAAGTCATTGCTGATCACATTTTAAAAACTCATTTTCTTTATGCTTAATTGATATAAAGCCTGGAGTTTCTTTTAAAAGCAAATTGAAATTAAGTGAATGGAAAAATAAAGCTAACATTACTGGTTTTAAAAATGTGTTCTGCTAGAATAAAAATATACTGAATGTGTTATTTAAAGGAAGGCTTTCACCTTCACAATTTCAGTTCTTTGCATGCATGATAGCTGGAAGTTAAACATATACTACTTTCCCTAACAACAAATCCATGAAAAATAACTGGAAATGCTTGTTTTAAGATGGCCAATTTCATGTCATTTACCCAATATATTATTCTGATGTAATTGTCAATATTAAATGGTTTTTTGGGTTTGCTGGCTGATATGATATTGTATAATCAGGAAGTTACTCAATACTTGCATAAAACAGTTGGCATCCACCAAAAACTCAGCAATGCTTCTGAAAACTTATGTATATAAAATAATTTTTCAAATTGTACAAAATTTCCTTTGGCACTACATTATGTGGTAGCAGTTCCAACTAGCAATACTTTGAGGGTTCTAATTAAACTCTAAAGATCTTCCTCAGATGTCTCCTTCGAATGGCACCTCTTTGCTGTTGTTTGGTTGGTTGGTTTTGTTTTTGGCCAGTCCCACTTCTCACATAGGATATATTGCAAACACCAAGGAATTAAGATGGTTAGCCAAGATTTGACCACAGACAGGCCTAAATTAACTGAAAATATGTTGTGGTCTGTAGTACGTTGTTCTGACTTTAAACCCAGCTCAAAGTAATAAAAGAATAATAAAATGTAGCATAAGGTATAAAAAGGGTTTTGCTATATATTTTATCTCTCTGTTCTGAGATTTTCAAACATGAGAAAATAAATTTAATCAGAAAGATTAAAACTAACAAAAAAATAAATCCCTGTTCTTATCTATATATTTGAAATAAGATTTTTTTAGACATACAAGAGTATTGATTTCTGTTTTCACTTAATTTCTTCACATCTATGGATATGAGATTAGACTTGAATAATGACTTCTAGATTGTTGTACATTCTCCAGTGCATTCATGCTGTTATAGGAGATATTTAAAGTATGGTATCAGTCACCCAAAGAGAAATTCAATTCATAAATTTAACTTCTCCCTCTCCCTCCCTCCCTCCCTCCCTCCCTCCCTCTCTCCCTCTCTCCCTCCCTCTCTCCCTCTCTCCTTCATCACTTCCACATGGAGCAGAATGCTTTTTTAAAAGTTTTAGTTCAACAGCTTTAAGGGTATGAATGGTTTTTGGTTATGTGGAAGCACCGTACAGTGGTGAAAAAGTCTGGACTTTATGTGTACCCATCACCCCCACTAGTACACATTTTACCTAATAGGTGATTTTCCATCCTTCACCCTCTCCCCTTTCTGAGTCTCCAAAGTGCATTATAACATTCTATATGCCTTTGCAGACCCAAGCTTAGCTCCCATTTATAAGTGAGAACATGTGATGTTTGGTTTTCTGTTCTTGCGATACTTCACTTAGTATAATGGTCTTCAATTCCATCTAAGTTGCTATGACTTTAGCTTTCTTATTTTTTAGTTCATAAGAAAAGACTGGGAATATATACTGTCCAAGATTAGAAATAAAAAGTTTTAGCTTTATGAAGCGACTGTCAAACTCTAGCATATCTAACTCGAAGGCAAATTGTGCATATCTTTATTCGGAATAGTGAATTATTTTGGGTTAGACAGAATCGGGTCTACAGAGCAGATCTTTTACACCACTATTATGTGCATGCAAGAAGACTGATCCAGATATTACCATTTTTAAGGAAGGCAATGTAGCTTAGAGAAAGGCTATCTCTAGGAAGAAGGAAACCTGGTAGCTAGGCAAGGTTTTGTAAACAAGACATCTGCTAAGGCATATACAGAATGAAAATGCTAGAGTCATCTTCCACTAGAAAGTTATGAGACACCATGTGAAAAAGTCATGGTCTTAGGATGAAAGAAAGATGTGTAAAAAATCACTGATGAGACAAGATTATCCTGAAAATGAATGAGTTAGAAAGTTACTATCAAAGCCACACTCTAACCAATGTAATTACATTGACTTTCGCACATGTGGAAATGGTCCAAGAGCATAACCTATCAACTCTTCCACAGAGAAAGATGAACAATTCCTTATGGAAATACTCCTTCCATCCAGCTGTGGATTGCTGCTATTAGAATCAGAAATAGGGTAGATTATTTTGAACCAAGATATCAGACAGACTCACAAATTACATGAAGCTGTGAAAATATCAACTCTACTGCCAGTCAAATACTAACTTCATTCTTTCTTAAGCTCTCACATTCAAGGAAGATCTTCAAATGTTTTTTCCCCTCAGTAGGTTCAGGTAAGTGTCTGTATCATTGAAACAATGGTTCTTATATATCCAACAGGAAAGCAGAGAGGCTATCCAGAGTTTCCATAATGATTACTAAGGGTTTTGAGAAAGACTTTCTAAGGGTAAATACAGAGGAGAAAAACTGTTGAAAAATTTCAGTAGTTCTGGCTATAAAAAGATAAAGCTTTTATTCTCTTTATATATGTATGCAAATATACACACATAAGTTGGGAAAAGTAGCCACAACTATGACAAAACCAGGACTGATTTTCACTAAATATTGATAAGTTTGTGATGTTCTGACTTGAAACCTAGGCTGCACTGCATTATGAAATTCCCCATGGAGTCTTGAGGAGCATTTCAAGGAGATGTCATTTTTGAAAGCTACTAAAACTTAGGGACAAGAGACCTGTGTAGCCACTGACTTGGCAAATATAGTCATACTTCAGAAAATACTTTGGAAGCAGAACATAATGTTGCTTCCACATCTAAAGTCACAAGGACTGAGTTGTAGACAATAAATAGTAGTTGGGACATTTCTTTTTTTCATATGAGCAACTTGAGTTTGCCCAAAAGTGAGTAGCAACAGAGATTTTATTTAAGAGTGATTAATGATTCTCTGGAAAAATGCCAACTGGCTCCTAAAATATTTTAAAAGCTCATATAAAAATAGACAAGACCTAAACACAATCCATAAAGGAAATCAAACTAACTAATAAATATATTTAAACAATCAAAAATCTCACAATCAAAACTTCCAAATAAAATGAAATGCGGTGGCAAAAAAAAAAAAAAAAAATGAAATGCCACTGCAAAGATCTTTGAAAGTAAAAATACCTAAAGCTGGTAAGAATGTGCTGAGACAGGCATCAGAGAATGTAAAACTGATACAGCCTTTCTGAAAAGCCATCTGGCAATATATACAAAAGCATTAAAAATATTCATAACTTTTGACTCAGGTATAGGAATCTATAATCTAAGCTTGGACAAAGATTTATGCATAGAGAGATCTTTGCTATAAATCTGAAAAGAAACTGTAAAATACCACTACAATTTTTATAACCTCTTCTTTTTATGATTACTGAAGTAATAAAGCGTGTTTTTAACTATGAATTGAAGTATTTTATATCTTAAGGTCACAGCAGTTAAATTTATTTCCAGGAACACTACAACTACATGTCACTGAAACTTAACATAAATGGATATAAGAAAAGGCCTGGAATACAAACGTATTCCTACTGTGATGGTGAACAGATTCTTTTGGGGAGTGATTGGTTGTAATTGGATCTGAGATACGGAAGCTCAAGAACTACTGACCTAAAGACTTTGGACATTAAGAATGGATGGAGTTCATGAAGGTTTTTTTCATCTAGGAAGGAGTCCAAGTAGACAGATATGTTGAGCAGGACTGGGATCTACCACAGTGTGTTCTATGTAGCCTAAGATAAAAACCTTCCCATTGTCCACGACAGGCCAGAATAACACATTTATTTTAATTAACAAGTAAAAATAGCATATAGTTATGGTGTACAATGTGATGTTTTGATGTATGTATATCATGTGAAATGATTGATCAAGCTAATTCACACATCCATCACCTCATATGCTAATTTTTTGTGAGAACATTTAAAATCTACTCTCTGCAATTTTCAAGTATTGAGTTATTAATTTACATCAACTGGGGAGACATAAGTTTGGGTAAGTTGGAGAGAGTAAAAAAAATGAATCAACTGTGGTTCCTTACAGCCCAAGGTTCCCTAAGAGGCGTTTTTAGTAACATCCATCTGTTTTCTAGGAATACACCTCTTCTTATCCCTAAAAATATTTCACAGATAGATAGCTGTCTTTTGAGAGAACCAGCAACTTCTAATTCTGCAGTAAGTAGTTTTCTCTGATCACGTTTTCTCTGAGAAAAAATAAAATAAAATTGGTTTGCCTGGAGATAAACCAATAAATGTTAAAATTTTGAAAAATAATAAGCAGCTACCTAACTAAGGAGAATTTACTGAATTTCTTGAATTTCAAGTAATAACTTGGAAAATTTTCCAAAGAGTCATTTAGTCATTTCATCTTCATAAAAAAGCATGCGCTTTAAAAATCTTCACATACTCTGGGGATAACTTACTAACAGTTGTTCATCTTACAAGGCTTTTGCAGAGAGCATCAACCTTCCAAAAATAAAAAACAACTGACAGAATCGACTTCTCTAAATCGACAAACATGACAATAATTCAGAATATCAGAATTTAGAATATCTACTGCCTGCACAGATTTACACTAATTTGTAAAACCTAATTCAATAAACCAATTAAAATGGGATGCTGATGACTACATGTTACTATTCTTCTGTCTGTAAAAGTGTGCCATGTTTTTATCCTAAAAGGAATGGTATGAAGACTTCTCAATTCTTCTTACATAAGACATTTATTAGGCATAAGATCTCTTACCCATTTTATTGACAGGAAATCCTATTTTGTTTTATAATCTTGTTTCTTGTTCAAAATGATGAAAACAGACTAAAAGTTAATCCTGAAGATCACCTGGACCTTTAGGAATGAGTAACATTACCATTAAGGTTTCCTGCACATGGCATTTCATGGCCCTCATTTTATAGCCCTGAAGAAAAAAAAAGCATTGTTCTTCAAGTGTACAACATAATTTTTAAAGGGCAATAAGTTTTTCCAAAACCTCTACCAACTCACTTGAAGCAATAAAGACTAGAGCAAAGAAAGTGAGATTTGGGATTGTTTCATATAGTGTTGGTCACTTCTGGTTGATTTAAGTTAAGTTCTTAAATCTCTGGTACTCAAACAAACACAATTCAAAGACAGGATTCTATGGTGATTTTAAGATAGGTGAGAATAAACAAAAAGCGGTGATATTAAAACTATCTAAAATTATTTTCATAAATACTTTAGGTTAATTGTAAAGGACAAAGACTTTCCGGGTAGTGGAAACAAAATAATTACTACTTTAATTTGTGTGAAAAAAAAATGCATAATTCTACCACAAGGGGGCAGTAATTCACTTTTATTGTAAGCATATCCGTTAAGAATTATAGCTTTTGTTTTGGTTGTTTTTTTTTTAAATGTACAGGGGAGCTTTTGAACTCCAATTTTTTAAATGCATTTCTAAAAAAAATCCCAGCTGGAGGATTTTTTTGGTCCTTTCTAGCCACAGGTAAGCTCTCTATTTGACTAAAATGTAAATAACAAGACTCAAATGCTACACAAGAAAAAAATATAATTGCACTGCTGTTAAAGATGTTTGACAGTAAAGAGTGCTAATGAAAACAGAAAAGAAAATTAAGAAGATGACTCTAATAGTTAAGCAGCGTTTTAGGGAAAAAAAGCATTCTTCACAAATTCAGTTTGCCACTTTCTTATGGGAAAATTAACATAAGGGCCTGTTCCGAGGTAGTTTTCCTTGGATCTCCTAAGAGAATAGAGATGGAAAACAAAAACAAAAATCTTCAGTATCTTATGGTACAGAAAGCACACATAAATTTGACATCAAAGATGAAAGGAGAGATTTGGTGGTGATTTCTGGCAAGTTGCCCTCCCAGCACCACAATCCTTTGGCCACACTGGGGAGGGTGAAGAGATAGAGAGTATGCCAGACATTTGCCATGCCCTCCTCTAGTCCACTCTGCAATGTGGTTTAGAAATGAAGCTCAAAAAACCTACAATGACCTATCCAAGCTCCTGCAGCTACTTAGTGGCAGGGCTGTGCTTGGGGCAAGTTTCCATTTCTCTCTTAGATACTTTTCTAGATTTAAAAGCCACTGAATAAGGATATAGTTGTAGAGTCATTTTTCAAGAAAGGCAGAGAAGCACTGGAAGATAACTAATGTTACCTTGCTGAGTTCTATAAGGAAAGTCATTGACTTCAAACTAGTCATGAAAACCCAGTATGAACAGGTGAGTACTACTGCATAACTAACCACTTATCTGTAACTTCGATTTTCTGTAAATTTGCACTGCACTAATTCCATTGCTTATTCTTTTTTATTACTTTTTAAGCAAGATGCATTCTATAGAGTGTCCTCTACAGGAAAAGTGAGACAGTGAACAGTCCTGCTTTAAGCCATGCTCTGTAAGTGTATTATACGCCTTCTCATTTTTTGAATATGAGAAAAAATGTAAGTACTCAAGTTGTGCTGCCAGAAAGTTGTACACAACTTGCACTGAATTTATTCAGAATAAATACGATTTGCTGAAAACTATTAGGCTCATTTGGCATTTCTAAATTCAGTCAGAAAAAGCATTAGATTTTGCAGGGAAAATGATACCACTGTTTTCACTTGATTAGGAGCTATGGGATAACCAGAAAAGAATTTCAAGTTTCTCCATAGCTGACTTCACACTATAAGGGAAGGTTCCTTTTAAGATAATTCCATTAGAACTAGAGAATTTAATACCTTCTTCTTGTTCTTAAATCAATAACCATTAACTAAATTTTAAAAAGTTGTCCAAGAAATGACATTTAGGACTATCATCATATGGCAAACATTAATTTAATATGGATTCAACACAATTTCTATAGAACTTGATTCACACAGTGAAAAGGAAGTAAAGATTTTTGTATAATAGCTATATAAGAGCATGGGTTATCAGTCTAAGCCTACAGCTCACCTAAGTGGCAAGTCCTACATGAAGACAGTCAACACAAGATATGAGAGGACAAATGTTCTGCAAAGACCATGAATGTATTCCCTCCTCTATGCCTTCATAGCACTTTGAACTTGCCTCATTGTGGATATCTGCCACTATCAATTGCAATTTTGTTTGGTTGTATAACATGGTTATGGGTTTGTAAATAATTAAATATTGTGAAAAATATAATGCCAATTTAATGTGCCTGGTTAGAGTTTTCCCAACAATCAAGTTATAAATATTCACTGAGACTTACCTCAACTAAGGTATGTTGGCTAGATCTAAACACGAAATATGGCCAGGAACCAAGGCCATATGGTTTTTGTCATTCATGGTTAGAGAGAGAGAGAGAGAGAGAAACTTTCCTGTTCTTCCTTGGCTCTCACATGGCTTTTACCCTCATCTTCAGCTTTATATATGGTCTATTCAAGCTATCCTAGTCCCAAATAAACCCTGTGACCTTTTGGCTTACCTCCCTCTTATAGTAGCCTCAGCCCTCCTTATCTCAAGTACATATTCCCAAGAGTGGAACTCAGCATGACTTGGTCACTGCACAGGTTAAACTACAGAGTCATGGATGCCTGAACAACCCATGGAAGGACCACTCCTCGACCTAACCTGGAAAAGGGGATGTCACATGATACTAGACTAGGCATCTAGAAATCAAGGTTAAGAACATGGGTTTGAGGGTCAGACAGTCCCAGATTCAAAATAGAGTTCTGCTGCTTAGAACCTAGCAATCTTGGATCTGTTAATTTTCTAAACCTTCGTTTTTTCATTTCTAAACTGGTAGTAGCAGTGGTGCCTGCCTCAGCATTGCTGTGAGGAGCAAAAAATATGTATAAAATTCCAGATATTATACCTGGTACTCAAATGCTAAATAAACAATAGCACCCCATAAAGTGTCTTGTGTGTATTATTTCTAATCCTTGCAACAACCTGCAAGGTACACATTGTTTCCATTTTGCTGATGAGGAAATAGGTTTAGAAAAGTTAAGTAAATAGTTGAGAATCACATAGTTCAGCAGTGATTCAAACCAACATCTGGCAGATTCTAAAATCTGTGCTCTTTCTAGTATACTCTTTGGATCCCTGGTGCCCAGCAAAACGCTTTTGATCTCATAATCATTTAAATGGCTGCTGAACAAACAAATTAATAAGTAAATACATAGCTAGAGAAAGTCATCAACCTCCCTGCTCAATCCCACACAAAATCAGGATTCCTCTGGGCCCCATTAGCTCCCCAGTGGACCTGGCCCTACAACCCAGATTTCTTATACCAATTATTCCTGGGAATAATTTGATTAAGATAATCGAAGCCTCAGTTTCCCAGGGTCAAACAACACATTTAGCAGTTGCAACTCAGAATCCACAGTATGCCATAGCAGAACCTGAGGTTAAAAAAAAATAAAACCCAAAGTAAAAAAATACAAAACAAACAAGGTAAACAAACAGAAACATAGGATGCCTATTTTTCAGTGGAGAGTCAGAAAAGGCTTAGACCAAAAGCCAGTTCACAGGCAAGAGGTAACAGAGTCCTCCACAGAACATTCCCCCCCCCAATATAGGTTCCCTAGACATATAACCAAACCTGAAAGACCAGATTTTTTTTAAGCTTCAGAGGAGGACTCACTTAAAACTGCATGCAAGTCTAGAACATAAAGTGCTACAGAAAGGGTATGGACAGGAGACAAAGGGAGTTTTAAAAAGATAAGGAACAGGTGAGTAAGGGGACTTTAAAATAAATGGCAGCCTCCTTTCCAATTGGGCTTACAATCTACCTTCCAAACATGAAAGAAAGCAATCCTCTTTCTGCCTGGACTCCCTGTCCCTAGGATCTGTTTGTGAGTGATGGCCTAAGAAAAAGGTGAGCTGAGATGAAGCTTCCTGTGTCACACATAGTGGAAGGGTCCTTGTATTTGTGCTCTAACCGTGCCAGACTCAGTCCTCTTGTGGTCAGAGTCCAGAACCTTGTGCTCCACGGAACATCTCCATTTATTCAATGAACACATTCTATCTTGAAAAGCTGGCAAGTTGATTTGCAAAAATTCTTAACAGACAAAAAAAATTGTCACTGCAAAAATTAAAACTAGAATCAAGTTTGGGGTTTCTGCCTAACTAGGAGGCGGAGTTAAAGCTTCAAAAAGTGGAAAGATAAGGAAAGTACTTCTCAGTTCAGGTGATACAAATACCTAGACTGGCATAAGATGTTATCAGTTGGATTACAGAAGGAAGGATAAAAAAGGAAGCTTATTTCAAGTCATTTTTCTTCTTTCAGAAAAGTGTTACCTATAAGTTTCTTCCAAATGATGATCATTGCCATCATCATGCAGGTATAAGCTGTGTGCAAGGCACTAAGTGCATTACATCTGTTAACTCATTTCATATTAAAATATCCATATAAAATAGATACACTCTTTTTCCCCACCCCCTTTTTTTACTGCTAACAGTTGTACACTATACAAATTTTTACACTGCATGTGATAACTTGATAGATTCATATAATCCAACCAGGGAATTGGGATATCTATCACATTAAATATTTATCCCCAGTTTTCAGAAGAAGAAACTGAGGGTCGGAGAGATTAAGTAACCCAAAATACCACAGACTGTAAGTGGTAGAGTTGGGATTTGAACTCAGGCACTCTGGTACCAAAGTTTACCCTCTTGTCCATTATGCTTTACTTTCTCTCATTACCTTTGTGACATAATAAGCATTTCCTTGAAGGGGAGGAGAGGAATGAGGCGGTCAGGATTATCCTCTTCCCTTCCATCATAATCTCCTGCAAGTCCCATGAACTGGTCATCCCATTAACTGGCAGAATCATTAAATTCATAAAATGAAGACTGGGACCATTATTGATTTGATACAAGACCAGAATAACCAAGGGAAGATTTTCTTTGTTATTCTGACAAGACAAGGAAAGAAAATAAACATTTGCCAAAATAAATAGTCTCTATTCACAAGTAAAGACCAGACAAATGTTCTGATCACTGTATCTTTGTAATTACCCAAGATATAGCAATGGAATTTAATTAGGGGGAAATTACTTGAGTAAGAACACTAAATAACATGTTCAGCATACTTCATGATTATTAGAGACATCACATCTCTAAGGTTTAAAAAAAAAAACCACTTAGCTGCTTATCTTGAATCCTAATATCTTTGTCTGTGACTACAAAATATTAAAACAGTAGAACATGGTTCATTATCCTTTACCAACAGTCTAATATCAAATGAGATGGGTTCATTTCTCCTTGACTGAAAATGGTATTCCAGTCTCCAGAAGTATAGTAACTGTTAAACATGTAATATAAGCTAAAATTAAACAAAGCTACTACACATGTGCATACTCATATCTATGCACTTAGTATCTATAAGTTTCCCAAGTGTTGATTATTATCATGCTTCTATCAGTACGTTCTTATCAGTTTTACTGAACTCGGGTGTTAAAGCACAGCATGAGAAATCAAAAGTTTGCAAATAACATGAAAAAGTCATGAAATGTATTTAAATGAATCACAACTGAATCAAAGGTATCCAAGAGGAGATTCACATCCAAACTACCATTAATTTCAGTAAAAGACATTACCTGGAGTTTGACAAGAAAAGCTATGTAAGGAATATCCATGAGCAAAGTAACAAAAAAACTCTTCATGATCTTGGCAGAGCAGGCTCCAGGGCCTGTACTGAACCTTGAGCTATATGTGTGTCACTGAATTAAGTCTACACCTATAACAAGTGAACATCAATGGTGGAAGACACTGAAGTGGAAGACAGACAAAATTTAAGTATACCAAAAAGCAAAAGCAAAGTAATAATAATAACAAATAATAACTTAGAAGAAAACTACAGAAAATGCTTTGCCAGGAAACGAACAACAACAACAACAAAGATGTCAATGCTCACAGAATATTTAAAATTTTACCTTTTAAAAGAAGAACTATTTTCTACCTTTTACCATTTACTAATCACAAACAGAATTACAGTTATGAAGCTATAATAAAGTCATAATTATGACTTTACCTATCAGGGAAGTTAGAGACTGAATTACTGAGAACAGACATGAAAAGACTTCCTCCCTCGCCTTTTCAAAAATTAGGTAACTATCCTAACAGTAGCTTAGAAATCAGAAGACGCCGGGCTCGGTGGCTCAGCCTGTAATCCCACGCCTTTGGGAGGCTGAGGTGAGTGAATTGCCTGAGCCCGCAGGTTCGAGACCCGCCTGGGCAGCGAGACCTCATCTCTACGATAAATCAAAAAATCAGCCGGGCGTGGTAGTGCATGCCTGTAATTCTGGCTACTCGGAAGGCTGAGGCGGAAGGATCGCAGGAGCCCAGCAGGTCGAGGCTGCGGTGGCCGGGAGCAGCCACTGCACTCCAGTCTGGGCGACCGAGTGAGACTCCAACTCAAAAAAAGAAAGAAATCAGAAGACAAGGAATGAATTAAGAAACTTCTGAAAATTGCTTCTAGTTTGACTGTAATACAAAACAGATAAAATTTTTGAATGATAGATTTTAAAGAATATCAATACTTAAACATATTTTAATTGCTTTTTACTTGTGCTTTCCAACAATATCCAGGATTCAGAATGTAAATGTTTTATTAAAAATGCAATTGGCTCTAACATAAATCAAATCTTTGAAAGACAATGTAACTGTTTTAATGACTCTTCATTTAATCTTAAATTTTGGGTCACTGAAAAGTTTCAGTAGCAATGAAGTCACCGTAAAAATTACAAAGACTATGCACAATTTCTCTGAGATATGTGTGTGTGTATATTCAGATTTGCATGTGTATCTAAAATATACTCCTCCTTAGAATATAACTGGGCATATAAGTGGGAAGACAGCTTACTTCCACATAAATGTATGTGTGTTTACCTGATAACATAGAATTATATGTTTTAGGATTAAGACTGACAAGCTACAAGTTTCTTTAAAAATAAGACTAAAAATTTTGGAGAACTCATCTAAAATAAATTCTATTAAAAAAACTTCCCAAACTACATAAGCTGATTTCAACCACAAATTATATATATAATCCGTATACCCATATAAACTTAAGAAGAGTTGCAAATTTGCTATAGTAAAAGCTTTGGCTTGGAGTCATAACTAATCAATGCTACTTTTTTGCTCTGACAAAGAACATTTTGCAAATATTCAAAGTTTCAAGGAGTGCCACTACACTCCAGCCTGGGCAACAGTGAGACCCCAACTCAAAAAAAAAAGAAAAGAAAAGAAAAAGAAACACCAAAAAACTAAATCACAAAATGGTTCTAAGACATGAATCTCTAGGGAAATCTGCAACAGAGATTTTTCTTTTTTTAATGGCAATATTTGAGTCATATGCCATTTAGTTTTAAGCCATAAAGAAGAATAATTCCTGCCGGGTTCAGTGGCTCAACCTGTAATCCCACGCTTTGGGAGGCCGAGGTGAGTGAATTGACTGAGCCCGTGGGTTCAAGACCCACCTGGGCAACTTGCCGAGACCTCATCTCTACAATAAAATAAAAAAATTAACCGGGTGTGGTAGTGCACGCCTGTAGTTCCAGCTACTTGGAAGGCTGAGGCGGAAGGATCGCCGAAGCCCAGCTGGTTGAGGCTATGGTGGCCAGGAGCGTGCCACTGCACTCCAGTCTGGATGACAGAGTGAGACTTCAACTCAAAAAAAAAAAAAAAGAAGAAGAAGAAGAGACTTCCTTTAACTAAGGGTAGAGCATGACTTGACATCTCTCTCCCAGCTCTTGTATTTGTAAACAAAATATGGAAACAACCAAAAATCTGAATGAGGTAGGTTGTGTGATGGGAGGAAGAGAGGGAAGAAAGAAGGAAGGAAGAAATATGACTGCCAGGTATGAAGAGTTGGTTCTCCTTCCTTCTTAAGGATAAGATTTCAAAAGGCAAAGAAATTTGAAATGCTTAATTATTATAACTACCACTCAAACATACAGGGTCTTAGAGGATCACTTTATAAATAGCTTCTCACCTAGAAATCATTCACTGAGGTTACCAGAATGACAGGTAAATATTTTATTCACAATAGGATGTGATTTTTGAAGTTACTTGTTAGAGCTTATATATTGGTATAAAGATTCTTTGTCACTGATCCTATCCAAAGATTTTCCATAAAAGAAACACCAAGGTTGGGTGTGGTGGCTTACACCTATAATCCCAGCACTTTGGGAGGCTGAAGAGGAAGAATTGCTTAAATTCAGGAGTTTGAGACCAGCCTAGGCAACATAGATCTCATATTTACAAAAAAAAATCAAAAAATTAGTTGGGCATGGTGGCATGCATCCGTATAGTGCCAGCTACTTGGGAGGCTGAGGTGGAAGGACTGCCTGAGCTCAGGAGGTTGTGGCTATGGTGAGCCTTGATTGTGCCACTGCACTCCAACCTGGGCAACACTGAGACCCCAACTCAAAAAAAGAAAAAGAAACACCAAAAAACTAAATAACAAAATGATTCTAAAGACATGATTCTCTAGGGAAATCTGCAACAGAGGTTTTTTTTTTTTAATGGCAATATTTGAGTCATATGCCATTTAGTTTGAAGCATTGGAGGTAAAAAACAGAGCATTTGAACAAAATCCTCTTCCATATGTATTGTACATAACTCTAAGAATAACATATTTCACAATTTGAGTACATTGATTAAAATATTATCTTTTCCCACTAAAATAATGAGTGTTTCCCAATGCCAACAAGATTTTATTTTAGAGGTTGAAATTCAGCCAGTCCCCATGAAGGGTTATACGGAAGTACACTTTTATGCAGGTAAAGAGTTCCTTCCCCAAATGCCACTCTTTGGAAATTTTATATACTATCAACTGCAATTGGTACACACCTGTATATTTATGCATTCAAAATTAAGTATAATATGCTAAAAATATAAGTTAGATTAAAAATAACAAGGTAGTCATATGCCCATGTGTTTAAGCACAAAGTGGTGCAACCTATCTGCAATGCAATAGAATGGTGTACCAAACTTCTTCAAAAAGTATGTACCGCAATTAGAAGACTAACCCAAGCAAAATATTCAAAAAGCAGAAAAGGATATTAAAACAGATAGTCACAGTAAACTTATTTGTGTTAAATAAACACAGACTCAACTGAAAGTTTAAACAAAAAGTAGAGGAATTGTTTGGTGACTGACTATATTGTGTCTTAAAATAGATTATACAGTCATTAAAATTATGTCTGTAGTGACTTTTTAAAGACTAGAAAAAACATTACATATCTAAAGTAATTTCTATAAAAAAACCTTCCAGGATTATATAAACTGATTTCAATCAGCAAATTATATATATGTAATATATATATATATATACCCATACACACACACATATATACAGAGCCAAATGGATACATTTTAGAAAGGAAAAACTGTATTAAAATTGTAATACTCAATATATACCAATAACAAAAGATGAATACAAGTCAAATTTGACTTCTGCAATTATAAAAGGTGCTCAAAGTAGTTACCATCAGCATCCAGATACTTTTGATTACAGCGAAGTAAAAGAAATACATAGATAACGTCTCTTAAAATATGTATATATTTTTGATGCCCCATGTATATATGTCATATGCCTTTAGAAAAAAGAATAAAATGAGTAATTTATTTTTCAGTGGTGAGATCCTAGGTAGTGATGATTTTTCTTCTGTAAGTTTCTGTGCTGTCTACTTCTTTCTCACCTCATCTATACAATGTTATTCTTCCATAGACTGCTTAATTTCCAACAGTAATAGAGGCCAAAAGATGTAGTGTTAAGAGAAAGTAAGTATCAACTTAGATCTGTACACCCACTGTGCTATCAGTGTTGCTGGGTGTATAGATCGACAAAGTGAGACTCCAACTCCAAAAAAAAAAAAAAAAGAGTGAAGGCAGGCCAGGAATGGTGGCTCATGTCTGTAATACCAGCACTTCAGGAGATGAAGTGAGAGGAATGCCTGAATTCCGGGGTTCTAGACCAGTCTAGGCAACTTGGTAAGACATCGTCTACACAATAAACAAAAAAAATTAGTCAGGTGTGGTGGCACACGCCTGTAGTTCCAACTACTTGGAAGACTGAGGCGTTAAAATTGCCTGAGCCCAGCAGGCCAAGGATACGGCCACCACGATCATGCAACTGTATTCCTGTCTGGGCAAGAGTGAGACTCCGACTTGGAGCGGGAGGAGTGAATGCAGCGTAAGATATTTTAAGACATACAAAAATTGAATTTACTATAAACAAACCCTCACAAAGAATGTGCTTCAAGAAGGAAATTGACCACAGGAGTGGGATACAAAAAGGAATGCTGAGGGGAAGAGGGAGGAGAGGATTTGAATATATGGATTAATTTGAACAAACATTGTATGTATCAAACAATAAAATATAATATCTAATCGTAGGGTTAAACAGCAAGGTAAAACTAAGTACTGCACAAGATTAACACAGTTTCTGAAAAGAAGGAGGGCAATGGTATTAAACTCTTGGAAAATTCCTGTATTGTTTGAAAGGATGGGTGCGATTCCAATAAAAATCCTAAAAGATAATGTGTAACGCTACTGATTTTAATGTTTCTGTGAAAGATCAAAAGCCAAAATAGCCAAGACACTTTTGAATCAAATCAAGGTGAGGAACCTTGTTCCGCCAGATTTAATTTTTTATAAATGTACAGTAATTAAGACAGTATGGTATTGATAAAGGGAATGACAGACCAATTTAAAAGAATAGAGACCATATCCATGCATATGTAGAAACCTAACATGCTAGATAAGTAGAAAAAGAATAGATTATTGAATAAATCATGCTAGGATGATTCGTTATCTGAAAAGAAAGAAAATTAATTATATTCCCAGCTTGTGCCTAGCACACAAAATGTCAACTCCCAGGTGGATTTAAGGTCTAAATGTGAATACAAAAAAATTGAAAACTTTTAGTACAAAGTATAGGCAAATATAGAGGTGGAAAAATATTCTTTAAAGCTCCGTAAAAGATTAGTACATACAACTATAATAAGATAAATGTCCTTCACTCAAAAATGACAACTTTTAAAAGGATGAAAAACAAGACACAATACGTGAGAAGGTACTTGAAACATGCAAAAAAGACAAACGATTTATACAGATAATATTTTATTCAAAACTCTGTATCACTCTATGTATACAGAAGCGAAAATAAACACAAACCTAAACAACAGACTTTTTATGCATATGTAAATGTCTTCTAAAAAGATAACGACAAGAAAGGAATTACTGACAGAAAGATTAGCACAGTACTTATAAGGAGCCTCACCATATTGTGAGGAACCCCAAGCTAACCACAAGCAGAGGCTATGCAGTTAGAGGAACGCCCACCCAACACTCCACTGTCCCAGCCATGCCAGCGCAGGAGCCAAACATGAGACTGAGAAGCCTTTAAAGGGATTCACCTTCAGCAGTCAACTAATGCAACAGATGGGTGCCCACAAGTGAGAGCCTTCCACCTGCTGCCCATCAAGTCTCAGATCTGTAAAAAATGATGATAAGACTGTTGATTTTAGGTTACTAAGTTTTGTAATGTTTGCCATGCCACAATAGATCACCAGAATAGACACTATCCTACTGGGAAGACTGCCAAGGTATAGCTGAAATGCACTGCACATTCTTTGTCATAAACTCACACTCTTTAAGTGTCTTTAGTTGGTGAGTTCACATGTACCCATCATGGTAGGATTTCATTCATAAATTTGGAGTAAAACGTTTTACATGGGGTTATAATGAATACTGCAAGGGCAACAATTTAAGAAGCATGGAACACCAGTAAAGGTAACTTAGCATTAAAAAAAAATTTGGACTCTAAAACTAGAAGTCTGAGGACAGCTTGATTTTAATTTTTGTTGTCTGGATAAAAAGTACTTTTCTCATGTATGGCTTGTAGGATTTTCTCTTCATCCTTTGCATTCAAAAATTTTTTCCAGATTGTGTAGCTCCCTCTTTAACATATTGAGTTACTTGGTTCTATATTCCAGGACATGTTTAATTAAGTCATTTTACTATGATTTTTTAAAAAAGACTTTTTTAAGAGTAGTTTTACCTCACAGCAAAAATTGATCAGAAGATACAGAGATTTCCCATATACCCCACAAGGGTATTTTTCAACTCAAGTATTTTGTTGCTTATATTTATCATCTTTTCCATCATCATTTTTATGACTTTATTTTAAAAAATTCTATTCGAGTTTCCCAAGTTTTTCTTCCACATCATTATTTTGTTTTTCAAATGATTAAGTTTGCACTTGACACTCCCCACATTTTAATGTGGCTACTCTAGACATGGGTTCCCTTCAATTCCTTTTCTTACTTGACTTCCCTCTTAATTTAATAATATTGTCCCTTTATCTCCACCTATTAACTATAAAACTATCTTATGAATACTATGTCTTCCTTATATTCTTTTGGGGACAAATTTTATCCCTACATTTTTTCTGTTCTTACATATATGACATGCAACAATATTAGAAGTCTGAGCTTTGCTAAATTTTTTAATGATTTCTTATTCAACAATAATTATTCCATAAATTCATTTTTTCCTTAATGTATAAAAAGTCTGTTCACATCCAATAGATCAATTGTGGGGACTTTCCTCTTTTTCTGGCCATCTAGGTGTTGATTAAATTCCATTTTCATCTTGAGGAATGAATAGCACTCAATTTGCCAATCCTCCCACCTAATCCAATGTTTAGGAAGCTTTTCTCTATTGTGGACAATGTTGAGCCATTCCTAGCTACTTTCTGGATCTTTAAAGGGAAGTAAATTATGATCTGGCATTCACTCCGTCAGAGTTCTTTCTATCATCTCCCAGATTTTCAGTCCTTAAGGGGACCACGTTTTCCAATGTGCTACCTATGTCTTATTCCTTTGTTTTCTGGAGTATTTAATATTTGTAGGAAGAGCAATTCCAATAGACTTTAGAAAAAACAGATGAAATCAAGAGAAACATGGTTTCATAGACAGCTTATCCTTCTCATTAAGGGCATTAACTCTGAAGCCCGCCTGCCTAGATTCAAATCCAGGATCCATTCTTTAACTTCTTACTCAGAGCACACAGATAACGTTGATCATCTCTGTGCCCCTATTTCCTCATCTGAAAGTCAGGATTAATCATAGGACCTACCCTATACAACTAACTGGTAATTAAATGAGTTGATATACATATTACAATGTCTGGAACATTGTAAGTATGCACGAATTAGCTATAAATACAATTCTGCTGTTATAAAGCCGAGGCCTTGCAACAGAAGGATACTGTCTAGATTTCAGGTTCTTTGGGAGTGAAGAAAGTTATTTTCTAGCTTTCACGTAGGCACAGTCACCAGCAATATAACATAAATAACCCTCTACTTAGGTTTCCAATTCAGACTTGACAGTGTTTAATTGTCAGACCTTCCTTCTGGATTCTGGCAAAGGGTTGACTGTTGGATTTAGGCTACAATGCTGCCCCATTTGTTCTTTATACATATTGTAGGGAGAGGTCAGATAGGGTAGAGGAAGGGCAAATCCGTCCAGATAGACTTCTAAATCAGAGGCCAGTGACCATTAATCCTATATTCAAATACTTTGTACAGCTAAAGTGTGCATGACTAAGAACAACTCACAAGTCCAATTCTGTTTTGTTTACACCAGTGGCAAATGGCAAATTCTAAAAGTTCTAACGAATCAAAAACATTCAATATGTACAAAAAATTCAAAGTGCTGTTCAGGACCTTGAGGGTGTATCTTCTCTATATATCTGACTTTAAATGTACCTATATCAATCTATCCTGGAAAAAGTATCTTAGAGACACAAGAGAATACTTAAGTATTTGTAATAACCTTAAGTACCAAAGAGCTCTTGATTATTTGAACTCCAAATCCCCTTCTGTGGTTACTTAAGTACATTTTCTCTGAGAGAAAACATAGTTGGCCACCAGGTTCCATATAATCTTTATGTTCTTAAAACTTTGTTAGATCATCCTTTACCCTTTTTCAAAAGTATATAGTTAACAGATGCACTACTTAGCTGACAAAGTTTGCATAAATAATTAGTTTTATATAAACACATACTGCCTATTTTTCTTCTGAAATGTCATATTTATTTTAAACAAGAGACTTGCCAAAAGTCTTCCAAATTACACTGTGAAGACCTCTCTAGCACTGTTTCTAGCCTAACATTGGATTCCTTTTACTAAAGGTACTTAGATAATATACAATTAATGGAACTTGGAGAAACGTCATTCCAAATTTTTATGTAAGGAACATTTAAAAGAGGTGAGTTACTAAACTGGATGCTTTCCAACAATCATCTTAGTGCAGAAGAGCAATTTAGCATAGAGGTTAAGGATATGCTCTTTCTAGATTGAGCTTGGGCTTTAGCCTCAGCTCTGCCACTATAATGTTTCCAAAGTTTCAGAGCTGGTATCTTCTCTAAGCCTCAGTTTCTTATCTGTAAAATGTGAAAAATAGTAGTTCCTACCAGATGAAGTTGATGTTATGATTAAATAAGAAAATGAAGTCCAGTCCAGTTCATGGCACATAGTGCCCATACAATACACTGGCAGTAATGGTGATGGTGACAATAACAATGAAAAAGAATGTCGATGAGACCAAAAGAGCAAGAATAGACCTTCTTAGCCTGCTTTAAACCAACCACATGAAACAATCCAAGTCAGAGCCAAACCACAAGAAAGGTCAGACCACATGCCCCGACACTACTGTGAGCCCAACGCCATGGCCTCAGACTCTGCTCAGTCACACTAAGGACTGTTAGTTGCCTGACCGGTGTTGACTTCAAGTCTCTCCCCCTACCTCTGATGGATAGTAACTTCTAGTTTGGATGGGATCCATTTTATATCCTCTGACTTAAACAGCTTTGCAAAAGTAATTTTTCATTATTTTGAGAGGATAAGTAACACTACAGAAGTACTCATGTCCAACAAAGTGCGGATCATGCAACAAAAGGAAAACACCCAAAGGAAAACAAATGTGTAGAGGAGATAAATTCACTTCAGGATGGATGTTTACCAAAAAGAAATTACATCCACAGTTCTCTCAGTTGGGGACCAATGGCCAGTTATGCCCCCCGTTTAGCAGCTGAAAACCAGCCAGATCCTGTGGCTTGGCTCCCTCACAAGCTTTGAATACACGAACTTGCAGAACGGCACCCAAGTGAGCAAATAATGTGCACCCTGCTCTCAGCTGAGAATTGAGAGAGGGAGAACAGAGAAGTTTTTCAATAACTACAAGCTCAAAAAGCTTATACCGATAAATGGGTTCAGTTTCTGCTAAGGCAGAAAACATTTAATTAAGTCTTCAAAATCTCTGAAGAATACTTCAAAACAGTCTCAGCATCTGTCTGTCTGTCCCTCTCTCACCTTAGATCTATCTAGGATAGATCATAGGAAACTTAGGACATACATTTTATTGTAATAACTCCTTTTTTCCCCATGTATTCTGTCTACCCAGACAGATTTGCCACTAGGAAGAGAAATGCAAAGCACTTCTGTCTGTACTATTAAATCTGATTATTTTTAAAGAAGGCAAAGGCAAAATGTCTGCGGGAGAGGAAAAATGTTGCTGGACGGGATTACCTGGACTCCATTCAGTCCCAGTGTTCATTGAACCTATGTATCTCTTTGCCCGCCAATTTTAACCCTTCCAGCTGATTCTGATGTTCTTCTAGATTTGGGAACCACTTCTTTTTACATCAGTACCATTAAGATAGTTTTAATGGGATGAAACTATCCCATTAAGATAGTTGTATTTATATTCTTTTAAGTGGACTAACATTATCAACATCACTACCAGTTAACATTGAACAACCCATCCATGTCTCTGCCAAGTATTTCACACATATTGACCCAGGTGGCATTCATTACACCTTTTGAGACACGTATTATTTTACAAATGGGAAAACTAAGGGTTGGTGGAGTTTAAACCAAACTGCAAAATTCACAAAGCTGCTAAGTAAAGGAGCCAGGATAGGAACTCCAGAGATTTCACTCTCTAGCAATATGTTGCATTGCCTGTCTATGCAGGAACTGAAAGAGTTACAGATAAAGTAAGAGTGGAACATAGGAAACTAGATTTGGAAGAAGGTTCCAGATAAACAAAGAGGAATTAAACTTCACAAGCTCTGTTAGCCAGATCTCTGTTACTCTAATTGCAACACTTTTCCGCTGCCTCCCCTACCCATTTCTGAAGCAGCAAGGCTCCTTCAACTGCTAAGTAATGGCTGATTAATGTTGTTGGTCTGCTCATTCATCTGACCTTCATTACACCACACTGTCACTAGGATTTTTCATTATATGCAGATACATTCTGGACTACAATGTTGAATAAAAATCAACAGCGCACTAAAACTGTGTAGTCTTGGTTTTGTAATGATTTCAAAGTATGTTGTTCCAGCTCTAAAGAAGTCATCTAACTCATGAGTACTCAATAAAGCCTTATTAAATATACAGCTATGATCTCACACCTAAAGAAACTGGATTATTGTCAAAACGGCACACACACCACCCCCCAGATAGAGCAGATCCAGGCACTGAGGTTGGACCTATTACCAAATACTTGGCTTGACCACCATGTGTCATTTTTCATTCCCTGACTGTATGATATGGTTTAAATCCTTACTTAACTAATTGACCTGTAACACTATCAAGCAGAATTTTATAATCCAATTTGCTTCTCATCATTTAGGCAGCCGTTTCAACCAATCTGTGCTATTTTGTTTTAGGGCATACATAAAATCTCACATTTCTCTACCCAGGCTGGAAAAATAATATCCTTTCCTAGTGAATAAAAAAGTTTAGATTACTCCCATACAAATCCATGATATGAAATTAAGCTAATTATAAGAGACAAAATTTAAGATTTAAACTACTTTAGTAGTAATTCTTATTTATCTTGTATTAAAATGGACAACAATGGACAAGAGTTACTTTGTATAAACTAGCTCTCCTCAAATTAATGCTATTTCCTTCACAGTAAAAAAAATCATTAATATAAAGCGTGTCTTTATTCTCTAATATCCTCAAAATCATAACTTTGCAGTACTTCTGGCTCCAAGATAGCCAAAGTACAGTAGAGTCCTTGGTAATTTGAGATCTGCGGTACATGTTTGACACAAGCCTCCTTTATTCGCCTTTCAAACGCCATCGAAACTCAGGAATGTTATCACTCCATATTACTTTATGTTTGGATGTTTGGTACTCACAAATTAACTAAGTCATTTGTTTATATCAAGTCACAGAAACAAATATTGAAACCAAAATTGAAAAAGTAAAATCAAGTAAAGTAGAATAAAATTTACAGAAGTCCAGTTAAACAAACCTAGGTACTAACAACTAACATGAAACAAGCAACGAAAGTAAGTTTGAATATGCCCTGGCACCCACTCTGAACCACAGAGTGGGGAAAATCCTAGGAAAAAGTGGTTAAATAAGATGCACTTATCTAATTTTCTTTTTAATGTTCCAGCAGAGAAATTTCCACAGAGCCAGATATTAAACCTGAAGTCCAATTATGACAATCCTAAGTATTAAAAAGAGGATGCTGCATACACAAATGTAAGCTGTCCCCTGCCTGTGTGTATGGGTGAAGTGTTTAATGGACACAGGATTGGGGGTGACATAAAAAAGACTCAACACTACACCTCAGCATCTGCATCTACCACCACTTTGGTTTACTTCATTAGCAAAATATTTCAAAATTAGCTGAAGATTCAAAGTGAAGAGACCACACTAATAGAATAACCATGAGATATTTTTTAAAGACTATATCACTAGAAAATAGTTAATGCCTAGATATCTTGGTAACATAATATACATTTGTTTCAAGATAATACCTAGATGAAATAAAAGATTATAATCTTACATAATAAATATGCACTCTTACAGAGTTTTTCATAAAGAAAAAAGCCCACTCAAGAAACCACTAAAGTACTCAAGGTGAGCAAAGAGAAGAAAGAGTAGGACTAGGTAAAGAGAAGAAGAGGACAACAAGTCATCAAGGTGGTAGAATCAGGTGGAATTGGTAACCAATTAGATACAGGTAACAAGGATAATAAAGGAGTTTAGGATGCCTTCTAGATGTGACAAGTAAGGAGAGAGGTAATGCTACCTTTTAACATCAGGCATAGTAGGTCAAAAAACCCATTTGAAAGGAGAATTAGAAGTCATTTTGGATATTTTGAATTGTAAATACATGTGCACGAGTGATAACCAAGTGGAAATGTGAAGTTCAGGTGCTGAGGTAGAGAAGGAGGAAAATATAAGAAAGAAATGGTCATAAATGATCAATAGGATCCTCTTGGAGAAAGAGCTAAGGGAATACCTGGTGTAGCCCTGAAAGAAAAATGGTTTGTTTTTTCCACAGGGAAATACAAGTAGGTCTAATACTTGAATACACACAAGAAAAAAGGTAAAGAAGCTGACTTCAAATATCTGCCATTAAGCGATCACAACATTGTCTTCTGAGTAAAAATAGTCAATGCTGGGAATAACTAGTGCCAATGAGAAAGAGGTAAGAGAGATGCCAAGTAACAGGATTACCCAACTAGCCTAAGAGATCAGCTGAGATCATCAGGACATCTGTCCACACAATCTGTGATTTCTTCAACCTTAGATGAAATCTGGGTTGGAAAACTTTGAAGTACTAGGGAGAATGGGCTAAGAAACTGGCAGGAATAAATCAGTGCACACTTTTCATGCCTATTTTATGTGGGTGGCTCAAGGGGCAGTCCCTGGAGAGCCTTCTCTGTCTCTCCAAAACACCAAAGCTCTAGTCCATCTTCCTGAGCCTACCTATGTGGTTCAACCATAGAAAGGTAATCAGCCATGCTGCAGCTTTCTCCTGAACACCAGCCCCAAGGAGCTTGACTTACACATGCATACACCTCTCTGATCTGATGCTGAGTTTAAATTAATTGTGTCATTATCAGTATAGAAAATCAGATGGCATAATTTTCCCAGCACTACAACCTAGCCCATGCACATGTTGAGTCTGCTATGAAAGTAAATAAAAGATTACACAAAAGTCAACTTGTGAAAAGAAATTGGTCAAAGAGATTGCATATATACTATATGAAATATACTCATACATATATTTAAATTATTCATTCTTTCATCTACTTGAAAATGCTGGTCTTATGAAAATGCTGGTCTTAAATTTATCACCCATTTAAATATATATGTGGTTATATATGTGCATAAATATATGTATATTTATGTTTAAAAAGTGTTTTAAGTATCACATTAACAACTGTAAAAAATTGATGAAACCCATGAACAGATTTCTGAGGGAGCACGTATGCCAAGTTTTACCTCTGAGAATATTTTAAAAATTCATTCTCATAAAGCAATATTTCAAAAATAAGTTGACATGCCCTTAATTCTATTTGCCTTAGCTGGCGCCACTCAAGACCTGGAAAGCTTTGGAGACAAGAACAGAAGCTAAAACCATCCTTGTACAACACAACTTATAAATTCAGCATTTTTAGTACAACTCTGGACTCATTTCAATCCATCCAAAAATTAAAGACCTTGTACTTGGACCTGATAATTTAGTCTTAAGTATCCAACTGTGGAAAGTTCAGAGTTCCTTGTCATTATGGAAGTCTTGGACCTTCATCTTAGAAAGTAAAATAATCACAATCTTTTTATTCATTTTTTCTAAGCTTTTTTAAGGATTGTATATGCTCTTTGCCCATGATGGGCAAAGGTTACAAAGACAATTCACAAAGGAGGAAGTGCAACTGGTAAAGAAACGGAAGAGGGATCCCCCTCATTAAATATAACTGAAAACAGATGAAGTATTGTTTTTAAAAAACACCATAAAACTATGTTTTAAAATCCAAAACACAGCTCTGCAAAGGTGAGAAAAAGCTCCCAGTTTGTAGAAAGAACAATGTCAAATAGAAGTTCTTAGGAAAATCATTTTGCAGTATGAATTTATTGCCAAACGACATTCTTATCTTCCTTTACAGTAATTCTAATACTTAATCCATTATGATAAAATAATCCAAAATATATAATGTACTAAAATCTTTAACGTTTAGATATGGTTAAAAAAAAATCATAGGCTTGTATCACGCAAAGCATCTTCTCATTTTTCTAAAACAATTATACTTACATATACATTATATTTATTGTGTATTTGTGTTTTACACAGTACTTTATGTATAAAAATGTCTGGAAAGATTCAAAGTTATGTACTACTTTAAATCTTTAAGATAATAATTGTTAAACTTCTTTCAAAATATATATTAATAGTCCAAAAGTTACTTATTATGAGATAAGCATCAAAATCTGTATAATCTAAATATTTACCTTAGAATTTTATAACCTCATAACTTCCTACTGGGTCCTGGATTTTAAGAAATTTTTATTCTCCTGGGAAGATTGTCAAGATTTTGGGAACCCATAATCAGATACAGAAATTATAGAAAACTACCCAAGTCAGTGGGGATAGTAAACAAGCAGATGGGAAGGTTCATAAAACACGAAGGTTTGGGACTGATGTGCCAGGGCCACAAAACAGTGCTCTGTGAATGGTAACATGGTGCTCTTCATCCTTCATGAATAAAACATCTAAGTTTTCCTGCGTAGCAGAGGATCTAAAAATCTTTCTGGAACTTAAAGGGCTCTGTTGTCTTAGCAAGCTATCCACGGTCAGCTGAGAGAGTTGCGACACTTACGCTAATTAAATAGCTATAGGCATCCAGCAAACATTAGCTACATGCAGACACTGTGTATTCTCCTTAAACCTCACAAGCCTGCAATGTGGATTCCATAATCTGCCCCCACAGTAACAGAGAAATGTCCAAGGCTATATAGTTAATAAGTGGCAGCCCCAGGGAGACAATCTCAAACCTTTTACTCTCTGTACTCACTTGCCATTTTAATCTTTATTCCTTTGCTATTCTGCAGCCCATATTTGAAGGACAGAAAAAAATAGAAACAAATGAAGTAGATGGCCAACAGCAGAGTCCAAAATGTGGTGGTGCTGGAACAGGTTTGTATCAGCTACAGATGCCAGGTCATCAAGGAACTGTACGTAATCCACAGGAGAAACATCAAAATACCCTTGGGTGTCTAAATTGCAATTCTACACTATAACTTTTCTGTAAAGTCACTCTCATCAAGACTTTTAGTAACTGGGGGCTTCATCAGATAGATTTGATCTGTATTACAGGTAGAGTTCCCTTCAATATTTCCAGCAGACCAGTTATAAAAATACACTCTGCTCATACAAACATAGAAGGAATAGGAGTAAACGGGATAGATACAGATTTTTCTTATATGTCTGCTTAAAATCCTGAACCTGTCCACAATAGGATGCTTGAAATCAAATTGCAGTATAGTAGAGCTGTGTCAAACTCTTGAGAACATAAAAATGTAGTGTCCTTAGAGTCTAAATTCTATGTTAGAATAGATAAAACATTTAATAAAATTAGGAGCTTTATTGCCACAATAAAAACTAAAGTAAAATAAAAAACTAACAAATTGTTTTGCTACATTTTTGTCATGTATCTTATTACATCAAATATCTTGCCTGTTTATAGTTGTCTTTGTGAATTCAGAGTTTGAAAATATTCAGAAAAAAATTAAAATTAACCCAGAAATGTTCAAGCAATGTCAGCCTTGTGATAGTTTCTTATTATCCACCCTTTTCCTAGGCAAGTACTCCAGGCTTTCTCTTTAAAATACAGTATCTTAAACCTTTCATTTATGAATTCCTGCAGAATTACTCAACATATTTAAATTAAAGTTTTTCTTTTCAAAAAATGCATTCTCTCTGCCCACAACACTATCATCACACAAGGTCATTCATTAAAGTTGTAATAGCCCACCCACTTAATGCAAATAAATAAATATAATAAGACAGACCATAATTCCCTAACCCATCAACCAACTGAATTAAAAATCAAGTGGTTCACCTGATATCTCTAGCAATGTGTAAAGTTACTGGAAGCTAAACACAAAGCAAAGGTTCAGTAAAAAGGAGTCCCTCCCAAGAGGCATATAACCTCTGAGGGGACAGGGGACAGATGTGTCTATGGAACAAAATAAAATAAAAATCTGGCCAGCCAAGTTGGGAAGAAGTTTAAACACAACAAAAGATCATGTGAGCACATGTTGGTGCCAAATGTATTCTGTAAGCATTAAGAGTAAAGCATTTTGATGAACTGAGGCAGAAAGTCCTGGAATTGAAATGAAAGCCTTCTAAACATTTGTATCAGACTGCCTACTACAAATGCCACCCACATTTTGCTACAACACGGGTTAATAAATATTGCACTGTAGCAACAGAATTGAGATTTTTTTTTTCTGTTGTTGTGTTTCTAATGAAATTAAAACAAATCCTTGAATCAGCACAAATACATTTTGAACATGTCTCCAAGAGTGAAACCAGGTGTCAGAAAAGGCTGACATATCTACAAAAGGTGAGGAAAGGGATTGTGAAGAAAAGAAACATTTGTGAGCAAAAATAAAGATAATTTTTGCTTGTTATTAAATCTGGCCAAGTATAAACAAACACTTTTTTTTCCTTCCAGTTATTATTGAGTCATATGGCCACCGGCAGAAACTGTTATCACTTCATTTTCTGCAGAATGTTTCAGAAACTTGAAACCTCCCACACTTTCCCCATGTGAATACTCTGGATTTTTAAACAACCATGAAGTGTTTGCTTCCAAAATTGAATACATTTGATGGCCTGGTGGTACAGCTGATCTATCACAAACTGTTTAGCAGGGAAAATGGGAGGGGGGGATGCTGAAAAGTTGCTAGGCCAAAGGGCTCAACGATGAAAAAGTTATTAAGGGATAGTTACACAGAATGCCAGTTTAAATTAATTAACTTATAATTTACATTAAGGCTGTGTGTATTGTGCTTTTGCCTGTTTTACTGTTCAATAACTCAAAATGGAAGATATTAGCAAGAACAGAGCCTGAACTGCTGAGGGTGTAGTAATATTTCAAAATTTGTTGTCATTCTCTTTGTATTACTAACACCCTTAAAGCACCTCCTCAAGCTCTACAGAAACATGGGACAGAAGATGCCAATTAAAGCATTTTGCCCACATTCTATCAATATAAAAAGAAAAAAATATATATCTAGAAATCTCAGTTTATCATTTGCTACAAGCTTGGTAATAAATGCTTGATTTTTCTGTGGTTTTACAAATAAAATGGCTACTTTAGATAAGTGTGGTTTTTGAAACAACAGTATTTCTCCTAATAAAATTATTTTATATCATCGTTGAGCCAAAGGTAACTTTAAGAAAATCACTAATATCTACAGATCCAAACTGATGTCTTTTAAGTCAGTGGCCTCAACAGTATAGGTTGTAGCTACCCTAGAGCCTTTTGATTTTGCTATTATAATATAATCTTCAATTCTACCTACCAACAATCCGAAGATAATTCTGCTATTGCCACTGAACTGGCTAAAGAAAGAGTTTTTTCCTGAGTGGATTTCCTCTCAAATGAGTCTACTTCTTCCTGTGCTGAAGGCTAATTCTTAAGTTTTCTCAGAGGTGGTCATGTCTGCTTAGCAGATAAAGTGTTGGATTTTGCCTTAAAGGATCTCAAAATGTAAAACACCAGGTTTCATAACTCCAGCCAAGTAAAGTATGTGTGTTTTATAACAGACACTAGCCAGAAATGCAAATTATTTCTACAAAGTTCTAATCCTGTTATCAATCCCTGGAGACATACCCCCTTACCCTTCATCCCTCCCCTGGCTATGGTTCTACATTTTTATTGCGTGTTTTAAAAAAGAAAAACACTAGTAAAGCTACCCAAGATTCTGGCTTAGGAGTCCCAAGAGATGACACTGAGGTGTGGACTTGAGCGATTTTCTAATTAAAAAGTCAGATGGTCTGTTTCTTTTAGAAAAACTTCAATTCCCAGTGAATACTTTGCTCATAGCTTCTTGGCCAACAGCCATTTAGTACTGCCTCAACAAATCTCTTCCTGAGGTAGGATCTAGCAAGCAATGGAGATGCAAGATATCAAAGAAGAAACAACTTGGAAATCCGAGGAACCCTCTCTAAGTATAATTTTGAAAGAAAATCCATTTTCTTTCAAAAAAAGAAAAAAGCCACTTGAAACATTTTAACCAATAGATAAATGAGAGAAAAAACAATCAAACACACTGAACAGTTTTAGCCATTGATCAAAACACCAATCACAGATCCTCTGATAATTTTTTAGAAAGTTTTACTGTATCTCCTTTATGAATTCCTCCAACAACTGGCATCAGCAGTTTTCTGTGGCGTCTATTTTATCAGCTGTCAGCATTTGTTCTTTAATTTTAGCTGTAGCAGCTTATATACTTGTTTTAAGCCTTCAATCACTTCATCATCATAGCTCATGGTTTTTTAACATTGTATTACAATGAAAAGCCATGTATCATACCAGAAAAATGCATATTTCATCAATGTTTTTGAACAAGCCTGAGATTCATCTGGTGCTGTGACATAGGTCATAATCAGAATCAAAAAAAAGATGCTCAGAACAGAGCTGTAAGATGTCACTTTTGTACATTTTCCATCTAGAAATCTGTGGTTGCCTTACTCTAGATCAAACTGCATGAAGTCTAGGAACTTGGGCATTACAATGTCTTCTTTAGATGTTTGGTCTATATTATGATAACAAACAACAACAGTCTAATAAGTCAGTGCAAAAAATAGGTAATTATAACTAGTAGATTCTGAAGTTATTTATGTAAAGTCAATTTCTACACACTATACCTCATAAATGTACACCTTTTTAAAAATTTCACGTCTTGGGGCTTCATCTGTAAAATCCATTAAGGTAGCCCTTGCCAGACATTTACTAAAGCTATCGTGGATTACTTATAAAATAAAATGAAATTTATAACAACATAAGATTTCATTCTGATAAATGTTCATTTCTTTTGGATCTGGGCATCATTGAGACCATGAGTAAATCTAACCAGTGAAGAATTCAGCATATGTTGATCCCTTTCTGTTCATACACAGGAAGTCACTTGATTTCATAGTTAACGAAACTCAGTATTAGTGTAATTCTGATGTACTCTTCCTTTATTGAACTCTCAATAAACAATGTAGGAAAACTAAGAAATTAATTCTTTAGAGTTAGTGACTAAGTCAGGCTATGTCCAGTGAAAACTGACCAAGGAAAAAACATGCAAAGGAAAAGACATTTGAATCGGGTTATACCAAGGCTCATGTTTTTGAAGAAATGTATCTTTCTCCCAGGGCCTGCCAGCAATTATCTGCCTTCAATTAAACTGCCACCATATGTAAGAGTTTTAGAGTAGAGATGTTCTATGCTAGGCTTTGGGGGGGGTCAAAATTCTAGAGTAACTTTATAGAATCAACTCAAACCAGAAAACTAAAATAAGTAGAGAATAATCTCAAAGTGTTCAGACAGCAGCCCTGGTCTCCCCAAAAACCTCCAATGGTAGCTAGACTATGCCCATAGTTACTCTTTTTATTTTAAGTTTTAAACTTGTCTCTTTTTAAAAATTTATTTTCTTTTAAAGATGTGGCGCACAACTCAAGATTAGGTATACAAGTGATCATTGTACAGGTAAAGTTTGGACCTTTGGTTCCCACTTTGCCTGATTTGAGATCAGGTACCCTAATTAATGTTATGTGCTCCCCTTCCCCTGGCAGTTTCTGCCTACTGCCAATTTCTTTCTTATAGTATTATGGTAAATGTTCAGGGTCTGCTTATGAGTGAGAACATATGGTACTCAGTACTTTGTTTCTGTGATATTATCACTGAGTATTATAGATTCTAAAGCCACCCAAGTTGCTGCAAAGTCCATAATTTTGTTCTTCTTTATGGCTGTGCAATATTCCATCGTGTATATGTACCAATTTTTTTTTTTTTTTTTTTTTTGAGTTGGAGTCTCACTCTGTCGCCCAGGCTGGAGTACAAGGGCATGCTCATGGCCACCCCAGTGTCGACCTGCTGGGTTCAGGTGATCCTTCGCCTCAGCCTTCCAAGTAGCTGAAACGACATGCACATGCTACCATGCTATTTTTTTTTATTTATCGTAGAGACGAGGCCTCGCCAAGTTGTCCGGTATGGTCTCGAACCTGCAGACTCAGGCAATCCACTCACCGTGGCCTCCCGAAGTTCTGGGATTACAGGCTGAGCCACCGAGCCTGGCCGGTACCATTTTTTTTTATCCAGCACTACTTACAATAGCAAAAACATAGAACTAACCATGCTGCCTGGACTGCAATTACTCTTTAAGAGCAGAATCTCTCTTCCAATTTCAGACTCAGGAGAAATTTGAGTCAGAAGCCCTGTGTACAACAGAAAGTTGCTGCCCTCCTGTGTTAGGAGGGAAGAGTGTACTGGCTGAACACCTAAATGTCTTACTTCAGCCTATGTAAACAATGTGAAAACGATCTGCAATACCATGATCTAACACCCAAATCTCTTGAAATTCCAGCGTCAATGATCTAAGAGATACAATAGTATCATCACATAATTTAATTAAATAATATTTTTAGTGGGCTTAATTTTCTCTACATCATGTCAGAAATTAAGATCTAAGTTTAAGATATTGTGGCTTCCTTATGGTTCCATTTTTGTAGCCTGAAATAGCGCTAAGAAGTCAAATTTTTAAACTAAATTTTTTTCTTTGTTGATAAAATAAAATATCTTGTATTTTAAATATCAGAATTTTTTATTTTATTTATTTATTTATTTTTTGCCTCTCTTAGGAGAATACAGATAACAGGACACCAAAGTTTTTTTCTATATATTTGCTTTTTCTAGTTCTTGGGTGAGGGTAGTTTGTGCTAATAACTAATTCTTATAGTGTTGTTGTTGTTAAAGGAACAGATGCTAAAACATAAAAAAAAGTTTGAATGCATGCACAAGCTAGTTTTGAAACAAAGGTAAAAATGAACTTAAATTGTGGTTGCTTTTTATTTGTGCTTTGTTCCTTACTGGGTTTCTATCTCCAGTAGCGGACAAATGCACTAATTTTCTCAATATGGAAAATGTCAGCACTAAAGCCAAATAAAATTGGGTTTAAGATAATTACACTAGATTTCATCAAAGCAACTTGGCACTCATCAAAATTCAAACCCAGTTAGCTGATGAGATTTCATCAGGCTGCTTAAGAAGCAAGGAAATAAACAAAAGTGGAGAGACAATGAAAACAATGTGATAACTGTCAAACAAAATGCCGAGCACAACATCAAACATTTCCCTGAATGCAGTGGTGAAAATGCTAATTCTTTCCTTTCTTCCTTACTCTTTCGCACACACCGCGCGCGCGCGCGCACACACACACAAGGAGAATAAATAATCACATAATTTGAATTTTCAACTGTCTTTGATTATGCATTCATTGCAAAACACTGTGGAATAATTTGTTGCTAAATACTGAAAGTTACATAAAATAATAATTTGAGAACTAAATGATTTTTAAAATTTTAAATATAGGTGCTTAAAAGGTCACCACCCTTGTTTGAACTCCTTTGAGCAAGTTCTTAGTAAATGTAAGCTAGTATAAAAGGGTGGTTCAAACTAGGTAACTACCAATGTTATAGTTTTGCAACTAGAGGCTCACTTTGCAAGTTCTTAGTAAATGTAAGCTAGTATAAAAGGGTGGTTCAAACTAGGTAACTACCAATGTTATAGTTTTGCAACCAGAGGCTCACTTGTCATCTGCCTGGTGAAAAGATTTCACATAGTGGTTTTTGGGCTATACAGGTCTTATGTTTCTGATAAAGTAGAAGCAAACTGGTAATGGCAATATAGAGTACACTGCTTCAAACAGAACTACAGAATCTAACCAAATAACTTTTAATTTAAAGCATATTTGATGACTGTATTAAGTCAATCTGCGCGCTTAGAATTGACAATTATACCAAATAGAGGAAGATCTGAAGTGCAACAGACACTTGACATTTGAGGCAGAAATTACTGTAAATTACTCAAGCTAGCAATACTACTCTCAATATGTAAAATACACAATACTACAAGAAATCTTTGCACAGATGCAAGACAGAGGCATGTGGTTTTCTTCTACAGGCTTCAACATAAGATGAAAAGATGAGAGGCAGAGGGGGATGGGAGCCTACACAATATACATGTTATCTGTATCAACACTCAATTGCTTTTACCAGTGCATTTCATTAGAGGTTCATTTCCTTTAGAATTTTCAAGAAAAAGGTATACAAACTTAGCATTTTGGAAAACAGACTCTTCAAATCAGCCAAAGTCTCTTGTACATTTTCTATTTGTAAGTCCAAGATAATCATCATAATCAAAGACCTATTACTAATTCAAGTTTATAATTTTATTATTATTTTGGACCATTCTTTTTTTTTTTTCCCAGAGTCAGGGTCTCTATAACCCAGGCTGAAGGGCAGTGGTATGATCACAGTTCACCACAGCCTTGATCTCCTGGGATCAGACAATCTTTCCACCTAACCCTTTTGAGTAACTGGGACTGCAGGTGTGTACCACTATGCCCAGCTTTTTTTTTTAATTTTAATTTTTTGTAGAGATTAGGTCTCCTTATGTTGCCTGGGCTGGTTTCGAATTACTGGGCTCAAGAGATTCTCCTGCCTTGACTTTCCAAAGCACTGGGATTGCAGGTGTGAGCCACCATGCCCAGCCTTAGACATTCTAATAACTAGATTAAGACATATCAGTGATTCAAAGTGATCACAGAATTATATCACCAATAAGTGAGCAGAAAAGATGTAAAACTTGTGAGAATTTTCTTCTAGGGACAAGAGAAGATACTAATTGCTGAATAAAATGTTTAAGAGGCATATGAGAAATACTATTTGTAGATCCAAATGAAAGATTGCAAACTAGTTAAAGGGAGAATTTTTTTATTGGTCTATCAAAGATTCTTGTAGAGTTCATTACAAACAGAAGATATGTTATTTAGTCCATGCTAAGTTTTCATACTACTATTTTGAAAACAAACACTGTATAAATAAAAGTCTAATCACCATAGAGGCTATATACAATAACATAAAAAATCCTCATTGCACTACCCCTGAGGTATTCCCACAAGTTATTATGGGTTGAAAGACAAAAAAGCTGCATGAGAAAGAGAGCTCTAGGTTTGATGTCTAAGTAAGAACTAAGCTTGTCTTTACTGTCCACCATTACTGTGGGGAATTCACTCAGCCTCTCAGCATCCTAGTTTCCAAACAGAAAAAAAAAGAGATGCAAAGGAGAGCATCTTAAAGTTTGGTTTTATTGGAAGACATGCTCTTTTTACAAAGAAAAACTCATGCACGTAGAATCCCTAAAATATAAAAAAGGAAGACGAAATCTAGTGTTCAACCCAGGTGAGAGCCTAGATCCCTACCTGTTAATCCTCTCCTCAAGTCCTTAGAAAAACCCATATACCATGATATCCTGCATAGAATCTAGGTTTAATACTGAATCTAGGCCTACAGTTTCCTTCCCTTCTAAAAAATCCCACTTCTTTCCTTAAGATTTAATTACTGACATGTTAACGGATGTTAAAATTTTAATTTCCAAAGCAAAAAACATCTTTCAGAACAGACAGAAAGGCATTGCACATTACTGAATTTGTTACACCTCTGTACCCACTTTTCTAACTTAAGGTTCATTTCATTCCAATGATGTGGGTAGCTCATTTACTTGTTATAAACTTTGTATTATGTGTTATACTAATGATTTAACTTCTTACCAAACAGTCACATAGTCAAGCTTAAAGTTTGTAATCACCACCACAGATAGACACAGACTTCCTCTTCCCTGTGATCATTCTCCAGTTAACGTCAAATTCTCCCAGCAATGGCCAATCCATGAGATGCAATTTGGTAACCAACTCTTATAGATTTTCAATTATCTCCTGAGTTCGTTCCTTCTCCTTATGTCTACTCTTTCTGCCTAAATTTTTGTCCTTTTCCTCCCTTACACAAGCATTGTTTCAACAAATTATCAATGTTTGTATAAATGTTAGGTTATAAACATCCTTTTTTCATACTTTTGTTCAATCTTCTCTATCACCCTCTACTCCTTTTCATTTACTCATCCTCCCATAATTCCAGGTCTGCATCCTGAAGTCTCACCTCCTCAGTCACCATTAACTTGCCCTATTCATTTTATAGCCTTCATACCTGTAAACATTTGAGTTTTGTTTGCTTTGTACTACCTACCCCTATGCTAATTTGGGTACTCAGTGACTGTTCCCACCATTTTGAGAATGTAATGTGTTTCACCTCTGTACTTACTTTTCTGACTTTAGGCTCATTGCATGCCAATGACGTGAGTTGCTCACTTGTTATAAATGCTGTATCACATGTTATACCCATGCTTTAACTTCTTACTGAATATTCACATACTCCGGCTTAAAATTTGTAAATGAGTTACTAGATGACACTGAAGGAGCGAAATGAGATTGCCTTTTCATATGCTGACACATCTGTTACCTGCAATGTAAATTAACTTTTCCTCCCTCTGTCTAACAAAAGTTATAGTAATATGCTAGGTAAAGATAATTAAAAGGCTTCACGTAGAGACAATAGTCATGAAGATGCATGGGCATTTGAGACATGGCACTAGATGGGTGGTTATTAAAAACATAACTCACACTTTCTAATATTTCACCCTATGCAAGACATGAAAGATGTCATTTAATCTTCATAGCAATCCCACGAAGAAAGTGTTTGTTATTATCCCCATAACACAGATGCTGGCATGGAAGCTTACAGGGATTAAGTAAACTTCTTTAGGTTGCACACTTTTAGGAGGTTGAGTAACGATTTGAGTCCAGCTATGTATGAATGTAAGGAAGAGATTCAAAACTAGGGCTTAGAGCCTAGGTAACTGGAAATCTAATGATGCCTTTGGGAAGAATGACCACCCCAGTAGAAATGGGCTTTGAAAGGATAGTGAGTTATGCTTTAACTACACTTAGTTGTGCATGGTGGGCAGGATATGTAGGGAGAGATGCCCACCAACAGATGAATCCATGGAACTGGGGCTGAGAAAGAAGATTCATGTCTGAATGAAAGTTGTAGCCATGAGGTCAGCTGAAATCAAAGAAAGAAGAAGCAAGAGTAAGTCAGCTATGAGAAAGATGAAAAATACTGCATCATTTACACCAGGAACACAACGAAATGCAACAGAATAATAAGACAAACTCCCTTCTTTGCATACAAGCTGCTTTACTATTCATAACAATCCTGTGTTATGTCCTCCCCATTTCATACATGGCTAAGCTTTGGGAAATTAGGTAACGTGATGACATTTAACCCATAAGTGCCAAAACCAACATATACCAAATTTAAAACTCCATTTAAATTTTCATTTGGTTTTTTTCCAACATAAAAACTTCCATCATCACTGAAGGTGTAAAACAGAATCTAGAGGACTATTTGTCAAAGATGTTCATGTGTGTTGGAGCCTCAAGGAGAAGGCAGCAGGATGATCATGAGCACAACAAGGTAAAGAATTAGAATTAGTGAGGAACAAATACAGGATACATTGCTTCCCACTCCATACCACAAACTCTGAAAATTGATTAACTGTATGTTTGTTTGTTTTTTCCTGAACTCAGCACTTAACTCAGAATCCTTCTCAACCCAATGTTCCAGCCAGCTGCTAGAAACCGACATGCTAGATAAATCCATCCTAGAGTATACAATTGAAACTGGGCCTTGTAGGAACATTTCCGTACTTGACCTGAATAATATTTGATTTGTGTACATGAAATTTTCAGAGCACTCCAATTAGAAGGATAACATGGCTAGAAAATAAGAAATAACACATCCAGGGTAAATGGCAAATAAAAGTAATAGTTGAAACAAATATAGTTCACTTACAGTGAAAGCAAAAATGTGCCTAGATTTAGAAAAAGAAAAGAAAAAATGGCAAAAATGCAAACTAGGGAATGGCCTGGCTTTGAAAGTTGGCAGAGAGATACAGGGGTCACAGCAGAAAGTAAGCCAAGTCAAAATCCTACACTGTTTAGAGAAGCAAGCATAACCGAAAAATGCATAAACATCAGAACCTAGAAATTCTTCTCTGGTAATTCTCCCTTTAAACTCAGACTCTGCTCACAACTCTACTCCAAAACTGAGATATACAGTTGATCCTCTCCCTTATACCTTACCAACACAACATTCAGTCACTTCCATCTTCAGTCAGCTTTCTATGAAAATATCACCACACGCAAAAGTCTCCTGTGGTTTCCCATGGTGTACAAGGCACAATTCTGTTTTCTCCATGAACATACTTCACGGCCAGAATACTTTTTGGTATAAGCATCTATGACAGCTATTCACAAACACAGAGCTTCCACCAAGTTCATTTGCTCAAACTTATTTGGGTGCATGAAGCACATTTTAGTATCTACATCTTTCTTCACAAAGTTCTCTCTGTTTAAAATGATCTCCTTTTTTAAACATGGTTTCTACCCATGTCTCCTAAGGTAACTTAAGTTTTGCTCTTCAGAAAATATTTTCTGACCACAACAGTTATTTTCCTCTATTTTCTATGCTTTTCTATTATATCAGAGCCTGCAACAATACTTACTTGACATTTAAAAATTCAATTTTGCTTCTCTGCTTATTTCATAATGTGCATTTTCTTCTTCCCTTAACTTGATTATACAGTAAATTCTTGTTTGTACCATTCCCCCTTCCCACTTCCCCCATTTCTTTAGAACATAGGAAGTAATGGATGTTTGAACAATCAATCTGATGAACTTACAGACATAGGAATACAAAAATCATGGATTGCTTAGAATTCCAGCTCCAACACCGAATTATCTTAGGGAATCAGGTTCAGAAGAGAAATGAGAAGGTAACTTGTAACATACTTTAATAAAGTCAATTCAACTCAGTAAGCATTTACTCAAATCCACTTGGTTCTCTCATAACAAGTAGTTTTGACACAGATTAAGATGATCAAAGGCCAGTCTTGGAGAAGAAACAAAAATCACAAAACATTATCTAAAATATCAATGCAGGGCTTGAAATAATCACCAGAAATAACTCTGCATCTAAATATGTAACTTCTGCTTTTATTTAAGAATATCTTACTATCTAGAAAAGACATCATGCTTATTGACAAGTTTGAAGAATAATTGCCCCCAACAAGACAACAGATCGTTACATTTTCTAGATTTCCTAAATAGTATGAAGTTCCAAATGCATTCAATATTCACTAAAAGAACTTACTGGATGGTTTGGGTATGGCATCTCATGCGTGTAATCCCAGCACTTTGGGAGACCAAGGCAGGAGGATCGCTTGAGCCCAGGAGTTTGAGTCCAGCCCAGGCAACAGAGTGAGACCTTGTCTCTATTAAAAATAACAATAATAATAAATCAGCTGTGTGTGGTGGCACACATCTACAGTCGTAGCTACTTGGAAGACTGGGGCAGGAAGATCACTTGAACCAGGAATTTGAGGCTGCAGTAAGCTGTAATTGGGCCACTGTACTCTGGTCTGAGTGACAGAGTGACACCCTGAATCAAAAAGCAAAAGAGAATCTTCTGAATGATTCTAGTCAAAAGTAACAAATAAGCCAAAAAGGTCTTGATTCTGTATTCCTCATGGCTCTATTGAGTCATGTTCAAAGTTACACCTTCAGCTCCCATCCAGGAATAAACACCAAACCATCTTTGGCCTTCTGGAAACAGGAATATGATGTGAATGTTGTTAAGGATGCTGTCACCATACTACCTATTGCCCTGGAGGTGAGTCCTCATTTGAGCAATCTGTTTCATATTGCAGAAATCTATTTAGTGTTTGTCTCCCTACAAAGTTAGAATATTTTCTTTTTTATAAGAAGTATCATTAATTTCAATTATATGATGTAAGTCCTACCTCCCCCCACACATATACATTCCTTAATATGTCTGAAATTGGAATGAGTATTTATATGTGTGTATAAATGCAGTGTGTGCACAGTACAAGTATATATGTATATTTGTATGTACATATGTGATTTTTTTCCCTCCAAAAGACGTTGATATTGTATTTTATAATTAACCATTCATTTTAAATTAAGATTAAAAAGGATCATATCTACTTTTTCTCTTTGGTGGCAAACCTAAAGTCAAATTTTTAGCTCAATTAATTCAATCAACATAAATTCATGCAGCCTATTTTATAGGTCTTGAGCTCTTATTCTAATTTGGATTTTTCCCAGTTCTGATCTATTACATTTTTTGTTTTGTCTATGCTATTATATATCTTTTTACATTAAATTATCACTAAGTTTTTTGACTAATGAACAGGATAGAAGGGACAACATTAATTGTTAAATGTCTCTTGATAAGTTCAAATATTTTAGTCTTAGTTTCCAAATTACAAAATAATATTAATGCAAAGAAATATCAGATCCAAGTATCACATAAATAGGTCACTTGTAAAGCAAAATCCACTGCCTTTACATTTTTAGGTCAAATAAATGAAAAAAGTGTTTGCCACCTCTCTGGTACACAAACTAATTTTATCATCTTAAATACTTCTATATGATGACAACGTGAATCATGCTGGAATTTTAGTAAAACTCTGTCATTCTTTCCACTAAAATGTTTCTTTCTGTCTTCTGATACTGGAGGACAGCCACAAGTGCAGCTCTAGATCAATCTAGTAGCTAGAGAAGTATTGCAGGAAACCTCAGTGAGCAAACCGCCTGTTCTCTTTATATCAACACCCTGCAATGATCCCAGAGAGGCATCTGATGAGAAGAATAAGTTGTTCTAAGAAACCATTAGGGGGTTTATACTTAAGACTTTCTTATCTTATAAGGGGGGAAAGTCTCCTATAAGGAGGGGAGAAATCTACTACGGACACCATGTGTGTCCTATTAAAGTAGTTTTTATTTTGGAGTGTTATAAAAATTGTTTTATATACTTTACATTAAGATCAGAGAAGCTTAATGCTGTGTAAAATTCATAAAAGAAATGTTCCTTTGGAATTTTCCTGTCTTTGCCTTGTGTCACAAAGAAATTTGGGTGTTCAGTGGCATATGTAGTTGAGAAATTCTTTTTACAAGTGCCCATAAAAAGAGACTAGTACATGCTGCCCCAAACTATAATGAAATGGGGCTAAGTAGAGTCCAGATGGGAAGCTGTGGAGAATGGCACAAAGGTGAGGCTCCTCTCACTAGCTCACTACCCCTGGTCCCCTCTGGCACGCAAGACTGGCACTAGGATAGACTCCAAGTAAAACTGGGAAAAGGAGCTGTCTTATATCCCCAGTCTCCATATTCTGAGGGCTTTGCACCCCTTAGATGTTTATGTCCATGTCCATATCTATGCCCAAGACTATACTTAATTTGGTGCCTACTTTTTTGCTCCCCCATTTCCTTAGACCCTTACCCTCCAAAATGGGAGAATTAGTAAATTTGAAAAAAGATTGCCTGAAAAGAAAAAAAAAATTACTACCACCAACAACAGGTTTCAAGGGTTATCCTCTGCCCACTTTCCAGGAAACAAGCAAAAAAAAAAAAAATTTTTTTTTTAATTTTTATTTTGGGGATGGGATGGGGAGAGAAAGAGGATACTTCCCAAGATACTGTTAAGAACTCTGAAGCAGGAATTTCAGATACTTTAGCTCCTGAGAGAAGTGTTTAGAGGCAGGTGGATCTTTGTTAAATGTCAACTTTATATAACCACTATACGTTAGCATTGAAGAAAGTGGCTGCTTATGGATTCCTAGTTTATAATCACTAAAAAAATATTACAGTTAGTTTCTACATATCCAGAGTACTGGGAAAATAGGATAATTTGCTTAATTTAAAATGACTACTACAAATCACTGATTTTTTCAAAGAAACATAAGATTTTTTAGCATAGCACACAGAAGGGCAACAAGAATTTTACTGCAGACACTATCTTCTTCATATAAAAATTTGAATATTGATATTCCCAACAAACTCTAAAAGAAAGAGGTTCTGTCTTATACTCTCTCTTCCAAACTACTCTTGTGGTTGGCATATGTAAAGCAGATGATATAAATTGCAATTCAAATGTAAACAAAATGTAAAGAAATAAAGAACATATGTCCAAAGCCTATTTTCTTGACCTTATCCTACTGAAAATGTGCTTATTTCCTGCTCTCAGGTTAACCCATCACAATCTACAACCATCTTTAGTTAAATTGTCTAATACCTAGTCCACATGTTGCTGTCAGTTTACATACAGAAAACATAGATTAGAAAGGTCTTATTACTGTTACCTTTTAAAAAGTAGATGTTTCCAGAGATTAAGGTTCTAAGTTGCTAATTAATAGTTTGTTTTGTTTCCTATCAAGTTAAGAGCCATTTAAAAAAAATAGATAATGATCAGGTAATGTCTCATACGAGTATTTTTAAATTGAAATGGTATGCAGATTTCACTTTTAAATTTTAGCACAGTACTAAGAACATGTAAAGTTTAAGAACTGCTATATGATTACTTAAAACAGCACTACAGTGAGTTGAAGTATCCATGAGCAAAAGAGGTAGAAAGCTAACCCAGCATATATCAAAGTATCACCTGAACTGCTAAAGAGTCTGATTGTTGAAATGCTTTTAAAAGCCACACTGGCCGGGCTCGGTGGCTCAGCCTGTAATCCCGCACCTTTGGGAGGCCGAGGTGAGTGGATTGCCTGAGCCCGCGGGTTCGAGACCCAGCTGGGCAGCGAGACCTCATCTCTACAATAAATCAAAAAAAATCAGCTGGGCGTGGTAGCACGCGCCTGTAATTCCGGCTACTCGGAAGGCTGAGGCGGAAGGATCGCCGGAGCCCAGCAGGTCGAGGCTGCGGTGGCCGGGAGCGGCCACTGCACTCCAGTCTGGGCGACAGAGTGAGACTCCAACTCAAAAAAAAAAAGAAAAAGCCACACTGGGCACAGAGTCATCAATGTGGGAACGGGTCTCAGATTATCCAGGACTTCTGTGTAGGCCAAGGAGCAACCAGTCAGAGATGACCGGGTGTGGCTTCACATAAGGCAGTCTCCTCTAGAGGGTTGAGTTTGAAAGACCAAGGATGGAAGGAACAATCTTGAAGCCAGTTTTCCCCCTACAAACTGAGGACCAATGACTCTAAAAATTAAATGAGAAAAGGGCCTTAACAGGGGCAGCTGTGGGCATGATGGCTCACACCTAAAGTCCCATCTTCTCAGGAGGCTGAGACAGAAGGATCACCTGAGCAAAGTTGGTCGCGGCTGCAGTGAGTTGTGACTGTGCCACTGCCTTCCAGCCTAGGGGACAGAATGAGGCCCCAACTCAAAAATAAATAAATAGGGGCAGCTGTATAAAACCAAAGTCGCCAACTCAATGTTGGCACTTACACAATTACCTTTGGGTACCTCTCACTAGTTAGCTATTTCAAGTTGGAAGATGTCAGAAAGAGGTAATAATAGAAGGTATTATATTTTAAAAACTGCTTGTAGAGCAAAAGTAAAATTATATTTCTACATGGAGGGGGAAATAGTTAAAACTTGGGTATTTGTCTTTGATTTTTATCATAAGGGCCAAGGAAAAAGCACAGGAAAAGTTAAATTTCCTAAACAGCAAGATAGTGGTCTAACTCTTGGTCTACTACTATTAACTTATGTGTCATCTTAGACGAGAGCAAGCTTCCCTGGAGCTCAATTTCTTCCTCTTTGTTAAATATAATGGGAGAAACAAGGATATTCACCAAAAAAGAAGTTCTCCTTAGAGCTTCCAAATATCTCCTTTATTCAAATCTCTTATCAAATGTAAGTTACTCATTTTTCCTGAACATCCTACATGAAATAGTATACCTTCAACCCATTCACCAGCCCCCATCCTATTTTTCTGCACAGTCCTAGTCTCCACACGAACTTATATATATTCATCCGTTTACTTCTTTATTGCAGTTATTCCCACCAGAAAAAGCTCTACTGATTCTTCAAGTAATCCCATGTCTAGAACAATGATTGGCACTATAGCGTGTTTGACAAACATCTGATAGAATAAATGAACAAAATTAGTTGTCATGAGATTTGACAAAATAGCGAAGAGTCTCATACAGGTAGTACAGAATATTACAGGTTGAGGTCATGATTTTGGCCAATCCTGTGAAAGATAGATTACAGCCACCTACAGATGACATGCTTTCCTGCACAAGACCATTCTCCATTATCGTATCTTGGCTCTTCTATTTATCATTTAAATATATGATAATAGCATGTTTATCTTTTTCTATTATGATATTGCCTAATATGCAACATGGCCCAGACTTGAAATTTTTCCCATTTAGAGTTTCAGGTTTTATATAAACAGAATAAAGTAGTCTCAACAGGATTAACATTATTAATTAGCACACTCAGGGAGGGGGAAAGGGGCAGAGACAATTATACTTGCAATTAGTAGTTTTTTGTTTTAAGTAGTTCATTCTTTTCACTTGTTTCATACACTAACTGTCCAATTTTTTTTCTCTCACTCATTGTCTATCTTTCTATTTTTTTAAGGGTTTTCATGCTCCCTCCCCCCCTTCTCTTATTTTCCTGAGTTCTGCTATATTGGTAGCTACACTACTGCAGCTCATATGCAGATTTTTAAAAAATCTTGCTTAGTCTTTGAGGACTGACTACCAAAGCAGTGTCCTTCCTAAAGTAGGCAAGTGGAAGCTGCCAGACGTAAAAGGTTTAGAAAATGCACAGGGCAGCTACTGGAAAAGTGTTCAGACTCTTGGTCATGAGACAAGGCTCTTGAGCCTACACGTCTCTTCCTCACCTCTCACATGATAACCACAGAACTTACCTGCATCTTTTGGCAATTAAACCTAGAATCATCAGATTTTAGAACTAGACAGGACCTCAGAGATCACCTGCCCCAAGACCCTCCATTTTACAAATGAGGAAATTGAGGCCAAGAGAGGTTAAGTGACTTGCCAGGGGTCACCAAATTAATGAGTTGACAGGATGTAGAGACCCAGATACCTGATCTTCCAGACCAGGTCTCTGAAGAATGAATGTTGGAAAAGTTCAAGAAACAAGTTATGTCGTCAAAAATGAATGAAAAGATAACTGATCTAAAGGACAAGTTTGGGAATGAACCCTGAGTACTTCAAGTGTAAATCAATCCCCTACTAAAGATATTTCCAGATATTTATTTTCTTAAAAGCAATTAAGTATATGACAGTTAAGGAAAAACTAGGCTAGAGCATTACACTGTTTTGTTTAAACTCTTACAACCATTTATGTTCTCATATTTAATAGCTTTCAGTGTAATATCTTATACACTGAGTGACTATTCCATTACACTGACCTCTAACTCATGACTTTCAGTAATCAAAAGCAGCTGATTTTAATATGCCGCTGCTTGAGTGTGAAGAGGTTGAGGCTGCTTTTGTGTGCAATCAGGTTAAGATTGGCTCCAAAAGGAGAAAAATCCATACATATGTTGAAAAGATCTAAAAAATGCCTGTATTCCCAACCTGATTACGACTTACATTTTTGCATGGTTTGTCAAAGCAGATCACTGAAATCAAATCAAGATGTAAAATGGGATAAAGTAGTTTTCTCCTCCATTCTTCCATTAATCACCATGACCTACTGAAGAAAGGAACTTTTCCCTCCCTCTCACCTGAGGCAAGGTGGGATACTCCACTGGAAGTTATGCCAATTTTTATCAATTGCTTCTCAAGTTACAAAGCCAATTTTCTAGTTTTCATTTCCTACATTTGTAAATAGAAGCTAATTTACTGCAGAATAATTTGTCATTTCTATCAACAACTAACTATATTTTAATTCCCTTTTAATAAAACAATAAAATATTTCAATATAACTTTGAAAACCTGCCTAAAGTAAAGGTTATATAAAAATTAATTCTATTAAACTGAAAATGTAGGTACAGGGAATAGCTAGTCTTTTCTATTAAATAAAACTTAGTAAAACCTAAATATGAATTCAAGTCTATTACTGGTTTACTTGTCAAAAAGAGGGTATTAGCAGATCACAGATAAGCATTTCTTTAGCATAAATTTCAATTGCAATGTCAGTTTATATCCCATTAAGATAGTATACTGTTGTTGGTAGCATAAAAGATACAAATGCAATTGACATATGGTTAACAATCTAGCTGTTATCTAGAAAATTCTCAAGCAAGACTGGGACTGGGTCAAAATAAAAAGTTTTGGAGGGGTGGAAAATGTTTTGACGTGTTGGCTCTTGTTACACATAAGCATGTTTGTTATAGGAGCATTTCCAGTTTAATTTTTGCTATTAGTGTAAACCACAATTGGGGGACCATGATGCTGGAGAAGGAATGGGGGAGGGGCTAGTTATATAAACAATATACAACAAAGAAAGCCTTTATTTCCAATACCTGAATACATCAGGTTTGTTTTTAGGCAGAAGGTTGCAGGTTAAATGCTCTCAGCTATCCAAGAAGTGGCTTATTAGTTTTGTAAGAAAATATTTTCTTATATTTTGACTGAAAAATACCCAGTTTAAGTGAACAAAACCATCCTTGTTAGCGAAAAGCAGACCCAAAAAAAGCTTTTTTTCAAAGACCCAGTAAGGAAAAGCAAAACTAATTCAAGAGGAAAAGCTGCTTTCCTAATAGTAGCTTCTGAACCTGGATCTAATAGTTCTCAAAGGCCAGCTGGAGTCTTCAAGTCTTAAAAGTTTTGTCTTTCTCCATGGATCATAGACATTTTCGATGAGGCAGCATGCTACAGATATAAACCCATTTTAAGCAGAGATATATTCTCTTTCTGGGCTATAGTCATGAAGCTGAAAACCTATGTACCCACAGAAAGAATGAAGGTAAACAAACGCTACGATTCTTTCATAGGGCAGTCTTCCAAACACAACTTTCCTCTTTTGCTTTTCTATTTTGTGCATTAGAAAATCCCAACTTCATCTCTGGCAGTGGAGCATCTGCTAATGATACAGTAAATGACAACCAGTGATTACTGCTGTTAAGTGGCAGCATGGTGACAATGCTAAGAACTGCATCTTGACATACCGATTCAGCTGCAGGCAGCACCTTAGCTACAGACTCTTCTAATTTCTAAATGGGCCTAATCCTGTTATTACAGAATAATTACTATCAACCAGCTCAATTACTATACAGACTTGAATAAACACACACATACTAGTAGCTGTTTTCTACAAACTATTATCAAAACAAAGAGAAACAGCTAATCGTGGTGACATTAAGCCCACGTTTATCCCTCCCAGTGTTTGGGCAAGTTTATTTTAAGTTGTCACCTTCAACTAGGAACAATGCAGATGACTTTACAGATCCCACAAATCTTTCTAATCTAAATTCTTCTCAATCAAAAGTCAGCGGTTCCCTCAAGTGACATCTGCCAAGTCCCAATTTTATAAGAACCCACTTGTACAGTATATTTGCAAAAATAATTTTTAAAAAATTGGAAGCGCCGGGCTCGGTGGCTTAGCCTGTAATCCTGCGCCTTTGGGAGGCTGAGGTGAGTGGATTGCCTGAGCCCGCGGGTTCGAGACCCTCCTGGGCAGGCGAGACCTCATCTCTACAATAAATCAAAAAATTAGCCAGGCGTGGTAGCGCTCGCCTGTAGTTCCAGCTACTTGGAAGGTTGAGGCGGAAGGATCGCTGGAACCCAGCAGGTCGAGGCTGCAGTGGCCGGGAGCGGCCACTGAACTCCAGTCTGGGCGACAGAGTGAGACTCCGACTCAAAAAAAAAAAAAAAAATTGGAAGCTTGTTTCTAATATACTCTTCTAAATTATTTTTAAGGTACCATGAAAGTGAAATATTCACTTTATATTCTTTACAACCTAAGCATTTGTTTCTAAATGAGTACAACAGAATTTTACCCCCTCACTGATGTCATCATCAGGTTTCCTTCATAGATAAATAATTTTTGTTGGGAGGGAAAATGGTTAGGAAGAAGAAGGTTTCAGAACGCACACAATACACAGTAGGGATGATATTCAAACCTACCTCCTGGACAGTGCCTCATAGCCATCTTACATCTCCTGGATTCAGCAATGGTTGGACAGGGTATTGTGTCTTTTGCTGGCTTTTTAACAATCTGTCGTGTTCTTGTCTCCAGACCCCATTTAAATCCACACGTGCGATTATTTCTGCTACAAGTTCCCCATTCACTCCAATGACCAACTTCACATCCTTCTAACAAAGATTAGAAAAAACACACACACAAATAGATAACAATTTGGTATTTATTTACTCCATGGTTATCAAATTTATTACAGTGTTTCTCTATTCCTCCCATTTAGACACCAAACATTTTTTAACCAAAAATTAATTGGTACAGCATACAAACACCTTACTGGTCTTTTGGGAACTTTAATTATTTGAACCATAGGATATTTGTATCTATAACAAACAAATGCCACATAAGTAATTAAAAGTGGCTATTTATCACATCTTTGTTTTTTGAAGGATGTTACTAGCCAGTTCTAATGACCCTGCAATGTATGATATTTAAAAGATTCAAAAGCTAAAGCCTAAAGTAGAAAATACGACTTCATACTATGACAGAAAAGAAAATTTTTCAGGTTAATTCTTCATTCCCTTCCCCAGTCCACAGGTGTGTTTTATTTTGGAAGTACTGGTGAAAAAGACGGGGAGCTTGTTTTGCATTTTCTGATTAGCTTTATTTTTTCAACAGGTGTCTGGAAACCACAGTACAGTAAGGCCCCTACATACAAACAAGTTCCATTCCTAGCGCACATTCGTAAGTTCAATTTGCTCATAAGTTCAACAAAGTTAGCCTAGGTATGCAACTAACACAATCAGCTATATAGTACTGTATTCTAAGAGGTTTATAATCCTTTTTACACAATAGCACATAAAAACAAACTACTGTACAGTAAAGTACACAAAAGCACAATTTCTTGTAGAAGATGCACACGTGTGACAATGTATTCCAGACACAGCACCTATGATTGAATATGTGAATGCACATTCAAATATTTGTTTGCAACTTGAAGGTTTGTAGGAAACTTACTGTATGTATTTTTTTATTCCCTCTAATGCTGTTGTACATTACTAGAGTTTGAAAGTAAATAAACATACCAGATATTTGAAAATGTCTGTTTGGGCTGGACTCGGTGGCTCAGCCTGTAATACCAGCACTTTGGGAGACTGAGGCAAGTGGATTGCCTGAGCCCGCAGGTTTGAGACCAGTCTGAGCAACTTGGCGAGGCCTCGTCTCTACAATAAATCAAAAACTAGCTGGGCATGGTAGCGTGCGCCTGTAGCTCAAACTACTTGGAAGACTGAGGCGGAAGGATCGCCAGAGCCTGGCAGCTCAAGGCTGCGGCGGCCAGGAGTGTGCCACTGTACTCCAGTATGGGTGATGGAGTGAGACTCCAATTCAAAAAAAAAAAAAGAAAAGAAAATCCTGTTTGCCTAGATATGTGAAAGCTTTTAGCATCCTTTTCTGTAAGTTCATATAGTGGAAAAGTAGGCTATCCTCCCAAGCCCTGTGGAGGTGGAGGAGGCAATAAAAGGATAAAGACATACAAAGCTAAACTTCCTCATCAATTTCAACATTAAAAAGTCCCTTCACGATAATGGAGAGGATTCAGGTCCAGATACAATTAATATTTCAGCCTTCTAGATCTCAGCAGGCATCATTGCTATGCTTAGGTTTTTTCAAAGCCATTTAAGATTTTTATCCAGGGGAATGAATAGGACTCTATCTGTAATATATTTGTGGTTAAGGATTTCTTTCTTTCTTTGAGATTCTGGCTATGTTGCCCTGGCTGGTCTTGAACTCCTGACCTTAAGCAACCCTACCTCTATATCATTTCTCCTGCCACAGCCTGAGTCACTGGGATTACAGACATGAGCCACCAAGCCTGGATATTTAGTTAAGGATTTTACCAGCATTTCCACTGAATAATGGGTGTGGGCCTTACCTCTCAAAAGCAAAAATTCTGAATATGCTCTTCTAATAACTTTCTTACTTTTAATAAGGTGGCACCTGTATGAAGGTATCAACTCACACATAAATAGGAACATAAGTGTATACATTTCTTCAAAAATCTCTCATTTAGAGGTATCTTTCTCTACAAGCTCTCAAATATATTACAGACTATTTTAGCAAAATTTACATAGAAAAAATAGGCCTTATAAGTTTCCATTTTAAGGGATGAAATGTCTAATTTATAAAACATAGCTCTGTTGTATATCATATCAGATAAATAAAATTTGGAATAGGGGAGGGGGCATGTCAATCCACCCATGATTAGATTCAGGCATTCATCAAAATGTAGCCCCTGACAGACCTATACTTTTTCATCAGTGGTATTTTTAAAAAAGCCCAAATATCTTTAAAACATTCAGGAGATAAAACATTTATAAAAGTGTATTCCTAATTATTTTTTATGAATAGAATATATGTATATATTAAATTATGCATTCCAGCTATCTAAATGTACTAAAATTTTTTAAGATGCTTTGTAACATGCAGCCAAGCAGCAACAAAATATATTTGGCACAAAAATTTCTTTTCAACTCATTGTTTTCTACACAAATGGCTAAGCAAGAAGGCCTATAATTTAAATACATAGCAAAAGCAACAGAACCGCTAATCAACAGCATTGCTTGAAAATGTTTTCTTCTGAGCACAATGTTTCTCTAATTTTTTTTTTTTTTTTTTTTTGAGTTGGAGTCTCACTCTGTTGCCCAGACTGGAGTGCAGTGGCCGCTCCCGGCCGCCGCAGTCTCGACCTGCTGGGCTCCAGCGATCCTTCCACCTCAGCCTTCCAAGTAGCCGGAATTACAGGCATGCGCTACCACGCCCAGCTGATTTTTTGATTTATTGTAGAGATGAGGTCTCGCTGCCCAGGAGGGTCTCGAACCCGCGGGCTCAGGCAATCCACTCACCTTAGCCTCCCAAAGGCGCGGGATTACAGGCTGAGCCACCGAGCCCAGCTTGTTTCTCTAATATTATTAGTAATTTATTAAGATAAGAAATGGCAGCTTGGCTCGGTGGCTCAGCCTGTAATCCCGTGCTTTGGGAGGCTGACGTGAGTGGATTGCCTGAGCCCGTGGGTTCGAGACCCGCCTGGGCAACTTGGCGAGACCTCATCTCTACAATAAATCAAAAAAATTAGCCGGGTGTGGCAGCGCGCGCCTGTAGTTCCAGTTACTTGGAAGGCTGAGGTGGAAGGATCGCCAGAGCCCAGCAGGTCGAAGCTGTAGTGGTCGGGAGCGGCCATTGCACTCCAGTCTAGGTGACAGAGTAAGACTCCGACTCAAAAAAAAAAAAAAGATAAGAAATGACTATTACACAGATGGCTAAAAAAACTATCAGCACTTAAGTAGATTAATCTACAAATGCACAACTGGCATAGTTAGTAGCAGACATATGAGACTGCACATTGTCATGGTGCCTAAAGAATTCAGAAAGTTAGCAAAAAAAAACAAAACCTAAATTTTAGTTCTAATTAACAAGAGAACTAATTTGTTTTTTAGGTTATATATATCCAGCATGCATATTTTCAAGAAATGAGTGCTAAAAGTTGCAGTTTGAGAATTACATTAAAAACTACTCACCCACACATTCCATGGTTTCATCTAATGGTGCAAAACCATCTGGACATTCATCAAAGCAACGGCCTCTATGCAAATAAAAGCCTACTTTGCACTTGGTACAAAAGTCTTTGCTAAAGCAGGAATCACAGTTTTCTATTCTGCATCCTAAAACCAATTTTAAAGAGGAAAAGAGAAAGTTTCAGTCAAAGAAATTCACTTGCTTTGCAAATAAAATTTTCACAAACTCAACAGTTAACTCAACTAAAATTCTTGTGTTCAGAGAAGTATCGTTCAACTCATCTGTTTCCTAATGCCATCTAATTCTAAATCATCCCTATCTCTCCTGACAGCTCACCACATCAATAAGCTAAGAGAGAATGCCAGTCCAGGGCCCTAGGCAGCATGAGACCTTTCAGAAATGTTTGCAACTCCAAACGGGATTAAAACAGCAAATTAAAAAAGAAGAAGAAAGAAAACACCCCCACTATAAATTACATTGCTGCCAGGATTGAAATCTTCTCTGTTCTTCAAAGGACCTACAATGGGGAACACAGTAGGAACACTTTAATCAGTGTTTGGGGATAGCAAATGAGTTAAGAATTTTGATTTTGAAAATATTTTAAATTACATGGTCTATTATCTAAGGCACTGGTCAATGCTGGCATCTACTTTGATCAGAGGGTGACTTGACTTGAGTGGGGTGGAGCAATTCAGGTCATTTTGTTGAAAACCTACAATGTGTTAAAGGCTTTACATACATTTCTATTGAATCTTAACAATAATCCTACAAGGTGGGTAGTAAAATCTCTTTTGCAAATGAGGGACCTGAGACTAGGGGAAAGTAAGTCACATAGCTAGCAGTGGCTGAATTGGTTCCGAAAGCCACCAAAACCATCTACCTTTTAAATCCATTATCTTTTCTGTATACCTCACTAAATGAAGTCTGCTAGGAGAAATCTGTGAAGCAGATGTGCTTTCAGATGTTTTAGAACTGGGTGTGAATACCAGCGCTGTCCCTTTGGATGACTACATGCCCCGCTGAGCCTCCATTTCCTCCCGTATAAAACAGGGACATCACTAATCTTAAAAAACTATTTAAAAAAGACTTTGTAATAATATATAAACAGATTGGTTTATAACAGGTAGCCTACAGGTAGAAGCAATAGAAAATTAGAAACATGTATTTTTCCACTAAACCACATGTAAAGGTCTAAAAAGAATCAATAATTTACAGGCTTGTATTCTAGGTCAGATTGCCTGGTAGGCCAGTAACATCTGGGCCAGAGATCATTGGCATACACAGGTGAAAATAAATACTCTCAACTACTCTTCAAGGAAAGGAAAGGAAAGAAGCTTGGAGGATTGGCAAATTGAAAGGTCACGTTTCAACAGTTTATAATACATTATTTCTTGTAAAAGATTTAACTGACAGCAACTAACAGCATGCAAAGTGCAACAACTTTGTGACATCACATTTATTCTTTTTACGAGCCTCATTTTGTGCTTTACAGATTCTAAAGATCTTTAAAATATAAAGTTCCTATAAGCAATGAGATAATGAAATAAAAAGTGTAACCAGAATGCAAAAACCACTGAAGATTAAAATTTTGAAAATTGAGAAAATAATGCCCCAAAGTAGAATTTAAAGGCCAAAAACTGTTTTCATTGAAATAGACTACATTATAAATAATAAGAGTTTCTAGGCCTGTTAAAAAATGACAACTCTTTGTCTTTTAAGTCTAAACAGGTTTTTATACATTAAATGACCACCATGAAGCAGTTAACTCAGCTTCTAAAGGGTTACCAAATTTACAGTCAGAAGCCTAACTATTTGTGGGATAAAGTCCACAGAGAAAGTACGCTATTGCTCCTTTGGGGTGGGGAGAAAAATGGTGGGCACAGAAGAACAATTTATCACCCCATAAAAGGTTCATTTGTAGTCTTAAATGCCAAAATCTATATTTTAATAAAACAGTGGTCTCTAGCTGGTCAGTAGCCTCTTAATCATGGTCAAAATACACAATCATTATGTCCACAAATTGTTAGTTTTCTTGCTATACTTTTTAGGAAAAAAAAGCAGCCCTTCTTGCTATGGAGTTATTTTGCAGGAAACGATGACAAGCATTCTAAAGGATAAAACAAAACTAAAGGATGAAGAGACCAAAGCATTTATATTTTTAAAGAAAAAGACTATGCACTTCATAAATCTTGTTATGTACAAGGTCTGCCTTTCTCTTTAAAATATGACTGGCACCAATAAGCTTTTTGGCCAAGAAGCTACAGCAATAGCATTTGGAATTAATTTTACAAGGTCTTTTGCTGATCTTTATTGTTACTGATAGCTCCCTTCTTCATTTTATTCCATAAAATCAGTTCATAGAATATGGAATTTTTGAAATAGCTATCATTCTCTGTAAGGTCCCTTAGGACTTCATGCATAAATTCTTCTAGAAGAGAGTTTAATTATTTGTTCTTAAATTTAAGTTGAATATAAATATGATACATTCAAATTGTAGACTACTGTAACATTCAAAAGCACACGGTGAATTATAAGGACCTAGAAAAAAACTGCAAGATCTATTGTCAAGTTAAAAAACAAGCAAGTTGCAAGATATATTAGTAAGATACAATAAAACTATATATGTATGTATGTGTTCATGTGTATGAAGCAGCTTACAGAAGTTAATTTGAGGAAAGGATGGTAGAATTTTAAAATATGCTAAAAATTGTATTTCTGAATCATATGACTCCTGTATAAATATGTTCATGCTATAAAAGTATAACTAGAAAGGTTATTACAATGTATGTTTGTGATCTGCTTAAGCTCATCCAAAAAAAATCACCATATTAACATTATAAAATAAACCCTTGATTTTCACAGGCAAGAATAAATAATGGTATATTATACCACTCCAAACTCTTTCACATTTGGGTGCATGAAATTATACTCATTTAATAATGGTGAACCTGCTATAACCTTCAAAATACACATTCATTTAACTATCTCTTGCCAGTATTTTCTGTTTCCACATGTCCAATGGTGCTTTCCTTCACTCAAATCATAAGGTAAAAACTAAATAAAATATTGCTTGTGCAATAAAGCATTTCTTAAAAAGCTTTGACTGGTTTCAACACCTTCTGGTGTTAACCAGAAGTTCTGTTGGCTTTCCTGGTCTCAGTCACTCTTTGCCACGACCTAAAACCAACATATGGCCTGTGCATTCAGCAGCCTGTACCGACAGAACTCATCAAATCACAAACACCATTGAACCCAAGCTCTTCAAAGCTAGCAACTGCACAAAACACCCACCCTGACAGTTGTCTTCTTGATGAACTCCTGCACCTGAAAACCTCTTCTTACCAGCTCCAGATCCATCCACTACTCTGGATCTGTTTAGCCCTTTCTCCAAAAGGTAACTCTTCTGCTTCAGAAAAGACACTTCCTTGGGGGACTCATTGTCCAATACTTTCTCCCCTAGCCTGTAGCCACTCAAGCTTGTTATCCTAAATTTAATTGGGATTCACATCAACTCAATTAACTCATTTTTTACATAAAAGATATTTTAGTTATATATTTAAAAAAATCAAAGCAATACAGAAAGTTTAGAAGAAAATATAGAAATCTTCTTTCTCATCAGAATGACACATCAGGCTTACTCCCCAGAATAGCCACTGTGTTAACCATTTCTTCCATATACTTTATAAAATCTTTACATAAATGAGTTAAAAGCCATTAAAATACCAGCAGGATCACAAAATATGTAGTTAAAACTGCAAAAACTGTATGTTGCCTAAGAAAATAGATATATCAAAATTTACTAAACATAGGCCTTTTCTACCATATGGGATTTAAATTCTTGTTCAAAATAAAAGACTCTGGTTTAACCAACTTACATGCTTCTAAATTATAGTGCCTCCTCAAAAATGTAACCTGCCAAATGAGAACTGCCAATATTGGTTTAAGTAAAATTACTGTCCAAGTGAAACTGTGTCCAAATGCAGTCTGACAGGGCTGTCATTTGGCAAGAAGGGCCTACTTCAGCCAAGAAACAGAAAAATAGGCCGGGTACCCTCTCTCCTATCCTCCCTTAGCACCCCTATACAGGCTCTAATATGGCATTTTTCAAATTACACTGTAGTCCAGCTCAACAGTTCATTCCAAACATTCCCCCAAGAACATTGTATGTGCTAGGAACTGTGCCAGAACCTAAAAAACTAAACCTTTAATACCCACTCCCTATTCTAGAGGCACTAAGCCAGAGGGGGCCACGTGGCACTAATGGGGCATCATAACATAACAGAGAATATTAGAGGTGTGTGCTGGGTACCATTAGAGGCAGAGAAAATAAGATCATTTCTGTTCTGCCACTGATTTTTTTTTTCCAATCTGTGAATTCTCCCTTCCTAACACAATGCTGGACACATAGTGGAGTTTTAATGCTTGCCAAGAGAACAAACACAAGTGCCATTTAAAAACTTGAGTTCTTTAATATTTGCATGCTTAGTATGAGATTGATAGCACATGCACTGAGTTTCTAATATTAAAAAAGCAGTACTTGCTGTAAAGAACTGTAAATCACATTGGAAGGACGACAGTTAAACACCTGAAAACAATTACACTAGAAAATGTAAATATCAAAGGAAGGCAGGTGATATGTACTATGCCAGCTGGAGCCTCAGATGAGCAACTTTTGAAGAGACAGGAAAAAACAGAGTCATGGTAAGAGTGGCCTCACCTAGAATAAGACAAAGGAAAAAATTCACATGGCTTATGATGAGTCCAGTGAAGAGTGACTTGGATGAAGTATAGGTTAGGTGGTGAAGACAGTTCCCTAAAAAAATGTACTTTTAAGTTTTATGTTGCCAAAATCATGCATTTCTAATATGCATCATTGCAGCAATCTCATTAAAGTATGGATTGGTGAAAACTATGACCTAAAAGCTAAAATTACTTTTTTTTTTTGTAATATAGTCGAGTAATGCAAAGCTCATTAGAAGCTTCATTATATTTCAACTTAAAGAAAACAAAGGATAGATCTAGATGCTTCAGGACTCAATGTTTCATATTTCCAATTAAACTCACTGAGTGATGACACAGAAACCTAGCATTACTAAATTAGCTGAGAGGTCGTGGGTAGGGATTATGAATTATTTGTATTTTAAGTGGTTTTAAGTATTTAAATAAAAATTAAAATTGATACAAATGAAGCTAGGTTCAAGGTTAGGGGTCTGGGTCTGGGCATGGTCACACATACCTGTAATCCTAGCACTTTGGGAAGCTGAGACAAGAGGATTGCTTAAGCCCAAGAGTTCAAGATCAGCCTAGGCAACATAGTAAGACTTTATCTCTACAAAAATTACCCAGATGTGGTGGTGTGTGCCCACAGTTCCAGCTATTTGGCGAGGCCGAGGTGGGATATCACCTGAACCTAGGAGGTTGAGGCTGCAGTGAGCCATGATTGTGCCACTGCCCTCCAGCCTGAGCAACAGAGTGAGACCCAGACTGAAATTTAAAAGAAAAAAAAAAGTTAGGGTCTTGGTCTAACAGTGAGGGGTCCCTTCAGATCTCTGGGCATAAGAGTAACGTAATCAATATAGCACCAGCCTTGTTTCCTCACTGAGATGGGTACAAACCCTAGGGACCAGGCATCTGGATGAGAAAGCACAAATGAGAAATCAAAGTTTCTACACCTCAGGATCATTGGTCTACTGAAGGGAAAGCTCCAAAGGCAGGGAATTAGGTAATAATGTGACTACTTTGAATGAGAATTATATAGAGAGTGATCTAGGTAGTGATTTTCAGAACGTTAACCTTCCTGAAAGCAGGAAGAGAGTAGAGGTTAGGAAAACCATTGGGAGGCTCCACACTTAAGGCGGTAACAGCAGTGGGGAAAGAAGTTATAACAAACCAATAAAACCCACACACTGAGTGAAGGAAAAAATGTTAAACTGAGAGAAGCCAAAGATCACTCAATTATCTCCTCTTCCTTTGGTCCCACTGCATTCTCAGGGCACTTCCCTTCAAATTTTTAAATATTTGCATAATAAAAATTTGTTAATTTTAAGAAATTACTGTTGATTTTTAGATGTGATAATGGCTTGTTTGTTTTTTTTAAAATGTCTTATTTTTAGATACGTATATTAAAATATTCCTTCAAAATGGACGATGTATAGATAATAAAAATGTTTGTGAATACATAGACAAGAAAATTAACTAAAAAATTATTAGACCTAGAGTTAAAGTTAATTAAGGTGGCTAGACACAAAATTAACATAAGAAATGACTTTATTTGCCATCAATTAACACAAAGAAAATGTAATAGATGGCTCATGATGACTGACATTTCATGTAGTTTATGTCTCTTCCCTCATAAAATCTCAGTGAAAATAAAAATATAAATAATTCTATTGTACCACTGAAGGGTTTCATCAACAGGATACAAACAGTGAAGAATTACTGGAATATATATAGTAGAAAGGAAAAGATTGTGAAACTTAAAGGTGTTTAGGAAATGTCAAATTCATACAGGTGAAAACAATTTATCCAGAATAAGGGAGACCACAAAATAGAAACAGTAGAATCTGAGAGAAGTGATAGACTAGGTCACTAATTAAATAAAGGGCAGAATAGTTGAGCCAGGAACCCACACTGGGACAACTTGAGCATCTGTTCCAGGATAAAGTCTCACAAAGTTTATTTTGTTTATCATCCCACCTAAATACAGATGGCAAGAACCATCTCTTAACTGAATATCTCAGCATGGCCAATCACATAAACAAGAAAATTAAATCCCTAAACTAAAAGCTGAGGAATGAGAGAGGTCAGGAAGATGGCGGCTGGGCCAAGTGGACTACGCAAGTTCCAGTGTGAGTGAGCGTATGGAAAATTTTGTGGACATGCTGGTGAGCGAGTGGGCATGTGAGTGGCTGAGTGGCTGACGGAGTGAGGGCTAGGGAGCTAGCGGGCAGGGCTCTCCTGGTGCAGCAGCTGGTGCCACAGCTGCTGGGCTTAGGCCCTAGAAATTTCAGGGACGCAGAAGCTGAGCGCCATTTTCTTTTCTTTTCTTTTCTTTTTTAATTCAACAAACCCTCCCTGGGAAGAAAATTCTGTGAGAGACTATCTAAGTGGGGGCTCATGAGCAGGTGGCCAGTTTCCTGGTGAAACAGCTGGTGTTGCAGCTTCTCTACTTCGTCCCTAGCTCTTCCCAGGTCACAGAAGTTGAGTGCTATTGTTTTTTTTTTAAATGGACAGAAGTTTTCCTGTGAAAAAGTGGAGGGCAGAAACAATTGCTCCAGGCTCCCCCTCACCATTGCAGCAAGAGAGAGACAGCCGGCTCCTGGCTTGCCTCACCACTTCAGTGCCTGGTAGGACACTGGCGGTAGGGGCTACAGAGGGAGTCCAGAGGCAAGGTCCCATGGAAGAGGATAAGAGAGGCATCCCACCACCATCTTGAAGGCAGGAGCAGCAAAGTGCTCCAACTTGCTCACCACAGAGCAACAGACCTGATCTCTGTGACTGGTGGATCAACTACTCAAATATTGATTGTGGCCCAGAGGGAATATCCTAAGAGCACAAACTTTGGAGGGATCTGATGAATGGTGAGTTCCAGGCACCCCACCCCCTACCCTGATCCAGCCACAAGACAAAGGATGTGGCCAGAAAAGGAGGAAGAAGAACTCCAAAGAGATTAGTGGTAAGTCCGAGTCTGTCCCAAACCCCCTCCTCCCCAGCAATCCTCTGAATGCCAGACCCACAAAGCTGGGCCACTACTGAGAGGAACAAACCCAGGCAGAACCCAACGTCAGTTGCAGTAGGAGAACTCCATTCCAGGATAGGCCTGGGTGGGGCACACCTGACAAGAGTATATACCTAGGGAAGAGAAAATCCCATATCATTCCACCGGCGGAGATCTCCTTGACCATATAAAGGTGGGAGGGGAGGACTGCAGTCCCACCCACCTCCACTGCCCCTCCTCCTTCCCTGCATCAGACACTGAGGAGAGAGTGAAAGAGGTGGCTCTGCAGGAGAGACCTGATTAGAGAAAAACAATAACAGAGCCTGCAACATGAGGGCAGGGGTTTTTTTTCAATTTTTTTAAAATTTTTAAATTTTTTTTCACTGTTTGTTAATTCATTTATCTTTTAAATATTTTTCCTTTGTGCATGAATATGTATGTGAGGGTTTGATCTGCATTCCCTCAAATTTTTTTTTTGTTTCTTTCTTCTTTTATGTGTCATTTTCTGCTCATGTATGTGAATAATTGAGTGTTCATCTTTCAATGTTGTTGCTGTTGTTGGTTTTTGCTCTTTTGTTCTTTTGAGTTTTTTATTTTCATTTTTTATAGTTTAAGGTGTGTGCCAATATATGTGTGAGGATTTGATCTGAATTTTTCCCCCCCTCCAGTCCTTCTGTTGTTCTTCTGTATTCACTTTGTGCAAGACATATGCATGTGTGTTTAGTTTTTTTGTTGGTGTTGTTTATTTTGTTTCACTTTGTTATTATTCCAGTTTGTTTGGGGGTGTGTGTGTTCAATTGCTTTTGCACTGATTTCTGCTCTGCATCATCATATTGAGTGGTGGTGGGAAGTGGGTCTCAGGGAACACATAGCACAATAAGTGGACACTGTAAATTTGAAAGTAGTTTCTGAATCCTAATGCCCCATCCCCTACTTTATTCGAATTTCAAAAACTACAAGAGACAGCAAAGCTTCCCATCCTCTGTACTGTTTCAAAATAGAACCAATCCAGAGCCCAGATAAGGGAAGAACAGAGGACTAAGTAAACATCAAAAGGGAAAGCCTCTCCCACTGACACTGAATAACAGAACTAAAGAGAAAAACAAGAGATCTGTCACAAATGAGGAAAAACCAAAGGAAGACCTCAGGCAATTTCAAGTGCCCCAAAGGCAAAACCCCTGAAAAATCAGAACTTGGTGCCCAAACAATGTAAGTCCCTGACTGGTCCCAGAATACAGCAGGGATTAAGGAATGGATGGAAAGAGTGAATAAGACTCAAGAAAGACAAGATGCAACACTGAAAGAACTTGTAACAGAGATTCTGGCAATAAAAAATTTCATCCAGGAAATAAATAACAAGATGACAAGCATGAAAAGCAAACTTAATTTAGCCAAAGAAAGAATCTCAGAACATGAAGAACAGAACAAGGAATTAACCTAATCTGTAAAAAAAAAAACATAGAAAGAAGACTCACAAAGAAAGAACAAAGCCTAGAAGAGACATGTGATTATATCAAGAGGCTGAACCTATGACTGAATGGTATCCCAGAAGAAGAAAGGGAAATGGAGAACTTGGAGCAAGTATTCCAGGAGGTAAACCAAGAAAACTTTTCCCATCTCACCAGAGATGTGACCAGCCAAGCACAAGAGATACAGAGAACTCTCACAAGACATCAAATGAGAAGACCAACCCCTAGACACATAGTAATTTGCCTACACAAAGTAGGCGCACACACACCAAAAATCCTAAAGACAACAAAAGAGAAAGGTCACACTACCTACCAGGGAGAACCAATCAGAATAGCAGATCTATTGGCAGAAACACTACAAGCAAGAAGGGACTGGAGTCCTCTATTCAAAGTCCTCAAAGATAAACATTTTCAACCAAGAACTTCCTATTCAACCAAACGCAGCTTCATAAGTGATAGAGAATCAAAATCCTTCTGAGACATCCTATCCCTAAGAGATTATGTAGCTTCCAGACCAGCTCTACAGAAGACAATTAAAAAGGTATTAAGCACAGAAAAAAGAAAAAAAAAGAATGACCACATATTTCCCAAGAGATAGCAGAGCACAGAATCAACAGAGAATGCAATGCAACAAGAAACTTGAAAACACACACATACATTAGTCCCAAAGCCAAAAGAAAACAAGCAAAGAAAAAACTTTACAGGAACCTCATGACAGCGATAAACAATCACATTTCAATAATCAACCTGAATGTGAATGGACTAAATGCACCACTGAGAAGACACAGAATGGCAAACTTGATAAGAAACCATGACCCAATTATTTGCTGCATCCAGGAGACTCATCTCACTACAAAGGATGCACACAGACTCAGAGTTAAAGGATGAAAAATGAGTTTCCAGGCAAATGGATCAAAAAAGAAGGCAGGAGTTGTGATCTTAATATCAGACAAAAAAACCTTTAAGCTATCAAAAATTTAAAAAGATGCAGAAGGAAAATACATAATGATAAAATGTTCAATCTATCAACAAGAAATATCCATCCTAAACATATATACACCCAACACAGGAGAACCTGCATTTATAAAGCAACTACTAAGTAAACTAAAAAAAGATACTGACTCTAATACTATTATAGCAGGGGACTTGAATACCCCACTAAAGTGCTAGATAGATCATCGAGGCAAAAAAATCAACAAGGAGATCCAGAACCCAAACTTGACACTCAACCAACTGGACTTAATAGACACCTACAGATTATTCCACCCAAAAACCACAGAATATATATTCTACTTATCACCACATGGAATGTCCTCCAAGACTGAGCACATCCTTGGCCATAAGTCAAACATAAACAAATTCCATAAGATTGAAATACTTCCATGCACATTCTCAGACCACAGTGAAATAAAAATAAATATCAACACCAACAACATTTCCCCAAAGCCTACAAAGACAAGGACACTAAATAGCATAATGCTGAACAACGACTGGGTCAACACTCAAATCAAAGCAGAAATTAAAAGATTCCTGGAAACAAATGAAAATAAGGAAACATCTTACCAAAACCTCTGGGATGCCATGAAAAGAGTTCTAAGAGGAGAATTTATATCTCTACGAGCACCCATCAAGAAAATAGAAAGATCACAAGTGGAGAGCCTAACAAATCGCCTAAAGGAGTTGGAAAGACAAGACCACCAAAACTCCAACTTTAGCAGAAGAATTCAAATCACCAAAGTAAGAGCCTAAATATGGGACATAGAAAACATCAACAAAACAAAAAGCTGGTTCTTTGAAAGATTTATCAAGATTGATGGACCCCTAGCCAGAATGACCAAGAAAGAGAGAGAAAAAACCCAAATAGACACAATAAGAAATAGAAAAGATCAAATCACAACTGACCACGAAAAAATAAAAAAGATTGTCAGAGATTACTATGTATACCTCTATGGAAACAAATTTGATATCCTAAATGAAATGGAGGACTTTCTGACATCACACAACCTCCCCAGGTTGAAACAAGAAGACACTGAGCTACTAAATAGACCAATAACAACCCAGGAAATTGACTCTGTTATACGAAAACTACCTACCAAAAAAAAAAAAAAAAAAAGCCCTGGACTGGATGACTTTCCAGAAGAATTCTACAAAACGTACAAGGAGGAGCTGATATCAATCCTATTGAAAGTTTTCCAGGCAATGGAGAATGATGGAATTCTCCCCAAATCATTTTATGAAGCTAACAACACACTGATACCCAAACCGGGTAAAGATCCAACAAAAAAAAGAACTACAGGCCAATATTCCTTATGAACATATATGCAAAAATCCCCAACAAGATTCTAGCAAATCGGATCTAAAAACACATCTCAAAAATCATCCACCATGACCAAGTAGGCTTCATCACTAGTATGCAGGGCTGGGTCAACATTTGCAAAACCATAATTGTAGCTAAACACATCAATAGATGGGAAAACAAGAATGTGATTATCTCATTAGATGCAGAAAATGCTTTTGATAAAATCCAGCATCACTTCTTGAGAAAAACCCTCAAACACCTAGGTATAGAAGGACCATACCTCAAAATAGTGAGTGCCATCTATGATAAACCCACAGCTAACATATTGCTAAATGTACAGAAACTGGAAACATGTCCCCTGAAAACCAGAAGAAGACAAGGCTACACACTCTCACCCTCTTGTTCAACATTGTGTTGGAAGTCCTAGCAAGGGCAATTAGACAAGAGAAGGAAATCAAGGGTATCCAAACAGGAAAAGAGAAAGTCAAGTTAACCCTCTTTGCTGATGATATATGATCCTATACCTTCAAAATCCAACAGAATCTGTCAAAAGCCTACTTGCACTGATAATGGACTTTGGCAAAGTCTCAGGGTACAAAATAAATGTGCAAAAGACAGCTGCATTCCTATACACCAAAAACAAGCAGGGAGAGACCCGATTTAAAAGCACAATCCCATTCATAATAGCACACACAAAAAAAAAATACCTCGGCATCTTCCTAACCAGAGAACTGAAAGACCTTTACAATGAGAACTACGAAACACTGCTCAAAGAAGTCCAAGAAGACACAAACAAATGGAAAAAGATTCCATGCTCATGGATAGGAAGGATCAACATTGCTAAAATGTCCATCCTACCAAAGGCAATCTACAGATTCAATGCAATACCCATTACTTTACCAACATCATTCTTCTCAGACCTGGAAATGACAATACAGAAATTCATGTGGAAACATAATGACCACAAACAGCCAAAACAATCCTTACCAAAAGAAACAAGCAGGAGGTATCACATTTCCAGACTTCAAACTTTACTACAAGTCTACAGTAATCAAAACAGCCTGATATTGGTTCAAGAACAGGCACATAGACCATTGGAACAAGATAGAGATTCTGGAAGTAAAGTCTCAATTTCTCAGCCACTGAGGAGAGGAGAAACTATTCAGCAAATGGTGCTGACAAAACTGGCTGATCACATGCAGAAGATGGAAACAGGACCCCTACCTATTACCATACACAAAAATTAACTCTAAATGGATCAAAGATCTAAACATAAAACCTCAAACTATAAGAATCTTAGAAAACACAGGAGACACCCTTATGGAAATTGGAACTGGCAACCAATTCCTGTTTTCAGAACCCTAAATGCCCATACCTTAAGAAATAAGATAGACAAGTAGGATCTCATCAAAATAATGAGCTCCTGGCAAAGCAAAAGAAACCATCAAGAGAACAGGGAGACAGCCCACAGAATGAGAAATAGTATTTGCCAACTATATATCTGACAAAGGCCTAACATCTAGGATCTACAAGGAACTCAAACACGCTGAAAGGAAAAAAAAAAACAACCACATAAAAAAGTGACCAAAAGATATGAATAGACACTTCTCAAAAAAAAGATATACAGGAAGCCAACAGACACATGAAAAAGTGGTCAACCTCACTCATCATCAGAAATGCAAATCAAAAGCACAATGAGATACCACCTAACCCCAGTAAGAATGGCCATCACTAATAAAACAAACAACAACAGATGCTGGCGAGGATGTGGAGAGAAAGGAATGCTTCTACCCTGCTGGTGGGAATACAAACTAGTGCAACCTCGTTGGAAGACAGTGTGGTGATTTCTGAAATTTACCTTCCATATGACCCAGCAATTCCTCTATTGGGAATATACCCAGAGGAACTCAAATCATTCTACCAAAAAGATACCTGCACACATATGTTTGTTGCAGCTATATTCACAATAGCAAAAACATGGAATCAGCCATGTTGCCCATCAAAGCCAAACTGGATTTTAAAAATGTGGTACATATGCACAATGGAATATTATGCAGCCATAAAGATGGAGAAACATATGAACTTCGCAGCAGCTTGGATGGATTTAGAGTCAATCATACTCAGTGATCTCGCACAGAAACAAAGAACAGAGTACCATATGTTCTCACTCATAAGTGGACTTTGAGCAATTATAATACTATAAGAAAGCAATTGGTAGTAGTGGGAAACTGTTAGGGGAGGTAGGGCGAGATTGGCAGTTGAGAGAAACTGCTAGAAGAGGGAGGGGCATACCTCATCAACAAGGGTGCCCACATAATCAACGTTTGTATACCTAACCCTGAATTGTACCCCACATCTTTATAATAAAAAGTTAAAAACTAAAAAAAGTAGAGGAACATCAACATTTGTTAAATCCAACCATGAAAATGCAATTCTATATATTATAATCAATTATTGGAGATAGGAAATAAATCAGTGACATAAAGAGACTCTCAGATACACACTAGGGAATCTATTTTCTCTTATTTCTTGATGTTCATCAGGAATGTGGACTTCATGTGACCTTAGCACACCATGAACATCCAGCTGCTCTTTATTTCAAGCCAGCATCTCTGTCCAGAACATGGCAGTCACTGACACCTACAGGGGCATTTAGTCCTTAGTTGTAAGGATCAAAGAGCAGCAAGCCAATCCTGAGAGACCCCTAAAGATTATTTGCTCATTGTGTGATAAAATTTGAACAGAAATTAAAGGCACAGATGGTTCCGAAAACATTCAGAGTTAGACCTTTATCATTTTTTCACATGAGAAGTACTAGACTGTGGAACTTAACATGAGTTTTCTAAAAATTGTTTAAATATGTTTAGGTTTCTCTAGCAAATTCAAAGTTCGCTATTTAACATTTGTTCTCAAAACTTGCGATGGGCCAGGCACGGTGGCTCACACCTGTAATCCCAGCACTTTGAGAGGCAGAGGCAAGGGGATTGCCTAGGTTCAAGACCAGCCTGGGCAACATGGCAAGACCTCGTCGCTACAATGGATACAAAAATTAGCCCCACTGCATCCAGCCTGGGCAACACAGTGAGGTTCTGGAAAACAAAACAAAACAAAACAAAACTTGCAATGGTTTATAGATATCCCTAAATAACTTTTAATCTTTATGTTACCAAAATAATATATTTCTAATATATATCATTGCAGTAATTTCATTAGAGTATGAATTGATGGAAAGTATGACCTAGAAGCTAAAATTACATTTCTGTTATATAGTCTAGTAACACACTTAGCTTATTAGAAGCTTTGCTATATTTCAACCTAAAAATAAAAAACGGATCCAGAGCTTCTAGGACTCAATGTTTCATATTTACAACTGTTTGAGTGATAACACAGAAAACCAGTTTACTAAGTTAACAGAAGAGCCAGGGTTGAAGTCTGTGTAAAACTCAGTGGAGTGGATCTAAGTCAAGACTCCCTTTACTAGTTAGGATAGTCAGTATAGGATAAAATTCAACTATATCAAATGCAGAATAGGGCATGTAGAACAAGGGCAAGAGGCAGAAAATAAAACTAAACTGAGAATACAGCAGCCATTTAAATAAAACAGTGATTAGCAAATCAGAGGTTGAAATCTTGGCTCACTATCATATGACCATGGGCAAGTCAGTAAAGCTCTCTTTGCCTTAATGTTCTCATTATTTTTTTTTTTAAAAAGGTAACATCAGTCTCTATTGCATAGGGTTGTTGAGAGGATTTAGAGGCTTAATAAATGCAAAGATTTCAATGCAGTATTTGCTGTGCAATTAGTTATCAAACGATGTGAGCTATAAGGAGTGTAAAAATGTACTACCCTATGATCCAGCAATCCCATTGCTGGGTATATATCTAAAAGAAAGGAAATCATTATATCAGAGATATCTGCATTTTCATATTTACTACAGCACTATTCACAATAGCTGTGATATCATATCAGCCTAAGTGCCCATCAACAGATGAATGAATTTTTAAAATTCAGTATATATACACAAGGGCCATAATAGTTGTACATATTCAGCCATAAAATTAGAATAACATCCTGTCATTTCCAACTACATGGATGTAACTGGAGGACATTTTGTTAAGTGAAATAAGCCAGGCACAGAAAGACCAATGCCAAATATTCTCACTAATGTGTGAGAGCTAAAAGTAGATCTCATGGAGGTAGAGAGGAGAATGGTAGTCACCAGAGACTGGGAAGGGAGGCGGATAAAGAAAAGTCAGCTAAGGGGTAAAAGGGTACAGTTAGATGGAAGAAATAAGTTCTGGCATTCAACACTACAGTAGGAAAATTATAGTTAACAGCAATATATTATATATTTCAAAACAGCTAGATGAATTGTGGTGCTCTCAAGACAGATACATGTTTGAACTAATGATATCCCAATTACCCTGATTCAATCACTCCTTATTTTACACAGGTATTAAAACATCACACATACTGCCAAATATATGTGCAACTATTATATACCAATAATAAAATAAAATGTTAAAACATTTACCAACTAGGACAAAAAGACAGCTGTCCAAGGTGGTAGGTAGAAAAAAGCTCAAGTAGGATTCTCCACATTGAAAAAATAAATACAATTTTCACAAATTATATACACTCAATTTTAATAAGTTATATATACATATGTATAGATTTTTTCCCCAAAAAAATGAAGTTATCTTTTGGAGGGTGGGCCCCTATAGTAAAGGTTTTCCCTGCTAGGTAACTGTTCTAGGAAGCCATTGGCATTGGTGTACCAGCTAGCATTGTGAGAGGCTGCATTTTGCTTCAGTGAATTTTTTTGGAGATACTTTCAATGAATTTGCCCATTTCACGATGGGTGATTTACACAAGCAACCTGCCTATTCCTCGCTGAATGTTCAGTAGATTTTGACCAAAAACAACATGACCCCTGTGCCCCCCTCTCTCTTTTCACTTGATCTCACCCCAAGAAATTTTTTTGTTTCCCTGGATGAAAAAAGTCCTCGGTGGGAAATGTTTTGCTGATGTGGAAAAGGTGAAACAAAAAAAATGGCAGAAGCACTAGAAGGCATTAAAATTGACCAGTTCAAAAAATATTTTAAGCAATGAGAAAAGCATCTTGATAGGTGTATTGCATCAAAAGAAGAGGACTTTGAAGGTGACAAGTTTAAACATGAAGGAATATATATATATATACACATTTTCTATAAATAAGTTCTGGGGTTTTTTTGGGTACCCCTTGATTGATTGATCGATAGACAGACAGACTCTATTTAAATGAAGGACATTATCCAAAGCTTACTATCTGTAGTGGCCTTATCCCATGTTTAGACCATGCAGCTTGAAAAACTGATCACAATCATTTGTTGAGTACCTACATGGAAAATCAACCCCTTTGAACATTAGGAACCAGGAATTAGGAAACTGAGATCTCAAGGTAATTTTGATATAGAAGTAGCGGGTAGAAATCACATTTTCTGTGCCTGACTCCCTTCACCATCAGATAAGAGGAAATGATACCTGATTTACCTATATCATACAGTAAAGTCCTGACCTAGGCAGTCATGTAGATCTTCAAATTGCAATTAGGTAGGATAAATGGAGTCTATCCAGAAATTTACGCATCTCTTTTCAGATTGTCATAGAGTTCTATGTCATAGTAGCCTTTATTTCAACTTTTGATTATATATGCTATCAAAAGTTTTTTTTTCTCCTGATACATTTTAACTTAGTGTTTCAATAGTTCATTTTAAAAAAAAACCCAAACTCAAACTTGTGAAATACGTTGCTGGTAGTTTCGTTGTAATATTTTAATGTTTAAATATTATATCTTTTCCACTCACACACACACAAAAAAAATTGAAGAAATACTGAGAATTGTGTAGAATCATGTGGCCAAATAACAAGGAGCTATAGAATGCTGGCTTTATTTCTCATATATTTAAATGATGCATATTTGAAATTATGTTCAAAACAAATGAAATTAAAACTTGAGCATATTTGCAATACTAGGTGCTTACAGGCATTTTCTTTCCATGAGGGGATGGACAGTGGGAGGACACACTATCCCAAAATAAAATAGAAAAGTAATAGGATAGTAATGAAAAAGTTTTATAAACTGTAATCATCAAATTTTAAATTCTAGTCAGTGGCAGATCTCTCTCCTCTTGGTTATTCCATTCCTTGTGCTCCCCCTACCTTTTTTTGGTAACTTGTCATCCTTTTATATTAAGGTAGAACCAGAGCAGTTTAATAAATGTCACACTTGAGTCTTAGTTGGAATTTTCCAAATGGTGGAAAATGCAGGTCTCTCCACCCAACTAAATGGAAAAGCATATGTAAGCTAATATATGTCTTGTCCTCCACTCACCCCCATCTAAGGAAAACAAAAAGAATCTCTTAATCCCTTTATACTCCAAATAGGCTAGAGAAGGCTCAGCAAACTTTTCCTATAAAGAGCCAGATACTAAACATTTTAGGCTTTGTGGACCATACGGTCCCTGTCTAAACTACTCATCTCTGTCGTACCAAAAGCAGCCATTGACAATACACAAATGATTAAGTGTGGCTGTTTTCCAATAAAACTTTATTTATGAACATTGAACTTTAAAGTTAATATCATTTTTATGTGTCATAAAACACTGTCCTTTGGATTTTTTTTCCTCAACCATGTAAAAATCTAAGTTATTTGTATCTCAAGGGCTCAACAGAAAAGATGGCAGACCAGATTTTGCTCTTGGGTCATAGTTTGTTGACCTATATGCTAGAGAATTATGGAAATCCATGGGGGCACCTTGAAGACAAGAAAAAAAAAAAAGCAAAGGCTTTCATTTTTAAAACACCAAATGGTAGCATTTAAGCCTGGGGGAGGCAGAGTGATGTTTTACATATACCATCTGGCTGTGTGTATAAGACAAATATCAAATGAGAACAAGGATGTTGGGATTTAGTTATCTCAACATGAGAACACCATTACTTCAATATTTTTTTCACATTCTATTGATAAATTAGAAAGATGACTCCTACAGGAGTCAACAGGTCAAAATTCCATCTTATTTTAATAAGCTACTAATTTCTTGCTTGCTGTAGCACTGACTTGTGAGTGAAGATGCTGTCTGGAAAAGGAGGAGGAAGAGAGGAAAATTTTGCAAAACAAAATGTTTTAGCTGAAACTGGCATAATGCTTATACCAACCCTCAGGTCAGTGAGTGGACTTCTCAGAATGTGTTACCTGCTCTGTAAATGGAGAGGTCTTCCTCATAGGACTTCCATGCACAAATAAAAAGATGCGGGTGAAAGCATTTTAAAAACTAAAGTGCTAAATATGCTTTATTGGCACAGACACACACATACACATAGCACAAGGTAGCATCTGTCTTGAAAACAGAATGATGTTGCCTAATTTGGGTCTATACTGAAAGAGTAGACTCATTCACAAGAAGTATCAAATCTACAAAAAAACTTAAATATAAGTTTGAAAATACTTTTCAACCATTGGTAGCATTATTTAAAATTAAAATATTTTGTAAAAGGTATTGAAAATTCACACCACAGAAAATATTTATTCTAGCTCTTAGGATATGTATTTGACATAATCTGTCTTCCAGGCAAATGTCTTCTTTAAATGTAAAAATAGTTTCAATAGCTTACCTCATCCACAAATTTATAAAATACCTTCTTTAGAACCTGAAAATCATTCTGGGAAGTATATAGCTCAATAACAAAGAATGGGGATATCATCAGTCATACACACAATCCAATATCAAATCTGCTACATACTAGTTGGTGACTTTGAAGAAGCTATTTAACTTCTCTTGTCTCGAGTAGTATGCATATAATGTACACGTTGTGGAAAGGATTTAGCACCCAAAGTGCTAAATACATGTTTATTAGTAGTAAGCATACAGTATCTGGCACAAAGGAATAATTAACAAACTGAACCTTTCCTCCTATTCTCAGACCCCCCAAGCAACCTGGGAGAATCCAGTCATTCAGTTAATACATATTATGAACCTATGAGATGCTGAGCCTTTGACTGGCTGAACTCAGTCAATTAAACTGTGGCCCTGGTGAGAAAAAGCTTTTGGACACAATCCCCTAAAACTAAAATCAATTGATAAATGTTTTGTTTCATCCCAGTCACAGGTACATCAAAGTACTGCATAACCAGTTGTCTTGCAGAGATGGGTTTTCTTCAGAAGCATAAAAGTACTGGCAGACAGCATGTAAAGGTAACTTAATTATCTTCTAATAAGAGGAAAGTAGGGTCATCCACCGCACCAAGTCATGGCCAGGGTATTAACCAGCTGGTAGCAGCTCTTACAGAGTGATGTAAAGTCACTTCAGGACAATGAGGTTCCTCCAGCTGGCAGGAACCTGTTAACTCTGTGAGTGACTTCTGCAGACTGACCTGTAAAATAAGGTCCCTCCCTTGGAAAAGAAACCAGCACAAGTGAATGCTCTTTCAAAGTGTGACCTTTTTATGACTATGTAATATTTCATCGTGTATATGTACCATATATTTTTTTATCCTGTCCACTTTCAATGGTCAGCTCTGTTGGTTCTGTTTATGCTGTTGTGAATAGTGCTGCAATAAACATGTGTGCACAGGTATCTTATTTGTAGAGTGGTAAAAGTTCCTCCAGGTATATTCCCAGGAAGTGGATTTGCTGGGTTGTATGGAAGGTCAATTTCTAGTTGCTTTAGGAATTGCCACACTGTTTTCCATAGAGGTTGAACTAGTTTGCATTCCCACCAACAATATAGAAGCGTTCCCTTTTCTCTGCATCCTCACCAGCATCTGTTGATTTTTATTTTATTAAATTGGCAGTAGCCAGAAACTGCCTGGGCAGGGGGTACATAATATCAATGAGGGTACATGATCTCAAACCAGGCATGTGGGGACCAAAGGGAGGCCCAACATTTACCTGTACAATGACCACTTGTGTACCTAATCCTGAATTGTACCTCACAGCTTTTAAAATTTAAAAAAATGGATGTTTTTACCAGTAAAACAAATAAATCAAAATAAAATAAAAATGAAGACCTACCCATCCCATCCCCTACCCCCACAAAAAATGTCAGACTCTAACAATTATCCAGTCACTTTATTTTCTCCAAGAGAAGCTGTGCAGCATGACTAAAGAAAGAGGGGCATTAGAGTCAGAGACAATCTTGGATCTCATTCTTAGCTCTGCTTCATCTTGTGTATCCTCGGGTAGGGTTCCAAGCCTCTCTGAACCTGTCTTTTCAATGGTGAAATGTAAAGTATTCTAGGGTAAAATGTAAATGTTTACCTATATCATAGGGTTGTTAAGAGGATACTGGACTAGGCATTTCCACCTGGGGTTTGAGGAGATGGGCTGTTCTGGAATGTCAAAAGTTCTGGAGGTATTGATAGAGTCACAGAAATTTAGAGCAAGATTTCATAGTCTCCCCCATTTTGGGGGGTAAATACACTGGAGGTTCAGTAAATAGTCTACTATGTAGCTCACCAAGTTAGGACACCTGACCAACAGCTAACCTAAAAGCCAGTTGTGGATGAAGCCAGAAGGACTCTCTGCCTGATCAGTCCACCAGGATCCTTCTCTATCTTCTGCCTGAAAATACTCCCCTCCTCTTCCTGTCAATATATACCGCAAAATAAAGATTTACAATGCTGCTATTCACATAGGAGCTAGAGTTCAATCTGAATCTTTTGTCAGACTATTTATCAACAAAACCAAAACAAAATTGAATAAATTAGATTCTAAGATATAAGACATAATTATAAATTAAAATACTATATGTACCAGAATACATAAAGTAGTGGGAATCTTGGAAAAGGAAGAGGAGAGTGTTATGAGAAAGTAGAGGAGGCAGGAAATGGAGTGAGGGAAGGGGAGAAGTGGGAGCAGCAAAAGCCTATCCAAAAGCCAGTGCATTCTAGAATATTCTACCATGACCAGTTCAGTAGAGTCCATAAACAGAGGTGTGTTAAAAGGGTGTGGGGAGGATTACACACCTCCTCACAATACCCTTATATGCTTAAAGGGCACTAAAACTTCTTTCATTAAATACAATGCCGTTTATTCCATAACTAGCAGCACAATTATTGCACTGTAGCGGAGATTCCCAAAGTGTAGTGCCTGACCCAGCCATGGCGGTATCATCTGGGAACTTGTTTAAAATGCACATTCCTGGAATCCATCTCAGATCTACTGAATCTGAAAATCCAGGGCTGGATCCTGCAATCTGTGTTTTGGCAGGTGGTTCTGACACATGCTTTAGTGTGAGAACTTCAATCCAATATGAAGAGATTTCATCAATTTTGATGCCTTTTAGTACTTCCGCTGTTTTTTTTATGTGTCACTTTTATAAGCAATGGCTGTCTTTGGGAATGATGGAGATGAGATGACAGAGGAAAATATGTAGGTCCTGAGTGGAGGAGGGAAGGTCATGACCTCTTAAGAAGAAACACAGAATAAAGTTGGGAAGGGAGGGGGTGTTTTGTGAGGGAGACACACCTAACACAAGTATCAAACTACACGTTTGTGCACCATGTTCCTATTTGTCATTCATTAGATGAAAAAATAATTTTCTCAATATATGCACTTCTGCTTGAAGGACTCCTGAAGGTTACTAGTTTGCCATAGATACAAGGGGGGGACCCCCAAAAATCCAGAATTTATTTAATAATTGTGTGCTTATTCTTACATGTTTAAACTTCAGTCACTTTCAAAGCACTCTCTGTTTGACGCAATACACCTACTGAGATGCTTTTCCACTGCTCAAAACAGTTTTTGAACGCATCAATTTTGATGCCTTTTAGTGCTTCTGCTGTTTTTTGTTTCACCTCTTCCATATCAGCAAAACGTTTCCCTTTGAGGACTTTTTTCATCCAGGGAAACAAACAAAACAAAATTGCTCAAGGCAAGATAGGGTGAATAGGGAAAGTGGGGCATAGAAGTAATGCCATTTTTGGTCAACACTCAGTGCAGTGTGGGCAGGTGTACTTGTAAATTACCCATCAATAAGTGGGATTTATGGTTTGAGGTTTTACATTTAGGTCTCTGATCCATTTGGAGTTAACCTTTGTGCATGGGGATACATAGGGGTCCTGTTTCAGTCTTCTGCATGTGGTCAGCCAGTTTTCCCAGCACCATTTACTGAATAGGTTCTCCTCTCCCCAGTGGTAGGTGGTGGAGGCTTTGTCGAAGATGAGTTGGTTGAGAAATTGAGGTTTTGCTTCTGGAATCTCAATTCTATTCCATTGATCTATATGCCTGTTCCTATACCAATACCAAGCTATTTTGATGATTGTGACTTTATAGTAAAGTTTGAAGTCTGGTAATGTGATACTACCTACTTTGTTTTGTTTTGTTTTGTTTTGTTTTTGCTGAGGATTGTTCTGGCTATTTTTGGACGTTTGTGTTTCCATATGAATTCCTGTGTTGTTTTTTTCTAGGTCTGAGAAGAATATTGCTGGTAATTTGATGGGTATTGCATTGAATTTGTAGATTGCCTTAGGTAAGATAGACATCTTCACAATGTTCAACCTCACTAATCATCAGGGAGATGCAAATCAAAACCACACTGAGATACCACCTAACTCCAGTCAGAATGGCAATTAACAACTCAAAAAATAACAGCTGCTGGAGAGGGTGTGGTGAAAAGGGAACACTTCTACACTGTTGGTGGGAGTGTAAACTAGGGCAACCTCTGTGGAAAGCAGTGTGGCGATTCCTAAAAGCTCTAAATTTCAACCTCCCATATGACCCCGCAACCCCCCTACTGGGAATATATCCTGAAGAACTCAAATCACTCTATAAAAAAGATACCTGCACACGTATGTTTATTGCGGCATTGTTCACAATAACAAGAACCTGGAAGCAACGATGCTGTCCATCCAAAGAGGACTGGATTAAAAAAAACGTGGTACATATACATGATGGAATACTATGCAGCCATAAAAAAGAACAAAATCATGAATTTCGCAGCAACCTGGATGGAACTAGAGTCTATAATACTGAGTGACCTCTCACAGAAACAAAGATCCGAGTATCACATGTTCTCACTCATATAATGGACCTTGAACATCCAATGTAATACTATAAGAAATGACTGACGGTACTGGGAAACTATGGGGGGGAGATGGGATTAACAGTAGCAAATATCTATCTGGGGATGGAGAAACACCTCTTATCAACAGGGTGCCTAAATGAAACGTGATTGTATACCTAACTCTAACTGTACCCCACAACATCATAATAAAAAAAATTGATTAAAAAAAATAAATGGAATTTAGAGTCTATCATACTCAGTGATCTATCACAAAAACAAAAAATTGAGTACCACATGTTCTCACTTATAAACAGACCCTGAACATTTATCATAATGCTGTAAGAAAGGGTTTGGCAGTAGCGGGACAATGTCAGGAGAGGAAAAGGGGACACATAGCATCAATAAGAGTACCTGTTCTCAAACCAGGCAAAGCGGGGACAAAAGGAAGGCCCAGAATTTACCTGTACGGTGGCCACTTGTATACCTAATCCTGAATTGTACCCCACATCTTTAAAATAAAATAAATTAAAAAAAAATAAAAATAAAACTTTAAAAAATCCTGATTTTATCTGCCAAAACAGAGAAGTAAGTAGACTTCTGCAGTGTAAATTTCTAAAATACTCTTGTACTAAAAAAAAAAAAAAGAAAATTGCTGACATTTTTTAAAAAGAACATTTGTAGTTTTGTTTACATGTAATCAGAATACAGTCTCTAAATTTGAATCCTACTGTCTTTAGTTAGTGTAACATGAATCACTGATCATTCCCAGTCTTTTATCAGGTCTTGTTACTGGTCCTTTCACCCTCATTCTTTCCTTCTGATCCCAGGATCAAACTGTACTGCCCCTAACTCTCCACCTCCTCACCATTCAGGCTAGTTGGCAAAGAAAGAAGCAGTTACAGCTAAGCCTCACAAATTTTTACAATGGTTCTAGCCTAACCATTAGCTTCTCCCATCTCTGATCCCTTATGTAACTATGTAACTCACCTACTCTGTCATCCTGTGCTGTGTTACCAGCACTTGATTTAACAGTACCATATCATACAGTCTAATTCTCTATCTGTTTCGCATGCAACCTGATAGGTTCCAGAACATCTGTGTCTTCTAAATAAAAGTTCTCTAATCCCATACTAGAATTATATCGAGATATTTGTTGGAGGTCTGCCTCTATACAGATATTCAAACACACATTAAACAGAATATATGTTACTAAGAGTAACAGTAGTAGTCCATAGTTGTACAGATTTTATTGAAAATATTTTAAACATTTTTAGTTCATTTAAAATGCTTAGACCTTTTCTCAAATGCATCATTAAATTGCATCATTCAAAAATGACAGGTGTTTCTAAAGGTACTTGTACTTTATATGTAGTAATTATTTAAAAACACCTAAATGTTGATTTTGGAGTTCATCTATCAATGAATGGTTATATGTAACTGGGCTTTTCTTATATGTTCAAAATTACCAGTTTTTAAACCTATGTCATTTCACTATAATATTTCATTTCAAAAACACAAAATATAGCATACTCTTAGCCTAAGTATATTTTTTCACAAAAGGAAGAACCATGAAGTGTAGCAGAATTAGTTCAAACAAAATTAGCAAAATCACTTGACTCAGAATTGTGAAATATCTCATTTTTGGAATTTTTTGCTTATAAATGATTAAATATACTTCCTCTAGTAAGAAAATAATATATATCATATTGCTGTACATAAATTTGGAGGTTTACAATCGTTTACTGGTCCCTTTTCCTTAATTTTCTTATTTCTGGCACCTTCTTTATAAAAAATAAATAAATAAAAGAATACTTCACCTTGACTGACATGAGTAGATAACTTCACAGAATGCTGATTAAATAAGTGCTCCTGTCCAAGGCTAATTTCCCCACCTATTGTTTTTTTCATCATCCTCTCTTTTCCCATCTCTACAGGCGCATCTCTGGTCAAGCCTCCTTCTATCCCTGTCTCTCTCTCCCTTTCTCCCTCTCACTCTCTCACACCTACACTCACCTCAGCCCCTGATCCATGAGCCTTCAGTTATTATCAAGACACACTTTTTAACTAAGTTTAGCAGAGAAAGAACAAGTTTGCACAACCACTGTGACTTCTTCCCTATGACTTCACATACTCACATTCCCCAAAACCACAACAATCAGGATAGTGACCCAACAAAACAATGAAATGACTCCTCTTAAAGTCCCACAGCTCCATTGTCTAAGCAGTGCAACTGTGACGACTTGCTCTTTCTCGAGCCTTCCTACTTCTGGGACATCATCCTCTGATTTTCTATTTTCCTAGTGACTTGATCACTACCTCTCCCACTGGCCTCTCCTTACTTACTGTTAAATGTCATCATTCTTCAGGATTTAATCCTCAGAACTCCCCCCCACAGTCTATTATTTCTTCTTTGTGCCAAAATTCAGTTCATACTCCCCTTGAGGTCTCGAGCCTCACATCTAACTGCCCATTGATATCTTCACTAGGGCGTCTCATACCACCTTAAGCTCAACATGTCCCAAATCAAACATTCTCCACCTTCATGAACTTCTCCAAGTAAATTATGTTCTTCCTGTATTCTGTACCTTGATAAGTTCTACTTCTTAGCTCCCAAGCCAAAAATCATAAAAGCAATCTTAATTTCGTCCTTTACCTTCATCCAACATTCTCCAATTGATTATTGAGTCAATTTCTCTATTTTCCCTTCTCTATCTCCCCTATAACTACCCTTGATTTATTTATTCATTCAGGAAATACTTATGGAGTACCCACTATGTGTCAAATACCATTATGCATATCAAGGGGCTAAACAAACCAGAACAAAATCCCCTTCCTCTTGAAACTTACATTCTAGTGAGAGAGTTAAACAATAAAATAAGTAAAATATAGAGTATGTTAGTTAACTGCTAAGTGCAAAGGAAAGAAAGAAAGAAAAGAATGAATGAAGGAGGGAGGGAAACCTGATGAGGGAAAAAGAAAGAAAGAATATTTTTGGATAAAGAAAATTCAAGTTTTAGATAAATTGACCAGGGTAGGTCAAACTGAGGAGATAGCTGTTTTCACTTTTCTTTTTAACCTAGATTATGATCTTGCTGCCTTCACTGTTGATGCCCTTTTAACTCATCTGAAAACTATATCCTTGTCATCCCCATACTTAGACTCCTTCATTGACTATTTGTGTCATTCAGAAAGTCACAATCTAGTCCCCACCAACCTAACCAGTATCATTTCTGCTTATATAATGGAATTGTACTCAACCACCTGCATTTTGTCTAATAACAGATGATGTTTTATGTCTCCATACTTTCATGCTATTTTTCTACCTACTTTGCTTAATCCTATTAATTCTGAAGAAATCCACGGTCTTCATAAATGTCTTTTTTTATTGCTGCCATTCCAAGCTCTACAAAGTGTACTTTACCCATCCAGTGTGGATAATTTTATCCAGGAAATAGAAATATATAACCCACTTTGCACACTTGCTTAAAAAATAAAATGAGAAAAGGTACATCTAACAGTAAAGCTGGCACAGAATGGAAGTTAAATAATAAGCAGCTTTTACAACACACTACATTGCATTGATTATTTATCTGTCTTCTCCACTAGACCAGGGTTTCTCAACCTTGACTCTACAAACAAGTTGGGTTGGATAATTCTTTGTTATAGGAGACTGTCCTGTGTACTGCAGAATGTTGAGCAGCAACTGCAGCCTCTACCTACTAGATACCAGTAGCACCTTTAGTTATAATAACCAAAAATGTCTCCAAACCTTACCAATGCCCCCCGCCAAGGGACAAGAGCACACTTGGTTGAGGATCACTACACTAGACCATAAGCAACCCAAGAACAGAAGCTAAGATACTCATTATTGTATCTCCATATACCTATTACCAAAGCCGGCACTTAGTAGGTGTTCAATCAAATCATGTCGGTGAGAAGCAAAGTCCTACCTTGTAACACCACAAATTAGTTTTGCCTATTTTTGAAATCTATGTAAATGTATACAATAGTTTTATGTCTTCTTTCATTCAATATTATTTTGTGAGATTTATCTTTGTTTTTGCATGTTTGTTACAGTTCATGTGTTTCCACTTCTGTATATAGTTATTTCTTTTAATTAATATACTGTATTATCTTAGATAGACTGTTGTTTGGACATTTGGGTTGTTTCCAAATAGTGTTGCTGTGAACAATGTTCTATATGGGTTTTTGTTACAAGTAAGGATAGTCTTTATGCCAAAGGGGAGACAGTAGTGAGTGACAAGTGGGCAGTGCTAATATTCTTTCTTATCCTCAGTGTAGGTTATGTGTGTGTGTATCTACCTTGTGACCATTCATTTTTGTGTGTGTGTGACCATTCATTAAACTCTCCATTTATTTTTGTGAGCTTAGAATTCTGTGTGATATGTCATTTAAAGTTCTTTCATTACTAAAAATATTACAGCTGGGCAAATTAAAAAAAGGGGAAAGTGATTCTGATAAACTCCTATGATGCCAATACTCATATGAAAAAAAGTGTTCAATTTTATTGTATCAATGAAAAGCATGTTTTTAGAAATGCATTTTTATACTTTTTAAAATACATTTTGTCACTAACAGCCAGTGAGATGCAAAGGAAAATGTCTACTGTTAGCCAAAGTGTGAATTCATAAAACTTTTCTAGAAGGCCATTTGGTAATACATAACAAAAGCCTTTAACACCTGTTAGATTTAAAAGTTTATCTTGCAAAAATGAATCAGGCAAATTTGTAAAAATTTATGTGTGTGTATGACAGAGCAACAATTTATGTAAGAATGTTTTTCAGGTAAATGCTTATAATATTGAAAAATTAAAAGCAAATTTGTAATAGGCAACTAGCTGAATATAAATGGTATATCCATTCAGTAGAATGCATGTGGCCATATTTAATGACAAGAAAAATGTTTATAATGCATTAAGTTAGAATAAGTTATAAAACACAATGACACATTTGTAAAGTGGGGGAAAAACATAAATGCCCACAGAAACAAAACTGTCAAAGGCAGAAGCCAAAATGTTAACTTTTGTCATCTTTGAGAAGTTGTTTGTTTTTACTTTTTTTTTTTAAGGCCTATTTATTTTCTAAGTGTTCTACAAGGAATATGTGTAACAATTTAAAAAGTAAAGTTTTATTAAATGAATTTGATCAATGACTAAGAAAGAAAACATGAGATAAATAACACCTAACATAGTATCAGGGAAAATGGTAGCTTCTAGTGTCTTTAGTGTATAGACTCACAGCCTTCCTCAAGTAATTATTGCATTGGTTTTTGTAAACATAGTTGAATTTTATAAGCTTCATTCTGTGTGTACCAAGAATTCAGCCTCAGACAACATTTCAGAGAGCAAGTCTTTCTTCACAAGAAGGATATTGCTTTACGTTTGGAATATTACTCTAATGATTAGAAAATAGGCAAGTTGCACTTAGAGGATTTTTTAAGCTACTATTGCTTAAGGTGTCATTTTCTTCATTACTGTCAAACAATAATCTCTTAACAAAAAGTGGATATGATTTCAAATTATAAGTCTATGACAGCTTTTCCAATTTAAATATTTCTTATTCTCTTAATGGAACACAAATACCAATGCAATTCTTGCAAAGTAGCTATTTAAAACAGCAAATAATTGGCATGGAAGAACCATGGTCATCCAAAATCATATACTGAGAATGAAGAAATAATTCTCAACTTTCACTTTGCTTCATGGGAATCCTGCTAATAAGCACTTCCTGCTTGTACCAGGTAAGTAATGATTTCTTCTAGGTCAGTAAACGCCAACATTGATTGCATTCACTTACAATAAGTATAACCAGAGCAAACCCATTCTCACACAAAGATTCTCTTTCCAAGGCTGACTTAGTTACTGCTCTCCTTTCTATTTCTGAGAAAAGGGATCAATGCAGCCAACACGTGCTTCTTAACTCCTGCCTAGACATATCTCTCTGTCAATACACTATAAAGTACTGTTGAAGTGACAACTCATACCAGTTTGCACAGGACAACCTGGTTTATATCCACTGTACCTGTATGGTTATTAATAGCAGCCCCTTTCATTTCTCAGCGTCCCAGTTAATTAATACATTATGTGACCAGCCTGTTGTCCATACACAGGATGTATAATGCTAGTCTAGAACTTGGAATAAATGCCTCCATCCATCCACACTCTTGCCTTGTCTTCCTGATGGTATGCCTTGTCTGCACTGATAGTATGGGACAGAAAATGCACAGAATAGTCATGGACTCATACCACCCCTGTTGGTGGGTAAAACAATCTGAAAAGGAATCTCTTTCAAGGTGAACCCTATCCCTTCTCCAGAAGCTCATAAACTATGAGAGACCAACTACTAGGCAGCCCAAATCACATACCCTAAGGGAAAAAAATACGTATTTGAAAAATTAGCCAGTCTATTGATACCTGTTAGGAGTTGTGCCCCTCAATCTATTATTCCAAATAATACCATAAAATAAAAGAAGGTCCAAATTTCTTCTAAGTCTAAATATTTCTGTCTCTGCTAATGGTAAAATTATTCACATAGTCACCTCAGCTAGAAACCTCGCAATCAAGTTTTATTCTCCCTCTTCTCCACTATGCAATTAATTACCAAGTCCTATTGGTTCTATTTTAAAGCCTCTGGAATTCATCGCCCAACCCTTTTATCAGAACAAGACTTTCAACTGTGACTGTTACAATGGCTTTTCTCTACTTTTTGTTTGCTTCCAATTCACCTTCCTCACTTCTGCTAGAATTGTCTTAAATAAAGCAGTCTCCTTAGTTCACTGCCTGCTCAGTACCCTCAGGTAAATTCAGACTTCTTAGCCTGGCACCCAATACCTTCATCAGTTGCACTCAAGCCTCCTCCCCATCTTCAATTCCAATACACCTCCCAACAGGCATATGCTATCCAATGGTTCTCATCTACTGATGGTATTGCTCTCATAGAAGGTACTGAGAGTCGTTCAGGGACATGTTTGCCTCATGGTGATTTGAGGATTCAAAGTACACTTAATGAGCAGGGGCCAAGGACACTAAATGTTCAGCAATGAAGAACAAGTCCTGTAAAATAGAAGATTGCCTTGCCAAAATCCCAAAAAGATTTCTTGTTCCCCAAACACATCATCTTAATGCACATGTGGTTCCTTCTTTCTAGAATTTATTTAACCACCACCCACTAGTTCTGCCTCCTTCCAAAATAATATTGTCTGGGTGATGCCATTCAAACGTCCCTTATCTAAAGACTCTCTCAGTTAAATAGTTACACAGTGTGTTCGTGGAAGATTAAATCACTCTCATATATGCATATATATATGAGACACTTGTATATACATATACACATATACACAAGACACTCTTGCATATGCATATATGAGACAGTCGTATACGCATACATGGGACTCTCTCTCTTATGAGCATATATATGAGACACTCTAATGTATAAGTATGTGAGTGATTTAATGATCCCTGCTGATGGCAAAATTATATGACAGTGATTTGTATATGATGCCTGATACAGCACTTAATACATTAAATTATAATTAAACTGCTTATCATTTGTCATTTTATTCATGATGCCCTTTTCCTTATCCTGTCTTCTAAAATTTGAGCACCTTGAAGAAAGGATGTTCCTTTGATATCTCATTTTTTTTAAAAACTCATTTTCTACAATTGACCTAGAAGCTGAGACTCATTCTATAGGTGATTTTTGGATTCAAAGGTAAAAAGTTTTACCATCGTGCCTATGTACAAAATGCCATCCTTAACCTTTTTTATGGTTGTTAAACTTATAACTCAGAAAACTTTTAAATAAGGTAAATATTTTAGATACATCTTTATCAGTGATGATGCTTAAAGAAACATTAAATGCATATATTAATTGCCAGTTTGACTAAAGCAGATATTATAAACTCAGGTAAAAGTGGGCGTGGGGGGAAGCTACAGAAATTGTGATAAAGTAGAGAGACAGTTCCAGTATAAAGTGTTTAAAATTTTGTGTGTGTGTGTTTTTTTAAAGCACGGAGTAACTACTTCTTACAAAGATTTGACTAGCAAACTTATGTTTGAGATCCTTGCAATGAAAAAATACTAAAATATCTTTTAAATCTATAAATAAGAAATGTGAAGCTGTGTGATATACTTCTATTCAAAATGTAAAGTAAGAGTGCTCTAACCTCACCCCACTCATTTTTGCAAGTTTGACCTTAGACTATTTCTATCACCTATTACAAAATACCTTTTGTTTGGGTCAAAATTTTCAACTTAGCTCATCCCCTAAGTCACACAGCCAGCAGAACAGGACAAAGTCAAATGCTCACGTGCACATCTGTTCATATCTGGGGCTCGGTGTCCATAGTACCCTGACGGGCAAGAATGCAGGCACTCTCCATACTGACGCATCCCTTCTCTCCGAAGGAAGAAGAACAACTTCTGTTGACATCGACTGCACCCATTGTCCTTTGAACAAGACAAACAACCCTTGCAGATGGGATTTGATACATAACTAGCTGCAAAAGAAAAACAAAAAAAATTCATTAAATATGAATATGATCAGACTTCTGGTCAATACCCCATGCTGAAAGGACAAATGTCTATTTTCTGTCTGCTCCACTCACACAGAAATACTGAACAAAATATCCTTCCATTTCCACCCCTCCATCTCCAACCCCCCAAAATTTAATACACAACCAAACTTAGGAACAAAGAGGAAACTTAGAAGCAGAGTCAAGCCCAGAAGCTGAAAATGAATGGCTCATGGGATGTCAGAGCAGACAGAGGTAAGATTTATGGCAAGGTCCTAAATCTAGGCCAAGACACATGCATTGAAGAGTTGACACTCAGCTCCCTTTATGGAGACAGGAGTGGAGAGATCTGTTTGTTCATGACAAGTACTATGACCCCTCTGTTGCAACTGACCAGAGAAGAGAAGTCCAACTTTGCACTGAGGATACAGAGGGAGAGGGAGGCACAGGAGAGAGAAAATGTCGCCCATGAGACATGAGAACCCCAAGCCTGAAAGACATCCAAGTGTGGAATCCAAATTTAAAATGTTGTAGTATGGGGTTCCTAAGTCAAGACGTTAACATGAAAATTTGCCCAGATCCAGAAAACCCACAGAGTAAAAAACATATAAAACTATCCTCTGATTTTTTTCTACAATCCTGAGACCCAGAACTTTCACAGAAAACTACTCTAACATCAAAATGAACAAGAAAATCTTCACAAGGAAGAGTCATCAAAATCAGTAATAAGGAAAATTCATATCTAAAGAACCAGAAATAAGAGAACAATCTTAAAGAGCCTTTAAAATGAATCATTATAGAATATTTGAAGAGATAAAGGAAGGACTAAAAATCGCATGGAAAACAGTAAGAATGTACAAATTAGAATGAAATGAAAATTCTAAAACTAAAAAAAGAATTCTACAAACATGTTGGCCCATAAAGTAGTAAGGAATAACATAACCAAAAAACAGATTTAAAGAACCATAGCATGAAACACGATAATAAGGTAAGAAGTATGTAGAAAAAATAGAGACGTTGCAATCCATTATTAGTAGATATTACAGAAGAATTTTTAAAAATGAGTAAGATAGACTATTCATAGAAATCATGGTTGATTTGTTTCCAGAATTAAAGATACAAGTTCTTAGAGAAAAAATTGATAGACTAGGTAAAACAAGTCTGCATTTAAACACAGTATATTTATACTGAAGAATAAAATCAAACCATGGAGGAACAGCAGGTTATCTACAAAGGAAAAAAAGTTGACTGACAGCAGACTAATAATCAGAAACAATAAATGTTAGATAGCAGGATACAGACTTCAACATGCTGAGGAAAAAAATATCAAAATATAATTCTATAAACAGTTAAATTATAGTTTAAGAAGAGGGGGAAAATAGAAATCTTTTCAGTCAAAGGCAAGAAATATATTAATCAAAAAATAAGGTATACACTGAAAAGAATAAATAAACTGCATATACTGGAGAAAATACAATAGAACCTGAAAAAGTAGAATGCAACAAGCAATAGTGATCATATAAGTTGAAAAATGTTGGTACAGCTATAAAAGTATAGATTTTAAAATACATGTAATGATTCATTTTCAGAGCTTGAAAATAAATATTTTATATTCACAGTGATAACGTGGAAGACTTGACAAGGAAGCCAGAGCTAAGGCATTCAAAGGTTCCATATTAGTAGTGAAGAAAGTCCATATAAATTAAAATGCTTTTGCCCATCAAAGCTGACTGGGTAAAAAAAATGTGGTACACATAAACAATGGAATATTGTGCAGCCATAAAGGAGGACAAATATATCGACTTTGCAGCAACCTGGATGGATTTGGAGTCAATCACACTCAATGATTTATCACAGAAACAAATAACAGAGTTCCATATGTTCTCACTCATAAGAGGACCTTGAACAATTATAATGCTATAAGAAAGCGATAGGCAGTAAAGGGAAACTGTCGGAAACACTGGGAAATGTTGGGAAACAATGGGAAACATTGATCATGCAGGTACAATTTTTGATGAGGTATGCCCCTCCCTCCCTTAGCAGTTTCCCTCAACTATGGGGGCGGATTGGCAGTTGAGGGAAACTACTAAGGGAGGGAGGGGCATACCTCATCAAAAATGGTACCTGCATGATCAATGTTTATATACTTAACCCTGAATTGTACCCCACATCTTTATAATAAAAATTTAAAGAAAGAAAACTTTAAGCAAGTTACCAAACAGTAACTATTCTATTACAAGAATAGTAATAGAATATATAACTTCTAAGCCAGTGTCGGCTACAAACATGAAATGTATAAAATATGAGTAGGAAGAAACAACCCAAGTGTCTATGAAGAGAATAGACAAATTGTTGTATATTCATGCTATGAGTTTTACTCAATAATTAAAAGGATCAAAATACAGGCACATGCAACATAAATGAAGTTCATACACATTGTGTTGATTAAAAGAATCCAAATACATATAAAAAGAGTATGTTCTGTTTAATTTCACTTATATTGAGGTCAAAGACATGTACAGCTAATCTATGGTGGCAGAAATAAGAACACTAAATGTCTTTTAGGGCTGAAGATTGACTAGAAAGGGCCAATACAATCTAGGAGATGATATATTAGTTTCCATGGGTTGCCATAACAAATCACCATAATTTAATGGCTTAAACAATAAGCATTTACTCTCAATTCTGTGGACTTGAAGTCTAAAATAAAGGTGTCAGCAGGGCTGTGCACCTCTGAAGGACTTAGGAGAGAATCCTTTCTTGCCTCTTTCAGCTTTTGGGGGCTTCAGGCATTCCCTGGCTTGTAACAACATCATTCCAATCCCTGCCCTCCATCTTCTCATGGACTTCTTTTGTATCTCTGTGTGTCTTTTTCTGTCTCATAAAAACACTTTCAATTTAGAGTCTTAATTCCACAGGATCTCATCATTATCCTTAACTACATCTGCAAAGACCCTATTTCCAAATAAGGTCACATTCAAGTGTTCCAAGTGTACACGAATGGGCTAGGGGCACTAGTCAATCCACTAAAACAGGTGATAGAAATAGCTTTTATCTTGACTGGATATTGATTACACGCATATATATTTGCAAAACACAAAAAACTGTACAGTTATCTAAGTGCTATATATACTGTGCATTTTTAGTTACTGTGCGCAATTTATAAGTGAATTGTATCTCATTTTTTAAAAAAATGAAAACAGATTGATAGGGAGGCCAAACAATAACTTCAGAATAATATATACTTATAATTACATCTCTTTTGAAGATGCTATAAATTATATTAGGTGCTCACCAATATTTTTTACTTTTGGATTTTTTTTAAACAAAAAAAAAACCTATTGGAGAGATAAAGTGATGGAAGATAATAGTAAGCAAATGTTGAAATAGCATCTTAAAGAAAAAAATTGATACATGAACTATATGAAATTTCTCTACATCTATTGATAGAAATGGTACTTTCAAAGACAATAAATGCTTTGTCTAGATCTGGTACAAAATTTAGAAGTTATATCATCTGAAATATTAATACAGTTTCTAAAATGAAAAACTTGTAACTTTTAGTTTTTATGATACCAAACAAGATCATAAATATAACAGGATACATGAGGTCACATTAACTTTGTTTTATTGAGTTAGCCCTCTCACAAAAAAGAATGAAGAGAGAATAGGAAAATCAAAAATTATTAAAACTTTTAGCTTTAAGACTACATCTCGTTTGTGCTACATATAATCCTTATTGTCTATCAAAATTAATATCAAGCATAAGTGATTAGGAGAGCAGCTATACAACAGAGTACATTGTACATCACATCATTCCTTTACTTACAATGATTCAACAGACAATACTGTCAGTCACTTGCAGCAGATCTACACAGGTTTTAGTTCCACAAAATGCCTTCCCTTCTCCTGAGCTTCCACAGCCCTGATTTGGTCTTATAGCCTCTTGCCCAGGGAGATCCAAAAACCAGGGTTTAATCTCCCTTTCAGAGAAGGAATCAAAGGAGAATCAAGGTTTTTCAGGAACAGGAATCAAACACCTTTTTTGAATTGTCCAGTAAGATCTTCTTCACATCTATTCCAGGATTTTGTCCTATCAACCATTCATCTGCTTTTGACTGCATATTCAATCTATTTCTTGGACATTCTTTTGCTGGCAAACCTTTTTATGCTCTCCAAGTAATTTCCCATTTAATACCTGTTACGTAAATTTGTGGTTTTTGGGAGCATGGCTGGGGAACCAATGTTGATGAAAAATCATCCCACTAGATATAATTACTAGTAAAATTTTGCCAAACAACTTTTCAGATATATATATGCATATACACAATATATAATTTGCATTTTTCATAAATGTGGTCATATCATACATGCCATGACATAACTTGTTCAATTTCAATCAAGTTGCAAGCATCTTACTACAACAATGAACCAAACGTCACTATCATATTTCTTGGAAGTATCTGTTTCACCTCTTGCCTCTACTGAATTATATCCAAGACTACTTCTATAAAGACTACAACCAGTTTTCTAATCCTCAAGACCTCATTCTCACTTTCTGATCCCCACAACTTCAAAAGCCTACAATGCTGACAGTTTTCTTCTTCCTCTGACTTCTGTGATAATATCACCTCCTACGGACTTGATTCCAACCCTCACTCTGGGTCTTCCACTAATCTCATATCTCAGGTTTTCCTGATTTCTCAACTTGGACAGTTATGAAGCCCAGACCCACCCTTCCCTACTTCACTCTACATTCTATCAGTGAATTAATTTTCCTATCACGCGCATTGTAATATTTTTGTTACACCCTATTCTATCTAGATAATTATTCTTTATAAAGCATTTTTAAATAGCTGGCTGCAAATTAGCCTATACTGTCCAAAATTTCCTCAGCGCCCTTCTGAAGAGGTTTTATTCTATTATTGTTCTTAGTTATGCATTAAGTGAGTTTCAAAAAGCTGGAATATAGTGCAACTTCTCTGGGTAAAAGGGCAAAAAATGAAGGAAGCAGGGTAGAGAATGCAAAAAACTGAAGAGGAATAGAAACTGAGAATATTCAGAGGCTGTATAAGGAAATGGCTGTGGGTAGAGTAGAAAGTGATTCTTTTTCATTTCAGGGTTGTCCAAGAACATAATCCAACTTTCAGCACAAAGGCCTATGGAATGATATTTAGAGAAGCAATTTATGACTTTTTTGTGAAAGAGACATCCCATAAATATGAGCAACCAGGAGACTACGGCAAAAGCAGGGGTTGCTGGCTGAGCTACATTGAAAGCCATCCCACACCATGGAGCCCTCTGCAACATGTCTGAGGCATTTGCTGACTACCTTCTGCTCTTGAATTTAACTACAGACTTGAAAAAAGCAATATCTAATTTATCCAAATCTCAAACTTAGCTTTGTAAGTAAAAGGAGAATTTGGAAGGTTTATAAGTACACAGAATGGTATAAGGAGAAGGCACTGTGCCCTGCAGTCATCACAAAGTTGAAGCTATACTTTCAGTTCAAAAGTTAAACTAAAGCTATTTAACACCATAAATCACACTCCATAGTAAGAAGTATGGAGGAAAGAGAATTACAGAACCAAGAGAATCAACAAAAATTAAAGGCTTTTTGTTTTGTTTTTATGTATCAGAAGCTAACTTTCATCTTGACCACAAATATTTCAGAGTCAACAAATTGTGCCCTACTTTTGTTTAAAAAAAGGTATTCTTAAAAGCATTAAAAGCGTTGCTTTGTTTACTTGAACCTTTACAGACTTAAACAAGGAAAATGAATTAGAGAATACTTACCGCAGTCCATATCTCAGATATCTTTATAACCCTACACACAAGGAATTCTCTTAAAGCAAAATTGAGGTGAGCCATACCCAACCTAAATGCCCGCTCTCCCCTTTCTCCAGTCCTCTTCAGTCATATGCTGCTCAATGCTGAAGGACAAGAGCCCATGTGATTTTTACAATTTGAAGTTTCTGGCCCCAAACCTAAAATAGGCTTTTCAGTTTAAGTAACCACTGTCCAGTGTCAACTATGTTAGTGTCCTTCTCCATGTTGTAAATCAATAGCTTAGTAATTCAACAAGAACTTCTCCACCCATGATATGTTAACTACACTAACCTCTGTGTCTAAACACAAGCAAAAACAGACATGTAAGTACAACTGGAGTAATTTATTTAGTCAGGATCTTAATAAGTCGAATGACTCTGTCCATTGCTATGAGATTTAATTCAAGTGTGCAGGTGAATAAACAGATCTTAATTCTCAGCTTTGATGACCATGTTTATTTGCTCTCTCTGTAAGTTTCAACTCTTCCAACCCTGAAGCCCGCTGAGATCCAGAGTCTCATCATTCCAACCAAAACAATTTTCTAAATCTGGACCCACCCAAAATTCTAAAGATGAAATATATCACATAAAAGATTACAAATCCTGAAAAGGGTGATAGACAATGATCCCATTATAGTACAAACCCACATATATCTCCTTGATAGGAAGAGAACTATTATGTGGATTTAAAAGACAAAAATTATGAGTCAAAAACAAGGTAATACCTGTATCACGAATGATTACATCAAGAGAGAAAAACAACATACGTAAAATTCTTTACTCCTAATCCTAATTAGTTGATTCATATCCCTCTTAAATTGCAAAGTAAATTTGACTTTTGTGAATCCTGATATCTTAAGTTTGATCCTTTGCTAAATCAAATTCATGTATTCGCATTTTATCTCATAGAGAATTTTATCTAGGTGTTGAATGCCCGTCTGTTTTCAATATATTCCTGACACTTTTTAAAAGTGTTCCCCTCTTTCTGAAGTTAGCCCTTGCCAAGCAAGAAAAAATATAAATTCCTTCTAGATGGATGCATTCATTCCTGACAAAGGTACAGATTTCCATTCTTTTTTTTTTTTTTGAGTTGTTTTTTTTTTTTTTTTTTTTTTTTTTTTTGAGTTGGAGTCTGACTCTGTCGCCCAAACTGGAGTGCAGTGGCCGCTCCCGGCCACCGCAGCCTCGACCTGCTGGGCTCCAGTGATCCTTCCGCCTCAGCCTTCCAAGTAGCCGGAACTACAGGCATGTGCGACCACGCCCGGCTGATTTTTTGATTTATTGTAGAGATGAGGTCTCGCTGCCCAGGCGGGTCTCGAACCTGTGGGCTCAGGCAATCCACTCACCTCAGCCTCCCAAAGGCACGGGATTACAGGCTGAGCCACCGAGCCCAGCTTCTAATTCTGAAAATAATAGGACTGTTGGCATCTTAGCCTCACTCCATATTTGCTAGTTAAATATTATTGCAATTTCAATAGTTTTAAATGACCAATTAATATTAACTTGAGCAATCAAGCTTGTCATAAAAATGCTAATGTGTTTCTCTGCCTAACCCCAAGTTCAAGACATGTATGTTTTTTAAAAAGAGAAAAATAGCAACAAACCTCCTCCACCCTGAAAAAAGAAAAAACAAAAATCCTACCTCTAGCACCAACGACAGGGAACTTCCCTGTTTGATCCTATGCAAATCAAGTTGGACACAAATCCTGCCCACTAGAGCTTGGCAACTCTGAGATAAAAACCCTGTAATCACATATACTAACAAGCTCAAACTCAGTTAAGTAATCAAGTTCATGAATTAATGTGCCACACAAGATTTGACCAAAATATGAAATGCCTCTCTTAGGAGACTTTGCTTAGTTGTACATAAAACTGTAAATATTTGCATGAAATATCATCATAAAACATGTAATCTAATTGTTAATATAAAGACAGTAAGTTTTAATACTAGAGGTTCATTATTATAATCTTGATACCCTCGGTAGAAAATAAATGTTAAAATTTAGAATGCTAATAAAGCTTAGAGATAAATTTCTAAATTGCCTATAAAACTTTAGAATGACTATAATAGCATAAATTTAGCCTAGAAGAAAATTTCAGCATAATAATCAAGAGCAAAACTTGTCCCAAAAATTTCAATATTTTAAAACTTTAAGAATTAAACCATATGTGCTCAGAATCTCTTTTTGCAATGAGTCCTTTAATAGATAATATTTTTAAGTGCAAGATTTACAAAACTTTAACTTCTCAAGAAGTACTAGCTCTGAAAAATTCATATTAATTGGTTACCTAGAAATGTTATTATTGAAAATTAATAATACTATTCTATCTATATAAATTATGTCAGGAGTAAAAGACTGGATATATACTTATCTCTAAAAATATTCCTTTGAAAAATAATATTTCTAAAAATGTATAAGTCCCCAAAATATGAAAAATCTTTACAAATGAGTATTTTCAATGATATTAGGATTAAAAGTCTTTCATCAGATCATTTTGCTTCTACCAAAATATGTATTTAACTGTACAAAAACTCAAAACTAGGAGAGATTTTAAAATATAGAGGGAGAAAGTTAAATGAGTCACAGATCTGTTTTAACAAATGAAGTGGTAATGTCTTTGAAAAAATAGGGAAAATTACCACAACTATCAGCTCTTAATACTCTCTCCAGTGCCAGCACTATTAGAGCTGTAATTCTCATAGACTGGCACCTCCAACAGACATTCATAACGATAAGCTGTGACCAGAGTGTAATTCACCAGCAGGATATTTTTTGCACAGTACAGGTAAGCAAGAATCCCCTACAAGGTATGTGACATCATGCTTCAAATCTGAGTTAACTAAGATGTCCCAGAAAAGCTCAGAATACTCAATGACTTCAGGTCAAGGAAAGACAATGAACCCAGCTATGGTTGTAAAATAAATGTAGATGGAGTTTTATATGGTTCTGTTTGAAGGCACAACAGATCCATCTAGAACATGAACATATTCTCTCTCTCCCTAACTTAACAACTTGCAGGCATCATCAACATTCAAGACAATCTGCCAGACTAGAGGAGATTGAAAGGATACACCAAAGCCAACTATCACTGTAGTCATCAGAGGAAAAATAACTTTGATTTAACACATTTTACCTTGAGACAAAGCAGTGTCTTGTCAACGTATTTCACCAAAAACATAAGCAGCTGAAGCAAATGGGGGTTGCACATCTGGTGGTTGGAACCACAGCTATTCCAGGGGAACTTCTGAATGCACATTAACAGCAATGCAAGGTACACTGAGTGTTTTATTATTGTTATTATTATTATTATTGGTTTGAATCACCACCCATCAGGTCCTAATCCTCAAGGCCAATAAGAGAGGCTCATGAAAGCTAAAATCAGAAACTTCACATGTCAGTTCTACACACCGATCAACTAAGAAGCAGCCATATTCCAGTCTATGCCAGAGTGAAGAGTTCCAGCAGAACAGGATTCAAAGAAAATAAATGGAATTTGGAAATTCTCCAGAAACAGTTCCAAAAAGTCATTCATACCCAAGGTCAAGTAAAAAGACATGGCACAAGAAAAAAGTAGCTATCTATAGATCCCAGTCAGAAATCAAAATTGTGAGCTATCAATTTAGCACACACAATTCCCCAAATGATGAGGCACTTCCCATAATTCATGCTCACCTTGAGAAGACAAGCCCTATAAGAGTTAATTCTCTTTTGCCCCTACAAACTCTTTAATGCAAAAATCTCAATGCATATTCCTCTACTAGGTGTTAATTCTGAAAATGAGAAATAAGTACAATTAAGGATCAGAGCATACTCGTCACATACAAGGTGAGCGAAATGTTCCATCAGAATCCCAAGCTCTTCAGTTTGTACAACTGCTGACACCAACAACATTAATTAGTTGCTGAAGTTGAAGCAAAATATAGAATGCGTGGGTATTGTTCACTTTTCCAAAGAGAGATAATGTTTTAGAAACAAGGGAAGAATCATACCCTAGGTTCTATAAATGAAGTCATTTGTTGGACTAGATAAAGAAAATATGACACATGTACACCATGGAATACTACACAGCTATAAAGAAGAATGAAATAATCTCCTTTGAAGTAATACAGATGTGGCTGGAGTCCACTATCCTAAGCAAATTAACACAGAACAGAAAACCAAATACCGCATGTTCTCCCTTATACAATGGGAGCTAAACACCGATTGCCCCTGGACATAAAGATGAGGACAATAGATAACTGGGGACTCCTAAAGAGGGTGAGAGAGGAGGGGCAAGGATTGAAAAATTACCCACTGGGTATCACTATTTGGGTTACAGGATCCGTTGAATCTGAAATGAAATAAAAATTTTTTAAAAATCTGTATTTTCTCCACTAAATAAATAATTAGCCACCTCCTTTAATCCATGAAAGAAAAAAAATTTTTTTTGCTCCCTAAAACTCTTACATAATGCCAAAAGAAAAGTAAGCTTAAAGTTAGAATGCACACGATCCCATAAGGCTTGGCTAGAAACTGCCATGCATAACTCATGTAGAGTGTTGGCTTGAACTTTCACAACATACTTAAAAGACCCTGTGGAAATGCTGACAGATTGTTGGTGCTAATGGTAACCCCAACACGAGCAGATCTAAATGTATACATTTATGAAGACTGTGAAACCCTCACATTGTTCCATGTTTATACAAGGAGATAATCCAATTTTTAAATAGGAAAAAAACTGCTCACAAACAGAGCCAGCTTTTTGTTCCATAAAGTACTTAAATACTTCTTATACTAACACTATTTAAAAACAGTTTTGCATACTTCCCAAATATTGTAATGTAAATGCCATAGTTTCTGACCTATTCAACTGCCTGTAGGAAAAATCTTTCTCTCCAGCCTATCCAAAGATTATTTTTTTAAAAAGAGAAAAAGGTAGAAGGGACTTTATTTCGTGTATATTCCCCCTGTGTTTAAGTTTTTTCCACATTTGCCACCTGCTTCCTAGAATAGAAACTGTTACTAACTCCTGCTTACATCCATCTTAATTTTAAAACAATAAATGAAATCAAACTACATGACTTATTTGGTGTAATAAACAAGCCCTCAGGAAGAATCAGTGTCATAACTAACCAGGTTAAAGACTCCTGATGCTTTGGAGAAAATTCCCATGGGTTTTACCACAGTGTTTAATTTTTTAATTTTTATTTTAGATTAAAGGGTACATGTGCAGGTTTGTTACATTGGTATATTGAATAATAGTGAGACTTGGGCTTCTGTTGAGCCCGTCATCCAGTTGGTGGACATGATACCCAATAGGTGGTTTTTCAACCCTTATTGCCCTCTCTCCCTCCCCACTTTAGGAAAATAGAAAATGACCACTCTTGTTGGCTATACTTTTCTAGAAAAAGGTTTCTTCTAATAACGATAATTTTTTAAACAATTTAGGTTGCTTTAGTTGAAGAGCACACTAACACTTAAGGTTGACAAACATTACTATGCAGGAATACTCTATGAGATTAAAAAAAGTGAAAGTTTTGTTATCTGCAATACAGGTCACTGTTGGTAAATATCACATACGTTAACAAAAATCAGAATGATTCACTACTAAACCTCCGGACTTATACAAGATTTAGTCTTCAACAAATTCTTAAACCAATGGTCTGCATTTAATATTTGTAAAGAGTCTGTTTTGACATGCTTTGTTGCTCTGATAACTGCACAGCAATTCATAGCTTAGACCCAGTTTGAAATCTAACTGCTTAACTATTCTCATTCTAATAGGGTTCCATCTATTGTGAACAAGAATAAAAGACAGGAAAGTCAAAATGTGGGAAAAACATGAACAATGAGGAATATGCTATTGTACAGACTGCAGACTACATGCTTTCATACTTTTTGGAAGTAATGTTTATTACACATAATTCTCAGTTATCAAAGTAAATATCAGGGAGGACCCCAAAAACCTGGAATTTATTTATTAAAACTGTATAGTTATTCTTACATATTTAAACTTCAGTCACCTTCAAAATACTCTCTATTTGATGCAATACACCAATTGAGACACTTTTTCCACCGCCCGAAACAGTTTTTGAATTCATCAATGTTGATGCCTTTTAGTGCTTTTCGGTTTTGGTTTTGGTTTTGGTTTTTTTTGTCATTCAGGGAAACAAAAAGAGAAAAAGAAAAGAAAAAAGTCGCTTGGGGCAAGATCATGTGAATAGGGAGGTTGGGATATGGTCATGGGGTCATGTTGTTTTTTGGTCAAAAACAGCTGAACACTCAGCATGGTGTGGGCAGGTGCATTGTCGAGGTGGAAGAGCCAGTCACCTCTTTGCCACAACTCTGGATGTTTCTTTGGAAAATCATTTCTCACAACAATACTAGCTGGTAACGCTGATGCCGATGGTTTCCTAGAATACTTAGCAGGGGAAGCCTGTACTACAAGGGGCCTGCCCTCCAAAAAGATAATTCTGGTTTTTTGGAGGTCTCCACTCATAAACAGATCAGAGAGTTTAAAAAGAACATTTCCAAGATCATAATTTGTTAGTGACAAATTTGAATCCAAGGTTGACCTTTGACTTCAAAAGCCTAGCTTTTTATTTTTCCATTAAGCAATATACACATAGCACCTGGGAGAAAAATGCACTGTACCTTGACTAAAATTGCATGGACTTTTTTTCCAATTAGGCTATACCCTTAAAATTTGCTTGGTGCCCCTTTCCTTTGTTTTTAGTCACAGCAAAATAATCAAAGTGTTTCATTTCATGATTAGTCACTAAGAATACTATGCTAATTCTTTCCTAACAGAACTAGAACTATGTAAATGCCTTAAACCAACAAAATTAAGATGTCACCCACAAAAACACTTCAGAACAAAACTGCTGATTCATCAAAAAGGATAATAAGGGAAACTGAGATCTAAGTTTCCTCCGGCAGAGGTTAAAGAGAAACCTTCAGAATTATAAATGGAAAGTCTTTTTACTGGTTGGGCATTTAGCAAAAGGCCAGCACTTTTTAAAGAGTGATCTCCACTTGACAAGTTCAAAGAAAACAAAAATCACCCCCCCAAACCATGCAATTTCCTGCAAATGGGCCACTCTCCTCACTGTCTTTGAAGACAGATCCTGTCCTGGCTAAAGGGCCTTTGAAGTAACACAGCAAGCATACCTATGTAATTAGAAAGCCTCCATACGCCATCCAAATGATCAAAACTAGACTTTACAGATGCACTAAAGCCTGAGGAATGGACTGAACAGCTCTGGAGAGGAATTTGCCACTGCTTATTGACAATGATTCTCCTCTGCTTCCTCTGAACCTTGGAAGCCAACTGCAACTTGCATGTATATTCATGAAAAACTGTGACTAGTACTTGCTCAGTCTCAAAAAGTGGCAAAACTATATGTGAATGTGTATATACAGACGTATACATATGTTGTTTTTCTGAATATTTGAGAATAATTTGCAGACATTATGCTCTTTGATCTCTAAATTTTTCAGTGCTCAGTATATATTTTCAAAAACAAAGACACTGCCTTACATCAGCCATATTTGATCAATCCTTTTTTCTAATTCATGCCCCATAATTGTTACAATAATATCCTTTATAGTTCTTTATAGAATTATATCTATTTTGACCCTAGATTAGAATCCCATCCAAGATGATACACAGCATGAGATTTCACAGTTCTCTAAGTTTTCTTCAATCTGGAGTAGCTCCTCTTTCAAGAGTTTAACAGTTTTTGAGAGAACAAGTCAGTTATTTATAACATGCTTGTTTGGGTTTGTCTGATGTTTCCTCATGATTGGTCATGTGTTTTGGGGATAATGTATGGAGTGATGTTACATGCGTTTATGTATATTATGTCAAGTGTCACATGAATTTAGCTGCATTATTGGAGATGCTAACTTTGATCGCTTGGTTAAGATGTTTTCCACTATTCAAGATGGAATATTACACAGCTATGGGTGTGAAGAAGTACAAAATTGTGGACTTTGCAGCAACCTGGATATATTTAGAGCCTATCAGACTCAGTGATCTATCATAGAAACAAAAAAACTGAGTACCACAAGTTCTCACTCATAAGTAGAGCCTAAACATTTATCTTAACACTATAAGAAAGGGTTTGGCCATAGCAGGATGCTGCTGGGGAGGGGAGGGCACATAACATCAATAAGGGTACCTGATCTCAAACCAGGCGAAGTGGGGACCAAGGAGAGGGCTAGACTTTACCTATACGGTGACCGTTTATCCACCTAATCCTAAATTGTACTCCACATCTTTAAAATTTAAAAAAATTTAAGCCAGGCTCGGTGGGTCAGCCTGTAATCCCGTGCCTTGGGAGGCTGAGGTGAGTGGATTGCCTAAGCCCGCGGGTTCGAGACCCGCCTGGGCAACTTGGCGAGACCTCATCTCTACAATAAGTCAAAAAATTAGCCGGGCATGGTAGCGCACGCCTGTAATTCCGGCTACTCGGAAGGATCGCCAGAGCCCAGCAGGTCGAGGCTACAGTGGCCAGGAGCGGCCACTGCACTCCAGTCTGGGCGACAGAGTGACTCCAACTCAAAAAAAAAAATTTTTTTTAAGATGTTTTCCACTACATTACTATGCTATAAAGTGACTATTTTGTCCTCTGTGATTTTTTTTTTTTTCCTGAGTCAGAGTCTCATTCTGTCACCCAGGACGGAGTGCAGCAGCAAGCTCACGCAGCCTCAACCTGCTGGGCTCAAGTGATCCTTCGGTCTCAACCTTTTGAGAGGCTGGAACTTCAGGCAGCATGACCAGCTAATTTTTTGACTTGTTGAAGAGACGAAGTCTCACCTAGTTGCCCAGGTTGGCCTTGTACCTCTGGACTCAGGCAATTCTCTCGCCTCGGCTTCCCAAAGTGCTAAGATTACAGGCATGAGCCACTGTGCCTAGCTGTATTTTGAGGAAATACAGCAAAACCATATAAATACCCTGTATTGGTATCTACTGCCTAAATAAACTATTATTGTGATGGTTGTGAAAGGAGACTTATTTTTTTATTTTTTGAGTCAAGGGCTCACTCTATCTCCCTGTCTGGAGTGCAGTCTGGCAGGAACATGACTCACCACAGCCTTGACCTCCTGGGCTCAGGAGATCCTTGTGCCTCAGCCTCCTGAGTAGCTAGAACTACAGGTGTTTGCCACCATGTGCCCAGGGGTTTATTTTTTTATTTTTGGTAGAGATGAGATCTTACTATGTAACCCAGGATTGCTCAAGCAATCCTCCCTCCTTAGCCTTTCAAAGTGCTGGAATTACAGGCAAGAGTCACTGTGCCCAAGCTTCAAAGATTTATAACTTCTTCATTCCTTCTCTCTATCACTGGGCATTCTAGTGTTAAGGAAGGGCTTTTCCCTCTCCATTTGTCTGTCTGTTTGTTTTTGTTTTTTCTTCTTTATGTGCAAATTTTTATTTTATTTTTCATTTTTATCCAACGGCTTTAAAGGGAATAAATTATTTTTGGTTACATGGATGCATTTGTGTAGTGGTGAAGAAGTCTAGGCTTTAAGTGTATCAGTAGAGGCTCATGGATTTTACACAATGGACTATAATTCATTACTGTCTTTATTTAATACTCAATTTTTTCCTAAATTTGTTTGGTGAGAACCCTCCAAGGCACTGTATTTTATGCGCATACTATCAAGTGCTTTGAGTTAGAAAAGGAGGAGATACAATTTATTCTGAATGTGCTAAGAAACAAGTGGCAATATGAATTGAGTCTTGGAGAGAAAACAGGAGTTTGCCAGTTGTGGCAAAATTCCCACATCAAGCGAAGAATTTGTACATAAATGTATGGATGTCTACACAGGATTGGGGAAATATAAGGATTAAAAGTTCAGTATGTCTGGTAAATCTTGGCTGATCTTATCAGCCATTTATCTTTCAGATAAATCATGAAAACAAAAGGAGTTAAGCCAATACTTAACTTGGATACAAGGAAGAATTGTTGGTAATATGAAAATCAAATGTTACCATGGGCCTTTTTATAATAGAATATACAAACTGTGACCCTAGAAGTATAACCTCAAACTTAAGAATGTATAATTCTTAAAATTCAGAAGAAAACAGGTTTGGTTTCACAGTCAAAGTTCTAAATTAGAATAGGAATTAGGAGAATATTTACACAACAAGAATCTATTCACATAATCCCAAAGGGGAAAAAATGAGTAATGTTCTAGAGAATTCAGTATGGTTACAGAAGAAGTTCTCTCATGAAATCAAACATTTAAAACAACATGTAAGCCGGGCTCGGTGGCTCAGCCTGGAATCCCGCGCCTTTGGGAGGCTAAGGTGAGTGGATTGCCTGAGCCCGCGGTTTCGAGACCCCCCTGGGCAGCGAGACCTCATCTCTACAATAAATCAAAAAATCAGCCGGGCGTGGTAACGCATGCCTGTAATTCCGGCTACTCGGAAGGCTGAGGCGGAAGGATCGCCGGAGCCCGGCAGGTCGAGGCTGCGGTGGCCGGGAGCGGCCACTGCACTCCAGTCTGGGTGACAGAGTGAGACTCCAACTCAAAAAAAAAAAAAAAAAAAATTAGATTTACATATTAAACTATTATAAACACATTTAAAATATACCCTAATTTCATCACCATATCAGACAAATAAATTTTGTACAATGGATTGCCCACTTTAAAATCTAAGTGTTTTAAAGTTTAAATGTTCGTAGAGTAATTAGACACTAGCAGGAGGGAAACTAGATAGTAAGATGTTCAGGACAGGGAGGGTCCAAAATGTCCTCTTCAGCCCAAAGCAGTAGAAAAGATTATCCAAAATATCTCATACCCCGAGAAGAGTTCAGAAGTGACTGAGAGAGACCAAAGAGTGGAGATGACCTCACAGTAAGGACACAGATGCAGGGAGCCTGGAAGGATAAACAGCATCCTGTGAATGGAGAGGATGACGTGAAGCCAGTTATGGAAAAGTGAAGGTGGACAATGACAGGACCCAATAGTGGAGAGCAGCACCAGGATGACACAAGATCTCCACCACTTTCTCTGCCTGATAAACTGTATGCAAGCTTCTGTGACAAAGTAGAAAGGGGAAGAGGGAAAGGACAGACCTCATCTAAGGATGAAAATGGAAAAACACTTGACAGAAAACACAAATTTATCAGAATTAATTTTCCACTACTAAGAGGAACAGGGTCAAGACAGGAACTCATTAAAGTTTAGAAAATAAAGTGATTTGGATGCACCAATGGGTATGTGTCTTAGGACATCTCTACCTTCTAAATCTGCACAGAAAAGTATCTCTCAAAAATAGATGCAAAAATGTTATCAGTGCAGTTGAGTGAAATCATTTTTTTTTCCTTATCATATCAGGCACTTCATAAACATCTTGCAATTAACTCATTGCTTTCTACATAGAAGACAAAGCTATTCTGCAAATAAGAAGCAAGTGACAATTATTCTTTTCTAAAATCTTTTGAGGAAATTAAAGGATAATTTGATTTTTAAAATACTTTTGATACAAAAGTGAATGGACTATTTCTCTCCATTTCTGTTTTTGCTATAAGTTGTCCAGAGTCTTAGCATATAGTGATTGAGAAATGAAAAAATAAATTAACTAAAACCCATGATTTACCCAAAAGAACAAAGTAGTATGTATGTTGATTGAGCCTCATGCACTGAATGCACACACTCATTCATGCCGATGGAAATAATTGGGCAAGGAAGAGTTACTGTCTCTTTAAAACACACATAAAATCCTAATTTGCTTAAAATACACACAGGAACCCAAAGGTCTTAATAACCTTAATTACAATTTCCTCCAAGTAGAACATTCATAAGCCTTAAATCCCTTTACTGAGTTTTATTGCCAGTAATTAGGCAAAGTACACAGAACTGAAAGACTGTGTGTGTTTAAATTTAATAGAATCAAGAAACATTTGTGTCACTCAGATCTCCATTTTTCAGTACAGAATGGAAATATTTAAAAGGAAAATGGAAGAGAGATGGAAAGAAATCAGAATAGGTGGACAGAAATAATTTCTAGATTAATTCAACATCAAGTAAATATAATAATTGGATTCTACTTATATAAATAACTTGTTTTCCTTATTCCTTTACCTTTCCCAAAAGAGCTGAAACCAGTATTGGGTTTTTAAATTACAGTGCAAAATAAGCGATACTTTAAAGACTTGCTATGCAAAATGTGGGCTCATACCTACAGCAGCAGCATCTCAGCCTCACCCAACACCTGGCGAACTGCAGAATCTCAGACTTCATTTCACTGGTGAATCCAAATCTGCATTTCAACAAGATTCCCAGTTGATTCCCACACATTACTTTAAGGCATCCAGATCAAAGTTTTGAATTTAGTCCCTGTCCCTCAAAAAAGTAATAATGAAGACAAACCTCTGTACCTGAAAACCCTAAAATTACCTGTGCCCTTCCCTATAACAGAGATGAAAATCACTTCCAAGAGGAATTACAAATCTCCATTAGAAAAACCAAGAGTTATAATTGAAGTAGAAACTTTATAATCTCAAACGACTTAAAATGAACTGACATGCAAGATAAATTCCAAAAGTAGAGGTTCTATCTCTTAAGGTCATTAGTAGACTTTATTTGACTTACAGTATAGGAAACTACTCCTTCCAAAAGTACCATCACAGGCCAGGCACAGTGTCTCATGCCTGTAATTCCAGCACTTTGAAAGACCAAGGTGGGTGGATTGCTAGAGCCCAGGAATTCAGGACCAGCCTAGGAAATATAGCAAGACCTCAGCTCTACAAAAAAAAAAAAATTAGCCAGGCATGGCAGCATGTGCCTGTATTTCCAACTCCTCAGAAGGTTGAGGCAATATTGCCTGAGCCCAGAAGGTCGAGGCTGCAGCGTCATGAACATACTACTGCACTTCAGTATGAGTGACAGAGTGAGAGCCGATTCAAAACAAAACAAAAAAAAGTACCATCACAGTCAAGTACAGACTACATTATAAAGAGATCTTCCAAGAAAGTTGAAAAATGAGCTTTAAGAGTACACTATATGAAGGAGATTAACAAAGGTTAGGAAATACAAAGTTTGAGATTTTTAAGTTTTCATTCATTGAAATGTACAGCCCTCATATTGCAATTTACCCTAAGTTTACAACCCACACAAATCTGGCACAGATCAGTGCCTAATGAGTCTTGCCACATTGGATCAGACACACAATCCTTCCTGTCCAGGATCCTGATGATGGCACCAAAGGGACATGCTGTGGGAAGAATGGCTCTTCTTTGATGTCAACCTCAAAGGTTAGGAGTGTACCCAAAACATTCTAGTTCCCTATAATAAACTATTATGGATCTGTCATCCACAAATTTAGTTAAATCATTTTTTAGGTTATTTATATTTTCCACCCCTACTTCCTCAGAGTAATCGATTCCATAAGTTTATGACTTGTTGGATAAAGTGGTATTTTCTAGTCCTGTTCTAGTCACCAAATCTTAGAATAAGGCAGTGTTCTCTCTATCAATACTATTCATATCATCCATGACATTAAAAATTAGAGTGGCCACATCTTCTCACAGAACTCATGTTTCTATACAGATCTTTTTTAGTTTTGGTTTCCTTTTCTTCCCTTGAGCCACTACCTCTTATCCTGACCATTTTAGAATTCTTTTTGTATGTTCTCCAATTTTACATGTCTTTTGGAGGAATTATCTGTTCACTAGAAAAGTATATATACTATTATTTTATTCAAAGATAAGGGAATATTTTCTACTTGACTTCAAAATTCATTTCCTAGTGCTTCAAGACTCAGTCATAATCTTCAGGGATACTATAACACCTTATCAATACTAGTAACTTAGATACAAACTAGAAACTTAACTTTCTATATACATGTGTAGAAGCCTTTAAGCTTACTTGAGTGTGCATACATACATGTATGGAAAGTTAAGTTTCTAGTTTGTGTATATACATACACACACACATACATATATACGAATACACACACACATGCATGACAGTCTCTCTCTCTATTACCCAGGTTGGAGTGTAGTAGTGTGATCATAGCTCACTGCAGCCTCGAACTCCTAGGCTCACATGATATTCCTGCCTCAGTCTCGCAAGTAGTTGGGACTACAGGCATACCACCACACACAGCTAATTTTTAAAAATTTTTTGTAAAGAAGGGATCTCATCATATTACCCATTCTGGTCTTGAACTTTCAGCCTCCAGCAATCCTCCCATCTCAGCCACCCAAAGTGCTGGGATTACAGGTGTTAGCTATCAAGCCTGGCAAACTTCTCATATTTATAATCTGCTTTTTGTTTGTTTCTGTTTTGCAGTGGTTTTTGCTATCATCCTTATTCTTGTCCACCATTGTTAACACAAATTCACCTGCCTGTTTGGGTTTTTGCACTCTCAAGTAAACTTAAAATCTTGCTCTACAATTTCCTCCAACTGAAATAGCTCCTATTAACTAGGTAGAGATTAGTATTAGTAGCCAGAAAAGGAGCCTGTGCACTCTTCCAAAATATTAAGTTGACTTAAGACCACATTGCTCATCAGTCTTTAAGATGCTCAGCTTGCTACACATTTTCTTTATAGAAAAATGCCCCACATTATACCTGTGATTCCTAATTTAGCTTGTTAACCATAATAGAAGCAGGATAAATATACCTTCCAATTCTACAGTGACAAAGTGTTTTTAGACACAAAGTTGTATCACTTCCTTGTGATATACATACAATTCTTTGTTGTGGCTAATAGCTAGGCATACATAGCTTAGAAAAATAAAAACCCTACTATTATTCTTTTCAGCAGGTTATTTAAATGTCTGTAGTACTGCCCTTTCATGTTCTAATGATATATCACATACACAAATAGGTGACACTACTATCAGAAGTGTTTCATGGACTAACTTTAAAATGTTTACTCCCTAACACCAGATTGCATGTGGCAGAGTCACAAGAACCTGAACCATGAGAAGCACTCTCTTCTTGACCCAAACTTTAGTCAGCCCCTCTGAGTCTTGTTCTTGATCAGGTCTCAGCCTTGGCCCCTGTCCCTGTTGGGTCACACAGCAAGAATCCTGCTATGTCAGTTTAGAGAGAATTACCCACTCTGGAATTCCGATCAAATTCTCTTTTCCACTCTTGATATCTGATCACCCTGGTCTGCCTTCAGCAGGATACTGTTAAGTTGGATTAGAAAGAATCCCCCTCCCTTTGGTGTCCCCTGTTAGTAATCTTCCATCTACTGATGAATCATCCCCTCACTCTCCTGTTCCTTGTATATAAATCCCCTCTGTTCCTTGTTGTATTCAGAATTGATCCCAATTCTATGAGGATGTCTCTCTTCTCCTATTGCAATAATTCCTGAACAAAATCTGTTTTTGCCACTTTGCTGACTTTTGTTCTCATCTACAACCACAGAGAAAAATAAGATACGAGCTACAGTCATGCATCACATAACAAAGTTTCTCGGTCTACAAGGGACCACACATATAACAGTGGTCCCATGAAATTATAATGTAGTTGAAAAATTCCCATCACCTAGTGACATCATGCTGTCATAATATGATTACTTTTTACAAAATCAGTGTTGCCTGAATTCAGTGTACAGTGTTCATAAAGTCTATAATTGAGTATCCATAATATCTTGAGCCTCTACATTTACTCAGTCCTGCAAGTTCTATTCATAGGTGTACAATTAAAAAAAATAATTTATGCCATAATTTTACTATATCTTTCTCACAGATACACAAATACTTAGCATAGGGTTACAATTGCCTACAGCATTTAGTACAGTAACATGCTACACAGGTTTGTAGCCTCAGAGCAATAAACTACACCATATAGCCTAGATGTACAGGGAGCTATTTATCTAGGTCAGTGCAAGTATTTCTTCTATGATGTTCACACAACACTGAAATCACCTAACAGTGCCTCTCTCAAAGTGCATCCCATTGTCAAGCAACACATGACTATGTTAGCAGCTGTGAAGGTGACGGTGTAAGAACTCAGAAAGATACTATTCCAGAGGAGTACAAGCTCTTAAATTCTATCACTCACTTGGGTGCTGGATAAGAACTGGAGAAGAAATTAAGAATAAGATGTAGTGAATGCTCTAGGAGGGTCCATCCTGAGGCTGAAAGCTAGGAGTTCAGAGATGACTACCAAAAATCTCCAGTAGGAATCCAGCACCATCCAAGACAGTCAACTATTAAACAGAAAAAAGACATTTTTCTCACATTTAGGGTCTCAGAAATAAATAATCCATGTACCCTTTCTCAATAAGCTATTGAAAGATATGCTCCACGAAAACAGGACAGTAAACAAACACAAAACAAAGTAACAGATAAAATCCAGGCAACCGAAAGCCCAACACAAGTTAAAGGCAGAAGAAATCCCCAAAGTTATGTGGAAGGGAAATCCCAGGATGACACCTGTGGAGCAGTCTAGATTGCTGCAGATCAGAAACCCTCAAAGGCATTCAATCAAAAGCATAAATAATATAGTCAATATATGTTAACATACTAGGAAAAGGCGAAGGCAAACTGAAGACAGTGTAGAGTTGAATTAGAAATGCATAGACAGAGGAAAAATCATTTCCAGAGGAAACAATTAACAGGATTGGAAGTGTAGCCAAATATATACACACACTATGCATTTCAGCTTTGGATAGTGTTTACATGGTTATAAGAACAAACACCAGTGATTCGTTTATCCAAAAGTACAATATAACTCTACTAGGAGGATGGGGAAGAAAAATGTGTTTGTGTCTGGTGAGGGTTAAAGCGAATAATACTTCTTGTCCACAGATAATGCCCCAAATTAAGAAGTAGAGGAGGAGGTTTTTTTTAAGTGCATGTTATGAAGAATTATAAACGTAAATGCCCAAAGGTTCAGAAAGAGTTGACAGTAGTCAACAGAGGGGGTGGCAGAAGGACTCTAGGACAGGACTGTTTTTCATTACAAACCTGATAGAATTATCTGACTCTAAACTATGTGTGTATGTAACTTTGATAAAAACAAAATGTTAAGACAAAGGATATGCTTATTTCATTGTAATAATAGTAATGGATGATTTATCTATACTTAGAAAAATTTCAATTTTATGGGATTAAAGAAATTCTAAACTAAAGATTCAATTACATGGAGCCTACAAAGTCAAAGGGAGAGAAACATACAGCTGAATGTTAATATACTGTGGACTATTGGCAGTTAACATCACAATCTTTAAATTCCTAGATATTTTTTTCTAATTGTAACCAACAAAAAGTATTCCTAGAATGTGAAGTCTCATTCTACAGTATCTTGCATCAATCAGCAATTAAACAGAACTAAATTTGTTTGACGTAGTGGGGAAAAAAAACATTATTTGGCATAATATTTTTAGTTACTTAATTATGAATAAAAATGTCCCCTTCATTGTTATTAGTATCATCACCATCATCATCCTCCTTTGCTAAGGATACTTCACTTAAATCTGACAGAATGCAAGAATCAGAGTTTCAAGACAAATCCACAACCACTTCATTCTAAGGCAAGCCCTTTGGGAGTCTCTTACTTTACCCAGGAAAAATAAAGGAAATAACCCAAGCCATCTTGATACATTCTTATATAAAGTACTAGGTTTATAAGGGAATAATATCTATAGTAATGATACATGGCATTTGCAATAAATCCTTCTCACACTGTGGTATATTAACCAATATTTCCCAAACTTCCCTTAGGTCAACACAAGAGACCTCAAGCAGCCAACCAGCTTAGCTGGGACCACATCAAATAAAACTAGGCCACACAGAAGGACTTTCCTACATAAGAGACAAAACAATGCATGTATGATTTCAATAATTTCTCAAGCCATTCCAGTATTGGCTAAAATGCACATCTTTCCAGACTTAACAAAAATGCAGACATTATCCAGGCCTAAGGAGTTTCATATTCAGTAAGAATTAAATCTCTTTGTTTCTCATTGCCAAATGTCTTTAATGGAACAGAAAGGCTGTAGGAACATGATAGAAAATCCAGATAAAGCATTAAAAACAAATGTATGTATTACCAAATGCTAAGATTTTTTTCTGTAAAACACCCAGATTCTATAAGTGCCAGTACCCTGAATTTCATCTTTATGGTCTTTTAGAGAATTTGGCTTTTATAATATAAATTTATGATATAAAATATAAATTATTTATATGATAATTTATATTTTAATAAAACAAACTTCAAGCCAGCCTAAGAACTGCATCTATACTGTTGCATATATGTTTAATAGAGTTTTAACACCTGGCTTGTACCAACATATTTATATGTAGTCAATACAGTATGGATTATTCTGACTATAAATACTAAAGAGATATACAGAGTAGCAAACTTGATAAAAGAGTCATCATTTTATTTCTGGTCTGTGAACCACATAGCCTCCACAATATATCCAAGTTCAACAAAATGAATTCAATTCACAACTCATTGCACTACCCAAAACTGATTCTTGTTATTAAAAAAGACATTACAACCCATATAATCCTTTCCCCTTTATATCTGCATCCCATCTTCTGCAAAGCTGACCCGTGCCCCCTGGTAGGCTTCGCACTCTGTGGATTTACCCCAGCCCTTTAGTCTGAGCTAATTATCAGTTACATGTTTACATGCTGCTCTTAAACTTTCCTTTGATGGTTTCTGGTTTTATGTGTGTGTGTGTGTGTGTGTGTGTGTGTGTGTGTGTGTGTGTGTGTGTGTGTGTTTTGTTGTTGTTGTTGTTGTTTTACTCTTCACTCAAATCAAACTGGGTGAGAAATACCACAATTGCCTCCTTTCTTCATTTTTTTCTCGTTTTGTTATCCTGTGTGATAAGAACAGTAATCAGTCTTAGAATGTGCCAAAGCACCTGCTGACTGAGCACATGTTAAATGTATGGCAGCGACAGACACTTTTCTTGCAAACATAGTAGTCCCTCATTGGTATGTGAGTTTTTCCTCAAAGCGTTCTTTAAAAGTATAGACTTTGTGCTCTTGTTTAACACTAATGGTAGTAAGACTAACAGGTAATTTATCATGTGTCAGACAGTCCTAGTTTGACTAAACATCTGCTTTCCCAGAGTATCTGGTGGCTATAGGAGGCTTGTTGCTTTGCACGCTGAGCAGGAGCATGGCATATGCTAGTTGAATCTTTCTCTTTCTCTCTCTCTCTCATACACACACACACACACACACACACACAACACACACACACACACACACACTGAGCAACAATTATACTGTCTAACCAGATTCCCAACAATAGAAGAAAAGGCTATTCTCCCCTTTCTAACAGTAGCACCAAAATTTAGGAGTGATTTTTTTTTTTAAGGTCTTATCATTGCCTTCAAGGAAGAGAAACACTTTCCTTTTATTCCCAAGTTCCCAAACACATGAAAGTTTATATCCATGTGGGTATAAAAACACAGAATATACCACAACTTGATATTTTAGGTGCTCATAACACACATAACAATGGGAAGTGATGGATATGTAAATTTGACTGAATAATCGTTTCACCATGTGTATGTCTATCAAAACATGCTGGCCAAGCGTGGTGGCTCATACTTATAATCTCAACATTCTGGGAGACTGAGGTGGGAGGATTGCTTGTGCCCAGGAGTTTGAGACCAGCCTAGGCAACAGAGAAAGACCTCATCTCTACAAAAAAAATCAAAAGTTTATCTGAGTGTGGTGGTACACACCTATAGTCCCAGCTCCATGAGAAGATGAGATGAAAGGATCACCTGAACCCAGGAGGTCAAGGCTGCAGTGAGCCACAATTGTGCTACTGCACTCTAGCCTGGGCAACAGAGTGAGATGCTGACTCAAAAAAAAAAAAGTACAAGTTCGATATATATATACAAAATAAATAATACATTTTAAAATAACAGTAATTGCATCTATAGAAGGGCAATAAAGGTGAGCATAGGAACCATGTTGTTGTTGTTTTTTTTTCCTGCTGTACAGTGAGGATATATCTGTGTATTACAAGTGTTGCTAAAAGGAAGATGAGAGGAGATGGAGAGAGATATGAAGAGAGAAAGAATGATGGATCCCATATAATAAAATGACCCATTAATCGAGCTTTCAAATTATACTCCTTAGTATTCATATTACTGTTTACTAATTTACTCCTCAGAAATAGTGAGAACAATCCCTCTTCATGATTACTGCCAGGGAATAAAATGATATCACTTTAACCAAATGCAGGAAATTCGGAATTAAGAAAAATGTCCTAGTATTTAAGATCCCCAAGGAGCATGCCACATTGCCCCCAGAGCCCATTCGAAAACCAAGCTTAGAAAGCACCAGCTTCTGGTTAAAGTCAATCAGCCCAGAAACAACGGAGTCTTTGTCAAGGAAACCCAAGTTCAAGTGCATGAGGATCAGATAAAACACAACACATGGCATCTGAACTAAAATGATACGCTTTGATTTTAGATTAAAAGTTAAGAAACCAGTAGAATGTGAACACAAGAGAAAGGATGTACAAATAAAATTAAGAATGGCTTCCTCTTAGGTGGTGACAGTTGAGAAGAGTGGCAATACTGAAGGCTTTACGGAGCAGTTTTATCTTTATTCATAAATCTACAATATATATGGTTTCATTTAATAGAACATTGTGTTATGGTCACAGATAATAGATATTAGATAATTAAATGTTTAGAAAATATACTGTCTCTAAGTCTACTCATAATAAAAGAGTAACTATTAATTTGGAGGAATACATGGCCATGCTTGTGTTCTTAAAGGCCTGAATCCTGGACGGGGGGAGGAAGTGGTGGATGGAAAGAGTTATGCGGAGTTGTGTCTCAATTACGGCTATAAAACCAGTTACCCAAATTCTTTTAGAACCTCTCGTTAGAAGCTGCTCAGATTACCTAAGATAATAAAAAGTCAGGAAGCATAAGGGCTCTTTTGACCACACATTAAACGTGAATTAAATTACTAACATTTCATGGCGTGTTTCTGTACTTAGGAGAATTTAACAATTTTATACACTAAGGCTACTTCCAAAGAAATTTTAAAAAGCTAACACATACATAACTCCAAAACTCTCTTCATCAAAGACAACTTGAAATGTCAGACTGAGTTGTTTCAATGAAAAAAAAATACTGCATTAATCTGAAAATACTTTCGTGCAAGGTTATTCTTTACAGCAAAATTCTTTACAGTCTGTGCCCACAAACTACTGGAGGCAACCAAAATGACCACACACAGGAGAGTAATTGGATAAATTATGGCACATCCATGCAATGGAGTACAATGCAGCCAAAAGCATGAAGTAATAACAATGAGGAATATCTTTAACTTGATACGAAATTATTTCCAAGATATGCTGTTAAGTTAAAAAAAAAAAAAAGCAAAGGCAAATGAGTATCTGATATATGTATGTTACCTTTGACATCAGAACAAAAGAGAAATAAGAAAATATACACATCTATTGATTTGTATAAAGAAATACATAAGATGAATAAATCAGAAACTAATGAGGCTGGTTACCTACAGCTGGCAGATAGAGATGGAGTGGACAAGAGAAGGGAATGTAAACAGAGTACAATGGATGGGGTACAGGAAGTACACAGACCTCTTTTTACATTGTTCTGAGCTTCAAAAGCATGTTAATATTTGACATACTCAACAAATAAATGAAACAATAAATAAATGAAACAACAAATAAATGAACAAGTATGGGGAAGAGAAAACTCAGAATAGAATAAAAACAGAAACAAATCTATGTGCACATGTGTACCCACACACATATACACATTTTCTAGCTGTTTGCTGAGAAAGTATAGAAGTAATGACTCCTCAATAGCAATGAGCATATCTGGTATCCAGATTTTGTTGTCTAAATACCATCAAATAAAAAGAGCTCCTTGGAGAAAGATTTACTTCAAAGTTTGGCCAGGGAAAGTAAAAATCCACCTAAGACATGCCAGAAAGCATGTGCCAGAAAGCAGAGAAATGTCCAAAGAATGACGAGAACATGGCAAAAAGACAGAAGTTTAAAGGAGCTCCAATGTCTTGTGCCCCATCTGGGACAGTTTGAGTAACAGAATAAAAAACGACAGTAAGAAATTATAATCTACTGAAGAAAATAGACCATGACTCTGTACTGTTATAAATAGATAAGTAAATAGATAAGTAAATAAATAAATAAATAAATAAATAAGAAGGGAAAGCTCTTCCTTGTAGTAGAATTCCAACTAATTAATAGAGAATAAATGAGGAATTAGAAGATCACTTGGAGATCACAATAGACAATTATTCTGGGCACTAGCTAAAACCATCGAGTAAATAAACAATGAGTAAATAAACAAGATTTTATATAGTATCAATTTATCTCCCACAAGATACTTATATCAAGGGGAAATCTAGAAACTTTACAGACAAAAAACCTTAATATAGTGATCAAGGTTAATATAACTGGAAATAGAATAAGTCATGAACTTCCTGCTACGATGCATTGAAAAGAACACAATGACACTTCTGTCATATCCCTGGCAAAAAAAAAAGTACAGAACTTCAATTTAATCATGAGGAAACGTCAGACAAATCCAAGTTGAGGAATACTACACAGAAGAACTGGCCGGTATTCTTCAAATGTCAAAGTCATCAAAGACAATCACTGAAAAATCGGTCCAATTAAAGAAGAAGAAAGTATGACAACTAAATACACTGTATGACCCTGGATTTGATCTAAAACAATTTGCTTTACTACGAAAAACATTAGGACAATTAGCAAATTTTGAATATGTTCTATAGACTAAATAACAGTATTATACCAGTGTGAGCTTTCTTATTTTAATAAATATGCTGTGGTTATAAACAAGAAGGTTTTTGCTATTAGGAAATACACACTAACATTTTCAGAGATAAGGAGAATATGTCTTCATTTTACTTGTAAAATTTCAGGAGAAAAAGACAAGTAGACAATATGATATAGCAAGTATGAAGTATGGGGTAAGGGGTTTACAAGAATTCTTAGTATAATTTTTTTAACTTCTCTGTAAGTCTGAAATTATGTCAAAGTAAAAAGTTAAACAATATAGTCAATCCAAATTCAGGCAGAAGAAGCAGTAAAAAACCAATCCATTTCAAAATAATTAATAGAATAATTTCCTGTAAGAATCTATAGCAATTAATACAAAGTAGATTTGTGAAACTGTTCCCAGGAACCAGATTTCTATATCACTTCTGTATTTCTTAGAACTTCTGAGTAAATCATGAGATCAACCTCTGGTATTTCTTAGACAAAAATGCTCATTATTTCAAAGATAAACACGCTAAAAACGTATCACGTTTTTTTCTCTTTGGATAAATTTACCTACTGAGAATCCTAAGGATTAGCTAACAAATAGTTATTGAATAAAAGACACTGTCTAGATGCTTAATCAGAGAACATCTGCATCTATTTCATCCCATTTATTAATTCAGTGCCCACAACAAGTCACCATACAAGATTTACCTACTGGGCTTTGCCAAATAAATTGCCCTTCTGGTCAATCTGGTGGGATTACCAGATACAGGTGGAACATACAATACAGTCATGGTAGTGAACACAATTCTTAAGTAGCAATTTTAAGGAACTTACTAGAAATGCATCCTTCATTACAAAGGTATTTTTATTTGGGGAAAATACAAGAATACAGTGATTGCATTTTTAATAAAAGTTCAATTATAATGATTCAATCCAAGTTAACACTATCCACAAGAATGGACATAAACAGGATAGTTTGGGGGACTAAATTCTAAATAATTATTTTCAGAGCCTGATTAAACAATAAAAAGGAACCGATTATGATGTTTTTAAAATAGAACCCTTCATGATGTTTTATTTCATCCCTAAATATGTTCTCCTCTGGTTTTATATTCAACAGTTCCCAAGCTCCTTTCTGCACATTTTTATCCTCTAAGTTTCAAAGTAATCATCACACCTTTCAAAAGCTTTCAATGGCTCCCAATGTCTGTTGATAGTCTGGCCTCTCACCTCTAACATCCAGACAAATGGCTCACCTCAGGAAGTAGCTATACCAAAAAGTCCAGGTTGTAGTGACTTTTACCTGCCACACATTTAGCCATTCTATATATTCTACCACTCAACAAATGGAGTTCCAAGTTCCTAGCCTGACTTTCAAAAGACCAACCCTCCAGTTTGCCCAGGACTGAAGTTTTCCTGGGATGCGAGATCTTCGGTGCTGAAATCCAGAGTCTCAGGCAAACCAGCACATTTGGTCACCCCTGGCTCTATGACCTAGCAACTGATCTCCTTGAATCCCCACCTCAGGTTGCCCTTTGCTTCTGACATTCACTTTCTGTCTTATCTTGCCCTTCTCATCTCATAAATTCAAGTGAAAATTATTTAAGACCATACCCAAATACCACCTTCTTCATCAAACATTCCCTTTTCTCCAATCCTAGAAGTAATGTCTCCTCAAGGTAAATTCCAAAGCAATTTTGTTCCCACTCCCTCTCCCCCATGCTCTGTGTGGGACAGGAAGAGGAGGAGGCAGGACACTGACTTCCTACTCCTGGGCTTCCTTTCTCATGGGGAACATCTGTTCACATATTATTACCATTCTCCTCCCTTTCATTAATTCTTCCCCAAGAGAGGGGAAGAGTTCTCTCTGTATGGGAAAATTGGGAAAGGAACCGTGCATTGCTGACCAGCACCCTCCTCTATCCTTTCTCCTTTGGAATGTGCTTGTCATCCCTGAAGTATGGCAGAGACAGGCCTCTACGTGGAGTCCTGGGATCATCCACACTGTCTGTGCCTGACTGGACTAGCCTGTCTCAATCCAAGGTACAAGATAAGGATGCTCATTTTTGTAGTATGTTTCCTATTGTCAGCTTTGCCAGTAACAAAAAATGTTCATTTGTCATCTGAAAATCCTGATACCTTGTCATTTTTCATGTTGGGCAGGTAGAAGGAATGACTACTATGAATTGACTACTATGCGTTCTAAACTACAGGAATTTGTAACTAAGCCTGCATCGTGTTCATAGCACATTGTTCAGTCTGGGCAGGCAGCAGACACTCATAACCAGAAAATACAAATATTTTCCTACTTAGACTTTTTTTTTTAATTGTGACATAGTAGAGTGGGGTCAATTCATATCCTGGTGCTGGTACTTACCAGAGGAAGGTGATCTTGGGTAAGTCTCCTAACATGAGCCCCAATTTTTTTTTTCAATCTCTGCAACAGGAGTCAGCAAACTATGGCTGGCCAGCCAAATTTGCCTACCACATTTAAAAATTAAAATAACATGCTACCAAAATGCAACCATGCTCATTCCTTTACATATTGTCTGTGGTTGCTTTTGTACCACAATGGCAGAACTGAGGAGTTGTTAGAGATCTGTGTGACTTGCAAAACCTAAAATATTTACTCTCTGGTTCTTTACAGATAAATGTATCCAATTCCTCTTCTAAGGATTGATGGGAGGGTTACAGATAAGATGATGTTTATTCTTATCACCTAGCATATCATAAGTGGCTGTTAAATGACACAGAAGTATTCAAAGTAATGCTTTAAAAGAAAATTCCTGTGAGCATATAAAATTAACAGCTAAGATGCTCTGAACTCATATATTCCACACCTAAAATAGATGGTGAAAAAAAAACAGCCCCCAAGAATCACTATTTTTAATTTGCCATAAATGTGAAATTCAGAAAGCATTACCTACCACAAAACTCTTACACTGCAAAGCATCTGCAAGACAACATTTATCACTGCGTTTCCAAGAACAATGATGACTCAAGGGAAATAAAAGAAACATCAAACATTTTTTCCACTAAAAGGAATCCTGAAATAGAATTTGAGCAACAAGAATAAGTGTATTTACATATTTAATATTCTTTAATGGATGAGAAGCAGAGGGTACCAGTGGGAGTTATTTAACTCTGAAATGAGTTGTGAAAACTATAAAATCTGACCAGGATGGTGCAATAATTCTTCCTCCAATTAACTTTGACTCTTTTAACATTGTGTTAAGTGCCAGGGATCAAAGAAAAAGTCCCTATCCTTACAGAGTTCAGAATCTCGTTAGGAACACAAGTTATGTATTTAACAGGGTTCTCCGAATTCTACTAACTGGTGAGCATTTTCAGCAGAAATGACTTCTTCTCCCCTTTTCTCAGCTCTGTATTAGTTTTGCTTGGTAACCAGGAATGGAGGAAGAAGATCCGCAAGATAGGGTCCTGGGGTAGGTTAAAAAAAAAAAAAAAAGACAGATAGGTATAAGATGTTAGCCAGCTATGGATTTCAAATCCAATCCAGGAGAGTGAGGAAGTATGGCTGTGTGAGCTAGTGGAGGACACACTCTATTGGAAACACCCAAGCAGTGTTCATTCATGTGACCAGACTACAGCTTAGAGACTGAACGGGACTGATGTTTCTATCTCCACACAGTAACCAGCACAGCCCCTGCCTTAGGAACTTGAGAAGCTTCAGAGCCTAGAGTCTTTGGTCCTGCCTGGTACCTGGACTATCACAAGCAGTGGTCATGGTAAGCCTCCCTCAATGACTCCATGGGCCACATACATTGACTAGCAGGTGTCCCAGCAAGATAAGAAAATCATGGTGGATGTCATTATGGTGAACGCACTCAATGCCCCAAAATTACAGGGGAAACTGACTAAAGGTGAAACCTATAGTGCTTAAACTGTTATTTCCAAGCTTCTACGGAAATCCAGAGGGCAGGTTCCTAATCAGCCAGTTGAAGAGAGAAAGAACTCTGAGGAAGCCCAATTGTAACCCATAACAAAATAAGCCATTCTTTGATATGAAATGGTTCTCTTTCTTACATTTCTTCCTTCTGAAGGTATAGTATTACAATGGAATACATTTTATCAAGTGCATTTAACATTCATTAATACAGAGGGATGCCTCTCCCCCCCAAAAAATATTTTTTTACAGGGCAGGCACCTTGCAATACAGGTTCCTGTAAATACTAGGTAAGTGTTTTAGAAACCTATCAGCATACCAGCTAGTGTTGTGAGAGTCTGTGTTCGGCTTCAGTGAATTTGTTTGCCCATTTCATGATGGGTAATTTACAAGTGCACCTGCCCACACTACACTGAGTGCTCAGCAGTTTTTGACCAAAAAACAGCATAACCTCTGTACCCCATCCTCCCTATTCATCTGCTCAGGTCCCAAGCGACTTTTTTTGTTGTTGCTGTTTCCCTTTATAAAAAAAAAAAGTGCCCAAAGGGAAACATTTTGCCAATGTGGAAGAAGGGGTGAAACAAAAAACAGCAAAAGCATAACAGGTATCAAAATTAATGAGTTCAAAAACTGTTTGGAGCAGTGGAAAAATCATGTTGAAAGGTATATTGCATCCAATGGAGAGTAAAGTGACTGAAGTTTAAGAATAAATATACGGGCAACCCCTTTGGGACTCCTCCCACTGTAGGAGTTTTTCTGTTCTCTCAATAAATCCTACTTTCTTGCTCTCTGGAAAAAAAAAAGAATAAACAATTTTTTATAAATAAATTCCAGATTTTTGGGGGTCCCCCCTCATATCACTGCACAGTATCCAAGATACTCGAACAATTGGAAAGGATAACTCTACTCCTGTGTTAACATTCTTTACAGATCAAGATGAGCATTTTATACAACCAGCAAGAGAAACAGTGTCTCCCACTGATTGATTTATTTCAGGCTTAACCAATTCCATTGTTAAATTGTTCTTGTATCTCACAGGATATATAGCTAAATTACAGTTCCAAACTGGAGCAAGCATAACTTGAACCAATTTATTTATAAGTCATGGTGTTATAGGCTTGAACCTACCACCAGATTAATCTTGCTTCAAATAATGGCTATAAAGAGGGTACTTAAAAGATCCCAAAGACCTTGCATCACTAATGGATCACCATTACATGGTGCAGAAAACTTGACTCAGGAAGTTGTAAGAGTAAACAGATGGAGTCCATTATGAGTTTTCCTTTCTTGTGGTGTAACTAAATGGCCTTATTATGCTACCAACTTTTTTAAAAAATTGTAATGTTTATTACTGGCCATTAAAAACACTATGCATCCCATGCACTTTGAAAAATTCACAAAATAGACTGTCAAACCTTTGTGTTTGCAGAAGCTCAGGATAACAAAAGTATAAATGTTAAGTGTCACCTGGGTGAGAATAATAATAAATGACATAAAAATCTAGGAAAATACCATACCTTCATTCAATGAAAATTTAAGATCAACCATTAATAAAAATCTAAAAATATTTACTGATGCTGAGAATGTTAAACAGTAAAGTTTTGGCTAGTGGACTTTGTTTCCATTTTTGTTTCTCTCTGTAAGTGGAGGAAGGAAAAAGTGACCTTGAACCAGGAGATGCATCAATCTGCCAAGGTCATTTACAATCTTTTGGATACAGTGACCAGCTTTCTCCATTTCCAGCACAAAAAGAGAAAAATATGTGATGGAATAGATAGTGTTCTACACCTGGCCTATAACACAATTAATTGATCCAGCAGCTACAATGGTGACTCAAATTGGCAGAGAACAATGACAGTAAGGGTGAGGGGAAGGAGGGAAGGTTGTCACCGGATATAGCAACACATGGCTTCCACAGGTTGTAGCTTTAGCCCAGGAACTATAAATGGACCACAGGAATATAGAGAGAATAAAAGTTCTGACCCCATCCTGCCACTCAAACCAACAAATTCCGAAAGTATCTTGCATACTCACTTGTCCTAGTCCTAAAATTAAGATTATTTTATTTTTTTAAAGAAAAATAAGAATAGAAAAGGAAAAGGAGAATGGGGCAGGAAAGCAAAAAAGATGATAAGAAGTTACTGAAGAAAACATCTATTGAGATCACCAAACTTGAGCCTTACTACATAATCACAAAAACATACATAGTTCCCATATGGTTTACCCTCTGAGAATCCACTCATTCATCTTTGTTCCCACTAAATAATTAACTCTTTGAGGGAAGACACTCAAATATTTATCACTGTCACCTTAATACAGTTTCTGGTACCTGAGGGTTAATGTAGTTTACATAAATTAATAGATAGCTTTACTTATCTTCCAAATCAATAATTCCTGTTTCTAGCCAGGCACAGTGGCTCCCACCTGTAATACCAGCACTTTGGAAGGCTGAGGCAAGAGGATTACTTGAACCCAGGGGGTTCAAGACCAGCCTGGGCAACTTGGCGAGACCTTACCTCTACTATAAATCTAAAAATTAGTTAGGCATGGTGGTACATTGCTTGTAGTTCCAGCTACTCGGGAGGCTGAGGCAGACGGATCACCTGAACCCAGCAGGTTGAGGCTGCAGAATCCATGAGCATGCCACTGTACTCCAGCCTGGGCAACAGAGTGAGATTCCAGAAAAAAAAAATACTAATTCCTATATCTATTCTGTGTCCTAGGCACACACTCTAGATAGTCAATGAACAATTTCCCTTCACTATGATTTCATACTAAGATACTGAAATGAAAATGTCAACTTCCCCATACAAATCTTCATTTCTTTTTTTCAGAAGCACCATAGCACTTCCTATTGTGTCCTGAAGAACAAATCCTTGATCACCACCACCATGTCTCATCTACCAGTTTCAGCATGTCACCAAGTCAAGAGGATATTTCTCCACCTTTCCAGCATCTCTCATTGGTGCCCAATGCCATGACCACACTCCAGCTACTAATTAACTTGTGCCTGGATCACCGCAAGAATATCTAGATGGCTCTCAGATTCTACCATCCTCCCCTGCAAGTCACTAGTCTTCCCCCTGCCCTACTTTCACCCGCCCTTGGAAGGCAGTCATGCCTCCAAGGCAGCTGCCATGTCTTATTCAACTCAGAATGTCCTCTCACTTACCTTCAATAAAAATATTCAATGACTTCAGAAGTCAAGGTGCTGCATGGGCATCAATTTATGTTCAAAAGCAGACCTCTTTGGAATCACTGAATTATTTTCTATAGCCTTACGAATCTTTGTGATCACAGGGAACTGAGAGTTTACTTCCTATTATGAAGAAACTCTTGCTGTGGAGTTTTACAATTTACTGTGCTTTCCAGATTATTGTCAATGTCTAAAAAAAATTAAGATGAAGAAAAGGGCCTGGATGCACTTGGTGCTGGAGATGATGTATGGAAAGAAAGGTATAAGGAGTAGAAAGATGCAGCACCAAGTTGCATTCTTTATGCCACTCCATCATAAAAGCTAAAAACTATAACCGCTGGCAATACCCTTCACTGAGTCACTGTATTCTTTGTGTGCATTTTTCTAAGAGCAATCAAAACAGTAATTGCAGGACTAACTTTAGAACATGAAATCACTGCATCTGTACTGACATGGAATGTGGTGTGAAAAGTAATCTCTCATTAAACCAGAAACTGTGGTTTACTTGTTTAAAAAGTGCATCGGCTCGCTCATTCTCAGGGGATAGATCATAGTGCTCCTTAAGGACAGAAAATTGAGAGTATTAGTTCCTTCCACAAAATTCTTAAGAAATCCCATGAGGGTCTTTTTTTCCCCCTCTCCTCACTTGTTCTAATTACATCAGGAGTGAAGTGTTCTTTAAGTATGTCTTTAAAATATTATTTTCCCCCAACTAGAATCCTGATTCAAATAAATAAATTATTATTAAAGAAAGGAATGAAGCATTTTTGCAACAATCTGGGAAATTTGGTAGTGATGCATATTCAGTGACACTGAAGAATTATTTTCTAATTTTGATAAGTGTGGTAATGACATCGTAGTTGTAAAACACAAGATTTTAAAGACAGATAAGGAAGTCCGTTAAAGTCTATGATATTAGAGATTTACTAAAAAATGCTTTACTAGAGACAAAAAAACAAAGGACAGATGAAGTACATATATAATACTCCTTAAAATGTTGAATCTGAGTGATTAGGTGTGAGGGCTATCCTCTATTTGTGGTTTGATTGATATTTTTCATAGTAAAAAAAATTCTTAATGTCTTTTTTTCTCTGCATTTAGGACCCTGAATAATAATTGTAGACACCCAGAAGAGAAGGCACAGGGCCACAGAAGCATCAAAGGAGAGGAAGATTTTGCTGTGCACAAGTTAGAGTCAAAGCTATGTGAAAATCAAATCTTGAAGCAGTCTATCTGTGAAGTTTGTTAAGCATGGACATGTGGGCACAGAACAGTTAATTATCTGATAACCTCACATGACCAGCTGAGTTCCTACACAGAAGCTAAGTGTTATTTTCTTCATGTTTTGACTGAAGTTACCAGCTCATTATTCTAAGTGTTGTTTTGCTTTTTGTTCTATATAAAGCATAAATATTTTATATTAAATAATTGAAATCTATTGAAAGCACTCTCCAGGAAAACACATCTTCCAAGTGTTGATTGCTGCTTATTAGGAGGGAGAGAAAAAAAGAGCTGGGAAGAGAAATTGGATCCTTTTCCAAGAAAACAATATAATGTAGACCAAATGATTACCTGAGTATCTAGCAGTAGCAATAGAATTTTACGAATCTAGCCGGGCTCGGTGGCTCAGCCTGTAATCCCGTGCTTTGGGAGGCTGAGGTGAGTAGATTGCCTGAGCCTACGGGTTTGAGACCCGCCTGGCCAACTTGGCGAGACCTCATCTCTGCAATAAATAAAAAAATCAGCCGAGCGTGGTAACGCGTGCCTGTAATTCCGTGTAATTCCGGCTACTCCAGAAGGATCACCCGAGTCCAGCAGGTCGGGGCTGCAGTGGCCAGGAGCGGCCACTGCACTCCAGTCTGGGTGACAGAGTGAGACTTTTCTGAATCACATTGTTATCTTCAAATTACTGCCATCTTGAAGCTCCTTCTTAGTATAAGTAAGACACCAGAAAAATCTAAGTGAATGATTTGGTAAGACTTTTTATTGAGTTTCAACTATTTTTTGTTGTCTTACTGTATTTAGTCTTGTCTTTGAGTACAAATTAGTATCACAGGCACAAATTTACATCACATCAATAACACAAGTGTTTAGTGAATGTTGATTTCTCACCGGTTCTTAAACTTCTGTGATTCCTAAACACAGAATCTGAGCTTGTCCCCAGAGAGACAGTTTCAGTTTATCTGGACTGTCGACTGGGTGCCTGAGTTACTAAATGCTTCCCTGGTTATTCCCATCATCATCAGATTTAAAAGCCAAGTCTTTCTATGTGCTGGCTAATGTAAACATCTTTCATTCTTTTGTTAAATGAATTACACAGATAGACCACAGAGGCATCTTGTGAGTCTGTGCATACTGTTCTCCAAGTACTAGACAGCAACTTTTAAAAATTTTTGTATTGAAATCCAATATATATATATATATATATATATATATATATATATATATATTACTTTAAAGTTGTGGGGTACAAATGAGGATTTACTACATAAGTAAATTGCATGCAAATGAAGTTTGGACTTCTAATGGGCCCTCTCTCCCCCCAGTAGTAGACCTGGTGCCCATTGTGTTGCTGTGTGTCATCCATCTTCCTCCTCACTCCCTTCCTCCCCTAACAGTGTCCAACACCTGCCGTTCCCACACTTGTGCTCAGGTAACTTCATAAAACTACAATGAACATTTGCTTAATGCCAAATAAACTATCACTGGCATTCTGCTATCCTCAGATCTCAGTAGAGCAAACAAAACAAACAAACCCATCTCAGGCTGACTCTCTTGTTAAGGGTGAATGCAGCTGTTGACTAAGTAGAAACCATTACTCATTTACCATCCCCAAAATTCTAAATTCTATGCTGAAATCTACTCTGCCCACGCTCTATAAATGGAACAATAAAGCCTGAATAACAGCACATCTGTTTACAGCGTGGTTTTACTGAATATTACATTATTAAAATGTGCTGCTGGGCTCAGTGGCTCAGCCTATAATCCCAGTGCTTTGGGAGGCCAAGGTGAGTGAATTGCCTGAGCCCGTGGGTTCGAGACCCACCTGGGAAACTTGGCGAGACCTCATCTCTACAATAAATTTAAAAAATTAGTGGGGCATGGTAGTGCGCCTGTAATTCCAGCTACTTGGAAGGCTGAGGCGGAAGGATTGCCAGAGCCCAGCAAGCAGAGGCTGCAGTGGCCGGGAGCAGCCACTGCACTCCAGTCTGGGCAACTGAGCGAGACTCCAACTCAAAAATAAATAAATAAAATGTGATCCATTTATAGCAAAAGATGTTCTCTGCCCTCTCTGTAAAACTCTGACCATCTTTCAAGAGTCACCGCCCATGATACCCATCTCTGTTAAGACCTCTACTTGTCATTCAGGCAGAGAAGCTTGTAGTATATCACGAGTACGTGTCCATGGCACTTTTCAATGTTGAGTTCTAATTAGACATTTTCCAGTTTATCCCATATGTTTAAGCATTCCAAAAACAAACACCATGTGTTAAGACACACCTAATTTTACTGCACTTCACTTGATTGTGCTTCATAGATACTCCATTTTTTACAAATTGATGGTTTCTGGAAACCTTATGTCAAGCAAGTCCATGGGCTCCGTTTTTCCAATGGCATGTGCTCACTTCATGTCTCTGTCACATTTTGGTAATGGCTGAGACATTTTAAACTTTTTATTATTTTATCTGTTACAGTAGTCTGTGATCAGTGATCTTTGATGCTACTGCTTTTATTATTTTGGGGTGCTACAAAATGTAGCCACATAAGATGGTGAACTTCATCAAAAAATTTGTGTGTTCTGGGCTGCTCCACTAACCAGCCATTTCCCATCTCTTTTCCCCTTCTCAGAAATTCCTATTTCTTGTGACACAATGATATTATAATAAGGTCACTGAATAAACCTACAATAGACTCTAAATATTCAAGTTAAAGGAGGAGTCACAGCCGGGCTTGGTGGCTCAGCCTGTAATCCCACGCCTTTGGGAGGCTGAGGTGAGTGGATTGCCTGAGCCCGCAGGTTCGAGACCCGCCTGGGCAGCGAGACCTCATCTCTACAATAAATCAAAAAATCAGCCGGGCGTGGTAGCGCATGCCTGTAATTCCGGCTACTCGGAAGGCTGAGGCGGAAGGATCGCTGGAACCCAGCAGGTGAGGCTGCAGTGGCCGGGAGCGGCCACTGCACTCCAGTCTGGGCGACCAAGTAAGACTCCAACTCAAAAAAAAAAAAAAAAAAAGGAGTCGCACATTTCTCACTTTAAATCAAAAGTTAGACATGATTAAACTTACTGAAGTAAGGCATGTCAAAAGCCAAGACAGGTAGAAAGCTAGGCCTCTTGTGCCAAATAGTCAAGTTGTGAATGCAAAGAGTTCTTGATACAAATTAAAAGTATTATTCTAGGAAACGAAAAATGATAAGAAAACCTTATTACTGCTATAAAGTTTTAGTGGCCTGGATAGATGACCAAACCCTCCATGACATTTCCTAAAGCCAAAATCTAATCCAGAGCAAGACCTCAACTCTTTTTAATTATCTGAAGGCTGAGAGAGGTTAGGAACCTTCAGAAGAAGTTTGAAGCTTGCAAAAGTTGGTTCATGAGATTTAAGAAGCCATCTATCTCTATAATGTAAAAATGTAAAGTGAAACAGCATGTGCTGATATAGAAATTGCAATAACTTACTCAGAAGATCCAGCTAAAATAAATGTTGAAAGTGGCTATACTTAAAAACAGGATTTCAATATAAACAAAACATTCTTCTAATGGAATAAGATGCCATGTGGGACTTTCGTAGTTAGAGAAGTGAAGTCCATGTCTAATTTTAAAGCTTCAAAATAGGCTGACCCTCTTGTTAGGAGCTAATGTAGCTGATTACTTTAAGTAGAAGCAAAGGCTCATTTACCATGTTGAAAATCCTAAAGCCCTTAAGAATGATGCTAAATCCACTCTGCCTGTGCTCTAAAAATGGAAAAACAAAGCCTAGATGACAGAACATCTGTTTGCATCATGGCTGACTCAATAGTTTAAGCCCACTGTTGAGACCTACTGCTCATTGACAATGTACCTGGTCACCTAAGAGCTCTGACAGAGATACACAAGGAAACTGATGTTGTTGTCATGTCTGCTGGAAGTATTTCAACTTTTAAGTTTTATTATTTAAGAAATATATATCATAAGGCTGTAGCTGCCATAGATAGTGATTCCTATGATGGATCAAGGAAAAGTAAGCTGAAAACATTCTGGAAAAGATTCTCCATTCTAGATGCTATTAGAAACATTCATGATTCATGGAAAGTGGTTGAAATATCAACATTAACAAGCATTTGGAAGAAGTTGATTCTAATTCTCATGCATGATTTTGAGGAGTTCAGGACTTTAGTGGAGGAGAGTAACTGCAGATGTGGTAGAAATGGCAATACAATTAGAATTAGACGTGAAACCTGGGGATGTGACTGAATTGTTGCAATCTCAGGAGAAAATTTTAAGTTACTTCCTATGAATGAACAAAGAAAGTGGTTTCTTAGATGGAATCTACTCCTGGTGAAGATGTTGTAAACATTATTTAAATGACTCACTGATCATTTAATACATGATTTATTCTCATGTCTTAAAATCATAGCACTTAGCCTGGGTGTGGTAGCTCATGCCTGCAATCCCAGCACTTCAGGAGGCTGAAATGGGAGAATCACTTGCCAGGAGTTCAAGACTAGAGTGGGCAACACAGTAAGAGCCTGTATCCTCTACAAAAAATAAAATAAATAAAATCATAGCACTTGAGTAATCTGGCAAGTTAATTAAAAACTACAAGCTCTAATACCTCTCCCCTTTAACTTATAGCAATTCCTCATTGCTTAATAATAGTAATATTAATGGCCACACTTGAGAATGCATTCATTATATGCCATACTCTTTAATGTGCATTTTATATGTATTTATTAACTTGTTTAATATTCAGAAAAATGTTATGAGGTGCTATTATTATTTAAGTTTATACAGAGGGTGAAAATGAAGTCCAGAGAGCTATGTAACTTGCCCAAGGTCAGTCAGCCATTAAGTAGTAAAGCCAGGATTCAAACCCAGGTAATCTGACTTTAGTGCTTAGAATAAAAGAATGCTTAGGTGTATTCTCCTGTATACTTAAGAATAAAAAATAAGATACAGAAATGCTTGTAAAATGACTTATCATCAGATTTATTTTAAGAGGGGAAAAAGGGCCAGATAGTTAGCATGCACTCAATCCTAAGAGCCTCCACATAGGGCTGGCCCTGCCTCTCTCTCCTGCCATCAATTTTAAGAGAGTCCCAGTGACAACTGAGCAGTCAAGATTATTTACCCTTTGTTACAGACTCGATGCTTGTGTCACCAAATTTCCCATGTTTAACTCCAGATGTGATGGTATCTGAAGGTAAGGCCTTTGGTAGGTAATTAGGTCATGAGGGTGGAACCCTCATGAATGGGACTAGTGCTCTTACAAGAGGCCAGAGGGCTAGTTAGCTCTCTTTCTCCCACGAGAGGATACAATGAGAAGTTGGCAGTCTGCAAACCCAGCATATGGCCCTCACCAGACCCTAGCCATGCTGGCACCCTGATTTTGGATTCCTGTGCCTCCAGAACTATGAGAAATAAATTTCTGTTGCTTATAAGCTGCCTAATCTATGCTTTGTTGTAGCAGCCTGAACTAAGACATCTTTTCTCATCTGTCTAATAACAAACAGCATAAACAAAGGATTAATCAAAAAAATTAATACTGAACACCTGTTTCTAGAAGGATCTGAAGACTAGAAAAATAGAAGACAATGCTAAAGTCCTTGAAAAACAACCAGTCAGAAGGTTGCATTACTGGGCATTAAAACAGCTATATTAACAGGCATTGTGTTATAAATACTGAAATTCCGTTTTCAGTCACTAACTTCTCAACTGAGGGGTAATCACTGAAGACATCTGGCCTGGGTCTTAAGAGCTAGATTTGAAAAAGCAGAAAGAAAATGAGAAGAAGGAGAGACATTTTAGACAGGAAACAAAACCTGTGTGAGAAAATGATTCAGGGCAAGAAAATGCAAGGCATACTTGACAACACCAAGTCCTGCATTTCAGCTGAAGCTCAGAGCAAATGCTTGATGGTCTCAGAAAAAGGCTAAAAAGGTAGGTTGGGTCCAGATCAAACAGAAAATTGAAATAACATACTAAAAATGAGCATTAATTTCTAGGCACTGAAAAATTCCAAAATCTGCACAAGAGAATGACACGACCAAAGAATAATAGGGAGACTGCACTGGTTTGATGTTTAGAACTAATAACTAAAGAAGGGTGATAGGTAGAAAGAAAAAAATCAGTTAAAAGGTCAGGTATGGTGGCTCAGGTCTGTAATCCCAGCACGTTGAGAGGCCAAGGTGGGAGAATTGTTTAAGCCGGGGAATTCTGGATCAGCCTGGGCACCATAGCAAGACCTCGTCTCTAAAACTATAAATAAAATAAGCCAGGCATGGAGGTGCTTGCCTGTAGTCCCAGCTACTCAGGAGGCTGAGGCAGCAGGAGGTTGAGGCTGTGGTGAGGCATGATTGTGCTACTGTACTCCAACCTAGATGACAGAGTGAGACCCCAATGCAAAAAAAACAAAAAATCAAGAGACTTTTGCAATAATCATAACTAAAATACAAATTGGGACTGTTGGCAAAGAAAAATTTGACAAAAAGTTTATCTGATTCTTCATTAGAACAAAACTGGCAAAATCGATTGAGTATGGGGAATCTGAAAGAGATTACAGGTGAAGACATCAAGATTTCAAACTTGCAGAATTGAAGAGAATTGAAGTATTTGCTAAAAGTCAACAGCAAAGTCAATGTTGAGCAAAACCATATTGGGAGTTACAAGTTTTTGTTTAGTTTTGACTGAGGCAGGGTGTACAGAGCAGAAATCATTTTAGGACTAGTTAAGTTGGCCAAGAGCTTTCCAGCATACAAATGAAAACGCAGGACTTGTCTACAGAGATTTGAAAAATAATTAAATAACTTAGGAAGAGAATCCCAGGAAAGTGAACTAAAGTCAGATTTCTTGTATTTACAACATCTTAGGAGTTAATAAAAGAATGGCAAGAAATAAGAGACTATGGGGATTGCAAACGAGTTTTTTTTAAATGATGTCAAATAACAAAAAGAACGGCACGAGCAAAAATGCTATTTAACTGGTAGTAGGGTCAAAGGATATTTTTAGTTTATGTACACTATGGAGAATACCTAAAAACTTTTTTAGGCCGGGCTCGGTGGCTCAGCCTGTAATCCCAGGGCTTTGGGAGGCTGAGGTGAGTGGATTGCCTGAGCCTGCGGGTTCGAGACCCGCCTGGGCAGCGAGACCTCATCTCTACAATAAGTCAAAAAATCAGCCGGGCATGGTAGCGCATGCCTGTAGTTCAGGCTACTCGGAAGGCTGAGGCGGAAGGATCGCTGGAGCCCAGCTGGTCGAGGCTGCGGTGGCCGGGAGCAGCCACTGCACTCCAGTCTGGGTGACAGAGTGAGACTCCAACTCAAAAAACAAACAACAACAACAACAAAAAAGAAAAAACTTTTTAAAGCAAATGCAAATGGTACTGAGGAATGAGAGATGGAAAATACAAATGGAAGAAGTCAAGCCCAAGAGCAACATCCAGAATAGCAGATGGGACCAACAATACAAGTAGAAGCAACAGGCCCACCTTCATCTGAAATAGGAGGAAAATATACATGTAAAAAAAAAAGGATGAATACATAAGAAAGACTTTAGGCAGAGATAAGGATGTGGTAACAGGGAAGTACAAGTGTGGTGGGAAAGAGAGAACAGATCAATGAGTGCTCAGTGAATATCTTTGACCTGCTTAATAAATTGAAGGCTCTTATCTGAGTGATAAAAGAAACCAAGGAATAAAAAGCAAGATTGCAGAAAACCATATGGAAGCATCACTGTGGAGGAAATGTAATAAAGGGTACAAAACCAATGATGAAAAGGGTCTCCAAGAAGTAGTAGATTCCACTGGAGGCCAAAAAGCACATCAAATATCCTCCAGCAGCATGGAGTTGGCATCACTAAAGGTCTAAGGGGAAAGGATTTGGGTAATAAAGATGATAACAGGAAGATGAACATGGGTCCAAGCAGACTCCTGGCTCTACCAATATACAGATAGTGGCTTTTATTTTGTTTTGCTTTGTTTTTAAATAACCAGAATGCAAGACCTAGGGTTACAATAAAGTCAAATAAAAAGTTCAACTAATGGGCAACCCCTTCAGATCCTCTCCCACTGTGGGAGATTTTCTGTTCTCTCAATAAATCCTCCTTTCTCAAAAAAAAAAAAAAAAAAAAAGTTCAACTAAGTGATGACAAGAAACAGATGAGTGATATAAATTATATTCAAGGGGAGATACAAATTTGAGAACTGAACTGGGAGTTAGAAGGGTCTCAAGATGCCATCTCTTTGTGAAGTAACTGAAGAGAAAATGAGGTCAAGGACAAATGCTCCTGGGTCACCCACACATTGCATACTGGTGCAGAGTTTAGAGAAACCCTATGAATCATGAGTGAAGAAGTTTACAGAGGATTGAAGGATCATGAAGACAGGACCCAAAGGTCTATGGATGGGCAATTACATGGGGAAAGCAGCAAAAATGTATGCAGTAGACGACAAAGGAGACTGTCAACTAATGGTGGTGAGAAATAATGGCTAAGAAGGGGCACAAGGTCACAAGAAGCAGTCCTTCCCTTCATGGAAATCTGAAGGTATGAGAGTAGGGGTGGGGGTCTACAAGAGGAAGATTTTAGAAAAGAGCCTTTGTTGCCTGCAGCCCAGATCTTATTACAGCTCTATGCTGATGCTCATTAAATGCTGAACTTATGAATGGCAAGAAGATGGATGAAGTCATCATAAAAGAACCTGAAGGCACTTTGTGATGAACAATCACTTTCTCCTGACACCTCAGGAACCTAGGTGACACAGTGGAGAGCTGGGGGAAGTGAGCTGAGTTCTTAAGAGGCTATTACCAGTGGTAGGTGCAGGATAGCTTCTCGTCTGGGACATCAATGAAAGGTCACAGATGAAAGCAGCATGAAACTGGCAGAGGAGTGGGCAGCACAGAACTGGGGAAGTGGGGGATCAAAGGCTTTGTTTGGAGTCAGTCCCTGCTTTCCATCCCGGTTACCCCACATCACAGCTGTTAAATTCTCACCTCACCTCTCTGCTCCCTTAAGCCCCTCACCTATAAGCTTCAAGACCCAAATCAACTACGTGGGGCTGTCTGTGCAAGGAGGAAATGAAATAATAAATATTTGCAAAGCACAGCCTGAAATAAACTAAGTATACAAAAACAACAACAAAAATAAATGGCAGTTATTATCACTGAGGGGAAGAGGCATGAAATAGTCTCAGACAGAGGCTGGGCAAAGGGAAAACAGCTTCAGGCACCCATGGGTGAGGAATAGGAGACAGGACAGTAAGAGCAATTATGTAACAGCAAATGCCTTGATAGATGGGGCTTTTAAACCTTGAGGTAAGTGTACTCAATTTGTAGTTGGAATTTTGTTTTGATTAAAAGATTTGTTCTGTCGACATGGACTGCTAACGTTTTGTCACTTTAAAATCCTGAAGTTTTTATGTTTTGCTTTTGTTTTGTTTGTATGAGCCCCAGAGATAACAGCAGAGGCAGCAGCATAGTGGAAAGCACCCTTATGCTCATGTAGAGATTGCCATTGTGGTCTCTCTGGTGTGGCAAGGTAATGATTTCATCCGCTTTCGCTAATGGTGCCAAAGAAGAAGGAAGATTTGGTTCCTATGGAGGAACAAAAGAAAATTTATTTCTAAAGTTGTGTCTAAAACTCTTTTGCTAAATTGCTACTGAATGGTTAGTTTGGGTCTACTTTTTATTCATATATTTCGGGGGGGAAAGTAGTATCTTGGAACAAAACCAAAAGATAAGTCTTAGCACCTCTTGTCCTGAAGCATGCCAACATTCTCCCATTCCACATTTAATTTGAAAGAAAATTAAAGAGATACCCATGATAACTTGGCTGAACTCTACAACTGTGATAGCCAGGCAGGGAGCAAAGGAATGCAAGAGTTCTGCAGCCTGGTTATGGCTGTCCGAGCAGGAATAGAGAAAGGAAAAAAGGCTCTCAGGAGCAAGAACAGTAAAATGAAAGAGCCACTTGCACAAAACAGTGTTTTAATGACCAGGAATTTTCAGGAACATTATATGGCTCAAGCTGCATTTGAATTATTATCAAACTCAACTTCAGAAAATACACTCAGTTTTCCACTTTAAACAAAATCAATACAAAAGCCATGTTTTAACTGGCTTTTAAATAATAATCACATCTAGCACAATGCCTGTCACCCAGTAGGTCTCAAGAGATCTTTACTCTATGAATTCAGGTCCCATGAAAAGCTGATAGGTCCCAATGGTTATGCCACGGTCCTAAACTGGGGTTTACACACAGTCATAAAACTTCACTGATACTGCAGCCTGGAAAGAAAGCTACGTATATTTATTTACAAAGTGATTAAGAAGCAGATTTTTTTTTGGTGGTTTTTTTAGAGGTCAAGAAGTAACAGTAATATTTTTATTACAAAGCCTATGTATTAGACACTTGGGTTTAAAATCCAAACATTCTGAGGACATTTACTCCTTTCCCCCCTTTATTACAGAACATGATACAGTCAAGGTTATAAAGAAGTACCAAAACTCTCAAGCATTACAACTTGTATTTGTGGGAGGAGGCAGGGTGTAGAAATGTTTGAGCCACATACAGCTGCAACACAAGATTAGCTGAATTAAGTTCACCTTTTCTAGAAATGAAAAGATAGCCATCTCGTCTGTATATGCTACACTGATACATGCATCTTAAATAGCAAAAGACTTTCCTACATATTTTGTCACAGGGAAAAACATGTGAACAACTGGCTAACTGCTTATTGCATTCAGCCTGCCATAGTCTCAGCATTCTGGAACATATAGATATATATCCAACCATATGCATATATGGTTGGAATTAAACTGTGTAATATAAAACACAACTAATATTTTAAACCTCTCCTTTCCTACCTCCCCATCTTTATTCACTGAAGTGGAGAATACCTGCATCCCAGGCTCATGTAAGTAAAACTTCAATAAAATATGAAACAGCCCTTGTCTTAGAGAGGCTAAAAGCCAAGACAGGTATCGCTAAATGCTACTTACCCCCTCGTATTCCAAACAATGCAAATGATGGTGGTGCTGCTTGACTAAAGCTCGCCTGCACACACGTTCCACAGAGTATGGAAACCATTTGTTAGTGAGCAGCTATAATTTAGGCCTAGGGCCCTGTGAAAAGAAAATGTTCATACATTTGCAGAACAGTGTAATAAGATTCCGCAAATGCAAAGATAGAATGCACTATCATTTATCTTGACTTATAATATCCAGGGTTTGATTGCCTTGTGAAATGTCCAAATCAAGAACAATTATAGATTTTTTTTCACAACACATACACCATGAAATATTGAACAAGTCCTTCTTTCAGACTTCAAAAGATTAGAAAGGAAGAAAATTGTCTATTCAGTGGTAGACAAAACCATTAAAATGTGAATATCATATGATGTAAAGGGGGGGAAACAGAACTAAGGCTAGTGATGAAAATGGTAACTGACCATTTTTTAAAACCATTCATTTGAGAATGAAATAATCTTATATCTGGCTACATGAACTTTACCCTTGGAGTGAAATTAGGCAACTAGGGACAAAAGCATCATTTGCAAAAAAAGAAAGAAAGAAAAACTGTTCTAAAAACTGCACAGGCATGCCAGTGTTCTGAAACAGCACACAATTCAATTCCATAAGTCAAGTCATACCCAGGGTATTGATGCAATTCATTCAATTACACATAAAATGAACAAAAATTTAAATATTCATCCTATGAATTCCCTCTCCTAACACAATTGTTAAGGGCAATCCACATTACCCTTAAATAAAATAAGCCATTCAGTTGCACCAAAAAAAACACTAAGTTTTTATCTAGTTGGCAGGTATAATTGAAAAAAAAAAAAAACAACTGATCATTCCCAAGGACAAGAGCTGATTCCAAGTATCTAGAAAGGGAAAACATCAAGAAAGGTTAGCAGAAAGAGACAGACAGGGACAGAGACCGAGAAAGAGACAGGAGAAAACAGTTAAGATGATACTAGAAGCTGCCGTGAGCCAGTAGCAGAAAGTAGCACCTGGAAACATAAGTGTTTAACAGGGCTCAGCACCCAGAAAGCCATTTCCTTGCAGGTGGTCACCCCATGACATTTTTATCACCTTCCTTTCTTCAATATTCAATATAACGCATGGACATTACTAATTAATTAGACATTTAATCATGTACCAGAAAACATTATCAAAACTTTGAATCCTGTTATAAATATTTAAATTGCTATTTTAGTCGTACATATGTCAGGGCCCACAGTGAATATAGGAAGGGGAATTCTGGGGAATTTGTGACCTCATGACTTGTTGGCAGGAGTGTTAGCTTCAGATAATGATGAGGAATTGCCATGCTTCACCATATATACTCTTCAAAACACCTCAGGAAGGTTCTTTATTTAATTTTTAAAAATTAGAACTGTATATAGATGTGCTCGGGAAGATTCTTAAAAGGCTGCTGGGCAGTGCTTCTACTCAGGGAAAATGTAGAGAAATAAGAAAGTGGATGTCTCTTAAAAGAAGCCTGTGTTCTACTGTGTCTATAATATTCATTCAAGGTCATGAGACGAGTTAAGGAATTGACACAACAAATATTTTTGTTTATTATTTATGCAAGGGACTTGCTTCTATGTATTCGCTAAATAATTATTCAGAAAATGATAGAACAACTTTGTCCTTATTATATGTTTTACTATGTTAGGCACCTTTTAGGTATTGCCATCTAATCCTCAGTTACCCTAAGGAAGTAAGTATTATTAACATCCAGTTAACAGATGGGAAAACTAAAGTCAAAAGAGGTTGAACAACCTCCTAAAGACACACAGCTTAGACTTAGGGTGTTATCCATTAAACAGCTTGCCTCTCATTATATGTTTCGTGTCAACTTGTGAGAAAGAAAAACATGAAGGACTTTCAGAAAGCCAGAAAGCAAACTCCAGGAAGGTGGTGGTGGGGAGGGGTGCAGGGGTTGGCAGAGCTAAACTGTCACTTCTTATTTACCTTTGCATCTCTCACTAGTTACAAAATATCATGGTGGTTACAACTAGAAACAACAGAAAATCAAGATATAACAGTGAGCTTATAGGAAATCTCTTGGAGTCAGAAAAACAGACTTTATTTTTATGGACATATTTGTTTCTTTAAAGTTCCAACACTTAAAGTAGTCATTGTCAACTACCTGGAATCTTAGCTTTCCAAAATGGCACATTCTCTAGAGTTACCTACAGCTTTGGCTTCACCATAACTTTAAAACCCTAACATTTAGAAAGAACACAAAATGCTCTTTCCATTCTTTTTTTTTTTTTTTTTTAACTCCAAGCTGGGTATTACAAAACTTAAAAAAATGTTTCTATCATGTACATAGTTCCATAATCTCAAGAGAAAAAAAAAAGGCAGTAACCCACTCATTGTTCTGCTTTTTCCACTATGGTTGCTCACCACTGGGAAATCTCCAGTATCCTCCAAACCACTTGTGTTTCCAGGATCTATTTGTTTTACATCTATTGCATTTTTAAATAGACTTTCCACAGTCCTAAAAAAGCCTTCCAATAAAAACAGATTGCTTTTCACACATAAGTATTTAATTGCTGAAATTGTGGCTTTCATAAGATTTTGGACCTGAGATATAGATCAGCTAATTATAATAATGTTTAATTTTTAAAAAGAGTTTGTGCAAGAGTGAAATTCATCCTTTTGCATAACCCCTCGTTTCTTTCATAGGATTGTGTTAAATATCTGTAGTTTACCTATTAAAAATGAGTCACCAAAGGTATGTATATAGAGATTGATGAAGTAATTATGACAAGACATTAACTTTTTTACACTAGACTGTTAGCATGTAGATGTTTATTTCACTATTCTTTTTATGTTTCTGGCCATTTCCAGTTTCATCAAAATTGAAAGGGAGAATATTTTTTTAGTAACAAAAGAAGGCAAGGCGGCATTAGTAAAATCCCGTTTGGAATGAACAAAAAGCAAATAAGTTGCAAGCATGAGTAAATAAAATGGTCTCCAGAGAAAACTGCTGCCACTACCTGGTACACACTGAATAGCACCTGAAATCCAGCTGGACTTGACAATCTGCCCCATCCCGCCACCCTCAACAGTGGAAGGTAGAGGGAGCAGGATATACTTTATGAGATCAGGGAGGAAAATTACCTCCATCTCCAGATACAAAAGAATCCTGGGGAGCTCAGCTGCTTGCTCCTGGGTTCCTTTTTATTGACTTGAACCTTGATATTTCTTCCTGGGAGATTAATTATAGTGATGACCAATGACAACATACCACCAAGGAATCAAGAAGTGAAGAACTCTCTCACACCATAAAATCAAAGCCACGTGTAAGGATGTGTGCAAGAGCTGAAGGACGCTGCAGGGCTTTAAAGCAATGAGCAGTACCCTCCCTAGCTCCACCGCACCTTTAACATTTGGTGATGCATTTGGCGAGGAAACCAACAAGTTGATTGGAATTTTAAGGGAGAGAATAAAAACTTGTTGATGTTTTCAAAAGTTCACCTAAATATTAAAATAGGATACTTATTATTATAATGCAGACAGCGTGACACTGGAAGTCACTAGGTGAAAAACTTGAGAGGGAACGTGGCAGAGATAGTTGAAGGGGAGGAAAGACAGGCAGAAATCAATATTCCAAATTTGGCACAGTGAAGGTTTTGGGTTTTGCAGCTCCATCAGCAGGAGAATAAAAAGAGGTGCAAAGAAATGTATTTTTCTTCAGAACTGGCTGCTTCTTGCTGTGTATAGAAGATATGGATACTAAGAGATGTCAAGAGATTTAAAAGAAATGTTTAAAACACTACCAATTTTCTAAAGACCTCAGCAATAAAAATAGCAACGCATAGAAAAGATGCATAAATGGTTTAAGAGCAGGGCAGACTCAGGTTCTTATCACACCTGTGATGCTAGACATTGAGAGAGGACAACTGGATCACCTGAACAAAGTAGTTTTTAATGCCATCTCAGTAGATGAGAAGGACAGACATACAGTGAGTATTCAAAAACAGAAGTGGTCCTTTTGGTAGAGTGATTTATGTTCCTCTGTGTACATTCCTAGAAAAAGGATTCCTGGATTGTATGGTAGCTCAACTTCTAGTTCTTTGACAAAACGGAACCAATGCAAACACCCATCAAAAGTACAAGTGGTACATATACACAATGGAATACTATGTAGCAATAAAAAAGAATAAAATCATGTGTCCTTTGCAGCAACATGGATGCAGCTGGAGACCATCATTTTTAGTGAACTATTAAAGAAAAAGAAAATGAATACCACATGTCCTCCCTCATAAGTGGGTCCTAAACACTGGGTAGTGGGCACAAAGGTAGGAAACAGCAAATGCTGGTCACTACTAAAGGAAAAGGAGGAGGGGGCGATAAGGGGCACACAAGCACCCACGGGGTACCATGTCTATTATCGGGGAAGAGAGGGCTCATAGAAACACAAACCCCACCAACATGCAATTTACTTATGTAGCAAATTCTCATACACCCCACAATTCTTTAAAAAAATAATAAAGAAGGAGAAATAACAATCATGTTCACAGATTCATTCTTTTAACTTGAGGCTCAGAAGATTCAAAGACCAGTGTCACCATGACAGCTGACACCCATCTGGAACTCTAGCCCAAGACTTCTGCCTCTTCAATCTGCATTTTCTATTAAACTATCACCAAAGAACTCAGTCACATGCACAGCAACCAGGGTTAAGTAAATTTAAGTTTGTTTCTGTAAGTGTTTTCTTTGGGTATTTGCATCCTAGTTCTTTGGTATCTTATACCAAACTAAGCAATGTACATGATATATAGGGGTGGGGTGTGTAGTGTGTGTGTGTGTGTGTGTGTGTGTGTGTGTGTGTGTGTGTGTAAAGCAAAGTGCTATGATAATAGATGTTAAAAAGAAAACTTTTTAACATTTTTCAGCTGGTGGAGAATGTCTAATGTGACTCATTCTCACAGTGAAATAAACCTATTTATGTAAAGCTGAATCAAAAGGAACTAGATCATAGAGAAAGCCAGGAAATGAACATATGCAGACTTAGAATTTTAGATTTGTATATTTCTGTGAACTTATTACTTTTTACAAAGTGTATATTTTGCACCTTAGTCAAAAATATTTGTGTTCTCTGTACATGCACATTTTCTATTCTTCACCAGAAGCAGCCAGTTTAAAAGTAAAAACTTAAAAAAAAAAAAAAAAGTAAAAGCTTCTCCTAGCCAAAGGTTTTTATTTATTCATTCATGTATTCATTCATTTCTTTGTACAGTTTCCCACCCCTGCCAATCCCTTTCTCAAACCTGTAATCACAGCATTTAGGAAGGCCAAGGTGCGAGGATCACTACAGTGACATGCCCCTGTAGTCCCAGCTACTGGGGAGGCTGAGGCAGGATTGCCTAAACCCAGGACATCGAGACTGTGGTAAGCCATGGTTATACCACTGCACTCCAGCCTGGGCAATAGAGTGAGACTCTGACTCAAAAGTAAATAAAAACAAAAGTAAACAGAAGGAAAAACTGAAACAGGGTAAGAAAGAAAATGCTAAGGCATCTCCCTCCCACCCCAAACCCAGGCTTCAAGTTCCTCTCTCCTCAGATAGCCAAAGATCTCAGTTTCCTCTGCACTTTTCTATGGGAATTTTAGGCATATAAAACAAAAGCACATGTTTGTTCTTTAGTCCTCCTTTCTGCACTCATGGGATGGCATGTTTTATTTATTGTTGTGCCTTTTGGTTTTTATTTATTACAGTTGTGAAATTATTCAACTACAGTCTACAAAGCACTTCACCAGTATTTTTTTAATAAAATAACTTATTTTAGAAGAAAAAGTAAAAGCTCTTTGAGAAACTCAGACTTACCTATATTTTGAACAGACTTCCAACAGGATTATTTTCCTCAGTGCCATGATCAAGAATGCCCAATTAACAAAACTCTACTTTTCTCCTCTTCCTACATATTTTAGAAGTACTACCCTAATGGTTCGTTGAAATTAGAGTGAATTTTGAAAGAATGCTATTTCCGAAAATCTTTCAAACCACGGATGGAGAACTTATCCGAGATCTGGTCTTGGAGGCAAATATGAGCAAAAAAAAAGTCCCCAGAGTAAGTGAGTGGGAAATTTAACCAGCAGCAGTTAGTGGGCACTACACACTTGCTCTGTGCCAGGCCCTATGCCAAGAGCCTGATGTGTACCATCTATTTAATTCTCAAGTCAAAATTATAAGCTACATAATGACTATTATTCCCATTTTATGAACAAGAAAACCGAGGCACAGAGATTTAAAATAGTCTGATCAGGATTACATAGTAATTAAGAGATGGAAAAATTTTAAGCTGTGAAAATTTGGACTAAATAAAGAATATGAATTCTATTGTTAGAAGGACTCTTGTGACCATTTAGTCCAAGCTTTTTAATTTAGATAGATGGGATATCAGGTCAAAATGGTGAATTTAAATTCTCTCTCTCTCTCTCTCACACACACACACACACACACACACACACACACACACACACAGCTAGTTTGTGGCAGAACTAGCGATGAGTTACTTGTTAGGGTAACTTAAGTAGGTCATTACTTTACCAGTAACTTTAGGATATAAGTAGGAATCAAGGACTCAGATTTTATGCGTTCTAGGTCTTAACTGGGGTAGTGAGCCTGTATATCTTGATCTTCTAATAGATCACAAAATCTAGGCCATCTTCTGCTACCCCACACCCTGTCTTCACATGGCATGCAAGGGACCTTCTTGGTGAAAAGGCTTCCACAGCTAGCAGTGGCACACCCCCAATCATAGCCCACCTGGAAACTTCATCAGCAGAAATCACCACTCTCCTCTTATCCACCCTCTTTGATGCCCAGAATCTCAAGGCTTACAAAAAATTAAAAATAGGTTATCTTCTTTAAAAGTTTTGAAATCCTTACTCTTGACCCAAAATCCTTCCCATAATCAACAGTTCAATGCCAAACCAAGTCCTCTCCTTCAAGCCCACAGACATTTCTAGAAGGAATGCCATAAGATTCTGCCTCCACACTAACATTTCCATCACTAGGCAAGAAAACTAACCTATTGAACCCCTAATGCTAATGGATTATACTACATAAGTAATAAAAGCAGATATTATCTCTATGCTGCATCATTTAAGAAATTCTTAAAAGTTCAAACATATTTGGCATAATAAGTAATAAGTAATAAAGGGAAGAAATGTAATATTTTCTAGTTATAGTCATGCAACTATAAAAATAATTTGATATGGCCTAACAGGCGAGTTGTTATTAAAATTCTATGCTTTTGTTTGTTGCAGCTCTATTCACAATAGCAAAAACATGGAACCAGCCATGCTGCCCATCAAAGCTGGACTGGATTTTAAAAAATGTGGTACATATACACAATGGAATATTATGCAGCCATAAAGAAGGACGAGCATATGGATCTATCCCAGAAACAAAGAACAGAGTACCATATGTTCTCACTCATAAGCGAACACTGAACATTTATCATAATGCTGTAAGAAAGGGATTGGCAGTAGTGGGAAACTGGCAGGGAGGGCGGTGGGTGGTATTGGCAGTTGACGGAAACTGCCAGGGGAAGGAGGGGCACACCTCATCAACAAGCATACCTGCATAATGGACATTTGTATGCCTAACTCTGAATTGTACCTCACATCTTTAAAATAAAATCAAAAAATTTAAAAAAATTTTAAAAATTTTTTAATTCATGATACGGGATTATATCTTCAAAATGTTTGTGACTGAAATCCATAAGGGTCGCTTTATAAACAGTGAATACTTTATGCTTAAGAGTTAGCTCAAGTCCCTATTTTTATAAAACTTTTCCTAGAGAATTATCTTATTATATCCCTTCCTTTCTGAGTCCAGTACACATGTTGTATCTGTCTTGAAGCATTCGTATATTGGTATTTATATACTGCATTTATTTGTATAAAAAAGCATTTCTTGGATACCTGCAACAGGCCAAAAACTGTCTCGGGCACTGGCAATATGTGAAGAAGATTCTTACCCTATAGAGCTTACATTTCAAACGCTCTTGTGGGGCCAAGAGATACTGTATTGGTTAGGGCAAGCAAAACTAGCTTCTGAGAGAAACGTGCCTCAATATCTCAGTGGCTTAACTAAAAAGAAGTTTGTTTCTTGCTTAAGCAAGATTCATTGCAGATATGCAACTGGAAGACTTCCACAAAGTCATTCAGGGACCCAAGCTCTATTCTCTGGATGGCTCTGTCATCCTAATCGGGCTCACAGAAAGGGCTAGATCCCCTACACCAAGGTGACAGACATAAGAAGAGTGGGAGACTCTCCCATAGGAGTTTTATCAGGGTCAGGCCTGTAAGTAGTAAATACATCACTTCTATTCATATTCCACTAGTCAAAACTCAGGTCCATGGCCACCCCCTACCTTCACAAGAGGCTGGGAAACATTGTCTAGCTACGTGCCCAAGAGGCAAAAGAAAGAGATTTTGATGGACACACGGTGCTTTCTGCCACAGGAATAAAGATAATAATATAGGAAATTCTAGAATGTTTAAGAAATAAGCATGCCAGGCTCGGTGGCTCAGCCTGTAATCCCACGCCTTTGGGAGGCTGAGGTGAGTGGATTGCCTGAGCCTGCGGGTTCGAGACCCGCCTGGGCAGGGAGACCTCATCTCAACAATAAATCAAAAAATCAGCCGGGCATGGTAGCGCGCGCCTGTAATTCTGGCTACTCAGAAGGCTGAGGCGGAAGGATCGCAGGAGCCCAGCAGGTCGAGGCTGCGGTGGCCGGGAGCAGCCACTGCACTCCAGTCTGGGCGACAGAGTGAGACTCCAACTCAAAAAAAAAAAAAAAGAAATAAGCAGTGGGTCAGGCATGATGGCTCAATCTGTAATCTCAGCATTTGGGGTTGGAGGATTGCTTGAGGCCAGGAGTTCAAGATCAGGCTGGGCAACATAGTAAACCCTATCTCTACAAAATATAATGATTATTATGTGAAGAAATAAGCAATGGATAAAACAAACCAAAGCGGGGAATAGGGAGAGATAAGTGAGTCTCCTAGAGTGCCAAATTCAAGGAGGCACTTACTCTCGGGTGTGGCATGTCCACAACTTCCAAATGCTCTGATTTTTGTTTTATAGGGAATTTTCTGGCTGCCCTATGGAGAATGGATCACAGAAAGATCAGTGGGAAGGCTGCCACTTGTGTCATAAGTGTCCCCTCTTGCTGCACCCTAGTCCTGGCCTTGGTAGTTTACTACAGAAAAAGGAAAGAAAGGCACTGCTTTAGATACAGTCACTGAGAAAGGAGCTGGTTGTGAAAAAGATGGGGTAAAAGTTTTCTAGACAAAGTAAACAGTATATGTGAAGGTCATAAGACAGGAACAATTTAAAGTGTTTGAGAAACAGAAAGAGGCCCAATGGGACTGAGATAACAAAAAGGAAGTTAAGAAGTTGGCCACGGTCACGTCACATGGGGGCTTCCAGGTTGGGTGAGGAGTTCGGGTTTTTTGTGGGGTGCAATGGAAATCCACTGAAGCAATTAAGCCGGGGGAATCAAATGCTCTGATTTTTGTTTTATTGGCAATTTTCTGGCTGCCCTATGGAGAATGGGTCACAGAGAGATCAGTGGGAAGGCTGCCAGCGTGGTTTGCGAGGACAACGGTGAGAGCCTGCACTACAAAATGGCAACAGGCCTAGAGGGAAGAAATGTGAACAATACCGAAGGGGGGAGGTGGAAAAATAACACGTGCTGATGAGAAAACAAGGAATATGTAACTAGCTGAATAGACATTAATGTTCTTTAAAGCCAGAAATAATGAAAGACAGTATCTTGTCTATCTAAATAGAAAACCTCTCAGGGAAACGGGAGATGCTTCTTTTTATTCTCAACAGGAACAGGCCATCATAAATTGCTGAATTATAAGTTATAATCCCAGTTCTTTGGAAGGTCAAGAGTTTGAGACCAGCCTGGGCAACACGGTGGGACCTCATCTCTAAAAAATATTTAAAATTAGCCAGGTGTAGTGGTGGGTGCCTATAGTCCCAAGCTACATGAGTGGCTGAGGCACGAGGATCATAACATCCCAGAAATTCGAGGTTACAGTGAGCTATGACCCCACCACGACTGTCCAGCCTGGGCAACAGAGTGAGACCCTATCTCTAAGGGCCCACTATCTCCCACCTATAGAGTCAGTACAATACTCTAGAGAACAATTGGCAATGAGATCAAGAGCGTCACATTTTCAATCTGGCTGTTAAGAACATGGTGAGTCTGGATGGCTAGATTGAAATTCTGGCTCTACTACTTACTAGCTCTTGAGCAAATTATTTACCCTCTGGTGCCTCAGATTTTATCTGTCAGATAGGGAGAAAAACACGTCTGCTTTACAAGGTCATTCAAGGTTTAAATAAGAATACATAGCCTTAAGAACTATGCTTGGCATATAGTAAGTGTTCAATAAATATAATGTTATAGCTTATTAATTTTCATGCCTAGTTTTATGAATGATTCCTAAGGAAAAAATATGTGGAAAAAGATGTATAAGAATGTTCATTTGCTGAGAATCATGGCTCGTGCCTGTAATCCCAGTACTTTGGGAGGCCAAGGAAAAGATAGCTTGAGACCAGGAGTTCGAGACCAGCCTGGATATCACAACGAGACCTTGTCTCTAAAAAAAAAAAAAAAATATATATATATATATATATATATATATAGCTAGCTAGGTATAGTGGCACTTGCCTGGTAGTCCCAGCTACTCGGTAGTCTGGGATCATCTGAGCCCAGGAGGTCAAGGCTACAGTAAGCTGTGATTGTGCCACTGTACTCCAGCCTGGGTGACAGAGCAAGGCCCAAACTCAAAAAAAAAAAAAAAAAAAAGTTCATGGCAGCATTATTAATAATACTGAAAACTTTTTAAACAATACTGAAATATTTAGCTTCCCAATAAGGAATTTCTTTTAAAATTTCATGAATAACTTATGATGTAGACATTTTAAATTATTCCATTAAAATAGGTAACAATATGTGCTTATAATATGTTGTTTCAAAATTTTATATTTATGTAGAAAGGAAAAACATCTAGAAGGCAAAAAGCAATGTTAAGAGTAGTCAATGACTGGATTAAAAAAATGTGGTACATATACACGATAGAATACTATGCAGCCATAAAAAAGAACAAAATCATGAATTTCGCAGCAACCTGGATAGAACTACAGTCTATAATACTGAGTGATTTCTCACAGAAACAAAGATCTGAATATCACATGTTCTCACTCATATAGTGGACCTTGAACATCTATCATAACACTATAAGAAAAGAATTGACAGTGGTGGAAAACTATGGGGGGGTAGGGAGGGGAAGGGAGGTGGGATTAACAGTAGTCAATATCTGTCTGGGGACAGGGAGACACCCCTTATCAATAAGGATGCCTGAACAATGCACATTTGTATACCTAAACCTTAACTATACCCCACAATTTTATAATAAAAAGTTTAAAAAAAAAAGAGTAGACACTGATTTAAAGATTAATGGTTTTATTTTCTTCATGGTGTAGTTCTCTATTTTTCAAATCCCTAACAAAAATAGGTTTTGAGTTATTTTTAAATTGCAGTAAGTAGGGTTTTTTAAATAAACTATTTATACAAAGTAAAGTCTTTACTTCTTGCTTCCAAGACAAAATGCCTAAGCATCTAAATAGTGCAAGAGGTTTATTATCAAGAAAATTTACAAAAACCAAATTTAGCTGGGTGCAGTGGCCACAACTGTAATCCCAGCACTTTGGGAAGATCGCTTGAGCCCAGGAGTTCGAGGTTACAGGGAGCTATGATTGCACTACTACATTCCAGCCTGGGTGACAGAGCAAGACTGACCATGTCCCCAAAACAAACAAAGTCCACAAATTTAGAAATGGAGAAGTTATATAAAGGATGTAAATTATTAACCCTAAATAGTGGATATAGTTCATTTGTTTTCTTTACTTAAAAACACTTTATAGGTTGAAGAGAAAAAAAATAATTCTTTGCATTTCTATTTCCAGACTTGCAATATAAACAATTTCTTCAGTTTGCTATACTTTTTGCTTTTTTAAAAATACTATGAAGATATTTACTAAGAAAAAAAAAGCTTATATCTCTCCAGCAACAGGTTTTCATGAGTCACATTTAAAATGTTTTATATTCATAATGTTTATGTTCAAAATTTACAATAAGCTCTTTAATTCTCTCATTAGGCATTTGTGTGAATTAAATTTGACTTCACCAGAAAGTAAAATTTCTAAGTGTATACATTACAGTTATCTTGCAACAGGTCACACAAAACTATGTCAGTGGTAACTTGACTAGTCACAATGAGCCAAGTTTTAAAAAGAATAAAGGTAAGATTTCTATAATTAGAAAGAGTCAGCTGCAGCTAATAAGAGATATGGTAATTTTTTTAAAACTCCACTGTAACAGAAACATGGAAGATGTGTAATCTCTAGGGCCTTTCTTTGTATGTCCGTAAGTTAAGGACTGATAGCAAAAGACATTGATGGGCTCAGGAGGCAGTTCTAAGTGGTGAGCTGCCATTCATATCAAGTTTTGAGAAAACTTTAATCCTTCTCAGGTGACATTACTTGTATTCTACAACATCCAGTTGAGCTCCTCAAATATTTTCCTTCCTCTCTTCTCTAAGCCTTCCAGAAGTTGTTTAAGCAGCACAAAGTACTGTTTTTCTACCCAGTGAGCTTCAGGTTACACCACACAGAAGCTACTGTAGGTTCACTTAGTAGCTTCTCTGAAAGCTGTTAACAGAAAACATTATCAGAAGATGTCTAATAGAATTCAGGTTTCCAGAAGGTTTGCATTTCATTCCCTTCAGCAAAAGCCAAAAAGTCTTTTTTGATGTCATTCTACTACTACTGTTTCTGTAAGCAGAAACTATTGGAAGACATCACCTCCTCCATCTGACAGGCAATGACTTGACACAAATCAAAGCATTTTATTCACTTGTGAAGTTGACCCACTGTCCCAGCTGAACACTATCAACTCCTTTCCTTGAAAATCAGGAATTAAAGGGGAAGCCTTAAGCTTATTGCTTGTTTTCCAGTGAGAACTGTGTTTCATAATAATAGAATGTTTATGGTTGAAAAGAGAACGGTTTTTTTGTAGAAGAATTTCAGCTAATGAATGCGGAATGTTGGAAAAAAGAATCACCCTTTTGCAACCTCAAATGAAACTGATAATTCAAACACATATCAATAGAAGAAATCCTTAGATAAAAAGTTAATGGGAACCTTAAAATGCAGGGATCTGGCTTGTACCACATGACCTGCTGGTTACTCTTAGCATCATTAAGCACAGAACATTGTGTATCTCCTGCTGTGATGTAATAGGAAACACACAGCATCACCTGTGAGGTGCCCTTGCCAAAATGGCTGAACCTGAATTATTCAAGCCTTCAAGGAGAACTTCCAGTTTACAGAAAGTATGAAAGATTGAAGAACAAGATAAATGACCCCAACAAGGGAGCAAGTAGAAAAAAGTGTTGCTCATCCTGCAGAAAACTGACACTTTTTTTCAATAAGTCAATGATATGGAAAAATGGGTGGGAAGAAAGTACTGTTCCCGAATCAAAGGAACTTGAGGGACACCAAGTGCATTGAATATTGCTTCACACATACCAACTGTACATAGACATCTTCGAGGTAAACAGGAAAATTCATTACATACTGATTTTTAAGAGGGTTACCAAGGAATAACTAATTTTGTTAGGTATGCTAATGGCATTGTGGTTTTGTAAGGAAATCTGTAAATTTGTAAGGAATGCACTCAGAAATATGTAGAGTAAAATGACATCATATCTGGGATTTTTTTTTTTACATTTCAACCCACAAAAAGTAAAACAGAAAAAAAATAAAGCAAATGTGCCAAAAAAAAAAGCAAAGCAGTATCTGTTCAATTTGGGTGATGGGCACATGGAGATTCATTGTGTTTCTCTACTTTTAAGTATGTTGGAAAATTTTCACTACAGCTTTAAAAGAATGTTCTTACTAGCTCTTTATATACTGCACACAAGTATGAATAGACCAAGCCCCCGCAATGCCAAAATTTGATTCTAGTCCTAATCAGAGGGGACTAGTTGAAGATATCTTGGACACCACAACTATGTATAGTAGACAACATTAAGATTACAGTCATGCCTCACAGAGGATGCCAATAACTCTTGGAAAACAGTTAACTTCAGTAGAAAACAGCCAAGCCAACGTTCACTTTCAACTTAAAGAGATGAACAGCAAGAATCCAATTTGACACACAGATTTATGTGAAAAAGTAATAAACATACTCACGTGACTCTTCGGAGTCATGTAGTTTCATAGAACTTCAGAGGCAGGAAGAAACTTGAGGTTACCTACTCCACACACCATATACTTATAAAACATGTCCAAAGCATCTCTACCCCCAGAGCCATCATGTGCACAAGTGCAGGGGGTATCATTAATATCATTATTGTGTTCTGTGCAGCACACAATCCATATTGCTATGTGCAGTGGTCCTACCTCTTCTAATCACTTCACTTCTACTACTTGTCTTACCTCTAAGTTTTATATAGTATAATTAATAATGACTAATACTTATTCCACTGGGTTGTTGTGAAAATAAAATGAAAACTTAAAGGACTACAAGGTCTGATGCAAATAGTATTTGTTACAGATTGCATTGTGTACTCCAAAGAGATATGCTAAAGACCTAATCTCCAGTACCTGTGAATGTGACCTTATTTGGAAATAGGGTCTATTGCAAATATAATCAAGTTAACACTGGAGAATTAGGTGAGCCTTAATCTAATGGTGTTCTTAGAAGAAAAGAGAAATAAAACCAGAGGAAGACAGCCATGTGAAGATAGAAGCAGAGACTGTAGTTATGCTGCCATAAACCAAGAAACACCTGAGGCTACCAGAAGCTGGAATAGGCAAGGAAGCCTCCTCCCCTGGCGTCTCAGAGGGAACACACACTTGCTGATATCTTGATTTTGGACTTCACGACTCTAGAATTGTGATAAAATAAATTTCTGTTGTTTGAGGGCATCCAGTTTGTGGCACCTTGCAACAGCAGCTCTAGGAAATTAGTACACTATTATTATGGGTGTAGCCAATGCACTTCTGAAACAATGACATCTAGAACAGACCATAAGATGGGTGTGGCTGGAGTCTTCATCTGCTTTATTCTTGAATGTAGGTAAATATTTCCCTTAACATAGCCAATTGTTTTCTGCAAGTACATCACATTATAATCCCAAAATGAGTCAAAAGTCATGAAAACATCTTGTCTCCAAAATCCTATTCTTCCATAGTTGGTTCTTTGCTCTTAAAGAGTAAAATCTACATTTTTCCAATTAAGATTTTCATAGGTTCATTGTCATTCCCATCCATTGAAATCATTTTGTAACCAGTCAGCCAACATTTTAAGTGTCCTGTTCAGCTTCATATTATGCAAAAGTGTGGTTGGCATATCATCTGTCTCCAACTAAACCACTAAGAAAATATTATTCCAAACAAGGCTGAAGACAGAGTCCTTTGCTACACCCAGGTATTCCCACAAAGAGGACATTTATCCATACTCACCACGTTCTGCCAAATGTAATTCATGTAAATAACAGGAGACAAATACACTGGCATTTCTCTATCTTGTCCAAAAGGATGTTTAAGCCTATTCTGCTTTCATCGATGTCAGATATTATTCACAATTTTTTTTCAAATACTTCTTTATCTTTCAGTCTAATAGCCCATTAAAGAAATCAAAATATTTGTATGGAATAAACTATGCTGGTTATAGTTGTTCTGAAATCTCAAAGTGTCTCATAATGAAACATTCTACTAACTGACACCAAGGTCATGTAAAAATTGAGATATTTGCCTTCTTTTTTAGGATTTCAGATCAAATTTCAAAATCAGTGTTACTTGTTAATGAAGTTTAGAATGATGATGCAATGCCTAAAGAGGCAATTTTGTTTAGTGTCCTCTAGGAAAGCATGAGTCTTATAACTTGAGTTCGAACAGCTGTCAACAAGAATTTATATTTAAGTACCTATTACATGCCACATGCATTGCAGATGTTCACACGGTGGTTCTAACAGTGTGAATGATCCTTAGAGTTTTCTACACTCAATAAGGCCACTCGTTTACAACACTCTCAAGAGATGCTTTCTGCTATAGAAAAAAAGGCAATTTCCAAAGTCAAAGTTTCCAAAGAAGAGTCCCTCTTCCATTAGTGGACAGTTTCCTAAATATAAACCTTAATCTTACTCTTTATGAAATAACTTTATTTTGCCTTATTCCAGAAAGTAGCATAAATCACATCCTTTTTCTACATGGCAGGCCTTAAGTCTCTGAAGAGATGATCTTGTTCCCGCTCTCCCTTTTCCTAGGTCCAGCCTGTCCCATTTCTTCAAACCCTTCTCTCTGAATTCAACAAAAAAGAGGAATGCTTGATGTATAGAAGCTTGTCAAAGTCTTTAGAACAGTTATTTTCACTTGAGTCACTTTCAAATCAGTCACGTTGAGATCACCCACAGTATCTGGAAAGAACTATTCTCTTGACTTCTGCATAACGAACAATTAGATTACACTAAACTCGTGATTTTGGACAATCAGTCTACAAGGGGTAGTTTTCAAGCCCTAGATCTATTTTCAGGGTATTATTTAAGAAAGAGGGCAAAGAAATAAGAACTGTCAAAGCGGGGCATGGTGGTTCATGCCTGTAATCCCAGCACTTTGAGAGGATCCCTGAGCCAGGAGTTTGAGCTAGCCTAGGCAACATAGCAAGACCCCATTTCTACAAAAAAAAAAAAAAATTTAATAGCCAGGCGTAGTAGTGCATATCTGTAATAACCCTAGATCCTTATGAAGCTGAGGTAGAAAAATTGCTTGAGCCCAGGTGCTGGAGGCTGTAGTGGGCTATGATCATTCCACTGCACTCCACCCTGGGCAACAGAGTGAGACTCTGACACATAAAAATAATTTTTAATTTTTTTAAAAAAAAGAAACTTTAAGAACTGACGTGATTCAGTAAAGAATCACATCAGCTGTTGCATGACTTACTGACCACTAGGAGTGGTGCAAATGGCTTCCTTAGCTCCACAACAAACTAACCTCAACCCACTAATAGTGCTTCTGGGAACCACTGCTGTCCACTTATCAGACCAGCGGTTTTTCAAATTACTTAGTCTCCTGACCTAACAAAGTTTCTCTACCATACTAAGCTGGGAGAAGCAGGGTGGTCACCAGATATTTTTTATCAGTGTAAAGAATACTGTGGATAGGCCAGCTCCAATTTCTCTAAAATTATCAGACAGATGTCCAGACTCCTGGATGAATAAAAAGCTTTAAGCTGGTGTGTTTGTTCCATTTACCCATCCCACAGCTCTTCTGGACCATTTTTTCGTATCTACTTAGAAGAGCCCCAAACTAATACCTAGAAGTTCCTCAAAATCCTCCTCAAAAGTCCCTACAAACTTACCCTTGAATACAACACACACACACACACACACACCCCTCCAAAGAAAGTGAACATCATCAAGAAGCAAGTGTCAAAATAAGCATTAATTTTAACAAAGTGTTCCTCCACCCACAAGAACTACCCAGAGACAACAGCAAGTCAAAGACCAAGACTGACTTAATGTGATGTCTATTTAAGATGTTAACCTGGAAACCCAGGAGCAATTCTTCCCAATACATAGGCCCAACAAGAGTCTCTCATTCAGGGCCAAGTTTCCAAAGACCATCTATGACAGTGGAAGGAACTACTGAGAACAGCAAATACCACAGTTAACCTGAAGGGTTATATTTGAGGGGGTGGGCGGAGACTGTCATTTGCTAATAGGATATGAATCCCACCATAATTCAACTAAACTTTATGGAGAATACAGAGCAGCTTTCCAGCTGAACTAAGAGGACAAAGCAAAGTAAGTCTTCAAAGTCTGGAAGGAAAAAAGAAGAGTGATTAATTAAATGTGCAAGTTAATGATGACACAGCACAAATCCCTCAATATTAAAAGCCTGTTTTTGACTACCAGAAAGAGGCATCACAACATAGCATGTGAGATGAATAGCAATAAGGTCCCATAGAATTTTCAAACCCTAAGTAAACTTTATAATGCAAGTAAACCGAATCTTTTTTAAAAAATTAAACTTTGGGTTTTCAAAATAAAATCAGCCAAGTTTTACCATTTTCAAAGGGTTAAAATATGAGAGATCCCTGGAAAGAAGTGGGTTTCTCCATAAAGATTAAAGAAATTGGAAAACAATTAATTGAAAAGTATTTATTTGGGGTCATTTGGGCAACTCCACATTACTAGCTTCTTACATTTTTAGACAGACATTTTATGGAAAACATTTGTTTTTAAGTGGATATTTCTCAAATTGGCTGTAGAAGCCGGAATCCACCTGCAGGTTCACACAATCTCTAGCTTTAATGTCTGTCTCACCAACCTGAAAACTGTGTGATTAAGTTTGCCTTTTGGTGAGGTCTTGTCAAATGGAAATTAGGGACCAAAACAAGAAATGATCAGTAAGACTGAAGTTCTTGTATTTGTTCCTTTTTTTTCCTCTCTGTGATGACAACAAGATGATCGCAGTATTGGTAGAGAAAACAGAGCAAGTTTCCCACCTGAACCAACAGGGCAAAGTGAAGTCAACACAAATTCTACAGAACTTCAGAGAACAAAGAACAAGGAAAAGAATGCAAAGTGTGCCCTCTATCGGTCTGCACGTTTTAATTGCTGAGGTGGCTGGTTGGCAAGCTGAATCCAGCAACAGGGGAGAGACTGAGGCCATCACTGAACAAAAATTCTAAATTGTGCTGACAAGAACCCAAGATCCAGCAGCAGCCCATTTGTCCAGAATTAGAGAAGGCTGAGTCTTGGTTCTGACCATTATGTAAACTGGCAGTGTGATGCATCAAGTCACAAAGCCAGCACCATGTGTCACTGGCTGGAAAACCATAAGAGCTAGTTCTAAAACTATATATCAACTGTTTTGCTAATGGGATAAAAATTAGACCATATGAGAAGCTTTAACAAAACGCCTAAACTGCTTATTTATCTTGTACTTTTATAAACTCGTTGGGGGGGGTGAAGAGGAGACTTTAACAACTATAGTCTTTGAGTGGGGGATTACTTGCCAAGTAATTATTTGCTGAAATAAATCTTGAAATCATACTTGCAATGTGGCCTCATATTGTTACACATTGTATACACGTGGCAAATGGCTGAAAACCCACACAAGGAAAATACACTTTTAGAAAACAAATATCTATATCCATTCGAAGCAGCCATTTGGCATCATGTTAATTTAGAAGGTCTATCTCCTATTTCTCCCACCAACACTTTTTTTTTTTTTTTTTTTTTTTTTTGAGTTGGAGTCTCTCTGTCTCCCAGACTGGAGTGCAGTGGTCGCTCCTGGCCACCGCAGTCTCGATCTGCTGGGCTCCGGCGATTCTTCCGCCTCAGCCTTCCAATTAGCTGGAACTACAGGCGCACGCTACCATGCCCGGCTAATTATTTTGATTTATTGTAGAGATGAGGTCTCGCCTGCCCAGGCGGGTCTCGAACCTGTGAGCTCAGGCAATCCACTCACCTCAGCCTCCCAAAGTTGCGGGATTACAGGCTGAGCCACCAAGCCTGACTAACACTTCTTAACCTACTAAAGGAAATAGATGGACCATGGACTGCTTTGAGACTTTAGTGAAAGTTCTATACCTTCTCTCAGTCTCTCATCCCCTCAAAAAAAAAACAAAAACAGAAAATGTTTTGTTTATAATTTCAGGAGGCTTACAAAAACCCTAGCCCCACCTCTGAACCCCAAGGTTAAAAAGCACTGCTCAAGAGAAATGTGCTGAGCAGGATAACTTGTATTTTATAAGCACTCTTCATGGCTTTCAGCAAGAGATAGAAACTAAAAGGATTTTAAGTGAATTATAAAGGTTTTCCCCAAACAACCAGATAAAGGCAAAGCTACCTATAATCAGTTTCTCTACATTTTAGAGTAAAAATAATATTATTTTTGCTCTAACCTTTATTGGTTATTCTGATTATGAGATGTGTGTAAACATAATACATATATTCACATACCTACAAACACATGTTCAAGTGTGTACACACAAACACATTGTTCTTGCCATCGCAGTACCAGAAGTAAAAGATTTCTATAATTTATGTTCAATAATAATCAAAAAATTTACCAATGCAAATTTTTACTAAAACATACTTATGGTTCTACCTCTCTATTATTCCACCCCTCAGCCTTTTGTTTAATACTTAATATGCATTACTACATTAGCATAATTATGAGTTGTAGGGAAAGCCTGAGGCTCAGTAAAAGTCTGTGGTCTGAAGAACTTTTGAATGGGTTTAAAGGTGACTACTTCTTTTCTCTGAATTAATGTTTACATGTAAAGCACACTGTGTACAGGAAAAGCCAGGGGATTTGGGAGAGCTGGATTCTAGCTCTAGCACTCTTCCATTTAACTGTTAGTTTTCAAGATCACACATCATTTTGGTCAGCAGCTTACCTTCCTTATAAGTCAAACAGGGCCAACCTCCTTCAAAGGGCAATGAAATGCCCGTGTTCTCAGGGAAGGCACTGCACAAAAAGAACTATGTGGCCTCTTCATACCTACAGCACTTGTTCCAAAATACACACACACATACCTGTACCTCATAGGGGTATGTCCACATAGCTATATATAGTTTACTAAAGTCACAAATACAAGAATAACCCAGGTAAAACTTTTTTCTTACACTAACTTATCTATGTTATGAACATTAATTTTTTAGAAGATAAATAACACTTTGTTTTATTTTTCCCTAAATGATTATTCATTCATATGGTCAAAGTGTTTAAGAATGGAAATCCCTTATTACCTCTCTCTCCAGAGGTATATTTAAAACAATAGGTCCCTTCCCCCCAGGATTTTCTCTACCCTACTCCCAAATTACCTGCCACTTGAGACACTTAATCATTCAAATAACAAACAAGTTTATGGATACGCAAACAGGCACTAGTATACCCTGTAAAATTCTGAAATTATCAAAAGAGACTTCAGAATGCTTACTGGACTGGGTATGCTTTTATATATCAGTGGGTTTTTTTTAATAGCAAATAATGAGATTACATCTAGTGTTTACTAATTCATTCAAAATTCAAGCATGTACAATGAGCTTCACATTAAACAAACCATTTCTTATTCACCAAAATAATTTTAAGAGCAAACAAAATCTCATATGCAATGACTCTCTGCTCAACTACAGCTGTGGAGGAAGCACTCTAGTAGGCCTAGTTTGAGGAGCACAAAGGTGACTCTCCCATAGTTCTGCCCTAGAGCTTATAATCTGATGAAGAGATACATGGCATCATAACCAGAATAAAGGAGAAAGCAAGAGTCCTTTTAAGAATAGCACATGAGGCGGAAGGATCGCTGGAGACCAGCAGGTCGAGGCTGCGGTGGCCGGAAGCGGCCACTGCACTCCAGTCTGGGGGACAGAGTGAGACTCCAACTCAAAAAAAAAAAAAAAAAAAAAAGAATAGCACAAAAAACTAAACAGATTTTGACTTTAGAAAGGAAGGCAGAAAATTCCAAAAGCTTCACAGAAGCAGTAGCATGTTAGGTGGACCACACCACATGCTCAATAGCACAAAAAGCATGAAAACACATGGTGTGCCTGGAAATGAAATAATCTGGTACAGCTTAAGCGTGTAGTGCTTTCAGGGAGGTGGAAGGTTGGAAACAGGCTGTGGTCAAATGGTAGGGAACCCCAACTGCCACGTGAAAGAGGCTGTCCTTTATTCTGTCATCAATATGGAGGCCTGGGAGGTTTGGGGTTTATTCAAAGAAGTAACATGATCAGATCTGTGGTGGAGAAAAACTGAATGTGGCAGTGTTGTAAAGGATGGAGTGAGGAAGAAGTAGATGCTAGAGGATGAAGAGTCTATGAGCACCTGAGCTAGAAAATACCTTTTGGAATGAAGGTAGGATGGACTCAAACTTGCTAATCTGATTCAGCTAAAGTGACAATGAACTGATAAAAGAGGCAACAGAAAGTCAAAGACTATAACATGACTCCTACCCTTGGCACATAGAAATACCATGGATAGGATAAGGAACAGACACAGAGGAACACATTTGGGAGAGAGCATAGAAGAGAAAATGAACTGTCAAGTCTGAATAAAGCAGTAGCTGGGAAATCGGAGTAATGTAATCCAAAACTAAAAAAAAATAGTTGAGGCTAGATTTGAAGGACTCTATGTGAAAATAACAGTTGAAGAAACAGGGATAACTAAATTCCCCCAAGGAAAAGAATAAAGGTGAAGAAATAACTAGTCTACATGAACATGTTTTTCTACATGAAGAAAAACAGGAGAATGGCCAGAAAATAGGCAAAACTTGAGGGTAGCATCACTAGCCAAAGGAAGAGACTTTCTTTGGAAAGGGGCAATTGTCTCTCCAGAGGAAGGAGGAATGAAGGACCACAATGATGCTGGCGTCGGCCATGATGTGAGTATGGAGTGTAGATGACCACGAAGAAAGCCCTTTCAGAAATCTCTATGCCTTCCACTCCACTCTGCTGTGAACCTAAAACTGCTCTAAAAAATAAAGTCTAATTTAAAAAAAAAATTAAGGCAAAGCAAAATCCTTTCAATAAGAGTGGAAGTAGAAGCTAACCAGATGCAGCATCTCATGCTTGTAATCCCAGCACTTTGAGAGGCCGAGGTAGAAGGATTGCTTGAGCCTAGGAGTTTGTGCCACTGCACTTCAACCCGGGCAACAGAGTGAGACTCTCATTTCTAAAAACACATAAAATAAATAAGATGGATGTAGAAGCCAAATTGAAAAGTGAAGGAAACATCAAGTGAGAGAAGTAGCAGTGAAAGGAAGGGGAAGAGACTGAAAGCAATGTGAGGAGGAAGAAAATTAAGAATTTGGGGGTTGGAGGAATAGCAACAGCATGCTTGAAAAGGGAGCCTGGCAGAAAGGTCTTACAGGAGAGAGGCACAGGTGGAAGGTGGGTCTTAGAAGGAGTGAAAACACTCTAGCCTTGCTCATTCTTATTCTCGCCTCCGCATCCGCATCTTTCCTTTCAAAAAAGATGAAAGGAAAGAAGAGACTGGAAAGAATGAATGAAAATCCTTTTATGTTCTGAAAGCCCAATCCTCCATCATCATACCATCCCCTCACCACTCTGGCTATATGTGCACACATCCCCTATATATACACATACACAGGTACATATATGCTTATTCTGTTACATTTGACTATATATACTATCTATACACTTTAGCAACAAGCACCTTCCCTATTTATTCCAGCTAAACATATGAAATGCACATAGACATGTAGCACTGCCTTCACCTCGTGATCAACCCTTGATTGCAGCAGTTAATGAGGGGAAAAAATGAACCTTATATCACCTTGAAAAAATACAGAAAATGTAAAACTTTGTCATCCCAAAGCTTATCACTTCCTTTTAGCATTATCAAGCATTATATCAAAAGATATTCCTATTTCCTGGACTTGGGATGAATAAGTGCTTATTGCAAGGGCAGGGGGAGGGGACTGATTTAAAGGCGGTCAGTTGGAAGGAAAGGAGTAAAAGTACCCTGGATCATCAGAAATTGGCCAGTTCATCTCTAAATTAAGAGGTGGTTTTGCATTAAGGAATCAGCAGTGTCATTTCCAACTTGTAACTTCTGCAAATATTGGATCCTACTCAAACCAGATTTTAAAAGCAGATAAAGAAAGCCAGAGGCCTGGGGTGGGGGTCATGTCACCTATTCTGAATCACTTCCAAATTTCAGCGACACCATAAGATCTTGGTTTGAGCACAGCCACTTTCTGACCTCCCCACACTGGTACGACACTCACCAAAAATAAAAAAATAAATTTTTTTTCCAGCAACTATGCTGGAGAAAAAGCAGCCAATTAAAAAAAGAGAAAATAAAAAGAACATGTTTGTGCTAAAAAGTTAAACACCACATCAGCTTTGCTGAAATACTTTGGAACTTAAAGTAAGCAAGCATACAAAATGTATTTTGAAGCTTTTCCTTTAAGTGTAGGTTAATATGTTCCATGTGCCATTTTATATTTTGAAAGAATATCATGAGAAATAAACTATTATTAAAAGTACATGTAAAAAAACAACTCCAAATCTCTTTATCAAATTTTTAGAAATACAAACACAAATTAATTGAGCTCTATTAAGGCTTAAGAGAAAATGTTTGTTTTTTTCCAACATCAGTTACCAGAAACACACCACACTATTTGTGCTAAACACTTCATTTTCATGGAAGAAGCTTCTTCTAATTTTATGAAAATGAGAAGTCATGGATGAATAAGCTGAGGCTTCAGTGTGGAAGAGACGACAGCAGGAAACATTTGTCATCACACGCCCCCTGCCATCAGACCACCAGAATCATGAATTATATGTTTGGAGCCCCCGCTGCTTTGAGAGAGTTTTATCAAGAAGTTTTCACAAATCCCTGGTTAAAATATGCCTAGGCATATACACAGAAAGGAGATATAGAATAAGTCATTCCATACCAAGCTCCAGAAGTTTCAGGAGACCACAACAAAATTATAATCTCTATCCACCTTTTGGTAATCCAGCCTGAAATGTGGCTCACAATCATCCCCCCCAAATAAAAGTAACCAAATAACTATATTTACCATATCAGTCAGTCATAAGAGGTCTGAAGACAGATTAGACAGCAGAGGTTAACATAGTTAACAAGGACTATTGGGGGGTCAGAGGGAGACTGCATCTTCACATGTTATATGTAGACAAAACATGAGTTGTCAATCAACTTTTCAAAATGCTGGTGTGTCTTCCCTCCACCATGACCTTCCTTTCCAGTACTATATTGTGTTTATGTCTAATTAAAACAATTATTGCAGCTGGGCCCCATTAGCAATTATCAAATGCATTTTTATTTTATGATTTTGTTTTCAAAATAAGGGAAAAGAATGTACTAGGTGACTAGTTTTGTTTACGTAGTTGTCACCCGTTCACATATTCTTCTAAAAGTAGAGAAGGTCAACAGTCTATCTTCTCAATCTTCTGGCTATATTTCAAAATAAAATATAGAGCTAAATGACATATTTGCTCTCTATTCCAGACTGGATGCAATTGATTTTAACTGACTAAATTATCTGATCTCTGCCAAGAATTTTATTTCATTAAGAAAATGATATTATGGAGCATCTGAGATCATAGAGCAGACTAAACATAATGCCAAAAGAGTTCTGAGAATGCTCCACAGTGAAGGTTTGATTATTTGCAGATGGAATATGAAAAAAAATAAAAAAGGGAAAAAAAGAGACTCAGGTCCCAGGGGTAAGCCTAACCAATCCTGGTACCACTGCCGCCTACATCGCAGCACAAAGCCAAGAAAATAACTAATCTTCTAAGCTACAACACCTTTTCTTGAAAGCACTAATCACTTTTCTTCCTAGAAAATAATATTTAACAGCCACTATCTGAAACAAAGGGGGAAAGGAAAATGTTGGTACCACAATAGGTTCCAGCATGTCAACCGTCACTGCTGACATTAGTTGGCTAGTAGTCAAGCATTCACCAAGCAACTAATTTAAATCAATCTTTTTTAGGGAAAGCCAATTGTTTGGTATGCACAAGAATTGGTGTAGGATCAATCAGTGGACATGAGATCAATTAAAACCAGCTTAAGCTTGTGAAGAGGGACAATTCACACAACTTGAGTTAGATCTCTATTCATTTCAATACGCTCACAATGCAATCCTTAAGCTTCCTTGCAAAGTAGAAAGCTACTATCACCCTACACTGTCTAGCCAGCCCTTTAAGTAGTTCCATTTTTAATTAAAAACACAGTACACCCTTTGTTGGCACAGATAGTGTGGTCACTTTTAAGGACCGCAGTTATTTTAGCCAGAAACTTGGGATTTGGGGAGGAACATCTGTTGAGAAAGAAGTAGGGGGAAAAAAAATTGATAGTTTTTTTTTTTTTCACCCTTACCAATGTACTTGAAAGCATTTGAATTTTATTAAATCGAAAGGTTGGCTTGGCAAAAGTTACTACTGCACACTTTAGAGTTGGGTTTCTACATGTAAGTGCTTGGGGGTGTGTGGATGGTGATTGTTACAGAAAGTTTTGCTAAAGCAAGCTTTGAAATAAACAGGTTCTGCCTCAAATACCCAAGAAGGCATTGTAGAGACTTGGAGATGGCACTGTGGAGACGCGTGCAGTATCCCTTCTGGCCGCAGGAGTGGAGTAATGTCATTCTCCAACAGCGTCCCTGCGTTAAATTCTACTAAAACAATGTGCTCGATTCTTCTCCCAACGAGACAACGATGGGACAGGCAGAGTGGATCAGAACGCGATCACTGAATTAGTAAGTCATCTAATAAACAAGAATCTGGCAAAGGGCTGTAGATTTTTCTACATTGTGCAAACTTTAGACACTTTTTAGTTTTTTCAACTATATAGACCATAGCTTCAGCTTATAAGAGGAGGAAACACCTCTCCAAACACTTTCCACCACAGTATAATCAAAAATTGCCAGCTCTGGCAAATAATACCTCGAAAGAAAATACTGGGGTGGAGAAAGAAACCAGTGGGGAGAGGAGGAGGGGAGTGGATGAAAAGGGAATTTTCCAAGGCAAATATCAATGTCAAACTCTCATGGCCTCTGGGAAGAAATTTCTCCCTCGTATTTTTTCAGTGAAATAAGTTCTGAGAATAAAAAACATTTTCCAAGTGTCAGAAATGAGGTGGAAGAAGAGGAGAGATGGGGGGGGCGAGGAAGTATATCCTTCTCAAAAAACGCAGACAGCCAAAACTAGAGAGCAAAGACTACTGGAAGTTGCACACCATCAAATTACCTGGATGCTCTGCCCTCAGGTGGGCCAACCTCTAACTCCACCCGTAGGTGAGAACAGCTTAATGGCGTCCTAAAAAGCCACCGAAAAGTAATGTTCGAAACATCCTCTCTAGAATCTGGATGCAGTAACGAAGATTATTTAAAATGAGTTATAAACAACTCACATCCCAGGTCAAGTGGGCCGTTTATATCCCAGAGTAGGGGCTGGTGCGGGGGTGGGGGAAGCGGAATAATGAAGATCTATGAACCTTGCAACAAATTCTAACTGCGCCAAAGTGCCAGAGGAAAACAGAGAGCGCTCACCAGGTGCCTGCAAGGGGCTGGGCGCTCCTAGCGCGGGTAATTTCAAGTGTGTGGGGGAGAAGGGGGGGGTGTACATTTAAATCCTGCGGATTTAATTGCGTCTAGTAACCCTTCCCCTAAAACGCGGTTGAATTAGCTGCAGCCCCAGCAGGTCTGGGAGACAAATGCGCTCACTCTGCATCTGCAGGAAAGCGAGTTCTCCGAAACCTTTCTGGAGGCTTTCACTCGCCTTCTCCGCTGCGCGCACCAGTGATGGAGAGAGAAGGAGCGTATTAAAAAACCTCAAGTGAATTCCATTGAGCGCAGAAACCCTTCTCCTAAAGAGCTGCTTTTCAGGGAAGCAAATGGAGGGAGCAAAGCGGACCCTGTTTTAAAAACCTCCCTCTGTGGGCAAGCGCTCTTCAGAAAAACCAGCGCCCGCGTTGCTACTGAATCAAGAAAGTTTCCATCTCTTCTCGGGTTCCAGAAAAAGATATCAATGTTGCCCTTTTCCTAGAAGAGTAGGTCCTCCCTCTTGCCTCGGTACCCCTCCTCAGCGAGCGCTCGCGCTCTCTCTCTCTCTCTCTCTCACACACACACACACACACACACACACGATGCAAGGCCACACACACACACACACACACACACACACACACACACACGATGCAAGGCCGTGTCCAAAAGTGATGTGAGACCAGGATTTGGGGTGCGCGTGGGTGGGGAAGGTAAAGACAAATGAATTACAGGGAAGATGTTTAAGAGGACAAAAAGAACAAGAAAGATGGATGCCAGATAAGAAATGCGACTGAAGACAGACAAGTTCAGGAGAGGACGCGGGCGCGGACCGCAGACTCAGCCCCGTGCGCCCGCCAGACGCCCGGTTCGCGGGGTTACTCCGCATCTACAGGGGTCAGAAGAGACCGAGCGCTCTGTAGAGCTCCAGGGTCTTAAAAGTGGGGAGCGGTGGCCCGCGATCGCCGGGGTGGAGAGCACGGTCTTACCCGCCTGAGCCCCCGGAGCCAGGGCGGGAGCGCGCACCGCGCCACTCAACCCTGGCCGGACCCCACGTACCGTGGGCAGGAGGGACCCACCTCGCTTACTGCGTCTCCACCGGTTGCCCTGGCAGTGGCTGTAATCCATGCAGTTCAGAATGATGAGGGCAAAGGAGAAAAGGCGAAACCGCATCTGGACCGCCGGGCTGGGGAGAGTCGCCTCTCGAAGTCGGGGAACTGAAGGGCTCACCCACGGAGCCGCGCCGGCCGCTATGCCAGGGACGACTCGGGGACGGACTCCACGAGCCCCGGGCCCGCGCTGGTCAGTTGGGTGCGATCAGCATCTCCCCGCCGCGAACCTGAGAGACTAGGAGCGAGAGACAGAGAGGGTGGGGGGATGGAGAGAGCCCCGGGGAGGCAGCTGCGCCTCGGCGCGTCCGGATTTAAAGGAGGGAGGGAAGGGGGAAGCGGACGCACCGGCGGCACGAGCCTCGGACGGCTTCCTCCGGGGCGCGCAGCTGCGGAGCACTTGGAGAGGAAGGTGATTACAATCAGTGAATTGGCAACCTCTGCCGGGCGAGGGCTCCCACGCGGGGCAGGGGGCGTCGTGCGGGCGCTCTGGGGAAAGGAGAGCGCTCCAAAGGCGCTGAGGGCGCCGCGTTCAAAGAGCGCCCACCGTGGGGTTCCCGAGCGCCGCGGTTGCCCTGGCGCAGGTCGCCTACCGTGCGCGCGTCGATGTTGGGCGCGGCGTGTCTAGGCGCGGCGCTCCATCCCAGGCTCAGGGCACCAACCGGAGACTCCGATAGCACGTGCGCTGAGGAAAAGTTTGCCAAGATCCGCCGGGAGCACCCGGCAGCTTCAGGATTCCGGCGGCCGCGGCGGGGTTGGCAAGCACGGAGTCTTCCTGGCCGGCAGAGCCCGGGAGGAGCGCGGAGCACAGGCGCATCCGCGGCCACGGGGATGCTCCGACCCCGCCCGCGAGTGCGGTCCCCGGGCCAGAGGTGCGCGCTCTCTCACTCTGCGTCCCTATCCCACTGCGCCGCTTTTCGGGCTCTCTCCTCGGTCACTTCCACAGCCCAGGGTTCCTCTGTTCAAGCTGTAGGAGACGGAACGCTCCCGGGAGGTCGAAGTGATCCGAAGGGATGTGGCAAACGCACTTTTCGATGGAGATGCGTACGGGCTGAAGCTCGGGATGCTTCTATAAGTAGGTGGTGCTGTGGTCCAAGGCTTCTAAATCCAGGCTGCCTCGGAGTTCCTGGGTCCTAAAGCCAGAAACGCCCGGGTTTCCCTGAGGTCCTAAAGAACGTTGACAACCGATGGCAAGCCTAACTCCAGGCGAATTCTTTCGTATTTTCCGGGAGGGGATGGCAAAATTGAAGAGTGCTTGGGAGCCAGGACGCCCCCTGACCTTGCCGGGTCCCGGAGCCCGGCTATTCGTCCCCAGGACCTCCCCTCCGGTGCTCCGGGGTCCGTTCCAAGCCCAGCGCCAACCCTATTGCAGGGGGATCCGACTGCAGACTGACGCCTCCCTCCGGAGCTCTGGCGGGCACTGCTGCTTCTGACAAGCAGAGTGTAAACTGAAGCAATATGCCACACCTCTGCCACTTTTTAGTTTACATTTTGGCTTTGTTTTACAGGAGGATCTGATATCTGGCTGAAATTGAAACGCGCCCTCAGTTTGAGGAGTGAGATGTGTATTTCCAATAACTTTTGCTTATCCTCAGATACTTTTTTACTTTATTTCTCCTCCAGGAAAATGTACAAAAACCTGTGATTCCTTGGCTGCTGTACTCAAGAAATCGGGACCTTAGTTATTTAAAGATAAGTTCACTTTCCACTAAAGTATTTTTGATTCTTAATCCTCTGACTTCCAAAGTCTGCCGAATTAAACTTTTAGGTGCCTTGGGTTTGGAGAAATACTCTGCTTAATACAGTGTTGCATTAAATAGACTTGATGCTACCCAATTTCATTCTGGTGAAATATTCTGTCCTACATTCACTACTGTAGGAAAGAAATGTATTCACTCCTTAGGCCGAAGACAAGAATGTGTACTGCTGACCATGGCTGGCTGAATGTCTCTGGAGATATGCCCATGGATACCATGCCATTATGATAGCATTTTATAGTATTTCAATTCCCTTTTCTATTTCTTCAGTTTCAGAAGAAGTTCAGAAATTTGGCACCTTAAAGCAATTCTATAGAAACAATAAGAATATGGAAATAGTCATGTCTATTAACTACTCCATTATTGTCTATTCATGACCATTTTACAGACATCACTGTAACACAGCAGTATTTATGTCCTGAGAGTTTCAGCTTTGTTCCTTTTCTGCGTGCTTAAAACACCCAAGCAGATTTGAGTTGAGGTCACTAGTCCCACTTCATAGCTAAGAAAATCCAGCCCTGAGACTGGTCCAGAGGGCACAGATAGAGTTGACAAAATGCATTTCAGAAACCGTGGGTCTGTTTCTGGACTTTTTGAGTCTTTGATTCTTATTACAGAATTTGGAAGTGATTGGAAATATTTCAGCCTACGGAGTAGCTGAGCATTTTGCATAACTTAGTATTTCTTGAACATCTTGATATGATGCTGAATCCAGCACCCTGAATACTACCTCTTCTCAAATACAGTCACACATGCACACAACAAATGTATTGCACTTATAAAGGTATTAAATCCATGGGGGGAAGTCTTCTCTAATTATGTTCCCTGCCTTCCTATAAAGCTTTGTGATCCATTCAAGATCAGTGGTTATCAGTGTCCTTTAGAGTACTTAAAAACAAAAATAAACTCATGGCCAAGCAGAGCTGGCTCTACGTTAATCACCTAGGTCACTTTGGACAATTTTCGGGATCTCAGTTACCTTCGTCGTATTTTCAGGAAATTAGACTAAGGTGGCTTTCACCTCTATCATTTTCTGGTTTACAAACAGCTTTATAATTTTATTGGGAAGTTTGCTAAGAGGTCTAACTAGTGGAAGGACAAGCTCATCAGTAATGGGGTTTCTGTGCAGAGAGAAAAGAGTTAGCCACTTTAACATTAATTAAATTTACAGATTCACTTCATGAAAAAGAATTTTACCACTTCTGTGGAAAATTGGTTAATGTGTTTAGTAAGACAAGAATAGGCCCCAGGAAAAAGAAAATTCTTAATTCCTTCCTATGATCCCTCCTGGTCTGTCTCTGCCTTTTAAAGGATACCACCAAAGCTTAAAATTCTGTCACAGTTCTTGGAGTATTTGGAGTCTCAGTCTTAATTGCTTTGGGGCTAATTTGTTGATAATGCAGACCTTTTTTTTTTTGCATTCACTGAATGTTTTTCCTGATTTCAAGATCCCAAGAATGTTCTTGCTACTAAAAAATACAACCCTAGCAGATCCTAAACTATCATTAACTTTAATCCCATATCTCTGCTTCCTTTCATTTTTAAACTCTGAGTGTGCTGTCGCTGAGGCTCACGGCTCACAATTTCTCCATCTTGGAGATTCAATGAACTTTTTCTTCAAACTGAGTTTATGCAGTGGTTTCATTAAACTGGCTTTGTAAATAGACACGTGGCTGGTGTCTGTTAACATAGTAGCATTCGGAGGAGGTTGACTCTAGACCACTCATTGGTGATGGGGAAGGTTAGCTGAGGGCAGTGGTGCAGGTTGATGTTACAGATGGGAGGCAGCTTATGTATTTTATTTTTTTGACTTGTAATTCACTCATACAGATCAAAATTCAGTTCTTACTAAATGGCATACCAGGAAAAGGATCTCCCACTCCTCTCCCCAAGGCAGCTCACTCTACTCCTTAGAGACAGATAATCAGTTACTCTTGTATAAACGTCCAGGTTTTGAGTATACTTCCAGAGATACTTTGTGCTAATCAAGCAAGTAACTTGATAAGATTTTTGCTTATCAAGCAAAGAGAGGGAAGAATATATTATATATATGTGGATGTATGTAATATATATATATATGCCCTCTTTTATGTAACTAGAGTACTGTATACACACACATACACACACACACACACATATATATACTATCAACTAGTAGAACAATGCATTTACATACATAATTATTTTCATATATTTACATATATAATATTCTTTCTCTTTTATAGAGCTAATAGAATCCTGTATTCACTAATCTGAACTTTGATATTTTTTAAGGTATCTTATAATTCATTTGGTATCAGTTAATAGAGAACTTTACTGTCCTTTTCATGAAATCACATATCATCTTATTGTATGGTTATATTTAACCAGCCCTCTACTGATAGACATTTAGATGCGTTTTTTACTTTTTCCATTATAAATAATGCTTCAATTAAATTTTTTATGGATCATTTTACCTTTGCATTACAAATTATTAAAAGTAGAAAAGTTGGATCAAATAGTTGGATATATGATGTGTGTATATTTTCTTCAAATAGGCATCCACAGAGGCTCTATCATATTATCACGTATGAAAATGCCTATCTCAGCCGGGCTCAGTGGCTCAGCCTTTAATCCCGTGCTTTGGGAGGCTGAGGTGAGTGGACTACCTGAGCCCGTGGGTTCGAGACCCGCCTGGGCAACTTGGTGAGACCTCATCTCTACAATAAATCAAAAAATTAGCCGGGTGTGGTAGCGCGCGCCTGTAGTTCCAGCTACTTGGAAGGCTGAGGCTGAAGGATCGCCGGAGCCCAGCAGGTCGATGCTGCAGTGGCCGGGAGTGGCCACTGCACTCCAGTCTAGGAGACAGAGTGAGACTCCAACTCAAAAAAAAAGAAAGAAAAAAAAAAGAAAATGCCTGTCTCCCTATATATCAGCCAACACTTTATATTTATGATTTCTTTTAAATAAAATCATACATTTCTGCAGTATGCTCAATCCATGTATATTTCCATGAGCTCTCTGAAGATATACTTTGCTTTTTTTTCTGTTGTGTTCTTAATCATTTATTTTTGTTTTATAGAATATACATATATCGATGTATATTATCTTTTGTAATTTGAGTTGCAAATTTTTTCCCAAGTGTCTCATTGTCTTTTAACCGTGTTTGTGATATATATTAATACACATAAAATTTTAAAATACCTTCATGTAGTGCAATTTACCAATCTTACCTTTTATAGCTTCTCTGCATTATACTGTAAAAAGCTCTCCTTCATGCCATTCTTCTTAAATTTTCATTTGGGAGTATTCTAATATATTTTTTCAATGTTAACAACCATAGGATGTTAGTGATTTTATGATGTACAATGGAGATACAGTAGAATAGATTTAAATTTTTCTGAATCTTTCTGGAGTATTTATATTCACAGATTGGTTGACTTTGGCACTGATTCTTGTTTTTATTAGCTAATTGATTTAGAGTTTTCTTATCTTTTATGTTATCTGATATTCATATTCTCAGATTTAAAGTTTCCCACAATCTTTTTTCTTCATTGTTGATATTTGTAGATGTTATATGTACTCTTCTAGTCTAGAATTTATCCTTAAATTGCTTTGGAACAAATTATGGCATTTTTGCCATTGTGTTAATATTGATAGGATAATTTTTTCCTGTTAAATATAAGCAGAATATCTATTTTGCTAGTTGCATGTGATAACCCTATGTTCATTTATTATAGTTTGTATGAAGTAATTATATTAATATGAAAGATCCTCAGCGAGGTCACTGACTAGTTCTTAGCCAGGCTAATTTGTTGTTTTTAAAAGACACATCATAATCACTTATTTAACATTTGAAAAATGTGTAAATATTTGACTCCTCCAAATGTTAGTGCTATGTCCTGCCACTTGAGAACTCTTCTGTAGACTGATGTGATAAGACCTATTTCTCATCTTGCTCTTCATCCCGTGGAAACAATCCAGAAGGCTGTTTTGTTGACTTCAAAGGAAGTCCAACTCAGACCAGCTCAAAAGAGAAAACTCAAGATTTGACCTGAAGTTTTCAAATTATTTCCTTTATTTAATCTTGTGTGACCTGAACTCTATTGAACTGAAGTAATATGTGTCATTTCCATTATTTTTTGTGTGAATGTGATTGCTGGAAGGAAGTGTTACTACACCCAGTTAATAAGAGATACATAGAGATGCTCAGCTATCTTAAGAATTAAGCTCAGTTTTCATTAATATGAAGAGAATGTCTGTTTGAAATGTGTTTGTGGATACTCAATTAGCTATGCTAATTGAAATAAACAGGTAATCCCTAAGAGAAGGAAATGCCCTTCCTTGAACTTTTTTCAGTACTAGTATCCAAAATGCATATACTTCTAAACATTCTATTTAGCTTTAACTTATAGTTGTAAATGAAATGTCTTACTGCTCAAGAGCAAATTTGTGGCTTACCCTCAGCAAATGTACAAACATTTTACGTATGAGTTTCATTTCTCACTCTATTTTGTATTTCTAACCTTATTTTCCCTTTGTCATGTTTTTCACATCTATTTTCAACATATTTTACTTTACAGTATTATGTGCAGCTCTGTAAGCCAACTTAACCTTGGAATAACGTAAAAAAAACTTTTAGGATAATATAAAAAGATACATAGGTCAGAGAACCAATGTAGGGGTTCTTCTAGTTGTTGTGCATGTCTACTCTATTCCAAAAGTGAAGAAGTAAACATGGGTTTGGGGAATCCACTGGGCCCCTGGGGATAGACCCAAGCCAATACTACAGTAACCACTCAGTCCTCACAATCCTCTAGTCCAGTGGACCATGGTGACATCTGGGATGTCAATAATTTTTTTTTTAAGTTGGAGTCTCATTCTGTCACCCAGGCTGGAGTGCAGTGGCACACTCATTGCCACCCCAGCATTGACCTGCTGGGCTCAGACGATCCTTCCACCCCAGTCTTCCAAGTAGCTGGAACTACAGGTGTGCACTACCACACCCAGCTAACTTTTTGATTTATTGCAGATAAGAGGTCTCCTCAAGTTGCTCAGGTTGTTCTCAAACCTGTGGGCTCAGGCAATCCCCTCACCCTGGCTTCCCAAAGTGCTGGGATTACAGATTTGAGCCACTGTGCCCGGCCAAGTGTCAATAAATTAGTGTCAGTTTACAGGTAATATCCAGTGGTGTCCAAAAGGTCTCGTTATTTTCTCTTTTCAGAAACACCATCATCTGAATAAATGTCCCTAGATCCTATTGAAGAAGAGCAGGAAAAAAAAAAATATCTACAGTGAGGATATTTGTTCCAGAGATTTGACCTCCTCTTCATTCAAGGACCTCTGGGACTGCGAACTGGCTCACGTCTAGAATTGGTTAAGGAACTGTGACTCTCTATTGTTGTGACTCAAATTGTTCTTCTGTAAGGCAGAACAAAAGATTTTCTGTTATACAAATCTAGTAAGATATTAGGGAAAAGGTAAGTTATGCATATGAGCTACAATCATATGACTAGTTGCAAAACACAGACTATAGTTACTGCAAGCATTTCTTCCTTGATTTAATGTGAATATCAAAATCAATATTTTTTCATCTCCTATTTCTCTACTATCTTTAAAAAAAGTGACTGAAGTTAACCTCATATCACAGTATTTAAACCACAGAATGTGAAATCCTGAGTGTGATTCTTCTAAAAGAATGAATATTACCCCCAAGACAGATAAAAGAGAATGGAAAACTTTGTTTATCCTCTTGGAGAAGGAAGTCAATAGGTGTTCATGTGTGATAAGTGTGCCGTGTGATGTGGAGGCACAAACTTGGGAACTGAATGTGGTTAAAAGAAGTGTGTATTGAATGCCAGATTGTCAAGAGATGAAGTCTTGTGGTTTGTAGTGTGTGCTGTGGGTTCAGATGGGAACTGTATTTTCTAAAGCACCTATTATGTAATGATTTTAAGTTTCAGTTGGCTAAAAGAGGAATTTACATGAGATTTGCTGGGGGATTGGGTGAAGAAATAAAACAGTAGTTAAGACTTTCTGAAAGTCCTCTCTAGTCATATGCAATAAGGAATAGCAGAGGTCCACAGAGGGTAGCACCTTGAAGCTCACTTTCCTCTGCATGATAATTCAGGTTTTCTTCCTGACGGGTGACCCTGCTGACCTTCAGAGACCTTAAGGCCCCTTAGAAGACTAGTTATTAAATTAAGTCAATTGCTTTCCATAGACATCTCCACAAATATCCCTGTTGCCATTGCACTATGGTGACTTGGCAGGCTTGGCTTCTCAGACATGTCAGTGACTCCTCTGATTCTCCTGTGCACTTTTCAGAACTTTCACATCCTTGACCCCTCTCACAACTGTGTAAAATCTCTTCCTACAATAAACCCATTATCTATAACACCCAGTGACTCCTTTCCCCTGAGTGAATTATGACTGATACAAGCATTACCTATTGATTTTCCACTATAAAAAAAAACATTTATTTTTCCTCCTGCTTTTTCTCCATACACCCTCCACCCATCCTTCAAATATGGTTAGATCAATATTAAATAGTTCCATTATTATGACTAAATATGTTACTCAGAGGTGAGTCATGTAGGAAACTGTGACTACAGTTGCTTTCCTGTGCAATTTTTTGTTTTCTCTAAAATTATCACCTTGTTTTCTCCTTTGCAGAGTTTGCTGTTACCAGAAATTCAGCCCAAACATTCTTCTCATCATTTTAATCACTTCTTTACATATTCATACCAATCACAGGCCATCAATTTCATCTCCCCAAAAGTTCCTCTTGAAGGCTCTGGCATGTTTCAGGTAGACTAGTTAATCTTTGTGCCTAATACACAGTCGTCATTCTGGGATGTCCCCTCACCATCTTCCTAAGAATTCCCTTTCCCATTCACCTCAGGTGGACTTTCTGTGTCCTATGTTTTATGTCTTCCTCTTTTCTGATTAATTCTCCATTGTGGAGAAAGAGAAGAGTTTCCTAAAAATTTTGCATAGAGATGATGTTTTGAAACTTTGAACATCTAAAAAAAAATGTCTCTAATCTACCCTTACAACTCATTCATTGTCTAGCTGGGTATAAAATTCTAGATTGAAATCATTTTCCTTTAGTATTTTGAAGACATTACTTAATTGCTCTTTACCTTCCAATATTAACTTTGCAGAAGGCAAACGACTTTCTAATTACTGCTTCTTTTTTATGTTCCTGTATGTATCCTGCTCTCATAAGCTTAGAGGTCTGAAATTTTACTAAAAGTATTTTGATGTGGAACTTTTTTTCATTGATTTTGTTGGATGATGGGTTTTAAACATGCAAATTCATGTCCTTCAGTTCTGGAAATATTGTTTTGTAGATTTTTTTTTTTTTCATTTTCTTTCCATTTTTTTGGGAACACCTATTGTGCAAATATTGAACAATGTAGGGTGATCATCTCATTTTTCAACATTTTGTTTCCTGTTTTTCATCTTTTTATCTCTTTTTCTCTAATTTTGTAAATATTCTCTTAATTTTATCCTCCAAGTCTTCTAATGAGTTTTCTATTGCTTTACTCATTTTTTTTTAACTTCAAAAACTCTCTTTTTCTTTGGAAATTTTTTTTTACTATATGTAGTCTCTATTTCTTCCAAGTTGCTTTCTTCTGTACTTGATTTGGTCTTTATATTTCATCTTTGAGAATTTGTCTTTATATTTAGTAATTCTTGAGTAGTTGCTTACATTTGAAAGTGCAATTACAAAGCTGATTAATAACTCTTAGCATGTGAGTAATGCTTTTCAACTTAAGATTACCATATGGTAAAAATGGACCATACATAAGCTGACTGAGATATTTATTGGGGGAATCAAGAGTATAATTGATGTTATTATTTTCGCTAGAGTTGATTAGATTTTTCAGAGAAAAGTTTTCCAACATTCTGCCAGAAAAGTAACTGCTGAAGGAACAGGGAGGGGTGGGGGGGTGGACAGTAGTTGTTTTTTATTATTATTATTATTATTACTATCATTATTATTTCTTGTAATTTCTTCCCCTTTTGAAAAAATTATTTTACTTAGTATTTAACAGGATTTCAAGAAAGAGTAAATTAGAGGCACAGAAGTCGGTTCGATTGTCTTCATGTGTGTTTTCTTTATTCATTCAACAATTATTGAATGAATAGTTAATTATATTGAAACTGTTATGGGTACTAAGGACATGGTATTTTTAATTTCTGATGTAATTTTAAAAACTCTCAAGTAGTCTTTTCCAAGTATCATTAATTATTTAAATTTTACTGCACTTGTTTTATCATTCACTTTAACTCTATAGCTATACACTTTTTAAACAAGCCATTGATGAGGAAATTTTAAACATGGTCTATTACTCCTAAGTACTTCAGTGAGTACCTCCTGAGACCAATAACATCCACTTATATGAGGGGAGATTCCCCCAAAAATGGAAATGCCTTTTTGGAGGGCAGGCCCCTTGTAGTACAGGCTTCCCCACTAGGTAACAGTTCCCAGAAACCCATCTGCATCAGAGTACCAGCTAGTATTATTGTAAGAGGCTGACTTGCTGAAAAAATATCCTGAGCTGTGGCAAACAGGTAACTGGATCTTCCACCATGACAGTGCACCTGCCCACACTGTGCTGGGTATTGAGCAATTTTTGACCAAAAACAGCAGAACCACCATGTCCCACCTTCCCCATTCACCCAATCTCACCCCAAGTAACTTGTTTGTTTGAAAAAAAGTTCTCAAAGGGAAGTGTTTTGCCAATGTGAAAGAGGTGAAACAAAAAATGACAAGCACTAAAAGACATCAAAATCAATAAGCTCAAAACTGTTTTGAGCAGTGGAAAAAGTGCCTCTAGGTGTATTACATCAAATAGAGAGTACTCTGAAGATGACTGAAGTTTAAACATGTAAGAATAATAAATACATAATGTTTTATAAATAAATTCTGGGTTCCTTTAGGTCCCCCTTCATAAAACCTCAATATTATCAAAATTAGAAAATGTAACACTGATGTAATATTATTACCTACTTTACAGTCCATATTCAAACTTTCTAAGTGGTCCTATATATCCAATAAATTATAAACTATTTGTTCCCCAGATCAGGATTAAATTCAGAATTTTGCTAAGTTGTCATGCCTCCTCCCCTTTAGTCTCGAACTATTTCTTAGTCTTTCTTTATCATTCATGACTTTGATGTTTTTGAAGAACACAATCTATGTTGTTCAGTGTCCCTTAGTTTGACTTTGTCTGATATTTCCTTATAATTAGATTTGGGCTATGCCTTATTTTAGGAGGAATACTATGAAATTGATGCAGTGTCCTTAGGGAATCATGTCAAAAGAAACATAATGTTGGTCTCTCCCATCATATCAAGAGGAACTGGATGTTGATCTGTTCTGTTATCCACTATTTGGTTCAGATGTTGTCTGTCAGGATTTTACAGGATAAAGTCACTATTTTTTCCTTTGACATTGATAATTGATTTATGGGAAACACTTTGGAACTCTGTACACATTCTCTTTCTCATCAAACTTTCACCTACTGCTTTTGGTATTCATTGGTGATTCTTGTCTGAATCAATTAGAACTCTAATGGTTGCCAAATGATAACTTTCTAACTATATTATTTCTTCTCATTCTTCTATTTGAAAGAGCTTTCTCCTCTCTGGGAGTGATTGATTAATATCAGTATAGGCCCATGGATTCTTATTTTGTTGAATGAATTATGTTGTGTTACTATATTTATTCTGGTGCTCAATTTGTCCCAGACTTGGCCTGTAAGAAAACCTTATGCTAGGCTCTGTGTCTTTCTGACATATTTCCAACATACTTTGAGTACATTGTTACTTTCTTGTACAAACATAACTTCTAGACTCATCTTGTGTTTTCCCTGTTCAAGCCTAGAATAAGACTTTTCTACAGGCAGTCTTGGCTCCTTTTAGTGACAAATTATATTTAGAAACGAAGATCTGGATGTGGAATGTGTACATTGCTGCTAGAAGGTGAGAGCTTCTACTCCTTCTCAGTATCAGAGTTAAACCTATGAGTACTTTATGTATTTCCCCATTCTAATCCAACACTCATTCTGACTTTTCCCCTTCCCATATTTGTAACTCCCTCTGTGACAGTGATACACATGAAAAACTGTAGAGATTATATTTGACCTTGGTCTTGAGGGCTAAGTGGAATTTTTTCAAAGAAGAAGAAAAGGGCATTTAAATCAAAAGTGATAAAGGGGAAATGGAGAAATAAAGCCAAATAATTGTCTGATAAACTAATGTGTTAATGGGGTGTGGCACAGAATGAAGGAGGTAAGATTAGGGATTAGACTAGTGAGGAAGATTGCAACAAGATTGTAAATGAAGTGAACTTCCATGGTAGCAGATAGAAGCTTTATCTTCAATGCATTGAGGGCTTTCAATAGACTTTAAGTAGGAGGTATAACATATTCAATTCTATCTTGAAAAGACAATTGCTCTGGCAATACTGCAAATGTATTGGAAGGAAACCAGTTAAGAGTCTGGTTACCAAAAAAATTATATGTATATGATCATACTCATTTTGTGTGTGTGTGTGTGTGTGTGTGTGTGTGTGTGTGTGTGTGTGTGTTTGTTTCATCTATATAATGATATACAAGGGGGGACCCAAAAAAATTGGAATTATTTTTTGGAGGGTGAGCCTCTTCTAGTACAGGCTTCCTCTAGGAACCCATTGTTATCAGTGTACCAGCTAGCATTGTTGTGAGAGTTTGCATATGGCTTCAGTGAATTTTTTTCTGGAGACTTTTTCAACACATTTGCCCATTTCATGATGGTAATTTATGAGTGCACCTCACACTGTGCTTAGTATTCATCAGTTTTTTACCAAAACAGCATGATCCCTCTACCCCATCCTCTCTATTTACCCCATCTCATCCAAGTTACTTTTCTTTTTTGTTTCCCCAGGTGAAAAACTCCTCAAAGGGAAACATTTTGCCCATGTGCAAGAGGTGAAACAAACAAAAAAAGATGGCAGAAGCACTAAAAGGCATAAAAATCCAAGTTCAAAAACTGTTTTGAACAGTAGAAAAGGCATCTTGATAGCTGTACTGCATCAAAGGAGAGTACTTTGAAGGTGACTGAAGTTTAAACAGGTAAAGATGAATATACAAGTTTTTATGAATAAATTCTAGATTTTAAGGGGTCCTCCTTCACATAACCACATTATATATGATATATTTACACACACACACACACACACACACACACACACACACACACACACAATTGATCCTCATTATTCATGATACTTAAGTTCCATAAAGTTACTATGAACACTGAATAAGTAAATATTAAAACATTGTTCCTAAGGGAAATACGGAATTGGGTTTCTGCAAGCCTTTGGTCACAACGTTTTCATCAACCAGTTACTACATAATCTTGTTTTATGCATGTTTCTATTTAAATACACTTAATATATAAAATTAACTTATAAAGAATGAACTTATGACAACAGTGCTGTATCTTGTGTCTGAAAAATAGGTTATTTAACACATTTGTTTCCATAAGGCACAGCACAGCCTTCTTGCACTTAGGAACACTTGACAGTACTTCAACACTACACTTGAGGACAATTTCAAACAGTGAAACCACCAACAAAAAACACAAAAATGAGCTGGGCTCGGTGGCTTAGCCTGTAATCCCGCACCTTTGGGAGACTGAGGTGAGTGGATTGCCTGAGCCCACAGGTTCAAGACCCACCTGGGTAGTAAGACCTTATCTCTACAATAAATCAAAAAAATCAGCTGGGCGTGATAGCACATGCCTGTAATTCCAGCTACTCAGAAGGCTAAGGCGGAAGGATCGCTGGAGCCCAGCAGGTCGAGGCTGCGGTGGCCGGGAGCAGCCACTGCACTCCAGTCTGGGTGACAGAGTGAGACTCCAACTCAAAAAAAGAAAAAAAAAAAAAAACGCAAAAATGTGAAACTTGGCACTAAATAGATCACAAAAAGGATACTTTACTGTATGAGAGCTAAAACAAGGCAGAAGACACCTACCTTATCAACAGCTGGAAATGTGCATATCAGGTGACACAAATCTTTCACTACTCTGTGAAAGTGTACGAATATTGATTTGGGGATTACAAACAAATCTGAGTGAGAAGACAGTTTTTAAGTATGGAACCTGCGAATAATGAGTACTTACTCTATAGACAGATGTACATACATATTGATGAAGCTGAACCAGTACAATGTTAGTGGAAATGGAAAGGAAAAAAGTGTGACCAGTTAAATGTGAGAATGCAACAGGTAGGAAGTAAGGATGATGCTGAAGTTTCTATGTTGAAAGACAGAGTGATGTTGATGTTATTACCAAAAAAATATAGTCTTGAAGAAGAGAGTCTTAGGAAGAGGGAGAATGCAGTGTTGGACATTTGGAACTTTAGAACATGAACAGCATCCTGACAAAGATAGCCAATAATAAGTTGAGAATGATATAGAACTTGAAGCACCTTGCAGAAGATATGACTAGAAATATAAAATTTGATTCTTAAGTATACATAGAATGACTTTGAGGCTGTAGAAGTGAAAGAGGTTGTCTGGGTAGAGAGACAAACTTTGGGGGGGAAAAATTAAATTTAAGCAATTTGGAGGAAAAGAACCAGTGAATAAACTAAGGAGAAAATAGGGACAAAAAAGACTCAAACCCAAAAAATCTGAAAGAACAGTAACAAGTAAAGAAGACTGGTAAATATTTTCTAAGCAGAAAAGGAAGTAAAGAAAATATTTGCATACAAACATGTTTGTAAGACAATTAAATATGTAACATTATTTGTATATTTTGTACTCTTTACCTGTGGCACACTGTAATTTTTATCATGCTTCCAGATGGTAGAAATGATTTAAGATAATAATGGTAGATATCCCAAAAATACAACAGAATTCAAATGAAGCAAGATGACAATATATTGTAGAAATCAGAACAACCCATATTATTAACCTCAAGACTAAGAAAGAAAAATATGTTTCAAAGATCATGAGAAGTTGAACCATGAAATATTAAGAAATATAGATTTGAGTATGCCATTCCAGCAGGGCCCATCACAAGCAGAGTATGATGAGCAAATAGGGGCAGAAAACTGGAAGAGAAGGCATCAGAAAGAAAAAAATCAGGGATGATGAAGCCTAGGCCAGAGCTTTCAGAGAGAAGACTTCTAGATGCCAAGAGAGGTAGGCTTGATTCTTTGAATGAGCCCTCCTGCTAAAAACAACTTAAAAGGCTAAACATAATATTAATAAACATCTTTCCAACAGCCACTAAGGGCTTTTGACATAGAAAATAACAGGACAAACAAGAAGTTAGCAAGGTAATTGAGCACAAAAGCTACTTTTGTCCTGAAGGTATTTGCCCAACTTAGAAATTGTGAATTTTAACTATAAGAAATGGTTTGGCAGTAGTGGGATGCTGCCAGGGGAGTGAGGAGGCACAGAACATCAATAAGGGTACCTGATCTCAAACCAGGTGAAGTGGGAACCAAATGGATGCCCAAACTTTACCCGTATGATGACCACTTATCCACCTAATCCTGAAATGTAGCCCACATCTTTAAAATAAAAAGTGGGGGAAAAAAAAGAAATTGCGAATTTTAATTTTTTTAATAAGGTGACATTCCCTTGTGAAAAAAATATAAATTCAAATTCAGGGTACATATTAGTTGAGGAAGAAGCCAGGAGATGCTCCTTACAACAAACTGGTACAGTAGCTATACCCTTGGTGTCGGGGTAGCTCAGTAATAAACCAATCATCATCACATTTTTCATCCAATATTTACATCATCCAGGTGGCTTAGGGTCCCTGACACACTGAACTTAAATTAAGGTGATCCCAAACTGGTAGTGCCCATATTATTACTAAGTCCTTACTATGAGGTAGCTATCTGTTAGTTTTGCATGTGTATTTTCCATCCCCCTTCCTCTAAAATGGCAATCTTATTTTCCTTAAGGAGTTACCACCCCCAAACCTCTTCCATTTACAAGTAAGGCTTGCCCTTCTGTAGACTCCAAGAGTGGTAACATGACCCCCATCTGACCAAGGGAAGCATTTCATTCCCCCCGTCACTGCGACTGATTCAGGAGGGAGGCTGTTTCCCAAGATAAACCAGGGAAAACAGAATTTTTGCTAAAATGCCTGACAGAGCTGGTATGACTGAGTCTGGTGGCTATCTTGCAGCCATGAGAAGAGAGCATTTCTAAGAAAGCCAAAACCAGATAATTAGAAGCCAAGAAAGAAGAAATAGATCCTTGATGACATCTTTTAAATACCTAGATTCTATGCCTAAATGCCTGTCACATTTCCATTTTATGAGCCAGTACATTTCCTTTTCTTATTTAAGCCAGTTTGAATTGAATTTCTGTAATTTGCAAATGAAATGGTCCTGGTATAGGGGAACTATATTTAAAAGCCTGGGCTAGGCACCAAGGATAAAATATCTGAAAAAGAAAAAAAAGAGTCTGTTAATGAAGAAGAAAGAAAATTTAAAAGAAGGAAATGGTTAAAAAATTCAGATCACGAGACTGCTCTATTGCCAACTCATCCTAAAATAATCTCTTTCTACTGAATCTCCGTAGCACCATATCAACTACCTTTTCCTGGCACTTAAAACAGTTTACGTTGTATTGTGGCTAACTTTGTATATATACAAAGGCTACAAATCTGCATGCCTTAGGAGCAAATAATCATAGGAGTCAGAGTTATAAATTACCTTGGACAGACTTAATAGGACTTTCTTTTTTCATAAATTGAGGTGGGGATCATGACAGTTTTTTCTTGGTATCCTAGATGTACTATTAAATGAAAAGAGAAAAAGAAGTAGCAGAGAAAAGAAATTAGGAGAAAGGGAGAAGTATAATAAAGAAAATCTACAGATTTTAGAGAAAAGAGAAAAGAGGCTGTAGTACATAGTAAAAAAAAAAAGATAGAAAGAAAGAATAAGATAAGGTGGGAAAACTCAACATTAAGCAAGACTTGGGAAATTATGCATGTCACCAGTTGCCAGCTACCTTATAATATTTTCTTTTAGAATCCTGATCCTTTAGTTTGTCTCTGCTTATGTAAATAATAAAATTTACTTTTTAAATATTCTGAGTCTAGGAAGAAGAAAATCTGAATGTGTTTTCCATGGTGAATAAGTTCTGATTTAAGTCATAGAAGCAGGGTGGAGACTGGAAGCATTCTGGACTGACTGGTGATGGGCCTATGGCAGTTCCTCTTGACCCTCAGTTGACTATTCTATGGTGCTTAGAGATTTGCTCCCCATTCCTTTAAGTTAATTATTCATCTGACTCATTGCCATGAAGCCTGCAGTGATTCTTATGGGAGAAACATAATTCCCTGACCCAGTGATACCAGTCTTGGTCATGCAACTTGCTTCAGTCAACAGCATGTGCAACTCATGCCATATCCAAGCAGAAACCATGTGTTTTCCTTGCCCTTTTATTTAGGTGTGAGAATGACATGTTCCAAATAAGAGCTGCTTTTCTATCTTGGATCCTGGAATAAGAGGGCATGTGCAGCAGAGCAGCAAATGGTGCTCCGATACATCATTGTTCCAAGTTATTGAAATTGAGGGATTGTGTATTACCACAGCAAAGCTGACTTATACGTTATTAAATTGCCTTTGAAGTATGAACACCAGGATTTTTCAAAGTAAACTCCTGAGTTACTATGTTTCCAAGACTGCATGCTCTGAGATAAAACTGATTCAGAAACAACATGCAATATTTGAAATACAATTGTGTCTATCCCTATATTTGTCTATTTTTCAATACCTATGGTGTACATTAAAGAAAACCACAAAGATCAATCCATAATTTGCATAATTCACAGATCTACAATGTCTGAAAACGCAACAAAAAAGAATCACTCTAACTTCTCCCAGCAGAGACTTAGATTGCTTTGCTCCTCAGCAGGAAAAATAGACGTTACTTTTAAATGTTAAAAAAAGAAAAGAAGAGAAATATCATAAGGCTGTCTGTGTGTATAGGGGAGACCACCACTTTCTTCACCACTACCAACATAAAAATATTTACAGACTATAAATATCTAGGTTTCAGGACCCAACTGGTCATCTGATAGTTCAGTAATGGTCTCATTGCAGAAAGAAAAATATGTTTCTTGGTTTTAGAGGAAGGAAAAGGAAAACAAATCCAATGGTTGCATTTTTAAATTCCAAACTGCAAAGGAAATGTTTTCTTTCATGAGAAACCAGTGAAGCAAGACTCCCCTGAATTTTTTCTATAAATCTCAAAAAGAAAAAAAAAGCAATAGACTATAAGGCAATATCATTTCAGAAAAGGTGAAGTTTTCATTTTTAAAAGGTGATTATATTGAGTAAGAGTACCACCAGGAATACAGTATGTAGATGAGAGTGTATACATGGAGTCAACCTGCTACACAGCCCTCCTCCTCAAGAAAATCAAAATTACTTTTTCCCTAAATCTAATAAAGAGTACATTTCATTCCCTCCTCACCCTCCCACCCCCACCTTTCTTTTTAAATTATAGAGAAAGAAAAAGTGAGAACTAGAGAAAACATGAAGGGATGGCTTTTATAATTCATTTGCTTTTCTGTTCCAGGAATGCTTTTTCTATTTCTTTTTTCCAAAAGGCTAAATACACATAAAAAATAATAAGAAAAATGTGCTGCTCACTGCATCCTGAATCCTCATCTTTCAAGCTGGACCTGCTCGTGAGTGTCAGTTAGAGCCTGCCAACTGTAGAAGCCATATTCCTGCTGGAAAGTCCTAGCGTGAGGATATCATGTTTCTTCTGGAGAGCACCCATTGCAATTCACTAATATTCTTAGGACAAGAGGGGCAAACTCAGTTTGCTTGCTGTACCCACCAAGTTGGTGCTGGAAGATGATTACTGTTGGGAGTTTGAAGATAATTTTTGTAGAATTCAAATGTTTTCTATTTGTTTGTTTGTTGTTGTTTTGGCTTTAAGACATACTCGTCCATCAAATGAGTGTGTTGGATTTTCTTTCCTTTTTAGGAAAGAATCTGTTCTTTCCCCCTTGTTGGTAGCAATTTATTATTTTTTCAAGATTGATCACTGACGGTAAATCTCATGTGTCTAAGGTATTTGGCCTGCTCTTTGCTGCATCATGGTACAGTATTAGTAAATCTAATATAACAGATTGTGTCATCCAATGTATGCATTTTTGAAAGTGGAAGCCAAATGAAAGTAAATTGAATTGGCTGACTTCTAAGAACCAGAGAGCTGGATGAGGTACTTTGGACTGAATACAATCTCATCCTCCCTCATTGGGCTCTTCCACTTCAATAACCAAGTTCTCTAATTGCAAGACCCTGGTTTTGGGAAGGCTGGTCTTTGTTTACCATGAAGGACCATTATGCAGCCCAATGAGATGGAATTTGGAATCTTCCAGTGTTTTTCACTCCGTCTCCCCGTGCAAAAACTATTGCATCAGTTTTGCCTCGAGATTCAGTCATGTTGCAGGTGTGTGTTCCTTCTAACTCCAACCACATCAAGTCCAATTAGATTTATCATAATATTTTTGTAAAAGGAAGAGAAAGTATCCCCCTTCTTCCTTATATTCTCTACCCACTCCACACCACCTTTTCCTAACCAGGCCATCATCTGGTACAGGAATCATAAACTCAGGCCCTATGGATGTAATAGGTAACATAAATGAGGAAACTAAGGAGGTGGGTGTTATGGTGAGTTAGAAAATGCATGTCTCATTCAGAGATGGCAGTCATCAATTATATCTGACCACATTTGCACTTGAACTGATGAAGCCAAATCTTTCCATTTTTCAAGAAAAGAGGTGTGTCAGTCAAGATTTGATCAAGAAAACCATGCAAATACAATATTTTGTGATGTATCCTAATTTCTGCATGGAGATAACTAAAAGTTTAATTTTGTGTATGTGTGTTTGTTACTGTTGTATCACAGTTGTACATATTTTAGAAGTATATGTGATATTTTGATACATGTATACAATGTATAATGATCAAATCAGGCTAGTTAGAGACACACATGCATACTTGCTTACCAGTTGAGCCTGTGGCCTCCAGTTCGTGAGTTAGTAACAGTATTTCTCTAGAAATACAAATGGGTAGAATTAGCCCCAAAATTTTTTACTGAAGTTATCTCAACCTTTTCAGAATTTCAGGAAGCATTCAGGCTACTTAACTTTGTGACCATCCATTTATTTACACACTCATCCACCAAATATTTATATAGTGCCTATGCTAGGGGAAGGGTGTGCAGACAGAAAGAAGACACAGCACCTGCCTTCCAGGAGCTTATAAACTACTCTGGAAGTCTGACCTATAAACTCAGTTAATATGGATATGAATGACTTTTTGCAGGAATTTATTGAGTGCAAAGAGACAAACCGTCTTTGGTTCATTTTTTAAATCGGTGGTCAAAAGTTGCTGAAAGTCTCCCATGCTCAGCCCTCCCCTCCCTACTTTATGTCATACACACTACTGATTGCATAGATGGAGAAGTGGGTATGTTGGCTGGCTGCTTCACACTCACTACTGACTAAATTCCATTACTCTACCAAATTGCATGCCAAGAAGCTGGTTACACAGACCACCTTCTCAGACACTCTAAATGTGAGTGAATGTATATAACTTAGGATGGAAGAGAAATACCATTCCTTGTTGCTTTCACTTTTCTCATCTTGATTTCTTCCAGGTTCTCTAAATTGCCGAATTCCCTCATCTCAATATTCATCTCTTATATATAGGCAGAACATAGCAAAATGCCTGGCATGACTTTTATCCACTACAAAATAATAATAAAATTCAATCTCTCTTCAAAAATGAAAGTAATTCATTTGCCATTTAGACTTTCTACCTGAAATCATAAAATATAAATAGGTATCCAAATATGCTAGACTGAGGAAGGGAGCTAGAATAGAAGGGTTTTCGGATGTTTTGAAATTCTTCTCTGTAATTTGCAGTTGAGTTTTGAGGCCTCTACACAGTTGAAAATCAACAAGTCAAAAGTTGTGTGGTTTTTGTTGTTGTTGTCGTTGTTTTGTTTTTGAGTTGGAGTCTCACTCCATCGCCCAGACTGGAATGCAGTGGCACCCTCCCGGCCACCGCAGTCTCGACCTGCTGGGCTCTGGCAATCCTTCCGCCCTAGCCTTCCAAGTAGCTGGAACTACAGGCGCACGCTACCACACACAGCTAATTTTTGATTTACTGTAGAGATAAGGTCTCGCCAAGTTGCCCGGGCGGGTCTCGAACCCACGGGCTCAGGCAATCCACTCACTTCGGCCTCCCAAAGTGCTGGAATTACAGCTGTGCCACTGAGCCTGGCCAGTTGTGTTTTCTTAACTCATAGCATAGACATTATTGATGTCCTTTGGAATAAATTACAAGCTGAATTGAGAGAATGAAAGGTGTTCATTGAGCACTTTCTATGTTTTAGGCATGGTGTTAGATAATTTACACTGTCTGACTCAATTCCTACAGTCACTAGATAGTGTCACTACTTTTCCAGATAAAGAAACAAACCTGAGAAAGTTTAGTGAGCTGTGCAAAATCACACACTAGTCAGCGACAAAGTCAGAGTATAAATGCAGATCTGTCTAACCCTGGGTCCTTGCTGCTATCTCTAAACTACCTCACTTCCTTAAAAGCAGGCACTTAGTAGACCCTTGCTCACTTAGTCCTGACTTTACATTTATAGATCTCCTAGCTGCCACCTGATCTTTAAGCCAAAAAAGTATCAGAAAACCAGAAAACCATTAATAGCAATTTCAAATACAGTTGTCACTGTCCAATTTTCCTTACCAAGTCTACAGTCTGATTCAGCCATGGTCATAGCAAATACACATGGTCACAGCAAATACACTGAGTAAAATGCCTGTAAATTGCCTTCCCTGTTCAAAGTAGAATTTGGTAACAAGTACAAATATAAGATAACATTGGTTATTCTCTTGAAACTTATTGAGAGAGCAGACTAGCTTCACTGAGACTGAAGATGGATGAATTTGACATACATCCATTTTGCAAGGCAAAGAGACAAATTGTCATTGGTTGCTATTAACATCAACCATCAATGCACCAGTGCTGTGAGTCTCCCCCAAACCCCTCTTAGCCCAACTACCTAGTTACTCCCACCCATTACACATATTGCATGAATTGGTAAATGCATATACTGAAGTAATTCTGTGTGTCTGTTGTATGCCTTATACCAAGTAAGCTCCATACTCCCAAATTGAGTATGCAAAGAACCCAGTCAATGCCACCTTCTCAGATTCTCAAACTCACAGTGAAGAACATCAATTCTACAGTCACCTGGAAGGTTGAAGAAGATCTAGTATGAACCAGGTTCCCTCCTCCCCACCCACCTCCAAAATCCATCAGTCCATGGTCTGGAACTCTAATGAGATAGAGGCAAGACATCCCCCACTGCAACCACAAAAAGCAGTAGGAGAGTAAACATTAAGCATTCATGTCTAGTGTGGATAATCTAGGCAGAAAAAAAAATCAGGGCAAGAATAAAGGTTAGGCATGGTGGCTCATGCCTGTAATACCAGCACTTTAGGAGGCCAAGGTAGGAGGATTGCTTGAAGTCAAGAGTTGAAGACCAGCCAGCAACATGGCAAAATTCCATCTCTATCACCAAAAATACAGAGAGAGCCTCACAACACTTTCCTTATGACTCTGAGACAGTCCCTGATTCAAGCTTTTTCTAGATTCAAAAACCCTTCCATTCATGGTTTATTTCACAAATCTTTCCTCATACGTGTTCACTGATTTTTTTCTCTTTGGGGTAAATCCAGTGCATGATGAGACTTTGTCCATTCTCCATCCTGATGGGGCCCACAGCGATAGGAGAATCTGCTTCCTTCTAGTGTGACTACACTTGATGTTGGACATTCTGCTTCCAGATTCTGTGGATCTGTGCTGGTGAACGAGATTCTAAATGAAATGCAGTAAGTCTGCTACATACGAATGAGTTCCATTCTGAGAGCATGTTCATAAGTCCAATTTGTTCATAAGTCCAACAGAGTTAGCCTCAGCACCCAACTAACACAATCGGCTATATAGTACTGTACTATAATAGGTTTACAAAACTTTTCACACAAATAATACATAAAAAACATAAAAATAAAGAAAACATTTTTAATCTTAGTACCATACCTTGAAAGGTACTGTAGTACAGTACAGTACAACAGCTGGCATACAGAGCTGGCATCGATTGAACAGGCAAGAAGAGGGAGAGGAGGTGGGAGATGGTAGACCTGAAGGATCATCATCATTAGGAGATGGAGGGCAAGCAGCAATTTCACTCACGCCAGATGTTGGTGGCTCCAGTTCTGGTTCCTTGCTGGATTCAATTCTATCTATCCTCTTGAAAAAGACAATTCAGTGTTGTCTGTGTAGTCACACTTTTTTCTTATCATAGATGACACAGTAACATTGGATGGCATTCTAAACGGCTGCTGCAACTTTTGCATACCATTCTACATTTGAGTCTTGTGCCTTAAAAGCTAACAGCGTCTCCTCAAATAAGGGAATGTTTGTTTGCATCCTTAAAAGTGCACAACTTGAAGATTTATATGTAGGGGACTTAAGTATACACTTGGCCCATTCCAGAGTGCCCCATCTTTTGAGTACAGTCCTGGACCCTTAAAATTAGGGGCTATTAATCATTTTGTTCCATGATATTTGTCCATTTGCCCTGTGAAATGATTCCCTTTTCTTAAAAGGGAGAGTTGTAGATCCCCTGATGTTTTTCTTTAATTTTGTCCCATCTACAATGAATCTAGCACAAATTCATTAGTGATTATAAGATATGGATGATCTCTCAAATTTTATGCATAGCTTCTCTATTTATTATTCCTTTATCCATTTTAGTTGAGGGTAGGAGCACTCTATGATACAAGTGTTACTGCTTCCATGCCCCACCTCCAAAGTCTTTCACTGAGACATTTACTTTTTTTGTGTAGAATGCCAAACCCAACCAGCCCCTCCATTCTGGGATTTTGATTAAAGTACTAGTTTTCATCAATGGGAGTTTTCTGATGCTCAGTGGGGGCTTTTGTGCCCAGAATAGACTATTTAGAAGTATATGAGATTTAAATATTCTATGTAATGAATTTCCCAGTCAAGAACCTAAATTTTTCTGATGCCCTTAAGTCCACATTAAAAGTTATTTTATCTGTAAATGTAGTGCATTTTATACAAAACAAGAACAATAATTTTCAGAAGAATAATTAATGCTTGGTCAACTAAAGTAAAATGGACTAATTCCACACAAATGGAATTCATTTCTCTAATCATTTTAGGTTATATCTTTTAGATTCATCAATTTTATTTTATTTTGAAGAACGTCAAATACTTGATTAATCAAGCACACACTACTACTAAGAAAATCCTTCCTAGAACTTACATAATTCTTCTGTCTAATAAATTATGTGGGAGACAAGGAAGAGAACTAATCCCTAGTTTAATTTAAATATTCCAATGGTCTTTTAAAATTTAGGCAAATTCTCTTAACTTTCAACTTAAAATCACAAACTTTGTATCAATTACTATTTTAAAGTTGCAATCACAGGGTTAAGCTTAAAAATTCTTTAAAATTTTAAATTCTCTTCAACATTACAAACTAACTAGTTATGTAACAAACATGCAAATTATTCTTCGTTCAGCACAAAATGAATAAATGATAGGCTTGATTTTTTTTGTCATCTGAATAATATAACTGGTAAAATGAACTCAAGAGTTTCATCTCAATCAATCTCCAGACCTCCAAAACTGAGACAGTACATTCTTTTCAAACAACAATGGAACATTGACAAAAACTGAACATATACAAGGAGACTCCCCCCAAAACCAGAATTATATTTTGGAAGGCAGACCCCTTGTAGTACAAACTTCCCCTACTAGGTAAGTTATCTAGGAATCCATTGGCATCAGTGTACCAGCTAGCGTTGTTGTGAGAGGCTGCATTCAGCTTCAGAATTTTTTTTTTTTTTGTGAGTTCTTTCAATGCATTTGCCCATTTCATGATGGGTGATTTAAGAGCACACCTGCCAATACCACGCTTAGTGTTCAGCAGGTTTTGAACAGGAATGGCATGATCCCCATGCCCCACCCTCCCTATTCACCTGATCTTATCCCAAGAAACTTTTTTTTGTTTCCCCAGATGAAAAAAAGTTCCTCAAAGGAAAATGTTTTGCTGATGTGGAAGAGGTGAAACAAAAAATAGCAGAAGCACTAAAAGGCATTAAAATTGATGAGTTCAAAAACTGTTTTGACAGTGGAAAAAGTGTCCCAATAGGTGTATTGCATCAACCGGAGAGTACTTTGAAGGTGACTAAAGTTTAAACATAATCATATAAGTACATGATTTTTTATAAATAAATTCTGGGTTTTGGAGGGTCCCCCCTCATATTAGGCCACACACACACACACACACACACACACACACACACACACGCACACAAAGCTCAATAAGTTCTACAGAGCAGAATTAAGCAGACCATGTAATAATAAAATTAAAAATGAGCAATAAAGAATAAATCAAGGAAATTCATTGATCTGAAAATTTTAAAATACTTTCCTAAATAATTAAGTTAAAAAATAAAAGCTAGTAAAATATTTTGTATTTTAAATAGCAATATTTGACATCAGCACATAATCATTGTAATTGTTCTTACTGAATCTCTCTGCTGCTACCATCTGCCTTTTGAATTAAACTTCATCCAACACCCTGGAAGTTCAAGTTCTTGACTTCCTCAACTACATAAATGGCTTCTTCCACACCTACAAAAAGAATATTCATTTTAATTTGCATTGTTCATTTTAATTTGCCGGATATTCTCATAGCATTATATTATTTATCCCATAATAACTATTCTACTAAGATTTAGTTTAAACACGTCATATAAGGTTGCTTGGCTCTATTGTCTATCTAATTATTATTCTATTTCAACATGGGTTTCTGAAGGTTCAAGTATTCCTTTCATAGCAAAATATAGTGAGGTAAAATATTGCAATGAGACTGATATATTTCATATTGAAATATGACTTAACAACTATTTTAAAACAAATACATTTAAAAACCCACATGCAGGGATCAGATTTCTAGTGTTACAATGAAACTACCCCAAAACTCAAATTCCACTAGTATCATATCTGCTATGCTGGACACATAGTTCATATTATATATATTATATAGCTATTGTTTGGTTGATGCAATTTATTTCAACAGCATTTGCACTAACACTAATGTCTCAAATGGTGTCTATGAAGAATAATGATGAAATAATAACAAAGACAGATAAGATCACACCTATCTACGAAGAGATAATGTCTAGTTGGAGAGAGAAAATGAGCAAAGATGAAAAGATAATAAATAATTGATTTATGGTATGATACTGACTCTAAATATATGGGAGTATATATGGAAGATACAGATTGTATTAAGCAGCAAATATCCTCCACTAACCTTTTGTGAATTACCTAATAAGGATTCGGTTTTTGTAGATAAGAAAAAAGTCTGACCATAGATAGGCAGAGTGGGGCTGGTTCCGGAGCACTATGTTGTTTTCAATATCCCAGGTTCCTTCTCTTTTTCCCCTTTGCCATCATTAGCATTTAGCTTTAGTTCCTTTGCTCATTTGAGAAACACAAGTTGACTGCTCCACATGCAACTTCTGGTTCAGGCTCTAGAAAAAAAATACAGGCCAGGCTCAGAGGCTCAGCCTATAATCCCAGCACTTTGGGAGGCCGAGGCGAGTAGATTACCTGAGCCCATGGGTTCGAGACCAGCCCAGGCAACTTGGCAAGACCTTGTCTCTACAATAAATCAACAATTAGCCGGGCATGGCAGCACACACCTGTATTTCTGGTTACTTGGAAAACTGAGTTGGAAGGATCACTGGAGCCCAGCAGGACAACACTGGGGTGGCTGTGAGTGTGCCACTGCACTCCAGCCTGGGAGTGAGTGAGACCAATTCCAAAAAAAAAAAAAAGAAAGAAAAGAAAAAAAAAATGCAAAGGAAGCACCGGGAAGGAGAAGTAGTACCACATCTATATCAGGAAAGCAATTCCTAGAAATTCACTTATGTTTCATTGATCAGAATATTAACATCCTTGCTTGCAAATAAAAAACTGCCCAGAACAAAACTGGGATTCTTTAAGAAGGAAGAAAGGAAGAGAGATGTTGAGTAGACGAGCATTTGTGTCTGCAATACTGAGAATTGGAAGAAGGGAGAAAGTGTTTGGCAAATGTTGTTGGAAAAACGTTTTCTGGAGGAGGAAGGATAAGAGCTAGATCTCAAAAGATGGCAGGAGTTAAATTTCTAAAAGACAGAGTTTCTCCAGTGGCATGAACAGCAGAAACTGCAGTGGAAGATAGGTTTCAATGATTAGCCTGACATCTTGAGTGAACAGATGAGTTCTGTTCTCATCTGCGAGCAATGAGAGAAGACTGAATTGGTGGACTGAGTTCAAGTCGTGAAGTTCTTTGACAGGAAGACTTTGGACTTGACATGGAAGTTTGAAGCCACAGGAAGAGTGTACTTAACTAACAGTTTGGAAACTTGCTGTGGTTGCAGAGTGTGGAATAGATTAAAATGCAAAGAGATTGGATCTATTTCCTGACAAAGTCACTGAATCACATTCGAGTGCTTTCACTGCGACAATTATAGTTGTTGCCCAACTGAAGGTCTTAGTTACCCTAGCACAGTGTTTCCTGACTAATGGTTCACACACTGGCAGTTGTCCGTGACGTGTTCTCTGATCCTCCCAGAAAATGTGCTAGCTGTTCTTGAGACTTCACTCACAGTCATTATCAGAACAATATTGTCACTATATTTTTCAGCATATGAGACACACTCCATCTTGGATGGCGGCAATTGAGCTTTTGTGGAGGAAATGTAAGTGGTGATTTTTAAAAAGCAGGCCATTTTTATTTTGGTTGACATGTTTAAAGTGTTGACGGCATCCATGTGTGCAGACGTGTGTGAAGACTAATTTTTATGCCAGTGTCCTTTCCAAACACTGTGCATCCAGAGTCTGGTTTAATGGCCTGTCTGACTCACTCTCGATTTCTTCCCCCGTCCCTCCACTCCCCATCCCTGGGGCAAATCAAATTTCTACTGCCAGCTGGAGTTTAGCACCACCCCTGGCTTGGGGACCAATCTGCCTTCAGTCTGTTGGAGAAGAAATTCTGAAACCACAATCAAGTATCTCAGTGACTCAGCAACCCAGCATGAAGTCAGGCTAGCTTCTGGACAGGGTCAGAACTCGAATTCCTTTTCTGGCAGTTAGAGTCTCAACAAGTTTTTCCAACAACAAATAGTTGTTGGACACACTATTGGGACCCAGTGTCCTGTTCCTCCAGAGCTTAGGTCCTACCTGGACACGGTTGGTCCTCCTGAAGCCAGTGTTTTATTCCGAAGTTCCAATCCCTTCCACACTCGACCTAGCCTTCCTGACACTTCCTACCTTCTTGTTGACCTTTCCAGCTATTGCTAGTTGCCAAATTCCCAGGAGTTCAAATGCCAGTATGTGTTTTCTATTTTATATTACTAACAGTTGTCTGGTCTCCTGAGTCAAATCATTCAGACTTGCCCTTTATTTTTGTAAATGTTCACATCTCAGAGCTAATCTATTAGCCTTTGGTTTGTGGAAGAATTTTCTCACCTAAAATATTAATACTTTTTTGCTATAAAATCATTTTAATTGAGCTTTTCGGCATCACAAGTTATCTGGGAGACCAATAGAATGTGCCTGTGGTCACTGCCCACTTCACAGTTACAATACTGAGCCTGGAGTTGCTTTACCAAAAAACATGTGTCCCCCTAAAATACTGCATGTTGTTCCCCTCATGACTTACAACACATCTTAAAAATTATAAATATTTACACTCCAGTCCTTTATGGAAACTGAGGGATGCTAGGAGACCCCCTTCCAGGGACAGGACATCCCTATGGGGAGGTACCAGAGGGGAGAAAGAAGAAGTTAAGACCCAAGATCTTAGTCCCACCATCTGAGTCCCAGCATCAGAGTCAGACAAACAAAAGAAATGAGACTTTGGTCCAGAATTTGAAGAAGAAAAAAAACTCTGAAGAAATTTTAGAGAGCTTGTTTTCTAGGCATGGAAGAAGGCAACTGGAGGTCATACAATAGGAAGGCAGAGGCAGGGGTTGCCCTTCCCTGAAGCCTGGAGTTTCCAAGAGGGGACCTGGGGCTCCCCTGCCTCAACCTGACTGGCTGCCTTGCTCCTGCCACCTGCTGTCAGGAAACTGGATTCTGCCCGTGACTTAAAGACAAGAAATACAATTAAAAATATGGTATTCGAGGTAATGCCATGAGTAGGAAATTGAGATCATATTCATATCATCTCGCTATAAAAAGTTACCTAAGGTCAGGCACAGTGGCCCATGCCTGTAATCCCAGTGCTTTGGGAGGCCAAGGCAGGAGGATTACTTGAGCCCAGGAGTTTGAGACCACCCTGGGCAACATGGCGAAACTTTGTTTCTACAACAAAATTAAAACATTAGCTGGGCATGGTGGTGTGCCCCTGCATTCCTGGCTACTCGGGAGGCTGAGATGGAAAGATCTCCTGAGCCCAGGAGGTTGAGGCTGCCATGAGCCATGAGCATACCACTGCACTCCAACCTAGCTGACAGACTGAGACCCTGACTCAAAAGAAAAAAAAGTTACTTAAAACCATTTATTTTGCATACAAATTTTTAAAAATAGATGAGAAGATTTGGTTAACTGGAAATATGGCAAAGCATAGATATCTGCAACCACAAATATAAAGATTATAATTTTTAAAAGCTCAGAAGAAGTGGTTGGTGGAGACTGTGTTCTGGCCTGGGCCATGAGGATGAGCACCTGGGGTGGAATGTGCAGGGAAGAGAAACGTCATGTGATTAGGTCTGTGGCGGGGATGGGCAAGGTGTACTAACCAAGGCTCCTGCCTCACTGTAGGCCCATGATCCTGCAAGAATCTTCGAAGCTACATTCTGTCCTTCTCTATGATGTGACCCGCCACCCCTTCGATTCCTCAGGACACCTGGGTGGGCCGCAGGAAGGCAAGGGTTTTTTTTTTCTTTTGTTTTTGTTTTGTGTCGAGATGGGGTCTTGCTATGTTGCCCAAGCTGGCCTTGAAATCCTAATTTCAAGCATTCCTCCTTCCTTGACTTTCCAAAGCACTAGGATTATAGGCATGAGTCACCAGGCTGGCAGGTCTTTAAAGCACAAGAAAGCTGAGTGGTGGTCAGGGTTCCCTCCTGCAGGTCCCACATCAGAACGGGCCCAACAAGGTGCAGCCCCAAGGTTCTGGTCCTGACATGGGGGTGCAGGGTCAGGCGAGGGGACGTCCTGGCGTGGAGAAGGCCAGCAAACTCCCTCAAGAGCTATCACCTGTCACCTCAAGTTTGGCAAGGTGAACTAGATTTAATTTTTTAAAAAAACCAGATAGACTGATTTATCTTTTAAAAAGAAAATATCTGTTCTGTTAAAGTCACTTCAGCTGCTTTTATTATTATTATTATTATTTTTTTTTTTTTTTGAAGTTGGAATCTCACTCCATCACCCAGGCTGGAGTTCAGTGGCATGCTCATAGCAACCCCAGCATTGACCTGCTGGACTCCGGCAATCCTTCCGCCTCAGCCTTCCAAGTAGCCGGAACTTCAGGCGCACACTACCGCGCCTGGCTAATTTTTTGATTTCTTGTATAGACGAGGGCTCACCAAGTTGCCCGGGCTGATCTCGAATCCGTGGGCTCAGGCAATCCACTCTCTTCGACTTCCCAAATGCTGGGATTATAGGCTGAGCCACCGAGCCCGGCTCAGCTGCTTTTTAAAGTGTTTATTTTTCCTGGAAGGACAGAAGCTGTCACCAGGGGACCCGGCAGTGGGGGTCCCGCTCCCTGGATGGTGGACTTGACTTGGAGGAGACCCACTGGCGATGGTTCTTGCTGAGGTCATGGGTACGCAAATGGGTACGCAAATGGATGACAGCCTGGACCATCTCTTCCATAGAGGCTACCTGAATCAGCGCCATCTTGTGGTTCCTATGGAAGAACTTGAATCCTTTAATGACTCACCCCCTCATCTCTCCACGCCCTCACACCCCAGTTGTTGGAGCAGAGTTCTTGAGATGTTCCTTGAATATCTTGAGGGTGGTTTGTTGGAGAGGCACGAGGTGGCCAAGGGCGGGAAGATACTCTGGAAGTTCTTGGACTTGAGCTTCCTGAGGTGGTGCAGGGTGAGTTGCTGTGGTCCTAGGAAGTCCCTGGTGTTCCCATCTCTTGTGGCCAATTGCTTCTGCTAGTTCTTGGAAGCCTGATACCGAGGGGATCCCATGCAGCTGTGCCCATTCAGGAGGCACATGGCCCCATTGGCCACCTGTACCAGGGCCTTCCCCTTCTTGTACAAGATGTTTTACCCATTACACATCACCTCAAATGCTGAAAAGAATAAAGAGGCTTTGGGGTGTGACTCTCCCCGATTGGGGTTGCTGACCACCGAGACAGAATTTCCTGCCCCTGCCAGACCTGGGATAGCCTTCTGGCCTGCGGCTGCCAATGACATGGCCAGGGGGTCAGGGCTCCATGAACGTGGGAAAGGACAGGCCTATGGCTTGAGGAAGGGCCTCATGGGTGTGAAACCAGCTCTTGCACATGGAGAGGCTGAGCTGACACCAGGTGTACTGAAGGTCAAGGTCACTGGCCAGTCCAGTGAGGCGTGGCTGTTCCCAGAGGGCAGGCCTGGGCTTGTGTTGCTGCAGCCACTTGACATGGAGGCTGGTGAGCTTGAAGAAACCAACACACAGTGTGCAGCAGGCAGTGAAGATGTGTTGAGAGAGCTTGGTGTGCTGAGTAGTCATGGGGTCCATGTCTGCAACTGGACCTGGAACTGGCTGTTCTTGGTGAATGGGATGATCTTGCCAAATATGGAGAAAACCTGATGTCATCTCAGTTTCTCCATATGCTGCCCGTCCAAGGTCACAGATGAAAGAGCTTCTCTATGATGATCTGAAACGTGGGGCTCTGCCCAGTCATCATTATCCTCACATCCATGGCAGTGACCAAGGCCAGGTTCCCCACCTAAACAAGCTCAATCCCTGCTGGGTCACTTGTGCCCACACCTGGCTGGGAGAGCCATCAGTCCTGAGCTCCTGGTGGTTGAATAATTGGACATAGGTGGGCTGGTCTGCAGTCCGGGTGTCACCAATGTGTTGTAATTGACCACAATATGGACCGCCTTCTCAGGGTTCACCTTGATGAAGGCCTGGCTCTTCCCCTGTAGCCTTAGAATGTGAATGACTTTCCCAAAGGGCAGCCCCAGGCAGGTGACCACGCCCTCGGTGAACCGCTCAGGAGCTTCCAAATATGACCACTCTGGAGGGACTCTAGTGCTTCTGTAGTCATCCCTGGACTTCTTGCTGTCACTTCTGTTTGCTGCAGAGCCCAAGTTTCTGCCCCTGAAGAAGGATCTGTTAGTGGCATAGAGAGAGAAGAACTGGTTGGATCCCTACTTGGTTCTAGTTGCCCTGTCTGAACAATGCTGTCCACAGCATGCAGAGCAGACCCACAGGGACAGAGTGGAGTGCCAGATTATAGTTTTATGCTTTCTACTTTTCCTTTCCCCAACCCTTTCAAGTAGGTAGTGAGGCCCTTTGTATATATTCAACTCAGAGACTTTTGCTGAGAAGAAAGCAGATGCTGCTTGAAGAATGTGGCTTTTCGTGGCTTTGGAGAACATTACTGAAGAGTATTTTGTTTTGTTTTCTTTTCTTTTGAGTCAGGGTCTCACTCTGTCACCCAGGCTAGAGTGCAGTGGCTTGCTCCAGGATCACCATGTCCTCAACCTCCTGGGCTCAGGAGATCCTTCCAGATCAGCCTTCTGAATAACTGGGACTACATGGGTGCCCCACCATGCCCAGCAATTTTTTTTTTTTTTGTCCCGAACTCCTGGGCTCAAGCAATCCTCGCACTTTGGCCTTCCAAAGTGCTGGGATAGCCGGCATTAGCCACCCTGACTGGCCAAAAGTTTATATTAAATATCCTCAATAAGTAGAAGAAAGAAATTTATGTAGTCTATAGAAAGTAAGCGGGGTGGGGACTCAGACCTGTTCCTGCAGGGTGTCCCTGGGTATTGACAAGACCAGAGGAGACTGCTATATGAGTGACCAAGAAACCTAGGCCTGGGAACCCCCAGTGCCTAGGCTTCCCACACCTAAGAGTGGTACATACGGTCCACAGCTGCAGACACTGATAGATTGGGGCATAGGCATCTCAGCAGTGAGCGGCAGAGACTGGGGCTGGGATGGGACAATAGGAATGAGATCACCCCTTCAGCCTACAGCAAAGGGGTTTAAAGAAGGACTCAACTTGAATTTTTAAAACCAATCCTAGAGGACATAACTATAAATAAAGTATGGATTCTGCCTTCAAGGAATTTTAAGACAAATGTGGAAAATAAGATAGGTCGTTAATATAAATAGACACATAACAATATATAACATAGTATAGAATAACACAATATCTGTGCCAGTAAAGTTGTAAAAAAAAAATTGCCTCTGATTGGAAAGATCAATAATATCTTCACAGAGAACTGAAAAGACCAATAAGACGTACATAAGGGGAAAAAAACCTTCAAGCTGGGGAAAACCAAAGATATTTAGGTGACACTCAGTGGGAAGTTCATTTGACTGGAACTTACAATGCCAAATGTGTCCTGGGACAGGACACACTGATGCTCTGCACAAAGTACCCAAGTGATCAGATGTACTGTGTTAGCCATGTGGGAAGCCGACTCCTGACAGCAGAACCACCCTGCACTGTGTCAAGAATCAGCTAGGACAGAAATATCAGTGAACCATCTTTCATCCCATTTATAACAAAGGATAGAAGCAATCAACCTAAAATAAGACTGACAACAGCTGAACTGTAAATTCTTCTATTTAACCTGGGAGACTTAGACTTCATAAAAATACAGGTCAAGCCTGACCAAAATAGCAAGACCTAAAATTAAAAAATTTTTTTAAAAGCTGGGTTGGGTGCAATGGCTCATGCCTATAATCTCAGCACTTTGAGAGGCCAAGGAGAGAGGACGGCTTGAGGCCAGGAGTTCAAGTCCAGTCTGGGCAACATAGTGGGTCCCCCTTTCCTAGGAAAAAAAAACTAATAATAATAAATTAACTGGGGATGATGACACACACACCCCAGTTACGTGGGAGGCAGAGGTAGGATGATCACTTGAGCCCAGAAGTTTGAGGATGTAGTGAACTACGATCGTGCCACTGCACTCCAGCCTGGGCAACAGAGCAAGACCCTGTCTCGCTATATGTATATTTTATAATGGGTCAAAAAGTAAAATGAAAGAAGCCATATTTGGTGATACTAGATGTAGATTTAAAAAAACTAACCAATAAATCAAATTTCATTACAAAGTTTCCACCAGAAAGAAGGTCTGGACAAAAATAGGAAAATAAGAATAAAAATGAAAATATTAGAAATAGTTTCACTGTACTCTGTAGAAAATTGATCAGGAATTAAATTTGATTCCAATCAGTGTGGTAATTCCTAAAAGCTCTAAAAATCGACCTTCCATATGATCCCGCAATCCCCCTACGGGGAGTATACCCTGAAGAACTCAAATCACTCTATAAAAAGATCCTGTGCATGTATGTTTATCACAGCATTGTTCACAATAGCAAGATCACGGAACCAACCATACTGTCCATCAAAAGAGGACTGGATTAAAAAAATGTGGTACATATACACAATGGAATATTACACGGCCATAAAAAAGAACAAAATCAGCTGGGCTCGGTGGCTCAGCCTGTAATCCCGCGCTTTGGGAGGCTGAGGTGAGTGGATTGCCTGAGCCCGCAGGATTGAGACCTGCCTGGGCAACTTGGCGAGAACTCATCTCTACAATAAATCAGAAATTCGCCGGGCGTGGTAGTGCATGCCTGTAGTTCCAGTTACTTGGAAGGCTGAGGCAGAAGAATCGCCGGAGCCCAGCAGGTTGAGGCTGTGGTGGCTGGGAGCAGCCACTGCACTCCAATCTGGGTGACAGAGTGAGACTCCAACTCAAAAAAAAAAGAACAAAATCATGAATTTTGCAGCAACCTGGATGGAATTAGAGTTTATAATACTGAGTGATCTCTCACAGAAACCAAGATCTCAGTATCACATGCTCTCACTCATAAGTGGACCTTGAACAACTATCATAATACTCTAAGAAAAGGATTGACAGTGGTGGGAAACTATGAGGGGGGCAGGGAAGGGAAGGGAGGTGGGATTAACGATAGTCAATACCTGTCTGGGGCGGGGGGGCACACCTCATCAACAAGGGTACCTGCACAATGCATATTTGTATACCTAATTGTACCCCACAATTTTAAAATAAAAAATATGTTTAAAAAAATTAATTCCATGCAATTCACTCCAGAAAAAGTATTGTCTTAGCAAAAATGCATCACTGAAAAATAATTATTTGAACCTCTCCACTCAGGCACTATATTGTGAGAATGAAGGGGCGCTGCTGCCGGGCTGGACAAGGGTCTTGTTCTAATCACTGCTGAGTCATCAGTGCTTAACCCAGGTCTCAGACTTACTTTTCCATTTTGTTTCACTCAGTCTATTTAACAGTTATGTGTACTCATTGGGTACCAGTCTTCATCAGGTGTCATGGATAGAGCTATGAACAGATCTCTCTGCCCTTGACTTCCGACATATTACAGTGTCTTGGTATCTCACCAGGAAATCTTTCCAGTATGCCTTGTTCTCTATGGAAGTTCACCGGGATTCTGAATCCACTTTATGTTCCTTTAAGTCTCAAGTTATTAAAGCTGAAACCACCTTCTCCAACTCAAACTTTATAATAAGCCATGGGGAATAACGGTTTTATAACTGATTTGGTATTTTCCAAATTATCCTCTTTTTTTTAATATAGCAGCATTTTCATCATTATTTTCCTTGCTCTGGAAGTATTAGGTACAATTGTGTATCAAATCATTCTGATGCCCAACTTAGAAAAGGCTTGAAAAATGACTTAGTTTACAACAGCTAAATTAGAATGTAAGAGTTCAGTTCAGCCTTGCTAAGAATGTCTATAAGTACCCCACATGTTCAGAAATCATGATCTTGACTACTTATGACTATTTTGTTATTTAAAAGCAATTATAGGTGAGACACAATGACTCATGCCTGTAATTCCAGCAATTTGGGAGGCTAAGGTGAGAGGATTGCTCGAGGCTAGGAGTTCCAGACCAGCCTAACTGACAAGTAAGATTCTGTCCACACACAAAAAAGACTTTTTAACATTAGCTGAGCATGGTGACACATGTCTCTAGTTTCAGCTTCTTGAGAGGCTGAGGCAGGAGGATCACTTGAACCCATGGGATCCAGGCTGCAGTGAGTTATGATGGTACTACTACACTTTAGCCTGGTGGCAGAGCAAGAGCTCATCTCTAACTGCGCCTCCCAACTCTTTTTATAGAGCACTTGATCCTAAAATTATACAAGACATTGAGACAATAGAATCTAACTGGAGATGTGGAAGACATAGTTTACAGAGAATCCACTGCCGAAGTGAAACAAGCAAAGGAGTTTACTGTTTACAGTGTGACGATCAGAAGATAGTGAGCGGCCTTCGAGACAACACAATCAAGATCTGGGATAAAAGCCATTGGAATGCAAGCGGATTCTCACGGGCCACACGCGTTCTGTCCTCTGTCTCCAGTACAATGAGAGGGTGATGGTAACCGGTCCTCGGACTCCACAGTCAGGGTGTGGGATGTCAATACAGGTGAAATGCTGAACACGTTGATTCACCATCGCGAAGCAGTTCTGCACTCGCGCTTCAATAACGGCATGATGGTGAGCTGCTCCAAAGATCGTTCCATTGCTGTGTGGGACATGGCTTCCCCAACTGACGTCACCCTCCGGCGGGTGCTGGTCGGACACCGAGCTGCCGTCAATGGTGTAGACTTTGATGACAAGTACATCGTTTCTGCATCTGGAGCTGGAACCCTAAGGGTATGGAATACAAGTACGTGTGAATTTGTAAGGACCTTAAATGGACACAAACGCGGCATTGCCTGTTTGCAGTACAGAGACAGGTTGGTCGTGAGCGGCTCATCAGACCACGCTATCAGACTGTGGAACATTGAATGTGGCGCGTGTTACGGGCGTTGGAAGGCCATGAGGAGCTGGAGCGTTGCATTCGATTTGATAACAAGAGGAAAGTCAGTGGGGCCTATGATGGAAAAATTGAAGTGTGGGACTTCGTGGCTGCCTTGGACCCCCGTGCTCCTGTAGGGACCCTCTGTCTGCGGACGCTCGTGGAGCATTCCGGAAGAGTGTTCCGACTCCAGTTTGATGAATTCCAGAATGTGAGTAGTTCACATGATGACACGATCCTCATCTGGGACTTCCTAAATGATCCCGCTGCCCAAGCTGAGCCCCCTCGCTCTCCTTCTCGAACATATAGCTACATCTCCAGATAGATGACCATACACTGACCTCGTACTTACCCAGGACTCGTTCACATTGCGGTGTTTCACGGACCTGCCAGTGCCGGGATGAGCAACAGCAGTAACCACCCACCTCCCCCCGGTTTCCCGACGAGCCCTGGTGCGGGGCTCTGAGACCCTGTGGGACACGGCTGGCCTGCGGCCGGTCCCCCAGCGCCGCCGACTGCTCCGTGCTGCTATCAGAAGACGTCTTCCGTCCTTCGTGAATGATCGGGACTTTTAACCGCCCCTCCCCTCCCCTCCCCTTTCCTCCTCCTCCCCACTCCTCCCGTGCATATTTTTTTCTTCCCCTTCGGTCCAGACAAAGATGGCTTATAAGTATATGTAGTGTTTTGCCAGAAAATAATAATAATAATAAGCAATTACATTATGATCCCAATTAAAAATAAAGGCAATCCTTGTTTCAGCTTCCCATATATTTCTCAAAAATATTCTTTTCCTCTTTTCTAGCGAAATATAGTTTCTGGACCCGAGCCATAATAGCGCCTCTCTCTTCACACCCTTGGGAACGTTGTGAAAAGAAACTCATTCTCGGCCACTGCTGACCGGCACTGAACCACACGACTGTGTCACAAAAGAGAAAATGTCATTGGATTTGGGTTCCTCTTGGAACACCAAAGTAAAAACAGATTTGCATGCTACTAAAAATAGTCCTCAACCATTTAAGCACTGAGGAAGTTTCTCTTCCATGTGAACCTATTGAGTACATTCTGATTTCTTAAGCCAGGATCACAAAGGATTTGGGAGGGGGAGAGGGCAGGATGACTTATGACACCAGCGCTGTCTTCCCATGAGTGGGTCACCATTCTCTTCCTCACTCTCTCCAAGGGCCCATTTCTGCCATCACCCACCTTCCAAAAATCCACCTCCTCCATGGAAGGGGCATACACTGGGTTCCTACATCAGTAAGGACATTTTTCACTGAAGGGAAAATACACTTATCCCTCTCCTGCTCCCCTCATCAAGGACTGCGATGTGTGTGAGGAGGTTAGGGATGCATGGGTATGACAGTCTGAGGAGGACCTCAGGGACAGCCAGGGACCTCAGAGTGCATCAGGATAGTGTTTGGAGGCCCACAAGAACAGCAAAGCAACTGAACAAACCAGCCCTTCTCTATTGCCTTCACTAAGTTTCCACATCTCAGTGCCTTGAGGGGCCACAACATGCCTTCTATTAATCTCATTACCAAGACTCAATCCCTTCAGAGCAAGGCCTAAACCCCACCCCAATTCTGACACAATAGAATTCTCAGAAATAAAAACTTCTCAGGGAAAAGAGCCATAAATCAGGACACAGTCACTCCTGCTTGGATCTTCTCCCTAACAAATGTCATATTTTCCAGGCAGATGGGAGCAGGCAGCAAAAAGTAAGTGGGCTCGGGTTTCCCTGTGATGCGATTACTACCTTGGGGGAGGGGGAGAAGGCGAGATGGAGAGAAAATTTGACCCTACCTTGGATTTTTTTTTAAGCTGGCATTTTGGCAGTCTACCTACAAGTGCTTTCTGCATGCCAAGTCTCCTGAAGAACCCAGCCAGAAACAGAGACCTCCGGTGCCTTGTGATAAGCCACTGTTTCAGCCGCTCGGCTTTTCAATAGTGTCAGGTGAACAGGACCTTGTGCTGCAACCTTAGAACTGGGAGAACCCCAGCTGCAAAGCAACCAAACACCCCCGCCGCCACGGTGCCACACGGCTGGCCAGGGCAAGAGGCCCAGATTGCTTCTCTTTAAAGAAAGATCTTGCTGCTTGGCCCCTTTTTCTCAGCCCTTCCTGTTCTGCTGGGTTCTCCCCTCGGGCTTATCGGTCAGTGGGCCAAAGTGGATTGGCCCATGCAACACCTTTGCCTGGGCCATGGTACCTTCAGGGTTTTTTCAAGGGTGGCGAGCTTAACTTCTACATTATCCATCCTCTCTTTATACTTTGCAGAGCATTAGAAGCACTGACTTGGGAGTCCAACAAACCAGACATGGACTTCAGGTATGTGTCCTTGGGTCGTGTAACTAACCTCTCTGAACCTCAGTTTTCTCATCTGTAAAATGAGAATTATTATACCTGCCCTGCAGCGTCTTGGTTGAGAATTACTAAGATAATGCATAAAACACTTACCGAAGATTCTGGCAAGCACAGAACTCTTAAATAGCAGGTACCAAATGCAGGCATGTGCTTGGTGGGTACACAAAACCACAGATTTTATTTTACCTGAAAGGTGCCTCAAATGCCATTACCTCTTTTGGTAATGCCCCCTCATTCATTTGATCTTCTCTCTGATCCATCAGGATTCAAACCTATCTGCCTCTAGAAAATCTTGCCCCAACTTCATTAGGTTCATGTTTTCCATGTTCCCAAAGCAAAATGTTAGAGCATCCACACTGCAGCAGTTCCTGTACTGTTGATTGTAGTCATTTCCTTGTCTGTCAGCTCTATCCTGCCACACCATGCACACCTGGAAGGCAAAGGAGAGATGGTGTGATGGTGACAGACACAGGCTACTTGGAGCCAAATCCCATTCTTTTGCCAGTAAACCGTGTGCCTCAGAATTCTCCCTGAAAGTGAGAGTGATCATAAGAGTACCTACCTCCCTAGCCGGGCTCGGTGGCTCAGCCTGTAATCCCGCGCCTTTGGGAGGCTGAGGTGAGTGGATTGCCTGAGCCCGCGGGTTCGAGACCCGCCTGGGCAGCGAGACCTCATCTCTACAATAAACCAAAAAATCAGCCGGACGTAGTAGCGCATGCCTGTAATTCCGGCTATTTGGAAGGCTGAGGCGGAAGGATCACCGGAGCTCAGCAGGTTGAGGCTCCAGGGCAACAGAGTGAGACTCCAACTCAAAAAAAAAAAAAAAAAAAAAGAGTACCTACCTCCCAAGCTCCACTTAAAAGAGTGTCCAGCACATAGTAGTCACCATAGACGCATTTGCTTTCATTACTATTCTTCTTTGTTTCTTCAGAGCAGCCTGGGAGATAGCAGGTGCTTGATACATGGCGGTTAAAGGAACCAGAAAACCACTCCAAATCACAGGGAGAGTGATCCTTGCATTTCATTCAGGGACAACACGTCATGTAATGGGTCAAGAGTAATTACACGGGTATCCAAAAGACTTGAAAACAGGATCTCAGCCTGGGCAACATAGCTCGACATCATCTCTACAAATAAAAATAAAAAATTAGTTGGGTATATTGGCATGCACCTTTAGTCCCAGCTACTTAGGAGGCTGTGGCAGAAGGATTTCCTGAGCCGAGGAGGTCAAGGCTGCAATGAGCTGTGATTGCGCCACTGTACTCCAGCCTGGGCAGCAGAGTGAGACCCTCTGTCAGAGAGAAAGAGGAAAAGAGAATAGGATCATGAAGAGATGTTTGTACACCTATGTTCAGTGCAGCATTAGTTACAATGGTCAAGATATAGAAGTCCATCCACAGATAATGAATAAAGTGTGGTATATACTATGATGGAACATTATTCCGTTTTTTAAAAGAAGGAAATTTTGCCATTAACCGCAACATGATGAGCCTTGAGGACATTATACCAAGTTAAGCAAGCCAACCACAAAAGGACAAATACTGCTTGATTCCACTTAAACAAGGTAGCTAAAATCATCAAACTCATAGAAACAGTGAGTAGAATGGTGGTTGCCAGGTACTAAGGGGAGAGGGAAAGAGGAAATGGGTGTACAATGGGTATAAAGTGCCAATTAAGCAAAACAAAGAACTTCCAGAGATCTACCATATAAAAATGTACAAAGAGTGAACCTGTAATCCCTGTACTTTGAGAGACAAATGCAGGAACATTGCTTGAAGCCAGGAGTACAAGATTAGCTGGAGCAGTATAGTGAGACCCCATCTCTACAAAACATTTTTTTTTTAATTAGCCAAGTACAGCAGTGTGTGCCTATAGTCCTAGCTACTTGGGAGGCTGAGGTGGGAGGACCACTTGAGCTTGGGTGTTCAATTCTGTAGTGAGCTATGATCACACTACTGCACTCCTGCCTCAGGTGAGAGTGATATCCCGTCTCAAAAAAAAAAAAATGTGCATATAGTTAACAATACTGTAATATACATTTAAAAATTGCAAAGAGGGTAAATCCATAATATGCGATTTTTACCACAATTAGTTAAACTCACATTTAAAATAAACAAAAAAACTAACTAAATTGGATGCAACAAGCTCAACACCATAAACTTATTTCTGCCCATTCCCACCTCTGAGGGTTACCATTATGCTGGTTTTCACAGGGCAGTAAATTCTTAGTCAAGACTGACACTGAGTCATGGTTCCTTCTTTGTGACATATATCCATGTCTCTGTGTCTGCCCGGATATGCCTATTTTTACTGAACACCAACTCACGTCATTTGAAGGTCCTGAGGCATTCATTCTGGGGAAAACTGTACAGAATGAATGATACCTTAAGCTATTTATTTATTTATTCATTCATTCATTTATTTTAAGGATGTGGGGTACAATTCAGGGTTACCTGAGTACATAAGTGGTCATTGTACAGGTAAAGTTTCGGCTTCCCGTTGGTCCTCACTTCGCCTGGTTTGGGATCAAGTACCCTTATTAGTGGTACGTGCCCTCCACCCAGTCCCCTGGCAGTGACCTGCTACTGCCAATCCCTTTCATGGAGTATTATGATAAATGTTCAGGGCCCACTTATAAGTGAGAACATGTGGTATTCAGTTCTTCGTTTCTGTGATAGAGCACTAAGTATAAAGGACTCTAAATCCATCCAAGTTGCTGAGAAGTATATAATTTTGTCCTTCTTTATGGCTGCACTGCTTGACTTTCTCTCCACCCGAGGAGCCATTTGCTTTCCAAACAAGTCTTCTACTAGATATCCTGCCTTATTTTTCTCGTCACACTCATCTCCCCTGGTATTATATAATTCATTCACTGGGTTGTTGGTCTACTGCCTGCTAGGAGAATTTAATTCCATGAGAGCATAGATTTGGCTTGGTTGGCTACTGTATTCCCAGCACCTGGAAGAGTTCCCAGTACATGGTAGGTGCTCAATAAACATCTGTTGAATGGATGAATGAAAGGTCCCCTGTGAAGGGAGGGTCAGGAAAAAAAATACATTGCCCTTAGCTTAGTCGTCAAGGTAAAGTTGCTTAAGTTGGAGAAAAATTATCCCTGGAAGAACAGAATTCTTTAGTTTCTTTGCACTGCATTATTTTATGCCTTCGAGTCAGGGGATGCAGGCTTTAGTGTGGCTCTCTGAGAACACTGAGCTTTATGAACTTCATAATAAACAGATACGCTTCATCTTCCCGTTGGTTCTCACTTCGCCTGGTTTGGGATCAGGTACCCTTATTAGTGGTATGTGCCCCTCACGCCATCCCCTGGCAGTGACCCGCTACTGCCAATCCCTTTCATGTAGTATTATGATAAATTGAACCTAATGACAAGAACTCATTAGATGGGAGAGAAAGAGAGCAAGCCACTCAGGTGGGACCAAAAAGACAGGAATAATTAATTATATCTTGAGTCATTTTAATACACACTCAGATAACATCATTGAAACTGTGATCAGAAGCACAGAAAGAGATGTCTGAATCACACAGACTTAGGGCATGACCCAGGCATTCATTTAATCAACCATCAATGTTGAGTCCTGGCCAGGTGCCGTGGCTCACACCTGTATTCTAGCACTTTGGGAAGCCAAGTCAAAAACACCATTTGAACCTAGAAGTTTGACACCAGCCTGGGCAATATAGCAAGATCCCATCTCTACAATAAAAAAAGTTGAAAGACTGACTGGCCATGGTGGCACATGCCTGTAGTCCTAGCTACTTGAAAGGCTAAGGCGGAAGTCTTGCCTGATCTCATGAAGTGGAGGCTGCGGTAAGCTCTGATCGTGCCATTGCACTTCAGTCTGGGTAACAGAGTGAGACCCTGACTCTAAATAAATAAACCCCTACCTTGAACTAAAACTCTTCCTCTTTCTTTTTAAGTGTAACAATATTTTCTACCAAAGATGTCTGCTAGCTTTGCAAGGCTTAGGATCCTGGGAATGTGGAGTCACTTTTGATGTATCCTGATGCCTTCTTCACTTGTCTATTAAGAGGATAAGCTACACTTTTCTCCTTCTGACCTGTGGAGATTCTTTCTGCAACCATAGAGAAGGTGCTGTTCATACCACGGCTTCAGTTCTTTGGAGCCAGCATCTCAAACTGCACCATCTGATGTCATCTCTCCTGTTGGTCCACAGAAGATTAGTTTTATATGCTTTACTTGGATTTTTTTATGGAATAATGAGTCAGAGCTCTTTCCAGAATAATAGTTGGGGAAGCTATCGGAGCTTCAGAGGTAGAAGATACCGATAACATTTCCTCTTTATTCTTCTTTGAAACAATCCCAGGGAGGAGGTTTCAGGGAAACTTGGTTGAGTTTATGATCCTCCTGCGTCACAAACAGCAATCGAAACTGTCAGTAGCTGACTTCGCACAGCAGTTTCAAAAGCAACACAAACTGCCAATAGCAGCCTGCCGGTGGCGAGACTTCCTTGCATTACTTCCTGTTGTGTAACCCAGCCTGTCTCCCACCTTCCCTCCCAGAGACCATTCCATGGGGAGGGATCATTTCCCTTTTCCTGCCCTGAGCAAGTGCCCTGTGAATGCATCTGTGATTTATAAGATTCCTTAGTCAGATTGGACATGGCAGGAAAATGCTTTGGAGGGATCAGAGAGAGAGACGAGGATCTGAGTCTGTGAATTCTCTGCTGGCCTCACTCCCAATCAGGGAGGGCTCAAAGAGAGCTCAGTATTCAGGGAATATATGAAAAAATATATGGCAAGTACTTGCATAGAGTAAAATCCACGTTAAAACAAAATTAGAGTTGCAATATTCAAGGGGAAATGGAGTCAAAAAAGGTCAGTAGGCTGCTGCCAGCAGATATGAGTAAATAAGGAAAAAGATGTGGTCTCACTGGTGGCAGCACTGAATAGCGATGTGTGTGCTTCTCTGTTGTTCATGATTGTAGGACTAGAATAGCATCAGCTACCACTGGCTGAGCACCTGTCATGCCCACTGTGGCAAGTTCTTTCTCATATTAACTCACACAGGCACAATGCCGTCTGTGCAATCCCTTCTAACTCCATCTCTCCGATGAGAGCCCCAGGAAGTAGGAGGTCAATAACTTGAATATAGTCATTTAGCTGCAAAGGAGAGTTGGAATTTCTTTTTTTGTCTTTAGAGTCAGGGTCTTGCTCTGTTGCCCCAGCTGACAAGTGGAGTGGTGCAAACATAAATCACTGCAGCCTCAAACTCCTGGGCTCAAGAGATCCTCCTGCTTCAGCTTCCCAAGTAGCTGGGACTACAGGCATGCACCGCCACTCCTAGCTATTTTTTATTTTTATTTTTATAGATACTGTGTCTCACTCTGTTGCCACACTAGTCTAGAACTCCTGACCTTAAGCAATCCTCACACCTTGGCCTCCCAAAGTCCTGGGATTATAGGTCTGAGCCACTGCGTGTGGCTAAGAGCTGGGATTTCAACTTAGGTCCATCTAATTACAAGTTAGATATCCTTGCCCTTGTGCAGGGCTACTGTACTGTGAGCTTTGGAATGACCACAGGGTAGGGTGTCCTGAGTTCTGACTTGTGCCCTTCTTTCTGGTCATAAGCCTGTGGGGCTAATGCATAGGGGGAAAGGAGTGTAAACCGAAGAGGTGATTCCTGCTTTATTCCTCTCATAGGAGGACTTGGCTCCATTACCAGAGATCGGATGATGGACTTGCTGTGGGGTGACAGGTAGCAAAGATAAGTCCATAGGGGGTCATTTTGCCACACCCCTGCACAATATATTGTTCTAAGGCCCCTGGGCCTGCAGGGTGCCTACCTGGACTTGGTCTTGGTTGCTTTAAAGGCCAGCTCATCAGTAATTCTTTTGTTTCTAGCAACACCTGGGCCCAGCTCAGCGTCTGCTGACTCCTTACCCGCCTCCCAGTACCCGGTGCCCACCAGCATGGAGAACAACTGCAGGCCGCCAGCAAGCCCCAGGCCATGGCTTCCTTGGCAGCAGCTCTCGAAACACAAATGTCTCCATTTTTCTCTTTGGCAGAATCGGTGGATAAGTGCATCCCACAAGAGCAGGAATGTGAAGACGGGAGGCTGGGAAAAGTGGGTGAAAAGGAAAAACTGACTGGATAAGAGCACCACTTGGCGCTCAGCCTCTGTGCTGCTGGGATGGTTTATATGGTGTGTTTTAGACTCAGACAAGAGCCTCATCTTCTGTGTTCTCAATAGTAGCTACCACATTTTCAGAGCTCCGCACATTTTGGTTTTCTGTGTTGGTAGCAAAAAATACTTTTCTTACCCAAAGCTAACTATCAAAATGATGATGATGATGATGATAGCTATCGTGTGTATAAGACCTTGTGCTAAACACTTTAGGTGATGATGGTGATTGATGATGATAACTCACACTTTTAGAGTCTTCCATGTGGACAGGCAGTGTTCTAAGAGATAGATTAACTCATACATAAATATATGAGTTAACACATTAATTCCTACTGCAAAAATATGAGGTAGGTATCTTATTTCACAGATGAGAAAACTGAAGAACAAAGAATTTGCCCAAGGTCATGACCCTGAAAGGTGAGTACCTATACTCTAGAAAACTAAGGTTCAGAGGTACTAAGTAACCTGCTCAAGGTCACATATGGAGAAAGTGGTGAAACTAAGTCTCAAACCAGGACTTCAAAGCATATACTATTATCAGCTATGTTAGATTATATTTCTTTCCACATGCTCACATACATGCACACATAACACATGTAGATACACACAGACACACAAACTAGAAAATGAGAAATTTCCTTCCAGACTTTGGGACTCTTGAATTCTCTTGAAGGCAACATCTCTTAGGGCCTCCAAAGAGTTCCTATCTTGGTACACGTAGAAAAGCATTACATTTGGAGGTGACTTGGGCTACATGAAAAAGGCACCATGTGGCCCCTTTTGACCCTGCCCCACCACCTGTGAGCTGGAAAGTCAGTATTCTGGCACCCCGTAAATCCATCTTTTGTGGGAAGTTCTGCCTTAGAGAAATGACCCTGGTGTGTAAACAAGAAGTGAGTTGAGAACCCGTCCTCTCCTCTCCCCTCAAACCTCTTCCATTTCTCTGCTCCATCACTTGCTCTGTATGCACTGTCCCTGGGAATAGGAAGGAGCGTGTTGAATAAAGTCAGGTGGATCACTAAGAATAAACAAATATGGCCCACCACCTGGAAGATTCCCATTTCAACTCTCCTTTTTTCTTTCTTCTTCCTCCAGGAAGGCAGAAAGACTGTAATTAAAAGGGAAGCCTGAAGAGACCCTGGGCATATTGTGAACACCATTTGCCTCAAAGACTGCCAAGCTGCAGAATCCACTTTTTTCCCCCCGAATGAGCAGCCACTACTGCTCTGCAATGCTGTAATCAAAACCTGCCTGCGGGTTGTGCAGTGCAGCCCTCTGACAGCGCTGGCTGTTCCTCCCTAGGAGCCAGAGCAGCATGAGCTGCCCTACTTGGGGCTTTTTTTTTTTTTCCAGAGCAGAATAAACATCAGCATGCCTATCATCAGGGGCAGGTGTGCCCTGGCAGAAGGGCACATTGTGTGACTGGCAGCCAGTTTTCTCTGGCTTTCAGTTTTATGTTTCTCAAATTCTAGTTGACTTGCAACCACACAGGGAGGAGGTCTGCCTCAACTGTGTATTACATAAGGCTGGATGGCCCTAGGGCACGTGGGAGAGGAGTTCCCCAGGCCTGGAGAAAGTGGGTCCACTCCTGAGACTGCCTTTATGCATGAGGAATAGAGAAAAGAGGGCGGCTACTGGGAGCCCTGTCTTCCCTTCTGCCTCTTCCCCTCATAGTTCTGGCGGTGATAGATGCTCCATAGACCCTGGTGCTCCTAATGCCAGATGCAATGCACATGTGTTGTCAAACTAGGATTAGTTTGTTATTTCTCCTTTAAGTAGGTTAAGCTTTTTTAAGCAGGGGTAATTAAGATTATGACTAGACAATGAAAGAAATCATGAAGCTTAATGAGGGTACCATGGTTATCCTAGAATGGAAAGGATAACAGGTTTGCTCTTATTGGTATGGGAGGAAAAAGATAAAATAGGGAAAAAAGATATAAGATACACAGATATACAGCTCCCTCCACCAACCCCTCGTAAAGTTGGGAGTATACCTGACCACTTTTGTGTAACTCAATTCTCACTTTGAAACTGTTTTCTTGGGGGGGGGAGTGGCTTCTCTCCATGTCTCCCCACTGCTTATCAGTCCCTTATGTTCTCTGCGGTTCCTAATTTCAAAATACTAAAAACATCTCCTTGCCCTCAGAGACAAAGATGGTAAGGATGTAAACACACATAGTCCCCAATCACAGGCCCACAAAGAACTGAGTGGAAAACAGAAAGGCACAAAGGAAACACAGGAGCAGTCGGAAAGGTTGACCAAACTTTTCTCCATTGGTTCTCTCTGTAAACTATTCTCCCAACCCGTCTCCTGCCCCCAGTGCCCACTGTGGGTACTTTCAGCAACTCTCCTTGCCTGTCTCCTGGAGAAATTGAGAGACTCTTGACCAGTCCCTTGCTTCTAGTTGCTCCTGCCTGGGCTCCATCCTTCACACAGCTGCCAGATTGAGAGCTCTAAAGGGCCAACTTGTCCGTGCCATTCTTCTGTCTAAACTCCTTCTTAGATGCACAGAAATCTCACATGGAGGAGCATCTTCTCTAATATCTGCAAATTTCTGAAGACAAAAATATTCTAATCAGCATTCTTAATTGACTGCAACATATTGAACATCTATCATTAGTAAACTGGTTAAATACACCATGGTTTAACCACATAATTTGAAAACATGAAGCTGTGAAAAGAATAAAGTAGATCTAATTGTGCCAAATGCGCTGACATGGAAAAATCTTAAGACAACACGCAAGATTTGTGTAGTGGGTTCCTTCACCTGTAGCAGAAGATGAAGAGAGAAGGAAGCTTCCACATAGACTATTTTTGCAAAGACACATAAGAAGTTAATGATCATGGTTGCTCCCTGGACAGGCAGCCATGGAACTGAAGATCTGGTGGCTTTTTATTATATGCTCTTTGCAGATTTTAAAAACATACACAGATATTACTTTTGTCATAACAAAGACTAATTTAAGGCTGGGTGTGGTGGCTCACACTTGTGATTCCAGCACTTTGGGAGGCAAAGGTGGGAGGATTTCTTGAGCCCAGGAATTTGAATCCAGCCTGGGCAACATAGTGAGACCTCATCTCTACAAAAAGTTACCCATACATGGTGGCAGATACCTGTAGTTCCACCTACTCAGGAGGCTGAGGCAGTAGGATCACCTGAGTCCACAAAGTGGAGGCTGCAGTGAATCATGATTGTGCCACTGCCCTCCAGCCTGGATGATAGAATGAGACCTTGACTCAGAAAAAAAGAAAAAAAAAGACTAATTTAAAAAACAACAAAACACTCTAAACACTCATCACCATCTAATGAAGACACTTCGTCACCGGGCTCCAACCTGACACCTCCACTGTGGGTTCAGGTAGACCACACTATTTGCCACTGCCTGAACTGCTCCAGCTCTCCAAGATTAGTCCACATAAAATGCACACAGATGGATCTCCTTATCTATAAACTAAGGATCATAACAGCACACATTACATAGAGGTTTTTGAGAATTAAACGAGATAAAACATAACAGGTGCTTAGAACAATGCCTAGCAAATAACAAGTTCTCAATAAATGTTAGTTGCTATGCTTGCTTTATCCTAAGGTGGTCCTTCTCTGTAAAAGGCCTTTGCTCCTTTCTCTGCCTGGTGAAAGGCTACCTACACTCTAAAGCTTAGCTCAAGTATCATCCTCTCTGTGTTCTTCACAACCTCTGAGCTCTGAGCACTTTGTTCACACCCTTGTGTACCTATTCTATTCTATAACTTACCAGTCTACTTCTATCCAGCCTTTATGGCATATATAGAGGCAGAACTGTCATATAGATCTTTTCCTGGAGGCTAATACCATTTTTCAGTAATTAGTTAGAGAATTGAGTGCAATAAAAGCAGTACAAAAGTCTCCAGAAGATGTAGCATGTGCGCATTGCAGCAATCAGAATCCGCTCGCAGCGAGTCTGCTAATGGTTTCCTCACTGTGTGACACTAGAGGAACCTTCTGGGAAATAGGGATTAGCATTAGTGCCAAGACTCCCCCCAAGGTGATCTGAGCACTTCACACCATTTTGCTTGTCAAGCCTCACTGTTCACAGCTCATCTTTCTTGCCAGAATGCTGGGCCAGCTTTTAGTACTTAGCAATATAGATTGTGAGCTAACGCTTGGCCAGTGTCTAATTTAAGAGATTGACTGTGCATTAAAAGCCCTGGAAGATTTAAAAAAAAAAAAAGACTTGAATAAACCATTACAAGAGGAATCTCTTGGCTGAGATTGTTTGGAATTTGAATCACTAATATTAGTACAATAGTATATTCAATTGTCTTCTGTGCTCATGTGGGAAATAACATATTATTCAGAGGTATAAAACATGACTCCATAGTTAAAATATCTGTGGGGAGGGAAAGCTTATCTAGACTGATATTTCTTCATTGATAATGTGTTATCAGCATCATCTGGAGGCACTTGTTTAAGACTCAGGTTCCCAAACTCTACCTAAAACCTCATTATTAGAATTTCTGGCTATGCGCATCCTAGAAACTGCTTTTTCACACACAGGCTTCCTTGGAGATTCTTAAGCACATTAAACCTTGGGAGTCACTGACGTATAATAGCATTTAGAAAATCCAGCCTGAATAAGAAAGTATGGCAAATGTAAGGCTCTCATGAAATTATAAGCTTCGCCAAATCACCAAATGCCTGCTGTGCGCTGCTCCCTACCTTAGGTGACTTTTAAGCACGGCTTGCATAGCTTTGGTTTTGCTTGTACAATGCCATGCTTGCAAAGAAGTCGAGGACATCGCGTGGTTTACATAACTGTGGAGAGTTGAAATGTGGTCAGCTAGTGATTGATTCTGTCTCCTCCTAGGCTCCACATGGACTTTCTCAATTCTAATTAGAGCTATACCTTCCTAGGGCTGGGGCCTAATCAGGGAGCCTGGTCACAGACAGAAAAAGAGAAAGCAATATAGTTTGTCTTTGGTCTCAGGTAATATGGAACGTAAATAATGAAAATGGAAATCAAAATCTCAAAATCGTTTTTTACCCATTGTGCACACATGCTTTGCACTTTTAAATGCTTTTTCTTTTTTGAGTCAACTCAGCATGGATTGCTTTACAATGAATCTATATATTAATACAGATTGACTGCTAAGCTATCATCTCTAGTTGGTATCTAAGTTTAAGATCCATTTCTGTCCTAGGTACACAAGCCTAATTAAGGAAATTATTTCTCCCTTCTCAACCATGTTTCCTTATCTCCAAAACGAGAATAAGAATTCCACTTCAGATTGAAGTAATAAAGATAAAATAAATAGTATCCAAAAAGCATATAGAACATTGTCTTGTACATTGTAGATATTTAATATTATGCCATGAATTTAATTGTCAAATAACAAAGTGTCTGTTGATTTCTACTATGTGATATCCAGTGAGCTGTGCTGCTGTGGGAAATATTAAAAGTAGTATAGATCTAGCTTAAGCTACTCTGGTGCTTGTCAATAAAATAAAAATGGAAACACAAACTATAGCATTATTGTATAAAAGCTATTTAAGTAATACAAAATATACATGAGGCAGTATGTGATGAATTGCTAGAATAAGATTGTAACTACAGCATGCAATAAACAAGAGAGAGGAAAAAATAAATCAGAGGCCAGAAGAGCAAATTTGCTAAGATCATTTTAGGTATTACTAAAGCATTTGTGAAAGTCTACCTTTATTGATTTGACAAATGTTTCCTGAGTACCAATAACAACCAGGCACTGTTCTAGACCTTGAGATGCAGCAATAAGAAAAAAAATCCCTGTTCTCATGAAGTCTATATTATAGGGGCAGGAGAAAGACAAAAGGATAATAAATTCATGTTCAAAACAAACATAATTTCAGGTAGTTTGTGGCAAGTTCTGTGAAGAAAAGGAAAGCAGGATAAGGGATTAGTGGGACTAGTTGGCATTATTTTAGAGAGAGAGAGTCAAGGAAGTCCTCTCTCAAAAAAGAAAGTGGTGGATCACCAGAGGCCTGAATGAAGTAAGAGCGTGAACCAAAAGAACATCAGGGGGAGGGCAAGGAAGATCCAAGTGCAGAAACAGAAATGAGCTTGGCCTGAATGATCCTGCAGGAAGACCAGAACTGGCCAGAGTCAGGGGAACCCAAGGACCAGTAGCCAGAGACAGGTGAGAGAGGAAGGTGGAACCAGATCGCACAGGACCCTCTTGGTCATCAAAAGAAGGAATTTTGCTCTAAGTTGTGATGTGAGCCTGTGGCAGAATTTTGAGCAAGAGAGTGGTGTAATTTAATTACTTCTTTTACAATGATCATGTATGGAGAACAAAGAGACTAGATATGAGACCAGTTGAGGGGTTAACACACTGGTCAAGGAAAGATGATGATGGCTCAAACTGCTGAAGACCAGAAAAGAAACTAAAAATGTGGTCATTAGGAGGAGAAATTTAAAAGATTCTCAAAAAGAGAAATGTTGAAATATGACAAGATGGCAGATGACAAGATAGCAAAGTAAAAGGATAAAAAAATAGAGATGAATTTGAGCTAAGGTGAGAAACAGAAAGTTTAGAAAAGATTGGTTGAGTAATAAAATATAAAGATCTGGAATCTGGAGCCTGTACACTTGAATTTGAGTCTCAGGTCTTCCATGTATTACCCACCTGCCTTAGGAACTGTTACTAACTTAACCTTTTTAAGCCAGTTTCCTCATTCGTAAAATAAGAATAATAAGATCCATATCATAGAGTTGTGAGAGTCAATTAAGAAAACATATCAATTTCCTGACTCATAGTAGGTTCTCCAAAAATATTTGTTCTTTCCCTTGGGCCCCCAGTTAAATTTGTACTTTATCCACCACTTTTAATAATGAGAAATCTCTGAATTCCATCATTTAGAATCGTATGCAGCTTCTTCATGGAGACTTTGTTTCAGAGGATCAAAAATCACAGTTTATTTTTGTTTATTACTATATTATCCAACAATATAAGAAGAGTTCTGAAAATTGGCCCAGTGTTAGCACAAGAAGGAAAGAGATTTTCAGGCGAACTATGTGGTGTGGTCAGATCACCTTAAGGAGAATCCCTGTTCCGAAAACCCCGTTTACCAGATGGCCCGATCTTGGGTCTACTACAATTGTGAACTGCTAGCAGGCACACTGCGGGGCAATTGTGATTGTCTGGGACATGTATAGGGGGAGGCAGGCTTTAAGGTAATCAAAGCATAAACTGTATAGGGCTTTATGGATTAAGGTCACAGCCCCTCAATGAATACACAATGCCCTAAAGATGATTCCGATTTGCTCATCCAAAAGGAGAAATGGAACAACAGAAGGGAGATGGCTTTTATTTCCATTGTGTTGCAGTAAGCGACTCCAGGACTCACTGCAGTTCCTAATGGGGCCTCCCTTGTAGTACAGCTTCCTATTCATCAGACAGTGCGTAGGAAGATTGAGCAGTTTTCTAAAAACAAGAATGAATGCCACTGAGCAGGTGAATATGAAATGTTGAGTCAGAGTTTTAGGGAATGAGATGACGCTCAAGGCTTTGCCTTTAATACTGTCCAAAGCACCTTATGGACATCCTGGGTGTTGATGTGTGCTATTTAGTCCTAGGGGACAATGACTCAGAGCAAAAGGAAAGAGCTCAAGGCAGAGCTTCCTGCAAGGAGGAAGCAGATTCTCCATTCACTTGTGTCCACAAACATGCGTTGAGGTACTGGTTGGTGCTTCGCGCCATGCAAGGAGCCAGTACAACATAGCAAATGGTTTAGTATACGGCCTCAGTAGTTTACAGTCTAGTGCATGCGTTTGAATGTTGGAGGGTTTTACCACTGGCTTGCATCCTGGAAACTGACTGATGTGGCCAGGAGGTTAAGTGTCCTTCCTTGATCTGTCTAGCTGCATTCCTCTTATCCCTTGCATGTCCATATCTCACTGTTCCGATGAATTCATGGACCTTGTTGTCCCTATTTCTTCTCCCGATCCATAAAAGTTATCTGTCCATCATTACATTTTATGTGTCTTGCTCTTCTAGAATTCATATGAACTCTGTTTCCTATTGAATGTGTTTTCTCCCCTAGGTAACAAAATGTCTTAACTCCCTTAAAATGTACATGATATACACAGTTAGTGTCTGTTTAGACAGGGTTCTACAAGATGAATATCATTTTTACTAGCCATAAAAAAAAGATGAATATCATTTTTGCTAGCCATAAAAAAGATGTTAGAATATTAGCCTGCTAGCTGGGCTTGGTGGCTCACGCCTGTAATACCAGCACTTTGGGAGGCAGAGACAAGAGGATTGCCTGAATCCAGGGATTCAAGACCAGCCTGGACAACTTGTCAAGATCTCGTCTCTACAATAAATCAAAAAAACTAGCTGGACCTGATGGCACACACCTGTGGTGGAAGTCTGAGGCAGAAGGATCACCTGTGGTTAGCAGGCAGAGGCTGCAGTGGCTATGAGTGTGCCACTGCACTCCAGTGTGGGCGATAGAGTAAGACTCCTACTAAAAAAAAAAATTAGCCTGCCATAAAATCATGTTTCCAAAGTGTGGGACAAGAAAAATGTTCTTCTCTAATTTGAAAATACATTAAGGGGGATGAGTGTGGTGGCTTATGCCTGTAATCTCAGGACTTTGGGAGGCCGAGGCAGTAGGATTGCCTGAGTCCAGAAGTTTGAGACCAGCAGCCTGGGCAATAGAGTGAGACTTGTCTCTACAAAAAAAAAAAAATTAGCCGAGCTTGGTGGTGTGTGTCCATAGTCCCAGCTACTTGGGAGGCTGAGAAGGGAGGATGGCTTAAGCCAGGAGTTTGAGACCATGGTGAGCTGTGATCATGCCATTACATTCCGTCCAATCTGGGCAACAGAGACCTTAACTCAAAAAGTAAAAAGAAAAAGAAAAGAATACACATTGAGGGTGAGGATGGAGAAAAAGATTTACAAAGAGGGACCCAAATAAAATTATCTTTTGTAGGGTGGATCCCTTGTAGTACACTTGGAATTTGTTCCTCTGGATCAGAAGGTTCAACTAAAGTTTGTATCTGGAAGTTTTGAGAAGGTTGCATCACAATTTGCAGAAGAAATGTCCCAAGTTGTGACAAACAGGTGACTGGCTCTTCCATTAGGACAACGCACCTGCCCACATCGCGCTGTGTTCAGTAGTTTTTGACCAAAATGGCATGACCTTTATGCCCCACCCTCCCTTTCCCCTGATCTTGCCCTGAGCTACTTTTTTGTTTGTTTCGTTGGATGAAAAAGTCCTGAAAAGGAAATGTTTTTGCTGATGTGGAAGAGGTAAAATTTTAAAAGTCAGAAGTTCTAAAGGGCATCAAAAACAACAAGTTCAAAAACTGTTTGAAGCTGGGCTCGGTGGCTCAGCCTGTAATCCTGCGCCTTTGGGAGACCAAGATGAGTGAATTGCCTGAGCCCGTGGGTTCGAGACCCGCCTGGGCAACTTGGCAAGACCTCATCTCTACAATAAATCAAAAATTAGCCAGCGTGGCCGCGCGCACCTGTAGTTCCAGCTACTTGGAAGGCTGAGGCAGAAGGATCGCTGGAGCCCAGCAGGTTGAGGCTGCGGTGGCCGGGAGCGGCCACTGCACTCCTGTCTGGGCGACAGAATGAGACTCCAACTCAAAAAAAAAAAAAAAAAAAAAATTGTTTTCAGCAGTTGAAGAAGTGCTCCAATAGGTGTTTTGCATCAAATGGAGAGTACTGAAGTTTAAACATGTAAGAAAAAATACAGTTTTTTATAAATAAATTCTGGGATTTTTTTGGAGAAGTCCCCCCTTGTAAAATAGACAACTTCTACGTTGTCTATCTAAAACTTATGATTTTTGAGGAGGCCATAGGAGCCTATGAAAAGATTAACTGGCTGCATACTCATTGTTAAATGTTATGTTGAGGTTGTAACAAAACTCAAATAGAGAAAGAAAAGACTCATTTTTTGAAAATAAAATTTCTTTAGAACTCAGAAAAGGGCAACCAAGTTACATTGTTTTCTCATTTCTTTACAAAAACTGCACTTTATTTGGAATCTATCTTCATTTTCACAAGTTAATATGACCTCTATGCTTTAAACTCATTTTCCATGAGAAAGGGAGGTTTAACTTATGATGGTGTCCAATGTGCTTAAGAGTGTTTAAAAATGATGAACAATTTAGACGGGGATAACTGACATGATTTGTTTCTGGATACAAAGAACCTGATCGATAAGCAGCTTGTCTACCAAAACAAGTCTGTAGATACAAAATGAATAGAGAGCTGGAAACAAATTGTGACAAGTTAAAAAAACCTGTGCTTGCTAGTGAGTAAAATCCCAATGCTGAAATTCTTTTGTTGAGAAGATATTTAGATCAATAACATCACAGTGGCTTCACACCAGGAATTAGTGTTATATGGGCTTGATAAGAACAGAGATGCAAGTGAAAATGAATTTTGCACTTGACTCTTTTCACTCTTTGTGTGTGTGTGTGTGTGTGTGTGTGTGTGTGTGTGTGTGTGTGTGTGTGTGTTGGCATCTCAGTCTGTTGCCCAGGCTGAAGTGCAGTGGCAAGCTCACAGTCACCCCAGCGTTGACCTGCTGTGCTCAGGCGATCCTTCCACCTCAGCTTTCCAAGTAGCCAGAACTACAGGTATGTGCTACCATACCCAGCTAAATTTTTAATTTTTTTTGTAGAGATGAAGTCTTGCCAAGTTGCCTGGGCTGTTCTTGAACCTGTGGGCTCAGGCAATCCCCTCACTTCGGCCTCCCAAAGTGCTGGGATTACAGACTTGAGCCACTGCGCTCTGGCCAGTTTTCACTCTTATCACTGCATAACTGAATAAAAAACCCTGGTCACTGTGACTCATGACTATAATCCCAGTCCTTTGGGAGGCCCAGGTGGGAAAATCGCTTGAGGCAAGAAATTCAAGACCAGGCTGGGCAGCATAACAAGACTCTGTCTTTACAAAAAAATGCAAAAATTAGCTAGGTGTGGTGGCATGCTCCTGTACTCACAGATACTGGGGAGACTGAGATGGGAGATTTGCTTGAGACCAGGAGTTGGAGGCTGCAGTGAGCTAGGATGGTGCTACTGCACTCCAGTCTGGGCAGCAGAGTGAAACCATGCCTAATAAACAAACAAACAAACAAATAAATAAATTTAATTAAAGCATCCCCATAAGTAAAGGCTGTAGGCACTTCAGAGTACTGTTGGAAAAGAAAGTGGAAAGGACAAAAATATTCTACTGTATTATGAAACAGAAAGAAATGTCTCACTGAAAGGGTTTAGTCTTTTTGCCTCACCGTAACCATTAGAAAACGTTCAGACATTCTACTACAAAACAAGCAGCAGCCTATCCCATCCTTCCCTAGGCAAATCTCCTTCACATGCAAGACCAGGACAGTCCAATCATTCATGATTTAGCATAATAATCTCTAGTAAACTTTTAGGTTCCTTGTCAAGGCCGAAGATCAAAGATCACCCTTTGACTGGCCAAAGTCATAAGAGTTTGTGAGTTGCAAATGTCTAACAAGTCTCTTGCAGGAATTCCCCCTCCTCCACCCCCAGGGTTAACCTAATCTGCCCTTTGTGACCTACATGACACAGATAAGCCCCACCATGGCAGCAATCATGTGACTAACCCACCCATCTGCCTGCTGTCCATCACCTGACATCAGCACCAGCGTTTACCTGCCCCTTCGTGATGACGTGGAGCAGACCACCACCCAATCACCTAATGATCTTCCCCCATCAAGGGGAATGGTTAAAAGGACTCAACCACAAGCAACCTGCGGCCATTGCCTTGCTAGACTCTTGGCGTGACCATATGCTCTTTGAGTTATGGCTGTCACCATGCTTCCTCGCTTTGGCCCCCTCCCCTACCTTGGGGAGGTGAATCTTCCTTCTCCCTTTTCTCTCTCTAACTTACTTTTAAATAAACTTTTCTTTCTTAACCTTTTTGTGTGTTGCAATTCTTTGCATTTACTCGGATCTCTGGATTGCCAGTGTGCACCTCCAGCTTGCTGGCTCTGGCGGTGCTGTGCCTCCCTGTGCCTCTCTCTCTCTCCATCCATCTCATCCTCACCCTGTCTGGACCCTAACATTCACTATCATTTTTTATTAGACATAGGTAATGCCTGTTTAGTTATTATTAAAATACACACTAATATAGCCTAAAATTAATCAATATCCAATAAAAAGATGACAAGAGTTAAAATAAATCACTGTACCAAAGGAAAGAAAAGTTACCAAAATATTATTAAATCTTCCTTACAACATGATTTGTTTAATTAGTCCTGCTATCAATTACTATTAATTGCCACTGTTAATTTATTCTGTTGTTTTGACTTAAATATTAACATTTATGTAACAGAAAAGCTAATAATACAGAATGTAATATTATACCAAATACATACTTATTTTTAATAAATATATATTTTGAAAGTCAGGGTCTCACTCTATTGCCCAGGCTGAAGTGCAGAGGCATAATCATGGCTCACCGCAGCCTTGATCTACTGGCCTTAAATGATCCTCTCACCTTGGCTTCCCATGGTACTGGGATTATAGGTGTGAGCCATTATGCCCAGTCCTTTTATTCTTTTATGCCACCATGCCTGGATTCATTTTTAATATTTTTATGTTGTAGTCATAACATATATATTTTATTTATTTTGTATTATATATGACTGTGTCCCAGGTGGGATCTCTCCCAACTCAATCCTGTTTCCTCACTTACTTAGTATTCTAGGAGCATTTCCCAGTAAACCTTCACACAACGCACAGTTTCGCTAACATCTGATTCCAGAAAACCTAATGACAATGACCAACACCGAAATCATTTTCTCCTTCAACTAACTTACAGTCTAGCAGAAGCAAAAGCATCAAACTTGTAATTACACAAAAGTGTGTAGAAAGGAAGGGTAGAGGATGGACAGAGGACTACAGAAAGTACAACCTGGAGAGCAGTCTAGCCAGAGAGACTTCCCTGAGGAGGCAACAGCTAGTCAATTCCCGAGAGGAAAAAATGAAAACCACTTGCCAGCCCAGGTTTCTGGCATCCAACTCAGTCAGGAGTTGCACACGTATTGCCTACAGGACAGATTCAGGCTGACGGTATGTGTTGTTTGGTTCATATAATGCCTTACAAAAACTTAGATCTTGAGATTACCTTTTCTTAATCAGGAGATTTTTTTTTTTTTTTGAAAGCTGGATTTGTGGCCTCTTTTGAAAAATAAGGAGCCGAGCAACACTAGGCCTAACTCTCCCTTTGCAATGATCCACAAAACCTAAGTAGTCACTGCCTCCTGTACAGAATGTAAGCCTTTTCTAGTTCACGAGGTCCCCCTCACCTCCAGCTCATGCCCCACACTGAGTGTGTCACATACCACTTATCTTCATGTGAGCATGCTAGGACTTACAGTAGAAACATATTTCCTATCATAATGAGAAAACAAAAGGACTAAGAGTCCATTTTCATTCAACCCACTTCACCCATTAAAGTCACTTTAGGACTTTGAGTTTGAGAGTCCAACATAACCACATTCTGATAAAACAAAGGCCCCATATTTCAAAATTAGAGACCATTTTTTGTAGAAGAGCTATAACTCAGAACCCATATGGCACCTCCCTCTCCTAACTGTCCTCATCGATAGTATTTCTAAACTAAATTCCTTTCTTCGTGTACCTGACCTGGCTGATTTTTCACCGAAGTAGAGGTCTCCAGCTGGAACCTCCATACTCTAAGCCTTCATCCCTGAAACAAGACTCAACCACTCTGCTATCTTCTGGGAAGCATCTCCTGGCCTGGGGACTCCAAGTGCTTTGAATGCGAGTTGCAGAGTGAGTGAGATCATTCAATGAGGTGCAGGAAGAAAATGTTAGCACTTCTGTTTATTTTTGCCTTATAAAAAAAAAAGAAATGGAGGATTTATAAACATTTGTAGCTATGTAAACATATAGCTTGACGTGGCATCTTCATTCCTTCCATGTGCCAGACTGTTAAGGGTCTAGGTATCCTCACTCAGTTTTTCAGTTCAGTGCATTATAGTATGTTGCAGTTTACATTTGTCAAGTTAGTAAAATGATTGTTCAAGTTTCAATGACAATTTAGAGACCAAAATGGGACCATGATCAATGTCTTAGATGACCAAGTTCAAATATACTGTGTTGAGTTGTTTTGGTTGGGGAATCCACTACCACTTTCTCCCAGTTTTAACAACAGCTCTTTCTTTCCTTTAGGAAGCTGCCACTGCCATGTACTTGCTAGTAAACAGCCTCACCTCCCAGTCTTTCCTTAGTTTAGAAAGACTTTCCCTGGAGATACCATCTCTCTAGGGACTGGTCTCCCACCTCTCTGACGGTTTGGATAAGATTCCTTTTGAAGTTCCCTCCTTCTTAAGAAGTAGCTGCCACCTTGTGCTTTTGCTTTATGTTCAGACAGGACAGAGTTGGCATCCAAACTTCAATATATGTTCTTGGTCAAGTTATTTAGCCTCATAAAACCTCAGTTTTTTAACTAAAATCTAGCAATTTTGCAAGGTTGTTGAGGGGTTATGTGAAATATCTAGCACTTTATATACAACAATAAAATAAGTATCACAGTATCACAGCAAAGCAAGATATGCTATGGTATTCTAGTATTTCTCTTATTTAGTCTTGGTAATTTATTTTATTACCAGAATGGAGAGGAGAGAGAGAGAGAGAGAGACAGAGAGAGACAGAGAGAGACAGAGACAGAGACAGAGAGACAGAGAGATTTTGATTGAATCCAAATGACAACAAAAAAATGTCCAAATACCCAGCTCTTAGCTAGTTGGCAGTTAAAAGACAATAAGGAGCGCCATGTGAATCTTTTTCTTGCTCAGTAAATTCTAGATGCATTCAAATACAATATTAAACATTTTGCTTCTAGTTCCCACCTGCTCAGCTAGCATCTTATTTCCTTGACAATACGATTAAAAGAAAAAGCAATGAGCAATGGAATGTCTGGGGCAGATTTTTGGACAGAAGAGATAAACTCCAAGTGTCTAAACTTGCACATATATCAGCCTAGATCTCATTCTGATCTTCATAGGAAAAGCACATTCCTTTAGTTTATCCTCACTCGATCTCTTCCATTTCCCCCACCTAGGACTGACCAGGCTCTACTTCAGCCATACCCTCCATAGCGAAAGGAATTCCATCATCCTTTTCGGTGAGGTGTCATTTGTCAACTGGAATAAGGGCCTCAATTGTGAGGGGGAAGCCCTTAATGTAGATAGAAAACTCCCAGCTATCAACGCCTCACTCCTGCCCTGCGCCTGATACTCCAGCCCAGCTAGCTGGGTGTCAGAGGTAACATTTCTCTTGGAGGATTCAATACCCTCCGTGGTGACCCCTTGACTCTGCTTGATGACTTCCATTATTTATCTCTGGTTATTGAGGAAGGTGAGATTTTAAGCTTACAGCAGGTGGGGGGGGATAAAAGAGAAAGCAACCAATTGGATGCTGCTAAGAGCTAACAAAGAAATGGATTATCACCTTATTTGTTTTAATTCCTGCAACTCCACAGCATACTGTACCCTCTAGTTGGACTTTCTGGCATCCTGGACTCCACTTACTTGTAAGTGATTTTACTTTTAAAAAATAACAGTTGTGAAAAAAAATTAAATAACAGTTGTAAACACTCACGTTTACACACACACACACACACACACACAATGAAATGATAGAACCTGGCTAAATATCTCAGGAGCTCACTCTGTGCTTTCCTCTCCTTTCCCCTCCTCTTTCCTCCCTTTCCCCCCAATTCCCTCTCCTCCCCTTCCTTCCTCTTCCCCAGATGTAACCACCATCCTAACTGTGTGATGATCTTTTTTGTTGTTTTTCTAAAGTTTTGTGGGTACAAATGTTTTTTGGTTACATGGATGCATTGTGTAGCAGTAAAGAAGTCTGAGCTTCATGTGTACCCATCACTCTAACTAATGTACCTTGTACCTGATAAGTGATTTTTTTATCCCTTTCCCCACCCACCTTCCCCTTTCTGAGTCTCCACTGTCCATTATGTCATTCTATATGCTTTTGCAAACCCTTAGCTTAGCTCCCAGTTATAGTTGAGAACATGTAGTATTTGGTCTTCTGTTCCTGAGTTACTTCACTTAAAATAATGGTCTCCAATTCCCGTGATGATCATGATTAATAGTTTTATCGTTTATATATGTTATTTATTGATAATGTAATTTAGTTTTGCTTGTCATAGAAGCTTATATAAATGGAATAATACTAGCTTTTCTCTTGTGACTTGTGTATTTCACTCTATATTCTGTGAGATTCATCACATTGGTATATAGGTATAATTAGTTCATTTTCTCTGCTGTAAAGTAATTCATTGTATTACTTCACTATATCGCAACATCTTTTGTCTATTCTACTGCTGATAGACATTTTTTTTCTGTATGTGCTTTGTTCACTTGTCCCAACCTAGGAAATTCTTCTTTATAGCCCAATGTATTCAGCTTTTCAAAAATATTGACTATTGTTCTTCCTGATATTTCCTGACTAGTTCACTGCCCATTCTCTGAATGACTAATGCATGCATTCATTTATCAGTAAAACACTTTTGAGTGTTTAGTGTAGAAATTTAGACTCAATACTACTCAGTTTAATATTTAGTATAGCTCATGAATCTTTTATTTTACCAACACTGTTGAACAGATAATGGTGCTCAATTAGTACTTGTTAATCCTTGGTGGAGAGTGATAACAATAACAATAGTAATTATAATAGTAGGAGTGGTGATGGTGCTAACTGATTGCATACCTACTGTGTGCAAGACACCATTCTAAGGGTTTTGGAAGTATTAATTTATTCAATCCTCACAACAATATATGATATATGTACTACTATGGTTATCCTTATTTTATAGGTAGGAAAACTCATGCCAGAGATATTATGTAATGTGCCCAAAGTTATACAGTCAATGGGCGTTAAAATAGAAAGGATAATAGAAACTTAAATGTAGTCAATTTTGCTATTTCACACTGATTTTCAAAGGTATAATAATAATAATACCACAACTATTACATATTGAACATCTTCACTGTGCCAAATACCAAAATCAACCACTTAAGTGGTCTTGTTCATCCTTGCTGCAGTTTATTATGATGGGTGTTATTTTTCCAATTTAAAAGTGAAGAAAATTTTGACCCAGGGAGTCTTTATAAAAGTAAAATAAAAATAAAGTGAAGAAAATGAGGCTCAAAAGGGTTGAGCACACTATGCTGCCTCTCTATAGAGTTCACCAGTTCTCTGATGTTGATGGTTTTCCCGGCTAAATGCTAATTTCTTTTCTTTTCTTTATTACTTCTCATTACAGAATGTGAAGGGAATTGAAAGATAAGCTTAGTTTTTCAACTTGTCTTGTTATGCAGAGAAGAAAGGTCTTCACTGGTTGAAGTGATATAATTGGACGCTCCATGGGAATTTTTTTATCCATACTATTCTGCTGTGTCACCAGAAGTTATTGGATGTGATACAGGAAGTAAAAGTGAAAGAGGCCCTTAGTCTTGTTCAGAAAAACTCTTTGATGCATATCAAGACATTCTCTTCTCATCAGTTCCACAGATGACTCATCTCCTTTCTTGTTCCCTGAGAGTAAAAGTTACCTCTTGGATCTCTCTCTCTGTTCTCTCTACTACATGCATTGCTCTAGTTAGTGAATTTTAACGCCACACAATACTTTTAGAACCATGTGGGGTAAGTACAATTACAATAATAAATCAGCATTATATATTTAGTTTATAATATGGTTTAATTAAATAGTAATCGAGGTTTTATACTTTCAAAATATAGGTAGCTAAATCCTAGCCCCCAAAATGGCACTTGGCTTTTGTTTTGTTTTTGCTGCAAAGCAATTTGTAAGCTGAAAGAATAGAAGTGCTCCTTGAGAAACTCCTTGCTGAATCAACTATGGGAAAGTTTAAAAGTTAGTATTTTTTTTAAAGTATGTCATTTATTGCACAGAAATGACAAAGTAAAAAGTCCAAAGATGCAGATGTATTTTTTTCTTTTTACTTTAGTTCTTAAATAGTAAAATCTGGGAGTATCTGATGGAACCACTTTGTATCTTGTTTGTGGTGCTTTGAGTTTTAACAAAAGCACAGTTGTTTCATTACAACCACAATGATTCTATAAGCCCCTGCAAAATTCATGGGGTTACTTCTTTGGGTTCATCCCATCCTTACCATGTGGATACCACTGATCTGTTCTCATTTCCTATAATTTGGCTTTTCCAATATATCATATACACAGAATCCATGTGAATCTGACTTCTTCCACGTAGCATAATTAATTTATGTTGTGTGTATAAATAATTGTTTTATTAATCTGTAATATTCTGTTGTATGGATGTACCATGTTGTGCTTATTCATTCCTTAGATGAGGAACATTTGGATCATTTGCAGTTTTAGGTGAGTAGCAGTGAGGTTGCTAAAATATTTACATACAGATTTTTATGTAAACATGGGTGTTTATGTCACTTATGTGAGTGGGATGTTGGACTGCAGTATAAGTGGATACTTAAATTTACAAATAATTATTAAACTGTTTTTCCAGAGTACTTGTTTGCATTCTCACCAGCCATGTATAAGAGTTCCAGTTGCTCCTCCCTGTCTTGTGTACTTGGAATGACCAATCTTTTATTTCATTTATTATGATCTATGAGTAGTGGCATCACATTGCAGCCTTAATGTGCATATCCCTAATGACTGATGATGTTGAACATAAGTGCATGTGCTTATTTGCCATCTCATACCTTCTTTGGTAAATTGTATGCTCAAATTTTTTGTCTATTTTTTAATTGACTCCTTTATTTTCTTATTTTTGAGTTTTGAAAGTACCTCATATACTTCTGGATCTAGATCAAATATGGCTTGTGTTTTCTTTTTATTAGCAGTGTCATTTGCACAGTAAAAATGTTTAATGTTGGTGAAGTTCAATTTGTCAATATTTTTATGAATTGTTTTTTGCATTGTATCTAAAATTTTTGTCTTAAAATTTTGTCACAAAGATTTTTTTATGTTTTCTTCCAAAATTTTATTTAACAAAATAAATATTTAATATTAATAAAATTTTATTTTACTTTTACGTTTATGTCTATGATGTGTTGTAAGATAAAATTGATATAGCAAGGTTTTTTGGAAATATTATTCTTTCTACCTTCACAACTTTGGCAAAAGTCGTTTTCCTGTAAATGTATGGGTCTATATTTGGACACTATACTGTTCCATTGATCAATACACTTGTCCTTTAATGATTACCACACTGTCTCGATCACTGCAGTTTTAAGGTAAGCTTTGAAAACAGTTAATGCTAGTCCTCCAGTGTTATTCTTTTACAAAATTGTTTGAACAGTTCCTTTGCCTTTCCATGTACATTGTAGAATCAATTTGTCAATATCTTCAGAATATCCTTTAAGAATTTAGATTGGAATTGCATTGAATTTATAAATTAATTTGGAAATAATTGACATCTTAATAATATTACATTTTTCAACCCATAGACACATAAACACACACACTATATATAGGCTTTCTTTGAATTCTTTTACTGATAATATGTAGTTTTCAGCATACAGATCTTGCATATATTTTGTTAGATATCTTGCATATATCTTGCATATATTTTGTTGAAACTAAGCATTTCTCTAGTTTTGGTGTTATTGTGAATGGTACAATAAAATTTTATTTTTCTTGTCTTATTTCATTAACAAAGACTTTCACAATAATGTTGAGTAAGATTGATGACAATAGACATTGTTCCTTGTACTCAATCTTAGGGGGAAGCATTTAGCCTTTTACCATTATGTTAACTGTAGTTTTTTTGTATATGCCCTTTGACAAGTTAAGGAAGTTTCCTTCTATTCCTAATTTGCTGTGAATTTTTAAAATGAATGGAGGTTGAATTTTCCAATGTTCTTTGTGCATCTACCAAGACAATCGTGTAGTTTTTCTTTTTTAATCTGTTAGTGTTGTGAATCATTTTGATTGATAATTACATGTTAAACTGCGCAAACAATTCTGGAATAGACCCTACTTGGTCATGTATTAATCTTTTATATGCTGCTGAATTTGATTTGATAATATACTGTCGAGAATTTTTACAATCAGGTTTATGAGGAATATTGGTCTGTTGTGTTCTTTTCTTATTATGTCTTTATCTGGTTTAGGTGTCAAAATAATGCTGATCTCATTAAAAAAGGTTTGGATGTGTATCTTACTCTTTAATTTTCTGGAACAGTTTGCATAAAATTCATGTTACTTCTTCTTTAAATGTTTTGCATAAATTGTTAATGGAACCATGATTTACTAGGCTGGAAAACTTTTAACACATATATTCAATTACTTTAATAGCTAAAAGAAAATTCATGGTATCTATTTCTTTCTGAGTGAGTTTTAGAAATTTGTGTTTTTTGAGAAAGTTGTCAATTTAATCTAAGTTGAGGAATTTATAAGCATGTTCAAGGCATTATTATTATTTTAATTTCTTTAGGTCTATGAAAATAACCCCCCCTTTCATTCCTGATGTTGGTAATTTAGTTTCTCTTTTTTTTCTTGCTGAATGTTTGTCAATTAGAATGATGTTTTCAAACTGAATGCGTTTTAAACAAGAACCCCTAAAGATTCTGATATTGATAGCTCCAGATGAATCTTTAAGAAACTCCAACTTAAAGCATACAAGGAGGTACTTACCATCTGTAGGAGGTAGCAAATCCAAACTAAGATTTAGGTTTGAATGGGGCTCTTAGGATTTGCCTAACTCAAACCTGTCTAATTACCTATGATACTGTTTTAATATATTAACTTAAAAACCATTTAATTAGTAGAAAACATTTTGGCTGTTTGGGAAACTTATAACCACATAGGACGGTAAATAGTGGGTTTTCACCTTTCCTAAACATACCTTTATAAATCTCTGTTTATATTTCAAATAGCTGTGAACATTTCTCAGAGTAGCATATTATAACTATCATAATTACTAATTTTTCTTAATCAAAATAATTGACTGTTTTTCACATGATCCTGAATTCAAAATAAAAGAATAGGAATCTCAGGAGATGATAACAGATGTTTTCTAAATGTCCTCTAAAATTGGCGATTGATTCATATATTCATGTTGACTACAGAAAAACAAAATAGGGCTCAAGAAATGATTCAAACACCTAAGCTATTACAATTCAGTTGTCTGTTGACCCAAGTCAACACTAAGAGATAAATGCCAACAGAAATTAGCTGGAAAATGCCCAATGCCCATCCTCTTTCTGGAGATTCCAAAATTTATGACTAAGTTATTTCTGTTAAGTCTAAGCCCAATTTCTGCTGTTTCCATAATGTTTAAAGCAAAAGTAAAACCACCACTGGAATAGATTCAAAAAGGATTTTTTTTTTTTTTTTTTTTTAGTCTGCATCTCACTCTGTCACCTAGGCTGGAGCGCAGTGGCACGCTCACTGGCCACCCCAGCGTCAACCTGCTGGGTGCCGGCGATCCTTCCGCCTCAGCCTTCCAAGTAGCCGGAACTACAGGTGAGCACTATCACGCCTGGCTAATTTTTAATTTTATTGTAGAGACAGGTCTTGCCATGTTGCCCAGGCAGGTCTCGAACCTGCGGACTCAGGCAATCCACTCATCTCAGCCTCCCAAAGTGCTGGGATTACAGGCTGAGCCACCGAGCCCAGCCAAGATACAATTTTTTAAAGGTACCATTACTTATATGCTTAAAACAATATAACCGAAAGAAGAAAGTTTCTTATAAGCTAAGCATATTATGGGTATAAGGACAAAAATCATGTCTGGTTTAGCCCCTACTCTCTACTGCGTACCTACCACAGTGCCTAGAATACAATGGGTACTTAATATATATGCATCTACAGACTGTATGTAAGCTTGGTGGTTAAGTAAAGGGGCTTGGAATTCAGGCAGATGAGGGTCAAAATCCTTTCTCATCTAGGTAAATTTATACTAAGACTTTCATAAGTGGCAATATTATCCAGTTTATTCTAACTTCTAGGTCATAAGACATGAATTCAAAAGACTTCTGTTTCTAAAACTCAATTCTACTCTCGAAAGTTGAGATTACCACCAATGAAAATAGCTAAAGGTTATATTTTAGTCTTTGAAGGCAACTAATAAAGAAGAATTTTAGTATTTGGAGCATGTTACATAAACACTTATCTGTGCAGAATGAACATGAAGAAGGATGATACTTTGGGATATATAAACTCTAGTATATTTGTTTAAATTCAGTCTCAGTCACTGATGGAGGAAGACTAGACTTAATAAAAAGTGGAATTACATATCAAAAGCCTTATTATAAATGTTTGTATAGTTTGGCTGATTAATTCCACTTCTGAGAATCTATCCTAAATCAAAAGCCAGAAAAATTCATTGAATTTCTTGAAACAATTACAACCACAAAAGGAACCACCTAATGTTCAACTACAGGAAAAATTATAGTAAGATTATAGCACACCAACTCATTCACTGTAATTATGAAAAGAGTTTTAACAAGGAAAACTGTTTTGTCACATTGCAAAATTAGAAGTAGGTAATAAGTAGTTATTAGACTATATAAAAATATACATAGAAATAGCACTGAAACTATCTCAATTTTTAAAAAAAGACTATCGGATTAGGTAAAAATAAAAGGCAAATTCCTCAAAGAAGTAGAGTAACGAAAAAAATAACAAACTAGTTTAAAGTTAACAGATGGCTTAGACTATATTAAGCAAACATAACGCAAATGTCAATATATTAATTAAAAAGAAGAATTCAAAAAAGAGAGCATTAAATGGGAAAAAGATGCAGCCGTGTATGTGTTTGTATGGCATAATACACGATAAAAAGCAAAAACAACTATAATAGTGTGTGATCGAATTACACAGCACCAAAATGTAAACAGTAAAAATTGTTAAAATGTATAAAAAAAGAAATAAATTTTATGTAGAAAATTTTTGTCACTATAAATTCTGCATCATATCAAATAGAAAAAAACAAATAAGAACATAGAAATTTAAACAATTAATAATTAAATTTCCTATATGATCTCACTTATATGTGTAGTTAAATTTGTAGAAGAAGAGAGTAGAATGGTGGTTACCGGAAACAGGGGAGGGAGGAATTGGAGTGATTGATGTTGGTCAATGTGTACAAAGTTTCAGATAGAATGAGTAAGTTCTGAAAATCTATGGTATAACATGGTGATGAGAGTTGATAATAAGGTGTCAGATTGCTTAAAATTGCTAATAAAATACTTTGCAAGGTGATGGATGTGTTATTAGTTTGATTGTAGTAATCATTTCATGATATATACATATATCACAACATCACATTGAACAGAGTAAATACATACAATTTTAAATCAATTATGCCTCAAAGAAAAAACTAAAATAGAAAAAAATTACCTATGTACTTTGTAAACACTTCATACTATTTTTAAAGTGTCAAAGTAAAATTAATATTCTGACCTCCAGAAAATCAAAAAGAAAATATAACTACATTTTGCAAAAATAACTTATAGTGGAATAACTTCTAAATTAAAAATCAATGAATTTACAAATTAATAATCGAAATTTATAAAAATCTCCGATTTCTTCAATATTAAAAGTGCTTCTCTTATTAGAACAAAATTTATAAAATATAGTCAAAGTTATCCAAAGGGACAAATTCATAATCTTACTTATTTTTTTAAAAAATGAATAAAAGTAAATGAACTAATATTCAACCCAAGAAGCCATAAAAATAATATGTTTCCTTTTCTACCAAAATATTAAATGTTTCTCAAGTCTAGACTCTCTTCTCAATTTGTTGCTAGGCAATATCATTCATTCTCACAGTTTCTCTCATTTATTTCACAAGTAAAAAAAACATATTTTTTAAAAAGCAAAACGGTGAGAGGCTGAGGTGAGTGAATTGCCTGAACCCGCGGGTTCGAGACCCGCCTGGGCAGCAAGACCTCATCTCTACAGTAAATCAAAAAATCAGCCGTGCGTGGTAGCGCATGCCTGTAATTCCGGCTACTCAGAAGGCTGAGGCGGAAGGATCACCGGAGCCCAGCAGGAGAGGCTGTGGTGGCCGGGAGCCGCCACTGCACTCCAGTCTGGGCAACCGAGTGAGACTCCAACTCAAAAACAAAACAAAAAACAAACAAACAAAAAGCAAAACGGCCAGGTTCAGTGGCTCGGCCTGTAATCCCAGCTCTTCGGGAGACTGAGGCAAATGGATTGCCTGAGCCTGTGGGTTCAAGACCAGCCCAGGCAACTTGGAGAGACTTCGTCTCTACAAAAAATCAAAATTAGCTGGGCTGGTAGCACGTGCCTATAGTTCCGGCTACTTGGAAGACTGAGGTGGAAGGATCGCAGAGCCCAGCAGGTCAACGCTGGGCTGTCTGTGAGCGTGCCACTGCATTCCAGCCTGGGCCATGGAGTGAGACTCCAACTCAAAAAAAAAACAAAAAAGCAAACAAAAATAGAATAATAGAAATCACTCTCCAAAAAGAGAGGAAAAAAAAAAGTAAAAGCTTAAACAAAAGCCTATAAACAATGGGTTCAAATAGAAAAGAGAAATATAAAAGCTACTGGAGTTATTAAACAAATAGAGCATGCTATTAAAACGATTAAAAAGATGAGGAAAATCTCTTAAAAGTCAAAACAGAATAGACAAAATAATTTCAAACAAAAAATCAAAAAACAAAGTCAGAATTTCCAGTTTCTTCTATGACATAAAGAGCTTAGAAGTCATCGCTTCCATCTTCACAAGACAAAAGCTGAGCAACTGAAAATCAATGACTTTTCTTAGATCTCTCACGAAAAAAAAAAATGAGGTCATAGAACGAACCCCCATCCCAAAAACTGTATAGACAAGAAAATATAGAGAATATACCTTACCCAGAGCACATGTCACTGGAGACAAGAACTGGTAGGAGCACTTAAAAAGTAACTTGGAAAAATTACTAGGGGCAGAGTGTTGACTAGTTAGAAACTCCTAGGGGTCAAGTCTAAGGTGAGGAGGGCCTCTATATTGATGTAGGTTTTTCTTTCAAGCATCCCACCAGGTTCTCGTGGTAAACACAGGGGGAAAAATCCACTAATATTCAGCCAAATGGGGAGAATAGTAAACTTTTTGAAATAGACACAGAGCATTCTCCATAAAAAGGCCTATGCAGGAAAAGACTTCATCAGAGACTAATCTGATGAGGGAAGGGAAATTACTCAACTCCAGTCACTTCTAGCCTTCCTTCCTTACATAACAGAAAAAAAGACTAAGAAGCATTTGTGAAAGTCACAGCCCAGGACACAGGCTGACTAAGAAACCAAGACCTCATCAATATTCTGCCTTTTCCCATAGCTACCACCACATCAACAAGACTTCTGTATAAGAACAGAGGATTACATCGAAAAGAATTACAAGACTCAGTCTTTACTTAAGAAAGAGTTTCTAGGGAAATCCAAAAAGAACAGGGGAGAGAAAACAGGACAGTATAAAAAATTGAAGCCTCTGACACCTATGACTACCACAAACAGTAAATACAGCCTAACTTACGTCTAGATAAACATAAAACTTCAAACTAAAGACCTATCTACTTCAGTTTTTATTATGAATTACCTCATATCTGGCTTTCAACAAAATATTACAAGGCATGATACACAGCAAGGGAAATAAAAGCAATCTGAATAGACAAAGCAAGCATTAGAACTAGATCAGATAGGGAAGAAATTTTGAAATTACCAAACTGAGAATTTAAAATAACTATGATTAATATGCTAAGAGCTCTAATGAAAAAAGTGAATGACATATAAGGATAGATGGGAAATGCAATCAGAGACATGGATACACTAAGAAAAAAAAGAAAATGAAATGGAAAATCACTGTAACAGATATGAAGAATGCCTTTCATGGGCTCATTAATAGAATGGGTATGGTCAGCAAAAGAATCAGTGAAATTAAGATGTGTCAAAAGACAAAAGTCACAGGAATCTATCAAAAAATAAGGGAAAGATAAAAATTAGAAAGAAAAATATTTTTTGTAAATGTAGAGAATCAGTCTGGGAAATTCAATATCTGACAAATAAGAATAACAAATAAAAATGAAAAAGAGTGAAGTATAGGAAAATTCCAAAGAAATAATACAAGAAAAAAATTACAAAACTAAAGGATATTAATCCTTATTATGAAGGAGTTCACCACATGAATGCATCATTATTAATTTTCAGAAACGTACAAATAAGAAAATCAATCATAAAATTCTCCCAAGGGAAAAATCATGTTATGTACAAAGGAACAGGAATCTGATCTTTCTCAGGGAAAATTCATGAGTGTGGATTGATGAAAACACTTGCAGACATATAAGAAACAAACATTTTACCTTATGCAAACTTTCTGTGGATGACACTGAAGAGCACATTCTAGGAAAATTAGAAAGAAATCTAGGGGAAAAAAAGAAAGAAAGAAAGAAAGCTTAGGGACAAAGAAACCGGAGATCCAACCCAGGAGAATAGGGAAGGGAATCCATGATAAGAGCTACACAGTAGTTCCAGAGGACAATCTGTACAGAATAGAGCAGAAAAATGGAGGATCCCAAGAATGAATCTCTCCAGGGAAAAATGGGAACTATTTCCAGTAGGTAGTATTTTCCAAAGATGGCCACATTATAATAAAACTTCAGGACATAACAATGAAGGAATGATCTTTGGGGAAGCCTAAGAAAAAAAGATAAGTAATCTTAGACTGATCCTTGAAGTAATACAGAAAAAAAGCTAGATTGACAGCAGAATTTTCTACAGAAACAATGAAATTTAGAAGTCTATGAAATGAAATCAATTTTGCTAAGAGAAAGAAACTGTCGGCTAAAATGAAATACCCAGAAAGTCTATAATAAAAAACAGTTATTAAAAATGAAGATGAAATAAAAATGTCTTTAGAGAAGCAAAAACTTAGTAAATTTGCTACCAACAAAATATCACCAAAAAAATTCCAAAATATGTGCTTTTCTGTAAAAATGATACCTGCACACATATGTTTATCACAGCATTGTTCATAGTAACAAGAAACATGGAACCAACCGTGCTGCCCATCAAAAGAGGACTGGATTAAAAAAAAATGGTCCATATACAAAATGGAATATTATGCAGTAAAGAAGAACAAAATCATGAACTTCACAGCAACCTGGATGAACTTAGAGTCTATAATACTGAGTGATCTTTCACAGAAACAAAGAACTGAGTATCACATGTTCTCGCTCATAAGCGGACCTTGAATGGTGATCATAACACTGTAAGAAAAGGATTGACTGTAGCGGGAAACTGCCAGGGGGAGCTGGGGAGGCGGGATTGGCAGTAGTGGGAATCTGCCTGGGGAAGGAGGAGAACACACCTTATCAACAAGGGTACCTACATAATGAACATTTGTATACCTAACCCTGAATTGTACCCCACATCTTGAAAATTTAAAAAAAATTATAGAAAAAAAGATGTGTGCTTTAGGCACATGAAATGTGACTGCTAATAAAAAGTTTAAAGTACAAGAAGAAAAAGACTCTATAGATAAATTCAGACAAACATTGATAGTATAAAATAACAATACTAATGTCTTTATCAAATACAAACAAGAACAAGTTAGAATTCAATCACATTTATGGGGTATAAACGGAGAGCAGTTGGCTGGAATCAACTGTGCTAAGGTTTGCGTATTATTTAGGAGAAGAGCACAGGTTTTAATTAAACTAGCTCTCAGTTATTTAATATGCATGTTAACATTTTTAGAAAAATTCCTAGAATAATACTTCCTTTATTGTTTGATATATCTATGAGCTACAATAAGATTGATCCAAAATAATAGAGAAAAAAATCACTTGGAAAAGAAGACAAGAAAGAAAAGAAGAAACACGGAACAAAGATGGAACAAAAAAGAAGTACAAAATAAATGTTAGAAAAAATATTCAAGTATGTGTGTAAAGTAACTAAAAATATATTAAAATACATTAATTTTAAAAATATTTGTATGTTATATATTTATACACATATTTAGTAACTGTATCTATATATTGTGTAATAGTTCACATAAATCTTAATGAACTAGATGCTCCCATTAAAAGGCAAAGATCATCAGAATACATTTAATTTTTAAAAACTATATCTAAAACATAGGTTAGAAAGAATACCAAGAAACACTGACAGAAAACTGAGGTCACTGTACTAATATTAGACATAATAGATTGTATGACAGAATGCACTATTAAAATAAAGAGGTTTACTATATACTAATGAGCATAAAGTTAACAGAAACTTAACTAATGAACAGAAAGCTAAACTTGCATACTCCCGATAACGTGGCTTCAACATATGTAAAGCCAAAATTAATAGACCTTAGAATTTTAGGAGAAATAGATAAATATGTCATAATAGTGAAATATTTTAACAGACCTTCTCAGTAATTGGCATATTTAGCAGGAAAAAGAATAAAGATATAGACAATTTGACAAAATTAGTAAGATTTATCTGATGTTAGTCTAGAAAATGCACCCAACAAATATAGTGTGTACTTTTTAAAAAATCAGTTATACATGAACTGATCACATGCATACAGCAATTCTCATCCAACTGGAAAAGACAGGAATCACAGACCTTTTTCTTTGGCTATCATGTGATGAAGGAAAAATCAATACTGGGATAATAAGGAAATAAAGACCTTAGAAACAGACACCTGTTTATGGTCAAATGCTGTGTGACAGAAACAGTGTTGCAGGCCACCCATACTTCACCTTTTATGTAAAGTCAATTTCAGGTGGGTTTCACAGCCAATATAAAAGGCAAAAGACAAGCTATAAAACTTTTAGAAAACATTACAAGAGAATATTTTATGACATCATAAAAACACAGAAAGTACAAATTAATGGAACGAGTTAATAAATATAAAGTAAGAAGTTATGTTTGTAAAAGACTCCATAAAAAATGGAAGCTTGACATAGGTGAAATACATAACCAATAAGTAATACATCAATAATATACAAAGAATATTATGATTTAATTTTTAAAGACAACCTAATAAGAAAAACAAGGAAAAAATAGATTTCACGGGAACAGAAACAAAAATACACATGTAACAAAAATGTTCAACCTAACTGATAATTAGTAAAATGCAAATTAAAATCACAGTGAGATAACATTCATTATCCACTAGACTGGTACAAATTTAAATGTATGTTAATACCATATGCTAATTGGAATGCAACACAAAAGGAACTTTCATCCACTGCTGGTAGAATTAAAGCTTGATACAACTTGACAAAAATTTTGATATTATCTAGTAAATGTGAACATACACAATGACTATAACCCACCAGTTGCCCTTCTTGGTATAATCCAAGGATATCTTCTGCATGTATGAGACTTGTATACAAATATTTACATGAGCATTTTACATAACAATAAAAACTTAGAAATAATTTAAAAGTCCACCATTGGTGAAATGGATATATGCAAACTGTGGGACACTTACACAGTGATCACCATACAGGTAGAATAAGTAAGCTATAGCTATATGCATCTGTGTGGACAAATCTCAAAAATCTAATATCAAGCAAAAGGAAATAAGTAAAAAAATATATACAGTATGGCGTTAGCCATATGAATTTCATAAACAGGCTTGACCTAACAATGTATTGTTTAGTGGTACATAGTATTGGTGGTAAAATCTTTAGAGAAAAGCAAGGAAATAGTTAACATACATGTTGAAAGAAGAGAGATACAAATGACAGAAACATGGAAATCACCTGAACTAAGATGCTGGTCTATTTCTCAGCCTGGGTAACGAGTATACAGTGTCTATCTTATTATTTTAAAATCACACAAATGACTTTTCATATTCTTTCTCCTGTTTGAATGTGTGCTTCATTTTACAAACACACACCAACAAATCTTTAAAAGAAAAAAAAAATTGCAAAAGCCGTGAATACACTAATATACACAGTGTATATTATAAGAGCAGTGCTCTTAGTTGCACACAAAATAATTCACTCTAAAAAGCTCAAGAACCAGGCTTGGTGGTTCAGCCTGTAATCCTGCGCCTTGGGAGGCTGAGGTGAGTGAATTGTCTGAGCCCGCAGGTTCGTGACCCGCCTGGGCAACTTGGTGAGACCTCATCTCTACAGTAAATCAAAAAATCAGCCGGGTGTGGTAGTGCGCGCCTGTAGTTCCAGCTACGTGGAGGGCTGAGGCGGAAGGATCGCCGGAGCCCAGGCCGAGGCTGCAGTGGCCGGGAGCGGCCACTGCACTCCAGTCTGGGCAACAGAGTGAGACTCCAACTAAAAAAAAAAAAAAAAAGAGCCCAAGAAAAAAATGAATTTTTAAAAGTATATTATGTGGTGTTGACTTTCTAGTAGGATCACCTATTCCCAACTTGAAGGCTATGCAGAGGAATAATGCCGAAATTATTCTGCTTGCTTATCCCTGTGGAAATGCCACTTTAGCCACCATGGCATAACTACTACTGCTGGGCCCACTGGACACTTGACTCTCTGTCTCTGGAAGTTACACAGTCCCACTCTCATGTGCACTGAAATGCATTTCTAGAGCTTGCTTTTTTGTGTCAAAAGTTTCAAAATGATGGAAAACAATGAGCTTAAGTTGTATGCTGGACAAGTTGAACACAGCAAAACTCTTGTCATCTTCTAAATAATTTCTTGTCGTCTTCTAAAGTTATGCAGAACAAGCACAGAGGTTTACAAAAATCCTGACACATGCTCAAAAAAGTAAATTTCTGGATTCTACCTTCTAAAAGTATAGACTCCTGAAGTGCGAAGCTCCCTAAATACAAAAAGGTTTTAAAATTGCTGAGTAGCTGTTATAAATTGAATTGTATGTCCCCTAAATTCATATGTTGAAACTCTATAAGATTACTATGGAGCTAAAAAGAAAAGGGAGGGAAAAAAAAGAAACCCTAAATCTTAGTTTCTCTGAATGTAACTGTATTTGAAGATGGGGCCTTTAAAGAGGTGATTAAGTGAAAATGAGCCTGTTAAGAAAGAAGAATTAAATATTGTTTGTAAATAATAAAAATACATGCATAAAAAAGTAAAGAAAATCAACTTTACAAAGTTCTAAAATTAATAGATTTTTCAGCAAAGTAGCAAAATCTAAGATAAGTATTCTAAAAGTAATAGCTTTCTAGTCAATCAGGTTAAAAAAATGGGAAAAGGATTCCATTTGCTCTAGAAGCAAGAAACATAAAGTAATCCTAATGAAAATTATTTTGGCTCATATGACAAAATTATAGCACTTTCCTTTTATAAAATCAGATTTTGAATGTAGAAACCCATCATGCTCCTGAATGGGCAGGCTAATTTTGAAAATCTATTATTTCTTTCCAAATTAATTTAGTAAAACTAGAAAAAATATAGGTGTGTGGTGGCTTTGTGACATGTCAACTTTTCCATGTGTTTCTTGTTAGAGTGAACAAGAGCAATTCTGATGGGTGACTCTGGAGGCAGATGTGAAGCCACAGTCATTTCATAGCTTGTACACATTGTTCCTGGCCTGCTGACTCATATTTTGGGGTGAGGAGGTGGCCAGGCCTGCAAAGCTTCCCTTTCCCCTGGATCTTCCTTCAGCTGCTTTGACTCCTGGGCCAGGTGTGTGTTTGGCCCCATGACCAAAGGCAGACTCCTTACCGTGCCACCAAGGGCAGAGGAATGAGACCCTGATAGGTTTCTGTCTGTCCCTCTGGGTCTCTAGCCCATGCCTATGGTCCACCCAGTCCTTGTTCTTCCCACTGCTGTCTTCCCTTCCCAACTGCCTCCCTCTGGACTTCATGCTCCAGCATCAGACGTGAGGACAGCAGCCTTGCAGAGATTGCTGAACCAGCTCCCACAATGGAACAAGATCAGTTGTAAGTGTGTGTGGTTGATGTATCTCCTACCAGTTCTGCTTCACTCATGTCTGATTCGGGGTGTCTAACTGAGGAAGGGCTGGTGTATTTTTTTTTTTTTTTTTTGAGTTGGAGTCTCACTCTGTTGCCCAGTCTGGAGTGCAGTGGCCGCTCCCGGCCACCACAGCCTCAACCTGCTGGGCTCCAGCGATCCTTCCGCCTCAGCCTTCCAAGTAGCCAGAATTACAGGCATGTGCTACCACACCCGGCTGATTTTTTTATTTATTGTAGAGATGAGGTCTCACTGCCCAGGCGGGTCTCGAACCTGCGGGCTCAGGCAATCCACTCACCTCAGCCTCCCAAAGGTGTGGGATTACAGTCTGAGCCACTGAGCCCAGCTTTTATTTATTTATTTATTTATTTATTTATTTTAAAGAAATAACAGCAACAGAAGGAATCACAAAAATAGAGAAGTTCAACTACATACAAATTAAGATTTCTGAATGTTAAAAATACATTAATACAGCCAGGTGTGGTGGCTCACACTTGTAATCCCAGTACTTTTGGAGGCTGAAGCAGGAGGATTGCTTGAGCCTAGGAGATCAAGACCAGCCTGGGAAACATAGTGAGACCTTATCTCTACAAAAAATAATCAATAAAGTAAACAGACATGATGACCTATAGTCCTAGCTACTTGGGAGACTGAGGAAGAGCTGCCTGAACCCAGGAGGTGGAGGTTGTGGTGAGCCGTGATCCTGCCACTGCGCTCAGTCTAGGTGACAGAGTGAGACCCAAATTCAAAAAAAAATAAATTAAATTAATTTTTAAAAACTACATTGACACATTTAAAAGACAAAACAAAAATTCTTAACATGTGGGATAAATGTTTAAAGTCTTTAATATTAAAAGAGCTCTTGTGTTCCTGTTGATAAATTACTTGAAACTAACAATACAGATGAAGAATAGAGGGAAGTATGAATAGATATGTTAAAGAAAAACCGCAATTAGCCATTAAACATACGAAATAAATATGAAATCCCAATTTTATTTGAAGAAATAAAGAAAATTTACTACATAATCTACTAATTATAATTTATCAAACTGTTAAGAACCAGGGTCTAATCTCACATACTGATAGTTGGAAAGTAAATTGACATGTGGTTTTCAGAGGTCAGTTTGACCTGTCATATGAAGAGCCTTAGGAGGAATTATGAATCCCACCTTTAGAAATCTAACTCAGTTAACAGCCTAAAAAGTCATCTAAGGGAGCTGAAAAAAAAGACCACCAAAACCCTAATTTCAGGAGGAGAATTCAGATCACCAAAATAAAAGCCCAAATATGGGACATGGAAAACAAAAATATCATAGAAAAAAATCAATAAAACAAAAAACTGTTTTTTTGAAAGGATAAACAAGATTGATGGACCCTTAGCAAGAACAACCAAGAAAAAGTCCAAATAAACACAATCAGAAATGCAAAAGATGAAGTCACAACTGACCCCAAAGAAACACAAAAGATTATCAGATACTACTATGTACACTTGTATGGAAACAAATTCAAAAACCTAAGTGAAATGGAAGACTTTCTGACAGCACACAACTTTCCAAGGCTGAAACAAGAAGAAATTTAGACCCTAAATAGACCACTAACAACCTAGGAAATTGACTTCATCATAAGAAACTACCCATACACACACACAAAAGCCCTGGACCAGATGACTTTCCAGGAGAATTCTACAAAACATACAAGGAGGAGCTGATACCAGTCCTATTGAAAGTATTCCAGGCAATTGAGAAAGATGGAATTCTCCCCAAATCATTTTATGAAGCTAACATCATATTGATACCCAAACCAGGTAAACATCCAACAAAGAAAGAAAACTACAGGACAATATCCTTGATGAACATAGATGCAAAAATTCTCAACACGATTCTAGCAAACTGGATTCAAGAACACATCTCAAAAATCATCCACCATGACCAAGAAGGTTTCATCTCTAGGATGCAGGGCCTGTTCAATATCTGCAAGACCATAAACATAATTAAATACATCAATAGATATAAAAATAAGAATCATATGATTATATCATTAGATGCTGAAAAAGCTTTTGATAAAATCCAGCATCACTTCTTGATAAAAATCCTTGAATATCTAGGCATGGATGGAACATACCTCAAAATAGTGAGAGCCACCTATGATCAACCCACAGCCAACAGACTGCTAATGGACAGAAATTGGAAGCATTTCCTCTGAAAACTGGAACAAGACAAGGCTACCCACTCTTACCCATCCTCTTCAACATTGTGTTGGAAGTCCTAGCTAGAGCAATTAGACGACAGAAGGAAATCAAGAGTATCCAAATAGGAAAAGAGGAAGTTAAGTTATCCCTCTTTGCAAATGACATGATCCTATACCTTGAAAACCCAAAAGAATCTGTCAAAAACCTCTTTGCAATGATAAAGGACTTTGGCAAAGTCTCAGGGTATAAAATAAATGTGCAAAAGGCAGTCACATTCCTATCCACCAACAATAAACAGAAACACAAATAAAAAGCACAATCCCATTCACAATAGCCACACAAAAAATGAAATACCTTGGCATCTTTCTAACCAAAGAAATGGAACACATTTACAGTGAAAACTACAAAACACTGCACAAAGAAATCCAAGACACAAACAAATGGAAAAATATTCAATGCTCATGGATTGGAAGAATTAGCATTGTTAATATGTCCATCCTACCAAAGGCAACCTATAGATTTAACACAATACCCATTAAATTACCAACATCATTCTTCTCAGACCTGGAAATGACAATACAGAAATTCACATGGAAACATAAAGACCACAAATAGCCATAACAATCCCTAGTAAAAGAAAAAGAGGAGAGGTATCACACTTCCAGGCTTCAAACTCTACCATAAAGCTACATTAATCAAAACAACCTGGTATTAGTACAAGAACAGGCATACAGACCAATGCAAGAGGATAGAGATTCTGGAAGCAAAACCTCAATTTCTCAACCAACTCACCTTTGACAAAGCCTCCACCAACAACCAATGGGGAGTGGAGAACCTACTCGGTAAATGATACTGGGAAAACTGACTGACCACATGCAGAAGACTAAAACAGGACTCCTACTTATCACCATACATAAAAATTAACTCTAACTGGATCAGAGATCTAAATGTAAAACCTCAAACTATAAGAATCCTAGAAGAAAATGAAGGAAACATCCTAACAGAAATTGGATTAGGCAACCAATTCCTGATCAACTCTCCAAAAGCGAATGCCATAAAAGATAAGATAGACAAGTGGGACCTTATCAAACTGAAAACCTTCTGCAAAGCATAAGAAACCATCAAGAGAGTGGGGATACAACATATGGAATGGGAAAAAATATTTGCCAACTGTAAATCTGACAAAGGCCTAACATCCAAGATCTATAGGGAACTCACACATGCAGAAGGGAAAAAAAAAACCCTATTAAGAAATGAGCAAAAGATATTTATAGACACCTCTCAGAAGACATAGAAGCAGCCAACAGATACATGAAAAAAATGCTCAGTCTCACTAATCATCAAAGAAATGCAAATTAAAACCACACTGATTTATCACCTAACTCCAGTCAGGATGGCCATCTTCAATAACTCAAAAAACAACAGATGCTGGAGAGGATGTGGGAGAAGAGAACACTTCTACACTGTTGGTGGGAATGTAAACTAGTAAAACCTCTGTGGAAAACAGTGTGGCAATTTCTAAAACATCTGAAAATCAACCTTCCATACAACCTAGGAATCCTCCTTCTGGGAATATACCTGGAGGAACTCAAATCATTCTGTAATAAAGATACCTGCAGACACATGTTTATTGCACCATTATTCACAATAGCAAAAACATGGCACCAACAGGGCTGCCCATCGAAAGTGGACTGGATAAAGAAAATGTGGTACATGTACACAATGGAATATTATGCAGCCATAAAGGAAAAAAAAATTATGAACTTCGCAGCAACCTGGGTAGAATTAGAGTCCATAGTACTCAGTGTTTTATCACAGAAACAAAGATCTGAATACTACATGTACTCACTCATAAGTGAACCCTGAACTTTTATCATAATACGATAAGAAAGGGATTGGCAGTAGTGGAACACTGCCAAGAAGGGGGGCACATAACATCAATAAGGGTACCTGTACTTTACCTGTATGATGACCATGTATGTATCTAACGCTCATTTGTACCCCACAATTTTTTTGAGTCAGAGTCTCACTTTGTCACCCAGGCTGGTGGCACACTCACGGCCACTGCAGCCCCATCCTACTGGGCTCAGACAATCCTTCTGCCTCAGCCTTCCAAGTAGCTGGAACTACAGGCATGCGCCACTATGCCCAGCTAATTTTTGTATTTATCATAGAGATGGGTCTCACCAAGTTACCCAGGCTGGTCTTCAACCCGTGGGCTCAGGCATTCCTCTCACCTTGGCCTCCCAAAGTGCTGGGATTATAGGCATGAGCCACCATGCCTAACTGTACCCCACATTTTAAAATTAAAATAAAATATTTTTTTAAAAAAGAAATCAAACTAGGAATACATTTAGCATTTAGATAACTAATACTATAAAAAGATGTTCATTGCTGTGTCGTCTATGCTAACAAACTTGCATAAGTAATTACTTGTGAATAAAAAATTAGTTAAATATTTCATGATACATTTATGAGATGAAGTTATAAGTTCCCATAAAAAATTACATGTTTGAAAGCTGGACTCAGTGGCTCAGCCTGTAATACTGTGTTTTGGGAGGCTGAGGTGAGTGGATTGCTTGAGCCCGCGGGTTCGAGACCCACCTGGGCAATTTGGCGAGACCTCACCTCTACAATAAATCAAAAATTAACCGGGTGTGGTAGCGCACTCCTGTAGTTCCAGCTACTTGGAAGGCTGAGCGGAAGGACTGCCGGAGTCCCAGCAGGTCGAGGCTGCGGTGGCCGGGAGCAGCCACTGCACTCCAGTCTGGGAGACAGAGTGAGACTCCAACTCAAAAAAAAAAAAAAAAATTACATGTTTGAATTATTAAGATAAAAAGGTAATGTCCATAATATAACACTATGTAAAAAGAATGACCTACAAAATTTGTAAAGTATAAATATCATTAAAAATTATAAATTAAATTAAAATGTATAATGATAATGTAGGGGATTATGGAGTTTTTCATAATTTCATCTTACTTTTTATGTTTGGTTTTTTCTTATACTTTTCTATATTTAAGTGTTCCATAATATTTTTTAATCATAAGAGATAGATACTATTAATATACCAAATCTTTCTCACTGGATAATGTGATTAGGAGCAGGTTTCTGTTTTTATGAAAAACTCATTTTTAATGCATTACACTTATGATCCTACTTTTAATAAAAATTGAACTTTTCATATTTAAGCTTCATCTTAGAGTCCAAGTGAATGAACTTGAAGGTCTCCAAAATTCTTGCAAAAATAAACTGCCTTTCCTTTCCCTAAAAATGTGAGATATCTGAGCTGGAAGATGAGCAGAAATAGCGTTAGGGTCACACTCCCAGTGGGGCCTGAAGGATGTTGGGTCAGGCCCACCAGGAGTGTGCGTGTCTAATGTGTGATCTGATACCGCATGAAAGGTACAAAGAATTACACAGAAGTTAGATTAGAAAACATAGTGTATTTAAAAAGTAAATAAGAGAGAGAGAGTAAGAGGAGATTCACCTCCCCAGCTAGGGGTGGGGGCCAAAGCCCGGAAGAATGGCGATAGTCATGACTCAAAGAGCACACGGCCACACCATAGCTTAGCAAGGCAATGGTAGTGGCAAGAGCCTAGCAATGGCAAAATGACTCACATGGTTGAGCCCATTGAACCATTTCCCTTGGATGGGGGAAGGTCATTAAGGTGATTGGGTGACTCCATGTCATCACGAAGGGGCAGGTAAGTGCAGGTCCTGATGTCAGGTGATGGACAACAGGCAGATGGGTGGGTCAGTCACATGATTGCTGCCAAGGTGGTGGGCTAGATGGGAGGAGACAAGGGGAGAAGGTTTTCCTGCAAGATACTGTCGCTTTCAATAACGACTCTCACACGATTCTTCTGCAAGCTGCTTTAATCCCAGGTTACTACATCGTTCTTCTTCAGCTTCAGCCTCAGCTTCAGCTGTTTCTCTTTCCCGTGACCTTAAATCTAGTATCTCTGCCAATCAATTAAGGTAACGCGGCACACACTGATAGGCCTGCGAGAGAGGAATGTATGCTAACATCCTCCAGCTGCCTAATTAGGGCTTATTTTGTCTTGAAGTCTGGCCGCTTCGGGCGCCATGTTAGGGCGGAGGTGCTCCACAAGATACTTTAGGAAAATGGTCTTATTACCCTTTCTATGACTTCAGCCAGTCATAGAAAGGGGCCTGAAAGTTTCTTAGAGATTATTATGCTAAACCATGAACTGAAAGGTTGGGCTGTTGGGTTGTCCTGGTCTTGCATCTGTTGGAGATTTGCTGAGGGGGTAGGGTAGGCTGACAGCTTGACCTACAGTAGAATGTCTGAATGCTTCCTAAAACCTTCTTATTAGAAATTTATCTTATCTATGTCTAACCTGTGTTAGATTCAAACCGTGTCAGGGGTAAAGTCTAAGCAAAAATGGTTATATTGAGGCAAAAAGACTACATTAAACTAAATTTATTTTAGGTTTCTATAGGTACCTCCTTTCAAATAGCTTAAACTCTCATTAGTAAGGTCTTGCCATTATTTTTCAGAACAAGATTTTTCATGGTATAACAACTCTTATCATTAGAAAGTTCTCATGTAATTGCTTCTAATGAATGATTCTAATTCTGTCCTATTGGGCCACAGAGACTATATTTAATCCTTGCTTCACATCTAAGCCCTTCAAATATCTGAAAAGTTTTCATTTCCCCCAGGGTCTTCTCAAGGCTAAATATCTCCAGATTCTTCAAGCTATTTCGTACAGTTTTTTTGTGAGTCTTTTTTGAGTCTCCTCAAGTCAGATGCCGTCCTTCAGACATATTCCCATTTTTTTAAGACAATCAGTGAATGACCGTATTGATCATCAAAAAAATGAAAACAGCCAATGATAAGATTTATTTTCAGATTCAGTACTATTTGTTAGTAAAGAGTGTTTTTGTTTTTTTTTCTTTTGAGAGGTGAATTTCTAAAAACTGTTATTAAAGTACCCAGAAAATTTTAGTTTAGAAGCATAAATTATTTAAGTTTTTCCTGGAAGGAGGGGAACAATATAGATTAATATTTAAGAGTGTAGGCTCTGGAATCAATCTAGGTTCAAATATTTTCCTACAGTTTACTGGCTTTATAACTTTGAGCATGATTCTCTGTGTTTCTTGATAAACTGAATGGTAAAAGTAATAAAAAGCTCATAATTTATTGAGAATTAAATAGGATCATGTATAGAAAGCATTTATGTCACAGTTGGTAAAGTCTTGATAATCTTTTTAAGTAAAGTTGTTTATATACATTCTCAAAATCATTTAAAACTCTATTTCAAAATGTCTGTTTATGAAGACAGCAACTAGATGTGATCTGAAAGCAATGAGATAATAGTTATTAACAGTGGTTTTTGCAGTGTTTTATTTCCCAATTCTAAATGTATGAGTTGATTTTAAAAAACTGAACTTCTATTAAGTCAACGGATTCAGAACTTTATTGTGAAGGATACAGATAACACATTGTGAACCAATGAGCTAACTATAGTATTCTAGTGGAGTAATGATGAAGTCTTGATGAGTAGTGAGGAGGAGATAGTTTTATAACAACAATAAAAACTACCATCTTATTGAATGTTTACCCTGTGCCAAGCACTCAAGGAGAAGGAGGGGGTGGGGGAGGAGAAAGAGGGAGAGATGTGAGGGACAGCTGGAGAGTGAGTGATGGCTAATATGTATGGAGGGCAGGCACTGTGATAATGCTGTACGTGAATTGTCTCTTTTAATCCCATCACCCTGCAAAGTAGGTACTGGAAACAATCCTTTGGACGGTTAAGTAACTTCCCCAAAGCCACACAATTTATAAGTGGCAAAGAAAGATTCAATTCTAGTTTGTTTGTTTGTTTGTTTGTTTTCTGCATTGGGGAGGGGCAAGGTCAGACATTAATATATATTGGAAGGTCTGTCTCCACGGTCCCGTACAGCAGCCCATACAAGAAACAGATTGCATATACTACCTAGGAGCAAGTCAAGTGTTTAGTCACTAAGTTACTATTGAGGGAAAAGACCCCAAACAGTGCTTATGACAGTTTAGATGGAGGGATGGAAGACAAAAGGACAGGGAAGGGAAGACCAAGGTCTGGCATCTTTATAAAGGACAGAATCAGTAGAAATAGGGATGGGGATTGGAGGTGGAGTAAAAATAGTAGAACTGAGTAGAAGAATCATACTTTGTTTTTTCTACTTCTAAAGGCAAGATCCATGATACTCTAAAGAAAACCGGGACATTTAGATTATACTAAATCAATTTCTCATTACAAAGGAATTGAATGCTTAAAGGTCAATAACAACACTTAAAAGACTAGGTAACAAGCCCTTCCTTTGACTTAATTCTGATTTCTGGGAAAGTTAAGTGAAACATGACAGATTTTTTAAAAACACTTAAAACAATTTTTCTTTCCATTAAGGAGATATTTTAATTTGGTAACTTTAGAAAGGCCCACTTTTGCCTCAATTTGATAAAATAAAATTTAGAAATGGGAAACGACTTTAACCATTATTTCCTTAAACTCATCCACCAAAGAAAACCTTTCAGGAGCAGCAGCATATTTTAGTCATCCCATGCTCACTTTCTGAGGGACTTAGAGCACGGCTGGTGACACTGCCATGCCAATGCTTTCTTGTTGATACACACCTGATTAAAGGCTGCAGGATCAAAGAGCAAACCACTTATGGGAAAGTGCTGCAGACCCAAAAGCTCATCTGTGAATGGAATTGCTTAAAACTATTTTAAAGGGTCATCACAAAGAGGGTGCTTATTTTTAGAAATGAGTTTTCTTTTGATACAAAGAAAAATCTTGGCCATTTCCCTTATGTTTATAACAACATTCCAATTTAATCTTCAGTTTAAAAATTCTTTAATTATTGCACAACAGTGCTTTGTTGATTGCATAACACTCACAGCTCTGTTTGATACTAAAATCCAGACTTTTCTACAAGAGTGTTTGGGGGAGGGTGGTGTATACCCATTCTTATCCTTTGTAGTAATAATAGGTGTTAAAGTTATGGTTTATAATTTTAATTCTGCTCTCAGGAGAAAGCTATAAACATGAATGACAGAAAAAAGTCTACTTGTTATAAAAATGTTATATTTTTATCATTTTATTATTACTTAGCCAAACTCTTTTCTTAGTAACAGTCATAGAGATGGAAAGGAGCATGAGATTATGCAGGTATTATTTGACTGGGTTCCAGTTTATTCTTCTGAATTACAAGTCCCTATTCTCCAACACTAAAAGACATTAACAAGTAGGCACATACAGTCTTTAAACAAAAGTAACCAACAGGTGTTGGAATTTTTCTTAGGATGATTATTGGAATCTGGTACAGAAAAAGGCCTTACAACCTAAATTTCCCTAGTTGGTTATCATGAGCATCACTGAAAAATCTGGAAGAATGTATGCCAAAATACACAACCGCATGTTTTTTTTTTTTTTTGGTCCAGTCATACATAAGAACCCAGCATAATTATTCTTGAATTAAAATCAAAAACAAGTTTACATGAAGAATCTATATTCTTTTGAATATTGAGAACTTGTCTACTATTCAACTAATAGCAATCATTGTATTTAGTTCACTTTTATAGTAAAATTAAAAGTTGAAAAATTTTTTTAAGTTCTACCAATTAAATAAACTATGCAGGGAAACAAAACACTGCATACCACTTTGTACCTTTGTATGCCTTTGGCATTTCTATTTTGAACAAATACACATAATTTAAAATTTTTAAGGTCTAATATGGTATAACTTATTTTCTCTTGTCTTACATTGTTTTGTAAAATTTAAAAGTGAAAACTTTAAAACAAACAAGCAAACAAACAAATAAAAAACACAAGGAGTTTGTTCACTCCTAGAAGACGGAACCAAAAAAACATTGGGCAAATTTTTTTAAAACACACACATTAGTTTCGCTTCTCTACAATTTACTCATTATAGTAGAATATAAGTTTCAAACACACAAAACCTCGAGTCTCCCGGTGCATCTTGTGTTACCATCTCTTGTTCCACTAGCATTCCTACGTTGGAGCAGAGTGTTCTTAGAATAATTTAGCTGAAAAAAAAAGTAACAGTTCTTCCTTGTTGTCTATTCAAATATTCAGAGATGCCAAAAGGAGTTCTTTTACTTTTTTCTTGTTAAATGCTCTAGAAGGAAACAAACTGTTTAAGTTATTATTTTTTAGCTTTGAAGAACAATATCTAAATTTTAACTCTGTTTTCTAATGAGATGGCAGCATTTCATTTTTAAAATTTTTGTTAGTATGTGAATTTTATATATATATATTTTTCACTTTATTTTTATATATATATATTTTTTCACTTTATTTTTTTTCACTTTATTTTTTTTTCACTGAGAACAAGAACTCTTCTTCTCAGAGTTCTTAAGTCACTAATGGTCAGATAAGAAAAGGCTGCCAGATGATCAACCAGGTAAACCTGAGAATAATGCCCAACATATATTACAAAGTTGTTTTATTTTTTTTAATTTATTTTATTTATCTATTTATTTTGAGTTGGAGTCTCACTCTGTCACCCAGACTGGAGTGCAGTGGCTGCTCCCAGCCACCGCAGCCTCAACTTGCTGGGCTCCGGCGATCCTTCCGCATCAGCCTTCCAAGTAGCTGGAACTACAGGTGTGCGCTACCACACCCAACTAGTTTTTGATTCATTGTAGAGACAGGTCTCTCCAAGTTGCCCAGGTGGGTCTCAAACCCGTGGACTCAGGCAATCCACTCACCTCGGCCTCCCAAAGTGCTGAGCCACCGAGAACTCAAAAAAAACAAAAAAACAAAATAAAACTCAATTGAGGCTGGGCACAATGGCTTAGGCCTGTAATCCCAATACTTTGGGAAGCTGAGGCAAGAGAATTGCTAGAGCCCAGGAAGTTCAAGATCTGCCTAGGCAAAATATCGAGACCTTATCTCTACAAAAAACCAAAAATTAACTAGGTATAGTGGCACATGCTTGTAGTCACAACTACTCAGGAGCTTGAGGTGGAAGAATCATCTAAACCAAGGAGGTTGCGGTTGTAGTGAGCCATGATTGTACCACTGCACTCCAGACTGGGAGACAGAGAAAGACCCTGACTCAAAAACAAAAACAAAAACAAAAAACAAATACTTGAAACAATGTAAATGATTATAGGTGACTGTTAAGTAAAAGTGAAAATATAAAGCAAATAAGCATTACTGATTGTTAGCAAAATCTCATTTTTAGTTCTACAAATGCTCAAAGAACTAGGCACCAAAGGAGCTAGACAACTAAGAACATTGCCTAACTATGTCATCTGCTAAAGCATGAGGCATCCTATTATATAGAACCCTTGACGATTTTTGAATCAATGGGATTACATTCCAATCACTGTTTTTCTAGGGGTGGTTAGATACTAACTCACCAGCAGAAATTTAATCTTTTTTAGGTAAAAAAAGGCAACACAAATGTTCAAATATTCGTTTGTCAGAGATTCTTAAGTTTTGTTCCTATCATATAGCATTTACTCTGACAGCAGCACATGTGGTACAAATGTATTGTCCTTTGAATACCCAAAGATAAAACTTCTGATCTGCCATTAAAGGATTCATGCTTTCTGTTTTGTTTTGTTTTAAAAAGCTGTGATGGGGCCGGGCTCCGTGGTTCAGCCTATAATTCCAGCACTTTGGAAAGCTGAGGTGAGTGGATTGTTCAGGACCAGCCTGGGCAACTTGGCAAGACTTCATCTCTGCAATGAATAAAAAGTAAAAATAAATAAAGTAAAATAAAATAAAAAGTTGTGATTATTTTAGGCTGATCCATCTGTACTTTTTTCAGGTCTCCCTCACATTCAATGGCATGCACTTAGGAAACAGCTAGCAAAGGTTCAAGGTGCAAACCTGTGGCTGGGAGTGGAGAGACACTAACTAGCTTATGCAGAGTTGGATCCACAATTATGATGTGACTAGCCCAATTGACAAAGACACAGTTAATCATGTGTTTCCTTTCTAGGCAGTCCATTTGTCTCTAAAATGAAACAAAAAGCTGTATACTCCATCTGCAGCGGAAACCAGTAGGTATCGCAACCATGTTCTTCCTGCCAGACTGCTGTTTTAATACTTCTCAAACATCACCTGTCTACCTGAATGAATGGACAGTGACAAGTAAATATCTACTAAGTATCTGTTTTAATGCCTACTGTCTGGGGAGTACAGTATGAGCAAAACCATAATTACTGTGCCTAACAGGCAATATAGAGGCAAAATTTTTTTTAAAAAGTCTGCAAATAAATGCAATCTGATAGTGTTATATTCTCCTAGGAGAGCTGCCAGATTTTAAATCCTGATTAAATAAGACTGTCTTTCTGTGATCCAATTATTTTTTTTTTCCATATCACTTTGCACATAAGCCATGCCTCTTGTCCTCAAACTGCTGCCTTCAAGCACCAATGTGGAATCTTAGAGGCATACCTTTAAGCAATTAGACGTACACATACATGCGCACAGACATATACTTAGCTTATTTACCTGGAATCATGCTGAAATTTCTAAGCTGTTTCCCAGTTCAAAATGTCAACTTCAAAAAACATTCCCATCACCCCCAATTGTCTTCCCAACACTCCAAAACAAAATGAATCAATCTGGCATTGTTCTCCCTGTCTCATCAGACTAAATAGAAGTCAGCACAAGAGTCACAGTTTTAGAACCAAAATAGGAGATGCCTTAGATTAATGTTATTTCATGCAGATTCTAACAGTCAAACAGTTTATTAAATATATGAGATGAAAAATTAACAAAACATAACAGTGTTTGTGCTACCTCTCCAGGAAACTAGCACTTTTATAGAGGACTGCTTGATCACTGAGAGAATTTAAAATGCATGGGAGTAAATTATGCATGGGAAACACACAAAACAGTTTAACAGCAAGCTGTTTTTTAAGAGTCTAATTAAAGCCTCATTGGAAGCTTTAAACATTTCACTCTAGCAGATAGTTTGGCCCTGACCTTAACTACTTTTCTTACTGCTGGTCTTTACTGCTCAGTATATCACTACTGGCCTTTGCTGCTGAGGCAAACCCGATTTAGGCTCTCAATTGCTCCTGTGTTTACAGTGGCACGAGAACCACAAATGTTCACTTTCCAAGTGACCTCTTCAAGGTACTTGAGGGTTTTTGAGGATACCTGTATCACTTGTTTTGTTCGTACATTCACCAGCTGAAAAGCAAAACCGTGGTCATATTTGGGGATCAACCATAGACTGGCAAATAACACGTCTTCATAGTATTGTGGATTTGGAAGTCCAATAGCTTTGTATGCTGCCAGTTGTTTTTCTGGCAATTGGGAAGTTTCAAGGAAGGAAAGCATCTGATATCCTTAGTGTATCTACCTCTCTCCATTTTTATTCCACCACTACCAAGACAGAGTCAAGACCAAGAGAAAGATAACTTTCATGAAACTCTTTATAAATTGCAGTATCTTGATGCAAATACAAGTCTTCAACTGACTTAAACCATTTTTTAAAATGCATTTTACTGCAGCACTCCATACGTCTAAGTGTTTTCACCTGTGACAGTACTCGTCCTGTTGTTTTATATCTGTGTGTCTGTCCTAGTCTTAAACTGTGAACTCATGGAGAGAATGGCTGTGATGTTTTGTTCTTTTTTTGTGTGTGTATCTATTTATTTATTGGTGCTTAATTCCAAATAGCTAGGTATACATTGCAGTAAATATTGGCATTAAACAGATTAGGAAATTGGAGAATAAAAAATACAGGATTTTGGTCAAAATCACCTGATAATAACAGAAAGAAAAGTTGTTTTCTGACAGGTACATTTATTTTTAAAACTTCTACCTTCAAATCCACATTTTTTCATTATGCCATTTTGAACATTCATTGATTCATTTACTCAATAATTTACTGAAGGCCTAATACGAGCCACGCATTGGGGATTTAGTAGTGAACAAGATAGATATTATCTATAAACAAATGAAAATGACAGTCTAGAACAGTCATTAACCAACTACCAACTAACTGAAACCTTATTGGAAGATTTTAACATTTGACACTTGAACAAAACAATTTGAAAATACTCACAAACTACGTAGCCTAGAAATAGCAATAAATAAATAAAAGTTATGTCACGAATACACAAAATATATGTAGATACTAGTCTATCTTATCATTTACTACCATAAAATATACACAGATCTAATGTAAAGTCAAGATTTATCAAAATTTATGCACACAGAGAGTGTACATGATGCCACTGGCAGCCAAAATAAATGTAAACAAATGTAAAGATGATCTGTTAAATCATATCTGACTGCATAAAATTAACAGTAGTATATACCGTACATACTGTGCTACTGTAATAACTTTAAAGCCACCTTCTCCTGTGCTATGGCGGTGAGTTTAAGTGTTACAAGTATCTGAGTACCTGCTTGAAACGAATGCCATGTGACACTAATCATCTCCACATGAGCAGTTTATTTCTCCAGCAAATTGCCTATTGTGGTACAAAGTGATCTTTTATGGTTCTTGTGTATTTTTCATTATGCTAGTGCAATAGTATAAACCTCAAATAATACCATGAGATCATCTATATGAAATACCATTAGTGACACTGGAAGTGCTCCCAAGAAGCAGAAAAACGTCATGACATTACAAGAAGTTGAATCAGTTGATCTGTAGATTGAGGTCTGCAGGACATTTATTAGTAAGGAACGGAAGCAAGCACCAGGAACAGGCTAACTCTACTGTTTTGTACAGATGCAGTTGGGTTTATGATTAGGACTGTCCTTATCTACAAAGCTGCTAACCCCAAAGTCTTAAAGGGAAAAGATCAACACCAGCTTCCCATCTTCTGGTTGTACAACATGGCTTGGACAACTTGAACACTTTTTCTGAACTGGTTCCATTAATGCTTTGTCCCTGAAGTCAGGAAGTATCCTTCCAGTAAGAGATTGCCTTTTCAAGTTGTGGAGTTTTTTTGTTGTTTGTTTTAAATATTGGACAGGCCAGGTGTGATGGCTCACACCTGTAATCCGAACACTCTGAAAGGTTGAGGAGGAAGGATCACTTGACCCCAGAAGTTCAAGAACAGCCTGGGCAATATCGTGAGACCTTGTCTCTACAAAAAAATGTTAAAAACTAGCCAGGCATAGTAATGCACGCCTGTAGTCCCAGCTGCTTGGAAGGCTGAGACGGGAGGATCATCTGAGCCCAGGAGGTGATCATGCCACTGCCCTCCAGCCTGGATAGCAAAGTGAGATCCCCAACTAAAAAAAATAAAAATAAAAACCTGGCCAAGCAGAACTCCATGAGTTCAACACTGAAGGTGTCAAAGTGATCTACTTGCCAGACACGACATCTCTGATTCAGCCTCTAAACCCTTTAAGGCTCATTACATGCAGTACTCCATGGAAAATATTGTCAATGCTATGGAAGAGAACCCCAGTAGAGAGAACATCATGAAAGTCTGGAAGAATTATACTGTTGAAGATGCCATCATTGTTATAGAAAAAGCCATGAAAGCCATCAAGCCGGAAGCAATAAATTCCTGCTGGAGAGAACTGAGTCCAGATGTTGTGCATGATTTCACAGGATTTACAACAAGGAAACCATGAAAGAGATTATGGACATGGCAAAAAAAAAAAAAGATGGGGTGTATGTGTGTGTTAAGGGTTTCAAGATCTGAATCCTGGAGAAATTCAAGAGCTAATAGACACCATACCAGAGGAATTAGCAAAAGACTTTAAGGAGATAAGTGTTTCCGAATCAGTGCCAGACAATGGGAAGAATACGTGGAAGCAGCAGTGCCAGAAAAAAAAATCAACACTAGACAATCTGAAGGGCCCTGACTATTCAAGGTTGCTTTTGACTTCTTTCATGGCATAGACCTTCTATGACACAGGCACTGAGACTAAAGCAAACAGTGGCAGAATTAGCATCCTATAGAAATATTTTTAGAGAAATGAAAAAGCAAAACAGACCAAAATCACAATTTTATTTTTAAGTTTTTTCGTTTTCTTTCTTTCTTTTTTTTTTTTTTTGGCGTTGGAGACTCACTCTGTCGCTTAGGCTGGAGTGCAGTGGCATGCTCCTGGTCACCGCAGCCTCGACCTGCTGGGCTCAGGTGATCCTTCCATCTCAGCCTTCCAAGGAGCTGGAACTACAGGCGTGCACCACCACACCCAGCTAATTTTTTGATTTATTGTAAAGACGAGGTCTCACAATGTTGCCCAACCCTCTCACCTCCGCCTCCCAAAGTGCTGGGATCATAGGCTTGAGCCACCGCGCCTAGCCTCTTTTTAAGTTTTAAAATAGAGTTTATTAGTGGGAAGAAGAAAACGAAAAAGGGAGACATGTCAGAGCAGGCATGGACAAGAGAAAGCGCCACAATGGTTTTTAAGTTACACTGAGTGTGCCTGTCTCCCTTTCCACTTCTTCCACCTTTTCTACCTCTTCCACCACTGAACCACTGAGACAGCAAGACCAACCCCTCCTTTTCCTCCTTAGCCTACTCAGTGTGAAGATAACAAGGAGACCTTTTTGATGACCCACTTCCAGTTAATAAATAGTACATTTATTTTCTCTTCCTTATGATTTCCTTAAAAACATTTTTTCTCTAGTTTGTTAAGAATACAGTACATAACATATATGACATGAAATGTTAATCAACTGTTACTGTAAGGCTTCTGGTCGACAGTAGGCTATTAATAGTTAAGTTTGGGGGGAGTCAAATTTATACATAAATTTTCAACTCTGCAGTTCAGCACCCTTAACCCTTCCTTGCATTTTTCAAGGGTCTACTATGTGTGTGTATACACACACACATACACATATTATGTATATATACATGCATATACACACACACGTATTATGTATATATACATATATATGTACATATATATATATATGTACACACACATCTATATGATAAAGCCATAAATAAAAATAAATTATTGACAAGAAAATTGTGTTTAGTTCTCAGGGGTGGAGGAAAATACAATCCATGAGGAGCCCACAGACTCTTCAGACGAAGACCATTCTTTTCTTAAGCCAAGTAACAGGTAGGAGATCTTGAGTAAATACATGTTGGGTTTTTTTTCTTTAAACTGGTTATTTACATATATGTGTGTATATAAATATATATTCTTGAACAGTTCATATTTTAAAAAGTATAAACACAGGCTGGGCACAGTGGCTCACACCTATTATAATCCCAGTACTTTGGGAGGCCAAGGTGGGAGGATCACTTGAGCCCAGGAGCTTGAGACCAGCCTGGGTAACATAAGACCCACACAAAATCAAATAGCTGAATGTGCTGGTGAACCTCTGTAGTCCCAGCTACTCGGGAGGCTGATGTGAGGATGGCTTGAGCCCAGGAGTTGGAAGCTGTAGTGAGCCATGATTGCCACTACACTCCAGCCTGGGCAAGAGTGAGACTCGGACTCAAAACCAAAATCAAACCCAAAACCCAACATAAGTACATGTCTTGTGAATGCATAGCAAAAAATGTAAAGGACACAAGCAACTATCTTTTTGATATAAGCTTCAAGAAAGCTGTTCTTTGATGTGTTTTTTGTAAAAGCTGCTGATGCATGCGAGGGTGTTACTGTTTATTAAATGACAAAAAGAAAAAAAAGTATAAGATGACCTTACTGAAACAGTTTACCTATTATTAAAACTTAAGGTCAACCCCAGAACCAAGTAGTTTTTATGCAAACCTTGAAGAATGCATTTTAACAATAAACAAATGTTGGTAATGTACAAAAATGGCCATTTGTTATATATAGGATGCTTTCCTCCCAATTAATACTAGCAATCCATAGTGGCATCATCTCTCAAGTTCAAAAGGCAGGCAACAATGTGTGAAAAGCAAAGTGGTGGAAAAAATGAACATAAATTATTCATATGACAGATAATCTTGAAGCAGAGTATAAGCAGAAAAAAAATCAAATAGATGCTCTTTAGTTTTGTATGTTCCAGTAAGTTTTTTGGAGAGGTGAGGCGGGTGTGGGGACACACTAGTATCCAAAGAAAAAAATACATTATCTTCTGCTTTACTGGAAGATAATGATGCCAAGAGACCTGAAGAGTTTGATGGATCGAGACTCTCATTTTCAACCTGCATAACATTTATCCTTTGACCCTTTGCAAATTCAATCAGAATCACTAAACAAAGAGTGATGTAAGGAGGAGTAATGTGATAGTTTATAACTAAGTCTTGTTTTCCATTCCTTACTTTCACTTTTACTATGTATGATCTCAGGTAAGTTCTGAGTATGCTTCCACAACAATAACACAAACAATACACCCTAAATCTCTATTTCCAGGCTTAAATGAGGCATTCACAAAATCAAATAGGTGGATGTGCTGGCGAATCTCTCTGTAGGTTGCTTAGGGTTGTTTAGAGAAACGGACAAGAAAATGCCTGATACAGTGGTAATGTTTATTAGCTTCCTCTGTTTCCTACCTGGGGTTTTTACTAGGGCATATTTAAGAACTGTTTTTAACTGCCAGACTATGAAATCAACTAGAAGTTTTGTTTGCTATTAATGTGGCTGGTTTGAGCTACAGTCTTTTTTTTTTTTTTTAGTTGGAGTCTCACTCTATCACCCAGACTGGAGTGCAGTGGCCGCTCCCGGCCACCGCAGCCTCGAACTGCTGGGCTCCAGCGATCCTTCCACCTCAGCCTTCCAAGTAGCCGGAATTACAGGCATGCGCTACCACACCTGGCTGATTTTTTGATTTATTGTAGAGATGAGGTCTCACTGCCCAGGCGGGTCTCGAACCCACGGGCTCAGGCAATTCACTCACCTCAGCCTCCCAAAGGCGCGGGATTACAGGCTGAGCCACCGAGCCCGGCTTGAGCTACAGTCTTAAACAGCAAGTATTAATGATGTCTACCTGTAAGAACTTTTGGCCCTTTGGACTACTGGTGAAGAGAAAACATGGAGATCTTAACACCCTTCTCAATTCTACATAGCCTGAGTAAGGTATGAAATTTTATGTGACTGTGGCGGTTTGTTAGGCTGTAACTTTTAATTCACAGAATTAGATCTTACACATGAAGTTGTTTCTATCTTGTTACTGATGTCACCCTTTGGTACTTTCCCCATGAACCTTGACCGTATTTTGTACTGCCAATAATCCTCCTTATATTTCTTCCTGCCCTATATTTTACAACACTGGTTACAGATAAAGAACACATGAGCACTGAGCTTACCCTAATAATCTTCCCCACTAGCAACAGCACCTTTCGACTACAGCTACAAATACCCATACCCCAAGTCAGGGGTTGGAAACCACAGCAGGTGAGAGAAATCTGGACCTTGGTCTGTTTTTGTAAATAGTTTTATTGGAACACAGCCACAAGCACTCATTTACATATAAAGGCTGCTTTTGTGCTACATGACAGAGTTGAATAGTTGCAACAGAAAACATATGGCCTGCAAAATCCAAGATAGTTAACATCTAGCACTCTACTGAAAGTTTGTGGATTCCTATGCTGAGTTTAGTACTGGGAGGTCTCTATACTTTCAGTGGCAGATGCAATTTAACTACTGTAGTCTGTAAACTTAACTAAACACCAAGGGTGGCCTGAAGAGATGTCAAATAAAAGAACAATATGCATGTATCATTTCTTTGTGCCATTCCTTGAGAGCAGAACAGAAATTTCTGTTATCTGACTGGATTTTAGTTCAACAACCAAAGTGAAAAACCAAGTCATTTCTGGGTAAAACAGACCCAATGAGGGCTTTATGCCTCTTATACACCTTGGGTATCTAGTAAACAGTATGTGTGTGTAGGTAAAATTTAGGAAAGCACTTATAAAACTCAATTTATATTCCTATTAATCTCTGTAACTGTAGAGTGAGTGACTATGAAGCCACTTTAACCAAGACACTAAAGAACAACAGCTTTATATGAAATAGCTCCAACCTGGAAACAAACTGGAAACAATCAAAATATCCCTCAATAGGTGTATGGTTAAACCACATGGTACATCAATACCACAGAATACTATTCAGCAATAAAAAGGAACATACTACTAATATATCTGACAGCTGTGATGCATCTCAAGGGCATCGTGATGAATAAAGAAAGCTAATTTCAAAAGGCTACATATTATGTACAGGTAATTCCATTTATATAACATTCTTATAATGACACAATTATAGAGATGAAGAACAGACTGGTGATCGCCAGGGGTTAGAACTGGTGGGGTAGGTGTGGATACAAAAGGGTAGCACGAGGGAGATCGCCATGGTGATGACAGCTCTGTAACTTGACTACAGCGAGGTTACACAAACCTACGCATGATAAAAAGGCACAAAGCAACTCACAATATTGAACCAATGTCAATATTCTGGTTTTGATATTATACTGTGGTAACATAAGATGAAAAAGTTGGAGGAAACTGGGTTCAGCCTCTCTGTACTATTTTTGCAACTTCCTCTCAATGTATAATTATTTAAAAATAAAAAAGTAAAAACACACAAACTTGCAAATACAAGAAAATTCACAGCAAGATAAAATGAACCACAGCCAATTTTATTCAAACTCTCCAAAATTTATACTCAGTATGCTGTTTCTAAAATTTGTTAACCTTTATATAATAGTTTTATTATTTCATTTTCTTCTATAGTTTCTTCATCTTTTCTTTACATTCTTCAGTAGAAGCCAGAGTCTTGAGTTGCCCAGTTAGGAGCCTAAAATATTCAAAGAAACAGACTAAGTCAAAAGAAAATACTTTCTGAAAATGCTAACAGAAAAACGCGATACAGCATTTACTTTAGCACTACTCTTGCCAAACCATTCTAAGATCTTAAATTCTGCAATTACTAAATGTCAGATGTTTCACTCAGAATAAAACAAACACATCAAAATAGTATCTGATATAGTTTTTGGCCAATTATAAAGTATAACAATGACAACATCACCAACAGTGGAAAAATAAACAATACAAATTGATCCTGAAGCATCAGAAGAAAACATAAGAGTAATTTTCCAGGCTCAGCTATTCTAAACTTATTTGGAATACGCAATTCCAATTCTAATGCATCCTTCTCTTTTGAAACTGAAAAACTAGTCTAAGGACACAAATCTGTTCCTAAAACTTGAATCAAATGGGGTCCTTGCATGTCCCACAACTGCTTTCTAATGACTTCCTATCCTCCAGTTACACAAAATTATAATGTCTAAACAGCATTAAAGATGGTTTAGAATTCCAAAATTATAAGGCCATCCAAGTTCCCGCAACATCTAATATGTAGGATCTCCACCGAGGGGAGACTAATTTTTGATATGGACATCAGATGAAAGATAAAATGATATTTGTATAAGATCAACACTAATAGATATAATAAGATCAACATTTTTATAAAACTGTTTCTTTAGATTTAGAAATAACACACATTTCAAACACTTAAAAGAAAGAGGGCTACACATGTAAGTTATCATCTGTCAGGATCAAAATGATGTGTTGAAAACCCTGAGGAAATGAGTTAATGAAATCACACAGGAAGAGTAAAAGGAAAAGAAAACTAGTTATCACAAACCTGGAACACAGTTTCCATGTTTAATGCATATAATATACTTAAGAAAAAATTTATTTCTGTTTAGTAATTTCTTAAACAAAATGTTTATGCCTTTAAATAGAAATACAAAAATCACATACAACTGATATTGATATGTTCTAAAAATTCAGTGTAACCATTATGTTATCTTGTTGCTAAATCACAGACAGTATTGGAAAAGTGTGGTTCTTACCTCTGACCTGCTATTCTGATTAAGTTTCTTCTCAATATTCATGGCCAACATCTGGCTTCTAAAAGAAAGGCTTTTGGTCTTTTCAATCACTTGCTGATAGGGTGAGACTGCATTGTTACCCATAACCACATGACCCTAAAATGAAACAGACACAAACTGCTCCTGTAATGTGAATGACTTAATTTCTCAGATAAGTAATGAGCACGACATAACAATACTACATGACCTTTGCACATATTTTTATACACTTTATAAAGATAACAGTATTTATCCAGCAAGAAAAAAAAATAGGTTGCTGTTGCCTTCAAATGACTATTATACATTAAAACAAAATAAAGTACTTGGTTTTTTTTTTTTTTTTTTTTTTTTGAGTCAAGCTCTCACTCTGTTGCCCAGACTAGAGTGCGGTGGTACTATTACAGTTCACCATAACCTCGACCTCCGGACTCAGATGATCCTTCTGCTTCAGTCTCCTGAGTAGCACAGGTACACTCCACCAAGACTGGCAAATTTGTAAAAATTTTTTACAGAGACGAGGTCTTACTTTGTTGCCCAGGTGCTGGTCTCAAACTCCTAGGCTCAGTCAAGCCTCCTGCCTTGGCCCATGAAAGTGCTGGGATTGGAGGTGTAAGCCACCATACCCAGCAAAAACAAAATAAATTCTTAACGAATATGATAAAATGTCCTAATTAAAATTTCCCAAAAAAGCATAATCCACAACTGATAATTAGTATGTAGTGCAACTAACATGATACTCACTAATTTAGAATCAATCTTGGCATCCAGTCTTGCATTTCTAATCAAATTCACAATCCACCTTTCAGCTTCTTCTGGAGTCATGTTCAGTTTATCTGCCAACATGCTAATGAAAAGAATAAATAAAATAAAATAAAAAGCAATGTTAACTAACAGGGAATAAAAATTTAGATTTATGCACATAATGTTCAACCTACACTCTGGACAGAGACTTCTGGATATTTCTGGGTCACCCTCTCTCCATGACCCTTACTATCTGTGTTGTTCATGTTTGTGCCTGCTGTCTTGTACCATGTGGGACCTATCCCATTTCACCAACAGGACTGTAAGATCCTTGAGAAGAGGGTACCATATTCTACATTTACAAAAATCTTCCAGTTTCTAGAACAGTGCTTTCCACTTAGCAGGTGCTCAATAAGTCATGATTTAAGGGAGAAAAAGGTTTTATGATGTACTGTCAGCCCTCCACATCCACAAGTTCTGCATCTGTGGAGTCAACCAACCACAGGTAGAAAATATTTGGAGAAAACATAAAAATAATAGAAATAAAAAATAACATCTACAACTTTTGGTATCCAGGGTGGATCCTAGAAACCAATCCGTCAAGGATGCCAAGAGACAACTATATAATGATTATACAAAGTAAACCTACTACAAGGAGCATCATTAGTAAGTATAATCTACTAAAAAACATAAGCCAAACTTGGGGTGCTGTGTGTGCTTGTGCTGTTAACTCTGGGTCATTCCCTAGAGCTATATACTACATATTTCAGAGAAAAGAGACAGGCCCAGACCATGAAGACCCTGATCTAAAATACTTTTTTACAATCAATCAATCTGCAGTTTATATTTTTCCAATTTATGATTAGGTTGAAGAGGACCACAGCAGTACTTAATTTATCAGGACTAAAAAGCACCAGTCTTGGCAAGCAGGTAAGCCAGTAAGTCAGCTGGTGGAGTATCTATTTATGCATGTATAATATTTAAGGGCATATAGTACATGTGTGAATATATGGGTGTTTATGCACAAATATTAACTTTGCTTTACTTCCACTGAAGATGCCACACATGTCCAGCCCTTTAATGTAGTCGCTGGTTTTATGAAAATGACTTGAATATCATCAACAAAATAAATCCTTGGAATACTATAACCTAAAATTCCTGATCTGACAGCAATCTTAACTTTAAAATATCTATCTTCAAGCCATAGTAACTGTATAATTAATTATGTAGTTCCAGATCTCCCAAGCCAAATGTAGCCAGTTTATATTAAAATACTCTTATGAAAATATATCTGTGCTATTCTTATTTTACATGTTTCCTGACAAGGATTTGATAGAATTTTGTTCAAAATGTAAAAATTAGGCCAGCTACCAATAAAATAGCCCAAAACCAAATCTATGAACACACAATTTAAATTTATCCTCAAGAGAGCCTAAGCTTGGAGCTAAACACATGATGAATATGGAACATAGACAACTAAACCATAAAATTCTCTGAATTTATGTGTCAACATTTTGCTCTTTGTGCTTTAAAACCAATTTTTCTGTAACCACAAATTCACAGCTAACAAGAGAAACAATTAATCCATGACTGTTACTTCACACAGACAGATTTTATTCTGTTTATAACTGTTCCCCACCTAACTAAACCCTATATTTTAAAAGCCACAAATATAAGGAAGTGTGCTATTTTACTTAAACAAGAAGGCAATTTTTGGAGGGAATAAATTCCTATAACTGGTGTTTCCCGTGGCTTCCCAGTAAACTCTTTGTGTTTCCTGCTGGTGTTTGACTTATTTTAGAAATATGTAAATTTCATCTCATCTGCACTAACAAAGGAAGCAAATGTCTGATACTTTCACCTGAAGCTGCTAATCTAAAGTTAAAAAACAGATTTTCTAAAACATACCATTTTACTGATTGGCATAAATGAAACTTTGTGTAAAATACATGATAATCCTAATCTTCCAGGTCTCTATATTCTGCTTTCAAAAAGGAGAATTGATTTCCAGATAGCAACCATGTATAGTTGGTATCATATTTATGATTATGAAGGCTGTTAAGTAGCTAAATGATGATGATGACACACCCAATTTTGAAACCTAGCTTATCTGATTCTGCCTTGTTACCTATACCCAATTGAGAAGTCCTGTCAATTACTTCTTTCATCACTGCTTCTCATCTAAGGTCCTTACCAATCTACTTTCACCTTGAAAGACTCTCCTCTCCACCAGCCATACTAAACCTCTCTGTTCATCAAATATGCAATGTTCTTAACACTTAAGGGCCTTTGTGAATGCTGTGTCCTCTGCTTAGAAGGGTCCTCTTAGCCTTTTCTTCACTCTCCTGCTTGTTACACAGGTCTCAGTTAAAACAGAGCCCTCATGATCTGTAGTTGTTTTACTGAATAGCTGTTTCCACAGTAGACCATATACATGTAGTGGAAGTGCACACACCATACCCTCCTATATATCCAGCAATTAGCAGCACGATGCCCCATTCTAGTCATTACCCTAGTTCAGGCTCCAGTACTATTTCCTAAATGTTTTCTAATTAATTTGCCTCATATCTCCTTAATCTGTTTTACGGAGTTGTCAGGTTAGTTCTACAATACAACGACAATAGGCCCCACTTATCTATGATTCCACTTTTGGTGGTTTCAGTTACCAGAAGTCAACCTTGACCTGAAAATATCATATGGAAAATTCCATAAATAATTTGTTTTAACTCTTTGCACTCGGGAACATCTCCAGATCACCTACCTGCAACTAGACTGTACTTTTTTACAAAATAGTGAAAAATGAATCACTTCATGTTAAATAGAATAGCATTGAAACCAATTATTTCACTGTAATGATATTTGGCTTATAATGGAAATTTAGACATTGTGAAACTTCTTTATGACAAAAAAAAATCAAAAATTTTAATCATATTTTTCTGACGTGTGGCAACTTTGTGCAACAGTCACTGACACACTCTGTAGGTTCACTGATACATGCTGTGCAATAACAATTTGTTTGACATCTCCCATCTGGTGTTTTACTATTTGAGCAGACCATGCAATCTTGTTTTCTTCCTCCCACATTTGTAATTTGTAATTTGTTATCCAGTCTGTTGTTTGAAGAAGTTGTGGAAGGATGCACTCATGATTCCTGAAATCATATCCATAAAATCATGTCCATCTCTATTTGCTTTTTCGTGCAATTTGAGTGGAAAACTTCAAGGAAACATACATTTTTGAAAAATTTGCACTGGCATAAGTTTGTCCTATATAATCACCAGCAATCTGTGTCTTCTGAGAAGGGACATCTGAATAGTTTGCTAGATTTATGTGTGCCCCAAGAGGAGACATCCAAATGCAAAGAATTAAACTGTGTGCCATTTGTACTAACATGATGATGAAATCTCATACTGTCCTACTCTGTTCTACTCTGTCCAGACAGTACTTGAATCATCCCTTTGTCCAGTCTATTGCTGTAAACACTATCCGCCTGTCAGTTACTTTGTAGCCATCACAGTTATGAGACTGCTCTGACATCACTGTGCTTGTGTTCAATAAACCTTTATTTTACCTCAAAGTGCAAGAGTAGTGTGATGCTTGCATAGTGTTGTAATTCTTCTGTTTATTAATAGTTGTTAATCACTTACCATACCTAATTTATAAATTAAACTCTGTCACAGTAAATATTGTCTTTGGTACTATCTGAGGTTTCAATCATCCTTTTAGGGGTCTTGGAATGTACACCCTCAGGGATTCCCCAATTCCTTTCAAACCTTTAAGAGAACCCATATAAACAAAAGAATAAAATGTAAAAGTTCTAAATTACTCATTCAGGGCTCTCCACAATTTAGCTACAATCTAACTTTCTAAGCTCCCAATAGTCTCTCTCAAAATACCATATACCAGCCAAATCAAACCAATCCTTCTTACTTCCTTGTCATTACCTCAATAAAATATAAACTGTGTTAGATGTTGCTGACAAAATATCATCTGTTGTCAGTCTTTATAGAGTTTAAGTCAAGAGGGTAAGGGTTAGGGACAATTACCCAATGTTCAAAATATATAATCTAAGTGGAAGGTGCTACGTGAGACACAAAGGAGTTTGCCAGTTCTAGTCTGAGGGTTTGGGAACAGCTTACCTAAGGAAATGCTATTTAATCTCAGATTTTAAGACAAAAGAAAGAACATTCCATCCTATCTGATAATTCTAACTAGAAGTTTGCTTTACATGCAAATTCTGAGTCTCATATTCCAACATGGTTAGAGCAACTGAGCAGCATGCATCAAAACCCATCAATGCCTGTGAGCTCTGAGTCACAATCCCACTTTGGGGGTATATTATTGCACTGTGCTTGTTGCTCCTTTATTTAGTAAATCAAGCCAAAGAAAAATCTGAAATAAGGTACAAGAAGTATTAGTAAATTACTGATGGCACCTAAGTTTATCCAAGCTAACAATCACTCTGATGAATTAAAGTATGTGACAATAGTCTAGTTTCTTTTAAGTAACATGAAAATATACATAGTATAAGAAACTAAATGCTTAACAGAAAGAAACCCTCAAAGTCTACAATTCACCATTCTACTAACTTGATGCAAAATAGTATAGATTTAAAAATAAAAATGTAACATCTGGCCGGGCATGGTGGCTCAGATCTGCAATCCCAGCACTTTGGGAGGCAGAGGCAAAAGGACTGTCTGAGCCCAGGGGTTCCAGACTAGAATGCACAATTTGGTGAGACCTCATCTCTACAATCAATCAAAAAATTAGCTGGGCATGGTGGCACATGCCAGTAGTTCCAGTTACTTGGAAGGCTGAAGCAGAAGGATCACCTGAGCCCAGCAGGTTGAATCTGGCAAGCTGTGAGCATGCCACTGCACTCTAGCCTGGGCGATAGAATGAGACTCTGACTCAAAAAAAATTTTTTTTTTCTTTTTAAGTAATATCCTACTATCAAAGCTTTAAAAAGAAAAAGTTCTTTTTCTTGCTTAAGCAATCCTAGAACATGCTTACCTCATATTATGGAAAGTAGTCAAATTTAATAATAAACTAAAAGACAAAATGCATCAAAATGTAGATCTTTTGAGAAAAATGTCTAATTCAATTCAGATTTTAAACACAAAAATAATTTCTAGATTACTTAGGTTACACTAAAAATCTCAACCTATCTATAGGCAGCTTAAATATATTTTGTAAATCCTTCACACATAACTTAATTAACTTCACTAGCTCTCCTGATCAACTTATACAAAAACATGATACTGAATACATTAAATAAGATATACACTTAAGAATACTTAAGTGCTATTTCGGAGAAAGACAGAAAAAATAAGTATCTCATAATCAGTTCAATTTCTTTTACTAAACATGTTCGTGCTTTCAGTACAAAATCAGACACTTTTGTTTCCAGGCTGTAAATAATAGCAGTGGTCCTATCTAAGACTTAAGATATATAAATCTAAATTTAGGGTACAGATTAGATTTTATCAACTATAGGTTGATTTTCTATCAGGTCTTCAATGTCCAATCTTTTAGATGGTCTCCCTTTTCTGAATCCTTCCATAGCTGCCATCCTCCCCTACCTTTCATCTAGACAAACAAACATTTGAGAATAAAGATTTGGGATCCCACATTTTACATATTATTAATTACCTCTTGAATCAACTTGGTTTCCAAATTTTATTTGAGAAGCACAATTTATTTCAAATAATGGAGACTTAAGTATTAACATACAGGAACTTCTGGGTCTGGTTTTCACTGAAGACAGTTGGCCAATTATAGTATATGCAAAGATAAGTACTACAAATCTTTTCTAAGAGTATGCTAAGACAATTAATTAAAGTGTTAAGTGAAAATTGTGTTCACCTGTAAAACTGGAAGGCAAGAGGAGAAAGAAAACAGAAGAAAATTAAGAAATTCTAAATGCTGCACGTGACAACTGAAAATTCTCAAATTTTCCAACATCTCCTAATAAATTCATTAACATAATCTTATAGTTAATGCAGAAGTGCAATAATAGCCTTTGAGACTATTTACCCCCATTTGGAAACACACCTTTCTAGTTCTCTCTACTAACACTAAGTATAATTCTAAATATAATAGTGTTATGTGGTAATAAGAATTTTAAAAAATATTAAGACATAAAATATTACTTAATAAAATAAGCAAAGTAGAATGGCTTCAAAGCTTAATGAAATGCAAGAGTAATTGGCAAATACCTTCTTTTGTGAAAAGCCAACAGTAAACCCCACAGGGAAATTATATTAATGTATGCTCCAACATGTTTATCATACACATTCAAAATATTACTTCCATACTTTGTTTTTATCTACAATTGAAAACTGGTCCAAGAATTATTTTAGAACAGCTTTTAAATTTCAGACACATACCATATCAGATAAGCTATTCAGTTATACTAAATTAAAACCCACCATAGTAATCTTTTCTGACAGATGTTGCATACTTTATGGTAAACAGATTTGTAACTTATCCTATAAATCTATACAGTTGTATATAAACTGAAAAACATTCTTAATATGCATTTTTATAGCGATATGACTATCACATGTGCTTATAGCCATTTAGTCAGGAAATTTATTAACAAAGTATGTTCCAACTTGCAAATGAAAAAAGTTGTTAAATAAACAACCATGGGCTTTCTAATACTATTTTAGTCAGCATTAGAAATGTGTCCTTTGGAGGAAGACGAAGAGGCAAGAGACTTATCCTTCCCCTTCCCCTCAAAAAAGATAGAATATTAAATAACTTTAAACAAACTAGAGGCAGAGATAGGCAAGCATAAACTAGTGAATGCAATTTGCCATTGTTAGTATTCAGCAGAAAAAAAAAATCTAGTTTGGGGCTTTAGAAAGTTATCAGGCTTCACTGAATCTTCTATCTATATTACTTCTCTGGTTTTTAATATACAAAATATGTCTATATCACTCTCTCTAATCACTCTGCATTGTTCTTCAAAATACCTATCATTAATTCTTAATTTTATATTTATTTGTGCACTAAAAAATGTCAGTTTCTTTCTGTGGATGGAGTGCTCACTACTTTCTACCCGGTGTTTGGCTAGAAAAGGAGCTCATCAACATTTATAATGTTTTTTTCTTTGGACAGCTGTACTACTTACTAGTTATGTTGCAATTAATTATATCTTAATCATGACACACAGCATTTATAGTTGCCTCTTTAGAAAGCTGAACATTACTTTTAAAAGTGCTTTGTATATTCTTGAAATGACAAAAAAAAAAAAAGAAAAGAAAAAAGAAATGGAGAACAGAGGAGTGATTGCCAGGAATTAAGAGGGAGGTGGCAGGGAAGAGGGTACTAATAAAGAGCAACTTGAGGGATTCTTGTGATGGAAATGTTCTAAATCTTGAATGTATTGATGTCAATATCCTGGTTGCTGTATTTTACTATGGTTGTCCAAGACATTACTAATGGAAGAAATTGAGTAAAGGAAAAAGGGGACAACTTTATTATTTCTTATAACTGATAAACCAAGCACAGTGCATGATTTAATTGAAAAAGCAAGCAAAAAAAGTTTTGTACTAGAATCACCTTTTAAAAAACACAGGTGCTGGAGTCTCCCACCAGATAATGTTTTTGTTTTTAAATATTAGTTAAGCTCAGTCATCCAGTATTTTTATTACTATTTCTAGCTTCTCATTTAATTCTAATGTGCTGTCAGGACTACAGATCACTAATTTACATCAATGATTCCTCAAGGCTGACTGCAAAATAATCACCTAGGGAAGCTTTAAACCCAGATTCTCAAACATTGATCCTAGAGATTTTGATTCAGAAGGTCTGGGAGGAAATCAGAAAATCTACTCTTTAAGTTGTTATTTAACTTCTCCAGATGATTTCAATGCACAGCTAGGCTTAAAAACCAATGGACTGGAGAACAATTTTTTTCCCCAATATATTGTTTAAAGGTATCAGCTTTGTTGATGATTATTATGGATTTCAAGTCCTTGGAGTCTGAATTAAGATGTTTGTTCTATTTATAAAACCCCAACATAAATACTTAACATTATTTCCAGCAGCTGTATTTCTAGCCCATTAAAGCACATTTAAAAACACGAAGAAGCCGGGCTCGGTGGCTCAGCCTGTAATCCCACGCCTTTAGGAGGCTGAGGTGAGTGGATTGCCTGAGCCCGCGGGTTCGAGACCCGCCTGGGCAGGCAAGACCTCATCTCTACAATAAATCAAAAAATCAGCCGGGCGTGGTAGCGCATGCCTGTAATTCCAGCTAGGAAGGCTGAGGTGGAAGGATCGCCGGAGCCCGGCAGGTCGAGGCTGCGGTGGCCGGGAGCTGTCACTGCACTCCAGTCTGGGTGACAGAGTGAGACTCCAACTCAAAAAAAAAACAACACGAAGAAGCTTACCTTCTTAACTCATATATTAAAGGTATTAAGTCACTAATTTTCACTCCAATAATCCAGCAGGCTGCAGTGACATGACTAAAAACTTGGAGACCTGAAGCTCTCTAAAATTTTTGTTTGAAAATTCTACCCTAATATGTGAAGAAAATACATTATTAACCTATGTATTCATAATCATTTAAGTTAATAAAACATTCCATAGGTAATCAAAACAAGTATGAAGAACTGAAGTGAAAAAAAAAAGACTGCACCTGGAAGAAAAAATTGATTTCTGGACTTTGGAAAGCTACTAAAACTTAATCTGAAAATCCTTTGGAGACTTTAACACAAAACTACAGAGATCAAAGAATAACAATCTACACTGAGAAAAGCTTGAAAATTTCTTAGGTAATAATGACATCACATAAAAGTTTAGAGAAACATTCCCACTCTATTAACTTTTTTGAACTGCATATCTCTCAAGTAGGGAGAACAAATACTTTTATTTTATTATATTTAATTAATTTATTTTATTCTATTTTATTGGTAAAGATAATAAATCAAGTCTCAAGAAACAATAAATCCATAGTCCTAGAATTAATAAAGAGCTAGAGTTAGAACAATCCGATTCATGGTACTTCAGAAGCAAACACCAAAGTAAAAAAAGCAATATAATGAACAATAGTGCAACTTCACTAATATAAGGGACAAAAAAAATTCATTTAGCAAATATATTCATACTACCCTGTACAGAGTAGGTGCTACAAAGTAAGTATACTAAATGCTAATGATACCAAAAGGAGAGTCCTACAACAGGAGTAAATAAGTGCTGGACCAAAAAAATGCCCACATGACCATATTATAATGAGAAATGGGGAAAATTCCACAGAAACAAAAATACTAACATCCTTCTTTCATAAGCCCTAATTACAAACCTTTAGCAAAGAATAATGCAAGAATTCCATTATCTATTGTTCACTAGAGTCCCATATAAGATGTACCTACCTCTAGATTTCACAACCAATTACGTATTAGAAATGGTGTATGTATTAAGACAATCTGATTTTTAAAATTATGTCTGCAAGCTATAATCAAGTACTAATAAAAATGAAGTCAAGGACTCAATTCCTAGAGGAAAAGTCCCATGATTACACTATACTTCTAACTCTGGACACTACTTCAATGACAACCCACTAAAATTAGGCAAGCGAGTATGGATTAGAAAAAACAAACGACATTAAAGAAAAATAATTTGTTCTACAGACAGTTCCTCAGAGGCAAACATTAAAGTACTAAGTTTTTTTAAACATTTATGTTTGACTTCATCTGTGACCAAAAGGAACTAGTTATTTTTCAAACTAATATGTATAATTAGTTGCTAATAGGTTATGTACGTTTCACAATTTTTCCCAATAATCTTCTCACAGAACAGAGAAAATTTCAATGAGAATTCATATAATTTTCATTATTTCAACATTTTAGGATGTCATAGGAGTTTACTATATGAGAATTCAAATATGTAATTAAATTATACAAACTCAATGGAAGTGATTGCCAAATGTAGTGGTCTTTCAACAGAATTTCCAATTTATTGGCTATCTCCCTACTTGAACTCATGTTGAAATCCATTTTTAAAATGGTTACTTCACTTTTCTCCCTACATAAAGGAACAATAGTGTTTTCTCTTTAAAAAAGTAACAACCGGTTGGGAGAAATGCCTGAATCCAGGAGTCTGAGACCAGCTGGGACAACATAGCAAGACATTATCTCCAAAAAAATAAAAAACGTTAACAATCACATACTGCTTTCAACCTAGCATTTTGAAAAATCATGCTGTGACACATACAAAGAAGCTAAAAATACTTGTATCTATAGCATCCCAGAATTCAAGAAAAATTTAGGTTTTTTTTTTAAATCACTGTCAAATTGTTTCCTTTAAAGCAAAGGAAGTAAACTGAACACAATGGCTGATACCTGTAATCCCAGCACTTTGGGGGCAGAGATAAGAGGATTACCTGATCTCAGGGATTCAAGACCAGCCTGAGCAACATGGCAAGACCTTGTCTTTACAATAAATCCAAAAGTCAGCTGGGCATGGTGGTGGCATAAGCCTGTGGTTCCATCTACTTGAAAGGCTGAGGCAGAAGGATCACCTGAGCCCAGCAAGTCGAGGCTGCAGTGGCCATAAGCGTGCCACTGCACTTCAGCCTGGGCGACAGAGTACGACTCTGACTCATAAATCAATAAATCAATCAATCAATAAAACAATCAAAAGACTCTGACTCATAAATAAATAAATAGATAAATAGATAGATAATAAAATCCAATGTATTAGAATCCTATTAACTGTAACTTCACAATAAATGAAGACATCCAGAAATCAAAAAGTAGACAATAAAAATCAAGTCAGGGTATTCTTACTTAATGCTGATGCACTGATGGATGCGACAAAAAGTTTCAAATATGAAGAGACGGGCATTTTCAATGAAATCCTCAAGACAAGCCACCAAGAAGAAGTCATTCACAAGTACCTATGTGTATAAAACATATTTAAGAAATTAATACCGACAAGTAATTGACTCTAACACTTTGCTTTATTGTTTCATTTAGGACAATTCTACCATTTAATATCAGGGGATCTACAGCACAGCACTTTCTAAAACACTCTGTTCAAGATTTTAATAAGTTAAACGAGAAGTAAAATAAGCCTATAAGAAAAAGACCTAAACTGCAATGTTTCCTTGTCCAATTAATGATTTTAAGTAACAAAGCAACCTTCTGACAAAGTGGTTTTGTTCTGTCCATTATCCTGCAAAGTGCTCTGTAGCTAACATCTTTTCCAGCTATTTATAAATAATAACTATGGAGTAAAGAATGGACAATGGACATAGGTATTTCTGTAACATTAAGCAGATTGAGAAAACTAGAAAGAAAAAGAATACAAGAAGTGGCTCCTATTCCACGGATGGTATAATAGAACATTCAAGAAAAGTTACCAGTGTCCTCTGATTTTTGGGATTCAAAGCAAGACCTAGATACTTAGAGTGTAATGAATATACCCTATTATTTAACTTAATGATGTCCCAAATGACTATAAGAATATAAATTACCACACTGGATTCTAATTTTCTATTTTGTGCAATATTTGAAAATCACCTCTGAATGTATAGTTGCATGATCTTTTTTTTAGAGAGAGAAATAAGATCTTAGTCTTAGGCAATAAACTTTGTCTATGTTGTGCCAAAATTTTAGTTTAAAAGAGGGAACTGATAATTAGTATCTTGTAAATCTGGTAAATGTGGCTACAGTTAGCAGATAAATTCTTAATTTCTTAAAATTTACAAAATAACTTATTCAAAACAACTGTAATCTAACTTGTTCAGTCTTTCTGAAGGTACTTTGGTCTCTTTCTCGCTCTCTCTTTTTTAGAGAAAGAGAGAGAGGGTCTTGCTCTGTCACCCAAGCTGGAGTGCAGTGTTATAATCTTGGTTCACTTCACTGTAGTCTTGAACTTCCGGACTCAAGAGATCCTCCTTCTGCCTCAACCTCTGGAGTAGCTAGGACTACAGGCATGCACCATAACATCCAGCTAATTTAAAAAATTTTTTTTGTAGAGACAGAACTCACTTTGTTGCCCAAGTTGGTCTTAAACTCCTGGCTTCAAGCGATTCTCCTGTCTTAGCCTCCCAAAGTCCTGGAATTACAGGTGGGAGCCACTGCCTGGCCTGAAGGTATATATTTTCGTTTCTACTAACCAACAGAAGACATTGCAGTTATAAAATTCATAACTACAATGATTTGCCTAGCTTATCGCAATTACAACCATGTGAAAAATTTTAAAAATAGGCTCACCTACAAATGAAACAAAACTGAGAATCAGTGTGAGATACAATTCAAAGAGACCTTGTCTGTAGATATGAAATATTGCACATATTTACTCATTCAGGGTAGGATATGGAATTATGAATTTCTCTGTGAATTTAAACTATACCTAATGCTCTAACAAACTGTCCTAAAAGGCTGGGCATAGTGGTTCCCAGCACATTGGGAGGCCGAGGCAGGAGAATTGCTTGAGCCTAGGAGTTCGAGACCAGCCTAGGATACACAGTGAGATGTCATCTCTACAGAAATAAAAAAACAAAAAACCACCCTGACAAAGGCAACAACATTAAGTCTTCACTCTAGCATATTCCCAAACACTCTGCTGTTTTAACATTAGATTAATAAAGACATTTCTGTTCATAATTACTTCATTACTTTAATTAAAACAATGCAAGATTAACTCCATAGTATTCTAAAATTTAAGAATGTTATTAGTTTATAAGAAAAATTCGTACTTACTGATTCACATTCCCTCAGTTTTTTCTGAGCCCCATCAAAGTCAAAGTTAACATACAAGCATTCAACAAATTCTGTAATTGGGTCTTTATATGTGTAAGATTCCTGTGAAATTAAGTCAAAGGTCAACTTAGGTCTGGTTCAACACTATTTAGCATATTGCCCTAGAATATCCCAATCTTCCTGTTTTCTCAGAACTTCCTTACTGATAATTTCTAGCCAAATTACCTAGCAACATCTTCTCAAAGCAATTACTCCTATCCTGATTCCAGACCTTCTTTTAAAACAAGTTATCTTAATTCTCATCCTGGAATCATTCAAAAAGCTTTGAAACTCCCCTACTACCAAATGTCTCCCTTAGTCAATAAAGTGATGAACTTCTCCAAGCATATGGTTATCATTCTCTAGTGAATGATAATTGTTTCTCTTCTATTTAATTCATTCTTAGATGAAATAAAGCATTTAAGTTCTTTTACTAATCCATGGTTTTTGCTGAGAAGCTCACTAAATATAAAGCAGCAAGAGTGTACCTTTGGCCCAACTTGGGGACTATTAATATTGTATTCTACGTAAAGGTTACCGATCTGAAATTTTGTGGGTCATAACTCCCTAACAAATACCTCCATGTTCTGGATTGTCTTCACTATTTGCAATAAGTGCAACACAACTATATAATGCATATTAAGTATCCATCTGGCAGACAGCAATAGCATATATCTTGGACTTAAGGATAGTGCATGCCCATTTAAGGATCTTCTCTCTTCTAAACATCATGGAATTCCTCGCTTTTATTTTTTAAAAATAGTTTTACCGTAAGAACTAAGTCTTAACTTTAGAAAAAGACCTTAAACTTAATGTTTTAGGACTTGTAAAACTCAATGCATATTTTAGTTTTTACCTGCTGAATAACTTTAACTAGATCTTTTAGCACCTGCCGGCGTTTCCGAACATCCTTGTTTGTTATGACTGCTGTAGTCAAATAGCGCAGAATATGTGGACACATTGTCTGAATTGCATTAAGATACCTATGGTAAAAATATAAGTTTATTTAATAACTCACCCAGTGTGAGTTGAAGAAAACACTATAGTAGCCCAATAGATTGCACTGTTTCATTAGACTAAGACAACAAACACTTAAGAATGAATTATAAGGGTATCTCCTCCAAGGAAATAAAAAAGAATCCAATTTCAGGACTCTAAATGATGAAAATGTTAGCCAATATTCCCCAATCTGGAGTGAGATGGAAGACTCATTTAAGAGGGTAAGAATCCTGTTATGACTGTTGAGTAACTGGATTTTGTAAGGCCCTTACACATGCTGTCAGTGTGTTCCAGACTACTACTACTTTCATTCACTCATTAGAACAAATGTGTGAAGACCTCCAAAGTACAAAGCACTCATCATAACCAGAAAATAGGGCATTTAAGTTAAAAATTTAGGGGATAGAAGACTAGAACAACAGGGAGAAGGAAACTATCACAGTATTATAGGCCTTGGTTAAAGTGGTAGCTATGGGAATTAGGAAGGAACACAGACATCAGGTAAATGCCAACACAGCTTTGGCTAATAATTTAGCAAATTTTGCTATTTTTTTGATCAACGGCATGCAATCCTAGTCATTAGGAGTTTCTCCTACATATTTTCTGCTCAATATTCTCAATAGCTTCCTATTTATTTATCCAGTAAGTACAAATTTAGTACCTCTGAGTACCAGACACTAAGCCAATTTCAGAATTACTTGTCAATAAAGATCAATTTCCCTTAGGTGAACATTTAAGGCCCAAACTACCCATCCAGCACCATCTCCCACCACACCATCATTGATTGCTTCCTATTTCCTCTCTTAAAGGTCATGCCACATGGATTGCTCTCCCAAACACATTTCTGAAAGCGTAGATTCCAGCCATTCTTCAAGGTACACCTTAAATACCTTGTCTTCCAAGTTGTTCCAGATATGATTAATAAATCTATACTTTATTATGCTATAAAATCCCACAAAATATCACATAAACTCTTCAGAGAACCCTAGAATATAACATGTAATACTATCTAGTCCCACTTAGCCTAACTTGAATGTCCTCAAAACAAGGCAAAATATAAAAAGCATAATATTCATTCAAGAATAAAACAATTTTTAAAAAAAGGAATCTAAAAACACCAGCTATCCTCTGATAGAAATATTGTTATTTCTATCAGAATATAACACCAGCTATCCTCTGATAGAAATATGTAAAGAGTTACATCATCTGAGAATTAAGCCCAAGTTTCAAATGAAAATTGTTTTACTGCCATGCCCATTGAGAACAATTACTTATTTCAGAGACCTCATGTAAAAGCACAGGAAAGCATGATTGTTTTTCTTAATATCAGTTTTGATGTAAGTAACTTTAGTAGCCATCTATGGGACTTATTTATAAATTTATCTCAAATCATTATTCATAAATTTAAGTTCTAAAAGTTTACTGTATAGAATGTTAAACTAATTTCTTTTTACTTATCCTAATTTTATACCATAGAATCATATGTATCTTCATTATTTCTATCAGAGGATGACTTTCTTGGGAAATCCACTAGTTTTTTTAAGAATATGCCAGAGGCTGACAAAATTTTTTATAAAGAAACTGATAATAAATATTTTTGGCTTTGTGGGCAAGAGGCAAAATTTGGAATATTATGTGGTTATTTATGTAAAAAGAAGGAAACAAATTTCCAAAATATTTCATTGACAAAATTCAAAATATAATATTTAGGTGTAATTTTAAAAATACAGGCCTACTAATGAAACCAATAAAATTCCTTTACTAGAAATAACTTTGCTTAGTTTCAAATTTAGAGGTCCCTATTATTAAAATCAATAAACTGATATTTTACAAATTTAGTCTTTGAAAATGTTTTTAAACAGGCAAGCACTACTAAATATTGCCAGCAATTGATAAAGTATGTTATTTTAATTGAATACATTTGGAAAAGCATTTGAAAAATTCTGCTAAATTATTTTGCTACTGTCTTTCAGCATGTTATTAGATTACAGATTAATCACTTCCAATTAAACTGCAGTTAAATCAATTTTGAAGGGGGAGGTGAGCTCATCAGAAGCCCAAATCTTGCCTTCATGTAATAAGCCTCTGTAACAAATCTTCACATGTACCCCGATTCTAAAATAAAATTTAAATTAAAAAAAAAATTGAAATACAGAAATTTTCTTTGAACTTGAAATGAGGTCAAAACTTCCTGCATCTGTAATTTGAGCTTGAAAATATATGTGCTATGAATCTGTAAGGGAATTAAGTTACTTCTTGTCTTCACTTCTGAAAGAACAAAAGATGTAAAGCAGCAGGATATTACTTGTGATTCATACTGTTACTTATTGCTGAAATGACTTTACTGCAGTATCAATTTTACATGTTAAGTTGCTTAGTTTTGTAATTTGAGGTTGAACAGACTAAGACACATTATCAACTCTGCAGCAAAAGTTAATGTCTAGAGCCATTCATTGTTGAATAAGGGCTGGGAGCAGTTTTGACCACTCAGAAAAATGTCAGACTTTCCCAGGAGCAACATGTTCTCAATATCCTCAACTCTGAGCAACTGTTCTCACTGAAAGACTAACTGTTTTAAACAAGTTTATTTTCTCTGGTCATATTTCTTTGGCTGCTGCAATCAGACATGATTTAACTGAATCGCCACTGGTAAGTGACTTTCCTTTAATCGGCTAATAAAAGAACCACTCAGAAACTTAACTTTGGTTGAAATCTTACATTCATTAATTGTTATGAGGAAATTCTGCTATAAAGTGATATTCCACTTTAAATTTTCTAATTTTTCTGACAGCTGCTTTCCTGTCAGTTGAGAATACTGCAATGAGTGCTTATTATAGTTCAGTTATGTGAACAGATATTGCATTCTTTTAGCATACCCATAATGCCAAGTCAATGCATTGCTTCATAATTCATACAAAAAAATTCCCACTACACGGTGTCTTAAAAGCACAATTGAATTCCACTTCTCTGTTTTGCCACATTGAGTATACAGTGGCAATTTAAAAACTGTAATTAAATATAAATAAAATGTTACAGTGTTACAAAACATATGACATAAGAAATACTGATCAGGTATAACTGGCATTACTAGGTTTAGTAGTGCACTGAACGAATGTGAGACAACAAAAATGCAACATGGTGGCTCATGCCTATAATCCCAGAGCTTTGAGAGGTCAAGATGGGAGGACTGCTTGAGGCCAGGAGTTCGAAACCAGCCTGGGGAGCACAGTGAGACCCTGTTTCTACAAAAAGTTTAAAAATTAGCTGGGTGTGGTGGTGTGCACTTGTAGTTCCAGCTACTTGGAGACTGAAGTTGAAAGATCACTTGAGCACACGAGTTCAAAGTTACAGTGAGCTGACTGCATCACTGCACTCCAGCCAGGGTAATAAAAGACCTTGTCTCAACAAAAGCCTGTGTGTTTGTGTGTGTGTGTGTACATAAATACACATGCACACACACATACATACACACCAGTGAAAGTGGCTATTTACCAATAAAAATGTATGGACGTTAGGCCAGTCGTGGTAGCTCATGCCTGTAATCCCAGCACTTCAGGAGGAAAAGGCAAGAGGACTACCTGAGCCCAAGACCAGCCCGGGCAACTTGGCAAGACCTCATCTCCACAATAAATTGAAAAAACTGCCAGGTGTAGTGGTGCATGCTGTAGTTCCAGGTACTCGGAAGGCTGAGGTGGAAGAATCGCTTGAGCATAGCAGGTAGAGGCTGTGGTAGCCACAGGTATGCCACTGTACTGCAGCCTGGGCAAAACAGTGAGACTTCAACTCAAAAAACAAACAAACAAACAAAAATTATGGACACTAGTAGAATTTCATATAATTTCCTCATGTCACAAAATATTTTTCTTTCTTTTTCTTTTTTTTTTTGAGTTGGGGGTCTCAATCTGTTGCCCAGGCTGGAGTACAGTGGCACACTCATGGCTACGACAGCTCCAACATGCTAGAACTACAGGTGCATACCACCATATTCAGCTAATTTTTTGATTTATTTATAGGGACAAGGTCTCTCCAAGTTGCCCAGGCTGGTCTTGAACCTCTGGGCTAAGGCAATCCTCTAGCCTCTGCTTCCCAAAGTGCTGGGATGCACCCTGCAGATTTTTTTTTTTTTTTTTTCTTTTAAACTATTTAAAGTGTAAAAGCCATCCTTAGACTACAGGCTATACAAAAACAGGATGAGGCCAAGATTAGCCCATGGTCCAGTTTTAGGACCTCTAGTACACAACATCACCAGGCTCCAGACTTTCAAACACAGCAGGGACTCCCCACCTTCCAGGGCAGAAGTGATCCACCCTGTGTATATATGTATCTAGATACATTTGTATCTATACAGATACACAAAGAGAAGGAAGTGAGGATTAGAGACAATTTTTTTTACGTTACCCCAATCTATTGGCATTTGTGTAGAATCAGCAATTATAAATTTAGTTCAGACACAAGGAAAACCACAGATATATAGTTAAGTCTACACTGTTAAAGATTACATTGTTAAGATGTGCTCTTTTGTTTTACTTCTGGAGCGTATCATCTCTCTTCTTTATTAATCCAAATTAAAGAATCAGATCAATTTTCACCTTCACTGGACACTTCCCACTTCTCACTGATCAGTGCTGCACCTGCAATGTATTTAGCATGCACAATACAGCTGTATGCATCTATTAAATGTTCCTGTGCTACTTCTTTATTTTTTTGATTGTAAACTATGTAAAAACAGGTTATGCCTCACTATTCTTGAAATAGAATTTTATTATTTTTTTCTTTTAAATAAGAGCCTTATTATTTATGTGCTGAATTGTAATTTCCTGATAGGTAGTCAAATGTTTGGCTTATTTTTTACTCTAACATAGTCCTGCCCCAATTTCATGAATGTTTTCCTAAAAATGTTTCTTAATTATAAGTCAGACAGTTTAGTAATCAAAAGACAAAATATGTCACGGAATTAAAAATATTTAAGAATCTACTATCTTCAGGATGCTACAATAATATAAAGCATAAAAATCTTCCCTTCAAGTATGCTTATAATTTAGTTAGGAAGATAAGGCTACAGTTAAGTTTTGCTTATTTTTAAAGGCATTAAGTAACAAAATCAAAGTACAAGGTAGACAAAATATAAAGAAATTACTTAATGAAGTAAGTAATCCTGAGCTGGGCCTTAAAAGCAGGTAAGCATTGGATAAGAAAAAAGAGAAGGGCATTTCAGGAAGAACAGGCTTTTAAAAAAAAAATAGGACACTAAGCAGACCCTCAGAAAGCTTTTTCAGATGGGGACCTCAGAGGTCATCCTGAGTTAAAGCAGATAAAATAATTGCATGAAAAAGTGCTTTCTTATCAAGAATTAATTTTAAAAAATAAAAATAAGGGCATAAAAGGTCCGACAGTACAAATTCTTGACATCATCTGGTTGATCTGCTAAAACTTGAAATTTCTTAGAAAATGCATGTTATTTTTATTTAGAAAACAAATTAAACAGTCTTTTACTAACTAAACTTTGCATTTTTCATTTTACAACCAAGGAGTAATAGGGCATTGTATTACAAATGAATTCACTACCCTAACAGCATCTACATTTAGTAGCAAAGCCTCATCTCTAAGAGCCTATGAACACTGTTCTATCTTACACTTGATATCTTATCTTAAATATTATGTTACATTTAAAAGTTCAACATTTTTCAAATGTGTAAATCATCTCCATTTTAGATTCAAAATAAATGACGGCAGAAATGGTAATATACACGACATAAGAGACTTCAACCTACACTGACATCTAAACTTTCACTTCAAGGACAAATGTATAAATTACTTCCAAAGCACTTTTACATATTTTCTTAAAAAGCCTGCAATTCACAATCTATTGTAAAATATTCATTTAACATGTACTCAACCAATCACATTGAATTGCAATACTGTACTAGAAGAAATTAAAAACAGCAAAAACAATAGTTGTCTTAAATCTCTACTAAAAAACATACACTAATTGTAGATATATAAATGCAAATTGCATGCTTAAACTGAACAGTAAGTCATTATCCAACTTAAAAAATATGTAGTCCAGGAAACGGTTGAAACAATCATCAATCAAGTCAACTGGGTATATTTTATATGAAAAAAGTTAGAATCAAGCAAAAATCAAAACACACCATGAAGACATAAGGAACAAGAAAGAAAAGAGGATGGTAGTGTGAGTCTATGGCAAGTGAAAATGGTAAGTACAGTACTTTTATGAACAATGAACAGTCATAATACTACTGAGTAGTTTTCTTTCTATATTTTGCTATCAAGCTGTTTCTGTTAAAAAAAAATAGTTCAATAGGCATGACGGCTCTTATTGGTGGCATTAAATGTTCTAAAACTGACTTGTGATGGTTATATCACTAAGTTACTAAATATTATTGAACTGTAAACAAACTTTTCTGGCATCTTAGCACAAATTGAAGTAGCAGCATCAAACTCTACTAGTAGTCACTGTATTTTTCACCACCACACTTTTGCAGATTAAAATTTTAAAAAGCCAGTTTCAACTATGTCCTTGATCAGGTAGTACAAACTATTAATTTCTAAAAACGTCAACTCTTGAGTACTCATCTTTTTAATCTTCTGTATGACTAAATGGGAAGGATGCATAAAGTGCTTCTGCCATGCACACACACTTCAGTGTTATGGCTGGCTTAAGAAAAAGTACTTGTGCAACTGAGTCACAAGATGAACTAGCTGCTTTTCTGACACAACACTATTTTCACTTTAAAGAATGACAAACCAAAAGCAATTCTGACTTAAGTAGTTGGCAAACATTTTCTAGAAAATAAAGTCAGCTTGTCCTTCAAAAAAAAAAAAAAGATAAAATGAGAGCTTTCAAGAAAAACTAGAAATGTGGAAAATTTATATCTGCCACTGGAGGCTTAACAACTTTCCAAAGCTTAAAGCCTTTTCTAATGAGTCTGGTAGTGAAGTTAACGAACATGGCTTTTCTGGTGTTGTATAATGTCGACATACTGGAATACCTGCATAACTCAATGGACCAATATTTCCCAAATAGTCAAGGCACGATGTTATAAAATCATGCATGGGTAAAAGATCTATTTCAAATGCAACAGACCAATATAGTCTAGAAAACAAGGATAGTTTAGAATCCAGAAAGTTTAATGATACAGTTTTAGATTCCACATTGCAAATAACCTTTAAAAAAACCACTTGTCGAACTTTATTGTATCTTCAAAAGAGAATATTCACAATTATCCAAAATGGCTATTAAAACACATCTTTCTTTTCCAACTACCTATATGTGTAAGGCTAAAATTTCTTCACATACTTCAAACAAAGCAACACATCACAACAGATTGCATTAGGGCAGTTATGATAATCCAGCTGTCAATTAACCCAGCAACTGAAGAAATCTGAAGAAATGTAAAATAATGTTACTCTTTTCACTATTTTGTTTGAAAAAGTTATTTTTCATAAAAATATGATTTATGTCAAATCTAATTAGTTTAATATCTGTTCATTAATACATATATATTTTTGTTTTGTTTTAACGTCTAATAAAGTATCTACAGTAAGTCCTCACTTAACATCATCCATAGGTTCTTGGAAACTGAACTTTAAAAAGAAAATTACACAGCTGGGTGCAGAGGCTCAATTTGTAATCCCAGCACTTTGGGAGGCTGAGGAGAGAGGACTGCCTGAATCCAGGGGTTTGAGACCAGCCTGGGTAACTCGGTGAGACCTTGTCTCTACAGTTAAAAAAAATATTAGCCAGGTATGGTGTCATGTGCCTGTAGTTCTAGCTACTTGGAAGGCTGAGGCAGAAGGATCGCTTGAGTCCATCAGGTCGAAACTGTGGCGGCCATGAGTGTCCCACTGCACTCCAGCCTGGGCAATAGTGAGACTCTGATTCAAAAATTAAAAAAAAAAAAATTCAAAGAAAATTACAGCATGTCCTCAAATAACATTGCCTCATTATAATGTCGACAAGAAAAAAAATCGGTTGTTATTCATTGTTTTGCTTAACACATCAGTTTCCAACAACAACATTGAAGACTTACTGTATATACCAATAGACAAAACCAATGGAAGAAAAATTACATTCAACAACTCCACATGGTATAAATGAGTTCCAAGACCAAAATACTTAAGAACTAATGGCTTGTAAAAAGAATTCCAAAAGATAATTTTGATGTCATTTTTTCTCCCTCCGAAGAGTATTCAAGAGGATTCAATAGGATCCTATTTGTGCCACAGTTACACAGAATATTTCCCACCCCACACACTTTTTAAAACTCAAAAATAGCCAATAATTCTATCAAGACCCAGAATCTTTTTAAAAGAAAACAAAACCCCTCAAAGTTTCTCACTTAGCTAACTGATCTGATAATGCCACCCACATAGGACATTTCAGATTTTGTAGGATACCATTCAAGTATATGTAGTATGTCTTTATTAATTTAAATTTTATTTGTCACATAAGCTCATTTTCATTTCTAATCCTATATTCATCTTTTTTTCTTTCATTTTTCAAACAAAATTATCAATTTTAAGATTAGTATCTTAAAATTGGGAAGATTAGTATCTTCTCAACACTTTGGAAGGTTGAGGCAGGAGGATTGCATGAGTTCAGGCATTTGAGACTAGCCTGGACAACATAGCGAGACCTTGTCTCTACCAAAAATTAAAAAATTAGCCGAGCATGGTGGCACATGCCTGTAGTTTCAGCTACTTGAGAGGCTAAGATGGGAGGCTTGCTTGAGCCCAGGAATTTGTGGCTGCAGTGAGCCATAATCTTGCCACGGCATTCTAGCCTGAGCAGCAGAGTGAGAGCTTGGTCTATGGCCATTATCACTCTGAATGTGCCAGATCTCACCAGAGGGAGTCCTTGATTAAAAAAAGAAGTTTAGTAACTTCAATATTTTCTAATACATTGCTATTTTTATTTTCATTGCTTTTGTGTTTTTCTGTACCTTTTTTTTTTTTAATGTGGTCTTGTACTAACACCCAAACCCTATGATCACCTAGTTGTGCACTTATAGTGCACTACAGACTTGATCTCCTGGACTCAAGCAATCTTCCTGCCTCAACCTCCTGAGGATCTGGGACTACAGTCATGTACCACCACACCTGCTTGTTTTCTGCAGTTTTGTTTTTTGTTTTTGAAACAGGGTCTTACTCTGTCACCTAGACTGGAGTCATTTTTTTCTTTCACTTTTAATGAAGGTCTTAAAAGCTGAATAAATACTTGAAGTTATTTATTAATTTCTGAGTATTGCCTTGATAAATATTTAATTATCGAACATTTAATTTCATTTAGTTATGTATACTTTTAATTTTTTCAAAATTTATTTTGTTTAATCTTACATTATCAATTTCTAATCTTACTGTACTCCATCCAGAAACGATAATCTATAAACATGTCTTAAAAATTTATTGCAGGCTTTTTAGTGGCCTGAGGTATCTAAGAATCTGATAAAATATATTAATATATTTAAATAAATGTTAAAGAAAAAGGAATGAGAACAGAATGAAAAGAAGTATTGATCTGAAATGGAATCATGGAGACATTAAAAAGCAAATCTTGAAAATGTTCATCCAAATGTTTAGGGTAACATACATGCCAAAACACGTGCATGGTCCTGGCCCTAGTGGCAGGAATATTCCTGTTGTGAAGATGGTTATGACAGGCCAGCTTTACCTGATGAAACCATTAAACATTCCAGTCACAAAATAACTCTATTCTAAGTACTCAAAAAGCAGCCTTCAGTTTATTATATGGTTTCCCATGCATTACATATCTATAGAGTCAGAACAATTTGGTCAAATGTTCCGTGTACTCAGTCTTCTCAGCACTTGTATACTTCTCATTATAAATTACTGATAGCATTCTGGCTTTATATATCATTCTTTGAACTTGGTTCACTTTGTTTTTAACAAATTTCACAGGACATTGCCAGATGAAGTCACCAAAGTTATACTGCCAAAGGCCAGAACAAAGTAATGTCACTCTTGTAGGATCTTATTTTGAGCCATCAACCTTTTTAGTAAACTTTTTCTACTAGTTTTTTACATACTTCAACATATGAACTATGGTTTACATAATTTTTCATATTACAAACAACCTACCATACCTAGTACAGTAAAGTACACAGATAAAATTGTATAAATTGTGTATACATAATATTAATACTCAATTTCCAATAAATAGGATTTCTTTAAGAAACAACTGCACAGAACAAGATTGTTACATATACATTAGAGAATATGAATTGAGAAGGCAAACTTGAATCGATATAATACTCCAACAAAAAATAAACAAGCATAATGCTATATAAATTATAATATTTCATTTTTTACCATTTATTTACATTTAAAATGGTAACTTTTGAAGGCAAGCAAAGATCATACATAGTCTTCTGGCTCACTGCCATATGGAATTTTGTTTTTTCTTTGTTAAAACAAAAATAGTAATTTTCTGTGTTACAGAAACTCCTCTGCCTATGTTTAGTTTTTTTTTTTTGAGTTGGAGTCTTACTGCTGCCCAGGTTAGAGTGCAGTGGCATATTCACAGCCACCCCCGTGTCAACCTGCTGGGCTCAGTGATCCTTCCACCTCAGCCTTCCAAGTAGCTAGAACTACAGGCGAGTGCTACTATGCCCCGCTAATTTTTTATTTTTTGTAGAAACGAGATCTCGCCAAGTTGCCCGGGCTGGTCTTGAACCCATGGGCTCAGGCAATCACTCGCCTTGGCCTCCCAAAATGCTGGGATTACAGGCTGAGTCACCGAGTCCAGCCCATGTTTAGTTTTAACATACTGGGTCAGTATTTAATGTAAATAGTGACTAAATATATTAATATAAACTTCAGTTGTAATGACAGTATGAAGAATAAACCAGGATGATAAAAGTGCTCCTATTAACCAGATTCAGGGGGACATTTAGCATTTAATGCAGAGAACACAATGCATGCTTTGTAAAAATTACTCCCCAATTCTCTGTGAAGAAATTAACTGGTACTTCTTTACTGTCTTAAGTATTTTTCATCTATATCAATAATTTAAATTTCCCCTAACTTCAATCTGATGAAATCATACATTGTCTTAAAGTCTTCCTAAGATAAAATCTCAAGGACATGTTTATTGGAGTGATTTAGTTTATATTATTAACTCATCAATCTATTCAAAAAATATCACTAGTGTTGCCTTATTTTGAAGACTTTAAAATACAAAAAACTAATTTAAAAACAGATTGTTCAATATTCACTGATTTTTTTGTGTGCCAGAAGGGTATTATGACATCTACTTACTTAATTCATTTGTTTATTTATTTATTTTTCAGTTGAGATCTCACGCTGTCACACAGCTCACTGCAGCCTCGACCTCCTGGGCTCAGGCACTCCACCCACCAGCCTCCTCAGTAGCTGGGATTACAGGTGCATGCTACCACACCTAGCTAATTTTTTGTAGAGACAAGGTCTCTCTATGTTGCTCAGGCTTGGATGTCATCTATTTTAAACTGTACTTTTGTAAATTAAAATATGCATTTAAAAAAGATGTTAAAATCATAATTTTGTTAGAAATGTGTTAAAAATCTTAATTTGATAGACAACGAGTAGAAAACAAGATAAAATGTAATGAAATTATAAAATCTTCATTTAGGTTAACAAGCCGGGCTCGGTGGCTCAGCCTGTAATCCCACGCTTTGGGAGGCTTAGGTGAGTGGATTGCCTGAGCCCGCGGGTTCGAGACCCGCCTGGGCAACTTGGCAAGACCTCATCTCTACAACAAATCAAAAATCAGCCAGGCGTGGTAGCGCAAGCCTGTAATTCCGGCTACTCGGAAGGCTGAGGCGGAAGGATCACCAGAGCCCAGCAGGTCGAGGCTGCAGTGGCTGGGAGCGGCCACTGTCCTCCAGTCTAGGGGACAGAGTGAGACTCCAACTCAAAAAACAAATAAATAAATAAAATCTTCAGTTAGGTTAACAAACAACACAAATACGGCTCAAGAGTGTTTATGTGAAATCTGACTAACAATATGGTCAAAATAAACCATACAATGAAGCAACTGCTAAAATATTCTATTACAAGCTTGGATTACATCAATATAAGCTCATGTACAGGTATCAAAAGCTAATACTGCCACTGTATTCTATAAACCTCAAATAATAATCCTAGAATAAAGTTTCAATTTTGAAGATCCAGATTTTAAGAAGGATTAGGAAAATGGAAATTATGTAAGGAAGGCAACCAAAACACTAGGGTTCTGAAAAATGATACTACTTAATAATACTAAAGATTTCTAGCCTGAAGAAGCAGAGAGAAATAAAAAGTATCTGAAGTGTTTCCATAAGGCAATTGTATTTCCTATTGTTCCAACCAAACAAAAAAGGGGCACCAGTTTCAGAGGCACTTGGATTCAACTGGAATTTTAAAAAATGAAGTCTAGCTAATAGTATAATGGTCTATTTCATAAAGCAGTGAAATTATCATCAAAAGATCAAACAAAAGCTGGACGACAGAACAAAGATGACATAAAAAGGATACTTTCACATGAAGTACATATTCCATTAAAATAATATGGCCTAGAGCCTTGTTTCTAAAGCTTTAATATGTATAAGTTACCTGAAATTTTGTTAAAATGTAGCTTCTGATTTAGCTCTACGGTAAGTTCTGAGATCCTACATGATGCCTATGTTGCTGCCCAGAGACCATACTTTAAAAAGCACTTTAAGGGCGGGCCTAGAGTACACTTCATCAAGTAATTTACTTAAGAGATACATGTAAGCTTTTCAATTAACAAATCTACCAAATAAAAGGAAAAAAAATGAGTTAACATCAAATTCAAGTAAGAGAGAAGTGCATTTTTAAAAATTCCACATAATTTCATATAATTAAAGCCAAAATTATACATTAAAATAACTTACTGTGGTTGGTAAAGAAAAAGATCAATGATATTATCGCGACCTTTGGGGTGGTTGAAGAAAACAAACAGAGACCAGTGAATGAGCCATGTTCGCTGCTGAAGAGACTGAAGTGGAGAACTCACAGACTAAAGGATTAAAAAATGTATTCATAGGAAATATTAATATATAAGAAAGAGGCAAAAGAATAAACATCACTGATTTCAAAACTGTAATTAAAAATCAGTATCTATCTAAGGCAATGCACTAGGGTCCTTATAGTCAAAGCCTGACCCCCATACCTTCTCTCGCATGATCACTGAGGTTCTAAATTATGACTCTACTCTTAGACGTTGATTCAATAATGTCTTCTAAACCACTCTTACAGAGGGTGTAGAATATAATCATTTCAGAAAACACTTTAAAAGCAATAATTGAATGAACAATCCATAATAAAATTTTTTTAGACAGTAACTGTGGATGAAAACTGTCTTCCACAAAGGACTGTCAATGATAGGCAGCAATAACAACATAGTGTCATTTCCAGGAGCATTAAAAAAGAAGGGCACAGTAACATAACAGAAATGAAGACTAAGCTTTTTTTCTATAAGTCAAAAAAGTCTGACAGTTTCCTTTAAGGAGATTCAGTAAAACTAGTCAACCCACTAACCCATTGTGGTGTTTTTTTTTTCCCCTACAGTGTGCAGTGTTCCCTATCAGAAAGTGTGAAGGATACACAGGATTTCATAGAATCACTCCGAAAAAGTGTAACTCACATTATTATCAATGGTTTCCTTTAACCGTGTAAGGTCTTCCATGGCAGCATCCCAATTCTGCATTAAGATTTCAGAGGCCAGTTTTCCCCAGAGTGAACTTAAAGCATTTCTATCTGTTGCTGGAACCTGAGTAAACAATCATAATTAATTATACAGTGAATACTCTGGAAGAAAAAATATGTATATTTTATATCCCACATCTCATCTATCCTACTAACGAGCCTGCAGCAATTTATTCAGAAATCCGGTTACCCAAGTCCTCAGTGGATCACACTAGTTTAACTGCTTTCAATAATTTAATTTACTAAAAATGCTGTCTAGATCAGAAAACAAAGAGTAACTTTTAAAACTAAGAAACTCTATTTTAGTGTAACTCATTGCAGAGAATTTATAAACAACTAATCTAACCTAAGGCACCTACAATTATATTTTTTTAAAACTAATTTTTACATATGACTCACATTTCTCTGAAGGCACCTAAAGTTTAGAAATCTGTCACTAAAATCACTGTAATGAAGATGTGGAAAATCAAGACTCATGGATCTCATTTACAACATAATGATACATATGTACAGAATGAAAATATTTCTAAATGACACAATAGGGGGGTTACGAAGAAGAGAGAGGGGAATAAATGGCCCACAGGTTAATAACAATTAATAGTTATAGAAGGATTATGTACTGAGCAGTAGTTTTCTCATACAATCCTAACAAAAACCATGTAAGGTATGGTATTTTTTATCTCCATTTTCAAGAGGGGAACTAATGCATAGAGTGTAACTTGCCCAAAATTATACTACTAATCATGAAAGCTATAAATTTTATATCATAGCTTTAACCTACAAAAAAGGAAGACAAAGTATCATCCCTACCTGTCACTTCTCTCACTGGTGAAAGAGGGTCACAAAGTCAAAACACTCATAAGGACCAGGTTAACAACAAAAATGAGTAAAGCAGAAAGCCCTCATAAAAAGGCAACAGAAGAAGGTAAAATGACTCTGAACTGATGCTATGTTCTAAAGCAGTAGAAGCAAGGAAGGACAGTGGAAGGGGAGTAATACATTTCTACACCATAAAATGAATTTTTAATCTAATTTGTCACTGAAGCACTTACATAATAGTATAAGTGCTCAAGTATATAACATAATTAAGCTAAAGTTGTATGTATAGGATTAGAAATCCAACACCACATAGTCTGACTCTACCACTTATTATTAGTGGCTACCCAGTCTGTGCTTTAGCTTCCTCATCTGTAGGCACAGGAGGAGAGTAAGAGAACTCAACTCACTTGTGTAGTTTAAAATGACATAATACATGTAGAGATTACAACATCACCTGATACATAGTAAGAACTCAGTAAATGTGAGTTATCAAAATGACAATGAAAATGATGTCAAATATATAGACAGAGCTATACATTAATCTATAGATAGATAATCTAAACTTCTAGGACCATAATACACATCCAGGCTACACTGAGATTATTCCTTTCAAATATACTAAATAATATTTAGCAAATTGTAGGAAAAAGGCAAACAACAGAGACTAAATAAATTTTAAGTTACATTGTGAAATATATTCATGAAACCACTGGTTCTAATGATCACAAAGTACACCTACAATACAACTTGTATGTGCACATTCACGACAACTTTACTTGCAACAGACAAAAACCAAAAATAATCCAAATGATCACCAACAGATGAACAGAAAACAGATAAGGACCAGGGTAGAATATGACTACAAAGGGGCCACAATGGGTCTTTCTGGGGTGACAGAAATATTCTTTATCTTGATCCAGTGGTAGCTACATAAGCATATGCACTGGTCAAAATTCAATGAAATTATAAAGTTGATTTATAAAAATCCATAAAGTTATTGTTCTAATTATTATGAACAAAAATCTTTTTAATCCTTATAAAGAATATCTGATATTAAAATGTACCAAATCTAAGATGCCATCTGTTTTAAGATATACTATTACTTTATGTTTCCAAAACCAAAAAGCAACGTAGTCAACTCACTGCGATTTCAGATGTTAAAATATAAAAAACCATGTCTGAATATCAGTATTAAAGAGACATCTTTTACAATGACATCACAATAGGGTAATCAGAGCCAAAACTTAAGTCAATATCATAAAAAGTACTTTTTTTTTGAGTTGCGGTCTCACTCTGTCACCCAAGCTGGAGTGCAGTTGTATGATCCTGGCTCACCATAGCCTCAACCTCCTAGACACAACCATTTTTCCTCAGCCTCCAGAGTAGTAGGGAGGGCATGCGCCACCACACCTGGCTAATTTTTTTTATAGAGACAAGGTCTCATTATGTTGCCTAGGCTGGTCTTGAACTCCTGGGCTCAAGCAAGCCTACTGTCTTGGCCTCCCAAAGTGCTGGGAATATAGGTGTGAGCCAAAGCACACAGATAAGGAAAAGTACTTTTAAATTGAATGGTAAGTACAAACAGTAATACATCTTAAATCTCACTTAAATGCTAAGTACAAACAGTAGATTCATCTTAAAGCTGGGGGGGGGGTAGCTACAAAAAAATGATCACAAACAGTCCTAGCATCTAAAATAAATTTATTTCAAATAGCTGAAGAATGGAGCAATGGATTATATTTTGGACCTAGACCAAAGGCCATAATGAGTGTAGATTTAAACAAAATAATTATCAGTGTTTATAACTTTTTTAAAAAGTATTCAAAAATTCCCACCAAACCTGCTTCACCAGTTCATTTCAAGTAACACATTTCTTAAAGCAAAAATCAAAGAAATTTCACAGCCAAAGAGTGTACCTAACCACTCCTCAATGTATTTCTAAAATCCACCAAGTCTTTCTTTTTTTTGAAAAAAAGGCAGATTCTAGGGTCACACAGCTTTAATTTATACAACACTGACCTACAATAGGTCATTGGGAGAGTCAAATTCTAATCTCAGATCATAGTTACAATGGCTCTTTCATAGCTTATGTTTCCCTAACCATAGATTTAAAAGAATAACCAACCACCAGAAAAGAACTTAGAAATAAAAAAGATCATTGCAAAAATAAAATTAAATAACTGAAGTAAAACACTGATATTTTTCTTATGAAACTCAAAGCTAGATTTCTAGATATGCTGTATTCAAATTTCAAACAAATACATATTTTATGGTATCTATCTAGATCAAAAAGATAAATAATACAATCTATTCTTTTAAACTTAGCTTTGTTAGCCTGTCAATATGCTACCAGGAAGCAACCAACTCCCACCTAACTCAAATGTTTCTGTGGTAAAAGATGGGATGAAAATTTAAAAATAAATTATACATAACTTCCAATAACTAGATGTTGACTGCTCTTAACGTAAAGCATGTTAATTTGATATTCATATCTTAGTATTCAATCACTTAAAATATCATTTGAGTTCCAGCACAAGATGTTAGGGGCAATGCAAAAGCTTAAAACTAACCCAGAATTTTTTTATGACAGGGAACTCACTTCATATTTTAGAAAAGTAAACATAAAAATACCCAAACTTTTAAGTAAATACCTATCACTTATAGAAATTTTTAGACTAATTATAAAATCATACAACATAAACATAATTATACTATTAAAACTAGAATGTATTATGCGTTAAGATAAAAGCTTTTTGTAGCAGTGCAGCAAGTTTTTTAATCCTCAAAAGGTTCATGTGTACTACTCTGGCTAAACTCCATGTCATTACAGTTGGCTCTTCATACTAACCTGCTTTCAAGGGTGGATATGCTAGAAGAGTTTCAATATCTGGATTTCCAGCAGTTACCTTAAGTTTCCATGTCTTAGCAAAATGGCACATTCACTCACTGCCCAGCAACAATAAATTTACTGTGCTGGAACTCTAACATGACACTAAATCTTCATTCTCAAAATTCACTCCCAGCATTACCAAATGATATGAATAACCAACTCTTTTCATGTACCTGTAATCATACCAGGCTTCTGATTTTACAATCCTGGTTTAAGCTGTTTACATTTCCAAAGTAATCAACTTTTGCTCTCCTAAATCCCTCGTAATATTCAAAGTAAAAGTGATGGAATTTTCTGATAAGTTACTACAAGTTTAGTATCGCATATTACCTTCAATGCACTTGCAAGCTACCACAGCTAATCTTTAAATTAAGAATTAATTTACAAATGAGAGAAAGAAAAAAATCAAAGTTGGAAATAAACAAAATTTTTATTTATTTGAAGGATGGTAAATAGCTTTTAAAATGAAGTTGCCTATGCAATTTAAGTATAGGAATTACATGAATTAGTAATATACATTTCTCCCTTCCCCCACAGGGAAAATTTAATTTCCTAAAAGCCAACCAAAGACAGCAAGCCCTAAGTCTTTTCTTTGTGGCATATGGAGCTAAAAATGAAGAAAGATGCACCAGAAAACAAAGACAAAAGAAATGGACTCTTCCAAGATTGGAAGATAAAAAGTCCTTGTCTTAAGTTCTTTTTCTAACTTCTAGGATTAACTAGAGAACTCATACTCAAGTACTTGCTTAGCAACCCAAGGTGAGTAACAAATTGTAATTTCTCAGATGAAGGGCTAGTTAAAGCATGGGCATTTTGATAACTCCCAAAGGCACTTAATAATACAGTTCTCTAAACAGAAGCCAGAAGAATGAGAAAGACATATGTCAGTTGGAAGGTCTGATTTTTAATTTGGTTGCACACAACTCCTTCCCTAACAAAAGCACTAAATCTAGAAACCTATCAAATAACAAATTAAGGTAACAGGGTACTTTATGGTTAATAGTACTATTTATTTTTTATTTTTTGTAGAGATGGTGTCTTTCTATGTTGCCCAGATTGGTCTCAAACTCCCGACTTCAATCCTCCCACCTTAGCCTCCCAAAGCGCTGGGATTACAGGCATAAGCCATCCCCCCCACCTAGCCTCATAGTACCATTTAAACTCATCTAAACCCCAAATAATGAAGAAACCACTGATCTTTATACTTTAATATTTGAGGACTAATATTTGAGTAGATGGGAAAAAGTTACTATTAAGCCATAAAATATTTTTAATACCATTAGGATTTGATACTTGTTCAGAATAAGTTCAAAAACTATATGTGTGTATATATAATATATAAAATTAAAATGAGGAATAATAGATTTATTCAACAATATTGATTGACCACCTATACCACTCAACATGCTGTATAGAAACATTATAAGTAGCACAACCATTACACGACAGAATTCTGCAAATGCTAAAAATCTCACACATACATAAAATAACAAATCAGTGATTCCTACTTTTGGATTTTAAATACAAGTTAAATCTTGAGGCCCTGACATATGGCTTCCTGTTTCTGTTGGAAAAGTTTCTTTTTTCTCCTTTGCCAATAACTGTTGAAAACTTAATTTGTAGACCCATATATGTTTTGAGAAACCAAGGGAATCCAACAAAAGAAAACATACTTACCAACACTCTAAAAAAATAAAGATATTCTGCTGCTCCTGAGTAATTCCCACATTCATATTGAAATTTTGCATACCTATAGAGGGTATCTAAATACTCTTGCCTAAACTAAAAAAGAAAAAAGGAAAAATATTATTACATTCTATTTCTTAATTGTGAGTTTTTTAATTCTAACCATTTACTTATTTAAATAACTCCAGAAGTTAATCATTTCAAAGTCTCCGAAAAGTTGCCACCTAAATGTCATGACCATACATCTGACCCATAAAATGCACACTGGAAAAAAAATTTAAAAAAATAAAAAATGCACACTGGAATTGGTCAATTTAACATTCATAGTTTTGACCTCAAAAGTTATGAATTGCAATGATACATATTCTGTTGCAATACAAACTTGAATTGCAGCTGCAGGTATGGTGTGTGAGTTCCCTGCTGGTGCCTGAAGTTAGCCAGCTACCAAGCATATCTATCTGTTATGTTTTTGTGGTACTGTACAAATAACATGTACAGTGTACTTCTGTTCTATATGAAAACTGGCCCCCAAATTACACCAACTTTTAGAGTTAATGATACAAGCACAGTGAAAGTGAAAAAAAATCGAACAATATTAACAAATATACCCAACAACCCATGTGAAAACCAGAAAGTGGTCACAAGTCTCAGTGGTCAGCAAGCCTCTTGTCACAGTAATTATTAAATGAGAGATAAAACTCAAATGCAAGTTAAAGAATGAATTACCTGCAAAAGCCTCACACTCTGAGTTAACACAAGGGAAAAGTGACAGAGAAATGGTTAGGAAAGCGTCTAACATTTTTTAAATTTGTGAAATTGGGGATTTATGAATACCTTGATAATCCCAAGGGTTACTACTGTACTCCACAAGGCAGCCAAGTATTACTTAATTCTATTGCTCAAAGCATTTCTAAGTCAAATTTAATTGTCTTTACTTACTTGATAATCCATAAGAAAAGGCATCTTGTGCCCTATATAATAAGTTTGTTGATGCCATTAATATAAAATGCTAACTATTTAAATTCTGGAATAAATAAAAGCTTTGAGAATATATAAAGGTCAATCCAGTGTGTATTTTTTCCTATCAGCACCAATCTTTAAAACTAAAGTTTTGAAAACACACCAGGTTATTATATTTAATAAATTAATCTAGAAAGTATATTTAAGGCCAATCTGTAAAAATTAGTCTTTAATCATTCTCATAAAAACGTGACAACTTTAAAATATCTTAAAAATACTTACACCATGCTTGTCCGCCAGGTAGTCAAATAGCATCCGACCATCCCTTAGTAACAAAAAACAAAAATTATTCTATTTTATAGGTCACAGAAAATGAAATAAGCATGACCAACTTCTAAATTATTAACTGCATATATCTTCATATATCTTAATAATTAACCACTAGAAATAAGACTTCTAGAATAAAATAAGCAGAATGTTACATGTTTTGAACATAAGAAATAAGTACACAAGAGAAATTATAAATTTTAAAATTCACTTTTAAATCTCTTTAGTCCTAACTGAAAAATTGTGTGTTATATTTCATCACAGCTAAGACAAGGCCTTCATAAGTTTTTCAGGTAATAAAGCCACAACATTCTGACTATTCTTATAGTAAAGTCAAGTCTTTTTAGGTGGTAATCTACTGCAAATGGATTTGCTCTGTGAGGTTACATTTCTGATAGATAATATACTGTTACAAAATAGAGATTGAAATGAATGTATTGTATAAACTAGCAGAAACTAATCCTACATATAAATTTTGTCTCCTCTCCCAGTCTGTTATTATTTTTCATAAGGACAATGATTTGGCAAATTTACAAAATTCGTAAATCATGCCTGACTTGCATGATAACACACCCCATAAAATTTAACTCAATTTAACTTTTCTTAAATCAGCTTTGCATTAACTTGAGATGCTAGCAGACTAGTAAAAGACAAATTGATGACCAAGGAAAAGATGGGCATAGTTACCCACTTTATTAGCATTTTCAAAAATAAAAACATTTTCTTATCCCCTGTGCAAGGAATACATTTAGCATGTCTTTGGGAGGATAAGTTTACTTGAAGATTTCATGGAAAGAGATGTCTTCACTAAAATTAATATGGCTATCTAATACTGAAACTGAAATGTGCATGAAATTTTTGTATGTAAGATTTAAAAAAGAAAACCCTTGCTGCAGATCATAGTGAATAAGTTTGTTACATTCCTTGTACTACTACTCAGTTACATGATCACTGTTCTCTGTCTGGGCATTTCTGGGAAAATATGAGAAGTATAATACTATATCCAATGAAATTAAAAAGCACGGGTTGGCAGAGGGTGGTTATTACTTTGAAAATAGGTATTTTTTCACTTTTTAAAATTATTATCATTTTTTTTTTTTTTTTTTGAGTTGGAGTCTCACTCTGTCGCCCAGACTGGAGTGCAGTGGTCGCTCCCGGCCACCGCAGCCTCGACATGCTGGGCTCCGGCGATCCTTCCACCTCAGCCTTCCAAGTAGCCGGAATTACAGGCATGCGCTACCACGGCCGGTTGATTTTTTGATTTATTGTAGAGATGAGGTCTCGCTGCCCAGGCGGGTCTCGAACCCGCGGGCTCAGGCAATCCACTCACCTCAGCCTCCCAAAGGCACAGGATTACAAGGCTGAGCCACCGAGCCCAATTATTATCATTTTTTATTTTAAAGATTTGGGGTACAATCCAGGGGTAGGTATACAAATGTTCATTATGCAGGTACCCTTGTTGATGAGGTGTGTCCCCTTTCCCTGGCAGTTTCTTGAAAGCAAGTAGTTTATAAGTTTAATTCGATTACAAGTTTGTAACACATGATCCTTTCATTTACTTTCAATTTCATGCCTACTAAGCTACAAGGAATCCTCTTTTCCTAATATTTGGTGAGCACATCTATATTCATCTTATTCATACCCTAATCCTATTACTTCTCAGGTTTTAAGTGGCTAAAGCATCCTAAATTTTCTCCAACATCTGGATTACTTCAGCTAGCCCTTTGTAAGCACTTACATGTTACCTATGGTCCATAAATTACACATTATATTTTACGAGCACACAAGTAGTATAATACATATACATTTCTCTTTTTAAGACAAAACTCTGTGTGAATGTAAATATATATATGTAAACAGTCATCCCTTTGATTCCACAGGGAATTGGTTCTAGGATTGCCTGGATACCGAAATCTGCAGATGCTCAAATCCCTTATATAAACTTGCACAATATTTGCATAAAATCCATGTGATCCTCTTATACTTCAAATCATTTCTAGATTAATTATACCTAACAATTTTTGTAAATAATTGTTATACCATACTATTTATTTGTATTTTTAATTTTTTTATTGTTTCTTTTTTCTCTGAATATTTTTGATCTGCAGTTGGTAAAATCCACAGACGTGGAATTATGGATATAGGGGGCTGTCTGTATATATATCTGCATATATATGTAGTATAATATGGCATAGTATAGTAAGATATGCTATAGTATGACATAGAATTCAGGTAGATTTTGTTGCTTTTCTAAAAACATCTGCCGAAACTTTCTCAGATCACAAAGGAAAATTTAGAGTCAATCTCTAAACTGCTTTGAACATATATTATAGAAACTAAAAGGGTAGCATGACAAAATCATCAGCAATTCCTTAAGTGACTATATTGGTAGCTAAGCTTTATCACAATGGCAATATTCAACTTTAGTAGGTGACTTTATTTTCAAATGTTTCTAATAACCCAAAAGGACTACAATTAGTGACATGTATTAAGTTAGACTACAGCAACATGCTTTCTTTGGAAACCAAACAATAAGCCTATTTCTAGCCAAAGGGAAGTAGAAACGCAATAATCTTATCAGCTCTACCCCACCCTCCTTGCACTGGGCATCAGGGTTGGAAGGGTATGAGAGAATGTAGCAAGTGATAAAGTGAGCTCAGGTTTCTCTTTCAGGAGCAACATATGCACCCTAGGTATTATTCAGGCACAGGGTTTTGGGGCTGGATAATTCTTTGTTGCATAGTGAGGGAAGGGGTACTGCCTGGCCTCTACTAGTGAGGTACCAATAGCACCACTCCTGTTGTGGCAACCCAAATGATCCCTAGAAAGGGGAGAGAGAAGGTGGAACTTCTGCGGCATAAGCATAATCAGACATGGATAACTGGTAAAGAACTTTTTAAAAAATTTATTTACATTTATTATTAAGAAATACCAATCCCTATAAACAGATAAAGCAATCATTTAAACTAAAAACTTTTACTATGGCGTACTATATAAAGTTTCAATTAACATTTGCATTAATTCAGGAAGGAGAAATTTTAGTCAAAATTAAGAAGAGGTTACCTGGTTGACTGCATTTGCCTTGTAGTTTCTGGATCTTCAAACATCTTCACAATTGGTTCTGTTTCTGCTTGAAGCTGTTTCAGTTGTGCAACAACTGTGGTTCTTTTTTCTCTCAAAGCTAATTAAAAATGAAGAAAAGTACTATAAAATTAAGGAATGTTAAAATGTACTGCTCACTGTTAGAATGTCTGGAAAATTTTCAATTTATTTAAACTATACGTGTATTTATTTACCCGATATATTCACATGCCAGGAACCACAAACTCAGTAACTTCCCCAGATCCACAATTTTTTTTTCCTTTGAGCATTGCAAAGGCACATAAAGAAGAGGAAATCCACTTTCTACTCTTAAGGAAAACTAGAAAATATACAGGCTGAGAAATAGGATAGCAAACAGCCCAAGAAAGAGGGTATTACACTTAGAATATAAAAATGCTTCATTCTAAGTATTTTTATATCTGTTCTCATTAATTATCTTAGTTGGTTATTATCCCAAAGTTTCTAAACAGAGGCTCAGAAAGGTATACATATTATTACCAAAGGTTATTAACAGACTGAATGGAATTTAAATCTAGCCAATAATTTCTTTTCACTATAAATCTAGTTCCACAATCTCTCAACCCAAATTCTATAGTTCCTTTTTACCTACGTTATGAAAAGTCAAAGCAAACTTACACATAACCTATTCTGCTAACATCTTAATGTTTCACTAAGCAACTAAGAAATGGTTGATTTTTTTCATCACAAACTCAAATGTAAAGAAGAGCTACCCTGCCGGGCTCGGAGGCTCAGCCTGTAATATTGCGCCTTGGGAGGCTGAGGTGAGTGGATTGCCTGAGCCCGCGGGTTCGAGACCCGCCTGGAACTTGGCAAGACCTCATCTCTACAATAAATCAAAAAACTAGCCGGGTGTGGTAGCGCGCGCCTGTAGTTCCGGCTACTTGGAAGGCTGAGGCGGAAGGATCGCTGGAGCCCAGTGGGTCGAGGCTGCGGTGGCCAGGAGCAGCCACTGCACTCCAGTCTGGGCGACAGAGTAAGACTCCAACTCAAAAAAAAAAAAAAAGAGCTACCATTATTGCAGGGAAATATTTAGTCAAAAAGGTCCCAGCCTCAGTAAAATAGCAAGACCTTGTCTCTTAAAAAAACAAAAACAAAAACAACAAAAATTAGTCATGTGTGGTGGTGTCTATAGTTCCAGCTACTCGGGAGGCTGAAGGAGGAAGACTGCAGGATGGCTTGGGCCTGTGTTTGAACAAGGTTTCAGTGAGCTATGATTGCGCCACTGAATGCTGACCTGTGCTACATAGTCAGATACTGTCTCTTAGAAAAAAGTGATTTGTTTAATGTAATACTTTTTGCATTATATATTAGAAAGTGTATTCCAAAATAGTGTTTCTCAAGTACAGAAGGGGATCAAATTTTGAGAAATCTCATTTTAAACAAAGTAAATTTTATTTCTCTACTGACAGTTGTTAAACCTTTTAAAATGTCATGTGCGCTGAAGAAATAATAGTGTTTCCCAAACTTAAAAGGCAATTTCAGACTGTAAAGTCATTCCCACTTAATAAAAACAAGGTTTATATTATCTTATTTTTAAAGAAATGTCTATTACCACAGAAAACAAGAGTTTTAAAAACTACCCTGGCCGGGCTCGGTGGCTCAGTCTGTAATCCCAGCACTTGGGGAGGCCAAGGTGAGTGGATTGCCTGCACCCGTGGGTTCAAGACCCGCCCGGGCAACTTGGCAAGACCTCATCTCTACAATATATCAAAAAATTAGCCGGGCATGGTAGCGTGCGCCAGTAGTTCCAGCTACTTGGAAGGTTGAGGCTGTGGTGGCCGGGAACGGCCACTGCACTCCAGTCTGGGCAACAGAGTGAGACTCCAACTCAAAAAAAAAAACTACCCTGAATTGTACCCCATATCTTTAAAATAAAAAAAGAAAGAAAACTAAAACACACACAAAAAGTGAATAAAAACAAAAACAAAAGAAAACAAGAGCTTAGACAACACTGTACCATGTTGGTTTTCCGACTAAGTACTGCACCTCACCCAATAGTCTGATTAATTAAGTTTGGTGGGTGGCCCTAAATCTGCATTGCTAACAAGCAGTCCCAGGCAAATGGATGATGCTAGTCCCAGAGCTATCCTTGGAAAACACACTGGAAGGCTATACCAGAATACACTAAGGCTGTACCAGAATACACTAACTGAAAAAGTTAACAACCAAAAGACTACAACATTCTCAGATAATTCTAAGGAAACAATCTGGATCATAAACACAACTTTGGTGATACATACTATGAACTGATGATATCTAATGACCACGTTTTAAAGTAGTTTCACATCTTTCATAAAGAGAAAAGATATTTTAGAAGATGTTGAACTTTTATATTACCTTTCACCTGCAGAACTTTAAAATCATTCAAATAATTCTTTTGGTTAAAGTTTTTTCATTAATCACAAAACTTTATAAATCACGAAACCTTCATACATACATCCTGTTCACAAAAAAAGTTTCAGTTCTAATGACAAAACTTACCATGAGGAATATCATCAGAATAAAGGTTTTTGTATACATCCATAGCAAAGTCTACCATGTTGGTATCACTAAGAAGATCCAATTTCCCTTGTAATAGCTCTTTTTCATTATATATCTGCAAGAGAAAATTACTTTCTAATGAATATATTTAAGGCCCCCACATAACTGATTAATACTAAGATTAATTTACATGAAAATACACTTCATGAAATACTCTTTTTAATAAAATATCACAAACTATTATTTTTTAAATTATAAATATTCTGTACACGAAAGCATATAGCAAGCAAGTAACCTACAGACAAAAAAAATTTTGTGTATCTAAAAATTTAAAAATGAAGGCAATTACAGACTGTAAAGTCATTCCCAGTTAATAAAAACAAGGTTTATATTATCTTATTTTTATGCATCTTTACAAACCATCTTTTACCCTTTCTAAGCAAGACTGTATATAGTTAAACAAAAAAACACTACTTCTACTGCAAAGTAGATAGCTGTCTCCTCTCCACATCCAGGTATATAGGAATAAACTTAAAAGCTTTTTGTTTTCTTATTATCTCTCACATCTACATGCTTACACATCTCTCCTCATTGAGTCTTTCCTTTACCCCTTCATATTTTCTCTCATTAAGTAGTTGCAATCTTTTATGCTTCCCTATCAACATCCTTGAAACAAAACCAGCACCCATTTTTAAGTCAACCATGTCATACTAGATTTTTGCTTTGCAAAAGAGTTCCAAGAACATAATTTAACCCACAGTACAGGGACCAAATATATACACAAACTCACATAAATATGAAATGTACTGTGCAATATGTAAAGATTCTACACAATAATATTCGGGGAAAGAGCTGCTTTGGCAAAAGAAAGGATTTCTGTACTGAATTTAATTCTTCAAGGAAAGAAAAAAAACAGGAAGATGCTACAATATTTCATTGCTCATGAAAAGAAAAGATGCAGGTGGCCAAACTCCTACAAAATAGGAAGAAAATACTAACAATCCAACTGAAATGGCTAAAAAATTTTAACAGGCCCTTCACAAGAGGGTGACCAAATAGCCAATAAATACATGAAAAGGAGCCGGGCTCCATGGCTCAGCCTGTAATCCCGCGCCTTTGGGAGGCTGAGGTGGATTGCCTGAGCCCGCGGGTTCGAGACCCGCCTGGGCAGCAAGACCTCATCTCTACAATAAATCAAAAAATCAGCCGGGCGTGGTAGCGCGCGCCTGTAATTCCGGCTACTCAGAAGGCTGAGGTGGAAGGATCGCCGGAGCCCAGCAGGTCGAGGTTGCGGTAGCCGGAAGCGGCCACTGCACTCCAGTCTGGGCAACTGAGTGAGACTCCAACTCAAAAAAAAAAAAAAAAATACATGAAAAGGTTCTCAACTTTGCTAATCATAAAGGAAATGCTTATTAAAACTACAATAAAATTTTTTCTAAAAAACATGACAGGCCGAGCACAGTGTCTCCTGCCTATAATCCTAGCATTTCTGGAAGCCAAGGTGGGAAGAGTGGAAGAACAGCATGGGCAATATAACGAGACCTTTATCTCTATAAAAAATTTAAAAATTAGCCAGGTGTGGTGGTACCCACATATAGTCCCAGTGCTCAAGGGATTGAGGTGGAAAAATCGCCTGAGCCCAAGAGGTTGAGTCTGCGGTGAGCCGTGATTGTGCTACTGCACTCCAACCTGGGCAACAAAGTGAGATCCTGCCTGACTGAAAAAAAAAAAAAAAAAAAAAACCTGACAATACCAGTGTTGGTGTAGTGGAAGACTCATACCCGGCCATCGGGAGTACAGCCATTTTGGAAATTGTTTTTATCTCCTAAAGCCAAACATACTTTTTGACATGTCAATTTTGCTTCCAAGTTCCCCAAAGAAATGAGTATACGTTCAAAGTACATTTCTAAAAATGTTCACAGCACCACCACCTGTAAAAGCCAACTCTAACAATGTTAGAATGAGTAAATAAATGGTGGTGCACTCATACAATGGATTAACACCCAGTATTCAAAATCAATGAACTATTGGTGTCCTAAAACCTTAGGAAACTCTTACAATGTCGAGAGAAAAAAAGTACACAATGGTGAATGCTTAATTCCATTCATAGAAAAATCAAAAACAGGCAAAATGAATGCTCCAACTAGAAGCTTACCTTTAAGGAGTGTGAATGCCTAAGAGGGGTCAGAAGGAAGGTTAAATGTTTGCCATGTCTTATGTTTTGATGAGTGGAGGTCACATATGTGTGTTCACTGTTGGCATTGGAAAAACACGACACTAACCAGTACATTTCTATTAGTATAATTCCATAAATGAGTATTATACCTGATAAAAAGTTTACTTGAAAAATCTCAGCTTCCAGTCAGTTTGTCCTATAGAAACCCAGTCTCAGATGAAAACATCCTTTTCCTAGCATGCCACCTCTTCTCACTACCCCATCAACAGCTTTTATGGTGCCTCACACTGTGTCTCACAGTAGATTCAAGACCATTGCTTCTCTGCCATCAACCTTACTAGCCTGTTCTTAAACCTATACCTACTTACACCAACCTCTCTCAATTCTGCCTCACAGAAAGTCAAGAAGCAAAAATGGATGTACTATTTAAGTACTTACGTTACAAGAGACAAATTTACACAAGTTTTTAAAATTTTGAAATAAAAAAGTTAAAAGTAAAATTTTTTGCAAAGAGGTCTACTAATGAGAATAGAATTATTTTTTTGAAAGAAAATATTTTATTTAATTGGGGTTTAACATTATTGCTCCATAATTGCAAATGTTTCTAAATGTTCATCTGTTAAAAACTATTCTTAGCTTGGAGGCCGTATAAAATCAGACTATTATTTGATTACCAGGCTATAGTTTGCTGATCCCTGGTCCATCAACCTCTTGAAAACAGTTTCTATTTTGTAACAGATTAAGAATCTTCTTTTGTTATCTCTTCCTCTTCAGTCATCCTCCATAAATACAACAATACTGATGATTCTTTAAAAATCTCAATCCTTAAAATTCCTTTATCCCAAAGAACTTTCATCTAGTATGTTACCTCTAAGAATTCCAACTTAAATTCATCACCCTTCCACCATTACCATTAAAATGCCTCATCATCTTCATTAGATCCTCAGCCCTTTCCAATTTTTACAACAACCTTTATGGTGTGACTTTCTACTTTAGTCTGGATATCATTTTTAGCTGTTTAAAGGATTTCATCTTTAGCTCTATCATTTATTCATCTATTTGTTTCAACCATATACAATTCAAAGTCAATCTCTAGCTCTGGAAAAAAGTCATCAATTTTCTAGGTTCTGGCTAAGAACAACTAGAAAATATTTCAACATCAGGCAAAAATGTTATCTGATCACATGTGTCCTAACACTGCACTACCTGGTCTTCCATTTCACATGAGAATAAAGACCTATGAGACACAAAATTGTGTTCATTCAATCATTTGTTAAGCAGTCACAAAAAGCAGTTATGCCAAACTCTATTTTAAGTGCTGAAAATAAAAGCACCTGCTCTCATGAAGCTTCCATTCTCTAACACACTACAAATATATCAAATTATTTTTCTCATAGGACAATACGGTAGTTTCCCTTCATGTGTGGGCAAAATGTTCCAAGGCTCCCAAGGGATAACTGAAACCACAAATAGTAGCAAACTCTAAGTATACTGTTTTAATTTTCTATGTACATACATACCTATGGTAAAGTTTAATTTATAAATTAGGAACGTAAGAGATTAACACCAATAAATAATAAAATAGAATACTAAGTAAAATAAGGGTAACTTGGACACAAGCAGTTTGATACTGAGATAGTTAGTCTGATAACCAAGACAGTTACTAAGTGACTAACGGTCAGTTAGAGTACACAGCATGGAGATGTTCGACAAAAAGATGGCTCACATCTCAGGCAAGAGATGTCATACTATTAAGAACAACACCCAACTAAAACTTATAAATTGTTTATTTCCAAAATTTTCCATTTAATATTTTCAGATTTAATATTTTCAGATTTCCAAAATTTTCCATTTAATATTTTCAAATCGAAACTGCAGATAAAGGGGGACAGCTGTACCTTCAAGTATCATGATTATTGACTCTATACTAACCATCTAGACTTCAGGAATCAAAGCCTCTCCCCTTCAAAGTCCTTTTTGCTTACTGAAGATAAAAGAATCTCCTCAATTTTGATAGCACTCTGTCTCTGACATTTATCACTTTTTGCCTTATACATATTCAACTCTAAAGTTTTTAGTGGTGAGATGCCTGGGTTTTATCTAGGATTTCTCCCAATTTCATGGCCCTATACAGCTGTCCCTTGAACAACATGGATTTGAACTACTTACACATGGATTTGCTCAATAAAAGTTATACTGAGTGTGCCTCCCGTTCCACCTTTGCCATCCATGAGATTGCAAGCCCAACCTCTTCTTTCTTCTCAGTTTACTCAGTGTAAAGACAGGGATAAAGATTCTTATAATTATGCACTTCTTTAGTTGAAGTCTCTGTTGCCCAGACTGGAGTGCAGTGGCACACTCCTGGTCACCACAGCCTCAACCTGCTGGGTTCCAGCGATCCCTTTCAACTAGCCAGAACTACAGGTGCGTGCTACCACGCTCGGCTAATTTTTTGATTTATTGTAGAGATGAGGTCTCACCAAGTTGCCCAGGCGGGTCTCGAACCCACAGGCTCAGGCAATCCATTCGCCTCGGCCTCCCAGTGCTGAGATTACAGATGGAGGCACCGAACCCGGCCAATTATGCACTTCTACTTAATCAATAGTAAATATATTTTCTCTTCCTTATGATTTTCCTAACACTTCTTTTCTCTACCTTACTTTACTATAAAAGAATACAGTATATAACTTACAGAATATGTGGAAATTGATTGTGTATGTTATCTGTAAGGTTTCCTGTCAACAGTAGGCTATCAGTAACGTTTTGGGGGAATAAAAAGTTGTAAGTGGATTTTCAACTCTGCTGGACGTCAGCATCTCTAACCCCTATGTTGTTCAAAGGTCAACTGTACTTAGTAATTGTCAAATACATACTCCAGCATCTGTCTACTTGGCATAATAATAGCCATCTCCCCAACATCCTTCCAAGGTGGCAGGTACTGGGCAATTATTTTCTGCTGATTTTCTACTGGAGTTCAGTTTTGATTTCACCATATGAAAAACTAACTTATGCTTACATTTTCCTTCCTTTCTTCTACCTGCTTTGAAGAACTAAAGTGTAAAAAAAACCCATAAATTTCAGTTAGTTTAGAAGCATTTCTACAACAAGCTGGTAAAGGATTTCAAAATATGGCACTTTTCCGTATGGGAAAGGAAACAAGGCAGCCTAGAATGTTTTAAGTAAGCTCTAAGATTAGGCGTAAAAAGATGAATCAAGGCAAAAGGTATTTTTAATTTTTATTTTTTTAGAGACAAGGTCTCGCTGTATCAGGAAGGCAGGAGTGCAATAGTGCAATCTTGCCTCAACCAATCCATCTTCACCCTCTTGGGTAGCTGGGGCTACAGGCCTGCGCCACCACACCCAGATAATTTTTTTTTTACATTTTGTAGAGATGAAGTCTTACTATGTTGCCTAGGCTGCTCTTGAACTCCTGGTCTCAAGCAATCCTCCTACCTTGGCCTCCCAAATTACAGGGATTACAGACGTGAGTCACCTTATCACACCAAGATAAAACTTTGTATATGTGTCTGTTCCCTAACATCAACAACTTTAGAGTTTCTTATATCTATTTAGAAAAGTTTCACATGAGTATGAGGATTAGACCTACCTGATGAACCATAACTACTTTAAAGCTTTTAGAGTTATCAGGGCAATTTAATGTACATTCGTAGGACTTTTTTGTTTTATTGGTGAGACACACAAAATGCACTCCCCAAATCTAGAGTCCCAAGTAGACTTATGTAATCTGCTTCCAGAAACAGAATTCATTTATTCTTCTGGCCAAAATTCTAATTTATCATAGCAATATTACTTTATTAAAATGCATCAATTTCCCAATAAACTCAATAAACTCAAGGTATAACTAAGCTCAATATTTCTTTTAGTTCAAACTTTCTTTTAAGCCCAATAAAACTTTCAAGACTGAGACAAGCTTTAAAACGAAGCTCCAGAGTTACATATTTATTCACGGTATCTTGAGTAGATAATTGGACGTCAACGACTAATTCAAATCACCCGAAGTCTGTACATCTACACATTGGAAAACAAATTTTTAAATTTGTGGGTTTTGCTGGGGGGGCTGTCCCCGTCCCCATATGGCGAAATATGCTACTGTTCCAGGAAATGGCCACTTTCAAAGACAAGGAAACTCAACGCAAGGAACTCATAACTTCATGGAAATTACAGTACTAGATACTTATTTTAGGTGTCAGAAAGTCACTCCAAACGACCCGACAGGCAAACAAGCATAAGCAAGGCCACCCTTTCCACCGATCTCAAGAGAAAAATAAAAAGTGCTAGCACTCCAGGTTGCTTTCAGAAGCGGCCTGAGTGAGGCTCCAGCGAATCCAGCGAACCGTCAGGCCCTGACAGGAACTGACAAGCGTCCCCAGGCACCCGCACCTCAGAGAGGGAGCACAGGCCTCTTTCTCCTGGATTTCATACCGCCGCCTCACTCCCCCTCACAGCGGCGCCTATCTACTGGGGAAAGCTAAACTACCAGTAGGTCCTTCCTGTCCGGCCATGAATAAACTCGCGCCGCCTCGCACGTGTCAGGCCTAGGGCTACAGCCACAGCCATTGGGCCTCGCCCCGCATCTCACCGCCCCCACTCCTTTACCACAGACCCTCTCACCTCCTTCACAGAGAGAAACTCAAGGAGCGGAAAGACCAGATGCCGATCCAAAAAGTGCGCGATGCGAGTAGTCAAGTCGTACTCCGCCATCTTGCCAAAGAAAAGGGGAGTCTGTGCCCACTAAAACTTTATTGATAGCGCCGACAAACGAACAAACAGACTACGTACTGCGCATGTGCGGTGGTAAAACCGGCCTCGGAAAGGGGCGGGGTTCAGTCTGGAGGGCGCTGAGAATGTCGGCGCATGCGCACGGGCCATCCATTGCTCTAGGCGACTCCGGATTAGGGCGTGGGCGGCTCCGGTAGTTTCTTCTATTTGTAGGTTTGTCGGTATCCTCTTTCTCTTGCAGGCCTACAATCACCAGTCAGTGACTTGCAACCCATTCCGTTAATAACTAGTGAAAGCTCAGAATTGATTGCTGAGGCACTGTCGGTTGCATTGGAATGTGGCAAAGGACAAAAAAAAAATGATGTCCCTGTGCTCCAGGAAGTTATCTACAAGGAGTAATTTATCGCTGAGCTTTCATTTGGCATACAGTAATCGGTTTGTAAGCGTTTGTTAAATTAAGCTGAGGATGGGTTTCTAGACAGAAAACAAGTGAAAAAAAATTATGGAAAGACCCATAATTTGATGGAGGTGTTGAATTGGGCCTATCAGGGTGGTTAGAGAAAAACTCAGATGAACATTAGGATGGTTAGAAAAAATGTAGATAGAGATTAAGGTGGTTAGAGAAACGTCTGATAGGATAACAATTTAGCTAAGATTTGTAGTAAAAGAGGTAACTAAAATTAGAGCCAGTTGAAAACATGCCTGTTGGAAGACACAGCAAAGACAAAGGACTTGACCATTTCAGCAACTGAGTGTCTCATGGACTTGTGAGGTTAAAGAGGTTGAGAAGGGCCAAGTCACGATTATGGTAAGAAATGTGAAGATATTCTAAGTGCTCTGAAGTCTCCTTTGATAGTTACTTCTCATCTTCAGACCCTTTTATTTTGGAGTACTCCAGGGGTCTTAGACCTCTTCTGTATCTAGACGAATGCCCTAAATTATAACATCCAATCTGATAGCTTTTCATGCCGTCTACACACTGACAACTCCCAAATTATTGCCAAAGCAGACTATTAGTCCCAGATTCACATGCACCCAATACTTCAACATGAGCATGTCCCAAACCAAACTCCCCCACATAGCCCACCAAAACCAGTTCCATCTGTACTGTTCATCTCAGTGAATGACAACTCCATCTGTACAGTTGCTTGGACTCAAAACCTTAGAGTCGTCTTTGACTTTTCTCTTTCTCTTAGACTCTGCATCAAATCCACCAACAAAACTTTTGCTTATAACCTTTAAGGAATATTCAGATCCAATCAGTTCATACCACCTCCAAAGTTATATTTCTGGTCCAAACCACTATCATCTCTTGCTTTGATTTTTGTAATAGCCTCTTCCCTAATCAATTTGCATCCCCTCTTTTATTCCTGTGCTTTATTCTTCATACAACAGCCAGAGTGACTTTTAAAGGTCAAAGTATACTTAAAACCTGCCATCTTTCTCTCTTTCAGATGTAGGTATTATAATGGCCTAAAAAGCCAATAGATTTTCTGTACCCATTGCCTCTCTGACCTCATCTCGTAATTCTTGCCCTCTTGCTTACTTGACCCCAGCCACACAGATTTCCCTTCTATTCCTCAGATACTGCCTCCCTGCTTTCATCTTGGCCCCATATATTTGCCACTTCCTCTACTGGAATGTTCTTCACCCATTTATCTGTATGGCTTTTTCCCCATCTTCATGTTTTGCTCACATGTGATCTGCTCAATTTGAAACCTTCCCTGACCAGTTATTTAAAAATGTAACTCACCTAAAGCTGGTCAACAGCGGTTCACGCCTGTAATCTCAGCACTTTGGAAGGCCAAGATTGGAGGATTGCCAGGAATTCGAGACTAGCCTGGGTAACAAAACGTTAGTGGAGTGTGGTGGTACCCTCCTGCAGTCCAAGCCTCTCAGGAGGCTGAGGCAGAAGGATTGCCTGAGCCCAAGAGGTCAAGGCTGCAGTGAGCCAGACTTCCAGCCTGGGTGACAGAGGAAGACCCTGACTAAAAAAAATTAAAAATGTAACTTACCTGCTTATATGACTTCTTATCTTACTTTCCTGCTTTATTTTTTTGCCTTATTTTACATATTTATTTTGTTTATTGTCATTTTCCCCTAGTTATCATATTGTTCCCAGAAGACCAGGTATTTTGTTTTGGTATAACTTTCTCCAGAGTCTAAACAATGCCTAGCGTATAGTTGGCAGTCAAAAAATATTTTTGAATGAGGATATGAGTTAAAAATTAAGGCAAACTTTTACTTTGGAGAGTAATATGATATAAAGATTTTTAAATAATTTAAACTTACTCTGTCTATTGTAGGTGAAATAGATTGTGAAGAGGCAGAAATGAAAGCAACTGAATTAACTGTGTGTTCTTGCAGGCTGGGTGAGGGTTAGTGGTAGTTTGGACAAGTGTATTAATGCAAGTAGAAAGAAGAGATAAGACTCAAAATGTTCTTTGGTGGTAGAACTGACAAGACTTGCTCTTGGATATGATGAATGAAGAAAAGTAAAAATCAAAATAATTTCTAGAAATACTATTCAACAATAAAAAGGAAGGAACTAGTTATAAACACAACAACCTGGATGAATTTTCAGGGAATTATGCTGAATGAAAAAAAGTTAATTCCCAAAGACTGCATACTAAATGACTTTGTTTATATAACATTCTTAAAGTGACAAAATTATAGAAATGGAGAATGGATTAGTGGTTGCCGGGGGTTAAGGAGGGTGTGGGGTAGGAGGGAAGTGAGGGTGGCTATATAAAAGGCAGCAGCAGGGACCAGGTATGCTGGCTCACACCTCTAATCCCAGGGCTTTGTGAGGTGAGGTGGGAGGATCTCTTGAGGCCAGGATTTGAGACAAACCTGGGCAACATAATAAGACTATGTTTCTACAAAAAATAACAGTGTGTGGTGATGCACACCTCTAGTCCCAGCTACTCTGGAGGCTGAGGTGGGAGGACTGCTTTAGCTCAGGAGTTTGAGACCAGCCTGGAGGGCAGAACAACAACCTGTCAAAAAAAATAAATAAAGGGCAAGAATAGGGAAGGGATCTTTTTGGAAATGAAATGTTTAGGATCTTGACTTGTCAGTATCTTGGTTGTGCTATTGTACTGTATGTTTTGTTTTCAGCAGCTTTATTGAGAAATAATTAGCATATCATACAATGCACCCATTTTTTTTTTTTTTTTTTTTTTTTTTGAGTTGGAGTCTCTGCTGCCACCCAGACTGGAGTGCAGTGGCCGCTCCCGGCCACCGCAGCCTGACCTGCTGGGCTCCGGTGATCCTTCCACCTCAGCTTTCCAAGTAGCCGGAGTTACAGGCATGTGCTACCATGCCTGGCTGATTTTTTTGATTTATGTAGAGATGAGGTCTCGCCAAGTTGCTCAGGCGGGTCTCGAACCCACGAGCTCAAGGCAGTCCACTCACCTCTGCCTCCCAAAGTGCAGGATTGCAGGCTGAGCCACCGAGCCCGGCTAATGCACCTATTTAAAGTGTGCAGTTCAACAGGTTTTTAGTATATTCACAGACATGTGCAACATTCACTACAATTTTAGAATATTTTCATCACTTCAGAAAGAAGCCTTGAGCTCGTTAGTTATCACTCTCCTATTCTGCCACTCTCCCCACTGCAGTTCTAAGAAACCACTTTCTGTCTCTATAGATTGCCCAATTCAGGATGTTCATCTCAATGGAATCATATACTATATGGCCTTTTACATACTGCCTTTTTCCTCTTGCATAATGATTTCAAGATTCATCCAAATTGTAGCATGTATCACTACTTTATTACTTTTTATGACCAAATAAGACTCCATTTTATTGATATACTGCATACTGTTTGTACCTTTATCTGTTAATGGACATCTGCATAGTTTCCCTCTTTTGATTATTGAATAATACTGCTATAAGCACTCGTGTACAGTTTTTATATGGACATATGTTTTCAGTTAGCTCAGGTATATATGTAGGAGTGGAATTGCTGAATTAGATGGTAACTCTATGTTTAATTGCTTGAGGAACTGCCAGACTACAGTATTGCAAGATATTATCATTAGGGGAACCTGGGTAGAGAGCACATGGGATCTCCCTGTATTGCTTATTACAACTACATGTAAATCTACTGTCTCGAAATTTCAAAGTTCAGTAAAAAAAAAATGACCCCTAGACATTGGGCTTAAGAAACTTGGTAGCAGGGCACAGTGGCTAACACCTATAATCCCAGAACTTTGGGAGGCTGAGGTGAGACGACACCTGAGACCACGGGTTTGACACCAGACTGGGCAACTTGGCAAGACCTCATCTTTACAATAAATCAAAAAATTAGCCGGGCATGGTAGCACGTACCTGTTGTTCCTGGAAGGCTGAGGCAGAAGGATTGCCTGAACCCAGCAGGTCAAGGCTGCGGTGGCCTTGAGTGTGCCACTGCATTCCAGTCTGTGAGAGTGAGACTCCAACTCAAAAAAGGAAGGAAGGAAGGAAGGAAGGAAGGAAGGAAGGAAGGGAAAGGAAGGAAGGAAGGAAGGAAAGAAGGAAGGAGAAAGAAAGAAAATGGATAACTTCTGCTGACCCGTAGATGGGGGAAGAGTGGCAAAGGAATATGTATGGGTGCTTACACCAGGAGTTTGTTTCTGACATAATAAGATAACTATTAAATATCCAAGTGCTGATGATGTCTGGGAAGCAAATGGAGATACTATTATGAATTAGTTAATGTAGTTATTGATTGTTCATGATGCATGTCACCTTGTACTAGATGTTTTGAAGGATTTGGTGTATGGTATGATCTCTGTCATTATGCCATTTACAGTACTGTTGGGAATGCAGAGCTGAATGTCCTTGAAGCAGAGAATACCTCCTAGTATAGGCTACTCAATTGCAGGGGATAGTCTGTGTGACATCTAAGAGTTAGGAAATCACCACTGTGCCGGGCTCCGTGGCTTAGCCTGTAATCCCGCGCCTTGGGAGGCTGAGGTGAGTGGATTGCCTGAGCCCGCGGGTTCGAGACCTGCTTGGGCAACTTGGTGAGACCTCATCTCTACAATAAATCAAAAAATTAGCTGGGTGTGGTAGCACGTGCCTGTAGTTCCAGCTACTTGGAAGGCTGAGGTGGAAGGATCGCCGGAGCCCAGCAGGTCGAGGATGCGGTGGCCAGGAGCAGCCACTGCCCTCCAGTCTGGGTGACGGAGTGAGACTCCAACTCAAAAAAAAAAAAAAAAAGTTAGGAAAAGAGGCAGAAGTGAGTTGGGACATAGGAAGAAAAGAAGCAGGTAATGGTATGGAAACTTGCCAAAAAATGAACAGAGAACATCTTTGGGAAGCAGAAAGGAATAAGAGGTATTTCTATTTGACAAACATTTTGAACTTTTACCATATGCAAAATACTAAATTGGGTGCTACTGGGAATATATAATCAATAAGAGCTAGTCCCTGGCCATAGGAACTTTCAGTCTACTAGGTAAAAATTATTCATTCATCTAATGTAAATTAAGTGCATACAATCTTCTAAGCACTGCTCTAGGTCCTGGAAATATAGCAGGAAAGAAAACAACATTATTTAAAGAAGATTACATTCAAGAAAAGGTGGTATATATACACAATGGAATACTATGCAGCCATAAAGAAGAACAAAATCATGAACTTCTCAGAAAATTGGATAGAATTAGAGACAATCATTCTTAGCAATCCACCACAGAAACAAAGAACCGAATACCACATATTCTCACTCATAAGTGGGACCTAAACATTACGATAGCACAAGGAAGGGATCAGCAGTTGCAGGACACTGCTAGGGGAGGAGGAAAGGGAAGGGGCTTATAACACAAAGGGTACTTGATCCTAAACCAGGGGAAGTGAGGACCAGTTGGAGGCCCAAACTTCATCTACACATAGATTTCTTATGTACCTAATCCTGGCTTGTACCCCACATCTTTAAAATGAAATCAAGTATTTTTTTTTTAACTTTTAATTTTTTTATTTTAAAGATGTGGGGTACAATTCAGGTTAGGTATACAAATGTTCATTATGCAGGTACCCTTGCTGATGAGGTGTGCCCCCGAAATAAAGTATTATTTTAAAAAAAGATTAATTCAAGTGGAAGGGGATAGGTAAAAACATTTTAACAAATATATACTTTGATAGGTGGTGGTAAGTGTTATAAGAAAAATAAGGTAAATGTTATGGAATGATGGGGGGAAGGTTGATAATTTATGTGGCATAGTTAGATAAGGCCTCTATGATAAGGTAGAATTTGAAAGGAACACTGAAGGAAGTAAGAGATCCTGTGACAATATATACAAGGAACATTCCAGATGAAGGAATATAAAGATTCTGAAGGAGAAGTGTGCTTGGTGGCCTTGAAGAACAGCAAGGAGGATAGAAATGCCACAGCTGACTTAGAGTAAGTGTGGCAGAAGATGAATTCACAGGGGCAGTGGTGGGCAAGATGACATATGCTCTGTAGGCTGCTGCAAGGATCTTGGTTGTATTCTAAATGAGATGAGAAGCTACTGGAGGGTTTTGAAGCAGAGAAGTCACACAGTTAGGGTTATGCACTGAAAAGACTGCTTTGAGGGTTAGAGGCACAGGGCAACAAAAAATATAGAGAGATCAGTTAAGACACTACTGAAATCAGACAAGAGATGATGGTGGCTTCATCCAATGTGGTAGCTGTGAATTAGTTGTGGACATAGTGAAATTCTGAATATATTTTGAATATAGAGCTAGCAAAGTTTGCTGATGGGTTGGATGAGAAAGAGAGGGTTAAAGGTGATTCTATGATCTGGAATTGCTGAAGGACCATTTACCTAAGATGAAAAAGGGTATGACAGATGAAAATATTAGGGAGGAGGGAAATCAAGAGTTTAGTTTCAAACATACTATATTTGGGATGCCTGTTTGACAACCATGTGGACATATTGATTAGACAATGGAACGTGAATCATGAATCTGGGAAAGGTCAGAACTGCAAATAGAAAATTGGGTCTTATTAAACTATTGATTAAATAGGAAACCATGGAACTGGATGAAATATGAATATGAGTATGTTTGGAGGAGGGCTAATCTTAGGTACTCCACCTTGTAGAGGTTGGGACAATTCAGAACAAATACAAAAGGTAGAGAAGGACTGGCCAGTAGGTGAATGAGAGAAGGTGAAGAGAAAAAAAGAGTGGTGTTCTAAGAGCCAAAGGAGGAGGAGAGTGGTCCAAGCACCAGGGGGCAATTAACTGTGCCAAATGGTACTGTTAGCTCAAGATGATGACTGGGTATTGTCTATTCACTTTCAAAAATAAGCAGGTTATTGATGATCTTGACAAGAATACTTTTAGTAAATGATGGATGAAAGTCTGTTTGGAATGAGCTCAAAAGATAGGAGAGGAATTTAGACAACATCTTAAACAGATCTTTTGAGAAATTTTATTGGAAAAGGAAGCAGAGAAATGGAGCAATAGATGTGGAATATAAGGAGCACATTTTAAAAGATTAGTATATGCTGATAGACATGATACTTTTATGACAGATAGGGAAGTGAACATTGCAGGTGGTTTAGGAACAACTTGACTATTGTAGAGACACAAAAACGAAAATGTAAGAAATATTTGTGAAGGACAACTTGAGAAGTTAACTGAAGATTGAAGTTTATAGGGGAGGAAAGGAAAGACCAAGGCCAAGTAAGGTAAGTTCTCACTTAATGTTGACAGTAGGTTCTTGAAAACTGCAACGTTAAGCAAAATGAAGTACAGCAGGTCCTTGAATAATGTCATTTCATTCAAGGTCATTTTCTTGTTATGCTGATGAGAACAAAAAACTTGGTGTCATTATACTTCATTTCACTTAGAGTCACAGTTTCCAAGAGCCTGTTAACGATATTAACTGAAGACTTACTGAGTAGAAAGCAAATGTGAGGAATTTGAAATTTATCTTAGTCACAAGGAGCTTTAAAGTCTTTTTGAGCATGAAAGTGAATAATCCTATCTGAGTTTCAGAAAGGTAATTCTGACAGTTGTGTAGACAGTGAACTGGATGGACAAAATGAAGCCAGTCTATGGAAGGTCTTCCAAACCAGACTGGCAAACTTAGATTTGATCAGATAGACAAAGGGAGTCACCTGTTAAGTTCCTAATTAGAAAATGACACAAAGACAGCGGTGTTTTGTCCTTTAAAATTAAATTGAAAATGATTTACAAGATGGATTAAAGTGGTGACAGATTGGAAACTTTGCTGATTTGCCTGGCTTTTCCCCTGGAATTTTCCTTGTTGGTTTGTGAAAATATCTTGTTTCTTTTTATAAGAGAGATTTAGCCCCAAATATGGAAAATCTGACTTTCTTGTATTAGTCTCCTCCTAGTGTTTTAGTTGAAAAGAGACATTACAGAGAAAGCCCAGGCAAGGTCTCACCTGGTAGTGTCTAGATGGTATCAGGTGATAACTTTGATTCTCACACATTTATCAATATTTGTTGAATGCTTTCCATTTGTTGATGACCATGTCAATCGCTGGAGAAACAAAGGAAGCCAGTACCAGCCCACAAGGATTTATGATTTAGTTGGGGTGGCAAGCGTGTAAAATGTAAATTAATCCCAGCACCATGTGAGAGTATCTATGCAGAGTGCTTCTAGGAGACCAGGGGAAGAAGTAACACTTTGCCAGAGAAAGTCAGAGGTTCACGAGGGAGACAATATTTGACTACCTCTATAATAGATAGTTATTCAGCTAGCTAAAAAAAGGAGAAAGTATGTTTCAGGTCAAGGGAAGAGTAGGCATATAGGCATGACCTCGAGAAGAATCTAGTGTGATTGGAGACTGTGAGAAGGGCTTGGTGCCTAGAGATAGAATGTGTGATATATTGAGTGGCCCAGCATACGTCTGCATTAAGGGGTCAGAGCCAAATTGCTAGAAATCCTATGGAGTATACTGAGGAACATGAATTCTACTCTGTAAGCCAGTGACTGTTACCATGGTTTTCCTGTTGACTCTTAACATCTCCCTTTGCCATGCTTCCCTGTCTCCCTTATTCTAACCCTGGTCATCTCTCACTCAGACTGAGTACTGTAATAGTCTTTCTAAGGACGCCCCTGACCCCGGTCTTGCACCTGTCCACACTGCTGTCTAGCTGATCTAAATAAAATCTAACCCTGTTATGACTGAATTATGTTCCCTCCAAGTTAACATGCCAAAATCCTAACTTTCAGGACCTCAGAATGTGACTGTATTTAGAGATAGTCTTTAAGAGGTAATTAAATTACAACGAAGGTTATCAGAATGGGCCCTAATCCAGTATAACTGGTATCCCAATAAGAAGAGGAAATTAAGGCACAAATAGGAAAGACCACATAAAGACACAAGGAGAAGACAGACATCTATAAACTAAAGAGAGAGGCCTCTGGAAAAAAAAAAACAACCCTATCAACATCTTGATCTTGGGCTTCCAACCTCCAGAACCGTGAGAAAATAAATTTCTGTTCTTTAAGCCATCTGGTCTGTAGTTCTTTGTTATGTCAGCCCTAGCAAAACAATATACTCTGTCACTTCCTATTTTGTGTAATATCAAGTTAAAACTTCGTAGCCCATTGTATGAAGTTCTTCAGGATCTTGTCTCTCCAGAACCCACACCCCTTCCACAGGAAACTCTTCTCAAACAAGCCACCAAGTTTATTATTCCTTCAATAAACCTCCTTTAGTCTAAAATGCCCTTCTGCCCCTTCTTACCCTGTGGACCACCTCTTCATATTCTAAGATTTGAATGAAGCATTATCTTCTGTATCATGTTTTCCATTAGCAAAACACATCTGAAATAGTCACTCTTTTCTTCTGCCCTCTCTACTGGTAACAAACTTTTATCTCACAGCCTTATAATGTTTTAGTCTACCTTTTTTTGTTGTTACCACCTACTAGGCTGTAAATATCTTGATGACAAGGTCTATGAATATCTGTTGTTATAGTTTCAGTTCCTGTCTTAGTACCTGGCACATAAAAAGTTCTCAAAAAATATTCTGGAAATGAATGAATGTGCATAGAACCTGTCTATCTGGGGGTACATGTTATTTAAATAAATCAGTTTGTATTTTAGAATACTTAATACCTCTCAATATTATGGTAGACACATTTTTAGTAATCAGAATGCTTATGTCTGCTGATTCAATCTCTCTCTGAGATATTTCTAAAACTCAATGACATTTTGAGCCTTTTTTTAAAAGCCTTTTGTTCTATATGCTACATGCAGATGCCTATTGCACTTCAATATGTCTGCCTTCTTTTGTTATATTTCCAGTTCATTTAGTCAACACATTTTGTTCACCCCTATTCTGTGCCAGACACAGTGCTGGGTTCTAAGGGTATAAAACTAACTAAAATACTATTCCTATATAAAGGAGTGGTTTAATTAGATTGAAGCAATGGACACATCTTACATCTAGGTGTTTTTCTAAGTCATTGTGTGTGTGTGTGTGTGTGTGTGTGTGTGTGTGTGTGTGTGTGTGTGTGTGTGTGTATGCATGCAAAATAATTATTATTTCTTGGGTGTGTATCTTCAGATGATGTTGTTTTCCGGATATTATTCCTTTGCTCTAGAGGGACCTTTCAGGAGCCTCCTATGTACTGATTACTCCTAATGCTTGTGTGAGACTTTCCAGAAACCTTAGTCTTGCTGTCATCCTTATTAAAGAATCACACAGAGAGATGGCGCCTTCAGTGAACTTTAATTCCCTTTCTTCACTTACCACCTCATATAAAGCTAGAGTTGACAGCTAATTCTAGTCTATCTCTGAGGTCTTGTCATATGGGAAGTGAAGGATACTGGGAAAAAGGAACCGTCATTGTTCTTTCTCATCTGTCCCCAATACTAGGAGTTGGAATGTGGCTACCTCATTCTTTGGGGAAAATTAGCAATTCTCAGTAACTGGAAGTATCTCGAGGAATCTGAAAGAATTGTGTTGACTCTAGAATAGTTGACAAGCTAATATAAACCACTATCCAGTCAGAACATAATTAACATACCTATATATCTGTTTAAATCCTTTTAATTCTGTATGTATCATAGAATATTCTGTGTCTGAGATATCTGTCTTTGAAAATTCCTGCAGTGCAAATAAACACTCACTGCCTGATTACTAGACCAAGTGGTTGGTTAATGTACTTACCAATATAAATACAATGATACTGAAATGCAGTATAGATTTCTAAAAATGTTAATACGAAGTGAACACATTCTCTTGGGTAATAACCAGCTCCAGTCATCCGGGCAAAAATTGTATTTATTTGAAAACTTTGGCATGAAAAAAATATGGGTTATCTAATAAAGTAATTTTAATATAAATTTTCCATGTTACTTTAAGTTATGTATCTCAGACAAATGTTGGGATTGACTGGCTATGTGGGAATTAAGCTAGTATGGATGACAAGCTACTTCTGATCTAGCCAAAAAATGAAAAAATATTGTGATGATGTAGAGAATATTCAGCCAGAAACCCGAGCAGGAAAACAGCATTTTCCAGGGACTCCAGAGGCCCAAGACAGAAGAGGTAACAGCAAGAATGGTGATATTGTTCACAATTGTGGTATGGCCTTTGTCATGTTGGATTTACTTTTCTGTTTTCTCACCTGTCCCTTCCACTAGACTATGAGTTCTACAAAGTCAGGAATGAGGTTTTTTATATCTATATCCCATGTACTTTTTGGAAGAAATAAAGAGAAGGGAAAGGAGACCTGTAGGTCACTTCAAAGCAGAAAAACAGCTGGGATTCAGAAAGGTGCTTGCATGTTTTAATATTATATTGAATTAACCTGATATTGTGAAGCTATATATAAGATTAGAAAAGTCTTCCTTGACTTTCCTTTTTAGAGTGTCTTCCCCCAATTTCTCATCACCTTGTTTATTTCTTTCGACCTTTTCTTTCTTTTGCCCCATTTTTTTTCCTAAGTTTTTACAATGTGATGGAATGGAGGAATTTTTTTTTTTTTTTACCTTAACAAACTGTCAAAAAACTGTTGTGTTTGTGTAGTGGTTGAAGCCTCAGTAGCTTGCTTTCTGGGATTCCCTGGCTCTGTCCCTCCCCATTTGACCTTTTCTTTCTTTTGCCCCATTTATCCTGGTTCTGCAGAGATTTATTCAGCCTGCAAATTCTCCTTCTCAGTTCGGGACCATGACCTGGATTGGAGCAGCCACGATGAGTCACAGGTTTTAGAGTCACAAGGAGGTTCAACTGCTCTGGAGTCTGTATTCCTGCAGCAGGAGTGCTGCCCTGGTTGGAGCACGTGAAGTGTTACCTCCCATGTGGGCTATCCTTAGCAGCAGCTGCCAGTGCACCTGCCCACACCTGCTCTTGCCTGTCTGAACCTGCCCGCATCCGCTTTCACCTGCCCGCACCTGCTCCCACCTGCTTGCATCTGCTCCCACCTGCCCGCACTTGCCTCCACCTGCCAGCAGCAATCTCTAGGTCTAGGTTTCTTTGCTGCCCCAGCTATGGGATACTTTCTTCCTCCCACACAGACCCTGACAATCTGTGATGGTGGGGGAGTTGCCCTCACCCACTTGTATTTTGGCATCTACACTTTGTTTATTTATTGTAAATGTTGCCCAGATATTTTGGCTTCACCATCTAGTTGTTCTGGGTATCTGTGTGTATTTGTGTATGTGTATGTGTATGTGTAGGAATCTGGAGGTTGACAGCTTGGGCTACTACCATCACCCCAAATTCTGGTCAGCTGCTTTTAAAGCTGGGGCTCACCAGCTATGAACATTTTATTTATGTTTGTTTATTTATTTATTTATTTATTTACTTGAGTTGAGATCTCACTCTTTCTCCAAGACTGGAGTGCAGTGACATGACCATAGCTTTCAAAATAAGTACATTTATTGTTTAGCAAGTTTTAATTAACATTAGTAGCCATAATTTATTTTTTCTGTTGTACTGAAGGAGATTGTTTTGCATTTTTGTTAGCAAAACTTGAACACTGGTTATTTTAGAAACAATATTTTACATACTTTTGGTTAAAACAATCTTGATTTTTTAGTGAAACAAGAATTCTAGTTTATGGTCAAATTTGCTTAGCCACCATTTTGTCTTCTCTGATATAGATACCATTTATCATTTTAGATTTAAAAAATACTATATTTCTTTAGAAGGTAGATGATTCAGTAAGTGATATTTCAACACTCTGTGGTCTTTGTTTTGTGAATATGAAGAAACGAAAAATTCTGTAGAAAGAAAGAGGAAGACAAAAGTAAAAGGAAGGAGGGAGGTAGGGAAGGGGGAAAAGGGAGAGAGAAAAGAAGGAAGAAAAAGGACATAAAAGAAAGAAGTAAAGAAGGCCCTTTTAAAAAGAAAGAAGAATAGTGTGTGCCCTAAAGACACACTATTCTCCATTCTCTCAAAATACATCACCTCAAATAACTTACACATTTCACATTTTTATCCTTAATTACATCTTTATTTATTCTTTGATTCCCATCCAGAGTAGGCTTCTTAACTGTATTATAGCTATTGTAACACTATGTTTGAACATATTTTGTTATTGTTTCTATTAGTATATATTTACAAGCTTTGTTTATTATATATATATGACTTTCTGTATTGAAAAGAAAGGGGCAAAGGCTCACTGTGAGGGGCAGAGCACCTTTAAGAATTTCTGGCCTCTTATTTTGATCCCTGATTTATCACACCTTCACAATTTTACTATTGTCAGAAGGATGCCTGTTTTCTCTTGGAATGCTACATTCTTTGGAGATGAAGTGTTCCGAGTTTTTAACACTGTGTTGCAGTGTCTCTGGAGTATTCAGCATCTGGATAAAGCCGTCATCACAGTAATGAGAGATAGAGCAGGCCAGAGCTGACCTTGTCCAGGGGAAAAACAGGATCAACACCAAATATACCATGGCTTTTTCCAGGGTTGCAAAAACAGTGGCTCAATAAGGTTTGTATATGAAATACTTCTTCAGGCCTGCATCTAATTTGTGTTATTGTCACCCAGTCTATTATACACATATAGTTAGCAAATGATTCGAATAGTTAATTATATTATTATAAACATTTCAGGGGATTATAGGCCATACTTTTCATAACAGTTGCAGGATGTTGTTATAAACTCTGTTTTTCTCATACACATATAATAGTATCTTTCTCTTTTTTCTGATTAGTGCAAACAATATTAGAAGGACTTCTGTACTATAATAAATGTCCCATATTTGTTCAAACATGATTTCCTTAGTATTATCAAGAGAGACAAACTTCTAAGCTAGATGGACCATCTGACTTCGTATTTATAAAAAACTTTTATTGTTTTTGTTACAAAAGTCATATATGTATGTAATAAAAAAGCTGAGAAGCCGGGCTCGGTGGCTCAGCCTGTAATCCTGCGCCTTTGGGAGGTTGAGGTGAGTGAATTGCTTGAGCCCGTGGGTTCGAGACCCGCCTGGGCAACTTGGTGAGACCTCATCTCTACAATAAATCAAAAAATTAGCCGGGCGTGGTAGCGCACCTGTAATTCCGGCTACTTGGAAGGCTGAGGCGGAAGGATCGCCAGAGCCCAGGAGGTGAGGGTGCGGTGGCCAGGAGCGGCCATTACACTCCAGTCTGGGTGACAGAGTGAGACTTCAACTCAAAAAAAATTTTTAAAAAGCTGAGAAGAAAATAATTAAAATCTTTGATAGAACAGTCACTTAGAGATAATCTGTTACCATGTATAGATGCTCCTAGACTTAAAATGGGGCTACATCCTGATAAACCCATTGTTAATTCAAAAATTAAATTAAAAGTGCTTTTATTTTATTTATTTATTTTAGTTGGAGTCTTACTCTGTCATCCAGGCTGGAGTACAGTGGCATGACCAAAGATCACCACAGTCTCGACCACCCGGGCACAGGAAATCCTTTCACCTCAGCCTCCTGAGTTGCTGGGACTACAGGCATGCATCATCACACCTGGCTAATTTTTTCATTTTTTATTTTCTTTTCCTTTTTTTTTTTTTGTGGAGATGTGGTCTCCCCATGTTGTCCAGACTTGTACTAAACTCCTGGGCTCAAGTAATCCTCTCGCTTTGGCCTCCAAAATTGCTAGGGTTACAGGCCTGACCCAGTCTTAAAATGCATTTAAAACCCTAATAAACCCTTTGTAAAGTCGACAAAGCATAAGTTGAACCATTGTAAGTCAGGGACCATCTGTATATGTAGATTTACATCAAGAGTGATATCGATAGGTCACTGCATTTACTTAGCACAAATGGTGACTAAACCTTGCTTTCTGAGTACTAACCCATGTAGGAAGTACTCTTATAAATCCTGTTTTACAGAAGAGAAAGCTGAGAAACAGTTAAATAACTTGCCCAAGGTCACACCACTAGTAGGTGGCAGACCTGGAATTTAAGGCCAGGTAGTTTAAAGTTTATATTCTTAATCACTTGCTAAAGTTACAATTACCAGTATATTTTAAAACAGCTTTCTTGAGGTATAATTGACTAAGTAAACTGCACGTAAGTAAATATACAATTTGACAGGTTTTTGAAACCATTTTAGGTGTAGAGTTCAGTAGTGACCAGTATATACATTTTGTCATGGAACAGATCTCCAAAACTTTTCATGTTGCAAAACTGAAACTCTATACCTGTTAGACAATAAAACCCACTTTTCCCTCCCTTCAGCCTTAGCAACCATCATTCTACACTCTATATCTATGAATTTGACTACTTTGGATAATGGAATCATACAGTAATGGTCTTTTTGTGACTGGTTTATTTAACTTAGCAGAAGATTCTCATCCATGAGATAGTTTGTGTCAAAATTTCCTTCCAATATTCCTTTATGTGTGTACCATAGTTTGTTTATCCATTCATCTGTCAATGAACAATGGGTTTCTTCCACCTCTTGGTTATTGTGAATAATGCTGCAATAGAACATGGGTTTGTAACTATCATTAGAAATCCTGTTTTGAATTTTTTGATTTATACCCAGAAATAAAATGGCTGGATTATATGGAATTCTATTTTTAATTCTTAAGGAACTACCATATTGTTTCCATGGTGGCTACACCATTTTACACCATTTGTGGTAACAGTGCACAGATTTTCTAATTTCTTCACATCGTTGCCAATATTTGTTATTTTCTGTTTTTTGATAGTTGACATCCAAATGGGTGTGAAGTGGCATCTTACTGTGGTTTTGATTTGCAATTCTCTAATGATTAGTGATGTTGAACATCTTTTTATATGCTTGTGGGTCATCTCTATATCATTGTTGATATATTTACTGTTAAAGTGAGCACTGTGCATCATCTTTGGAGAAATGTCTATTCAATCCTTTGCCCACTTTTAAATTTTTTTAATTTAAATTTAAAATATTTTAGAGAGAAGATCTCCCTCTGTCACCCAGACTATAGTGTAGTGGCATGATCATAACTCACTGCAGCCACGAACTCCTGACTTTGCCCATTTTTAAATCAGATCATTTTGTTGAGTTGTAGGAGTTCTTTATATATCCTGAATATTAATCCTCCAATATATAATTTTAAGCAAACATAGAATTACACTTTGTAAGTTGTTTTGCAAACTTTTATATATTTTGAATATATTAATTAATATTATTTTGCTACAAGACATATTCTGTAATATATTGTATGCTTTTAAATTATCTCTCTATTGTTGGCATCTTATTTTCAGTTTTTACTATTGTAAGTAAAACTATACTCATTATATATATTAATTTTATGATAATTTCTGTATTAGTTTCCTGAGGTAACAAAGTACCTCAAGATTGATGGGTAGAAATAACTAACAGAAATTAATTTTCTTATAGTTCTGAAAGCCAAAAATCTCCAATCTGGGAGGGCCACCGAGGTATAGGGACTCACGGGAAGTTAATGTTCCTTGCATTTCAGGCTTCTGGTGGCCATTGGCATTCCTTCTTTGACATGTGACTGAATTACTCCATTATCTATTCCCTGTTCACATGGACTTTGCCTCATTTGTCTGTGTAGCCTCCTACTGCCTCAATCTTACAAGGATACTTGTCATCCGGTTTGGGGCCCATCCAAATAATCCAGGATGGTCTCATCATAAAATTCTTAATTTAGATACATATTCAAAAACCCTTGTTCTTTATAAAGTAACATTCACAGTTCCAGGGATTAAGACATGGACATATCTTTTGGGGGACACAATTCAGCCCACTACAGTTTTATTAAGATAAATCCCTAAAATTAGAATGATTAGTTCAGAGTTTGTAAGGTTTAAACATTTTTAGATAAATATTTCAAAATTGTACTCCAGAATAACTTTGAATTTTCAATATTCTTAAACATGCATGTGTTGTGTGTTTGAGTGCATATATACCATGCAAAAACACAAGTGCAACCCATAAAAATATTAAAAGGAAAGAGAAAGTTGGTGGTTGAGGAGAGAAGATAAAAAGAATCAGGGCTTAAAATAAAAGAATATTAGAGATTTCTGAGAGTTGTCCTTCTTGATAATGTAACTACTATCAGTGGCTGTTTTAATAAAACATACCTGGTGGTGTGGCCAGACTTGTGTAGTTTTGATCTATTTACTTATTTCTGTCTTGTTTCTTTCTATAAATATGTTCTGCTTTTCAGATCTTCACACTTTAATATAAAATCTTCAATTATGACCAATTAACTTTTCCATAAAAAGAAATATTTTGTTCTATTTTCTTCATTTGTCAACATAACCTTTATGATGTAGAATGCAGATTTTTGGACTTTTAAGATATTATTTTATGAATAAGAAAAACTTCGTATGTATAAATGTATGTATTCTGTTGGGAGGTGGAAAACTATCCATGTTGGTTATTTCTTTTCTTAAACGCAGTTGAAAAGTTCACAAATAGAAGATGTGTCCCAGGATAAAAATCATTTTCAAGAGCCTAGGGCAATAAATCATGTGGAATTGTATTTTCAATACTTTATCATGAATAGCAGTGAGTCACAGCTTCTTGGTACAGGGTGACTTTTTGTAACCAACATGCAGAACTCACATACCGAGTTGTGTGTGAGTCCGTCAAAGTCAGAGGCAATGCTCTTATTCCAGGGGTGTGATTATTGTTCAAGCTGAGTTTAAACTTCTCCTTTAAAACTAACTGCTTTTAACTGGTGGTTTAACATTCTCAAAAATAAATCAGTTTTTTTTGTTTTTTTTTTTTTCTTTTGAGTCGGAGGAGTATCACTTTGTTGCACAGACTGGAGCCGTGGCAAGTTCACATCCACCACAGCCTTGACCTACTGGGCTTAGGCAATCCTTCTGCCTCAGCCTTCCAAGTAGCTGGAACTACAGGCAAGAGCCACCATGCCTGGCTAATTTTTTGATTTATTGTGGAGACAAGGTCTCACCAAGTTAACCAGGCTGGTCCCGAACCCGTGGGCTCAGACAATCCTCTCACCTCGGCCTTCCAAAGCGCTGGGATTATAGCTGTGAGCCACTGCACCCGATCAAATCAGTTTCATTTATTTGATAAACTCACTTTATTTTTAGTCCATTATTTACATTTATTTTTCAGTTTGACCATTTATTGGACTTGGCTCTGAATAACTTTTGTATAGTGCCAAAAATAAAATCTACCTTTATGGAAAAGTAATTTGCCACCAGAAGAAGATACTTAAAATTATATGTTGCTACATCGTCCAAAAATGATTTAAGCAACAGCATTATCGTTAGAATAAATATATAGCTGCCTAGGGAACTTACTTTGAGAGAGATTCAGAATTGTTATTTGTGGTATGTTTCCATTAATATGCTGAAACATTACTACAGAAGTAAAACAATCGAGTTACTTCTTAAGTTATTGAGTTATGAAACATATAGGCTTTGGGTAAGGTTGCTAGATTTAGCAAGTAAAAATTTGAATTTCAGATAAACAACATTTAATTTTTTATTTTAAGTATGTCCCAAACATCACACAGGGTATACTTATGCTAAAAATATTCATCATTTATTTGAAATTCAAATTTAACCAGGAGTCTTTTTTTTTTAATTCAGCTAACCTTATATGCCACCCTTTACAATTTTTTTTTTTTTAATTTTTGAGTTGAGGGTCTCACTGTGTCATCCAGGCTGGAGTGCAGTGGTACAATTATGGCTTACTGCAGCCTCAAACTCTTGGGCTTAGGTGATCCTCCTGTCACAGCCTTCTGAGTAGCTGGAACTACAGGTGTGTGCCATTACATCTGGCTAATTTTTAAAAACTTTTAGTAGAGATGAGGTATCATTATGCTGCCTAGGCTGGTCTTGAGTTCCTGGGGTCATGCAAACTTCTTGCCTTAACCTCCCAAAGTGCTGGAACTACAGTTATGAGCCAACACATCCAACCTATACCACCCTTTTAATTTTACTATTCCTAAATGGCTTATGGTTTCACTTTTGCAGCTTTCTTAAAATTAGGCAGAGCCATATGATTAGTTCTGGTCAATGAGCTGTGATATTAGAAGTGTGGTATGTCATTGACTGATGCACTTAAAAGCCAATGTACAGTCCCCCAGATCTCTCATTCTTTGTTGCAGTGAGCTAGAACCATGTGTTCTAGACAGCCTAGATGAGATACAGCAGCCTTGGATCCCTGAAAAAGAATTGGAATGAAGGTACCCAGGAGAACCATGGGACCCACAACATACTTCACGTGTGTTTGAAACAAATTTTTATCTGTTAATCCACTGAAATTTTAGGTTGGTTCATGACTGCAGCGTGGCATAACCTTTCCTAATACAGTGTGTTCTTCAGATGAACTAAATAAATTCTGTAACTCTAAATTTGTTTGTTTTTAATCTTTGTGGAGTTGCCATCAACTTACCAGATTTTTCTGAAGGACTGAATGAGAATCACAGGTGAAAATCTTCAGCATTCTATTTGCTCCCTGATAGGCAGCAGCAAATGAGAATAATATCTAATGAAAATATGACCATTATGAATATTGTTTTAATTTTTATAATGATCGTATAAAATTGATGTTATTATCATTTCCATATTACAATGAAGAAAAATGAGGCTTGGAGTGTTAAGCAATTTGCCTAAGGTCATTTTACAAAGCTTGTGTTAAACATTGAGATAAGTTTCTATTCCAAGACAGTTTGACTCCAAAATTCATAATTCAAATCCATGCCACGCGGACATTTGTCATACAAAGATGCACAGCCAGACAATTCTTGCCCAGTCAACCGCCACAGTTTATAGTTCAGTTGGACTCATGCTGCATCCTTGGTGGAAAAGTTTTCCCTGTGGGAACCAGGATCTCTAGACCCACAGAACCCAGAGTTTCATGCTGCAGTAATAAAGAAAACTTAAATTTAAACAAGGATCAAAAAATTTAGAGGCCAGGAAGAACAGAAAAAGCTAGAAAAGGGGCCAAAACAAAAATGTATTTCAATAAATAATGTTTGATCAATTATTATCAAATGCTGCTCCAGAAAAGGTACAATAACTTGAAAATTGGAAGTAAACTACTGGATTCAGCAAGAATTAATTACTTTGAAGTGTATTTTCAGTAGAGTGGAGAAGATGAAATACTGAAATGGGAGAAAAGAAAGTGAAGATGAGTATGGATACTTTTAAGATGTTTTTCTATAAATGGGGAGAGGTAAAAAAGATATCTTGAAGAAGAAAAGCACAAAGCATTCTTTTTAAGGTGGGAGATATTATAACATGCCGATAGAAATGACCAGTTGGGGGGAAATGACAGAGGAGATCTAATTATTTTTTGTCATAGATAGATGTCTAACAATAAGTTCTCAGTAAATGCTAGTTACTCTTATTTATATTATCTTAAAATTTATTTAAAATGTATTTATTTGTTTATTTATTTATTTATTCATTCATTCATTACTTACGTAGAGACAGAGATCTTATTATGTTACCTGGGCTGGTCTCGAACTGCTGACTTCAAGTGATCCTCCTGCTTCAGCCTCCCAAAGTGCTGGGATTACAGACATGAGCCACCACACTTGAACTATTTTATACTATTTTAAAAATCAGACCCTGATAATTATAAAATCACCTGCCCACTTACTTAAATTTTTAATTTCTAGCGAGTTTCCAGGCAATGTCATCAAATTTCAGATGTCTATGAGTGTTGCTGTGAAAAATAAGAAACGAGGAAGTTTACCATTTCCTATAACCATGTAAAAATAAAATTACATACATTGTTTTGGAGGGTATTATATAGACCATTCCATAAATCTTAATATGAACCTGTATTCCCCCAAAATAATTTAGAAGTATGATACAGTTTATTATTTGTGCAGACTTTTGTCAATTGTCAATGCCAGAGTGCTCTGCGGTTGTGTAGAGCCACAAAAATCAAAGAAACAAAAACACAAACAGCAGCAACAACACACAGAACAAAGAATAAGGTGAGTGAAACTACTGTAGAGCATTAAGCACCATTTGAAAAACTCTTCCTCTTTACAAGTAACTAATCAAATTGCTTGGGATTAGACCTATTACGTCAATAAATCTAGGACAAGGAGGAAGGGAGGACATGGTGTGTAGTTTTGTTCTTTTGCTCAAAAAAGAAAAAAACGTGAACCTCTTGTGAAATTTTTCAGTTTGTTTGTGAAGAACAGTCATGGCCATAACCAATCAGAGACTTCACCCAAGTGAAAGATTACAGAGAATTATTGTCAGATGCTGGATTTTTCCTTCCAGAGAAATGACAACTCTATACCTTGAAAATTTCAAGCGTTGTGCTCCAAAACCCCTATAAAACATTAAACTAATATAATTGCAATTTTAGTACAAATCAGAAAATGCAGAAGTTACAGAACTCATAGTGACATTAACTGAGTTCACAGGGCGCACATGCAGGACTTCTATTCCAAAGCAGGCCAGTTTGAGGAGTTAATATTTCTTTGGGGACTGAAAACTTGTATTTTCCATCTTCTCTGAATTAAGATTAGAAAAGGAAAATAAGGGCTTGCATATTGCTTTTAAAATATAATTTCTTTGCATTGCCAAGATGTTTGGCTGACCTCTGGTTTTCTATCAATATTTAAGGGAAAGTATTAAATAGGAAATCATCTTGAGGCAAATTCAAAGACCATGTCATAAGGCTTTGATGTGTTTTATACTTGTAACACAGTAATATTATTTTGTGACTAGTTTGCATAACATGTTTCTAAAAATTAAAATAGAAAAAATATTTAATTTCTAAGGGCAAACTGTCCAATTTTTCACTTTTTAAATTCTAAAACATTGAACTGAAGAGATGTTGTACAGATAATTTAACATTTAATTTACTTATTTTCTCAATAAAAATGTTTCTCATGTTGTGACTATTTTTTAAATTGTCCAAATATTTTTAATTGACAACTATTTTGGAAAATATGCATATTGATTTGGGAGCTGATACAATACTATGAAAGTCATGATGGCATGTCTACTTGCCAAGGTGAAAATGGACATAACAAAGATATCCCTAAATTTTGCATTTTTTCTAAGGAGAAAAATACATTCTTAAGAAATATGGTATATCAAGCAATATGATTTTATTATTTGGGGACAGTTTGAAGAGCTGTGTGGAACATACCTCAAAATTGTCCACTCAAGGGATGGATGAGGGAGCACTCTTGTCTCCCATTGTGTTAACTACCTCATACTTCCAGGTTTGTGTGTGAGTCAGAATAGCTCATCAGTTTCCCATAGGCAATACAGCAAAAATTCCCTGATGTAGAAAGTGAGACGTTTTCACTACAGTGGAGACAATGTGCTGTCACATTATACTTTTCCCAGCTGGTTGTCATAGCAACAACTGGGCTACATTAACAGGATGTGAGGTAGGGCACAATAGGTGTCCAAACACCCTCTCATGATGAATTTTGAAAAAACCATCTGGCATAGCTGTCATAGATGAGGTTACCTGCAAATGGATCATTAAGGTGATACAGGAATACCCAAGATTTATCAAGGTTATAAATAAGAATACCTGTCTAATCAATTAAATGGTATTGTGTGAAGAGAAGATAGGCTATAGCTAGAGAATGTATCTCGTGTTTTCAAGTGTGCATGAGGTTGATTAAGAGGGTGGCAAAAAGTGCTATAGAAGTTTGTTTACCTTCCGTATGATTACAAAGCAAACATCATCTCCTGATGAGTGAGTCAAATATCTACTCTGTTTGGCAGCATGGTCCTAAGTGAAGATTGGTATCATGTGGTCATAGCTCAAAGATATCCACCAGGAATATTATCTAACTAACTTTACCAACTCTACTTCCATTTCACCAAGCAGCCTTCTGCATCTACTGAGGCTTACTTCTAAATTGGTGTACAAGAGTTAATGCACTCATTTTCAAAATAAGTAACTGTGTTCTCCTCATAGTCATATTTATCATAATGAATTTGAAAAATTGAACCAATATTTATTCATTGGTTCTTTGTGAATCTCAGTAGTGTGAGATGAAGAAGACTGGGCACGGTTGGGGATATTGTTTAAAAATACATATATCAAGCATGGTGTAACAAGGAAACCAAGATGACAAAAAGATGATGACATTAAATTCTAGTGGGAAAATAATTTGAAAGTTTCTAGTGTAACAATAATTAGTTTGGAAAAAAGAAGGTACAAAGAATGTGCTGACTGTTCTTCTTGACTCTGTAGGTAAAGATAAGGAGGTTTGAAAGGTAGTATAGTTTTCAGTTAATAGGAGATAGAAAGAGTGTTTAGGAAAAACTTCAAGCTATGCTTAGCTATTTTGACAGCAGAAGGGACTCTACAAGAGATTGTAGACCAAGTTATCCTAAATTTTCAATTGTAGTGTGGAGTAATAGTACCTTCTTCATATTGGTGGTTTGGTTTGATCCATTATCAAAAGTCTTTGGAAATGGAAAATAAAAGTGATTGCAAGGCATTTGGTAAACAAAATTAATATAAAATTTAACATTAGCAACTTTTCAGCAAATGCCTCTGAAGTTGTGTGTTTTATGTAAAATTTCAGAGAATGGTTTCTTAATACATTTAAATATTTTTCTCTTATTACTGATGCTTTCATAGTTGGCTTGATTCACTTGATATTGATGATCTACACTGTAATAAAATTTAAGCAGAGAAACTTAATACAGTCTGAATTAGGAACCACAGCTTCACTGGGACTTAATGTATCATGTTGCAGCATAACATTCTAATATACATAATTTCCTAAATCGTGCATTGACTTTGGGGAGCACTTAAATATTCAGCTCAATTCTCTTTCAAGTGTCCAGAATACGGTTAACAGTATAATGTCCTGCATGGAGAAGGTAAAAAGCTTTCCTCCACACCCATATTCTCCAGGAAAGCCAGAATACGAAGCAACCACTATATGAAAAAACACCCTTGCAGAATTACTTCCAGCACATTTTGATGAGACATAAAAGGAAAAAGAATCAACATGTTTTGAATGCCTACTATGTGTCAGATCTTTTACTAGTATTTTAATACACTCTAATCTTCAGAATATGTCTGCAAGTATAGATATTTATTATTCTCACTTCACTTTTAAGGAAAGTAAGTTCAGAGATGCTGCCGAAGTTAACACATTTGTGATGGAACAGAAAAGGGAATACAGCCCTGTCTTCACTCTGTTCATACACTGAATTCTATGTCCAAATACACTAATGCGCAGGATGTCTGCCTGAGAATCCTGTGTGGAGTATTTTAGCATCATTTCTTCATCAGACTATCCCTTCAGTGCTGTCAAAGTAGACATGCATTTTAGAAAGGACAAAATCTTTACTGTCTCCTTAAAGGCATAAAGAGGGTTATCAGAACAGTTTCTGCTTGCTTTCTCTTCTTTCTTTCTCTCTCTTTCTTTTCTTCCTTCCTTCCTTCCTTCCTTCCTTCCTTCCTTCCTTCCTTCCTTCCTTTCTTTCTCTATCTCTCTCTCTCTTTCCTTCCTTCCTTCCTTCCTTCCTTCCTTCCTTCCTTTCTTTCTCTATCTCTCTCTCTCTTTCCTTCCTTCCTTCCTTCCTTCCTTCCTTCCTTGCTTTCTTTTTTCTTTCTCTTTTTACCTCTCTCTCTCCCTCCCTCCCACTCTCTCCCTTCTTCCCTCCCTCTTTCTTTTTCTTCCATCCTTCCTTCCTTCCTTCCTTCTTTCTTTTCTTTTCTTTTCTTTCTCTCTCTTTTTCTCTCTCGCTCTCTTTCTCTCTTTACCTATCTCTGTCTCTCCCACTCCCTCCCCTCTTTCCTCCCTCCTCCTTCCTTCCTTCCTTCCTTCCTTCCTTCCTTCCTTCCTTCCTTCCTTCCTTCCTTCCTTTCAAGTATGAAACAACAGTTTTTGCTTTCTTACTGGTTTCAAGGACCAAGCTCTAATACGTACACTGACTATAAACTCTCAAGTGGCAGAGGCCATGACCTTGACTTCCAATATACAATTTATATTTTTTAAAAATCTTTCCCAGAGACAAGTCATGAAAATATGTAATAGGTTTTGTTTTAGCTGTTAAATTTTTGTTTCCCTTAAACACTAAAGACTCAAGCTCCAAATTATTTCAATTATTTGGGAAATAAACCAATGCTCACATTAATACACTTCTTTATTTATTCGATAAAAGTAAATGAAGAAAATGTTTGGCAGTTGCTCATGTCTACAGTGAATTGAGTTTGGCTTGTTGACTGAGTGGCGAAGGATTTGGATATGAATATTTTCAGTTGGCAGTAAGAAGGAGAAAAAAAAATCTCGATTTTCTTTTTGACATTGTGAATATAAGGAATGTTTTGTACTGTTATCCTGACAGCCTTACAAATCAAAATGAGAAAGAAATGCTGACCTACAGCTTTCAGAAGGAGACAATAACTGGGGGGAAAGGCAAGTATATTTTCAATCTCAAAAGGGTAAAATCTGTCAGTAGGAGGAAGGAACTCTCATTTTGAGGCTAAAATATAAAATATTAAGCTCATATATCTTCACAGGCAAACAGATTAGCATTTACTCTAACTTCTAAGAGAGTTAATAAATAAATGTGAAATGAAGGTAACTTCAAATAAATAACTGAGAAGTCACTTTATAAAGGAGTGTTTGGTATATAGTCTCTATTTTTTACTTTTTTAAAAGTATCACCTGGGTTCAGGTGATACTTTTTTTAAAAGGATCACCTGGGTTCAGGTGATCCTTTCACCTCAGTTACCTGAGTAGTTGGGACTACAGGTGTGTGCCATCACGCTGGGCTAATTAAAAAAAAATTGTAGAGATTGATCTTGCGATGTTACCCAGGCTGGTCTCAAACTCCTGACCTCAAGCAACCCTCCCACCTTGGCCTCTCAAAGCTCTGGGAGTACAGAGATGAGTAGGATTACAGGGATGAACCACCATGACTGGGCAGTATGCAGCCTCTAAAACAGCTTCCAGTGGTCCCATACTCTTGGTATTCTCATCTTTGTGTAATCTCCTTCCATTGAGTGTAGGCTAGATGTCATGACTTTCTTTTAATAAATAGAATAAGGTGGAACTAAGGCAGTATGTGCTCTATCTCTCCCTTTGTCTCTCTGTCTCTAAGGTCATTTACTCTGGTGGAAGCCAACTGCCCTGCTATAAACAACCCTATGGAGAAGCCCATAAAGTGGGAAACTGAGGCCTCCAGCCCAACAGCCATGTGGGTGAGCTCAGAAGTGTATCTGCCAGCCTCTCTCAAGCCTTGGGTGTAACTCAACTGACAGCTTGACTCCAGCCTCATCAGAGAGCTTGAACAAGGACTGCCCAACTAAGCTGCTCCCAGATGCCTGATAGTGAGAAACTCTGTAAGAAAAAATTTTTTATTGTTTCAAGCCACTGAATTTGGGCATAATTTGTTGTACATCAATAGATAAACTAATACAAGTGGGCAGGCGTCACAACATGGCCTGGAGAGCATAGCCAGAAATTCACTTCAGCAAGAGGACTAGACAGAAACGTATCACGTTCCAGTAGGTCAGTTAAGGTAGGTCTCAGAGGTCAATAGGTCAAGGCTGGATGATCAGAAGGAGCCAGCAAATCTGACACACTCTAGAAAAGTTGGTAACTAAGTGCTTAACCTTAAGGGGTGGTAGAGGATGCAGGTGAATTTGACCTTAATGGACACAACTAGAGAGAAGTGAGAATTACCTCAGAAATTGGGAGACTCAGATATTTAATATGAAAATTGTTAAACTCATCAGATCTCAAACAATTAAATAGGCATCATTGCTATGTTCTAGGAGTTAATATTTTTATTTAATTTTATCATAGAGTCAGAGTCTTGCTATGTTTCCCAAGCTGGTCTTGAGCTCCTGGCCTCATTATCCTCCCACCTCAGCCTTCTGCGTAGTTGGGATTATAGGAGTGAACCACTGTAGCCAACTTGGAATTAATACTTTGAAATGGATAAATTGATATGGGCCAGCATATAAAAAGATGTTACTCCAGATTCTAGAAGCACATTCCTCTTCCTCCTCTTCACTCTCCCCGCTACCATCATAGCTCGGGCTCTCAACACCTCATGCCTGGCACTTAATTGCTGCCAGGTTATTTCCTTAGCTAAACTGTAGGCTGCTTAAGGAAAGGACCACGTCTCCTTCAGTAATCCATCTTCAACCACAAGTTCTTCTTATTTGAAATGGAATCTATTTCCATTTGGACTTATTTCTGTATACCTTCTCTGAAACCACAAGAATTTTGGATCACTTTATATGAATCATTTCAAGTCACTACCATCTTAACTCTAGTGAGATTCAGGGTCTTCTGGGTTATTTGCTTCTACCCTCTTCTACTTCTCTCTACTATTAATTTTGTTCTCTCCAATTCTTACAAAGATATAGCATCATTTTCTCTAAATTGTGAGTATTATTATTGTAATTCTCTAAAATAGAGACAGGGTCTCTATGTTGATCAAGCTAGTCTCAAACTTCTGGCCTCAAGAAATCCTTCTGCCTTGGCCTCCCAAAGTGCTGGGATTACAGACACGAGCCACAGCTCCCATCCTGTGGATATTATGTGGTACAAGGGATGGAGCTAGGTGTTGGGAGGATATGCTGCCATGAAACAGATAGCCATGACCTCTGCTTTCCAGTCATTTGCTACCCATGTGGCCTGTACAATATTAGGGGAAAAAGTGATAAATAGTAATACTCTTAAGCAAAGGCAGTCTCTGGGAATATATGAAAGCAATATTGCCCAAAGGAGGATCCATTTTTAATCTGACACTATGCAGTGAGTGATATTCCTTACCAAAGAAGACTTCATGAGAACTTCTCATACAGAATGTTTTTCAGGATAGAAAAATGCACTCACATTAAAAAAAATACAAAGCACAAAATGTTGGAGAGACAGAAAATTGTAATATCAAAAGCAGGCAGCTTATGGCCAGGAAGAGTGGGTCAGACATATAATACCAGCACTTTGAGAGACCAAGGTGGGAGGTTCACTTGAGGCCAAGAGTTTGAGACCAGACTGGACAACACAGCAAAACCTTGTCTCTACAAAAAAGAAAAAAGAAATTAGCTAAGCATGGTGACATTTGCCTGTAGTCCTAGCTACCCAGGAGGCTGAGGCAGGAGGATGACCTGAACCAAGGAAATCGAGTCTGCAGTGATTTCTCCATGACACTATAGCCCAAGTGACAGAGTAAAATTTTGTCTCAAAAAAAAAACCAAAGACCAAGCAGCTGGCAGTTGTCATAGTATATTGAAGGGAGGTAAGATCTTAGGAAACAACTTCTAAAATCTTGGTCTCTAAAAATTTTCTTTGAACAAGCAGATATATAAAACATATTTTAAAGAGACTTAACACATGTCTTAAGTGATTCACTGCAATTTTATAAAATTACTAACTCTTTCTAATTCATTAGGTGTTCATTTAAAGTTGTTTCTTTCAGGAATCCCTCCCATGTAGTTGAATAGTCCCTTATTCTATGCCTAACGCAATTTACAGTAATTTCATATTAGTTGTCTATTTCCACCAATAAATTCTGGGCTTTTAATGAGAGCAGCAAACTTTCTTGGTTAAATTTGTGCTGCCAGTCTCTAGCACAGTGCCTCACACATGAAAAGAGGCCTAAAACATTTGTGGAATGAAGGAATTAATAAATGAAGGTAAAAAGGGGTTATAAAAAAGTTCAGTTATTATATACATACATTCTTAAAAAGATAAAGAAAACACCTGAAAGCAATGAAATGAACAAAGCTATTCAATGATAAATAATTCTGATGATAAATTATTCTGCTAGGGGCACAAGCATTCAGTAATTATTTTTCATTCATTACTTATTTTATTACCTTCCTCCTTCATACTCATCAAAGCCAGATTTTTCCTCTCCTGTTTGGCCTCTGGAACCTTCCTGGGGGACTCTTCCTAGATTTGGCCCTGGCAGAGAGATGTAGTATTCCTGGAACTCACTCTTTTTCTTATCTTTTGCACTGAAGGGCCTGATATTAAACTGTCCAGCCTGTTCATTCATACCAGGCTGCAATATTTGAACTTTATCCTGCCAGCAATAGCAGCCACAGGAGATGTATGAACAAAGAAGAAACTTTGCAGTTCAGGGTTCAGAAAAGAGTCTTCTGTTGATAGAGATTAGAGTTGCTTTTTCTCTGGGGATCTGCTGTTGAACAGTTACAGCTATGACTTTTGAGAGGAAGGCCATGCAATGAACGTCAAAACATGAGGAGCGATACAATGTCTGTGCTTGGCTCCAAGTGGGTGTCACTGGTATGAGTTCAATGAAGTAGAGATGGTGTGGGATGGCGAGTCAGGGGCCTCAATAATGAAGGCAGACTCATTATCTTTGAAAGGCAGAGAGAATTTAGTTAAGTGATAATGCATATGATTTTTTTTTAAACCAGGAAACAGTCAACAGATTGGCTGTTGTACTGGTTCTCAACCTCAACTTCAGATTTACCTGAGGAGCTCAGTGAAAGGGGGATTCACATGATCTGTCAAATGTCCTGCAGCCATAGACACTAGGAATGCACCTGTAGTTGAAGGTTGTTTATTAAGATTAAAAATATTAAGAGGAAAACCACCTCATTGCAATGAGGAAATCCACATGAAGGCTGAGGCATGAGAATTACTTGAGTGTGTTAGTTCTAGGCTACAGTAGGCTATGATTGAGCCACTGCACTCCAACCTGGGTAATAAAGCAGAATCTCAACTCAAAAGAGAGGAAAGCCACGAAGCATGCAGAACCATGGAGTGTCTCAGTAAGATGGTGTTAGAAAGGATTTGGGCTTGTGCTGTGGACTTAAGGAGGATCCAAGGAAGCTTTGCTCTGGATTAGATGCTGTCAGGAAGCAGGGTACTTCTGTGTTTGTGTACCTTCACAATTTTTACCTAGATGGTAAGAACCAAGCAAGGCTAAAACTGCAATTGGTAAAGAAGCAACAAACAATCATACTAGCCAGTATTGAGGATATTTGTTTGCTCTTGTGGTTTGGACTAAGATCCTGTTTTTGTCTGTGCTCCTACTTGATTACAGATCGGTCATCATGACCACTGAGTGGCTTTGTCTCATGGTGGCATTCTATGAAATTGCTCGTGTTCAACAGGAGAACACCATGGTTTCCTGTGAGTGCCAAGCTCTTGGATATCAGAAACTGCTTTCCCGTTTCTCAGATGCAATGCAAGACGATGATTCACTGACAGACAATATGTATCTCTAACAAGAAACCCATGTGATTCTGATTGAGAGACTCTGAAGACCATGCTTCAAATGGTGCTGGGAAAACTGGCTGACCACATGCAGAAGATTGAAACAGGACCCCTGTCTATCCCCACACACAAAAATTAACTCTAAATGGATCAGAGACCTAAATGTAAAACCTCAAACCACAAGAACCTTAGAAAATGAAGGACATACCCTCATGGAAATTGGAACTGGCATCCAATTCCTGAACAAAATCTGAAACCCACAGGCCATAAGAGATAAGATAGACAAGTGGGACCTCATTAAACTGACAAGCTTCTGCAAAGCCAAAGAAACCATCAAGAGAGCAGGGAGACAGCCTACAGACTGGGAAAAAGTATTTGCCAACTCTAGGTCTGACAAAGGCTTAACATCCTGGACCTACAAGGAACTCAAATGTGCTAAAAAGAAAAAAAAAAACCATTATAAAATGGGCAAAAGATATGAACAGACACTTCTCAAAGGAAGACACCCAAGCAGCCAACAGACACATGAAGAAATGTTCAACCTCACTAATCATCAGGGAGATGCAAATCAAAACCACACTGAGATACCACCTAACTCCAGTCAGAATGGCAATTATCAATAACTCAAAAAACAACAGTTGCTGGAGAGGGTGTGGTGAAAAGGGAACACTTTTACATCGTTGGTGGAAGTGCAAACTAGTGCAACCTCTGTGGAAAACCGTATGGCGATTCCTAAAATCTCTAAATATTGACCTCCCATATGACCCTGAAACCCCCCTACCGGGAATATACCCTGAAGAACTCAAATCACTCTATAAAAAAGATACCTGCACACGTATGTTTATCGCAGCATTGTTCACAATAGCAAGAACCTGGAAGCAACCGTGCTATCAAAACAGGACTGGATTTTTAAAATGTGGTACATATACATGATGGAATACTACACAGCCATAAAAAGGAAAAAAATCATGAATTTCACAGCAACCTGGATGGAACTAGAGTCTATAATACTGAGTGACCTCTCACAGAAACAAAGATCTGAGTATCACATGTTCTCACTCATATAGTGGACCTTGAACATCCAACATAATACTATAAGAAAATGACTGACAGTGGTGGGAAACTATGGGGGGGGAGAAGGGAGATGGGATTAACGGTAGTAAATATCTGTCTGGGGACGGGGAGACACCTCCTATCAACAAGGATGCCTGAACGAAGCATATTTGTATACCTAACCCTTAACTGTACCCCACAATATCATAATAAAAAATATTGATTAAAAAAAAGAAACATGGACACTGGGGATCAGAGGCAGAAGGATTGCCTGAGTCCAGGGGTTCAAGATCAGCCGGAACAACTTGGTGAGACCTGGCTTCACCTCTACAATAAATTAAAAAATTAACCAGGAAAAAAAGAAGAAAGAAAGAAACAGTCCTATGGTAGAAAATAAGGGTGGCAAAGGAGAAGTAGATTGTAGAGATTCATGTTAACCTTACTAATAGGTTTGGAAATAACTCTGCTGGCAATAGCAATTATTAAAGGCACATGAGCAAAGAACATTGACAAGCAGGGCCCAGGAAGATTCTCTTGCTGATTGTGAATAGAAGAGTGAATAGAAGACCAGGTCTGACAAGACTACAAACTGGATTGAAATATTGCCAGTGGGAAATGGAAAGAAAATATTGAATGTGGAAGATGTTAAACAAGAATCTGAAATCCATTCAAGGGCAGGCATTTATCTTGATGAATTTTTACCTCCCAACCCGTTCTTCAGGACACAGTGAGCATCCAGTAAACATTTAAGTACTAAATCAATTAACAAACTAATAGGATTATGCAACTGAGATGATGTGGGAGAAGAAGGAAAAATCAAGAGTGATTTAGGGGCAGTTTGGAAGGGAAAATTATTTCAGAAATAGAAGCATCCAGTTTAGTCATGTTTAATCTCAGCGATGGTGAAACATTCAAGAGGAGACATCTAGCCAGAAGTTAGAAATGTGGGTTTGGAATTTGAACGTGAGAGAGAGATTAAGGTAGGGATTGCAGGATGAATAAGTGGGAGAATTGAAGTCATTGGAGCACATGGAATTTCCAAGGGTGGGTAGATGAAGAAAGAATGGAAGACAGAGTCAACCTCCCACTGATTTGCCATGGCAATTCTCGTTTCCTACTCTAGAAGATGAGTTGGCAGTAGGGAAAAAAATATTTATGTCAATTTCAGGAATACAATATAGATTTGTGAGCATGGTTTTTGGAATCATCAGATAGGGTTTCCAGTATATCTCTGTCTCACTCAAGCTACTTTTCATGTAATTAACCTAAGATGAAATTGTCTCATCTGCAAAAAGTTGACAATAAATATCAAGCCAAACTCTTAAAGATAGACCCAACAGAAATAAAATTAAACTACAAACCTCAAATGTAAATGTCTGACTGATGACACACAGTAAGTACAGTGAAACTTTAGTTCACCGATTAGGATATTTCCGTTTGTTCAAAACGATCCCTTAACCAGGAGTGGGCATCTTCAGCGACTATGACCTTTTCTATCATAGGACAAAGACTAAGAATTTAAACTTGTCCAGTTGTTGCCAAAATAATGGCATTTTCAGAGCACTCTCCAGAAACTGAGTAAGTAGAAAATAAGAGGAAACCCCCTTTTGACCTGACCAGATAATACTATACCAATCACTAATAGAATTGCTAAATAAAAGCAAATATATTTGAGATGGTTCTTGCCTATGCCAACCTGAATTTTGTAAAAATGTGCTTTTGACAACTCACTTAAAGCATCAGCCTTTCTCATTAAAATCTAACCAAAAAGTGGCAGTGTTTTATATATATGCTCACCAGTCCTCTAAGTATTACTTGTATATTTTGTTAAACAAATGTCACAACAGTATACACTGAGAATTAGATTCTTAAAGGTCAAATAAAAGTTATCAGAATTCATTGGGAAAATGTGAGATTTACAAGAAGACGTCTTTAAAATGCAATGTAGAACATAACTTGACCTAGGGTGTTAGAGTAAGTGTGTATCCAATTACAAAACACTGGATATCAGGGATACAGAAGACCGAGCATCTTTCCATACTTAGTACATACACAGCCTTCTTCTTACTTATCATACTGCCTATCTGAACACTCTAAATTGATTAGGTCTTATTTTGCCTTCGACATTTTTTAAAAGAGAACTTTGTAACCCAGTCTGGAATATAGTGGCACGATCATGGCCTATAGCCTTGACTTCCTGGGCCCAAGCATTCCTCCCATCTCAACCTTCTGAGTAGCTTGCTACCACTCCGAACTAATTTTTATTTTTTATTTTTAAAATATGGGGTACAACTCAGGGTTAGGTATACAAATGTTCATTATGCAGGTACCCCTGTTGATGAGGTGTGCCCCTTCCTCCCCTGGCAGTTTCCCTCAACTGCCAATTCCATCCCTCTCCCCTGGCAGTTTTCCACTACTGCCAATCCCTTTCTTATAGTATTATAATAATTGTTCAAGGTCTGCTTATCAGTGAGAACATATGGTACTCTGTTCTTTGTTTCTGTGATAGATCACTGAGTATGATAGACTCTAAATCCATCCAAGTTGCTGCAAAGTCCATATGTTGGTCCTTCTTTATGGCTGCATAATATTCCATTGTGTATAAGTACCACTTTTTTTTTTTTATCTAGTCCAGTTTCGATGGGCAGCATGGCCAACTAATTTTTAAAAAATATTTTGTAGAGACAAAGAGTCCTGCTATGTTGTCCACACTAGTCTTTAACTCCTGGACTCAAGCAACACTCCCTCCTTCACCTCCCAAAGTGTTGGGATTCTAGGCATGCGCCACTGTGCCACGTTTAGACAAATCTTTATTCCTTAGCTTTCTTTTCAGGGTGGTTTTCCAGTTTATCACAGATCACAACAGTTTGTGTAATCTATGAGAAAAGAGTACTTGCCCGCTTTTTAAGACATCTATCTTTTAATTCAGGCTGTACCCTAATTATACAAATGAAATAAATAAATATGAATAAATACCTACCATGCACTAAGCCAAGTTATATGTAATCTTGCTTAAGTGGTAAAGGAGACCCAATGGGATAAATATCCTTAGTTCTACTTTATAGATAAGGAAAACTGAGGCTCAGAGAAGCTAAATAACCTGTCAAAAGTTATTGACTGGAAACTAGGAAGTATGTGCACATTTAAATCATCTTTGAAGTTCCCAGTTCTTTCTATTACATCTACTTCTCTTGCTAGATACTATTCATATTTCTTGTTATTTGATACTATAATGGAGAAAAAGATACAAGTTACCAACATTTTTGAAAGTGTCAGGATAGTTTTTGTAAAGATAATTTTAATAGTTCATAGCGTGAGTTAGATGTGAAGTAAAAAGATATGGAAGTATGTGTTCTGGTGATTGTATTTTACTTACCTTGGAATATGGTAATTAGCTATATTATGACATTGTTCACTTGTATGCTTAAAGCTTAATGAGGGAGAAAAAAGATGAATTATGATATATGATCATATCCATACCTCATTTTATGCATTATCCTATATTTCCCCCCCAGGGACTCCACTTTCCAATGATGTTTAAAGATTTAAGATTCCCTGGTATTATGTTTTTCCAACCCACATCTTTGACAGTCTCATTCAAAATTCAATTGATGTTGTCAGTTAATTCTTTTCCCTAATATTCTGTTGAAACAGTCTATTTCTCTGGAATATTTTAAGGCTGTTCTTACCATTTCCTGCTGGGTGGGGCTTTTTTGGCTATGCTGTTTGCTTAAACTATGAAGCCATTTCAAGTAGATGTGTTTTATCATCTTTTTTTCCCCTTTAGAGGAACCTCCCTATAATTTAAGGTTGTTAATAACCTCACCAAAGTGACATTTCTAATATTTATTTATTTTTCTCATTGGAAACACAGAATGAAGGACTGGTTTTTTTTGGCAGTAGTTCTAATTCTAACCTATTGAAAAGCTACAATAAATTGTTGACTTTTTACTCTTTTGTTTCAAAATGTAATTATATTATTTATTTTATTTTTAAAAATTGTATTATTAGAGGGAGTCATTTTAAGTATGAATATAAATACAGTTGAGAATTTTGAAAATACATGAGAGGAAGAGCTAATAAAAAATCTAATATTGCCTTAAAATATAGCTTATCCATTTTGGGGACTGAAAACCAAAACACATTTTCTGAAGTTGTTTTTGGAGAAGCAAGAGGCTTTGGAATTAAATCACTTAAACAAGTATTGAGGGCATGCATGCTATTATCTTCCCCATCATAATTATTAGCAAGGCATTGTATGCACAGAAAGAATGTGGCATGTGCACTCATTTATACTTCATCATATAATCAAATCTAGGGACATGGTCCCTGGGAAGTTATTACTGAAACAACAAAAATGACAAGGGCACATTAAGCCAACAAATACACAAAATCATTGAAGATAGAGGAAAGAATGGGCATCATTTTCCTTTCACAGATGTAAATATGAATACTGTTTTATAAAAATGATTTCAGCTGGGTGTGGTGGCTCACGCCTGTAATCCCAGTCTTTTGGGAGGTGGAGGCGAGAGGATTGCCTGAGCCCAGGGGCTCAAGACCAGCCTGGGAAACTTGGCAAGACCTCATATCTACAATAAATCAAAAAAATACTTGGAGGACTGAGGTGGAAGGATCACCTGAGCCCAGCAGGTCGAGACTATGGTGGCCGTGAATGTGCCACTACACACTCCAGCCTGGGAAACAGAGAAAGACTCTTACTAAAAAAAAAAAAAAAAAAAAAAAAAGATTTTAATGTGCTCTGCTTCATTGAGAGAGTTTTCCATTTTTAAATTCTCCTGCAAAAGTATCCTGACTTATTAATACATTACCCTTTGCTGCATCCCAGTGTGGTGTTAATGAAGGCAGATTAGGACTTCTCCCATACTCTTGCTCTTAGGCACTGTCCTTATGTAATTTATTGTTCTAGATGCTTTGGGTCAAAGAGTATGGAAGGATTGGGCACCCTGGAAAAACTACTCACAGAGCACATTATACTGATGTTAGTGACCACTGTCCTCTCACACCATGTGACATATTCCTTATTTTCCAAAATTAAAGGAAAAGTTATGGAAAGTACTGGACTAGTAATCAGTAAGTTGAAGTTCTAATTCTAACTCCATTTCCAATTTATTAGGCAACCCTTGACCTCCCTGGGTCTCAGTTTTCCAACAATTAAAATGAAAGATTTTAGGCTATACTGTCTCTAAGATGCCTTTAGATTTAAGGCTTTAACAAGGATTGCAAAATCTGCACTTAATGTCAGAATCCAATTGAAATAACTATAAATTTACTAAGTGAAACACTAAGCTCTCGCAAGAGGTCAGCACTCATCTGCTGAGTAATGTTCTAAAGCTCTTCAAACTATGTGACCCTCCAAATATCAGAGCAGCATACAATTTCCTTTATCCCATTAGCATGAATGTCATGAAAATGAGCAAAATTCTGTCACAAAACTGAGTAGAATTATTTGGAAATCACCTTTATTAAACATGCAATGTATACTTAGCTAACTTTAGAATTGCTAAATATGTATTCTAATAAAATATGGTAAAAGAGCAATTAGTCTGAAGGATGAAAAGATAAAAAGTGAAAACAATTTTATTTTCTTTTAGAGAAACCTAAACATTTATCTCATCTATTTTTTACATTAGTTTTTAACTTGAGACTTTAAGACTTTATTGTTTTAAAGCAGTTTTAGATTCACAACAAAATGAAGAGGATGACACAGTCCCATACATGTCTCCATTACTCAGTCTCTGCATATGCATAGACTCCCCAGTTATCAACATCCCCTGCTGGAGTGGTAGATTTATTGCAACTGATGAACCTACATTGACCAATCATAATCACCCCAAACTCACAGTTTATATTAGGGTCACTCTTCATTTTGTATGTTCGATTTTTTTTACTGTCTCAATAGTTTTACCTTTCCCAAAATGTCATATAGTTGGAATTATACAATATGTAGTCCCTTCAGATTGGCTTTTTTCACTTAGTAATATGCATTTAGATTTCATTCATGTCTTTTTGAACTCCTGTGCTTAAGCAATCCTCTTGACTCAGCTTCCAAAAGTACTGGGATTACAGGTGTGAGCCATTGCTCCCAGCCCCCTTCATGTCTTTTCATGGTTTGACAGTTCATTTCTTTTTAGTGCTAAATACTATTCCATTGTCTGGATGTACCATAGATTATCTGTTCACTCATCTACTGAAGAACATCTTGGTTGCTTCCAAGTTTTTGGCAATTATAAATAAAGCTGTTATAAACATTTTTGTGCAAGTTTTTGTGTGGACGTAAATTTTCGATGCATTTGGGTGAATAATAGGGAGTATAATTGCTAGATTATATGGTAAAAGTTTGTTTAGTTTTGTAAGAAACTACCAAATTGTCTTCCAAAGTGGTTGCACCATTTTGCATTCCCACCAGCAATGAATGAGAGTTCCTGTTGCTCCATATTCTTGCTAACACTTGGTGTTGTCAATGTTCTGGATTTTGGCCATTCTAATAGGTATGTAGTGTTATCTCATTGCTTTAATTTTCATTTTCCTAATGAAACATGATGTGAACCATCTGTCTTCTCTGGTGAGATGTCTGTGGGGTCTTTGATCCACTTTTTAATCAGGTTGTTTGTGTTCTTATTGTTGAGTTGTAAGATTTATTTATATATTTTGGATAACTGTCCGTTATCAGAAATATCTTTTGCAAATATTTTCTCCGAGTCTGTAGAATGTCTTCTAATTTTCTTGATATTGTCTCTCATAGAGCAGAGGTTTTTAGTTTTAATGAAGTATAGCCCCATTTTTATCTTGTAGGAGTTTTATAATTTTGCATTTTATATTTAGGTCTAATAGCCTCTCTCATCTATTTTTAAATTCATAATAGAAAATATCAAATGATATTTAAAAATTTAACTAGGAAGAAGAAAGAGATTAGAGAGGAAACAAAAGATGAAAATGGAAGAAAAGGAAAATGAGACAAATGATGATTCAGAAAGCTACAGAATGAAAAAGCAGATAAGACAAGAACACATCGGCAAGTGAAAACATTGGATAGACCCTCATGAAAGTTTGCTAAGTGCAAAGACAAAGGCAGAAGGACACCACACAAATGGAACATGAGTCCTTCTAAGAAAAAGATTTTCATGGAGAGATAGCTTAATCAATAACTTTTAATGAAAGAGATAGATTTCAAGAACATACTAGCTAGTTTTAAGCAATGACAGGCACATGGTGGATGATAACCTCTTGATACTTACTTCTGGGCCAATTGAGGAGGAAGTGAAGACTGAATCTGTGATTCCTAATGATATTTTAGATAATTAAAATTAACATCCTCAATGGACATTCCTTGTATTATTATTAAATGATGGGTTCTAGAAGTTTATGCCGCCTATAGAAAGAGAATGAAAAAAAAAACAACTCAGGACCACAAACAATTTTTTATAAAGTATTTTGTTATCTGTGGGAAAAAGAAATCATTTTAAAATTTTCATGGAAATTATTTCTTTACAAGATTTTAACATAATATATAACTGTCAATATCAATCTCTTATATAATTTTTAATCCAACATAGAATATTTCTGATATTAAGGTATTCAATGTTCATTTTTTAGGTGTTATACATAACAGTATAACTTTAAAAAATGCTCATCAATTGGAGATGTAGTAGATATTAATAAGTGAAATTATATGATTTGCTTTAATATAATCTGGCAAAAAAATTGTGTGGGATATAGAGATAAAGCAAGTAAACAAAACTATTGAAAAACCACCAAAGTTATTGAAAGACAAAAATATAATTGATGAATTGGAAGGTGGGCACATAAAGGTTTATTGTATTATTCTAATTTTATATGTGAAATTAAATTTTTGAAATTTTCCATAACCAAAGATTAAAGCCTCTTTCCTTTAACAGAATCAACTTTGCATAAAACATTTCACTGTGTTTAGAAGAAGTAGCTCAAATGAATGCGGAATCCCAGTTTCAGGGCATCATTAAAGAATCTTAGGGAATTTTTGCTACAGAAGTTTCTTTGGATTCTACTTTTTGCCATGATTTCTACAACTTTATTTTTCAGCATCATTTAAATTTTATTTCCAGAACAGCTCAACTGTGTTTTTATAAATTTCCATTTCAGAAACACAGGAAATCTTAAGAGATGGATGAGAACCAGGTACTTAGTGTACGGTTTTCCATTGTGTTTTATTTAAACCAAGTCTCAAATTCTAAAAGCAGAAGTAGAAGTATCTTTATGCCTTGGGTAAAGATGTCTCAATTGTTCCATGAGAAACCTGGAGAAAGAGTTGTATTTGGAAACCCTGCATTGGCTATCACCTGAGACTGGTATCCTAGAAGTGCAGTACTGAGTCTCTTGGAGAAGAATGCTTGCCTCTTACTCACACACTGCTTTATTTGCAAGTTGAAGTCTCAGAGGAGACCGCCTGTCTACCCAGCTGCAGAATGTGTATGCAATGATTGCATCTGTTGCCAGGGAAACTGAAATATAACCGATAAACTACACACCCAAAACAGATTAAAATTGACTTAGGAAAACTATGTAGGGCTATTACAAAATTTATGATAAAACATCATTTTACCGCACCTCCCTCTACTTAAAATGATAGCCTATGAAGTAGAATTTTCACAGAATCCTTCTCCCTAGCAGAGCTTATTGGTAGTAGCAAGATTATTCCTGAATAAATCTTTGAAACGGTATAAAATAGCTACACATTACAGCAGATGGATGGACAATATGAAAATATATATGCTAAACATATGTATAAGGTTAATGACATATTTGTTAAAAATTACGAGTCCCAAAATCTAGGCCCAAATATGTTCGAACGTGACAAAAATGCAATTGATTTGTTTTCACATGATTTAATTTTTCAAAGAAGTGTACCTACTGTCTTCTTGCTTAATCATATCAACCTAAACTTAACAATAACTGCTACTTATTCAGCGCTTACTATTTGTAGGAAACGATGCTAATCTTATCCTATTTCATTCTTGATATAATCCTAGAGCTTTGTATTTTTGTCCCCACCATAGATGAGAACTGATCTCAAAGAAGCAAGCAACCATGGCCCATACGGTGGGATGTGAACCATGGTCTGAGAGGGTTTAAACTTTAGCTGTATGAACCCCACTATACTCTACTGACTCTCATTTATACTAGAATAATTAAAGCTTATTACAATACTGGGTAGCCTATAATGGCAATATGAGGGAGACACCAACGGCATAATTATAAGGAATTTCTACTGCAGCCAGTTCAAATTCAGCTTTCAAGTTTCTCTTCCTAACACATCATTTTGTAGGCTCTCAGAGGACAGGAACTGAAAGTTCTACAGTGTCAAAAAGAGAAATGTATAGGTGCTGCTTGATGAATACACAACGATAAAAATCGTAGCGATGGAGAAGTAATAATCAACACTCTGAGAGAACATTAGTTGTTTAAAATGGAGGTGCATTTTTCTTTTTTTTTCCTGAAATGTAAATATCATGTCTAGGGAGCTAAAATTGGTCATTTGAGGAAACTAAAGAACTATGGAATGATAATTTCTTAGGAGTTGTACACTTAGCAAAACCTTATTCTTTGTTTTCTGGCCAAGTGATAAAGGTCCTTTGATAACAATAATAATTTTTTAAAAAATATCTTAGGGAAAATAATCAATGATAGTGTATACTAAAGAAGAAGAGCAAACTGGGATTGTACTTGCACACTTTTAGATTCTCATTGTTTATTGAATTTGTCCTGCATTAGGGATTTAAAAAGCAATCTTCTGTATTACATAGAACAAGAGGACAATTGATGAAGAACGTGTCCTGTGGAAAATCAGAACAGTTTATTTTGCTATCCTTCTTTTTTAAAATTTGTTTTTATTTTGAAGATGTGCAGTACAATTCAGGGTTAGGTATACAAATGTTCATTATACATGTACCCTTGTTAACAAGGTATGCCTCCCTCCCCTGGAGGATTCCCACTACTGCCAATCCTGCCTTCACCACCCCCCTTGGCTACTGCCAATCCCTTTCTTATAATAGTATAATAATTGTTCAAGGTTCATTTATGAGTGAGAACATGTGATACTCAGTTCTTTGTTTCTGTGATAGATCACTCAGTATTATAGACTCTAAGTCCATCCAAGTTGCTGTGAAGTTCTTAATTTTGTCTTTATGGCTGTGTAATATTTCATCATGTATATGTACCACGTTTTTTAAATCCAGTCTTCTTTCAATGGACAGCACAGTTGGTTCCGTGTTTTTGCTGTTGTAAATAATGCTGCAATAAACATGCATGTGCGAGTATCTTTTTCTTTTTTTCTTTTCTTTTTTTTTTTTTTTTTTTTTTTTTGAGTTGGAGTTTCACTCTGTCGCCCAGACTGGAGTGCAGGGCCGCTCCTGGCCACTGCAGCCTCGACCTGCTGGGCTCCGGTGATCCTTTAGCTTCAGCCTTCCGAGTAGCCAGAATTACAGGCATGTGCTACCATGCCCGGCTGATTTTTTTATTTATTGTAGAGATGAGGTCTCGCCAAGTTGCCCAGGTGGGTCTCGAACCCGCGGGCTCAGGCAATCCACTCACCTCAGCCTCCAGACGTATCTTTTTCATAGAGTGATTTGAGTTCCTCCGGGTGTATTCCCAGCAGGGAGATTGCAGATTCATATGGAAGATCGATTTTTAGATCTTTTAGGAATTGCCAAACTGTTTTCCACAGAGGTTATACTAGTTTACCCTTCCACCAACAGTGTAGAAGTGTTCCCTTTTCCCCACATCCTCTCCAGCATCTGTTGTTTTATTTTGCTATCTTTCAAGTCAAGGGACTAGAGGGTTTATCTTCCCACTTGTTGCTCTGAAGATTTATAGGAAGGGGAAGGTTTATTTTGCAGACAGTTGAAACAAAGTTCCAATACTCTAAATTCTGTCCTTGGAAATGAATTGTAGTTTCTAAAGTAAGTACTTCTAACGGTCTGTGTATAGATATATGGAATGTTGAAATGGCCCAGAATTCTAATAGCTGGATCTTAGTTTAGTCTCTGTTCTGTCATTACCTGGCTATGGATCTCAGACATTTCTGGACCACTGTTTTTCATCTGTCAGTTCTTTGTCAGAGGTGCCAAATAATCTTTAATACTCCTTTCAGCTCTAATTAGAATCAAACTTTGTGGTACAATGTTTCTGGCCGTCCCAAGCCCTACCCACAGTTTCTTTCTCCCTAGAGGTCTCCTAGTATTGGTCTAGGGGTAAACCATGTATCCAGTTCTGATCAATGAGCTGTTACTGGCTGAGATTTCAGAAAACCTTTTAAAAAGGATAGACTGAGCTGGAATGTTCCTTTTGGTCTTTTGAACCTGTCTCCTTCTTGCCTGCAACAAATGCAGTGCTTAGAAATGCATCAGGCATTTTGTGACCATAAAGTGTCAAGATAAACACTAAGGACAGCAGAAGCAGAAAGATGGAAAGAATGTGTGTCCCTAATGCTTTTCTTGAGAAGCTGTGCCAATCTTGGCCTGCCTATCTCTGGATTTCTTGTTATATGAGAAAAATAAATCCACATTTTAAGCCACTGTGTTAGGGTTAACCATTATTTGCAGCAGAACTTATGCCTAACTGATACAATCTAACACAACAAATAAAACATGCTCTAAATAGAAAAAGAATTCTTGTGAGAGATAAAAAGATGAATACCATGACAGCTTCTCTCAAAGAACTTGTAATTATTAGAAGGCAAAAGACAAACACTGAAATAGCCACAATACAAGACAGAATACATCAGAAAGAGGTACAGTACCAACATTTTAAGCAAGATATAGTCATATTTGATTTCAGTGAAAGGTGTGGGAAACTCAGGAATAGAGCCCTAAAATATACATTTTAATATTCTTAGAAGTTTATGCTGCCTCCTAATCATGGCATTATTACTCATTAGCTTATTAGCATAGAACTAATGATTAGACGTTGGACTATAACCACTTGCTAATTATGCTGACCTAGAGATTATGCTGATCTCACTAGGGTTATATTGTCCTATCTTGATCTTCCAACCTTAGTTATAACAAAATTTAAAAAATAAAATACCTTTTAAATTAGAATTTTATACTTTTGGGATGAAATAGACTATGGTAACCCATTTCTTTCTGTTTGACAGCTACTGGCTTATGCAAATACTCCTTATATCCTGATAATTTACTGTTTGGTAAAAATATATACTAAACTCAGTGTGCCTGTTCTTCCTTTTTATGCACTTTCCTCTACCCTCTACCCAGTACTACCCTTGCCCTATCCTACTGTCCGGATCTTTTCCCAGACTGTGTAATCTGACAAATGATTCAACATAGACAAGTTAGTAAATGAAAATGACTTAGTATGCTAACAATTCTTCCTCAGTGTAGTTTTATAGCATCTAACCCAATGAAGATAAACCCTGAACTCATTTGAGAATCATCATGAAATCTTAAAAACAACAACAACAATTTAAGTGCCCTCCCATCCAATCCAGATTGAATTTAATTTTTCTGCAGTGGATGCAGCCATCAATAGATTTAAAAACATTTAAGGTATTGCTAATAAGCCAAAGTTAAGTACCAGTGGCCTAATCTACATTCAACATATGTCAACCAGGGGCTTGACATTGCAAGTTACTATGAAAAGCTACTCTTGGCCTTAAGAGATTAGATGATTAAAATACAAATTATTTTGCCCCAGAACTAAAAATTTTTAAAAGGGGAGTTTATTGAAAGAATATTGAATTTCCTCAGGAAAATCTCAAGCAATGCTAACTCTTTCGAGCCTATACCCAGTATTAGGAAAGGTGGAAGGAATCAGGAAGTATCTTCTCCCTCCCCCTGCTTGTCTGCAGATTTTTGGTTTTTTCTGTTTTTGTCCCCAGATATTTGGTTCATTCTGCTCTTTCTGCAGCCCAGTTTCCCTTGCCTCTCCAGCTATGAGGATACTATGGCTATTCAAGGTCTCTACATATATTTGTGCTCTGATTCTGATGCTGCACCTACACACGTTCACAGGTCCATCACTACTGGTTAAGGGCAACCGTTCTCTAGTTCCTAGCTCCTTCATTTATTAGACAGACCTAGGTGAAGAGGCTTTTCTGTCACAAGTACATAGTCTTTGGAGAGATAATCTAGCCAGCCCAGCATGGCCACGTGTCCATTCATCATCTACTCACTTATGTTCCAAGAAATAGGCTAATCTAGTAGAAGCACAGCTGCAGAGGATTCACCCTTGAGGACACTTATTCCAAAAAGGGAATTATTTATGAGGTGGACAGTTAACTTAAAAGGTTTACTTGATCCCTCAATGAGCTAACTTTTAAATATGGGAGATACGTTTAAAATTCAAAATGTCTCATAAGCTTTCTGTCAGTGGAATAAGCACATAGGGAGAAAAAAGTTCATCTCTGATTGGTGTATTCTAGAAAAGCATCATGGAAGAGACAGAATTTTTTTTTTTTAACTGGGAGAAGGTACTTTTTAATAGTTTTATAAATTTTACAAATACACTGAAGACTCATGCAATGCTGCCAGCATTGGATGCAATCCTGGGCCATAAGTCTGCACACTCCTTTGCAACTGGTCCTGTAATGGCAGAACCCTTCATCTCACCTTTATTGTTGACTATGACGCCTGCATTATCTTCAAAATAAAGGAAGACGCCATCTTTTCTCCGGTATGACTTTCGTTGTGGAATGACCACTGCTGGATGCACCTTCTTTCTGAGCTCTGGTTTGCCTTTCTTGACTGTGGCCATCACCATGTCACCCACACCAGCAGCGGGAAGTCTGTGTAGCCGTCCCTTGATCCCCTTCACAGAGATGATATACAGACTTTTGGCTCCTGTATTGTCAGCACAGTTGATCACAGCGCCTACCGGAAGACCCAGGGAAATCCGGAATTTCGCACTGGAGGACCCACCACGTCCTCGCTTCGACATCTTGGATGCCGGAAAGAGACAAAAAGGAAGAGACAGAACTTTTATAGACAATGTGAAAACCCAGACAAGCAGAGTGATTATAATGAACAAAGGTATGGAGGTGAGAATGGTGGCTATTTCTGATTGATTGAACTATAGGATTTAGAATGTAGTGGAATATAAATTTGGGGCTGGATTACAGAGATTTTTGAATTTCAAGCTGGGAAAAAGGATTCCTTCTAGAAAATGTATAATTTGTGAACAAAGAAATATACAATTCGACTCATATTTTAGGATGGATCTCCTCCAAGGTGTGTAGTAATAAAAAAGGAGACATTCTGACAGTAGATGAGTAGATTAAGTAAATGGCAAGACAGGGTATAATCTAAATTGGTGGCCGTAAGCATAAAAAATTTTTTTTAAAAATAGAAGCATTCTTGAGAACCATAGGGATTTCAGGTAGCATGCTGAGTCAAGGAGAGAGATATTTGAATTAAAAAGCATATTCCCAGTGCTCTGGTAAAGTCAGCTCTTTCTAGCAAGTTACTTTTTAAAAGCACTTTTTTGAATTTGTTTATTTCACTTGATTCATTCTATCATTTACTCACTCCACAAACATTTACTAAGTACCTGATTTGATTAGACTTTATAGTAGGTGATGGTTCAGATAAGATGAGTAAAATCAATCTCTCCTAATGAGATAGACATGAAAATAATGAATGAGAAGACACCATGAAAATGCCACATTACCTCATAGGACTGCTGGGAGGATTAAATGAGATCACGTCTGTAAAGTGCTTAGTTAGGCACAGTGCCTGGTACCTAGTAAGCGCTCAATAAATAGTAGTTATTATTCCATATTAAATCCCATGAGAGCAAAAAGTAGGAGTGATGAACTGTCTTAGAATGTTGAGGACAGCTTCAGAGGGGAAGTGACATAATTAACCAAGCAGAGACAAAGATGGGCATTCTAAACAGAAGGACCTGCATGAGAAAAAACTTGGTGTGTTCTGAGAAGACCAAGTATGGCCTACATGGAGTATAGAATGCTTATTTAGGAATGGCAGGTATAATATTGGCAAGGTAGGTTGGGTCTGAATTTTAGAAGACTTCAGATGCCCAACCAAGTTTAGACTTTTGTAAATCAGGCAATCAGAAGCAATGATTGGTTTTCAAGCAGAGAGTGAGTGAGCAGATTGCTTATTAGAAAGATCACTCTGGGGATAGTCTGGAGGATGGATTAAGGGTGGGAGGTGAGAAATAGGTCAGAGGCAAAGAAATCACTAAGCTGCTTAAGTTATTCAAACAAATCATGTGAGGTAAGGGCATGAATCAAGATGATTGTTGTGAGAATGGAGTGGCAGAAAAAAATATACTTTTTTAATTTTTACAACTTTGTTTTGAAAAAGTATTTGATGAAACATTTCTAACAATCTATAGATTTCTAACCCTCTAAGAGTTATGAGATTATGTTTGAAAACTTTTTATCTAATTCAAAATGTATTATATTTTTACCAGCTATCATAATATTAAGCTCTTAAGTAAGATCATTACTTAGGGCAAAAACAGAACAAAACAAACCTTCACAAGTATAACATCCATCATGACATCCCAGGTTGGATTCTTTGCTTATATAGTGTACAGATGTAATCTCATACAAATATTTTAATGTTGTGATTCAATTTTGTACATCCTTGACAATCTTACTTTTACATACCAAGACTATGAAACAGATACAGGCAAAATCTAAGTAAATCTAAGTATTCTGATGTACTATGAAGAGCATCCTTTTCCTACGCATTTCATGATAACTGCACAGATGACTAGACATAGGTTACACACCAGGCAGCTTTCCAGGTTGAAAAGCAATTGAGGTTCATCTTCCTTAGTTTGTGGAAGAGGTTGCTGAGTAATCATCAGAACAATCAGTAGTCCTTTCAATGTAATTCTTGTATACAGCAATGCCCATTCATTGAAAATCCAATTAACTAGTGATTTCAAATGATAAGATCTTAATAGTCCTTATGTGTATGATTCATGCTCATCATGAATCCCCCCCAACTATAAAGTCTTGTATTTTATTTTAAAACAAAGCAGGAACAGATTTTATTTCTTATTTTTGTTGTCTTTTAAAAATTAGACCTTTTATTTTGAGATAATTGTAGGTTCATATTCAATTGTAAGAAGTAATACAGAGAAATTCCTTGTACCCTTTGCTCAATTTCCCCCAACGTAACATCCTGTAAAACTATAATAGTTAAAATATGACTATTGATAGGTCTGTTTCTGGGTCTCTATTCTATACCATAGATCTAGCCATGTTTTCATCCATCTATAGCATACTGTGCTGATTGTTTTAGCTATATAATAAGTCTTAACATCAAGGTAGAGTAATTCCTCTCATTTTATCCTTCTTTATCAGGATCATTTTAGGTATTATAGAGCTTCATTTTAATGACTTTTCTTAGAAAAATTAGAAATCCAGGTATATATTATATGACAACTCCCACAAGCCAGAATATGTTAATCATTAATACCTCATTCCTGAAAATTTTGAATAAGCAGGACTTTGCTTTTAGTCCTTACTTTTAGCATAGAATTACCACAAAGATTACAAAAGTAAGTTATAGCATATTTCTCTAAGTATTTGAAAAACATCTATTTCCATTTAGATATGTCATGAATATCTCAGGTCTAATATTTCTAAGATATTCATCATTTAAAATAATTTAACATGCTAAATATGATAAACCAATAGAGTGTTCTGTAAAGTGCTCTATTTCATTGACCTTTAGCCATATTTATCTACCTATAACCTTTATAAAGCAATAAATAACTGCAAGCACAGAACATGAACAAATCCTAAGATCAGCATGTTGAAATGCAACTTTGTCTTTAAACAATCTGCTGTGCCATTTACCTTTGGAGAAGAAAGGCCAGAAAGAACAAACAAAGCTTCAGAAATTGAAGTTCTGATATTAAATGAACTTAAAAAGTGGTGGATATATCTTTATTCATGAGAATATATATTTTCACAAGGGTTGCTCTTTTGTAATTGTATTTTACTACTATTATTATCATTATTGAACCGGAGTCTCATTCTGTTGCCCAGGCTGGAGTGCAGTGGCATGATCACAGTTCACCACAGCCTCAACTTTCAGGGCTCAGGCTATCCTTCCACCTCAGTCTCTTAAGTAGCTGGGATTATAGGTACACACCATCACATCTGGCTAATTTTTAAAATTTTTTTTGTAGAGAAGAGGTCTGGATTACAGACCACTGCGTCCATCATAATTGCCTGTTTTAATGGATACCTGAGATAAATCTGAAAACTGAATACACTTGCCAATTATTGAATTTTAAAACAATCAGCATTGTAAACATTCATACAATCTTCTTTAATATAGTATTCCCAATTCTTTTTTGAAGTAGATGTTTTTATTTCTCCCAGAAAATTCATTAAAATATTTGTAGTGTTCTTAAATAATAAAACAGACCTTTAACAAAGTAATCTTGGATTGCTGAAAAATGAGAAGTCTAACCTTACCAGAAATCACTGCAGCATATAATCAAAAGAAACAAATATAAAACAATACAATACTTCTACTTAGTTAATGAAGTCTTTAAACAAGAAGTCTTTGAAATTTTAAAAAATCTTTATTAAAGTATAATTGACATAAAAACTGCACATATTTAAGTGTAAAAAGTGTATAATAGCTAATAATAATATATTATAATTTAACATTTGTTAACAGGGTAGATTTCATATGTTCTTACCACAATAAAGTTTTAAAAAGTGTGTAAATTTTGACTTATGCATACCCCTGTAAAACTATCACCACAGGCTAGATAATAAACATATCCATTATCTCCAAAAGTTCCCTCATGCCTCTTTTCAATCCTTCCTATCTCCCCTCCCCAGCCTGGGAAACAACTGATCTATTTTCTGTCACTATATTAGTTTGAATTTTCTAAAATTTTACATAATTTTATATAAATAGAATAATACAGTTTCTTTTATTGTTTGGCTCCCTTTACTTACTATAAGTAATCTGAAATTCATTCATGCTGCTGCATGTATTAATAGGTTGGGTGCAGTGACTCAGGCCTGTAATCCCAGCACTCTGGGAGGTCGAGGTGAGAGGATTACCTGAGCTCAGGGGCTCAAGAACAGCCCAGGCAACTTGGTGAGACCTTATCTCTACAATAAATCAAAAAATAAACTGGGCGTGGTAGCATGTGCCTGTAGTTCCAGCTACTTGAAAGGCTGAGGTGGAAGGACTGCCTGAGCCAAGTAGGTCGAGGCTGCAGTGGCCTTGAGCCTGCCACTGCACTCTAGCCTAGGCAACAGAGTGAGACTCTGACTCAAAAAAAAAAAAAGTAGTTCACTACTTTTTATTGCTTAAGTATGGACATGCCAAATTGGTTGATCTCTCACCTTTTGATGGAAAATTTGAGTTATTTCTAGTCTTTGGCTAGTACAAATACAACTGCCATGAATGTTTGTGTACAAATTTTTGTATGGTTTCATTCAAACATTTGTTTTCATTTCTCTTGGGTAAATACCTAAGAATGAAATAGGTAGATTACTGTGTGTGTGTTTAATTTTTTTTTTTTTTTGAGTTGGAATCTCTGTCGCCCAGGCTGGAGTGCCATGGCACACTCATGGCCAACCCAGTGTTGAACTGCTGGGCTCAGGTGATCCTTCTGCCTCAGCCTTCCAAGTGTTTAACTTTTAAAAAACTGTGCAACTTTTTTCTGGAGTGGCTGAGCCAATTCAATTTCTACCAGTGGTGAACAAGAGTTCCAGTTGTTCCACATCTTCACCAGTATTTCGTATGGTTAGATATTTTAGTTGTAGCTTTTCGGTTGGGTGTTTAATGGGATCTCACTGTGATTTTAATTTGCATTTACTTACTTAAACTAATGATATCTTTTCATGTGCTCATTAAAACAATTTTTATTTTTGGAGACAGGGTCTCCCTATGCTGCCCAGGCTAGATTCAAACTCTTGGGCTCAAGCAATTCTCTCGTTCAGCCTCCCAAGTAGCTGGGATTATAGGCATATGCCACCACACTGGGCTAAGCTCTTTCTCTATTCATATATCTCTGTTGAAGTTTCTGTTCAAACTCTTTGCTCTTAAAAAAAAAATTGAGTAGTTTGCTTATTACTGAGGTTTGAGAATTCTTTATATATTCTTGAGATAAATCCTACATCAAGTATATAATTTGCAAATATTAAATTCCATTCTACTGGGTTTTTTTCCTCTTTTGGGTTGTGCCTTTCATGATGTATTTAAGAAATATTTGTCTAACCCAAAGCCCAAGGTCTCAAAGATTTTCTCCTATGTTTTTTAATTGTACCCCACATCTTTATAATACATAAATAAAAAGAAATTCTACTGTTTTATATTTTTACATTATATCTGTGATGCATCGTTAGTTAATTTCTGTATATGGTAAAAGGTATAATTCAAAGTAGACTTTTTGCATATGGATATATGCACATGTATATTTGTGTATGGTCAATTTTTGTATATGGTAGAGGGTATAATTCAAAGTAGTTTTTTTATATAGATATTCAAATGACCCAGAAACATTTGTTGAAAAGATTATTTTCTCCGTTAAGTTCCTTTTGCACCATTGTCAAAAATCAGTTGCCTATATACGTGTGGGTCTATTTCTGAGCTCTCCATTCTGCTCTAGTGACCTGTCTATCTTTGCCAACACCACACTGTCTTGATTATTATAGTTTTATTTATTTATTTTTTGACAGTAGTAGTTGAATTTCCTTCTGTCTTTATTTATTTATTATGAAGATGTGGGGTACAATTCAGTGTTAGGTATAAAAACATTGATTACGCGGGTACCTTTGTTGATGAGGTGTGCACCTCCCACCCCTAGCAGTTTCCCTCAACTGCCTTCCCCACCCCACCTTACCTGACAGTTGCCCACTATTGCCAGTCGCTTTCTTACAGTATTATAATTGTTCAAGGTCCGCTTATGAGTGAGAACATATAGTACTCTGCTCTTTGCTTCCATGATAGATCACTGAGTATGATAGACTCTAAATCTATCCAAGTAGCTGCGAAGTCCATATGTTTGCCCTTCTTTATGGCTGCATAATATTCCATTGTGTGTATATACTACATTTTTTAAATCCAGTCCAGCTTCGATGGCAACATCATTGGTTCCATGTTTTTGCTATTGTGAATAGAACTGCAACAAACATACATGTGCAGGTATATTTTTTGTAGAATGATTTGAGTTCCTCTGGGTATATTCCCAATAGGGGAATTGCTGGATCATATCGAAGGTCTATTTCTAGTTCTTTCATAAGTTACCACACTGTCCTCCAAAGAGGTTGCAATAGTTTGTATTCCCACCAGCAGTGTAGAAGCATTCCTTTTTCTCCATATCCTTGCTAGCATCTGTTGTTGTTTGTTTTATTAATGATGACCATTCTTCCTGGTATCTCAATGTGTTTTGATTTGCATTTCTCTGATGCTGAGTGAGGCGGAGCCCTTTATCATGTGTCTGTTGGCTGCCTGAATCTCTTCTTTTGAGATTCACGTCTTTTGCCCACTTTTTAATGAGGCTGGTTTTTTTTTTCCTTTTGGAGGCGCGTTTGAGTTTTTGTAGATCCTAGATGTTAGGCCTTTGTCAGATATACAGTTGGCAAATACGTTTTCCCATTCTGTGGGCTGTCTCCCTGCTCTCTTGATGGTTTCTTTTGCTTTGCAGAAGCTCAACAGTTTGATGAGGTTCCACTTGTCTATCTTATTTCTTAAGGTATGGACATTTAGGGTTCTGAATAGGAATTAGTTGCAAGTTCCGATTTCCATAAGGGTGTCTCCTGTGTTTTCTAAGATTCTTATAATTTGAGGTTTTACGTTTAGGTCTTTGATCCATTTAGAGTTAATTTTTATGTATGGTGGTAGGTAGTGGTCCTGTTTCAATCTTCTGCATGCCAGTTTTCCCAGCACCATTTACTGAATAGGTTTTCCTTTCTCCAGTGGTTGTTGTTGGAGGCTTTGTCAAAGATGAGTTGGTTGAGAAATTGAGGTTTTGCTTCCAGAATCTCTATCCTATTCCATTGGTCAAGATGCCTGTTTTTGTACCAATACCAGGCAATTTTGTTTACTATAGCCTTATAGTAAAGTTTGAAGTCTGGAAGAAACAACCTCCTGCTTGTTTCTTTTGCTAAGGATTGTTTTGGCTATTCGTGGTCATTTATGATTCCATTTGAATTTCTGTATTGTCATTTCCAGGTCTGAGAAGAATGATGTTGGTAACTTAATGGGTATTGCACTGAATCTGTAGATTGCGTTTGGTAGGATGGACCTTTTAACAATGTTGATTCTTCCTATCTATGAGCATGGAATATTTTTCCATTTGTTTGTGTCTTCTTGGATTTCTTTGAACAGTGTTTTGTAGTTCTCATTATAAAGGTCTTTCACTTCTCTGGTTAGGAAGTTCTCATTATAAAGGTCTTTCACTTCTCTGGTTAGGAAGATGCTGGGATTTTTTTGGTGGCTATTGTGAATGGGGATTGTGCTTTTAATTTGGGTCTCTGCCTGCTTTTTGTTGATGTACAGGAATGCAACTGTCTTTTGCACATTTATTTTGTACCCTGAGACTTTCCCAAAGTTCTTTATCAGCACAAGCAGGTTTTGACAGATTCTCTTGGGTTTTAAAGGTTTAGGATCATATCTTCAGCAAAGAGGGATAACTGGACTTCCTCTTTTCCTATTTGGATACCCCTGATTTCCTTCTCTTGTCTAATTGCCTTAGCTAGGACTTCCAACTCAATGTTGAACAAGAGAGGTATGAGTGGGCAGCTGTGTGTTGTCCCAGTTTTCAGGGGAAATGTTTCCAGTTTCTGTTCATTTAATAATATGCTAGCTATGGGTTTATTGTAGATGGCGCTGACTATTTTGAGGTATGTTCTTTCTATACCTAGGTGTTTTAGGGTTTTTATCAAGAAAGAATGCTTGATTTGATCAAAAACTTTTTCTGCATCTAATGATATAATTATATGGTTCTTGTTTTTACATCTGTTGATGTTTTTAATTACAATTATGGTCTTGCAAATGCTGAACCAGCCCTGCATCCTGGGGATGAAGCCTACTTGGTCATAGTGGATGATTTTTGAAGTGTGTTTTTGGATCTGATTTCCTACAATTTTGTTGAGGATTTTTGCATCTATGTTCATAAGGGATATTGGCCTGTAGTCCTCTTTTTTTATTGGATCTTTACCTGGTTTAGGTATCAGTGTGATGTTAGCTTCGTAAAATGATTTGGGGAGAATTTCATGTTTCTTAATTACCTGGAAAACTTTCAAAGGATTGGTATCAGCTCTTCCTTCTATGTTTTCCAGAATTCTGCTGGAAAGCCATCCATTTCAGGGCTTCTTTTTGTAGGTAGTTTTCGTATGACAGAGTCAATTTCCTGGGTTGTTATTTGCCAGGGGCCAGCTCCAGCCAGGTTCAGGGTACCCCAAAGGTGGAGATGGCGTCGGCGATTGGGGGGAAGAAGAGAGAAAGAGAGAGAGAGAAAGAAAGAGACTGACTCTGGTCTAGTGCAGAAGCGATGTGTATGTTATTGAGAATTACAACGGGTCCTGTATACACAAAGTCAGATGTGGGAGGGGCGTTCCCCACCCACCAGAAACCTTAATCCATGAAAACTTAATCAATGATTGCCTTTAAACCCTTTTCATATTATAATCTTAAAATCCCATAACAAAGGATAACCTAATCCATGACTGACATATTCTATAAACCTTTTTCATCCTAAACTGATTGATTTATGCCAAGTTAAACAATTCTATAGAAGCTTAAGTATTTACTTTACAAACGAAAGTGGCCCAACCCAGAATGTTTGGAATGTGGCCCAGTCCAAAGTTCACAGTGGGCTACCTGCAAGTAACCCAGCCACATTCTTTCAACAAAATGGCTGTCTTCTAAAACTATATCCTACAATTTACACCTTCAATAAATCCTAAGATCATGACCCAGAAGCCTGTGACCAATACTAAGGCTCTTAGATGTGACACGAGTTTGAATTATAAGTTGTGTGAAAGCCAAAACTGCAGTTTGAGGAAGAATGGGAGCAATGAGCTTCTAAAGTTAGCTTGTGTTCGTCCTGGTCTCAGAGTTTTTATGTTTTGAGCTCACAGGAGCTTAATCTGCTTAGTGCTGAGTAGAAAGGGGGAGGAAATGGGGTCAATAGCTCCCGAACACATCCTAGTGGTCTCAGGGTCAACAGCCCTTCCTGATTCCTAACACTCAGTGGGCCTCCATGGCTGGCTCCCAACAGTTATTGGTCTATTTAATGTCTCAGTGTCTTCTTGTTTCAACCTGGAGAATTTGTGTGTTGTCAGAAAGTCCTCCATTTCATTTAGGTTATTGATTTTATTTCCATATAGGTGTACTTAATAATCTTTGATAATCTTTTGTATTTCTTTGGGGTCAGTTGTGATTTGATCTTTTGTATTTTTGATTGTGTTTATTTGGACTTTTTCTTGGTTATTCTGGCTAGGGTTCCATCAATCTTGTTAATTCTTTCAAAGAAACAGCTTTTTGTTTTGTAGATACTTTCTATAATATTTTTGTCTTCTGTGCCCCATGTTTGGGCTCTTATTCTGTTGAGTTGGATTCTTCTGCTAAAGTTGGGGTTTCGGTAGTCTTATCTTTCCAGCTCCCTTAGGTGATTTGTTAGTCTCTCAACTTGTGATCTTTCTGTTTTCTTGATGTGTGCTCATAGAGATATAAATTCCCCTCTTAGAACTACTTTCATGGTATCCCAGAGATTTTGGTAAGGTGTTTCTTAATTTTTACTTGTTTCCAGGAATCTTTTAGTGTCTGCTTTGATTTCAGTGTTGACCCAGTAGTTGTTCAGCATCATGCTGCTTAGTGTCCATGTCTTTGTGGGCTTTGGAGAAATGTTGTTGGTGTTAATATTTATTTTTATTCCACTGTGGTCTGAGGAGGTGCATGGCAATATTTCAACCTTATGGAACTCTTTATGCTTGATTTATGACCAAGAATGTGATCGATTTTGGAGTACATTTCATATGGTGATGAGTAGAATGTATATTCTATTGTTGTTTGGTGGAATAATCTGTAGGTATCTATTAAGTCCATTTGGTTGAGTGTCAAGTTTAGGTTTGGATCTCCTTGTTGATTTTTTGTCTCAATGATCTATCTAGGGCTGTTAGTGGGGTAGTCAAGTCCCCTGCTATAATAGTATTAAGAGTCAATATCTTTTTTTAGTTTACTTAGTAGTTGCTTTATAAATGCAGGTGCTCCTGTGTTGGGTGCATATATGTTTAGGATGGATATTTCTTGTTAATGGATTGAACCTTTTATCATTACATAGTGTCCTTTTGCATCTTTTTAAATTTTTGGTAGCTTAAAGATTATTTTGTCTGATATTAAGATTGCAACTCATGCCTTCATTTGTGATCCATTTGCCTGGAAACTCATGTTCCATCCTTCAACTTTAAGTCTGTGTGCATCCCTTGTATTGAGATGAGTTTCCTAGATGCAACAAATAATTGGGTCATGGTTTCTTATCCAGTTTGCCATTCTTTGTCTTTTTGGTGGTGCATTTAGTCCATTCACATTCAGGCTGATTATTGAAATGTGATTGTTTATGGCTGTCATGAGGTTCTTATAAAGTTTTTTTATTTGCTTGTTTTCTTTTGGCTTTGGGGTTTTTGTTTGTGTGTGTTTTCAAGTTTCTTGTTGCTCTATATTCTCTGTTGATTTGTGCTCTGCTATTCTCTTGGGAAGTGTGTGGTCATTCTCTTTTTCTTTCCTCTGTGCTTAATGTCTTTTTAAATGTCTCCTGTAGAGCTGGTCTGGAAGCTGCATACTCTTTAGGGATTGGATGTATGGGAAGGATTTTAATTCTCCATCACTGATGAAGCTGAGCTTGGCTGCATAGGAAATTCTTGGTTGAAATTGTTTATCTTTGAGGACTTTGAATAGAGGACTCCAGTCCCTTCTTGCTTGTAGTGTTTCTGCCAATAGGTCTGCTGCTATCCTGGTTTGTTTTCTCTGGTAGGTAGTCTGACCTTTCTCTCTTGTTGCCTTTAGGATTTTTTGTTTTGTGCCTACTTTGTGTAGGTGAATTACTATGTGTCTAAGGGTTGGTCTTCTCATTTGATATCTTGCGGGAGTTCTCTGTATCTCTTGTGCTTGGCTGGTCACACCTGTAGTGAGATGGGAAAATTTTCTTGGATTACCTCCTGGAATACTTGCTCCAAGTTGTTCTCCGTTTCCCTTTCTTCTTCTGAGATACCAATCAGGTATAGGTTTGGCCTCTTGATATAATCACAAATCTCTTGTAGGTTTTGCTCTTTCTTTGTGAGTCTTCTTTCTATGTTTTTTTACAGATTGGGTTCATTCCATGTTCTGATCTCCAAGTTCTGAGATTCTTTCTTCAGCTAGATTAATTCTGCTTTCCATACTTGTCATTGTGTTATTTATTTCCACTGATCTCTTTTGAGTCCTTCCTCATCCTTTTCTGGCCACACCCTTTGTCCCTCAGCTGGATATAGGTAGGGGGTGGGATGCCTGGAACTCAGCATTCGTCAGGTCCCTCCAAAGTTTGTACTTTCAAGATATTCCCTCTGGGTCATGATCAATCCTTGAGCAGTTGATCTGTCAGTCACAGAGATTGAGTCTGTTGCTCCATGGTGAGCAGGTTGGAGCACTTTCCTGCCCCACCTTCAAGATGGTGGTAGGGTGTCTCTTATGTTCTCTTCCATGTTACTCTGCCTCTGGACACCCTCCGCAGCTCCTGTTGCCAGTGCTCTGCCAGGCACTGAAATGGTGAGGCAAAGCCTGTAGCTGGCAGTCTCTCCTGCTGCAGTGGTAAGGCAGAGCCTGGGAAGGTAGTCTCTCCCTGCCACTTCTTCACAGGAAAACTTTTATTCATTAAAAAAAAATGGCACTTGACTTCTGCTACCTGGGAAGAGCCAGGGACCAAGCAGAGAAGCTGCAGCATCAGCTGTGCACCAGGGCCCTGGCCACCTGTTCATGAGCCCCCACTTAGTCTCTCCCAGCATTTTCTTCCCAGGAAGGGTTTTGTTGATTTTTTTAAAAAGTGCTTGACTTCTGCATCCTGGGAATCACTAGGGTTCAAGCCCAGCAGCTGCGGCATTAGCCACTGCACCAGGAGAGCCCTGGCCACTAACTCCCTAGCCCTCACTCAGTCAGTCACTCACACGTACACAAAATTTTCTGTACACTCACTCACTCACACCAGGACCCGCATAGTCTAACCAGTTCCTCCACCATCTTCTCAACCAATTATTATAGTTTTATAATGCCTTTAAATCAGAAAGCATTTGTCAAAGTTTGTTCTTTTTTTTTTTTTGGTTGGTTACCTAGGTATAATGACAGTGAAAAGTTACTTTTTTTTTTTTAACAAAAAAGTCTCTCAGTTATTCTAGTCTGTCTTGAAAAGATGGAGTCAAAAATCCAATTTAATATAGTTCTGTGAGGGATGTGCTTTTATAGTCAGTATATGGTGATGCTTTATTACACAGTTCTTGGATTTTGCTGAACATATACCATGTTTCAATTATTGTTGGAACCTACATTAAAACAGTTCTTGACAAATGCTAACTACTGTAGCATAGATAAATGAAACATAAGTGTTGATTATAACTTTCAGAAGATGTCTTTGTCTTTTGAGTCCTTGATGCATCTAAAAAGAAGCTTGAGTGCGTTTTCATGTAAAACTCCATTTAAAATTCAGCAGGATGGACAATGTTGTATAATAGTGAATGACTTGTTTATAAATAAGAATTGTACTTAATCTTATTATCCAATTCCCTGGAACAATCCTTAGTAGAGTCCAGAAGTGGTGGTTCTTGACTATAATACCAGTGCTTTGAAAGAATGAGGCAGAAGGATTACTTGAGGCCAGGAATTCAAAACCAGACTGGACAACATAATGGGAACTCATCTCTACAAAAATTAAAATAAAAATATTAGCTGGACATGGTGGCACATGCCTGTAGATTCAGTTATTTTGGAGGCTGAGACTGGAAGATTGCTTGAGTACAGGGGATGGAGGCTGCAATGAGCTGGGATCGCCTCATTGAACTCCAACCTGGGCAACAAAGTGAAACTCTGTATTTTTTTTTTAAAGCCAACAAACAACAAAAGTCCTCAGTAGTCTTTACCATACTTACAGCCTGACCATTTGCTTGAGATATGATAAAACAGATGTTTCCATTAATATAACTTATTGAGAATGTACTACCATAACTATGGATCTTTTTTTTTTTTCAAAACTGAGGTTGTCAATATACTATACTTCAATTGAGTTTGTGAAATTTATGGATAGGCAACTCACTTTTGGGGTTCAATAGCATTATAATTGAGGGTTTGAACTTTAGATTCAGACAAATTGGATTTAAATATTTACTCTGCCTTGCATTAGCTATGTGGTCTTGATCATGTTATCAAGTATCTCTAAACTCCAGTTTATCATTTGGAATTTGAGGACAATATGGTGCCTGCCTGTTAGGATTGCTAAATATATTAAGTTAGATAATGTGTACAAAACACAGACTATCTGTACCTGTATACAGGTATTGTTATGCACTGGGTCTGTTATTCCCAAACTTGTCAGCAGAGTAGCATCATGGGAATCTTTAAAAAGAATTGTAGAACTCAGGCCACACCTCTGACCAAATAAACCACAATCTCTTGGGATGGGACAGGAACCAGTATTTCTTGAAGCTCTTCAGGGGAATCCTAAATGAAGACAACTTGGGAATCACTACTCCAAGTGATTTATATAAATTATTTGATTTTATAACACTCTATGAGTTGGAAGTTGCTTTCATTTTATAGATGACAAATTGAGGTTAACATCGAGTGTGTTGAGTGAAGTTATCCAGCAAATGGAGCATAAAGGATTTAAGTTCAGGTTTGTTTGACTTCAAAAACCCTCTTTTAACTACTTTACCATATTTATTCTAGAGAGTCCTAAATTTAATTTTTTAAATGCACATTTATAGCAGAAATTGGGCTGTAAATATTTGACTGAGAGTTGGGACTAAAGAAATAATGAAATTGGAAACATTTTGATGCCATTTGTGAAAAAGTTGACCATAACTCACGAATATAATCTTAAAAAAATCAATAAAAATTCTTGATCATGATTTCACCATTATATATCTTAGAGTTAACTTTGATAGATTATAACTGTAGCTTGATATGTGCTTTATTTTTTCCAGTCTCTGCAGTAGCCAAAGTCCAAGCCACTAGTCAGAGCTACTACCCAGTGTTTTCCTGAGAACAATTACCAGATGTGCTGCACGTGCAATGGCCAAGATAACCTGACAACTAGTCTCTGGAATAATACTCTGTTTTCTATAACATGCATTCCTATGGGCATGTAATTTACTCCCTCCATACCTAATTTAACATATGGATGAACTGACATCACAGCTCTAGTGGGAACACTATAACAGGTTTTGGTCTCTAAGTGGCAGATGGCTCTGGACATCACCACTGGCTATTGCTCTTCCAGGTTTGTAAACAAGTTACAAAAACTGAGCAAAAAATATCACTTCTGCATCCATGATGACATAATTATGGGTGTAAACTTAATCTTAGAGAAGGATCCCAAAAGAGTTTATGTCAGTACAAATTGTAAAGACACTGCCATAAGGGTATTTTTAGGATTTCTTTACTCCCACAGAAATTGCAAAGAAATCAATGTCATTCGACAGTAATTCTATTATTGTGAGAACTTTCTGCTTGATTAGTAGGCAACTATTCTTCTGTTCTGCCAGGCACTTTGAGGCTAGGGACTCTCCAGACCTCATCCACTGAAACAACAATGGTTTGTATTCAATGTAGCTTACTGATGCAAATCAAGAAGTTAATAATACCTTGACATTCTGAAAAGTGTTTTCCCACCAGATAACTCCAAAACCACCAGATGTTATTTTCCAGTAGGCAATAAAATATTCAACATGGTTGGTTTTTTTTAAATTTAATTTTTTGTTTTTTCAGAGGTGAAACAGCTTTATTTTCCTCTTATGTTTATAACAATATTGCCTAATCATTGTAAAATATCTGAGCAATATAGAAAGGCGTAATGAAGAAAACAATTAACTGAAATCTCACTATGCAGTGATAACCTCTAGGTATGTAGGTTTCCTCCCTTCCTTCCTATTATCTATTTGTTTAAAAACAAGGTAATAGATACACAAAGGGGGGGGATCTAGTATTAGACTGTGACACAAAACAAAAGGTAAAGTTCCCTCCTATTTTCCATCCCTAAATCAGTTTTCCAGTGGTTAAAGGCCTATGTTGTACTCATTCAATTATTTGTGGAGATAACTCCAAATAACATGCTTTTACTGCTATTTTTTTCATGTATCAACTTTGGATATTATTTGTTGATCCCCAGGTATAAAAAGTAATGATTTAATATGCTCATTTTCTTCCAACTTCATTTTTGTCCTACCAGTTTTAAAAATCACATTATTACTTTGATTTCCATTTGTAACTTTCTAACTTTAAATATTGCACAGAAATTGCTATCTCTTTTTCTATCAACTGTCAAGTTTATTTCTCTATTTTCAGTGAGTAAGATGATATTAATATTTTTCAAACTTCCACCTCCCTGCCCATTTTTCAAGTTTCACCTTCTGTGTTTTTGCAGTGTTGAGATTTATAATAATTTATGTTTGTTCTGCAAGGTTTCAAAATCAAGAGATCTTCATTAAACTCGTATCTCCATTACATCCAACCTGGGTGATATAATTCCACTACGACTTAGTAGTGAGTTTGTGACTTACCTTTCCATTTTCTTAAAGGTGTCTTAGGATAAGTAGAAGTTTCTCATTTTGATAAAGTCCAAATATCAGATTTTTATTTTATGGTTAGTGGTTTTTATACCAAGAGATCTTTGCCTAATCCATAACTGCAAAGATATTCTTTATGTTTCCTTATAGAGACTTTATAACTTTGGATTTCAGTTTTAGTTTTACAGCCTATCTCAGGTTAATTTTTGTGATGTGTGGGTCAGAATATACAGATACCCAGTTGTTTCCGCATCATTTGCTGAAAAGATTATCTTTCCTCCATTGAATTGGTGGTATCTCTGTCAACAGACTGAATATATAAAAGTCCTCCAACATTTTTCAAAATTACTTTGGCTATTCAAGGTCTTTTTCATCTGCATAAAAAAATTTCATATTGGATTATTAATTTCCATCAAAATAATTCATTCTGAGTTAGAAGTACTGTTAGATCTGTTAGATTACTTGGGTGGAATGAAGACTTTTAAAGTATTGAGTGTTGCAACAATGTACATGACATATTTCTCCATTTATTTAGATGTTTATCTATTTCTTTCTTTAGTTATGTGGTTTTCAAAGTAGAACTCTTTTATGCTTTTTCTTAAATTTATTCCTGGGAATTTTAATGTTTTTATATTTTAAAGACTATTACAAAGACTACTTTTAAATGTGATGTTTCAGTTGTTCATTGAAACAATTTAGAGACGCTGATTTTGTACCTTACAGCCTTGATGAATTTACTTACTGGAGCTGATACATTTTTGAAGAATCATGCTGTCTGTGAATAAAGGCAGTTTCATTTCTGCTTTTCTAATTTCTTTATTCCTCATTTACCCACTTTTTATATGTTATATACATATTTTTCTGTAGCTGTTTTAACATATTTGTCGTTTTAAAAAGTCTTTCTTTGCCAATTCTAACACCAAGGCCTTTGTTGGTCCATTTCTATTGACTAGAAGTCACATTTTCCAATCTCTTCACATGTCTAGTAACTTTTTATTGTTATGCTGCGGGTAATATATTGCAGACTCTGGATCTTCCTCTAACTAGAGTGTCGTTTTTGTTATACCAGACGGTTACATTACAGACAGATTGCCTTCAACTTCTTCAGGACGCTTAGTTTTTTTTCTTCATCAAGACAAGTCTGTGTTTTAGTTTGGGAGCTACTTGATGTATGTAGTCTTTATTCCTAACTCAATGGAAAGCCCAAGTTGTTTACCAGGTCCTTCAAATGTGGTTAAATGTAAACTCCAAAGTTTCTCTCACCTGTGATTTTTTTTTTTATTTAGTCCCACTTTAACTGCACTTTTTTATTTGCCAAGGCCAGAGATTTATAATGACTTACTGTGGCCTCAACTATGACATTTTCGCTGTCAAAACAGAGTATTTGGATAAAAATATTTGTAGCTTCTCTTTATTGTCTGTTTTGTGTTAGGTCCATTATAAATATTATTTATAATTTTCAAAATCACCCTGAAACTGCAATTATTGTCATCTTCCATAGTATGGAATTAATGAACAACTTATCGAGAGTCACATAGCAAGCAAGAAACAGGTTTGGGATTCAGAATCAGGTCTGGATCATGGGTGCTACAACTTATGTTCTTTCCTGCATGCCACATGGCTTTTGTTGGTTTTAGAAAAGGAATCAACCAAGCAAGTCAGAAATACTAAAACTTTGGAGCAACTGAAATGAATTAACTAATGCTTCTGCTCTCCATTTCGTATCATGGTCATAAAGTGTGTTACAACATATAATTGTCACAGTGGTCTTGTATTTAGGATATATCTGGATCAGGCACTTTGGGTGGAAAGTGAGAGTGAGAGATCAAGCACTATTAGAATAAAGACTTGAAAAGATTGATGATCCAGCAACTAGTAGGAAATAGAAATGAATGTGGAGGAGAAAAAGTTGTATTATATTTATATTCTCTAGACCAGCATGGTGGCTCACACCTTTAATCCCAGATTTTGGGAGGCCATGGCAGTAAGATTGTTTGAGGCCAGATGTTCAAGACCAGTCTGGGCAACATCTCTTCAATTAAAAGAAAAATTTTTTTGTAGTCTCTATATTTGGGTTATAGTGAAAAATCAAATGGTGAAATTTTTTAAAAAGCCCCTTTCTGGTGTTATGAGTCTTTATTGGTTGAGTTCTTTGCTTAAGCAATTTTTATGTCTATGTAAATGAGATTATTTTCACAAGTTTGCTTAAAGATTACATCTATTATTAGAGTTCTTTTTAGGTTTTCTTTTTGTAGGGAAGTAATTATTTTTTACAAGATATCATCATATTTTTATCAGTTATTTATTGCTATGTAACACATTACATAAAACTGAATTGTTTAAAACAAAAAATAGTTAACTTGACACTCAGTCCCTCACCATGTGATATTCCTTGTGTCACCTCTGGACTCTTTGGAGAGTCCTAACCAGTAAGAATGTTCTCACTAGAAAGATTTTTTTAAAAAGTTAATCTGTTCATAATTCTGTGGATCAGGAAGTCATGCAGTAATTGGCTAGATAGTTTTTCTTCCTCATGAAGTTTCACAGTGTTAGCTAGAGTGCTGGGATGGCTGGAGGTCTAAAATGGCTTCATACATATGGTAGCAGTTTTTGCTGGTTTCTGCCTGGGGATTCAGCTGGACCTTGGTTTTTCTCCACAAGAATTTCTCCATGGGACTGTTTGGACTTCCCCAAAGCACAGTGACTAGATTTACAGAAGGTGCAGTATAAGCAGCAAAAATGGAAGATGTACAATTTTTAAGGCTTGGCTTCAGAAGTCACAAAGCATAACATCTGCCATTAGATAAAACAGACAAAGGCGCCCAAATTCAATGGTAAGTAAAAACAGACTCCATCTTCTAATAGGAGAGTGGCAATGCCAGTGTTAGTCCCTTTTCTGTTGCGGTAATAGAATGCCACAGAGTGGGTAACTTATGAAGAAATGTATTTCTTACAGTTTAAAGACTGGGAAGTTCAAGAGCATGTGGCCAACATCTGATGAGGCTCTTCTTGCTGCATTATAACATCCCTAAAAGACAAGCGAGCATGCAAGACAGAAAATGAGAGCAGGACTTACTCTTGTCTCAGGAGCCCACTTCTTCAATAACTCCTTCATTCCCTTGAAAACAGCATTTGTCCATTCATGAGAGCAAAGTCCTCATAACCTAATTACCTCTTAGAAGTCCCTCCTCTCCCCCAAGGCAGTTACTGTGACAAATTTTAACATGAGTTTTGGTGGGGACATTCAAACCATAGCAACCATATTGTGAAAGGGCATGTTAAATGGGTGATATTGTTGTGGCTCTTTTTGGAAACACAATTGACACATGTGGTCCAATGTTCTTTTTAGTTTAATAAAAAAAAATTATTATGAATACCAAACATATGCAATAATAGAGAAAACAGTATAATGTACTCCATGTATGTGTTCTGTTTTTTTAGATCCTACATTTGTCTATTTGGCATACATTCATTAAAAATTACATTTTCTGTATTTTTGCTGCTCTGGCATTTGGAGGCCTTACAGACCTGAGAGAGACTGCTTCTTTCAAGAGCAGTTAATTCCTGCTTATTTGGGAGCACAATTATCATAAGCAAGCCAACAACCTCCTTGTCTCTCACATACTGAATCATTCCCCTGCTTTAAAGCACCCCAGGGCCAGGTACTAGTGATGTGGATTTTTCAGGTCAGCCTGGGTTTTGATAGTGTCAGTTCAATGGGTAGGCCAGCCAAGCCTCAGAGAGGGTCATCCAGGGGCTGGTAAGCCTATCCTCAGAAGTGTCAGCTCTAATGGGCTGACAAGCCAAGCCCTGAGAATGTTGCTGGTTTGGTGGGCTGGCAAGCTTAGCCCCTGAGGTGTCCTAGCTTTGGAGTTTCACCTTCTTCTGGCATCCTTCCTGGTTCAGCCAGCTCCAACAATCTCCTGCAGCTCTTCAGGTTGCAGCTCTTCATGGTTGAGGTTCTTGTCTCATGCCCAGGAAGAATGAGGGACATGGGCAGTCAGAAAGTGAGAAAACAGGATTTATTGAGAGGACAGAGAACCTCCCACAGTGAGAGGGGACCCGAAAGGGTTGCCCATCTGGGACCAAAAGCCTGGGGCTTATATAGCTCTAAGTCCAAGCTGATTGGTTAGCACTAGCTGTGAGCTTTAGCTGTTCTGATTGGTCAGTAAAAAGGTAGGGACCTAATGGTGAGCTGATTGGTTGCTTTTTGATCCCAGCAGTGAGTACTTAAGCTTTAGCTTGAGAGGCTGTCAGGGAGCTTGTTTATCAATGCTGAACCTGAGAGGCCGGCAGGGAACTTTCTACATTGTTATCAGAGGACCTGCCTGTCTGTCTACCTAGCCTTTCTCTAGCTATCTCCTATCTCACTGGGAAACTGGAGACCATCTCTATAACCCAAGCCCACAGAATTATTCAAACTGGCAAATCTTAAGCTATTTACTCTGCCATGCCTTGCCTTTTCCATGGAAATTCCAGGAAAATCTTGGGCTAGACTCTTCCCTTGTTCCTGTTTTCTGCCTCCTGACCACCCTGATGCTTCCTTCATGGCCCTGTATGGCATAGCATGTCCCCTCCTTTCAGAAAATTAAGTAATAAAATCTTTCAATGGTGTTAACTTCTTTGTGTCAGCACTTAGTCATCTCTGTGAATTAAAATCCCTCAGGTATAAATGAGACAAATGTATCACCCAGGTTCAACAATTCAGCAGTTAACAACTCATGGATAATACTGTTTCATCTAAATAGCCACTCTTTTCTGCCCTTCTCCTAAAATATTTAGAAGCTAATTCTGATTATCATTTAATTTTGTCCATAAATATTTCAGTGCGTGTATTTGCATATGAGTGTATATATTTGTACATATTTTTTCTTCAAATATAATCATAATATCACTATCTCAGCAAA